>CM062929.1:30423291-31681618 GCA_031878705.1 Tapirus indicus | reverse complement strand
CTGAAAACCCCGTCCTGTGTCTTCAGCTTGATTGATTTTGTTTAATTTAAAGCCTTTTGTTGTAAAAAGGTGGGGTTCGTCCGCAGCCCCTCTGGTTCTCTGCCATCAGCACCATGGTGGACTCCAAAACAAGTTGCCAACCTTCCCTTTCTTGGTACTCTCCGTCATTCTGTATTTTTGTGCATACTGAATTGTATATCACCGGCTAAAACTGTTCAGATTATTTGTTTAAATTTATAATCTTAATAAAAAGCCCATTATAGAGGATGGTGGTGCCTTGTTTTCAAGTTGGCCTGGAGGTGGTGGGAAGGTAGAGGGAGGTGGGAAGAGACCCCTACCCCCCTTCAAACCCCAGCTTTCCTGGGCCTGGGCGGGCGCGATCTGCCCACATCCGCAGGGCCGGGGGTGGGAGCGGGATTGGGGAGGGGATGTTGGTTGCTGGGGATGCAGCCAGCGCTGCGCGCCTCCCGGGCCCCCTTCCCCAAAGGGTCCGGCTCCCCACGGGAACCGTCCGCCCCCGGGGTCTCCAGCAGGAAGCCAAGCCAGCCTTCAGCACATTTCCTGCTCAGCCAGGGGTGCAGGGCCTGGTCGGTCTCAAGTCTGAGCTCTCTGTGGCGGGCGAAAGCAGCCGGGGGGCGCTGGGGGCTTCTGGGCCACCCACACTCCCCGCCCCGCACGTCCGCACGTCTCAGGCTGCAACTTGGGGAAGTTTTTTCCTTTTCCTTTTTTTTTTTTAAGTTGAGTTTGTTATCACTGCTCGGTGCCACTTGGTGGTGTGCTGGCGGCGTCTCCCTCCCTCCTCGCGCCCCTCCCCTCTCCCTCTCCCCTCCCTCCCGCCCGCCTCTTCCCTCCCCAGTGGATGGAGGCAGGAAGGCTTCAGGCGCGCTCTCCCCTCTGACCACCTACGGAATGACCTCAGAGTGGGAGAATGTGCCAAGGCCCCGAGGAAGCTCGCGTTCTCCCCACTGGAACCAAATTCACATCTGGAGACGCGGCTCGGGCCCGGGGGCGCGCGGGTGGTTCCAGCTTTGCAAAGAGAGGATTGGAAGAAAGACTGAAACAAAAAAGAGAGAGAGAGAGAGAAAAGCAAAGTGGCAGCTTGCGCTCTGTTTGATAATGGCTTTCTCTCGGTGTCTCTCTGTCTCTGGCTGTCTCCCCAAAGCTCTCTTTCTCACCCCTGCGCTCCCTGTTTCCGCGCGAGCCACCCCACTGGACGACTGACACCCCCCCTCCCCCGCGCCTTCACGCCTCCTGCAGCAAGAGGAGGGGCTGTCACCGAGAGGCCCCCACCCCAGACTTGGAGAGGCAGACGCAAGCCAGTCCCAGGGGCCCGCTCGGCTCTGAGTCCCAGTGTCGCGCGAGGCGAAGTTCTCGGGGACACTCCCGAGCGCGGGGGGCAGCGAAGGTCCGCGATGGGGGTGGGGGAAGAGGGGGGTTATGGAGGCTGAGTTACCGGAGGAAAGGCACCTTCACCCCCTGGGGTTGTTTTCTCGGCCTCCCACGGGAAGCGTCTGGAGCTGCTGAGGAGGGGGAACGGTGTGTCTCCCCCCTTCCCATTTTTTCCCTGCAAGTCCACGGAGTCGCTGTTTTGGTGCACAGTTTTGATTCCATCCACCAAGCCAGTTGCCAGAGCTCCCCCTAGCGCCGCTTTCAGGGCGCAGCAGCGGCTGCGGCTGGGAGTGGGCGAGGCACGGCCGCGCGCGGCGGGGCTGCTGGGGGCCGCTCCGCGCCCTCCTGGGACGCAGCGCCGCGTCGGGGTTCAGCCCTGGCTGGAGCGGGAGCCGGGGGCAGCGTGCATCCCTACTCCAGGCCCGCGTTGAGGAGAGGGCACGTGGTCGGCCGCCTTTGTTGGGAGCGCGGACCTGAGCACGGGACGCGCTTGGGAACCCTTCACCCGTCCCCCGGATCCCTGCAGCAAAGGAGTGTGGGTGGTGGGCTGCGAAATAGGAGCTCTGAGCCCAACACGACCCCGCACCAGGGTTCTCCTCCCCTTTGCCAGGTTTTCTGAGCGTCAGCTGCGCCAAGAGCCTCAGGCACTTGGGGATCTAGTGAAACCCAGGGATGGGGATGGAGGGCTCTGGGAGCACCCAGAGAAGAGGTGCCCTCCCCACGCCCCTTGTCTTTTCAGGGCCCAGGGCTGCCACACAAAGGGTTAATGCCCTGAGCATAATACGCGGTGACCCAAAACACAACCTACTGGCGATCTGCATCTCACATTAAGACATACCACACAAAACAGTAATGCAAGCACGGCCCTGATACAACACTGCACACCACACTGAGGGCCACACCCAGCCAAACGCACTGTGCCCAACACAAGACACTCTCAAATAGCATCCTCACTCCACTCAGCCCCCAAGACTACTGGCACAGCATGCAGCACGCCCGCCCAGAACATCCAGGGAGACAATACTCCCAGCCATAGCACAGCTGAAAGGCTTGGGTGGGGGGGACTATGAGGGTCCTTGGAAAGGGAGGAGGGGGCAGGCAGGCAAACCAGGAGTCTGCAGACCCAGGTCAAGAGATGACCCCATCTCTCTCCAGTAAAAAGACCAAGCCGAACCCTACAAGAGCCCCCAGGCAGGACTTGGGGGTGCTCCTTGGGAGGTGGGGAGATTGCAAGAGACTGAGGGCCCCAGAGAATGATGAGGGGGAACTTCCAAAGAACAGCAGCTGTGGAAGTGAGAGCTCCAGCAAGTCCCTCATCCCCCCAGGTTAACCACACACACACACACACACACACACACACACACACACACACACACTCTTTCCCCTGCTCCTAGAACACCGCAGGTCCCACTGCCCTTGATACGTGGTGTAGGGCTGAGCCGGGCTCCAAGCTGTGCTTCCAGCCACATGGAGCTGCTAGGATGACAGCATAGAGCCTTGGGGAGCTGCAGGCTGCACTCCAGAGGAGCCAGGGGCTGGGGACGCCCTGGGCTCCCGGGAGGGCCACTGTGCAGGGTGCTGAGATCTGAGTGCTTCTATAATGCACGCAGATGTGTGTATGTGTGTGCGGATGTGTCCGTGGATGTCCCTCTGGCACAGGGTGTGCACAGCAAGAGCTATGTCTTTCTGCATCTGCATTCACTGGACACACATTTACAGACCGTCTGCTTGGTGCCTAGCCTGTGCAAAGCCCTGAGCTGACCACCGTGAAAAATAACAGCAAATAGAAGAACAGCAAATCGCTCTATATGGATTCACTCATTTAACTTTCCCAGCTACTCTCTGAAATAGATACTATTAGTATTCTTGTTTTAGAAATGAGAAAACTTGCCCGAAGTCACACAGCTAAGAAGTGGCCAGTCTTCCTGTTGGAGTTCACAGTCTAGTGGGGAAGAATTTATAACATATTACAATGCGAACTGGCAAATGACCCTGATGTTGTCTAAATAGTAATGTTAATAAGTTCTAGCTGAGCCTAAACTGGGTTCTGGGATTTGGTTAGCCTGAACTGACTGGTTGGGAGCACACACACACACACACACACACACACACACACACACACACACACACCAGTGCTTTGTGCTCTGGGTCCCAGGGATGAAGGATGGAGAGACGCACAGGACAGTGACGTCTGTGTTCCACCCCACCCAGGGCAGGGCCTGACCTTTTCCTAGTATTTGTCAGGACTCTTATGGCAGAGGACAGCAACCCAACTGCAACCAGCTTGGGCAAAAGGTGGGATTTCTTGACTCCTGCCGCTAAACTATGCAGCGGGCAGGGTGCAGCTGGCTTCAGGTACAACTGGATCCAGGGACAAATCTCCAGGATGCTGTCTCTCTTTTTCTCTGTCTCCTGTGACTTCCTTTTCTGCACTTGAGCTTCCCATTCTCCTCTTGCAGACCTGCTTCTCACTACAGCTGTAGGAGGCAGCTCCTGACTTCCCATCTCACAGCTTTGCCACCTGAGAGGGACTGTCCTCTTCTCTTATTTTCAACTCAGAAAATCTCAGGGAAGGACTCTGTCCTGTCCCAAATCTGTGGCCAGGGTTGGAGGGTGGTTGGTAGCCCCCCACTAGAAGCTTATGGCAGAGAAGGGGTGCTCTTCTCAGGAAAGGGTGGCAGTGGGTGACAGGTCAAAGATGTCCTCCAGACAGAGGGGCTGCAGCCAAACTAAAGGAAGTGTTTGCCCATGGGACTGGGGGGAGACCCAGGGCACAGGCACGGCTGCCTCAAGGCCTGGGTGATTATGTGCAGCCAACACAGCTCTGGGGAAGGAATTTTCTCCTTGCTCCCAGCCAGGATGATGAGGCTCCAGGGCCGTCTGGTGCCTCCCATGTTTGCCACCCAGAAATCTCCAGGGTGGGGAGGCTGCAGCCCCTGGGGCAGGGGGCCAGATTCTCCCAGCAGGCTCCACGGCAGAGATAGTGACCGGGACCACCCTCAGGGGACTTAGGGCAGTGAACATCCTCAAGGAGGCTGAAGTGGAGGAACTCCCAGATGTGCTTCAAAGGCTTTCGAGGGGAGGCCAAGGTGCTGGCCCGTGGGGGGGGAGGGTCCATGCTGAGAGGCCCAGCTGGTGGGGTCAGGGGACATCCGGGAACAGGTAACATTACCTGTTCACATGTGCAGATTAAAAAGGCTGACTAGAAGCTCAAAATGTCAAAATGGTTATTACTAGGTGGGGTGATTACAGGCGACTTGTGGTTTATCATTCATAGATTTTCCAAATTTTCTACAATGAGCATGTATCACTTTTCTATTTAGAAGGAAAAATTAACACTACATTTTCACATGGGCCGTGACAGGTGCTGTAATGGATGGACGGCGTGCTACAGAGCAGGCGGGGAGCAGCTATAGTCAACCTGTCTGGGGCAGGCTCAACCCCTGAGAAACAGAACACTCCACCAAAAAGCCTGGATTCACCAGAATTCACCCTCCTGCACCCCGTCTCTGTTCAAGAAGGATGAGACAGCCTCACCTTGAGGATGTTGTTCTGATGAGGCATTCTGGAGGGAGCCTTGTCACCCCACCTCCGCCCAGTACGACCCATCTGTCATTGCAGAGTGAGTGGCTCAGAGTTGCGGGACTACCTGGTGGGGTGGGAAGAGGCAAGCACACTTGGGAAATGTTCTCAGCACCTCCGGCTGAAACTGAAAAGGAAGTGGCAGGCTCGGCAGGAAGAACACAGGGGCAGGGGTCTGGAGACCCAGGGGCAGGTTCTGGCTCTGCCACAGGCTTCCCTTGGGACCTGGGATGAGTCACTTTCCTAGCAGGCCCACATCCCCTCATCCGCAGAGACAGAGGAGAGAAACAAAGTCCTAAACCAGTGCTGATCCTCTAACAGGTGAAAAAGCAACCATGGCTTCCGGCTTTCTGATGATCCGACGCTTGTGTCCAATCACAGCAAGAAGAAAGCAGGTGGCAATATCGGATTCCACATCTACCTATGAGCATGCTCATCTGCCTGTGTCACTCACTCATTCAAGAAATGCATGCATGCATTCATTCGTAGTTATTGAGTACCTATTATGCAGGCACCAAAGACACAGCTGTGACCAAGACAGACAAGGGCCCTGCCTTCATGGTGCTCCTATTCTAGTGGGGGAGACAGACGATAAGCAACTGAACCAATAAACAATTAGATAAGTGTTCTGGGAAAATAAAAACAGGGCTTGAGAGGACTGGTGGGGGGGTGGTATCACTTTAAATTTGGCGATCAGAGAAGGTGACATTTGATCTGAGACCTGAATGGCTCAGTTATATTTGTCAGTATAGGATAGGCTATGCTGCAGTAATAAATTAACCCCCAAATCTCAGAGATTTAGCACAACAGAGATTTATTTCTTGACCATGCAAAGTCCACCTGAGTCAGACAGCTCTCCTGGGCTGCTGTCCTCCATGCGGTGACTCAGGGATTTGGGAGCTCGAGTCCTGCAAGGGAAGTGATGCTCCTCATTCACACTCACAGCCCATTGGCCAGAATTAGTCCCATGACCCGCCTAACTGCAAGGGGCCTGCAAAGGGCAGTGCTCCTGGGGGTCTGGGAAGGAGAGGTGAAGTGCAGACAGGCAAGCACTAAAAGTCTCTATGACAGCAGCTGGATGAGCAATGATGGAGGAGCGTTCCCGGCAGAAGGAACAGCGAGTGCAAAGACTAAACACAGGAACCAATGTGGCGTGTTCAAGAAGCTGGAAGAAGGCTGGCACGGCTGAGGCAGAGGGCGAGGGGTAGAGTGGCAGGAATGGGGCCGGAAAGGAAGGCAGGGATGGGAGGATTCAGTTACAACCCATGAAGGGACTTTGGGCAGTGCCTGGCACACAGCAAACACTCAAGAAATGGTGGCGATTACTGGTGTTATAGGAACTTCCTTCCTTTCCCCAGGTCAGTGGGGGGTGGGTGCCTGGGGTGGGGGGGCGTGGAAGGAGAGGATAAACCAGTATAACCACAGTCTGGGTCAGCTGCCCCAACCAGTTTCCCCGGTCGCCCCAGGCAGGCTGAGTCTCCAGGCCAGTCTGGGCTCTGCGTCTTCCCAGTGGACTGAGCCCCATGGACACACCCATCCAAGGGACACTCAGCGAAGAGGCAGGGTGGGGGGCTTGTCCCAGGGCCACGTGAGGATTCCTTGTGCGACATCCCTCCCTGGAAGTTAACAGCAGCTGCATGGATGTGCACCAGCAGGCACAAGGCCAAGCACAGAGGGCCTCCCAGGGCCACTCCCACCGGGGTGCCTCTCGAAAGCCCAGGCTCACAGCTCTAAGCTCAGCCAGAGCCACGTAGCCTGAGTACAAACCAGGCCCTGCTGCTTTCTAGGTGACAATGGGCTCTTCACGTCCCCTCTCTGAGTCTCTGGTCCCTTGTCTACAAAAGGAGGATGCGCATGAGTACCCACCCGTACAGCGAACCTTCTACAGCGCCGCACCCGGCATACAGTAGGTGCCCAGTAAACGAGGGCCATGATATTGTCACAGGCAGCTCTGCCCGGATAATAACTTTTCACTGCAAAATGCAGGACGGTTTTCCTGCTGAGAAGATTGATGATCTAACAAGTAAGAAGATGCACCTTTTTCCAGAGCGACCCAATCAAGATCTTTTTACTCTGGGGCTGGGGAAGGAGAGCAGAGGAAGTGCCCTGTAAACTATGTTGGATTTTTTTTTTTTTTTGTCTTTCTGTAAGTTGGCACTCATGTTTTAAAAAAAGGGCTCATCTCCAGGAAGGTGTCTGGGTTTCTGCAGAGCCTGGCTATTCCTGCTGGGCAACATGTACTCAGTGTGTGTCTAACAATGTCATTCAGGACATCTGCCTAGTGAGTGAATGAATGAATGAACAAATGCAGGAACGAATGAATGGACTATTTGTCCCTTCCAGGGAGTGGTTTAAAGGGGAAACAGTTGGTGGGAGATTGCCTGCCGCGCGCCGCCATCAGGCCCTTCCCCACCCCCATTCCCCTGGGTCTCTAACTCCTCCCCCTCCTGCCCCCAACCCAGCCATTCCCTGACGTTTCCTGAAAATTCCCAGGCACCTTTCCCACTTGCATTCCCCAGCTCCCAGCCACCCTCCAGTCCACACACACACACACACACACACACCATCCCAGGGTGGGACTGGAGGGTCTCCTTTGACACCCACATCAACCCAGCCTGGGGAACTCTGCGAGGCTGAGGAGTAAAGCCCCCCTTTGTTTGGAGAAAGAAGTGGAGGCCTAAGATGAAGGACCTGGCGGAGAACAGAACAGGTCCACGTGGGGAGGGGGCAGTTAGACCTCTAAGGGACCTGCAAACATTCCGATTGGGTGGATGGTTCCAAAATTCTTTGTCAAGAGAGGACTCGGGGCGTCCAGATTCCCAGGCCTGGATCCTCACGTCTGTGGGTCCTGCACTGTTCGGGTCTCAGAAACTCAGCTAAAGCTGGCTTAAGCAAAGAAGGGATTAATTGGCTCGAGAACTAGGAAGTCTATGGGTGTTTTAGCTCCAGGCACAGCTGGACCCAGAGGCTCACATGATATCATCAGGGCCTGCTCGCTGCTTCTTGGCACTTCCCGCCTCTCCTTGGCCTCTTCTTAGGTTTTCTCTGGGGCGTGAGCAAGATGGCCACCAGCCAGGGCTAGCCTCACAGGCATGTGACCAGAGCAGTCCACAGGCCCCGTGTTCAAAGGACCCCATGCTTGGGGTTTAATACTCTGCAGTTGCTGTCTTGAAATCCATAAGCATTTTGTCTTTGAATATGTGTTTTTAAGTGAAATCTGATGGGACAATGGAGCATGTGCCAAGGGCTTGGAGCTTCAACTCACGTGCCACCCTGCCTCCTGGGACAGGTTTTCGGTCCCCTCCACCCTATCCTCTGGCACCCTAGCCCTGCCTGGCCTCCCCCTCCCCATGACCACTGCTACCCTCCACCCTGGGCCGGGGCACAGGGAGGGTTGTGGTCAGGCGCAGTGCCCAGTAGCATCGTTGGTGTGGGAGCAGCCCTTGTTGCCCCGGGTTGGCAGCACCACAGCCTGTCAGCAGCCAACCAGAGACTGTGTCTAGGCAGGGCTAAGCCGGGGCCTGAGATCCTTGGGGATCACCCCTTTGCTATAGGCTGATGCGGGGGCCTGTGGGGAGGGGAGGTGCCTGGTCAACTTCCCCAGGCCCCACCCTCCGGCCAGGGCTCAGGCCATCAGGCTGGTGGTTGGTGGGAGGGGTAATTTAGCAACTGTCAGGTCCAAGGGAGTAAGGGAGCATGCACGTGGGCATGCGTGGCAGGGTGCCTGGGAGGGTCTGCCTGGGAGCACTCCCTCGGCAGCTCCACGTGTCTGAGGACCCTCTCCTCCTGCGACCTTCCTGAGTCTGGCCTCTGTTTGTCTTTTCTGGCCAGTTCAAGGTACCCTCAGGGACAAGCCACAAAATACAAATTGTGTAATTTTGGCGACTCTGCACACGAATTCAATGCTCTGATATTTACATTTTAAACCAGAATTGCATATTATAAAGATGAATGGTAATATTCGTGCTAATCATTTAACCTTTTAATTTTTCTTTACTTAGAATGACATTAAATAGCAAATAAAAAACACCGTGTCAACTTGAGAGGGAGTCTGTGGAAGGAAGGAAAAGCATTCTATGCACCTTTAATGGCCCTTTTTCCTGCTTTTTGAGCAAGGGGCCCTGCATTTCCATTTTGCACTGGGTGCCACAATTACGCAGCTGGCCCTGCCACTAGAAGCCCTGGGACAACATCCTCCCAGCTTCGCAGCCCTGGTAGAAAGGACCTCACCCAACAGCCCCAGCAGGAAGTACCAGGGATGACGCTCATTGGCACAGCCTGGGTCACATGCTCATCCCTGAACCAACCACTGCAGATGGGGAGGCAGGTCTGGGCCTGTGCCATCCCTTAGACTAGAGGGCTGGTCCCCTCACCTCAGCCCCTTCTAGTGGGTTCTCCATAGGGAAGAGGGATTCTTTTTTTTTTTGAGGAAGATTGGCCCTGCACTAACATCTGTTGCCAATCTTCCTCTTTTTCTCTTTTCTCCCCAAAGCCCCAGTAGATAGTTGTGTATCACAGTTGTAGAGTTGTAGCTCTTCTAGGTGGGACGCTGCCTCAGCATGGCTTGATGAGCGTGAGTAGGTCCGCGCCCAAGATCCGAACCAGCTGGGCCGCTGAAGTGGAGCACGGGAACTTAACTGCTATGCCACCGGGCTGGCCCCGGGAACAGGGATTCTATTCCCAGAGGAATGGGGACCGCACAGCCACTAACCCCTGCCATCTTTCCTCTACACAACTCTCATGCTTAGTTTAAAAAATAAAAAACAAAAATACCAGCTGGGCAGGAGAGCAATTTAGCTCCACTTTCCTGGTTCAGATCTCCCCAGTCTCCCCGTGGGGTCCTCCTCCCCTTCCTCTACATGCCAGGGAGGCTCCTGGCTTGGGCCTTGGTCCCCTTCTCCCTTCCTGCCACCTTCTCCTGGACAAGCTGGTGCAGTCCCAATGCACCTGCGGACGACTCCCTCTCCAGCTGGGACCCCTATGCTGAATGCAGCTCAGAAGTCCCGGCCCTGCTTGACTTCTCCTCTTGGGGTACCGGGCATCTCAGATCCCACCTGTCTGAACCCAGACCCCTGAAGCCACCCCAGTCCCTGCTTCCCCCGCAAGTCTTTCCCATCCAGCCGAGGGCACCACCAACCAGCACATTGCTCAGGCCAAAAACATCAGAACATCTCGACTGCTTCTTTTCCCACAAACCCAAATCCAGGCCCTGGGCAAACCCTGGCAGCTCTCCTTCGGAGGAGATTCACAACCCACCCCTCCTCAGCAACACCGCTCTTGCTCTCCCGGTCCAGCCACAGGCTGCTGCCTGGATTACCGCGCTAACCAGCTCACCAGCCTTCCTACTCTCGCTCCTCCCACTGTCCCTTCTCTCACACTTGGAAATGTTTAAGGTCACAGCACTCCCCAGCTCAAAACTTCCCAGGAGTGTAAATGTTTAAAACCAGTGGGGGGGGGGGGGCGGGCAGAGCTCATTTGTAGCATTTGCCGCTGTCTGTGGTGTAAATACTCCCACCGTGGCAATTTCAAGCTACCAGTGTGACATCACTGAACGCGGAGTGAGAAAGACCCACTAGGACCCACGTCAGACAAATGGGGTTCCACCCTGACTCCATAGGAGGAGCTGGAGACCCCGGGCCGTCCCTCCAAGCCCCAGCTTCGTCATCTCTACATGGAAAGTGATCCCACCTTCTTGGCTCACCGTGGGGACTCCATGAAGGCACATGGAAAGTGTGTCTTACAGGCCGACACATGTGTGGCTATCGGCCAGAATTGCCATTACTGTCCTTGCTATCCCGCCTCTTCGTCATCTTTGTGGGAACCGGCCCCGCCTCCCAGAAAGAAACCGGGCTGTGGGAGGAGGCGCGCCTCAGACAGAGCCAGTCCTGGAGAGATGGGCTCTGCAGCAGGAGGAGGACGGGGGCTCTCAGGCCATCTGAGGGGGGACCGCACAAGGCAGCTGGGGCCCCCCCGAGGCTTCAGGTCGGGCCCCAGGGAGAGACTGCAGGTGTGTGAGCTTCAGCGGGAAGGAGACCAACGCCTCCCGGGTCCAGCCAGTGACTTGACCCACCTGAGCCTGTTTCCTCCTCTGTGGAATGGGGACACAGGCGGCCCATGGTGAGGACGAGGTGAGACAAGCTTTTAAGCACTTCACCCGGGGCCAGACACGAGCCTGGGCCCAGGAGCCACCAGCTCCGAGGTCTCTGGGGACATCCCCAGGGGTCAGGGTGCCGGTGGCTTCCGAGGCCTGGAGCAGCAGTGGCAAATGAGGACATGAGGGGGCAGGAATTTGCATGGAATGGGGCAGAAGCAACTCTTAAAGGACCCTCACGAGGCCAGCACGGTCCAGGCTGGAGGTGGGGTCTGGGGGCAGCAATCAGCAAGGGGATGCCCACCACCTAGCTACACCTCAGAGCCTTCCCAAGGGGTCCTCGCCGCTGGGGTCTCAGCCCCAGTCCTCTACAGTGCCCATAGCTCCCCGCAGGCCCTCATGTGTCCTCCTGAAGTCTCCTCAGGAGCTAAAGGCCATGGTTGAGCTCAGGGGTTAGAATGTCCGCGTTGAGGCCCGACGGCCGCGCGTGAATACCTCTTACCGAGGGCGGCTTGTGAAGATGAAATGAGGTCGTCAGGCAAAGCCCTGTGCTGAGTGCTTCCCCTTCCATGGGTTGTGCAACAACCCCCCATAAGGCCGTGTTTATTTATCCCCAGTTTCTACATGAGGAAATGGGGGCTCAGATGGGTTAAGGAACTGGCTCAAGGTCACACAGCAGGAAGTGCAAGAGCTGACTCCAGAGCCCACTCACGCCTTGACCACTACACTCCCCACCCCTTGCAGAGGTTAGGGGGCGGCTCCAGAAGGGTCTGCCCAGGCAGCAGAACCCAAATGGAGGTCCCACGTGGAGGTCTGAGCAGTCTGTCCACATGCGGCCTCCCGCTGGGGCTGGACTCTGGTTCTCTGGTGATGAGGCGTCTTGCGCTCTGCCTGCCTTTCCAGTGTCCTTAGGAAAAGCCCCAACCTAGTCCCAAGCAAGTAAGGAGGGAAAGGGGAGTTGTCCACACCCAGGCCAAGAGGTCTGTCTAGAGGTCAGCAAATGAAGGTCCAGCTGGAGAGGGTGCTGAGTGTCCCGGAGCGGTGGCAGCAGACAGAGGGGAGAGCAGAACTAGGGACACGGCTGGCTGCCCTGCAGGAGGGGACGCACCTCCCGCTTCTCTCTGCTCGCGGAGCGCCGACATCGTGCCAGGCCTCGTGCACGCCCCGTCTCAGTACCACGGTTCTGGACCACGACCCACACGTGCAGATGAGAGACCGGAGAGGCTCAGCGGGGTGAAGACCTTCGTCCGAGGTCGCACAGGTCTACCTGATTCCCGGCTCCTTTCCACTACCATGTTCCCCAGCGGCCTCGTGCTGTCCCCAGTGTCCCTGGTGCTGGGCACGGTGCCCTCAATGCCCCTGCTCAGAGGAGGGTGGTGGATGAAGCTGGGACTCGGGGCTCTGCCCTTTGCTGGGATGTGGGAAACCGTCCCCCATGGTACTGCAAGCACTGGGTCTGTAAGCCCCCCCAGTCCAGGCCACAGGCAGGAGAAAGTACACCTCAACTCTGGGATTGAATTCTGCACCCAAACTAAGTCTGCTGGGGTCCTGAGAGCAGGGACTGGTCCCAGAGGTCACCACCATGCCAGGGAGGCTGTAGATGGCCCCCAGGGACCTCGCCTCTCCCCGTCTGAAGGCTCCTTGGGGAATCCTGGCTGCCTCCTCTTGCTGGGTCCAGCCTGCAGGAGTTCCCGTCACTGGTCCCACAACAGCTCTACTCCCGGAGGCCCCCAGCGCCTGCCCACCTGCCTCTCTGGGAGGCTCTGAGCCAGCCCTCCTGAGAACTGCGCCCTGCTCCGTCTCCCCTCCTGGCCAGAGGTACTCCAGGCTCCAGTGCTCTTTAGGGGGAAATTTTTTAAATCAGTTTCTTTTTTTCTTATTACAAAATAATATGTGGACATTGTAGAAAGATTTTAAAACCAAGTACAAAAAATAAAAAGCAAACTTAAAACATACCCACAGTCACTTTCTCTTTCTTCTTTGGTTCAGGAATGTTTACCATTCTCATAAGCATCTTTGGGGAGCAGGAAAAGCAACAAGGATTTCCCAAAATCCCTCACATTCCCTGCCACCCAGGGACAAGCACATTACCACCTGGAGAAACAGCCTTCTGGTCCTTTGTCCATGGAAATGGACAGACAGACAGATCAAAAATGTAGATTTTTGCCCTTTTTTAAAAAAGGGGTTGTACTTTACCTACAGTCATTGTAGTTGTTATCCTTGCTTAACAATAGGTTGTAAGCATCTTTCCAGAAGAATAAACGGATAAGTGTGTCATCTGATGGCCCACTGTATGACGGCTCCATCCAGCCTCTAACGATCCCCAACTGTTGGACACGTAGGGTATTTCCAGTGTTTTGCTGGGATAAGTCATGCTAGAATATGTGCCAGGAGGGAGGGTCCTGTCTGTCCCATTCACCACAGCACCCCAGTACCTGGCACAGGGCTTGGAGCAGAGGGGGCTCCAGCGACGTTTGCTGGGTGAGTGAACTGGCACAAGCCACAGCGAGTAGCCTCCAAGCTCAGCCCCGACATCGGCCTCTGCGGCCCCGTCGTCCCCACAAGGACTCTGGGGCCTCACCTGCACCTGCTCTCAGGTTCCCCAGGGCTGCTCCAACAGTCCACCTTGGACTCCGCTTTTTCCTCCCCCGCTTGTTTCTCTGCTCCCCTAACAACACCCTCATCCCTCCCTAGCCCGCTGCACTTCCGCCTCGGCACCAGTGCCCTCAGAACCGCTCTCTCTGAGGTCCCCCGCACACCCCAACTCCAGTGCTGGCCATCTGGCCTTGGCAGCAGTGGACACACTGAGCAACCCCCTCCACCGCTCAGCAGCGTCTCCCTGCCTCCAGGCTGGGTGCCACCCGCCTCCTCTCTTCCACCGGCTTCTCCCGGGCGGTCTGGCCCACTCTGCGCCACCATCATCCCTCCACAGGGAAGGCCCCTAACTCGATCACAGCCATCACAGATCTGTCCTGAGCACCTGTGGTGTGCGGCACACTCCTAGGGACAGCAGGAGATGGGACAGACATGCAGGGAGCAGCGATGGTGGATGCTGAGTGTAGGGGGTGGGCCTCAGCCCCCCACCAAGGAACCCCAAGTAAAGAGAAGCTGTGTCTGCAGACAGCCCCCTACCACCCCCATCTTCCAACCAGGTGGCTGCCCCTCCCCCAGCCCCCAAAGATCCCAGAGGAGGCAGCCCCCACACAGACACGTAACAGGCCCCACGGCCAGGGGGTGAGTGCTCAGAGTCGAGACAGGCGGACAGCCATGCGAGCACAGCCAGGACCCCTGCCCTGGTCTAGGGGGCCAGGTGGGGACTCTCAGAGGACGTGAGGCCTCAGCCGAGCCCTGAAGAGTGACCAGGAGTTCCCAGGGAGGAAGAAGGTTCTGGGAGGAGGGCCAAAGCCTACCTGTTCAGTGGCCCAGAGAGTCTGAGGAACAGAGAGGAGGACATTCAGCTGGAACCCAGAGAGCAGGGGGGGGGGGTTCTGGAAGTCTCTGCAGCCCGGGCTTCCCCACCCCACTGGGGGTTGGGTCTCAGCAGCCCTGCCAGCCTCAGCATCAGCCAGGCCCAGCAGAGGGCCTCAAACTTGACACTCCCGGCTGAGCACAGCATCTTCCCCCAGGCCTGCTCCTTCCCCTTGGGTCCTCCCAAGCACAGAGTGGGAGTCCCCAGGGTCACTGAGAACTCCTCCCTCTCCCTCAGCACAAAATCCTGCCCGGATCTCCCCCTTCCCAGCCCAGGGCCTCTCTCTGCACTGCACAGAGCCATCAACATGTCTCACCTGGGCCCAGACACCAACCCCGTCGCTGGCACCCAGCTTCCAATCCAGCACCCAGGCAGCTGCCCGAGTTTCCTGAAACCCAATCTGGGTCTCTCTCTCTCTCACACACAGAGGCATCAGTTAGACACGCTCCTGGTCACTGATTCAACGTGTACGGGTGCCTCTCTGTGCCGGTCTCCGTTGGCACTGGGATGCAGCAGTGCGCCATCCCTGCCCTCCTGCAGCCCGTCTTCTGGCGGAGAAGACAGACATTCAGCGCTGACCGTCTGCAGATAATTGAAGCAGTTGTGTTCCGTGTGGAGGGGACACGTAGAGTGCTGTCCCTCACAGAGTGCTCCACAGGCCAGCCCCCACCTGCCTCTCCAGCTCTTCCCCCTGTGACACCCCCACACCTCCACTCACACACGCCTCCACCAGAATGCCCCGTCTGTGCCCATCATTCCAGGCCCCGCTCAAATGCCACCTCCTCCGCAGAGCCTTCCCTGAGCTCCCCCTGGCACCCATCATCCCCTTTCCTCCACGGCTGGTCTGCTGTCTCTTTTTCCCCCATTAGGTTGGAAGTTTCTGGAAGGCAGGATTCTCACCTTTTTCATCTCCACATTCCCCCAAATGCCTTGTATGTAGCATAATGCTGGTTGGATTCAAGAAAAAGATGTCACCCAACTTGGGTGCAAGCCTTGGGCACACCGAGCCCACACACGTTCTCCTTCCAACCCCAGCTCCTGCCCAGGTTTCCTCCTAGGAAAGGCCTCTGCTCTCACCCCCAGAGCACCGCCTGGCTGCGGCCCCTGCGAGCCAGGAAGGAACACAGCTGGAGTTCACCTTGTTCTCTGGGGCCTCTCTGGCCCTGGGTGGCAGGAAGCCTCCAGCCCTGGGGGCCGCCCGCTCTGGGGTTCCCTCTGGACGCACTGACCCTCGGGGACGACAGCAGTTCAACCATCCATCACCAAGCACAGCGTGAGCAGGAAGTGCTAATCCTCCCCATGTCCCATGTCCCAGATCCTAAGTGGACTTCCCACCCTGCCCTGAAGCCCTTGCCCACCTCCTCGGTGTCCCACTGCCCCCCTCGGACCATTCCATAACCCCCTGACTCCCCACCTCCTCCTGCCCCTCCCCGCCCCATGGACAGCTAGCGGATGGCCTTGCCTCACATTTCTCTGCAGAACTAAATCCAGTACAATTGCTGGTGCCGAGGGTCTGCCTTCCCCCCGTAACAATGGACAAGCAGCAGCCGGGCACCTTTTCAAGGACTTGCTGCAGTCAGCCTCCCCCTCTCCTGGGTCGCTCCCAGCACAGTGGACACAGCGTGCACTGGCTGAACATCGCCCCCCACAGCCTTCCCTGACCTCGAGCCCCCGCCCACTCTCCCGGTCTCTGCTCCCTTGACGACAAACTCCTAAAGAGGGACGTGAGGTGTTGTGGCAAAGAGTGAGGCTTGGCAACCACATGCCCAGCTCCACGTGCCTCCTTCCAGGCTGGTGGACGGGGACCTCCCCTTGTGCCTGCTCCCCTCATCAGGGGGTAGTGAGAATGCGGGGGGCACTCGCCTGTCTGGCACAAAGCACATGCTCACTTGCACCTCCACGTTCATTCCCATTCTCTCTCCAACCCTCCCTCTCTCCCTTCACCCCACTGAAGCCCAGGGCACAAAGACCCAGGGCCTATTCTCTGTCCTCTTAGTCACACGTCCAACAGGTTGCCAGCACTGCCAGGGCTCTGACCTCAGGGTCTCACGCCACCCCCCAGCCCCCGCCCCGGCTCCCCTGCAGGTCTGCCCAGAGCCAGCCCTCTTCTCTCCCCCATCCCCACTCCTCCCTTGGACAGCCCTGCGGACCGCCCCCTGATCTACTGCAGCAGCCAGCCCGCCCGCCCGCTCCGGACAGCACCCCAGCTGCCTCCTCCACACCTCCTCTCAAGAGCTAATACACCCCCCATCCTCCCCTGACCCCGTGCCCCCAACAGCAAACCCGTCTCCCCCAGTCTGCCCGCCTCAGTAAGGGGCATCGAGCTACACAAGAATTGGGGTGTTCTTGGCTGCTCTTTCCCTCCCCCCCTTCCCTCCTGTTGGCAATCCCTCCAAACAGCCTGAATCAGATCACTTCTCGCCACCTCCCACACGGGGCCTGCCTCCCCTCTTGCCCCACACACCCCAAGCCCCTCTCACATGCAAAACCCTCCAGCAGCTTCCCATAGGACACTTGAGACAGCCTGAACTCTCGCAGAGGCAGAGCCCGTCAGGCCAGCCGCCTGGCAGCCTGGCCTCCTGGCCCCAGCTGCCCCGCTCCGCCCGCAGCTCTCCCCACAGCTCCCCCTCCTCCTCTGGGCCTCAGCTCATGTACTGCCCCAGGTGTCTGTCCTGACCCCTGTAGCTCAAGTCAATCCCCCTCACCACCCTAATTAATTGCTGTTCTTTTCTTCATCAAATACATACCGCTACCTAACGTTCTGGAATTTTTGAATTTACTGCTGTCATCTACACTAGAACAAGGAACACGCAGCCACCACTTGTGAAATGAATGCATCTTGCACTCCGTGACCAAAGTGTCACCGTGCCCATTTTTCAGCTCAGAAAGCTGAGGCTCAGAGACAAGTCAACCATCAGGGTCTCCTCGCTACTAGGTGACGGGCCCAGGCTCCCCTCTGCCCCGTGCAAGGCCTCCAAGGCCAGGAAAAAGCTCCTGTTGTCTGAGGAGGAGACTCGTCTGGAGACAGAAGCCCAGCAACAGGAGTTTCCAAGGAAGTGTCCCCGACTCTGGGGCACAGCAGCCCCAGAGACGCCCGACTCCAGCACAACAGGGCCACGGGGTGGAGAGAGACTAGAGAGCGCCCCCTTTAAGAGCCACAGGGGCACATTTCACGGCCAGGTCCAGGCCAAAGGCCCCCACAGGCCAGTCTGGGGAGGACCCAGGAGTCCAGAGGGGCTGCCATCACCAAGAGCAGCCACAGTGACCACAGGGTGTCTGCCAGGGGCCGGGCCCTGGGCCGAGGACTTCACATCCTTCATTCACTCCTGCAGTCACCCTGTGACGGTCCCCATTGCACAGATGAAGAAGCTGAGGCTCAGAGAGGTTCAGTAACTCACCTAAGGCCTCGCAGCTTGGGTGGAGACCCCCAGGATCTGAACCAGGTCTCCGCTCCCAAGAATGCTCGAGCAACCATCACATGTGCAGTCAGGTGCCTTCCCACTGCACAGGAAAGGCTCAACCCCAACCCCAGCTGAAACCACTCAAGCCCGACTCCTAGGCCTGGGGGAAGGGGACTTGATAGGGGGACTAGGGGGACAAATAGTCACGTGGAGCTGGAACAAGCATGTGGCACGAAAAGACACACCTCACACAGGTAACAGGTGTAAAACAGAGGCTTTAATTTGAACAGCAATGAAGGCGCAAGGGGCTGGGGGGGTCCGAGGGGACCTGGAGATGGAGGAGCCAGGAAGGTGGTGGTCTGGACCCTGGGAGGGAGGGAGGCAGGCGCTGGGCCTCTCCTCAGAAAACGATTTCTGTGACTCTCGTGGCTCCTGTCCCAGCCTCTGCCCAGGCCCAGATCTGAAGGTTAGTTCCCTGAATTGGGCTTCTTGGGTGCTCCCCCTTCCCAAAAGGTATGTGGACCCAAATACGGGGAGTGGGTAATGGAGAAGGGCAGGCCTGGGCTTGGGAGAGGGGAGAGTCTGCAAAAGCCAGACCTGGGAGCAGCCCTGGAAGAAACTTCTGGAACTAGCATGCTGCCACCAGCACCCCCTCACCCATCAGGTGGACCTGCCCAGCCTGGCCCCTGCCCATCCTCAGAGCCAAGGCCTGGGCTTAGGGGCCATCACTCCCTCATCCCGGAGTGCTAACGGGGGAGTTCAGGGAGGCTGGAGGACAAGGAAATGGGGTGCTGCTTTCTGAGCCCTCCTGTGCCCTCCTCACCCACTGCCCACAGGGGCCAGGAGGCAGGGCCAAGGGCCTTGGAGAAGCAAGCAGCAGTGAGGAGGGAACGGAAGCAGCTGGATGTAACACTGCCGAGAGGAATCTGGGTTCTCCACAGTCACAACGGCCCCAATCCCCTCCCCGAGTCTCTGCCCCCTTCCCAGCCAGGGGGAGCTTTGGAAAGGCAGGCCTCACCCAGTCAGCTGGTGAGCAAATCCTGCGGGGCTCTCCCAGGAGCCCAGTGCCCACCCAAAGGGCAGCTTCCAGAGGCTACCCTGGGGAGGGAAACAGGTGTGGCTGTGCCAGGAAGGTCAGAACAGAAAAGCCAGGATGAGGCACTGGACACAGGTGCCCGCAGGCCCAAGGGCAGGCAAGAGGGGGAGCTGGGAAGGTCACCGGCCAGAAGAGCCGACGCTTCTCCCTCCCCGACCCCACCCCAGGCTGGCTGCCAGCCCCAACCTCCAGCCCTGAGAATACCCAGTGCCCACCAAACATGGCTTGGGAACCTATGCCTGTGTAGAGCAACTGCTCCACCCCCTAGAAAGACAACAGGACCTGGGAAGGAAAAGAAGCAACTGAAACAGCGGAACGGCCCTCCCCACAGAGGCACAGAGCAGCCCAGGCCTCAGGAGGGAGGGGGAGGCAGGGAGCAGGCCCAGGGCCCCTGTCCCTGCCCCTCTCTTCTTGCCCACCCACCACAGGGGAAGTCACTTGGTCACTTCTCCCAACTTGGGTCCTTCAGCCTTATGCCCCAAGCCTCCCTCACACCCGTGCTCACCACCCACCCCAGGAAACAGCCTCTCGTCAAACAGAAAGAACAGAGGGAGGGGGGGAGGGGGCCGTGGCAGGCACAGCAAGTGCGGCCTGGGTGGCTCTGGCTGCTCCGCCCCTCCTAGCACGATGTGACAGGGTGGATAGGCAGCAGGCTCCCGAACTTGAAGTGCTGGATCACGGGGAACTTCTCCAGGCACTGTGAGAAGGAGGGAGAGCAGAGGTGAGTTGCACGACACCCCTGCCAAGGCCTGCTTAGCCGCTCGGGCCTCTATGGGACCCTGGCACAGCCCCGGGGCTCCGTCCAGTGCAGTTCCAGAGGTGTCCATCCAGGGCCCAGGAAGTGGCTGTCTCAGAGCGGCCCCCAGGCCTTTGGGGAAGAGTAAGGCTTCCTACCTGTTCTCGACCACAGCCTCCCCTGCAAAGACCCCCTCTCCATGACAATCAGACCCACCAAAGAATGGGAGTGAGAGTGACAGAAGCAGAGGGAGAGAAGGCAGCCCGACCCCACAGCACAGAAGCCAAGAAGAGTGGCAGCCAAGTGACATCACTTGGCCCAGAGGGAGAAGCTGGACACCAAAGGTGAAAAGAACCCTCCAGATCATTGGGGACCCTGGAGCCCAGGTCTCAGGCCTGGAGAAGAGGTGTGGGGACACTGGGACACAGGTCTGTGAAAAGTCCAAGGCCCATTTTCTCCAATTTTCAGTTCTCTGGACTGAAAATGGCATCTTGGCACTTCAGGGTGAGACAGTAAGAAGCAGAGGACAGCCCCACCCCCAGGGCCATTCCCAGCAGCCCCGTGTGTGGGACAGAGAACAAGAGCACTGAGCGGGGGCAATGGACCTACTCCCTGAACCCAGCCCAGCTGGGGCCCCAGCCCCAGGGCTCTGCCAGAGGAGGGGAGGTGGAAAGGTCGGCAGGGCCTACAGCACAGAAGCTGGCCTGGCCCACAGGCAGCCCATCACAGGCCCGTACCCCTCTGCCCTCCGGCCCGGGCACTGCTTCAGCACCGCACAGAACCAGGAAGGGGAGGAGGGGCCCCAGCTGCCAGCCTCCTTGCACCAGCCCTGCTGTGCCTACCACACAGGCCCTGGTCCCAAGCTAGCTCTCACAGGCAGCAGCCCCAAGCACGTGAGGATCTGCCCCTCTCATACCTTTGGCCACAGAAACAACCAGAATGTGCTGGACACCTCCCGGTTGGGGTGCAATAAGACTTACGGCCTCAGAGTGGGTGAGAGTCCTATTCTACGACTGCGGTCTTAACCGCCAACTAACTTAGAGGGACGAAGGCATGCCGTGACTGGCCCAGGTTCCCTCACCTCAACAACCAGCGGCAGAAACAAGAGCTCGGCCAGCTGTGTCAGGGTGGGGGTGGTCCACAGAGACTGAAGGGGGGCCAGAAGGGGAGCAGGAAAAGGGCAATCTTTCTGTGCAGTGAAGAAGGATGGGGAACCAAGCTCAGTGTGAGAGCAGAGCTCCGGGCCACAGCCAGGCTCCTGGGCCTGGGGCAGAGAAAGTGGGGAGCAGGCAGCCGGGGGTAGTCCCTAGGGGGGAGGAGGAGCAGCAGCAGATCAGGCCAGAGGCAAAGGCAGCTGCCATTGTGCTTATGTCATGGAGGAAGTGGTGGGAGTTTGTAAAAGGGGGGCCCCCCTAGGGCCCAGGAATTCCAACAAGGGTCAAAGGTCAACCTGCTTCTAGCTCTTACTCATAGAGGCCTAGAAGGCAAGAGGCTTGGGGGAAGGGCAGGGGCAGAAATTCTCTCCACTCTGCCCTCAGGGACCAGGAACAAGCTTCCCCAGGGCCACAGGAGAGGCAGGGAGCTGGGCTAAAGGCAATAGGCTGTTTGAGGCAAAGCAAGCCCGAGGCTCAGGGGAAGAGAAGGGGGCCTCTGGTCAGGCCCTCCTCCCAGCTAACGGTGTACCAGGCAGAGTAACAGCCTCGGCCTGTCCCCATACAGACCTTCCAGCCAGGGGCCCTTCCAGGTCCCGGGGACTCAAGGGGGAAAAGGGGCTCTCTGGGCCCGGACAAGGCCCTTCTGAAGGGAGTACCTGCACAGCGACAGCCCTCAGGAAAAACAGGCCCTGCCACCCACAAGGGTCTTGAAAGCATGTGGCTCTTCAGTTCAGGGAGGCCAGGACAGGCGGCACAGAGATGCAGACAGCTGGTCCCAAATCCTGGGGCCACCTAATGCCAGGCCTGGTCAGGCCTCTGTCACAGCTCAGGGGAAAAACTCCCCTCCAGCAGCCAACTCTCCTGGCCTTGCTAACCCCCTTCTGGACTTCTAGACTGGGGGGCCTCGGAGGTCCTTCCCATGGACTGAGAACTGGTCTGAAAAAGCAAGTCCTTTCCTAGGACCTCTGGGAAGGGAGCACGCGACCCACGGACTCTCAGGGACGAGAGACTGAGGCCACCTGCTAGCGACTTACAAATGAGTGCTGAACATCCCAGAGATGTGGTGTTCCCAAACTAGTCAGTGAGCTCCAGCGTGATCCACCAAAGGAGTCTGGCCGCCACACTGCGCCTGCGTGTGCCCAAAGCTGGAATTTCCCATCCTTGGGAAGGGTGCTTTGTTATCTACGTGTGCTGTCTGGCCTGAGCTGCCGGGAGTTTTCGGTCAAAACCCTCCTTATGTTTAACATCCGTAGAAAGACAACGCTTACCCCAGGGACAGTTCTGTCCCTGTTGTCCTGTCACCATCTCAGATCTTAATTTGCTTCCCCCCATCCTGTCAGCCTGGACCTCTTGTGCCTCTAGAAGGGGCAGGTAGGGAAAGGTGGCAGGGTCTCCTGCTCTGCCCTGATGGGCGTGGGTCAAGATAGTCACTCAACTTAGAGCCTGCAGGAAGGACAGCATTTAAGATCCCAAGCAGGAAAGGCAGCAGAGAGCCCTGCCTGTGACACACGGGAGTGGGGGTGGGGGGGTGGGAGGCTGGAGGGGGCCATGTGCCCCTCCCACGCTGCACACAGCCCCCAGCAATGAGGAGGGCTCAGCATGGTGACAGAGTTTCCCATCAGCACCCACTGTGGGACTGTGGGAACAGGGGTGTCAGGAACAACAGGACACTCTGAGGGCAGTGATCTGGTGCTCTCCAGGCAGGAGAGAGCCAGAGTGGAGGGCCGGTGGCTGCAGCCCGGAAGGAGCCTGCGCACCCCCAGCAAACGCTCCTCTCAGATTAGAGAGGTATGTGGGTTGGAGCCTAAACACAGGATGTGAAGTCCAGAGGAAGGGGATTGGAGGGGGAGGGGGCGGAAGGGAGAGAGAGGGCCAGGCCTGGTCAGTTCCAGCACCATTAACCCCTTCAGGGCCTGGCCAACTGGAAGCATTTGTACTACCAAACCGCACCCAACCCTCTAACACCCTTTCCTCCCTGCTCCCCTGCCTCTACAGATGGCCCTGAGGGAGCTCTGGGTGTAATGAAGCAGATGGACAATCCCCCTCCCTCCACGGAAGAGAGATGGCTGGGGTCAAGAGACGGGCACCCACAGGACAATATCTGAGACCACCAGCCCGAGGGCGAAGAGAGGGGACTTTGGGGACCCATTGCTCCAGGTGAGGGTTTTCACACGCAGGCCCATCCCTGGCCAAGGTCAAGCAGTTCAGGACTGGTCTGCCCAAGATGTGGAAGGAGCTGGCGGAAGGGACAGGATGGAAAGAAAATGTCTCCTCCCTATTCGCAAGAGAAAAAGCCACGTCCTCGGCTGGGAGAAGGGTGCCAAGGAGGACGAGGAGAGGGCAGGAGACTCCCGCAGGAGCCGGGCAGCCGCCTCCCAGCAGGGGGAGCTCTGGGAGACCCGACCTCTCCCTGCCTTTCAGATTTGAGAGCTTGCAGCCTCCCCCAGACCTCCCACCTGCCCCACCACCCGACACACCAAAGTGTGAGGAGCACCACTTTGGACGATGCCTCTAAAGGATAAAACCCTTTCCCGAGCACGTCTTTGTTTTCGTGTCCCCATGGGAGACAGAGTTACGAGGGACCAGGTGGGAACAGGGATGGCCCCCCATCCCCCATCCCTCACCCCTCACCCCCGCAGCAGGGCCTTACTCAGTCACAGCACAGAGCTGCGCCTCAGTCCAGGGCTTTTTTGACAGCCCAACCCACAGATGGAGCTTAAGGCCTCAAGTGTCAGAGGGGCCAGCCCAGGATTCAGAGCAAAACAGGAGTGGGGATGGGGGAGCAGCAGCCCCAGGACCAAGAGTGTTGCAGGCCCCACTCACCTCGGCCTTGTACATGCGGATGAGGCCCTGGTTCACTTTGGACCAGGAAGGGACCGCACTGATGTTCCACAGCTGGTTGGAGTGCTCTGCAAAGGGGCCCGTCTTCATCTGGAAGAGAGAGTCCCCAAGCTGGAGAGTGGGCCACCTGGGAGCCTAGCCCTTGCTCCCCTGCAGCAAGGTGGTGTGTGCACATGCACGCACAGATGCATGCACACAGATGCACGCATACATGCACACACACACGGGGACCAGGCCGCAACATCTGCCCATGGGGTGCACACAGGCACACATAAGTGCCAGAGACAGGGACCCTCTTAGCCTGCAAGACCCACCAGAAAAACATAACCCCCACAGTCACCCTCTTTCTTCCACGGCCCAAAGAAGGGGGCCTGATTCCCACCACCCAGCAAATCCAGCAGCCTCAGGAAAAAAAAAAAATCTCCACCCAAGCTCCTGGGGCGGCTCCCATCACTCCCCAGAGCCAGAGTGCCCACCAGCATGGGGACCCTCTCCCACTCAGGTAAGCAGCAGCAGCAGCCTGGCCCTGGCCCCAGCCCCACACAGGGTGGGCTCTGGCACAGCTTATTTGCTCTGCACCTGCCACAGGCAGAGCTGCAAGAGCTGAGGAAGGGTCAGTCTGGGGGAGGGCCAAGGTGGGTGAGACCAAACCCAGGCACCCGACTGCCCTCTGCATTGCGGGCAGAGGGAGAGAGGAAAAGAGGGGGTAGATGTGGGCTGGGGGGAGCACCTGCAGCAGATTAGGGAGAAAAGTCTGTTTAGATAGCCGGGGGGGGGGCAACCGGGCAGCAAGGGACAGGCAAGAGCAAGTACACCTCCATTCTTGGTCCCTCCTCTTGCCAAATGAGTCTGACCCTCCGAGAAGGAAGAGAGCAATTCTGCAGCAAGCCCAGTGGAGTTCCCATGACATCAGAAACCACAGCAGGAGACAGGGAAGCGTGTGTGCCTGAGTGTACCCCTCAGACAGCACGCGGCCAGCACGTCAGCGTTTATTAGCAAGCAGTTCACAATCCCCCTCAACGCGTCCCCTCCCTGGCTGACAGGCAGCACTGATGCTGGGGGAACAGGGTTCAGCACCCTAAGCTCCAGGCTTCAGAAGAAAGAGTCTGAAAAGCAAACAGGCTGAGCTGGCAAAGAAGCAGAGACTTGGATTCTGAGTGGGTGGAAGGTTCCAGAAGAGGCTGTGTGTGGAGGTGGGGGTTGGGGAGAGCGGGTCCAGGGAGAAAGGATGGGCCCAAAGCCCTCTCTCCATGTGGGGCATCGTAGTATAAAGGCCCAGGAGTACATAATCTCCCCACCCTTTGGCTGTGGTCTCTACCTGGTGACCCACTCCTACAGGCCTGTCACTTCTCTAGTAAGGGCAACTCTTCAAAACTGTACGATTTAAGTCAAAAAAGCTGGCATTTCACCCCTGTCACCTCCCCCCCAGCCCAAGTCCCCAAAAAGCCTGTCTCAAACCCCCAGGTTCAACAGCAAGGACAACAAGCACCTTCCTCCAGCAGAGGCCACAGTCCACCCGCCCTGGTCCCTGCAGGGCTTCTCCTGGCCAGTCCCTTCACCCAGGATCTTCCCTCCTCTCTAGCTAAGGCTTCCTCCTCCAGGAGGGCAGCCAGGCGCCCCAGGCCTACAGGGGCCTGGCCTCCACAGAGCTTTGTTCCAGCTGTCCCACTCAGTCAGGCTCCACCCTCCCCCTCGCCCCGCCCCTTCCCCAGGATCACTGTCCCTGGGGGCAGGCGCCAGGCTGCAGCTCTCTCTCTGTCTCTGTCTCTGTCTCTGCCTCTCTGTCTCTGTCTCTCTCTCTGTCTCTCTGTCTCTGTGTCTCTCTCTGTCTCTGTCTCTCTGTCTGTCTCTCTCTCTCTCTCTTTGTCTCTGTCTCTCTCTCTCTCTCTGTCTCTGTCTCTCTCTCTCTCTCTGTCTCTCTGTCTCTCTCTCTCTCGCACACGTCCAGGCCCTGAGAAGCTCAGCAATCGCTGGAGCCGTGTAACCAGTTTCACTCTGGACAGGGCCCTCTGACACACCACCCAGGAGGCACCCTGGCTTCATCCCACAGCAGCAGCTCCAGGGGCCTGCTTGGAAGGGCTCCGAGGCCAAGGCCAGAGAATGGACGTGGGGAAGCCAGAGGCTCTGCTTCCTGGGCCAGCCTCACCCACTAGGGGCACGGGAGGGGGTCCCCAAAAGGCCTCTCTGGCCTACTGGCAGAGCCAGGGGGAGGCCTGAGCTCCGGAGCCCCAGTGGCTCTGGACACCCCCACCCCCCCACGGGAAAGGCCAGAGGTGCTATTTCTCTAGAGGGGCTGCCCACCCCCAGCCCCCAGGCCTTCAGTGTCCCAAGGTCTCACTAAGTTCTTCAGAAGGAGACTTTGCAACTCTGGGAACGGAAAACAGACGGGAAAAAACGAAATTGGGGGCGAAAAGACAAAAAAAAAATTAGCCCGTTCTAGCCACAAAGGGAGAAGAGAAAGAGCGAGAACGAGCGAGCGAGCGAGCTGCAGTCCCGCAGTGACCCCAGGGGAATCGTGTGAGTCAGAGCAGCCATATTGAGCAGGAAATTACTCACAGACGCTGCGTTCCTGCCTCTCCACTCCCAGGAGAATCGGCCTTTTGTAAATGGTTCCTCTGTCAGTAACTGAGGGGGATGGGGCGGGGGGTGGGGGGAGGCTCTGCACAGCGCCTTCCTGTCAGCTCCTTCCCTTCCAGCTGAAATCTGATCCCTCCCTTCCCAAAACTCCAAATTTAGAAGCCAGATTGAAACTGAAATTCTTTTCCTGCCTGCCCGGGGCTCTTAAAGGCGCCAGGGCTGTATTTCCTGAGGCAGCAGAAGCCCTGCAAGGTGGGGTCACTCCTCTGGGACGCCCAGGGCTACCAGGGCAGGTCCCCGGCTGGTCCCCGGTGTGAGACCAGGAGGAGAAGCCGGTTCCACTTCCAACTTGCTGTTTTGTTCAATCTCCTAGTTGCAGCAGCCCCAGTGATCCCCGGGTCTCCAGGGGCAACACCACCCCCTTGCTGACCTCAGCATACAGAATTGCACACAGGCCTCCAGGTCCCCGGGCCCCAGGGTCAGGCCCTCGGCCTTCCTTTGTCAGGGTGAGGCAGGCCAGGTCAGTCACTCAGGATGAGAGGCTGCAAAACGCTGGTCTGAGGTGGACGGGGGTGGGGTGAGGGAACGCAGACAGAGCTCTGAGAACCAGCACAGTGTGAGCTGCAACGGGCAACCAGGCCAGCGGGTGAAGGGGGCCTCAGCTTGGGGGCACGCTGCTAACATCCAGTGGTGTACCACCAAGCCCGAGCACCTAGCCCCAAAGTGAAAACCATGCCTTGCAGAGAGGGTGCGCAGCCACCAAGAACTCTAGGGCCTGCCCCCTCCCCCCGGTTCATGCCTCTCCCCAAGTAAATGTCACAAAAACCTTCTCCAAGTTCAATGTGTATTTAGCGCCACCTAGTGGCCACTGTAGGATTTCCCTCTAGCAGAGGAACTGGGTCCCAAACTTTGGGAAAGCTTTTAGGTTTTTATACCAGCATAAACAACCAACCAAACAAAAATACAAAGTTTTAAGCTGGAGTCAATTCTCACATTCCCTGAGGCCTGGCCTGGCCTTCCTCCTTGTCAGTCACTGACAGGGACCCAGGGGTTTGGCCAGCCACCAGGGGGAGCCAAAACAGTGCAGCCTCTTACCCCCAAGTGAGCAAAGCCACAGCTCAACGTAGAATGTGCACCACTTCTCCCCACCCTGCTCCTCCAGCTCCTCCTGGGGTCTCCCAGGGCTCTGCAGACTCCTGCATTCCACTCCGGAGAGAGCGGCACGTGACTGGCTCTCACAGCAGTGAGCCAGGCTGCCCTGGAGTCCTTCCGACCTTGGGCAGGCTACACTGCTGAAGGCAGCAGATCTCTGCGAATGAAGTGGTGGCCGCCCAGCCGTCAGTCCCGGCTCCATTTGCTGACTTAGAAAAACGTGTCATTCCTCTCTGGCCTCTGGAGTATGGTGGAGGCCTGAGCCGAATGCTGACCAAGAGGAGCCTGGAGCTACAGCTGCTTAACCAGGCTTCTTCCCTTCTCCAGAGGCTCAGACTGGGCAGACAACAGAGTAGCCCCTGTGGGTGGGGGCCCATGGGTGTGCCAGGGCTAGTCCCTGGGGCCAGTGGACATGCATGCAGGCATCAGGAAAGAGAATGGGGGAAGGACCTTCTCTAGACAGCAGAGCCAGGGTGCCCTTCACAAGTTTGGGGGGGTGGTACTGGGCAGGAAGGATGAAAGGTCCCAATACCTCCCGAAAGAGAGGCCCTGAGAACGGTGGGTCCCCAACTTCCGTGTGCAGTCATCTGGCAAGTGTGTTTAAATACTGTTCCTGGCTCTCGTCCCCCAGGATTCTGACTCAGAAAGCTGGGGTGGGGCCCAAGAACCTGCATTTTAACAAGCTCCCCAGGCGATCTTGAGGAAGTGGTCTGAGGCCACACTGTGGGAGACCCTGCCTTAGTGGGACAACAGCGCCTAGATAAACGAACGCCACTGGGTGGGCTGGGGGTCCAGGCCTGCTCGTTTTCACCTCCAGCACTTCACTTGGCCCATGTCCTCTGGCACTGACAGACAGGTGTCCCCTCAGCAGAAACCTGTCCTGCCACTCCAGTCTCTCCAGATCCTGGAGTGGGTTCATCCTACACATCCACATGCACGTAGCTCCACAGACCATGTGGACCCCCACAAGATGCTGATACCCACCCAATACCCACCCTCCCTCCAGACCTGCTGTATTGCTAACTAAGTCCAGCTAGTGACTGAGTCTTCGTCCCTCAGCTCAAGTAGAAACCCAGACCACTGATTTGGGGGAGGTGATCCTGGACAGTCAGAAACTGGTTTAACCTCTCAGAGAGGCTTCCTTTTCAACAACCCGCCTTCTGCGGCCAGCCTGCCATCTTCGGGCAGCAGCTCTGGCTCCTCTGTCCAAAGCCACCAGCCTCAGCTCATTTCAGCCCGAAGCTGCGGTGGGCTTCTCCCTCCCCCGCTGCCCCTCACCTCAGTGATAAACAGGATGCACTCCAGGAACATGTAGTCCTTGTGGTTCTCATTCACGGCCTTCTCATCGACAAAGTGCCTGGGCTCCAGAAACGGGTGATCTGGGGACAGCAAAGACCCCAGGGTTTAGAACCAGGCGCTCACACCACCAGGGCACCTCGGCCCAGTGCAATCCACACCCACCCCAGGGCCACAGCCCTGCCCTCACACCCTCAACACTTGACCTCGCAGGAACAATAAACGGCCATGTGTGTGTATTCTAGTGTAATAAGCTCCAGCTCTGCTTCTTTCTGCCACGTGACTCAGTTTCCTCATCTGTGCAGTGGGGCTAAGACCAGCACCTCCCTTGTAGGCCGTCGAGCAGTGCCTGACAATCACAGCCACTGTAAAGCACTGCCATGGTGCCTACACAGTGTCAGTCAGTGGTGGCTGGTCTCGTGCTGGCGAAGACCTTTCTCAGTGTCACTGAGAAGATTCAGGAGACAACCCACCTGAAGCACTCAGAGCAGAGCCTGGCCCAGAGCAAGGCCTCAACACGTGGTCACTTAGTACTATTGTGAAGGCAGCTAATCCTACGCCAAACAGAAGTTAGCACCCGCCCTTGCCCACCGGGAGATCCCTCGCTCACTTTGGCTTGCCCGTGGGCAAGTGGGGGTACCACCAGAGCAGGCCCACAGCAAGCGGCCCACCACCCAGCACTTGGTGGCAGCTCCCTGATGGGCCCCCTCGCACACGGCTCGATACCAACAGCGGATGACGTCGGTCACCAAGTCAAAAGAGCCCCTCATTTTCAACATAAAACCCCACAGCTGCTGCCAGGAGCTGGGGCGCGTTTCACACCAGTCCATTATGCGCCAGGCGAGCGCCCTTGCTCCAGCCTGTGTCACTTTCCATTATCTCGGAGGCGCTCTGCCCGCGCCTCCCCCAGCCTGCAGCAGAAGGTCGACAGCAAGCAGCCCCCGTCAATAGCCGGTCTAATGGCTGCTTTACAAGCCATCGCCGTCTGCCCCGGGCAGGAGAAGGAAGGAGGGAAGGGAGAAGGGCTGGGGGTGGGGTACAGAACGCACCCTGGGAGGCAGAGGGGTCCGCGCCCCCCTTCAGTACCTATCAGCTGCGAACTGCCCCAGATAAAGGGCAGAAACTGGAAATCGTCCAGGCCCCACACTCCCTGGCTGCCTGCTGGCTCCATCCTGTATGTTTTCTGGAGTTTCCGCATAACCTCAAGGTACCTGCATAGGCGGGTGGGGAACGGAAGGGAGGAAGCAAAAGTAAAGACAGTCTCAACCCTTCTGCCACTGGGAGCACAGGAGGCCAGAAACGCCCACCTCAGAGTGGAACCGGCCTCCACTCCAGCCAAAGCCTACGTGCCTACGGTACGCACAGGCTGTACGCAAACACCGCAGCTCCCAGAAGGGGCCACACTGACTGGCACAGGGGGCTTTAGTGCCATCAACTCCTGACAATGCAAGACCCTGGCAGGGGCCTCAGTTTCTCTAACTTTGGCTTGCCCGTCAGGACGCCGATGGGCGAGAAGCAGGTCCTCGCAGCGCCAACCTAGTGTCATCAAAGGCGGGACAGACTCCCGCGGAGCTCTGGCGCCAGCATCGCCAGAGCGGGGCCCAGAACCAGCACCGTCACTCTCTGGTGACTGAAATAGCCCTGCTGCCAGGCAGGTGGTCAGAGCTGGACTGCCTGGGCTGTGTGACCTCAGGGAAGAGACCGATTTCTCTGTGCCTCAGCTTCCTCATCAATAAAACAGAAACGACAGCTGCTCCTGCCCAGGGCTGCTGTGGGAACTGAACGAGTAAAGCACTCAGAATGTGCCTCCGCAGGGCCCTCGCCACGGAAGCACTAGCCGTCATCCCGTGACATCTCCCTTACTTGTCTGTACTGGAATCTGAACCTGTTGGAAGAAGGAGCCTTGGACACCCCGTCCCCGGCCAGAGCTTGATTAGGACAGGACGCAAGAACCCTCCAGCACCCTGTCTCTGGCCAGTGGACAAGGAATAACAAGGAGAGAGAGCCCGCGCTCTGCCTCCACTGGCCGCCGCCCCCGCCCTCGCCTCACGCACCGGTTGAAGACCTTGAAGACGATGGCCATCTGGTCGTCCACCCGCAGCACCCCGATCTTGCAGAGACAGCAGAGGAAAGCAGCAAAGGCCGCTTCGTGTCCTGGGGGAGGAAGCACAGCCAGGCTGACAGTCTTCCAGAAAAAGTCACTGATAACTGGTCCTCTAAGGAGAGAGGTCAACATGGAGATCACAGGGCCTCTTCCTTATCCAGAAAGACCTAGGCCCTCTTAAGAACGACCAGGACTCCTAAAAGGCCCAGGCTGTTGACTTCTTAAATAGGCATTTACCTCGTATTTTCTAAGTTTAACTCAGTCATCAATTCCACCCCATTTATTGAGCACCTACTGTGGGGCAGTCACTGTCCATGTCAGGCACAAGGGAGGCAAAAAAGTCCCTGCCCCTGTTTGATAGTTTACGATCTATCAGGATGACAGACGTTAAATATACAATCACTTCTACGATTCTAGCTCTGAAACAGAAGGACAGGGTGATAACTGGAGGATCTCACAGGGGGACCCTGACATAAGGGTTCAAGGAGGTTTCTCTAAGGAAGTAATATTTAATCTGAAATTGGAAGGATGAATAAGAGTTGGCAAGCACAGGGGGTGAGGGAGCAAGAAGAGCATTTTAGCCAACAGAAACAGCATGTGCAAAAGTCCTGAGGCAAAAAAAAAAAAAAAAAAAATTGATATGTTTGAAGAACCCTAAGAAGGCCAGTATGGCTAAAGCAGAGAGAGCAAGGGAGAAAGCATAACAAGGTGAGGCTGGAGATCAGAGAGGCCTTCACGGCCAGAGTGAAAAGCTCAGACATCGTCCTTAGGCAGTGGGGAGGCACTGAAGGCTTCTAAGCAGGTCACATTCTAAGCTTGGTCACATTACAGGGTCAAAAGGCACCCCTTTCCTTTCCCCATCATGTCAAACAGGAACGGCCAGCACTACAGAAAACATGTACTGGACTTTGGACTGAATCCTGTGGTTCACAGCATCATAAAAAAACATATTTCGAGGGAGGCAGGGTGAGACTGTTTCAGTGACTTCCTGTCCTATGTCTGCAGAACGAAGGTCCCCCCCAAGGGCCTGTAGGCTTGTGAGTCAGTACTTTCACCTGCACGGCTTCCGATCATGACCAGCCACCGTTGCTCAGGGGCGACCTTCCCTCTCGCACACTGCGAGCACCTGAGAGTGCAGGGAAACCCACCCCTGCTCACCTGGCCACTCTCCCCTCCAGAGTCCTCCCTGGTTGGTCTTAGTCAAAGTCCCACCCCTGAAAGTCTCAAAACCCTTGATATACCTGTTCCCCAGCAACAGGGGGAGCAGACGACAAAACCTCCCCCTGACCCAGGTCCAGGGGGCCCCCCTCCAGGCCTGCTGCGAGGCCTGGGCTCCTCTTGAGGACCCCGAACTCCAGGCAAGGGGAGGGCCCGAGAGAGCAGCAGCTCTTGCATTTGTCTGCTTTCTACGGAAAGGAAAGGAAAGGCTGGCCTCCGACAGAGGGGATCCACAGTGCCTGTCCAGTCCCCTTCCTCTCCCCGAGCTCAAGAGCACAGAGAATATGGCTCAGGGCAAGGGGTGCAGGGAGAGGGTGCACCACAATGCTGCCAGAGGCTCCCAAGATCTTCCACTTCTCAAGGCTCCTGTATGCAGTTGCCTTGAGATACAGTAAGTGCTCAATAAATTATTATTTGGGTGATGATGAGCTCACAGATAGACCATCTTCACAAAGAACACAATCAGCTCTGCACATACATGCACCACACATGTGGCATCAGCGCCCCCTGGTGGACCATGCAGGAGCTGCAAGAGCAGAGCCGCACCCCAGAAAAGACCCCAGCGAGGCAGGTACCTGTGCCGTAGTCGATGCGCGTGGAGTTCCCCACTGACTCCTTTAGGTAAACAGCCACCTCAGGCACAGCAGCTGCCAGATGGGTGGGGACCACTGTGGCCACCAAGTTTTCTGCTTCCTGATAACACAAGAGAGAAAGTGGTGGGAGCAAATTAGGCAGCATCCCGTGGCAAGTGCCCAAGGGCAGCATCTGGCTGGCTCCCTGCTCTGACGGGTCACAGAAGGAAGAGGAGGGAGAGCATTTATTTGTATACAACAGAGGGATGCCCCTGAGGTGGCTTTTCGTCTGCTGACACGTTCTCCAGAGGACAAGGTTCTGGGGGCAAGACAGGAGGATCTGAAAAGAAGCCATTTAACTCTGGTAGCTCACTGACATCCCCACAGATGTCATCTTTCTTCATACTCCCAGCAAGGGAGTTTGTGCCATATGTCCACCAAAAGATGTATGAAGGATGTTCAAAGCAGCATTATTTATAGTAGCCAAAACATGGAAACAACCCACAACTGAAATGTCCACCCACAGTAGAATGGATAAATTGTAATATGTTTGTACAATGGAATAATACACAGCTATGAAAAAGGTCCACCACTACACACAACAACGTGGATGAATTGCACATACATAATGTCGAGCAAAAGAAGCCAGACATTTATATCAAGTTCAAAAACAGGCAAAGTCAATCTATGGGATACAAATCACAAAAATTCGGGGGATATCAACTAGGAGGGGGAACAAGGGCCCTGCTGGAGTGCTGGAATGTTCTATAGTTTAATATGGGTGGTGGGTGCAATGGTAAAACATATGTTAGGATCTATCAAACTGTATAGATATGATTTGTCAGCTTTCTTTTAAGTTATAACTCAATAAAAATCTTTTTAAAAAAAGAAGGCTATGTGCCATCTTAGAGTCCAGAGGCAGGCCCAGGACGCTCTTAGGCAGGGACAGCATTTTGCTGGGTCCTTGGGACTCCCCTCTGCTCCATATCAAAACACTGGGCCAGAGAAATTAGGACCCACATTTCTCTGAGTTCAGTCTATGGACACTGGCATGAGAATGGCCTGGAGCCCTGGTGAAAAGCTGGATTCCCAGGCCCCATCCCAGACCTACAGACTCTGCTTTTCTAAGAATGGGGTTGCAATCCTGTATTTTTACTTTTGTTTGCTTTGAACAGGTATCACCTTCATACGATTCAAGAATAAACATATCATAAAAGGGATGCATGAGAAATCTCAGCCCACCCTGTCGCCATCCACCGCCCCTCCCCTCCCCGCAAAAAAGAAACCACATTTGCCTCCTGTATATCCTTCCAGTGATGCTTCTCTATGCAAACTGAGCAACACAAACATACCTTTTTATTTTCCTCCTTTCTTACCAAAAGGTAGCTTGCTGTGTGCATCAGAGCCCTGGCTCCTCTTTAATCTAACAGGAAATTGCAGAGCCCCTTCCCCTGAGTTCCCCAGTCGGCCTCCTTATTCTTTCTTACAGACCCTGGAGGGGAGAGTGGCCAGGGGCCATGAGTAGGTCTGTGGCCAGCTGGGTGGATTTTATTTAACTGATCCCCTGGGAACGGACACTTGGGACATTTTGATGTGTTGCTAATACAACCAATGACCTAATAAACAGCCCAGAGCAGGGGACTGTGCATCCACGGTGCTGATTCCCAGAAGACGGCTGGGGCAGAGGGTACATGCATTTGTACTTCTGGTAAATGGAACTGCCATTTTAACAAACTCCCCAGTGATTCTGATATGTCTGCAAGCCTTCCCCCCAACCCCGCCCCCAAGCCTGTCCTGGGGCAGCCTCACCTGGTCGAGTTTGGCATACCAGGTCCTATAGGCCTTGTTCCCAAATCGAGAGGGCTGGTCCACTGGAGGAGTCTCATCAATCCACCTGTCCAATGTGTTGAGAAGAGCGACCAGTTTCTCAATGGCCTGTGGAGGCAAAGCAGAGGGGGCAAAGCCACAATGATTGTGGCCCCAAGCTAGAGCCACAGAGGAAGTCCCCACTGCTGCTGGCCAATGACCCCAAGGCATGGCACTAACTGCCATTCTCCTTGCTGTCCCCCTTTCTTCCCAAACACCCTGAATATGAAGGAGGGGCAGGGGGAACAGAGGCGCTTTACAGAAAGGGATCAGCACTAGGCTGAAGGGACAGGTGTGGCTTCAGCACCTGGTTTCTCCAGCCAGCTACCCAGGAGGAGCTGCTGGACAAGTGTGAACCACAGCCCTGACCTTCTTTAATAGACTTCACTGGGGTCTTTGGTGTAGCACACAACACCTACTCATCACAGAAAACAGAGATGCAGAAAGGAGAAAACGAAAATGACCAGTAATCCTGCCTCAGAAATAAACACTGCTAACATTTTCGCATACTCTTCTATTTTGTCTCTTTTTTTTTGCTGAGGAAGACTGGCCCTGGGCTAACATCCGTGCCCACTACCTCTACTTTATATGGGACGTCGCCACAGCATGGCTTGATAAGCAGTGCGGTGGTCTGTGCCCAGGATCGGAACCTTCAAATCCCAGGCCACCAAAGCGGAGCGCGTGAACTTAACCACTAAGCCAGGCCAGCCCCTATTTCGTCCTTTTATAGTGTTTTCTATTGCTTATCATGGTGAAAAATTTGAAGGCAGCTGGACCTGGATTCAAACCGCAGCTAAAACACCATTTCATTGCTGCGAGACCTTGAGCAAGCGACTTTAACTCTCAGAGCCTGTTTCTTCATCTCAAAAATGGGCATGATGATACGACCTCCCAAGGCTGTCATGAGGAGGGAATACCCTCCATGAAAAAGGCCCAGGAGGAGGCCACGGCTCAGTGGTAAGTGGCTCGCAGGCCTGCATGTCCCAGCATGTCCGTGCCCTCACTGCAGGGTTGGTCTCCGTGTTGACACCAAGTGGGATGGGATGATGGTGGGCTGCTCCGTGTCAGTCCGGCCAGGCTTGGCCGCTGGGTACTTTGTGCCATGGAGCTTTTTGTCGTTTGCAGTTGGGAATTGGGACTCGGGTGCTCAGAGAGCTCAGGATGGCTGCCAGGCACATAAAGAGCAGACTGTGCAACTGTGCTATTGCTGTCACTGTGTCAGATAGGAGATGACCCACCTGGGGCCCTCCTATTGATCTCTCCTGCCACCGTCCACCAGGCCGGCCCCTCTGGGCTGACCCAGCTCTTGGGCCCATGGTGTCCTGGCCCACCCATCTCTAACACGGGGAAGTGCCCTGGCCTAGGAGTAGGCAGTGAAGCTGCTGGTGCCTTTGGCCATCCTGAGTCCCATGGGCCCCTCGTGCTGGGAGCCGAGGGACATTTTTCAAAATACAGGATGTTTAGAAGCAAAAGTGAATGTGAGTGTGTATTCACTGGAGCAGAGAACATCTGTGGTCCTATCTCGTCTGCCCTTCTTACCACAGGGCCTTTGCACAGACTGGTCTTTGTGACTGACATGCCCTCGTTATGTCCTGGTCTTGTGCCATTGCCCCCAGGGTGGCTAATGTTCCTTAACACATCTGAATTCCTCTCAGTCTCTTGCTATGGTGTTTCTTCTCCGAAGCACGCCCCTCCTGAGCCCCCTGCTCCATGCTCCCACTGACCCCTGGCCCTGCGCTTGTCAAAGAGTATGCCGTCTTTTCATCCCATCAGAGTGTAAGTTCCCTGAGAGCCGGGGCTCCACAACACAGCAAGTTCAAAGCAACTGCTTACAACTGAACAAAAATGTTTTCAGATACACAGAGTAAAAATTCAGAGTACAAAAGGATGCTGGGTGAAAACTCTGTGTCCTTCCCACCCGTGACCTCCCAGGCCTGGTTCCCCTCCCCTGGGGCAGAGATAAACCAGTTTCTCATGCATCAACAAAGAAACTCTGTGCACGTACATCGAACGTGTTTACATGTGACCCTTTCATTCAGCACAGCTCGGAGAGTGTCCTCCACGTTCCCAAATACAGACTGGACTCACCTGTTTGAGTGGCTGCACCGGATCTCATTAGTGCTATAATTTATTTATGCTTCCCATTGGTAGAAGTTTGGGTTCTTTCCAGTCTTTTTATCAAGCAGTGCTAGACTGACTATCCTTGTACAAATGTCTTTGTACCCAAGGAAAAATATTTCTGTAGGCTAAATTCCTTAGTGCAGAAGTGCTAGGTCAAATGGCTTTCCATTGATCTCTAAATGGGTAAGTGATCTCTAAACAGGTTGTATCAAGCTGCCCCTCCTCCAACAGAGGAGGGAGCTAGTGTCCCTCATTGCCAATCAATGCTTGATCTTGCAGATCTGGCAGGCACAAAATCATACTTCATTGTAGCTTTATTTGTGTTTCCTAGAAGTATAATCGAACATCGCAATGCTTCCATCTGATTTATTTTTATAGTGATCATCTCTACCACTAATATAATCATTTTGAAACTGGAAAAATCTATATTTTTTATAAACATGTATATATTTAAAAGCCATTCGTATTTCATATTCTTTGCCCATTTTTCTATTGGGTTGTTGATGTTATTGTTTTCTAGGAGCACTTTACATATTAAGGAAATTAGCCCATTGTCTGTTAAAAGTATTTTTTTCCAATCTGTCCTTTGTCTTTGACTTAGATTGTGTTTTTTTGTTGGCTTGTATTTATTTTTGCCAGATACATAAAATCACTATTCATCATTACTACTTTTTTCATTTATGGCTTCTCCATTTTGTGTTATGCTCAGAAAAACCTTCTCTACTCCAAGATTACAAAGCATGATGTTTTCTTCTGGGAAAAAAAAAGAATGCCTAGCACAGTGCCTGGCACAGGGTAATGGTGTCTATTTATACACACACAGACTTGAAAACACGGATCACAGAGCACACACTACTTTGCAGCCTGCTGCAGTTTCCTCATGAACCTAGTTCCACACCAACATATAAATTTACGATAGCCTCTAATAAGTAAATAATATTTCCCTGTACCAGTGTACTGCAATTTATTTACCGAATTCCTCAGGTTCAATGTCTGGATTGTTTCCAGTTGTTCACCAGCACAAACAACACTGTGATAAACAATCTGGCCACTCGCCCTCTGTGGAGACGCTGGGCCAGAGGAACGAATGTGGGTAACGCTTTGTAGGGCCGGCAGTGTCAGAGCCAGCCCTCGTCTCTCATCTACACCTTTCCCACAGAAGGCAGGGACTAAGGAGTGGCATCATGTCACAGGCCCATTTGTGCGTGAGCACACAAAATGTCACTCAACGAGGAAATCAGAGGAGACTGTCTATCCAAAACACAGGTCTGTGAGGACGGCTAGATGAGTGTTCCTTCTAGACAGGGCTGGCCGGAACAGGCTAGAAGGAAGGGCAACAAAGGGCTCAGGGAGCACACAGCGCAGATAGAGGATATTCGGAGGCAGGCAGCCCTGGGAGGAGGGACCCTGCCCAGAAGTGGATCGTGCCTGTGTCCACTGGCACAAATGGCATAAGGAGACCCTCCAGGAGCTCATGACACGGGGGAGCCAGTAGGTGGTGTGCCCAGGAGGGCCAAGCACGGTCAGGTCTGTCACTGCAGACTCTGCAGAGCAGTGGTCCGAGAGCTGGGTGTCTGTTTGGGGGGAGGGGAAGGGCGGGCTTGAGCTAATGGAATACAGGTTAGCCCCAGCTGCACAGCTCCAGGAGGCCCAAATCACACTGCAGTCCATGTAAATAGCGTCCCCTGGCGTTGTGCAACACGACAATGGCCCTGAAGGCCGCCCTCCCTCACCTGCTATTTCCTGTAAGAAGAGAAAGCTCCCTTCACATCTGGCTGAGGCAGACGGCCAGGGTGACATAAAGCTGCCCCGATGAAATGCGACAGAAAGTGCTGCCAAAGCCTGGCTTTGTGAAGAAGCAGGTCACCAGGAATGGCTGCTAAGGACAGAGCAAACCGCCCCACACAGCAACCAGGACTTAGGAGGGACAGTGCAGTGATCCTGGCCCCAGGCAGCCCCAGCAAGGCCCGATTTCCTGGAGATCTGTCTTCGGCGAGGCACCGAGGGGGTAAAGATGGGGCTCTGAGGCCGCCCCAGCTGCTAGCTCAGCTGGGCCAATGAATAATTAAAAGGCTCCCAGCTCCTCTTTCTGGAGAAGGCTTTTCGAATGCAGGGGGCTGCCTCTATTGTTTGGCTTACCGGGGGAGAGGGGTTGGAGAGGAGGGAACAGTGGGCTCAAACCCCCAGGAAGCCGAAAAATCTAAGCCCCCCTCCTCCCTAGACCAATGCTTCCTTTTTGGATTTCATGGACCAGTAAAATTTTCTCCAAAACTTTACCGGCCAATCTTTTATTTTGCCTTCATTTAAAAATTCAAACTGAACAACAACAAAAAATAAGCCTCCTATCACCTTTATTTTGCAAAAATCAAAAACTTTAACCCCCAAAGAATAGGACCAACTGCTCAAAATGAAAGAGAGCCTTCTAAACTCGGCCCAGACAATCTCGCGCCATCGCTCTTGCTTGTTCCCTTTGCTGCTGGCGATCTGGAAGCTGCCACCCGAGGCCACTCTGCCCTCTCCCCAGCTGCAGCTGCCATCCCTACAGGGAGGCCCAGGCAGCTGCTCCAGGTGGGAGGCGAGCCCCCTTCTGTGGGCCGAGGTCCACGCTGCGAGCCTTGTTCCTGCTGCCCCGGCCAGCTGTGGGCAGAAGCCAGGGGACCTCTGGAGACCAAACTAGTCACCTCTGTCCATCGACTGAGGAGCAGCCCACCACCCCAGCGCTGGGATGAACCCCAGCTCAGAAAGAGCCCCAACTGAAGCAACAATGCTACTGGAAATGAGAACTGAGAAAGAGTTAATAACAACAACAGCTAATAATGATAATGTCATCTAGTATGTGTCAGGTGCTGTGCCAAAGAAAAACCCTACGTGTGGGATCTCAGTGAATCCTCCCCAGGAGCCATGAGTAGGTCTGCAGCTCTTCCCACTCTACAGATGAGTAAATAGGGTGTCAGAGGGGACAAGGCCACTCAGCTCAGAAGTGAGAGGTTATCCAAACCCAGTCAGCCTTCCTCCAGAACCCAAGCACTTAACCACACTGCAGTCCTGCCAGAAGAGCAGCTCCTGAGCCAAGACAACACCTGCTGGGCGTGGACAGCCTGCCACCAAAGCCTCAGGGGCAATTAAGGGGCCTGAGAGGGATTTGGCAGCTCAGGACCGGCTGGGGTAATTACAGCATTCCCCTTTAATTAGCCCTCCCCACCACATTCCCCAGCCCACTGAGCACAGCTGGGCATCCCTTGCTATGGGCTCAAGGAGGAGCCTGCTCTCTCTGCCCAGCCATCTGTTCCCAGAACCAAAGTCCCAGAGTGCTGGTCGGGCCTGAGAAGAACCCAAGAAGTCATGGGTGGGCCAGCTCCCAAAAGAAGGCTGTTAATCCCTGGCACAGGCCTGGCTCCCACAAGTGACAGAATAGGACCTTGGCCACCCAGCAGCCAGTTAGGGCCAGGAGTAGGAGGACTAAGGGGGCAATGCTAGCTTCAGGACAGGTGGAGGGCCTGGGCCAGGACAGGCCTTACCCAACAAGCCGAGGCTAGGGCTAGAGAGCTGGGTGGGACCAGGCACTGAGAGGCCACTCAGGCCCTGATGTCTGAGATAAGAGGCTCAAGGTGGCTCTGGGCCAACTGGGACAGGAACCCAAGAGGCCACTGGAGCACTAGGAACCAGCCCCGGAGACGGCAACCAGCAAGAGCTAACAGCCTGCAAGACCACACCTCCCCATGGGTATCGGCCTCCTCACAGCTCCTGCCCTCCCTCCACTGACAGGCCTGTCCCTACAGCACGGCCACAGAGCACCCCGCAGCATGTGCCCTTCTACTCGGCATTTCCACTTCTAAGAATGAATCCTCAGGAAAGAACGCCCACAGATCTACGTGCAAGCACGTCCAGAGCAGCAATGTCTAGGCAAACAACCTAAAAGTCTACAGTTAAGGGGCTGTTTAAACAAATGAGGGCCTGGCTCAGTGAGGCAGCCACGTATACAGCAGGAGGGAGGAGCTCAGGGGCAGGTCCGGGTGACGCTACCACGCTGTGCACTGGGGCTGCCCTGGGAGTCAGGTAGGAAGGGAGTAGGGGTCAGCTTCTCTGTTAATGTCACGCATGTTTCTATCAGTCATCTCTTCAGTGAGCACGTTGACTTCTTTGGATCCTTTTTAATTTAAAGTCATATAAAGACACCAGTTAGCAAAAATGCAGGCTTTAACACAGCATGTTTACCTTGATTCCAATTTTATAAGAATACATCTATTCACAGATAAGACAGCATTAGCAATACAGACACCAAAATGTCAACTGCACAAGTGTTGGGCCATCTTATTTTCTGCGTTGGCCCCGTTGTGGGCAATGACTGCACATGACTCTTTGGAGCTATTTTTGGAAAGGCCCGGCCCAGCAGGCTCCCTGCCTGTGCCTACCTCAGAGACTTTGTACTCGAAGGTCAGCTTCTTCCCCTTCACACCTTCGTTGAGGGTGAGGATGAATCCGATGTAGTCAGCGTACGCCTACCAAACAGAGGGGGAGTAGGGAACTGGAGAGGGGTGTCAGACCCCCACTCTGCACCCCGGCCAGCCCCCAGCTCCACCCACTTACCAGAGAGCTCCAAGCCACCCCTGGCTCCCAACCTGCTAGCAGGAGCAGCAGGAAGATAACGCCAAATACCCCACTCCTCCCCTCCCTCCAAAACTGCTGGCAAACCAATGACCATAACACAACCTGGACGTCCAACCAGAGTTTACTCTGTGCTCACTCCTGCTGCCAGCACTTTACATAACAACCCCACAAGGGAGACACTACCACTGTCTCCATTTGACAGATGAAACCGAGGCCTCAGGAGAAGTGACTTGCTCACGATCTCCAAGACCAAGATCTCAACAGACATGGGCTAGGAGCCAGCCGGCCAAACTCCACAGCAGAGTGGCCAAGTGCTCGGCCACTAATACTACACCACCAGGAATCCAAGGAATACCACCAAGGATCCCCCTGGTCATCTTCCGGATGTCTCCCCCACTAGACAGGCCAGGCTGTCTGCCTGCAGTGCAGATGCCCTGCTCCCAGGAGAAGCAGCTGTTTTCTGCCCATGACCAGGTCTCCCAGCATACCCACCAGCTTCCAACTGGGCACTTTCTTCCCTGTTGGGCTGCAGGTTACACCCTGCACAGGGATAAGAAAGCACTGAGGTGCAGGTCTCTGGAGAGTCAGTTCCCAGGAGCAAGCGACTTTTGTTTGGTCTTGCTTCTTCTTCATCCCTTTTGCCTCTCGCTTCCTTCCTTCCTCCTTATCCAAGCCTTAAGGATGCCAGGGGCATCCACAGCCAGCCCTGAGATGAGCCCTGAGCACCAACCACTCAGTATCTAGAAGGGAGCATTCCTCTACCAGGATCCTCCCGCCAGCTCATGGAATGGCCACAGGAGGAAATGAGGGGTCACCCGGCAGGCCTGGGGGGCCACCCACCACCACTCTCCCAGCTCAGGGCAGGTCTGAGCTCTCGTCCTGACTGCGGCCAGTGTTCACAATCACACCTGCAAAGCACACTGGGATGCAAGGAGAGGAAGCAGCAAGGGGCAGTGTCACCTTCCACAGTCCTTGCTCCCACACAGGTCCGGGTCTCTTGGTGACTAAAACTCGGGACATTCTTATGAACATGACTGTGTGCAAAGTCTCCACCGACACCATCTTCATCATCACAACAGCAATAACAATCATGCCCACTGCTCAGGAAGGCTCACTGGAGGCCTAGCACTGGGCCATGAGCTTTTGGGGCTTTAAGTCATTGAAGCCTCCAGGTAATTTTATAGTAGAGGAAACTGAGGCTTGGCCAAGTTAAGCACCTTGCCTAAGTCACAAGAGGAGAAAATGGGAACCCTGGGCTTCAAGCCCTGACCTGTCTGACCACAGGCCCATGTTCTTGGCCACTGCACAGAGTCAGTTGTCTGGCTGCAACAGGTCCATTCACTTGAATGATGGGCTTCATAGCAAGTGAACATACATGCCAGAAGAAAAAGTGACCAACACTTCCCAAAAAGTGTTGGTGCCTAGAGCAGGGCTGGCAAACGTTGCGTGCAAAGCGCCAGAGAGTAAATATTTTAGGCTCCACAGGCCATACAGTCTGGTTCACAAATTCTCAACTCTGTCCTTGCAGCGTGAAAGCGGCCATGGACAACATATAAATGAATGAGCAGAGCTGTGTTCCAATAAAACTTTATTCACAGACAGAGCCATGGGCCAGTTGAGGCTGACAGGCATTAATTTGCTGACCGACGGCCTAGAGCATAGTGGCTTAACCCACTACAGCCAGGTGACCTGTGTGTGAATCTTTTCCATCTCACCTCAACCACTTGCTAGCTGTGCCACCTTGCTAAATTTCTTTACATCCTGGCCCCAGTTTTCTCACCTTCCAAATGGAGATGACCAGAGAGCCCATCTCTCAGGGTTTCTGGAGGATTAAATGAGCCAAAGTATCTGGCACATCCTATAAACACCCAATCCTCTTTGGAAAACATCCAGGGGGAAAGCAAGGAATTGAAGCCACGTCTGGATTCAGACAAACCTGCAGGTTCAGGACAGAGCAGTGGTTCCCAACACGGTGATTTGGCTCCCAGGGGACTTCTGACAATGTCTGCAGACATTCTTGGTTGTTATAACCAGGGGGAGGGGTGCTACTGAATCTAGGATGTTACTAAACATCCCACAATGCACAGACCAATGAAGAACTCTCTACCCCAAAATGTCAATAGTGCTGAGGTTGAGAAACCCTGCGGCAGAGCAACCAAGATGATGAAAGGATTCAAACAATGTCCTTTGAGCAACTAAAGGGAATAAAGTGCTTATCCTGGTGAAGACTCAGGGGACAGTACAACTCAGAAAAGACAGGATAACTATCTCCAAATATTTAAAGGGCAGGCCTGTGAAAGAGAAGCCAGAGAGGCTTGTATGGCCCCAAGGCCCAACAAGGACAAGACACAGCAGCTATAGGGTTTGGGCTCGCATAAGCACAGCAGACTCCTCATAGAGAACCTGCCAACCTTGCCAGGACCCCCGAGCCTGCCCTTCTGTACAAGTGGTAGCCCCGACCCCAACTGACCAGACCAGGTGGAGGCACCCGGCTGGAGCGGGACCCAAGGCCTTCTCTGGGAATTTGAAATTGGTTTTCTTTTTCTTAGTCCCAGTCTTTCCATAGCTTGTACCAGAAGCCTGGGCGGGACAAGCTGTTATCTTCTGCCCACCACGTGGACTGAGCAGCACAGAAGGCTGGTCTGCCCCCAGTGCTTTAAGCCCCAGTTCCCAGGCATGTTTAGGCTCAGCCCTCTCCCTGGCCTAGGTTTGCACGTGACGACCTCTCCCTTTGATACGCTGGCTCCCAGACTTGCTGTTACTTGCGATCAAGAATCAAAGTGACCCACTCCATGACCGAGGACACTCGTGTTCAGCCAATACAACACTCAAGGGGCGATGGTTTAGGAGAACCGGGAGCAGAACTCTCCAGGGTTACTCCAGCCCCAGCCCCCAGAGTTTCCCACTGAAGCATCTCTGAGTGCTGCCCCTGAGGAGGAGGGACAGCCAGCTCCCCTGTCACCTCTCTCCCTAGCTTCTAACAGCTCTGGCTCCAAGAGCAAGAAGGGCCACCCAGTCATGCCTAGAAAACCATTGCCTTTGAAAAAGCCCAGGTTTCTCACCCTAGTTCTGACCCTACAGTGCAGACACCGCTGGTACCTGAGAACGCTTCCATTTGCCCATGTCCGGAACCGTGTGGATCTCCTTTTTTGGAATGATGAAGTTCTGAGTGGCTGGAGGGGTATCCTCCGAAGAATCTTGACAGAGAAAATGAAAAAGCAAACAGATAAATAGAATCCTCCCCCCAACACCCCAACAAACACACAGACTTTTAAACCAAGACTCCAATACCCGAGCCCAGCATAAACCAGACACGTGTTCTCAGGACAGAGCAATGACTTGCGAAGCCCAACAGCTGACACGTTCAGTGGCTCTGCCGTGCCCTCACCTCCTGCTCCCTGACCAGCAGAACAGCTAGAAACATAAAACCAAGTTGACTTTTTAGACATAAATAGGCAAGTCAAAGAAGAAAAAAAATGGCCAATACACATTTGAAAAAAATTACCAACCTCACAATTAAGCAAAGAAATGTAAATTAGATGAGATCACTTTTCCACATCAGGTTGGCAGACTAAAAACATCTGGCAGTGACGGGAAGGGGGCACAGGAATTCTCCCGCACTGTTGGGGGGTCTTAGCAGAGTCTGCTGAGGGGGCAACTCGGCATCGTCTGCGTACACCCCCTGAGTCAACACTTCCACCTCAGGAACCAACCCTCCAGATGTACCCAGAGAAACAAAGACGTACACAAAGGAGCTTACTGCATCAAAAACATTAGAAACAACCCAAATGTCAATCGATAAGGTGATGGGTAAATAATGATATGCCCATATGGTGGAAATCTTCCCAGCATCTAAAAAGAAAATGTAAACTACTGACAAAGGAAAAAAAGCCTAGATCTTAATAAGTGAAGAAAGAAAATTGCACTACATTGTATATAATATAGTCTCATTTTTGTAAACACAACTGTACATACTAATATAAATAACACACATACCTATTAGCATATGCACTGGGAAACTCTAAAGGATTAACCACCAATGTTAATAACAGTTGTCTCTAGGAGGGAAGATTCAGAAAGGACTTCTGTTTTCTAACCTGCATATTACTATTAAAAACTACCATATATAAAAGACAAAATTCTCCTATTCAACAACATGGATGGACCTGGAGGGTATTATGTTAAGTGAAATAAGCCAGAGAGAGAAAGACAAACACCACATGATTTCACTCACATGTGGAATATAAACTAACACACGGACAGAGAGAACAGTTTGGTGGTTACCAGGGGCAAGGGGCAGGGGTTGGGCACAAGGGGTGAAGGCAAGCATTTATATGGTGACTGACAAACAATAATGTACAACTAAAACTTCACAATGTTATAAGCTATTAAGACATCAATAAAAAAAACTAGCATAGAGCACTTTTGTAATCAGAAAAAAACTATTTTAAATGGAGTTTCTACATATTCAGAAGTTGAGGGAAAGGAAAACACAGAGCAGTTCAATGGGCCAACCCAGACGCACACTGCACCAAAGCTGACTGCTTACTACCAGTGGCCGCCCTATCCAAAAACATCTCCCCACACTGCCGGAATCCCTTCACATTGTAACACTGAGAAACACAAGACCTCAATCTCTTATCCAGAATTTCACAATCCAAAAAGTTTTAAAAACCCAAAGGTTTTTAAAACAAGTTTGGCACAAACTCATTTGGTACAAAACTTAACCGATATGAGAACATTTACATGCTTTGCATATCACATTAGGGAATTTATGCTTTGCTGCATAAGTATTTTTGGTTATGGGGTGCTGCTTTCTGAAATCTGAATTACAAAATACACCTGATCCCAAGGGTTTTGGGTTGGGAGTTGTGGACCTGAATCGACTGTTGGAGATTTGTTAGATTAATAAGCATCTTCCTTTAAAAATGAAAACTCTCCAGGAAGAGTAAAGGACTATCAGTCAACCACAATGTAGTATAAACTTGTCCCACTGCCATCCTCCTAAAACCTAGCTGACATCAGCTGCATGGAGAAAAGGGGACAGGGACCTAAGAAGGTTCTGGAACACATGACATTTGGGGAAATAGAGCCTGCCTGGAGACGCCCTGAGGAAAGGAAAAGTGCCAGGAGACCTAAGCAGCCAGACAGAAAATCTGAGATAAGAGCCATGTAAACCTCTGCCTAATTCATAATTCAAACCAGGGCCCAAAAAAGAGACCAGAAATTCTCTTCCTCCTCCCACCTGTTCTGCAAGCCCTGTTCCCAGAATCCAAAACTGAAGACCCTCCTCTTAGTAAATTGCTACTTTAAGTAAGATGCTAAATAAAAGGCTTTGTAAGTCAGGCTGGTAACCTACCCATTGTTTTTTACAGGAAAATACATTCCACATTTCAAATAACCAACTTGCAAATGATCTTGGGAACAGAGCCCTTTTGTAAGTTTGAGAGAACTGTCTCTTTCTCTGTTTGAGAGAACCTGCAAGGAGATATTTCACAAAAATCTCCAGGCCAGGCCAGACATGCTCCCAGGAGAAAAGCCACCTTGTGGGAAGCATTGCAACAAATCACTGATGAAACGCTCACACACAAGTTGCCAGAATATGCAACCCCAAATCGGAAAGAAAAACAAGCCTTCTGACGCGGAACTGTGATAAATGAAGTCAGACCCACAGTGTCTCCAGCCTCCGCTTCTGTCTCGGACAAAGTTGCCACAGGACAGCTGGGTCCCCCTACGACCTCTCAGTATAAGACGGGGATCGCCAGAGTTTTAGAGATGTTTCTAAAAAACCCCAGAGTATAATGTATTATCATCTACCATCGGGGAACCAGTCTACACGTTTACCCTGTACCACCTTTGAGAAATGTAACAGTAAATCTGCATTTATTGACTACCCACCCCGTCCCATGTTTCAACCACATCATCTATGGAACACACACTACGACTCTGAAGAAGGTATGTTAGGCACATTATAAGAGAGAAGAAAACAGGCTCACAAGAGACTGTGACTTGCTGGGCAAAGTCTGCATAACTCCAAAACCCAAGGTTTTCACCATCGTCTGAGCTAAGTACTTCTTTCCATCCTGTTTCAAACTTTGAAGACCCGACCACCTCCAGGAAACCTGGATCTTCCCACCATGGACCAACCTCCCTGAGCCTTCATCTCTTTCAGTGCACAGATTCTCTCCCTCACCCTACCCTCTACCACCCATCTTCAGAGACACTGATAATTCTAGTTGCTTCTATCTCCTGATGTCATTACCAGAACTTCTAAGGGCACACGCAAAGAAGTTTTCGTACCAAATAAAATAAGTGCCTGGTTTCAAGTACCCTAACAGACCATACCCAGCTCTTTGTTCGCCTATTTTTCTGGGTGTGGAGGGGGGCGCCTCTTTTGATTTTCCCAGTTTCTCCCTCCTGAGACCTTCCCAGGGATCACAAAATGCAAGATGGAACAGAAGGAACAACAAATGCTTTCAAAACATCAGCTGTCTTTGGCCAACCTATCTGCTCCTCGGACAGAACTTTAAAACTGATCTATGATCAGTCCTTCTTAGGTGAAGGGGGGTGGGTGGCAAACAGCCTGCCCCTTCTCCAGGTTAGGGGTCTCTATACGATCCCTTCCCTAGCACCTCCATCCCCGTCATCTGAAATGAATTAAAAAGAAACCACAGTGTAAATAAAAGTTACAGAGGGTTACGCCAGAGACTCATCTCCTTGCACAACCAGCCTTTTTAAATTAGTGGTTTAGACGACCCAAGGTAGTTTCTCTCAATAAATGCTCAGCCACTGAAACTCCAGAGCCCGGCCTCCAAGAGCGAGGGGAGGTGGATGAGGGGTGGCTCGGCGTGCAGGAGGGTGGAAATGCGGTCGAGGAGGCCCAGGTCTATCGGGCACCACCCCCACCCCCCTGAACACGGTCTAAGAAAGAAGGCAGCCCCTATCCCCGGCAGCTTCCCCCCCAGGTCAAGAGCTGACTTAGGCGTGCGCAGCCCGGATGTGGACAAGGCCTCCCCTTCTGGCCACGGGGCTGCCGCCCCGACCCTCGAGCAGCCCGGGTGTTGCCCCCAACCCACCACCCCTTCGCAGCCCCGGGTTCTTGCTCTCCCCCCCGAGCCCCCACTTCTCCCTCGGGGCCCCCCCGGCTGCTGCCCCTCCAGTCTCCCCATCTCCCGACCTCCACCTGCCGAGGACCCCGCACCACACCCCTTGCCCGCCCCCACGCCTGGCACCGCCCCCGCGCCCCCGGCCCGGCCCGGCCCGGCCTACCTGGCGGCGACTGCCGCTCGCCCTCTGCCATCTTCCTCCCGCCGGGAGCCGGCGCGGATGCCTGCGGCCTCCTCTCACTTTTCGCCCTCGAACCCACCCTTCCTTCCTCGGGCTCCACCACGCGCTCAGAGCTTCCGAGGAGTAATGAGCACCGGCCGGCTAGAACCGAAAACCGAAAATTGCAGTCACCCCCGCGGAGACGCCCGCCATGTTGGTGCGGGGCACTCAGGGAGCATGCCCAGCAACGGCCGGCGCGCGCGGCGGCGCTCACGGGGCGCGGCGGCCATGCTGCTGCGGGGCGCCCGGGCGCATGCGCACTGACGGCCCCTCCCTCGCGGCCCCGGGAGCGCCGCGGCCGTGCTTCTGCGGGGCGGTCCCCAGCTGTCATCTTTGTGCGTGGCTCCGATCCAACCCCCAAGAATAGGCCAGGACAGTCCCCTGTCAACTTGGTTGTGTGCTCCTGCCATTCTGAGAGCAGCGGAACGAGAGGGGCGCACGCCACTGCCCCCAACAGCCTGGACCGCACTGGGACGTGGGGGCGAGCGAGGGGGCGGCGCTCCGCCTCGCCCCTGGCCCCGGGTTCCACCGCCTCGCGGGGATCCCCAACCGCTTTCTGCGCCCCGGCCCCGCCCCGCGCTCGCGGCCGCCGGGGTTCGCTACTCCGGGGAGGCCCCGCCCCGAGCGTCGTCCTCCCGGGGCGGCCAGCCCGCCGCCCGCCCGGCCCGGAGGGTGGGCGCGGGGCCGCCGCTCCTGGGTGGCGGCGGTGACTCGGCGATCTTGGCCCGGAAGCTCTAGCGGGGACCCAGCGACGGCGGCGGTGGGGGGCGGAGTGCACCGTGTGTCCGCGGGCAGGCTGCAGAGATGTTGGCCTTCGCAGCCAGGACCGTGGTGAGTGCGGCCGGGAGCCCGGCCTGGCGGGCCCTGGACGGGGCGGGCGGGTCGCGGGCCGGGTCAGCCACGCAGCTGCGCCCGAATGGAGGCAACGGGCCATCGAGGCGACGCGGCCGGGCAGCTGCCGTCCAGCCCAGCCTGCAGCTGCTGGGGTGGAGTCGACAGGTGGGCTTCCTCCGTTTGGCGGGGGAAGAGACTGAGGCTCAAGGTCAGAGGCCCGATCGAACCCACGGCCAGTAGCGCTAAATTCCAACGACCCGGAAAAGAAAGTGGGCATCTTGGCTTCAGGCAGCACCTCCCCCTTAGACCCGGAGCCAGGACGCTGAGAGACAGGGAGTGTCTCTCTCACGGTTATTCTCTGAATCACGTACCCTTCGCACACGCAGCCTGAGCCGTCTCTGCCCAGGGCAGAGCCACTTCTCCAACCCCATCCAGCTGGTCAGCCTTCTTGGGCTTATCAAATGGCCCCGGGGCAGCTGTGTGTGGCCAGAGAAACTCACGTGGAGGCATCAAGCTGGGCTGCTCAGAAAGTTCTCAGAACTGGCAGGAGGCAGCAGGTGCCCTCCCTCTCCCCCGGCCTCTCCCCCAACCTGTCCACAGTCCTCCTCAGAGGGCATATCTCTGCTTGTACTGCCCCATGTGCCAAGAAGAATGTTCCAGTCCCAGAGGGCTGAGTACCTATCTGCTGGTCGCTATCAGAGAGGCTCTTCCAGGTCTTCCAGGACCCTAAGGCTCCATCCCACCCTTGCCACTGCCACCTGAGCTGTGTCCCCCATCCCACAGACAGCCTCCAGGTCATAGTCCAGGACCTGCTGGGTGGCCTGATCACTTTTTTTGTTGTTCATGCCATCAAGTCAATGCCAACTCCTAGCGACCCTGTGTCCAGCAGAGTGGTATGCTGCCCAGTCTTTTTGCGCCATCCTCTCACCTTCTGGTGCTATGTCAGACAATGCTCCGCTACTATTCACGGGGTTTTCATGGCCAATTTTTTGGAAATGGGTGGCCAGTTCCTTCTTTCTAGTCTGTCTTACTCTGGAAGCTCCACTGAAACCTGTCCACCATGGGTGACCCTGGTGGTATTCGAAATACCAGCGGCCTAAGCTTTCAGCATCACAGCAACACACAGTCGCCATAGGATGACAACCAACAGACAGATGGTGTGGTTCCCTGGTTGCGAAATGAACCCAGGGCCGAGAGCACCAAATGTTAACCACTGACCACCAGGACTGGCCTGATGACTTTACTGCCAGGGAAACTGAGGCAAGGAGAGACTTGGCCAGAATCCCCTGGATCTGGTGACTCAGTCTTCGGTGGAGGGTAGCCGAGAAGGGCCTCCAAGAGTCCTGGAGGGAAACAGGGGGTGCACAGGGCTCTTAGCAGCCACTGTGCACTTACTGCCTTTCCAGTGTCTACTCCCTTGCGCCAACCCCAATTTTCAGGACTGATTTCAGGGTTGTAGTTTAACCTCAGCAGCCAGGCAGTTTCTGCTCTCCAGCCAAGTTTTCCCTCGTCAAACAGACCTCTGCAGATTCCAACAGGTGGATTTTTAATACCACTGGGCTTGTCTCCCTGGCACTGGGCCCATCTGGAGAAGAAAGGAGAAAGTTTTCCAGGTTTCCACCTACTCCAGTGCCCACCGCCAGTCCTCTCACCTGCTCTGATTCCTCCACTTCTGGAAGCCATGGCGGGTGAAGCAGCTGCTCCTGCCACTGCAACAACCCCAGATACCACCACAGCCACCACCACCAATCGCCACCGCCACCTCTGCCTCCCCCCTGAATCTTGACTCTTGTCTTCTCTTTCCAGCTGGGGCAAGTGGCTGTGTCTTGCTAGGTTCTGCTCGCCCACTTGGTAGCACAGTTAGGCTTAGAGATCCAGCCCCAGGCAGACAGACAGGGCTCAGAACCTCAGTCCTGCCATGGAGGACGGGCAGCAGAAGGAGAAGGTATGGAACGGAACCCCTGCTGCTTGCCTGCCCACTGCCGCCAGCAGCCTCAGACTCTGCCATCTCTCTCTCTACCCGCCTCCAGGGTGTCCTGGACTCTCTCTCTCTCTGCCACCTCGCCAGGCCACTCAGCTCTCTCTTGCCGCATTGCTGCCCCCATGCCACCCCTGTCCCCACCCCACAGACAGGAGAAAGTCCAAGACCTTGCCCTCGCCCAAAGGTGCTGTTGTCATCTGGCTCCCTCTGATTGTCTGTTCTTCCCTCTTATTTCTCAACCTGGCAGGGGTGGGAGAAAAGGAGGTGGGGACCTCTGGGAGGGAGCAGTCACCTCACTGCCTGCTGGCTCCTCGTCCCAGGATGGTTCCTCACCTGTGCTACCCACAACAGGTGCCATTCGTCCTGGCTTGTTTCCCCTGAGCCCTGGCAAGATCAGTGGCCACACTCCCTCCTCCCCCATCCCTACCTGCATCTCCAGGCCCCTGAGAGGCGGAGACAACTACAGCTTCTGGGCTGGGAAGCCAGGGCAGGCACCACCCAAGAGGCCGTCACTGCCCCCAAGGATGAGCACATAAGTGCCAGGACTACGGCTTTGAGATTGCCCCAGAGCCGGGAGAGAATAACAGGATGTTCTGTCTGCAGGTGAAGCCCCTGGGCTTCCTCAAGCCCTCCTCCTTGACGAGGGTTTCCGGCCGCTTCAAGGCACACCAGGACTCTCTGCCCCGGCTGCCCGTGCCCCCGCTCCGGCAGTCCCTGGACCATTACCTCAAGGCACTGCAGCCCATCGTGAGCGAGGAGGAGTGGGCCCAAACCAAGCAGCTGGTGGAAGAGTTTCAGACCTCAGGGGGCGTGGGGGAGCGCCTGCAGAAGGGGCTGGAGCGCAGGGCCAGGAAGACGGAGAACTGGGTGAGTGAGAACGGGTCCCCCCGTCCCCTTACAGTCTCCACGGGGTGGGGGGGACAGGGGCCCCAGAGGCTCTGGGTTGTTGTGAGCGTCCCTCCGTGGGCTGTTGCTGGCTGCACACACAGAATTGTCTAGTAGCGGCTGTTCTGGTGCGTTCGTTTGCGCCAGTTTCTTGAGTACTGGCTCTGTGCCCGGCATGAGGCAGGGTGCCGAGTGAGCAAGAAGGGCGTAGTCGGTGGCCCCTCAAGCAGGGATTTGTGTTGTTCATGACGGATCGCCCTGGTTCTGTGTCTCAGTCTGTCACACAGGTGTGTTCTGCTTGTGAAGACGTGTCTACACTGATGCTCCGTGCTCTTTTCTGTATGCGTCTCATACTTCAACATAAAGTGAAAAAGGACGGTCCTGGCTGCTGGGAGAGAAGCAAGAGTGGGGTGGGAGGCAGGTGGGGAGGCTGGTGCCATCACCTGAGGGAGATGCTGGCATGGAGAGGGTGGAAGGGCGTTCGGGCCAGGATGTGTTTAGGAGGCAGCACCAATGGCACTTGCTGATGAGGGTTCTGGGGGGCAGTCCTGACCTAACTTAACTGCACTGGGGGAAGAGAGAGGGGGATCTGCTGAGATGGGGATTACCGAGGGAGAAGCAGGTGTGTGGGAGAGAACCAGAGCCGGGTTCTGGCCCTGTAAGGTGGGAGGTGCTGTGAGGGGAGCAGGGGGAGGAGTGGGGGCTGCACGGAGGAGGGACAGTCATTGACTGGCGGGTGGCACGTACTGAGCCTTGGCAGGTCAGGGCCTCGGACTCCGGAATGAGACTTCTGGCCCTGGAAGGCGCTTAAAGAGTCTGGATTTGGCAGTTTTCCAACTTTGTTTAGCCTGGAACTCCTTCTTCAAACAGAAACTTCTGGCTAAAGGAGTGGGGGCACCCCCTCCACACTCACAGGGCCCCTTAAGGGGCTCGGTCACTGCTCAGCAGCTTCTCACTGGGGGAATGCCCACATCTGCAGGGTCTCCCCTTGTCTCCTGAGCTCTAGCGAGAGAGTCTGAGATCCCTGGTGGAGGGGGGCCCCTGGCTAAAGGGCAGCCCAGCTGTCCCCAAGGGGAGGAAGTTTCTGCCTGCCCCTCTGTGATCTACAGATGAGGAAACTGAGGCCCAGAGAGGTAGATTGAAAACCCAGAGCCACACAGCAGCTCTCAGGGAGGCTCCAAGCTACACAGGAGGTCTGGCTGACCAGGGGTCTTGTCCTCAGGCCACAAGTCAACAGACAGCAGTCACCCACTGGACTGCTGTGCAACCTAGGCATGTAGCCTTCCCTCGCCTCTTGCCAAAGGCCCAAGGCTAGTGGCCTGGTGCCACAGGCCAGCAGTTCCCCGAGGGGAATCTGTGGGTGAAGAGACACGTCCCACCGCTGTTTGAGATGGGGTGAGGAAGCACAGTGGAGGCCCAGTCTCCAGGGATTGAGACACCTGCCAGAGAGAGGCGTACTGGCCATGTGCTTGGGGGGGTACAATGAGGGGGATGTTGCAGTCAACATGTAAGGCTCAAGAGTGTGTCACCTGCTGACGGACAAATAACGTACAACTAAAACCCCACAATGTTATAAACTACTAAGACATCGATAAAAATTAAAAATTAAAAAAAAAAAGAGTGAGTCACCTGGGAGCTTGCACAGCCCCAACACAGGAGCTGTTAACAGCGTGTCCGTGGCTGGTCCCCAGAGAGACACTCTCACCTGATGGAAGCAGGCCCGCCCCGGGCAAAGGGCAGACCGCGGGGTGGAGACACAGAGCGGGTCGCCCACATCTTATCACTAGTGCGATGACTTATCCTCACAGTGAGCTTCCTCCAGATCGCCCGGACGTTGAGATCCAAGTGGGTGTCCACTCCCCACTCTGACACCCACAAAACTGAGGCCACAGAGGACCAGGGTCCCGAGGGCCGCACTGAACCCTGGGTTCCTGCCTCCCTGGAGAATGCCCACCTGGGATGGGCAAAAACTTTCTTCAGACTTTCTTTTTATATATCTTTCTCTCTTTTTTCCTTTCTATCTATCAGGCATACATTTTTATTTCTAAAAGTAGTAAAATCATTAACCAAAGATTTGTAAGATAAAGAAAAAGGGTTCACATTCCTGCCTCCCCCTGCCACCAGGTTTCCTGACCACCCTTGTTCTCTCGCTTCTTTTGCTTGGCAGTGTCGTCTGATTTCTCTTGCTAATGCTGATTGGCTCAGGCTAAGGGGAAGACCATGGGACACTGCTGGTGGGTTTAAGGGGATGGGGGTTCTAGATCTGAGCATTCACTCTGAGAATCTGTGCTCCATAGAGGGGGCAGAGGGGGCCCAGCCAGGTCCCCTGGCCCTGGCAGGGATGGGGCTCTAGGTCCCTGCACACCTGTCCTCACAGGCTCTGGTCTTTTCCCCAGCTGTCCGAGTGGTGGCTCAAGACGGCCTACCTCCAGTACCGCCAGCCCCTGGTCATCTACTCCAGCCCTGGCCTAGTGCTGCCCAAGCAGGACTTTGTGGATCTGCAGGGACAGCTCCGGTGAGTGGCTGAGGCTGGGGCAGGGCCAGGAGGCAGCAGGAGCAGGGCTCAGGGCATTTCCGGGGCCCTGAAGTCCACTTCCCCCAGGAGATTGGAGGGGCCCCAGCCCTGTTCATTGTCTTTCATCCCCACACATAGCCTCATGAAGTAGGGAGCATCATCCCTACTTTACATCCCTACTTTTTACAGATGGGGAAACTGAGGCTCAGGGCAGTGGAGGGACTGCCAAGATCACCCTTCAGGATTGGCCAGTCCAGGACAGGAAGCAGGGTCTTCTCGGCTCCAAAGCTTCATAACTGTTAACCACCAACCCGTGGCCCAGGTCCCTTCCCTCCCCCTAAACCTGAAGCTACCCCTCACCCTGATTCTGGCTCTTCCCCCTCCCTCCCTCTCTCCTCAGCTGACCACAGGGGTGACCTTTATACACAGTCCCCTTTTCCACATTCGGCCATGTCACTTGCCCTGGCCTCTACTCTAGGATAAAAATACCGGTGACAGGGATCTCCTGCCCAAGGACCAACCACTCACGGCCACCACCTGCTTCTCTTAAAGGGACCAGGGCTCCCCAGGAAGGGCCGGGGGTTCAGGCCTGGGAACTCCAGCCTGTAGTCCCCATGTTGGGGGCCAGGGGCAGCCCCAGGCATTGGGCATGATTGATGTGGCCCGGACAGTCCAGGGAGGAAGGCCAGCTTGAGGAGTGGCCTGGGGGACACAGAGGCCCAGAAATAGGAAGGGACCCAGTGAAGGGGACACCTCAAGCCACTGCCCTCCTATTCACACTCCCCCTCCCCCAAGGTCCCAGGTCCCTCCGTAACTGATGCTTCAGAACAGGGTGGCCTCCTTCCAGACTCCAGGCTGAATGGATCAGGGCCTCAGCCCTTCGTGGGTGGACTCAGCCAGGATTGACCCATAATCCAGCCATAATCATGCTGCCATTTATTAGCACCTAAATCCTGCCAGGTGCTTGGCCAACAGCATCTCTCTGAACCCTCCCAGCAGCCCTCCCTCTAGAAATTACAAGAAAGCAGGCTCAGAAGGGTAAGCTGGGGCTTGAACACAGGTCCTGTGCTGGAAGTGCTCTGGCTTTCTGCAGGCAGTGCAAGAGGAGTGAAGCAATTGATCACCTCTCTTGACCAGGCCTCTCCGCTCATCTAGCAGGTGTCTTTGACCCACGGGTTGGGGTGTTCACACAGCTTCTGATCTCTAATTGGTCCCTCCAGGTTTGCTGCCAAATTGATCGAGGGCGTGTTGGATTTCAAGGCCATGGTTGACAAGTGAGCAGCCCTGTCCTGCCTGCCTAATTACTACAGCCACTCCAGCCTGGGGTGGCCTGACCCTTAGCCCTGGCTTCACATCAGCCTAGATGCTGAGCAAGCCCAAAGCTCTGTCCCTTTCACTTCCTGTTGGCCCAGCCTCTGTTGGGGTTGAGGAGACAGTGTGGGGATTGGGACGCCTCGGTCCTCTGCTCAAGCTGCTGGGACCTCTTCCTGGTGATCTTATCTCCAGAGACCCCTAGAATTGGCATCCCAGCCAAAGAGGACCTCGGAAGTTGACTCACTGCTTCATGTCTTCCGTGGCAAGCTGAAGCACAGAGAGGGGAAGGAAGTTTCCAGGGTGACTCACGACCAGGGCCCATCCAGGGTGGAATGCAGGCCTCCTGACCCCAGCCCAGCTCTGACAGGCGCCCTGCTCATGCTATGTGGGAGTAGGGACACCAGGGGCCCGACATTGCTGTGTGTGCCCCGACTCGGCCTGGCCCAGCCCCAAGCCGTGCCCAGCAGCTCCCTGTTGGTCCTGCCCTCCTCCCCACTTACTGTCCCTCCACCCCCGCAGCGAAACCCTGCCCGTGGAGTACCTGGGGGGGAGGCCGCTGTGCATGAACCAGTACTATCAGATCCTGTCCTCCTGCCGCGTGCCGGGCCCCAAGCAGGACTCGGTCATCAACTTCAGCAAGACCAAGAAGCCGCCCATGCACATCACTGTGGTGCACAACTATCAAGTGTGTGGGCCCCCCGTGGCCTCGCCGCCCATGCTGCTACAGGGGAGGAGGGGGCAAGGCCAAAAGTCAGCTTCCCCAACTCACATGCCCATGCGCCCCCGGGGTACAGGCGTGCCCTGGGCGTCTCCACTGGGTGCCTAGCTAGGCCCCAGCCTGAGGGGGCCCAGAAGGGCCTCTGGGCCTGCCCTGCCTGGGGAGAGCCATGCAAGGACCTCCTCCCCTGTCTCAACTTTGGCCTGACCCCGTCCCCTCAGCTGGGCCTGGAGCGGCGCTGGCTGTGACCTCTGGGCTGCCAAGGCCAGGAGGAGGCTGGGGTGGGAGGTGACTGCTGCCAGTCTGAGACCCCACCAGCCCCCTTTTCTCCACCTGCCTGTGCCCCGACAGTTTTTTGAGTTGGATGTGTACCACAGCGATGGGACGCCCCTGACCTCAGATCAGATCTTCATGCAGCTGGAGAAGATCTGGACCTCGTCACTGCAGACCAACAAAGAGCCCGTGGGCATCCTCACTTCCAACCACCGCAACTCTTGGGCCAAGGCATACAACACCCTCATCAAAGGTGCCCCCAGGAGGAGGGAGGGAAGGCCCACATCCTGGCCTCTGCCCACACCGGGCCCTGAGGCCTCTCAACTCAGAGTGGGTGTTGTTAGCTCCATCTCCCAGACGAGGAAGCTGAGTTCAGCTGGGTTAAGTTAGTTTCCCTCTATTAAATAGCAAGTTGCAATGAGAGTCCAGTCCTCTGTCTGAGGAGCCCACCTCCGCCTCCACGTTCCCCCCAAATCCTTTGTTGGTCAGGGGCATCATCCCTGGAGTCAGACCGCTGTGTTGGATCCCTGACCGCCACACTGGCTCTCCGTGTGACCCTGGGCTTCTGTTTCCTCATTTCTAAAGTGGGACAGGTGTCGGGCCCTGCCTCATGGGGTGCCGTGGGGCTGCAGGGCCCTGGCGAGTGTCCAGCTCTGAAGCCAGCTCCGGGCACTGGTGAATGTTCTGGAGGCCTCCCCAGGCCTGACACCCTGTCTTGCGCCTCCCCCTCCCCCCACATGTCCACAGACAAGGTGAACCGGGACTCGGTGCGCTCCATCCAGAAGAGCATCTTCACCGTGTGCCTGGACGCGCGCATGCCTCGGGTCTCAGAGGACGTGTACCGCAGCCATGTGGCTGGCCAGATGCTCCACGGGGGTGGTGGCAAGCTCAACAGTGGCAACCGCTGGTTTGACAAGACGCTGCAGGTGAGGACCCAGCAGGGCCATGACTCCCACCCCAGACACACCCAAACTCGGCCCACTGCAGCCCTGGGACTCCCTGCCCCTCGCCTGGGCGTCCGGCCTCCCAGCTTGTAAAACAGGTGGGAAGCTAGCAGGTGGACGCGGTTATAATGACCGGACAGTCAGCCTGTCATTACTGGGCCTGGCCCAGAAATTGCTTTCACCCCCAACACACCCCTTCAAGCACATCAGAGAGAGCCTGGAATGTGGAGCCAGGCAGAGCAGCGCGATCATGGCCATGACTTTCCCTCTCTGCACCTGTAAGATGGGGTGGTGGTAGGCCTCCCCGGTAGGGTAGTTGCAGAGACTCAGGTATGTGAGCATGGGGCGTGCTTGGTGTGGCCTGGGATGGGCCCCTGATGAGTGTTAGCTGTTATTCGTAATGGTAGTGTCAGCACAGCCCCTGAGATGGCTTCAGAGAGGCCCTTGCCATGGGACCCAACCACAGAGTGGCTCCAGGGACCTGGTTGATGGGTCCCTGCTTTCCTCTGCAGTTCATCGTGGCAGAGGATGGCTCCTGTGGGCTCATTTATGAGCACGCTGCAGCGGAGGGGCCCCCCATCATCACCCTCGTGGACCACGTCATCGAATTCACGTGAGTGTGGTTCCCCCACCCTCCACCCAGTTGCCCAGCTCCAGTGACAGGTGACGCACAGGCAGCAGCCTGGCTTCTCCCCTATGCCTGGGAATCTCTTTCTTCAAAGGAAACCAGAAAAAGGCATGGATTTTAGAGTTGGTCAGACCAGGGTTGGAATTCTGGCTCTGAAACTTCCCAGCTCCGTGACCTTGGACAAGTCTGTTCCCCTCTCCAGGCCTCCTCTGTTTGGCCAGGGAGTGAAACAGTTTTCAGAAAAGCAAACCCACGAGTCTCCCCGGGCTGGCCCCTTCCAGCTTCAGGGACCCATCCTCCCCACCCTAACCCCAGGGGTGGACCAGGCTCCCGAGGCACCGGCATGAGGCTGAGGCCTCTGTGTCTCGTGCAGGAAGAAGCCTGAACTCGTGCGGTCTCCCATGGTGCCCCTGCCCATGCCCAAGAAGCTGCGCTTCAATATCACCCCTGAGGTCAAGAGCGACATTGAGAAGGCCAAGCAGAATCTCAGCATGTGAGCGCTGGGCTCTGGGTGGCAGGGCTGCAGGCCCCTGTTCCAGGTCTATCATTATACCTCGCTGGTTCTGAGACTGCTCTTGGGCCCTCCCTGGAGTTGACGGGGGCCACCAGGCGCCTGCTCCTCACCTGCCCCCCCACTCCCCAGCATGATCCAGGACCTGGACATCACTATGATGTTTTTCCATCACTTTGGGAAGGACTTCCCCAAGTCGGAGAAGATGAGCCCGGATGCCTTCATCCAGATGGCACTACAGCTGGCCTACTACAGGTGCGCCCTGCCCCGCCCGCCCATGAAGCAGGGATGAGACCTGGGGACAGAGGTCGGGGCAACCTTCCAGGGGTATGCTCAGCCCCATCTCCCCACCAGGATCTACGGGCAGGCATGTGCCACGTACGAAAGCGCCTCCCTGCGCATGTTTCACCTGGGCCGCACCGACACCATCCGCTCAGCCTCCATGGACTCGCTGACCTTCGTCAAAGCCATGGATGACTCCAATGTGACGGTGAGAGGTCTGGGGCGAGGGTGGGTGAGCGGGGCTTGAGCCATCTCCCTTCCTGGTCATTCTGTCAACACACCTGGATTGAGCACCTACTGTATTCCAGCCCTCTGGTGGGCAAGGGGAATCTAACGGAAGATGGAGCCATGAATTTAGCCCTGAGCTTTCTGGCAGCCAAAAAAGGAACTATTCATTCATTCACTCGTCAGCAGTGAGCATCTGCCCTGTGTCAGGCCTGGGCTGGGGACTGAAGAGAGAGATGTCAGTTCCAGTTCCTGCTCCCAAGGAGTTCAGGATCTAGTGCTGCGTGGGGAGGGGCTACTGAGGTGGGTGGCAGGAACAAGGAAGGGACTTTAGCTCCCTCTTACCCTCACCCCCCCTAGGAGCACCAGAAGGTGGAGCTGCTGCGGAAGGCCGTGCAGGCCCACCGAGCCTACGCTGACCGGGTGAGTGAGTTCCTCCTGTCCCTACTTGCTTGACCCGTGGCATTTCTCACCTGTCTGTCTGTCTGTCTGTCCATTCCTGCAGCAAATGACTGCTCACCCTTAGCATCAACCATCCCTCCTCTGAGCTTTGGTGCACCCAGGGCAAGCCTGAATATCCCCATGTTTAAGTTGGAGAAACCAAGGCTGAGCCCGGTGACTGCCCTGGTCCTGGCTCAGCCTCTGGATCTTGTGTCATGCTCTCCCCGATGCCCCTGGAGCCCAGGAGGCTGAGGGAATGCGCGGTCTGGCCTGGGAGACAGCAGGGTTCATGCCCTCTGACAGCTTGGGCTGCAGTCGAGGGGATGGAGGTCTGGGTTCCCATCTGGCTCCTGGCCCCTGTATGTGCCAGACTCTGCCCAAGTTACGTGCAGACATCCTGTGAGGGGACTTCAGTGACGGTCCCCATTTTACAGATGAAGACACTGAGGCTTCAAGATATAAGTGACCTGTGAAGGTCCCACAGCCAGGGTGGGGCCAGGGCACCTAGCTCCAGGCCTGTGCTCTTAAACCTTGCACTATCCTGCCTCCCTGGGCCTCAGTTTCCCCATCTGTGAAGTGAGGGCTCTCCCGCTCTGGTCTCGTGGGTCCGGGGGGCCAGTGAATGGAAGAGGTGTTGCTGCCACAGGTCCTGAGGAGGGCAGTGGCCCCTATGGGCCTGCAGCCCCTGCTCCTGACAGCTCCCCTCCTGCAGGCCATCCGTGGGGAGGCCTTCGACAGGCACCTGCTGGGCCTGAAGCTGCAGGCCATTGAGGACCTGGTGAGCATGCCGGACATCTTCATGGACACCTCCTACGCCATCGCCATGCACTTCAACCTCTCCACCAGCCAGGTGGGCCATTGCCCCAGAGCCATCTGGGGATCCCTGCCCTCTGGGCCTCTGCCACTGCCCTAGGTACCCTGGGGTGGGCCAGAGCAGCACTCACTGGAGCTACAGCTGGACAAAGACTGCACTAGATGGGGCCCAAGTCCAGAACGGGGTCAGACTTGGTGGTGATGTGGCCCACCCAGGCCACCACGGGCCCACTGAGAAGCAGCTGAGTTCTGGCCAGGGAGTGGGGGTCAGGGGGCTTCACTGCAGCTCAGGCAGGCTGAGAGGGAGTCAGGGCCCCCTGGGAGAATCTGCTTTGTTCATTCACTGGTCAGACACGAAGGAACGTCTGATCCACGCCAGCCTGTGCTGGGCATGGGATACAGCAGGGACAGACCACCGTCCCTGCCCCCAGGGGCTCACGGTTTAGCAGGAAGCACAGGGACTGAGGCAGTGACGGCCCCCTGGGAAGTGTTGGGGGCTCAGGGGTTTCCCGAGGAGAGAGCAGTTCAAGCACCCCCTGGAATGTCAAGGAAGCTCCATGGAGGGGTGACACCAGAACTGTCCCCTAAAGGAAGAGAGGAAGGAACCCGTCCGCTGGAGGAGAGGAAAGGGCATCTCAGGCAGAGCACAGTGGGAACAGAGACAGGGAAAGGCAGGCTGGTGCCACTGCGGGGCTGGAGGGGAGCTGGCGGGGTAGGGACAAAAGCCTTGGTCCTGTGTCGTCCACAGGTCCCTGCCAAGACAGACTGTGTCATGCTCTTTGGTCCCGTGGTCCCAGATGGCTATGGTGTCTGCTATAACCCCATGGACGCCCACATCAACTTCTCCGTATCGGCCTACAACAGCTGTGCGGAGACCAATGCTGTCCGGCTGGCGCACTACCTGGAGAAAGCGCTCCTGGACATGCGTGCTCTGCTGCAGAGCCATCCCCGGGCCAAGCTCTGAGCCTCCCAGTGCTCGGGCCTGCCAATGCCACAGCCAAGCCACCTTGGGGTGGGACGCCCACCAGGGCTCCACTCCTTTGCTCCCTTCCCCCCTGGGCCCCACAGATCTGACTGAACCAGGAACTGCATCCCCCAGCAGGGCCTGCAGGCCAGAGCCAAGTGCCTTCCGTGGATCATCCCCAGCACCTGCTGGGGCCGAGTCCGGGGCTGAGTTCAGAGGCCGAGCGGGACGTAGGCCCAGGTGCCCAGCGTATCAGCCACTGAGGCTTCCTCGAGGGAAAGGAACCAGCTGAGCCCATCCCTCGTCACGGTGGGACACTGGGAGGTCTTTTATTCACCAGCTCAGCTCTGGCCATTCCCTGCCATCTGCGTGGCCAGGGTCTGTACCCCAATCCCCAAGCTCCCAAGGACCTGGAGATAGGATTGTCTGGAGCTGGGGGGCTCCAGACCCACCAAGGCTGAGAGGCTAGGGTGTGAGGTGTGCTGATGAAGGGGCAGCCCAAGGCCTCTCCCTGCCCACCCTGCACTGCAGTGCCGTCTCCCACGTGGCTGCCATGCTTTTTTGGATAATGTGGCTCAAGAGCCCCAGCTCACTTGCTTTCACTCAGCTCGATTCCTGACCCATGTGCCTGGTTCTGTCATAGTAACATGTGAGGTAATTAATAAAGGGGACATTTTTTGGTGAAGAGGTGTTTCAGCCGAGGAGGGGGACAGGGTGGGGGCGGACGCCTGGCCTTGCCTTCTTCCAGCTTTCCCTGCGTCTGAGAGTTAGTGTCCAAGCAGCCAGTGGACCCAAGGAGCCAGAGGAGCCAAGGGAAAGGGCCCTCCGGCTTGGTTCAGGGAGCAAGGGGCCAGCTCCAACCTCAGGGCTTTGGGCCACAATGGCCCCGGATCCAGGGCTGCGTTCACAGACAACTCCCCCCTACCCGTGACTCAGGCCTCTCCAGTCCCATGGGCTGTGGGTGGAGAAAACTCCCCCAGGGGGCTGTGGGGCCCCGTGGCCTTGGGTCTGGTGGACTGCAGTGTGTGGTGGCTCCTCAGGGCCCGAGGCCTCATCCTGCTGCCCCCCACTGAGCCCAGCAGGAGTAGTGGCCGAGCAGGCACTCACCCCCAGCCCTAGCCACTGCCTGGGGCCATCAGGCACCAGATCACGTGGCCACCTGACCAGAACCCTGTATCTGCCCCCAACCCCATGTGCTGGGCAGAGGCAGGGTGTCCTGCCAAAGTCAACTGGACTGTTGTGGAGAAAACAATCTCTCCCTCAGAGGGACATTCTGACCCTAAGGAAGGCACAGGTGAAACCCAAGAGCAGATGCCAAGGCGATAGGGGTGGGAGAGGTCGCCTATAGGGGAGGCACTTCAGGCCCAGCTGACCTGCAGCAGTCACAGGAGAGAGGGTCTCGTGGTTTTCTCTATTTTTCAGATGAGGAAGCTGAAGGTCCAAGAGGGCATGCTGCTTGCCCAAAGTCCCAGGGAACAAGAAGTGGAGTCCAGACAATGGGGGAAGTGGGTGTCATCCTAGGCCTGGTAGCTCCTCAGGACCCCAGCAAGGCCAACAGGGTGGCGTGAGGCCAGGGGAAGCGGGACGCAAGGGCCCATCAGGGGCCATGAGCAGGAGGACCTGGAAGAGAATTCCACCATGACAGCATGCAGGCTTTGGTCCGTTTAGGCTGGCCCTTGGCGTCCCCCAGCCTGGGTCTCTTCATCTGTAGAGTGGAGGTATGCTGCTCCCTCTGGGGCTCCTGGGAGTCCCAGGAAGCAGGGCCCACGGCAGGAGTTGAGTGAGTGCTGTGTGAACTGTGCCAGGGTGGGGCCGCTCCCAACCCAGCCCAGGGCAGCAAGGGAGGGGAGAGGGATCCAGGCTGGGACGCTGCACAGACAGCCAGGACTCCTGAAACTCAAGTTCTCAGAACCCTATGGGCATGAATACAAAGCAGGATTTTTTCCCCAAAACATTACCTTTCAGAAGTGAGGGTATCCCCGTGCATCGGAGTTGTTACAGGTCTCATAATATGGAGACCCGCTCACTTCTTTAGAGACGCCTGGCACTGTCTGGGGAAGACATTTAGCACCTAAACAACCCCGATCAGTGTTAGAGGGGATGCTTAGAGGTCCCCTGGTGGAACTCGTGGGGAAAACAGAAAAAGGCAAGGAAACAATAAAGATTTAGTCATTATTCCCGAGGGTGTGACCTGTGTCCTCACACTTTGCAAGGGTGGGATGCAGGACAAGCAAGAGCTTTAAAGGTCTTGGAACACGCGGGAGGGAGGCGTTGGGGTCACACACTCCTACACCGTCGATTTTTAAAATACAACTACCTGAACGTTATGCCAGTGGGCACTTGTGGCTTGAGATAAAATTTCCAGTGACAGCATCACACATGGAACCCGGAAGGTGCTGCTGTATCTCCAGCTGCTGAGGGAGCGGACCCAGGAGAATTCGGTCAGCTGACCCAGAGGTGGTCCCAGGGGCAGCCAGACCCTGAAGCCAAGACGCAGACGAAGAACTGATTTATTTAATTTTTTTTGCAAAATATGAGTGAAAAAGAACTGTTCTAAATATATTTTGTGCAACACATCATTTGAAATTTGAGGATGTAATAAAGTTAATGAATTAAAGATTACTTGGCTTTTACCTAGATCCTCTTCAAGTGTGTCTGTCCAGGTTGGCATGAACTTGATTTTGGCTGTCGTCACTGGGAAAGTGCAGTGGTGGGATCAAGGGCGGGCCTGGAGCAGAGCCCCAGACGAGGGCCACGTTCAAGACCGGGGCTTTACCCTGAGACACGGAGGAGGGCGTTTTAGGAAGGTGCTGAGGAGTGGACTGAAGAGGCCTGACCCGTGTGGGGACGACAGAAACCTGCTGGGGAGGCTTGGCTGCCCTCAGGCAGGGATGGGTGGGACCTGCCCCACAGTGGCCTGAGGGGTGGAGGAAAGTGAGTGTTGCAAAGACGCTCGTGAGCTGGAGTGAAGGAGACTTGGTGCCCAACTGAACGGGAACAGCCAAGTTGGGTTACCCGCGAGTGTGGGAGCTGGGTCGTTCTCCTAGAGCCCAAGGCAGGGGCGGGCTGTGCGGGTTGGGTGCCAATTGGGGTAAAAGTGATGAGCTCAGCTGGGACTCAGGGAACACCCCAGGGCTCACCAGACAGCCCCTTCCCTCCCTCGTTGCTGCATTCTGGGTTCTTCTGTTTTCCTCCTCAGCTGCGTTGAGTCTGCTGTCAGACCTCCCCACTGAGCCCTTGTTTTTCAGCTATTGTGTTTTTCAGTTTTGATTCACTGTAAAATCTGCCAGGGCTCACTTTAAAGTTTCCTGTCCCCTGCAGATATTGTCAAGTTTGTCTTTTATTTCTTTAACACAGTAAAACAATATGCAGCCTGCGCCTGATCATTCCAGGATCTGAGGCATTTGTGGGTCTGTTTCTATTATCTGTCTTCTGCCGGTTCTGTCATGCTGTCATTTCCTTTTGTACCCAGGCATCTTTGTCTATATTTTGTTCATTGTAATTTAAAAACTATTTATACAAACAACTGAAGTCTAGGATGACAGTTCCTTCCTCCAGAGATCGGTTTGCTTCTGCCCCACACCTGGAGTGTGGCCGCCTGAACTGAATGTCGAGGTTTGGTGGTCCTTGCAGGACCCACAGGGGGCCTTCAAGCTCAGGGGAGGACGGATGACTTCGGGTTCGCCCTCACGCTGAGGGTGCAGCGTTCTGCATCCGTTTAATGAATCAAGGACCAGACTGCCTGCCTCGTGCCAGCTGTTGGGTTTGACTAATCGTCTCACTCCTACAAGGCCTCCAAAAACCCAGCTCAGTTTGCAGTTACTTCTTCCAAAGCAAGACAATTGCCTGTCCACGCACTCAAGAAATACTGAGATAAACAAGGAGTGGAGGTGTTCATCCTGGCAGAGGCTGTCTCCAGTCCTCAAGGGCTGTCACATGGAGGAACGAGGCTCACTGAGGGCAGAGCCAGCCAGGACCACAGGGGGAGCTGGATTGGGACTGAAAATGGGGGTACTTCCTAACTCTGAATGGCAGTGAGGTCTCCTCAGACTCTGGTGGGAAATGTCACAGAGGCCATCCAAACCCCGGCTCTGGGGGCTGGAAGGGACTGGCTGTCTCGGAGATGCGCATTTTAGGGTCTTGACCATTTCCTTGCCCCTCAGGTCACATGTCCCCACGACCGCCCCCAGCCTCCTCCCGTGAGGTCAGTCAACATGTGCTCAAGCCGCCAGAGTTCAAGATTTTATTTTAAAACAATAGTAAACAATTTCATTGATTTTTCTTAAATCACCTCACACCTGGCTTATCTCAGGCAAAAAGTAAAAAATAAAAATAAGAAGGGAAGGGGAGGAGAATGTGGGGACTGACCAACTTTCCCCAGAAATAGGCCCCTGGTCCTGGCATCTGGAATGGCTTTTGGACACTGTCTTTAACAAATGAGGAAAGAAAGCACCAAAATATTGTGCTTCAGCAGAGGATTAGGAACCTCCACAAAGAAAAAGGCGGGGGAGGAGAGGGATTCGAACAGAGGTTCTAGAAACTTCCGAGTCTGGAAGCATCTCATCTCCACAACTCCATTTCAGAGTGACTTAGAGATCAGGTCCCTTTAGGAAGAGGCGTCCTCCAAACTGGATAGCGGGGATCTGTGAGTCCACACCCCAGGCTCAAGGGTGACCCCGAGCAGGTTCCCAGCATCTTGGAGGGGGTCGGGAAGGACAAGGAATGTTCAGAGCACACAGAGGGAGGGAAGGGCGGGAACGTCAGGCATCCACTGCTCCACTCCCCTCAGCCAGCTCCTGGTTCCTCCGCATTTTGTTCGAGTGGAGATGAAGACTAACTGCTACTGGATGGCAGGACAAAAGAGCTGTAAACAGCTTGGGTTTGCTCACCCACATGTGCAGGCTCTTTTGTCAGAAAGGGACCAATGTCTTGGGGACAGGGGACCAGAAAAAGCCCTTGTGGTGTAGGGTTGATATGGGGTAGAACACAATGATAGCAGCCGCCAGATGCCTGCTCTCTCTGGGCCCTGGCCCCCAGACAAGGAAACACTGAACAAGGTTCTGGAATGGCAATGGTAGCAGGGAGGGCATGGGGGTGCTCCCCTCCTCCTGGGCCCCCGGGCCACCTCTTCGGCCCAGGGAGAGGCAGCCTGCCCCTGGGCTCAGGGCAAAGGGCCTGGGAAGCTGACCCGGGCCCCTCTGTACGCAGGCAGCCACTGCAGAGCAGGCTCTTCTGGCCCCATCTCCAAAATCCCATCTGCCTTTGACAAAACCAAAAAATAAATAGTATTTTTCACGCCACCTGGATTTCCTGGCCCCAAGACCAGAGATGCAAGCCGTCCTCCTCTACCCCACACCCCGGTGCCCACGCCAAGGGCACTTTCCGCCTGACCGGGCGCTGGCAGCAGCACAGCGAGGCTCTCTGGCCATGTGGCCCCCTGGCAGCAGGCCCTCCAGGGTCCTGGTTGAGGGGCTGGCTCGGCCCTTTGGTCCACCTTGTTCATTAAAATTAAAATAAGAAAAAAAAGGCTCCACTTGGTGACTTGGGTCTGTAGAGGTCTCTGCTTCAGCCCTCTGTCTGTCATTCCATCCATCCTACAAGGCATCGTGCAGGCCAGATCTGCAGGCTGGACCCAGCCACACTCACTGGTCACTGCAGTTTCGTCCCCAGCTTGCGTTGTCTGTTCCTGCAAAATGAGCGTGGGGGTCAGATTTGAGAACGCCTGGAGGTCAGACGAAGGGCCTCCTGGCGTCCAGTGACCTGCCCTCTCAACTGTCCCTCCCCATCCATAGTCCCTTCAAGATAGGTGAATGCCCACCCCCAGCAGCCCCAGTGACTGACGTGAGCTGGGCCAACAGAGCTCCTGCCCTGGACTCAGGACGTGGGATCTAGAGAGGGTCGGTCTCTCTGGCTGGGCCTGTATCACAGATTTCTAATCCCTGGAGTCCAGGAACAGAACCAAGAGACTGGGGCAGGAGTGCGGGCCCAAGCGAGCGAACAAGAGGGCCCTGGCTGGATTCCAGCTAATGATGGGAAGTTCCCCTTTACAGAGAAGCCAGCGCAAGCAGGGCTCTGTTATTATCAACCAAAACAAACAAGAAAGTAGTGAGTTCTCCATCTGGGAGGAATGTAAGCAAAGGTAGGAGAATTACTGATGGAGGTTATAGAGGGGATCTGAACACCTGGTTTGGGGGTGTAGCTACATCCATGAAGAGCCCAGAAACCTGAGGGAAGCAAGGATAATCACTCCATTTTCTAGAGGGGCTGGCTGAGGGGGATGGGGCTTATGTAGGGTCCCAGTGAGAATCCAGAAGCATAACTGTGCCCACAGGTCCTGCATGATGTGGCCCTGGCCTCGCCCCCACCCCCCGTGCTCCCTGGGCTCCATCCACACCACCCTGCCTGGTGGACTCACCAACCCTCCTCCCACCTCAGCCCTGCATATGCTGTTCCCCCTGCTGAGAGCACTCTCCTTTCCAAACCCCAACTTCAAGAGGCCTGCTTTTTCTCCCCAATCAGGTCCGTCTCCCCTGGGCAGCAGGCCCAACCACCACCCCTTGTCAGGTTCCTGTCATGAGCTCTCAAGCCCAGGGCACTGATCACACAGGCAGGTGCCTCTGTCGTGTCCCCCCGCCTGCCGGGGCTGTCTCACTCTGTGCCTACCCCAAGCACACAGCCGGACACAAAGCAGATGCGCACAGAGACTGTGGTAAATGAAGGCAGGTGGCAGCCAGCCAGCTGGGGTGGGGAGGGGCCAGGCGGGGCCAGGTGGGCCCAGGTTGGGCCAGGTGGGGCAAGGCCACTCTGGGAGCCAGGTGGAGAGCTCAGCCTAGGCCAGCTGGGGCCTTTCCACCAATAATGGGATTGCCTGCCCTAACCCCCTCAAATCCCCTTTCCTCACAGATCCGGGACTTTACCCTTAAGCTCGTTAGGATAATTTGAACCATAATGGACCAGACAAATTTCCCGGCTGCTGCGATGCCCCGCCCCCCATGGTTCCTCTCACCAGCTCCTGGGAAACCTCCCAGGCTTGCTCCGGAGCCTAACGTTGCCTGAGCTCCCCTCTGAAGCCAGGGAGGCACCCCACCCAGGATTTGGGGCGAGTGGAATGGGAGAGCCGAGTCAGGAGCTCCAAAGCCCATCTCTGCCCCAACTTGCTATGCAGCCACAGGCAGCCCCTGACCCACTGCCTTGGTTTACCCATCTCTAGGAAAGTGCCTGGACTAAACAGCCCCAATGGGAGTCCACACACAGGCACCCTGGGAGTCTCGGCTGCCCAGCTCTCTGGTTCTGGGCCAGACAGCCTGGGTCTCAGCCCAGCTCCCCCACCCACAATCTTCAAGTCCTCAGTCAAGTGACTCCTCCTCTCCTCTCTGAGCCTCAGTTTCCTCATCTGTAAAATGGGGCCCAGGGGAGGAGTCAATAAGGCAGTGCAAGAACAATGCTTAGACAGGTGCCTGGCTCTTGGGGAGCCCTCCAAAAATGGGGGCGGTGGCTGCCCTGGGGCTATGCCCTACTGAGCCAGGACCCAGTGATTGCTGTCCCCTTAACTCACCTGGCTTCTGCCCGGGTTACTGTGTACTCAAACCAGAGTACGTTGGGAATGAGGCTCGTGTCTCGAATTAGGAAGAACTCAGAGATAGGCCTGGAGAGACAGACACCCAGAAAGCCAGGGCCACATCAGGACATGAGCCTGTCACCAGCCAGACTCCTCCACCAGTGTCTGGGGCCAGCGCTGCGCCCTCCCCCACTGCTCAGAAAGTCTTTGCCTGGCCCTAGACCCCAGAGCCACTGAGAGACTCAGACATGTCACCTGTGTGACACTCAGGCAGGGGCACTGCCACACAGTACACACAGCCCAGGAGGACCCAGGTTGCTTTCTAAGTCCCTGAGAGCCTAGGCATGGACAGAGGATGGCACCTTGGCCTCTGGGTCTGGGATGGCACCCCTGTGGGAGGTGGAAGCCAGACAAGCAAGGCCGATAGTCTTATGCCCACCAGAGGCCTGGACACCAGGGTCCTCCCAGGGAGACTGAGGCTGGGGTCAAGACACCTGGGTCCTCCCACTGTTGGCTCCATCCGCAGGAGGAGACAGACGCCACAGTGCCCAGGAAGGCAGGAAGGGCAGAACAGGGACAGGAGGCAGTTACCAGGCTGCTATCCTGGGGAACAGCGGGGTGAGGACCTCCTGGGTGAAGACAAACCAGGCGATGGCCATGAGGCTTCCGGCGATGCCCCCATAGAGCACTTGGCTCCAGGTGTGGTACAGCAGGTAGACCCTGGGCCAAGGACAGAGGGAAGCCCATGAGAGCCAGCCAGAGGCAGGCCTGTACAATCCCCCACACCCAAGTGCCAACTCCCCAGGGACCTGTGCACGCACACGGGGGACTCGCGCAGACAGGACAGACTCCTGGGAACACACAGCCTCACATCTACTGATAGAAGGAGGCAGAGGGTTGGACCCCACTGGGGCTCCCCCGATTCTAGAAGTGAAGGGATGGCTTGGCTGGGATTTGCCTCCCTTCTGTCCAGCCCTGGAACTCTGAGTTTGTCTATAAGGGGCTCCTCCAGGATGCTGGGACAGGTGGCTGATATGTGGACATGTCCCTGGAACATTGGCTCAGCCGGGAGGAGAGAGCAAGGACTGGGCTGGAAGGGGCAATTGGAGCCCCATCCCTTTAAAACTAGAGGCCTGGGACCCCTTTCCCAGCCCTGCCCTCCAGGCTCTGGGACGTGGGTCCACAAGGGGGTCCAACAGGGACCAAGAATCCAGCAAGACTCTCATGGCCAGGTGTGGGGTGGGGGCTCTCCCTCCCTCCATACCTGCTGTAGGAGACTAGAAAGGCCACGGTGAGGAGACCCAGGGAGAGCAAGTGCCTCCACAGCAAGTCCAGGAACCTGGCGTTGTTCGTTTGGTGCATTCTGGGAAAACAGGCCTGTCAGATAGCCTCAGCCCACAGCCTGGAGCCCAGGCCTGTCAAACAGCCCCTGGCACCATCCAAAAGCTCCCTGGGCACCTTCTGCCTTGGCTGCAACTCCTCCCACCCCCACAGAGGCCAAGCCCCGAGAGACATCCAAAAGGCTGGCAGTGAGTCCCCAGCAGAGCCTGGGGACAGAAGCTCACCTTAAATACAGGAAAAGGAAGGAATAGACGGAGAAGAACCACATGAACTGCGAATGGCTGGAGGGCATCCCGTACTTGGTGCCCACTGCAGTGTGGGGACCTGGGAAAGAGAGGGGAACAGGGCATGATGGGAGGATGTAGGCCTCCCACTGAAGCCCCGACCTGGGGACCCCCCAGGCCCCCCCCACCCAGGCCCTACCTCCACAAGGCCGTGGCTCCTGGATGACGTGTTTAATCAGCCAGTTGACCCCCTCGTTCAGTGCCAGGCCCCCGAGGAACGAGATCTGCTGGGAAGATGTGTGGTCAGCTGGGACTCCGAGTGCCTGCTGGCCGCTATCCAGCCCCAAAGACAGTGGCCTCCACCTGAACCTCCCAACCCAACTGGTAAACAACCTGGAAGCAGCCACGAGGCTCCCCACACCTCAAGAAAGGTGGAGGCATGGAAGGGAAGGCAAAGCACCCAGGGTGAAGTAGTGTGGCCCCTCTTCCCCGGGCTGGGGGCACTGCAGAGCAGCCGAGGTGCGGGCGGGGACAGACTCACTCACCGTGTGCAGCTCCCGCTTGAATATGATGAGGGTCACAAAACCGACGATGACAAATACAGGGCTGAGGCTCAGGTAGGCAAGGAGGTGGCCGGAGAGATCACCTGGGCGAGACAGAACAGGATGAGGATGGGGCACGGGCATCAGAAGAGGGGCCCGAGCCAGGAAGGAAGTCCCAGCAGGCCCGGGTGCAGGGCCAGGCAGCGGTGGCAGCCTCAGGTGACCAGCTGGCCGGAACAACTCGGTCACGGGCACAACGTGCTGGTGTCTGTTTACTGAGCAGGGAAGTTCACAGATCACGAGTTTAAAGCAGGGGCCTTCACCGTCCCCATTCTGTAGATGAAGAAGCCAAGTCCCACAGGGGTTGCATGTCTTGTCCAAAGTCACCCAGACAGAAGGAGGTGGGATCTGGACTAAAATCCAAGTCTGTGGCCTGCTACTATACCCATCACCGCATCAGAGCAGGAATTTGAACCCGGCTTGGTCTGAGCCCTGTAGTGGGAGGCGGCCCGGTGGGCACACGGGTGCCTCTGGACAGCAGTGCTGTGCTGAGACTGCCCTGGCCTCCAGGGAAACCTGGGATTCTCTGGACACCACATGGACTTGGGTTTACACTGCAGACTCTGATGCAGACAAAGGCCAGGGGAGAGGAGGAGGGTGCATAGCCCAATATGGCCACCCGGTGCCATCCCCGCTTCTCATTGCTTCCCTACTGGCAAGAAATTTACCCTCCCAACAGGTCTGGGAGGAAGGCAGTGTGAGGACCACCAGCCCTTCTGAGAGATAAGGACACTGAAGCCAAGAGACAAGAGCCACTTTCCCCTTTGCCCAAGGGCGAGGTGATGCCAAGTCCACAGGCCACCCTCACCATCTGAGACAGGGCAGCTACATGCCACGCTGGGGTCAGAGGGCATCAGTTCCTGGAGCAGCACTTGCTGGCTGCATGACCTCAGGCGAGGACTTTACCTCTGTGACTCAGCTCTCTTGCCTGTGAAACATGGATACGAGTGCCCACCCCCTAAGGCTGTGTGAGCTTGGATGAGATGGGGCCTGGGTGACACCCAGCTCAGTCCCTGACACCCAGGACACTTCCACATTGGGGGCTCTGCTCACCCAGAGGCTGGGAGAACCCAGTGTGGGAAATGTCCCACAACACTCACCTGGCCTCATGCAGTCAGCAGGAAGGTGCCCAGACTCCAGGCTGAAGAGATGGGCACACACCTGGCCTTACCCACACCCACCCAGGGCAGGGCTGGTGTGGAGTTGGCCTGGGAGAATGGGCCAGCAACCTAGGTCCAAGTGCTGGTGCTCCCATAGGCCCACTAGGTGACACCGGGTGAGGCCCTTCCCTCTTTTGGGCCTCTGTCTCCTCATCCACACAATGGCCTGGTCCCTTCCAGCCCTGAAATTCTGGGTCTCTCAGCTGCCCAGCTGAGGCCCAGGACACTGGGCCATGAGGACAGGGAGTAGCTGGTGCCCCCAAACCTTTGCCCATCTCCATGGCCGGACCCACAGCTGGCGCTACCCGTGGACCTTCCTGCAGATGCTGTCAGCGACTCTGGCCTCTCTCTGATCCATGCTCCTCTGTGGCTCCCTCTGCCCTTGGGATAAGTCCCACCTCAGCCCAGCTCATCAGGCCCTGCACTCCTGGTCCTGCTTCCCTCCCACCCTCTGCTCCAATTCCAGGGACGAACTCAAGTTCCCCAAACGCACGGTGCTCTGTCCTATTTCTGGACCTTCACACACACCGTTTCCTCCACCTGGGATGCCGTCTGGGTTAACTCAACATAAATTAAGTACCCACCACAGTGGCAAAGAAAACCACACTCCTGCTCCACTGCGGAGCTCTCTGTCTGCGGGGGAATCGGGAATCGGGCATCATTCATGATAGGCTTGTTAGTGTAGACATCGGGCCAGTGTCTGTCTCTCCCTCTACATGGTAGGCTCCATGAGAGCAGGGACGGGGTCTCTTTACACCCCACTCAATCCCCCAAGCCCAGCACAGCTCATAAACGATGTTAAATGGATGAAGGAAGCAAGGATCAGTGTGATGGGGGGTATGAAGGTAAAGCGCAGGGGGCCACAGAAGAGTTAGCAGGGGGCCAGGCATCGCCAGATGCCCCAGGGCTCAGACAGGTCCCTCCTCCAGGCACCCACAGTCCCTGCAAAGGTCCCTCATCACAGCCTGCATCGCACTGATAACAACTGCCATCCTTCTTCTTCTTGTCTGTTAGACTGTGAGCACTCAGAGAAGCTACTCTGAGGCCCAGGGGGTGGGGGGAGCCATGAAGGTGCTGCGGCCTTAGCCAAGTCCCTCCCATCTCCAAGCCACAGTTTCCCCTCCTGTAAAGTGGGTTTTTTTTTCAGAGTCCAGGACTGCAGGGACATATCGGCCTGTTCATCATTCTAAACCCAGAGCCAGCCCAGGGCCTAGCACTCAGGGGGCGCTCAGTGGATACTGGCTGAATGAACGGATGGATGAACGGTGGGTGAGCAGGCAGGCAGGTAGGGCCCAGTACCTGGCAGGGCTGTCCTACCCCCAGTATAACCCAGAACACCCAGTTTCCCAGTATCAAGTTCCCTGGCATCCTGCCTGGGGTCCTCAGCAGGGCCAGGCTCTCACATCTCTGCCCACGAGAGCAGCACGAGCAGGCCGTTCCCCAAGCAACCAGGTCTCAATGAGGGGCTCACCCTACACCCAATCACCCTACCCAGGGAGGGTGGGGTGGGCTTGAAAGGGTCCTGGGAAAGTGGGATAACATTAACTGCAGTTATTTATTAAATGCTTACTGTGTGCCATGCACTGCACTCAGCATCTCTCATGTTTCCTGTTACTGGATTCTCACACCACAGCTAGATGGGAGGCACTGCGATTAGCCCCACTTTAGAGATGAAGTAGCTGAGCACAATGAGGTGAAGTCACCTGCACAAGGCCGCAGCCTGAACTTGAGCCCAGATACCTCTGACCCCAAGGCTCAAGTTCTGCATCACTCTACTAGACCGTTTCCAGAAAGGCCGCTAAAAGACCTCCCAGCTGGATAACCCTGCACTGCTAGAGATGTGTCTGATGGGAAGCTCCAGAAGTCAAGATCCCGGGGGCTGCCTGCCCGTTCACCGGGTCCCTACTGTCGTGGAGCAATACCCTGCTCAGGGCGTGGCACCAGAAGTACTCAAACAACGAAGCGCTGCCTGGCCTCAGTTTGCACACTCCCAGCAACGGGGTGCTCTTTCTCTTACAGGCAGCCCCAAAGCACTGTTTGAAGGAAACAGGCACTCCCTGCACGCCGGGGAGGGAGACCGGCTTCCATGGCTCCGTGGAGGGCGGGGAAGAAGGGCCCAGGTCCAGGCCAGTGATCCTTTCCCGCCTCACACAGACCCCTGGCCCCTTACAACCCACCCGCGCCCAGGGACCCGGGGGAGCGCCCCGGCCGCGCAGCCGCAGAGTGCGCGCGAGAGCCGCTCACAATTTCGCCCAGCTCATCGCCGCGCTACTGCGCCTGCGCGGCGCGCGCGCCGGCCGAGCCCCTCCAAGGCTCACTATTTGACAGTTCCCATCCCGGTCCCCCGGCGCCCCCTCCGCGGGCTCGCGCGGGCACGAGCACCCGGGGCTGAGAGGCCGGCCCCGGGAAGGAGGCCTCGGAGCCGAGGCCGCCTTTTACCTGCAGGATATTCGACGTGGGTGAGGGTCACCGGCCGCCATGAAGCGGGGAGCGAGCACTGTCCGTCCGCTGCCATCTTACCCGGAGACCGGGCTTCTCGGAGCAGCCAATGGGGAGTCAGGGGGGCGGTGGTACTGACCTATCACGCCGGGGAGGCGCCGCGCACCCAATCGGAGGCCAATACAGGTAGCGGCGCAGCCATTCAGTGTGCAGACCGGCGAGCGGCGAATCAGAGAGCGGGGCCCCTAGGAGCCTGCGAGCCGGCCAAGCCAGCGCCCAATCCGGGACGAGCTCCGGTGGCTGCCTAACCAATCAGGGAAGAGGGGGGTTCCGGCACACAACAGAGAGCAGAACAGCCAATGAGAAGGTGAGGCCGGCTCTCAGTGTGGGCAGGGCGGGCCAATCAGGCGCTAGCTTGGGGGGCGTGTTGGACTTTGGTGGGAGCTTTGGTTTGGCTGGGACCTGCACCGAGTGAAGGCTTCCCCGGTACCCGGAGCCCGCCCCGGGTCGGCGGTACCTGGGCGCCGGTCAGAGCGCATGCTCGAAGTGGGACGCATCCTTGGCAGGACAGGGTCAGAACCCACCCACTTTTAGTTATGAGTAAACTGAGGACAGAGACCCAGAGAGGCCTTTTCTGTGCCCTTTACTGACCGGCGACAGGGCAAGTCACACAAAGCCGACCACTTTTCTGTGGGTGGGGTGGGGGAGGGAACTCCCGGGGCGGGGCGCACAGTCGGCGCCCTGAACGCCCGGTACAGAATGGAAGCTTAATTGAAGTTACGGAAGACTCCTTTCTTTCATTCAATTAACAAAGATTATTGATTCAGTCACATTTATGCTGCTTAATGAGGCATCTTGGGAGCATTTTAAACAAGAAGCCGGTTTTCCACCTACACCTCGGTTTTCCCGAAACATTCCTCTCAGTGACCTACAAGGCCCAGCACAAACAGCCACACCTTCCACCCACCTCTCCTTCTCCTACTCCCACTTTCTCAGACTAGATTGAATTACTCACAGTCCAAGTACCCCGTTCCCCACTTGTCTCCTAGCCTTTGCACATGCTGTTCCACTGCTGGAATGCATGCCCCCCGCCCCCGCCGCCAACTTTGCCTGGCCAAGTCTGCCTCAGGTGTTTGTTCTCACTTAGAGGTTTCCATGGCCAGGTGAGGGGACTCCATTGGGTTCCCACAGATGCATCCCCTCTCCTACCTCAGCACTGACCACACTGGACTCTAATCAGTTCCTCATCTGTCTCTCCCAGTACGCAGTGGTTCTGACTTCAGGAAGCACCAAGATCAACTTGTAGAAAATGCAATTCCTGGGTCCCACTGGGGCCTGGGTTGATCCAGATCTGGGTTGGAGCCTTGGAGTATGCATTCTTATGTGTTCTGGGGGTTCTGATACAGGTGGCTCCAGCCACACCTGGAGAAGCCGAGGGCAACATGAAGACAAGGCCTGTTAACGTATTTGAGCCTGGCCCAGGCCAGACCTAGAACAAGTGCCTGATAAATGACATAAATGCTGGTGAGGAGCTGTAAATAAACCAGGGACTCCCTCTGACCAGCCTGCAGGTCTGGTCTGCAAGCCTGCAGGACAGCTGGAGCCAGGACTGTGGGCTCGGCCAAGAGGTCTGGGGTATGATAGTGGCTCAGAACCCACCAGTGAGCCAGAAGGGCCCCCTGGTTCCCCTCAGCTGTGCTCAGCTCCATACCTGGCCCAGCCTGGGTTTGTCTGAGTCAGCTGGCCCCATTTCCCTGTCACCTGCCCTCAGCTTCCTCAGGCACTGCCATTATTAGCTTCTGAGAAGCAGGAGGTGTGAGGAGTGGGCTGTGAGTTTCCCAGAATAGTTCCCTGGGACAGGGCAGCCATCCCGGGTCTGGCTGCATTGCCCCAATTAGTGGTCATTTCACTGATGAGCAAATAGGCCTAGAGAGACAAACCCCTGAGACCCAGGCCTGTTTGATTCCAGGGTCCTCTCACCTCAGGGAGGGCGTTCCAAGGAACTGACGAGGATGAGCAAGTACAAAATGAGAGAGTTATCCAGGTTGGGGTTTTCCTGGCAGAGGGAACAGCATAAGCAAGTGTCCTGAGGCAGGAGTGTGGCTGGATGAAAAGGGCAAGAGAGAGGTAGGGGGCAGGTGCTAAGGGAGGAGGGAGGTCAGCAGGGGCCTGGGCTACCAAAACTTTGAGGGCCACTGTTGGTGGTGGGGACAGAGGGGAGCTCTGAAGGATGAGTTGGTTGGTTGGTTTGGTTTTGCTTTTTTAAAAAATTAAAATATACATGAGTGGACCTAGAGGGTATTATGTTAAGTGAAATAAGCCAGAGAGAGAAGGACAAACATCACATGATCTCACTCATATGTGGAATATAAGCTAACACACGGACAGAGAGAACTGGTTGGTGGTTACCAGGGGGAAGGGGGGTGGGGTGGGGCACAAGAGGTGAAGGGATGCATCCACATGGTGATGGACAAACAATAATGTACAACTAAAACCCCACAATGTTATAAACTATTAAGACATCAATAAAAAAATAATTTAAAAAAATTAAAATATAACGTTCATACAGGAAATTCCAGAAGTCGAATGTGTACAGCTTGATGAAGTTTCACATACAAAACAGACCAGGCAGCCCCCTGATCAAGAGGGGGCTTGTCACACAAAGCCGACCACCTTTCTGTTAAAAGTGTAAGCAGCCCCCCGATCAAGAACCAGGGCCCCAGGAGCCCCCGACACCCCATCTAGTCACCTCAGGGTGACCGCTATCCCGACTTCTAACACCGTGGATTAGGTTGGTGTGATTTTGTACTTTCTGTAAGCAGGATCCCACAGTGTGTACTTTTTGTGTGTGGCTCCCTTCACTGCATTGTGTTGGTGAGATTTATCCATGTTGTGGCCTCTGGTTGTAATTTGTTCTCTCTCGTTGCTGTGTGGTATTCCACGGTGTGAACACAGTTTATTTTCCATTTGACTCCTTTTTTTTTTTTTTTTGGTGAGGAGGATTAGCCTTGAGCTAACATCTGTGCCCATCTTCCTCTATTTTGTATATGGGACGCTGCCACAGCATGGCTTGATGAGCAGTGCGTAGGTCCGTGGCTAGGATCTGAACCTGCAAACCCCAGGCCACTGAAGCAGAGTGCGCAAACTTAACCACTGCGCCACTGGACTGGCCCCTCCATTAAACTCTTGATGGCTGTTTGGGGTGTTTCTAGGTTTCAGGTGTTACAAGTGGTGCTTCTAGGAACATCCTTGTGCACGTCTTGGGTGTACCTATGGATGCGTTTCTGATGGAGATGTACCTAGGAGCCATTGCAGGGTCCCATGAGGTGGCAGAGATGACAGGTCAGACCTGCTGTGTGGACGAGGGGCTGGGCAGTGCAGGTGGGAATACTGCGAGGAGACCCCTGAGAAGCTGTAGCAGGAAGCTGCCTCCTCCCTGAGCTGAGGGTTAGACCAGTGATGCCCCTGGTATCACTCTGAGCATCATGGGAAGTGTTCCAGCCTTAGTCTCTCAGTTTATCTTCCCAACAGCCTAAAGCACCTCTTTTTTTTTTTTTTTTTTTTTGTGGGGAAGACCAGCCCTGAGCTAACATCCGTCGCCAATCTTCCCCTTTTTGCTGAGGAAGACTGGCCCTGGGCTAACATCCGTGCCCATCTTCCTCCACTTTATGTGGGACGCCGCCACGGCATGGCTGACAGGCAGATGCGTCGGCGGGCGCCCGGGATCCGAACCGGCGAACCCCGGGCTGCCAAGCGCGGACTAAACCGCTGCGCCACTGGGCCGGCCCTGCCTAAAGCACCTCTTAATGTTCCCAGTTTGTAGCTGAGGATGGTAAGGCTCAGAGGGCCCCACCGTTTGCCAGGTCACCTGGCTAGTAAGTAGCAGAGCTGGGATTTGAAGCCAGGTCTGCCTGATAGCCAGGCCCAGGCTCTGAACCTCTTTGCATCCCATGAACCCAGCTGCTGGCTGCCTCCTCCCACTGCCTGGAGGAGTCCTCAGACAAGCCCTGAGACCCAGGCTTTTCCAGAAGAGCCCCTGCTGTCTCAGGCAGGGCTGGCTTTTCGCTCTGGCCTCTCCTCCCACAGGGAGTTCACAGACAGGGCTGCCCCAAGATTAGAGGCACAAAGTCTAACTCCACGCACCACGCCCCAGCCACAGTGGCTTGTGCTCACAGTCCCTTCAGAGACTCTCTTCCCTCTCTGGGCCCATTTCCCCAAAATGGGGCAGCTGCTGCCCTCTAGATTAGAGGTTCACTCATTCGCTTCAGGGACTACCTGAGTTTCTAGGCAGTGCCAGACCCTGGATAAGCATCAGGGATGTTGACGCAAATAACCAATAACCAATCTATAGATAAGAGTTTTACTTGAGCCAAGCTGAGGACTAGCCCAGGAAGACAGTATCCACAAAGGAAGAAAGCATTCTAGAGAAGCATGGTTTTCAGTACAGTTTTATACCTTTTTAGAACAAAGAACAGGTGACGTCAGCATTCTGGTGGAGTGAGTTGTTCGCTTTGTCTCTCCCCTCTAAGTTACAACTAAACAGACATTCATTAACCAACAGGTGATTCCTTACACAACACAACAGGACATCTGAGAGGTTCACCCAGCCATACATCTGAAGGTGGGTGGGCTGGATCCTGGAGAAGCAGTGGAACTAGTTGAATGGACCCCTCCCCCTCCCTGGTGGCAATGATCTAGGATGCAGGTCCTCATACAGTGGCCGGCACACAACTGTAAGAGGAGGTGGGGGCAGCCCAGCCTGCACACAAAGGCTGTTGGAGTGGCAGCCCGGCCCATGGGAGTGCCCACCATGCTGGGGCAGCCCTGCCTGTACCAATGCTCCCCACTGAGTGGCATGGTTCAGCCCCCGTGAAGGAGCCCCCACTAAGTGCAGCAGCTCAGCCCAACTGCCCACAAGCACAGACCTGACCCGTGTGTGAAAGAAAGCACCCCACCCCTCCCACCTAGCACATCAGCTCAGCCAGTCCCCTGCTGACCACAGCAGTCCCGCACCAGAGCAACCTGTTGGCCCAGCCTGCGTGTGCATGTGTGACCTGCCAAGCAGCTGTGGCCAGGGCACACATGCAGAGCAGCCCTACCAGCACAACTCCCAGCAGATGGGGTGGGATCAGAAAACACAGCTTCTCCCCTCCCAGCAGTGGCAGGAGGAATCTGCGAACTGGTACTACCACAAATGTGCCGGCAAAGGATCAATTCATCAAACACCATGAAGAACACCATTAACACTTCAGAGCAGAAGGAAAATGACAAGTCTCCAGAGACCAATCCAGAACGCACAGAAATTTACATTCTGAATGACACAGAATTCAAAATAGTTGTCATAGAGAAACTCAACAAGTTACAAGAAAACTCAGAAAGACAGTTAAAAGAGCTCAGGAATAAAATTAATGGGCAGAAGGAATACTTCACCAAAGAGATTGAAACTCTAAAAAACCCCCAAACAATCAAAACAGCATGGTACTAGTACAAAAATAGACACACAGATCTATGGAACAGAATTGAAAGCCTAGAAATAAAACCACACATCTATGGACAGCTAATCTTCAACAAAGGAGCTAAGTACATACAATGGAGAAAGGAAAGTCTCTTCAATAAATGGTGCTGGCGGGGCCAGCCTGGTGGCGCAGCGGTTTAGTTCGCGCTTGGCAGCCCGGGATTCGCCAGTTCGGATACCGGGCGCCCGCCGATGCACTGTTTGTCAGCCACACCGTGGCGGCGTCCCATATAAAGTAGTAGAGGAAGATGGGCACGCATGTTAGCCCAGCACCAGCCTTCCTCAGCAAAAAGAGGAAGATTAGCAACAGATGTTAGCTCAGGGCTGGTCTTCCTCACACACAAAAAAAATAAATAAATGGTGCTGGGAAAATTGGACAGCCACATGCAAAAGAATGAAAGTAGATGATTTTTTATTGCCGTACACAAAAATTATCTCAAAATGGATCAAAGACCTGAAAGTGAGACCTGAAACTATAAAATTCCTGGAAGAAAATATAGGCAGTACACTCTTTGACATTGGTCATAAAGAGATATTTTCAAATTCCATGTCTACTCGGACAAGGGAAACAAAAGAAAAAATAAACAAGTGGGACTTCATCAGATTAAAGAGCTTCTTCAAGGCAAATGAAACCAAGATCAAAATGAATAGACAACCCACCAGCTGGGAGAAAATATTTGCAAATCATATATTTGACAAGGGGTTAGTCTCCATAATATATAAAGAACCCACACAATAGAACAACAAGAAAACAAGCAACCCAATCAAAAAATGGGCAGAGGATATGAACAGACATTTTTCCAAGGAAGATATACAGATGGCCAACAGGCACATGAAAAGATGTTCAACATCACTAATCATCAGGGAAATGCAAATCAAAACTACACTAAGATATCACCTTACACCCATTAGAATGGCTATAATCACCAAGACAAAAAACAAGTGAGGGAGAGGTTGTAGAGAAACAGGATCCCTAATCCACTGTTGGTGAGAATGCAAACTGGTGCAACCTCTAAGGAAAACTGTATGGAGATTCCTCAAGAAATTAAAAATAGAAATACCTTATGATCCAGCTATCCCACTATTGGGTATCTACCCAAAGAACCTGAAATCAACAATCCAAAGAGGCTTATGCACCCCTATGTTTATTGCAGCATTATTCACTATAGCTAAAAAGTAGAAGCAACCCAAATGTCCCTTGATGGATGATTGGATAAAGAAGATGTGGTATATATATACATATACACAATGGAATACTACTCAGTCATAAAAAAGACAAAATTGTCCCACTCACAACAACATGGATAGACTTGGAGAGTTTTATGTTAAGCAAAATAAGCCAGAGAGAGAAAGACAAACACTGCATGATTTCACCCATATGTGGAATATAAACTAACACTCGGATAGAGAGAACTGTTTGGTGGTTACCAGGGGCAAGGGACATGTGGGGTGGGCACAAGGGATGAAGGGAAGCATTTATATGGTGATTGAGAAACAATAATGTATGACTGAAATTTCACAATGTTATAAACTATTAAGACATCAATAAAAAAAATTCTGGATATGAAGAACACAATGAGATAAAAAATAATCTAGAAGTCATAAAAAATAGAGCTGACGTTATGGAGGACATAATTAGTGATTTATAGGATAGAAATATAGAAATGCTTCAGATGGAGGAGGAGAGAGAACTAAGATTTTTTTTTTTTTGCAAGGAAGACCAGCCCTGAGCTAACATCCACTGCCGATCCTCCTCTTTTTGCTGAGGAAGACTGGCCCTGGGTTAACATCCGTGCCCATCTTCCTCCACTTTATATGGGACGCCGCCACGGCATGGCTGACAGGCAGTGCGTCGGCGGGCGCCCGGGATCCGAACCCGCGAACCCCAGGCTGCCAAGCGCGAACTTAACCGCTGCGCCACCGGGCGGCCCCTAGATTTTTTAAAAATGAAGAAATTCTTTGAGAAATATCCGACTTAATTAGGAAAAGCAACATAAGAATTATCGGTATTCCAGAGAGAGAAAGGAGCAGAGAGCTTGTTCGAAGAAATCATAGCTGAGGACTTCCCAAACCTGGGGAAGTCAGGACTTCCCAAACCTGGATTTACAAGTATATGAAGCCAATAGAACTCCTAATTACATTAATGCAAAAAGACCCTCTTCAAGGCATATAATATGAAAACTGGAAAAAGTCAATGACAAAGAAAAAAAATATTAAGGGCAGCAAGACAGAAGAAAATAACCTACAAAGGAACCCCTATCAGGCTTTCAGTGGATTTCTCAGCAGAAACCTTACAGGCTAGGAGAGAATGGAATGATATTTTCAAAATACTGAAAAACAAAAACTTTCATACAAGAATACTCTATCCAGTCAAATTATCCTTCAGATATGATGGAGAAATAAAAGCTTCCCAGGTAAACAAAAGCTGAGGGAGTTCAATGCCACTGGGCCTGCCTTACAAGAAATGTTGAAAGGAGCCCTCCCATCTGAAAGTAAAAAGTAAAGGTTTACAAAACCTTGAGCAAGGAGATAAATGGACAGATAGACTCAGAAAATTGCAGCTGTATATCAGAATATGTTAGTTAACACTTAATTATAACATAAAAGACAAAGGGAAGGAAAGCATCAAAAATAACTATAAACACTTCAATTTAGTCACAAACTCACAACACAGAAAAAACAATTTGTGACAACAATAACTCAGAATGGGAAGAGGAAAGGGATGGAACCTGCTTAGGCTAATGGAGACAAGAAGCTATCAGAAAATGGACTATCTCATCTATGAGATCTTTTATACAAACCTCATGGTACCCTCTAAACTAAAACAAGAGCAGAGCCACAAATCACAGATAAAGAGAAAACCACCAAACTGAAATGGCAGTCAGAAATACAAGGGAAAAGAAACAATGGAAATATAGAACAACCAGAAAACAAGAGATAAAATGGCAATATTAAGCCCTCATATGTCAATAATCACTCTAAATTCAAATGGATTGAATTCTACAATCAAAAGACATAGAGTGGTGGGATGAGTTAAAAAACATGACCCAAAAATATGCTGCCTTCAGGAAACACATCTCAGCTCTAAAGACAAACACAGGCTCAGAGTGAAGGGATAGAAGATGATACTCCAAGCAAATGGCAACCAAAAGAAAGCAGGTGTTGCCTTACTTATGTCAGACAAAGCAGACTTCAAGATAAAAAAGGCAGTGAGAGACAAATAGGGGCAATATATAATGATAAAAGGGACATTCTAGCAAGAGGACATAGTGCTTATGAATACATATGCACCTAACACAGGGGCACCAAAGTACATAAAGCAACTATTAACAGACCTAAAGGGAGAAACTGACAGCAACACAGTAATAGTAGGGGACCTCAACACCCCACTTACATCAATGGATAGATCATCCAGACAGAAAGTCAACAAGGAAACAGTGGCCTTAAATGAAATACTAGACCAGATGGACTTAATAGACATATATAGAACATTCCATCCAAAAACAGCAGAATACATATTCTTCCCAAATGCACATGGGACATTCTCAAAGATAGACCATAAGTTGGGAAACAAGGCAAGTCTCAATAAATTTAAGAAGTTTGAAATCATATCAAGCATCTTTTCTCACCACAATGCTATGAAACGAGAAATCAACTGCAAGAAAAAGCCTGGGAAAGTTACAAATACGTGAAGTCTAAACAACAGGCTACTGAACAACCATTGGATCAATGAAGAAATCAAAAAATATCTGAAGACAAATGAAAATGAAAACACAACATACCAACTCTTATGAGATACAGCAAAAGCAGTGCTAAGAGGGAAATTTATAGCAATACAGGCCTACCTCAACAAACAAGAAAAATCTCAAACAAGTAATCTTAGACTACACCTAACAGAACTAGAAAAAGAAGAACAAAGCCCAAAGTCAGCAGAAAGAGGGAAATAATAAAAATTAGAGGGGCCAGCCCGGTGGCACAGCAGTTAAGTTTGCGTGCTCTGCTTCTGGTGGCCCAGTGTTCGCAGGTTCGGATCCCAGGAGCAGACTGACACACCGTTTGTCAAGCCATGCTGTGGCAGCATCCCATATAAAGTAGAGGAAGATGGGCATGGATGTTAGCCCAGGGCCAGTCTTCCTCAGCAAAAAAGAGGAGGATTGGCAACAGATGTTAGCTCAGGGCTACTATTCCTCACAAAAAAATAAATAAATAGAAATAAAAATAAAAATTAGAGCAGAAATAAATGAAATAGAGACTAATAAAACAATAGAGAGGATCAATGAAACTAAGAGCTTGTTCTTTAGAAGATAAACAAAATTGACAAACCCTTAGCCAGATTCACTAAGAAAAAAAGAGAAGGCTCAAATAGATAAAATTAGAAATGAAAGAGGAGAAATTATAACACATACCACAGAAATAAAAAGGATTATAAGAGAATACTATGAAAAAGTATATGCCAACAAATTGGACAACCTAGAAGAAATGGATAAATTCTTCGACTCATATAACATCCCAAAACTGAATCAAGAAGAATTAGAGAATCTGAATAGACCAATCACAAGTAAAGAGATTGAAACAGTAATCAAAAACCTCCCAAAAAACAAAAGTCCAGGACCAGATAGCTTCTCTGGAGAATTCTACAAAACATTCAAAGATTTAATACCTATCCTTCTCAAACTATTCCAAAAAATTGAAGAAGATGGAACACTTCCATTCTATGAGGCCAACATTACCCTGATACCAAAACCAGACAAGAACAACAGAAAGAAGGGAAATTACAGGCCAATATCACCGATGAATGTAGATGCAAAAATCCTCAATAAACTATTGGCAAATTGAATACAGCAATACATTAAAAGGATTATACACCATGATCAAGTGGGATTTATACCAGGGACACAGGGATGGTTCAACATCCACAAATCAATCAACGTAATACACCACATTAACAGAATGAGGAATAAAAACCACATGATCATCTCAATAGAAGCAGAGAAGGCATTTGACAAGATCCAACATCCATTTATGATAAAAACTCTCAGTAAAATGGGTATAGAAGGAAAGTACCTCAACATAATAAAGGCCATAAATGACAAACCCACAGCCAACATCATACTCAACAGTGAAAAACTGAAAGCCATCCCTCTGAGAACAGGAACAAGACATGTGTGCCCACTCTCACCACTCTTATTCAACATAGTACTGGAGGTTTGGGCCAGAGCTATTAGGCAAGAAAAAGAAATAAAAGGTATCCAAATTGGAAAGGAAGAAGAAAAACTCTCGCTGTTTGTGGACGACATGATTCTATATATAGAACCCTAAAGAATCCACCAGAAAACTATTAGAAATAATCAACTACAACAAATTTGCAGGGTACAAAAATCAGTTGCATTTCTATACTCTAATAACAAACTAGTAGAAAGAGAACTCAGAAAGACAATCTCATTTACCATTGAAACAAAAAGAATAAAATATCTAGGAATAAACTTAACCAAGGAGGTGAAAGACCTATACAATGAAAACTATAAGACATTTTTGAAAGAAATTGATGATGACATAAAGAAATGGAAAGATATCCCATGCACATGGATTGGAAGAATCAACATAGTTAAAATGTCCATACTACCTAAAGCAATCTACAGATTCAATGCAATCCCAATCAGAATCCCAATGACATTCTTCATGGAAATAGAGCAAAGAATACTAAAATTCATATGGGGCAACAAAAGACCCCAAATAGCTAAAGCAATCCTGGGAAAAAAGAACAAAGCTGGAGGCATCACAATCTCTGACCTCAAAATAGATGACAAAGTGGGGGCGGCCCTGTGGCTGAGTGGTTAAAGTTCCACATGCTCCACTTCAGCAGCCCAGGTTCGTGGGTTTGGATCCCAGGCACGGACCTACCCCACTCATCAGCTGTGTTGTGGAGGCATCCCACATACAAAATAGAGGAAGATTGGCACAGATGTCAGCTCAGGGCCAATCTTCCTCATCAAAGAAAGAAAGAAAACAGTATGGGATTTCTCAAAAAATTTAAAACAGAAATACAGTATGATACAGCTACTCCACTACTGGGTATTTAGCCAAAGAACATGAAATCAACAAAGAGATTTATGCACCCCTATGTTCATTGCAGCATTATTCACAATAGCCAATATGTGGAAGCAACCCAAGTGCCCATCAACTGATGAATGGATAAAGAAGATGTGGTATGTATATATACAATGGAATACTACTTGGCCATAAAAAAGACAAAATCGTCCCATTTGCAACAACATGGTTGGACCTTGAGGGTATGATGTTAAGCGAAATAAGCCAGACAGAGAAAGACAAACACCATGTGATTCCACTCATATGTGGAAGGTAAACAAACATGGACAAAGAGAACAGATTCGTGGTTACCAGAGGGGAAGGGGGTGGGGGGTAGGCGATAGGGGTAAAGGGGCACATATGTATGGTGACGGATAAAACCTAGACTATTGGTGGTGAGCACGATGCAGTCTATACAGAAACTGATAAATAATGTACACCTGAAATTACACAATGTTATAAACCAATATGACCTCAATAAAATAATTTTTAAAAACACTAAAAAAAGGGGGGGGGACAAAGAACACACATCAAATGTGTCCAGGACACATATTCAAAGAGATGTTTAGTTACAGATTAGCAGGTCACCACCACCTTGATGTCCAGGAGTACTGATATCTTCGGAAGTACTGATACTGGCATCTTAGGAAAGGAAGGATGCCTCCTGATCTTCTAAGAGTGCATTCTTTTACTCTGAGATAATGTTTAAAGCGTCCTTTATCTTTAGTAGTCAAAGCAGGCATACAGTGTATGTTTAACAGGCCATAAGTCAGGCTTCTTTAGTTCAGGCTGAATCAGGTTTAAACCAGCATAGCTACCCCATGTACCTCGATATGTGGGATGAAGAGAGAACAGGACCAGCAGGGGCACTGCCTTCCAGAAACTGTCATTCCCGCAGTGGTTGTGGAACCCCTGGATCCCGAAGATGCCAATGAGAAAGACAAATGCTTTCCAACTAGAAGTGACAATTTTGGTTGTCAAATCCTCCGTGAGGAGCCATTCATTGTCTCGTAGCATAGAAGCTTCTGGAAGGCAGGGCCTAGGGTTCCAAACACCATGGGGCCAAGTCCTCAAGACAAATTGTCAGGCTCATCCCCCAGGCTGCAAGCTCCCCTGGTGTGTGGCATTTGCTGATTTCTATGGTGTGAATACTGTCCCCTGTGGCCTCTTTCAAGTACGACCATGACGTTGCTGAACAGGGAGCTGGGGAGAGAAGCATCCACAGCTCTTGCAAGCCGGCCCCAGAGCACTCCACCACCTCCTGTGTGGCACCTGGGTAGTGCCTGGTACACCGTAAGTACACAATAAGTACTTGGTGAACAGATGCATATGCGTTCTCCAACTGTCCTGTCACATTTGTGCATCCGTCCTGGGAACCATTTATATTGTAATTCAAGCCACTGTTTATTGAGCACTGGGTGTGTGAGCCCCGTCGTGGGCCAAAGACAGCACTAGGATATCTTACCTTCCACCACCCTCCTCACGTGGGTGAGAATCGGTCTCATGGGGGTTGCAACAGAAGCCCCAGGGCTGCTCATGACCCGGTGAAATACAAATACCTCCAAGGTGAAGGACACGGTGAGTAGACAGAGCACTGGGCTGGGTCCAGGAGACCTGGGCGTCCATCCTGGGCCTGCCGTGGACGTGCTGCATGCACTGGGGTGGTCCCCCCCCCTTTAGATTTCCCTTTTCATCAACAAGGGGACTGGAATCAGTCATTTACTGCCGTGTAACAAGCCAGCCCAAACCTACTGCCTTAAAACCATCACCGCTTTATTGCTCAAGATCTGTAATTTTGGCTGGACTCAGCTGGGCAGGTCTGCTGGGGTCAGTCATGCAGCTGGCACCTCGGCTGGGCCTGTGTGGTCCAAGAGGGTCTCCCTCAAGTCTGGCATTTAGCTGGGGCTGCTGGCCAGAGTGCCTGTGTTCTCCTCCATGTGGCCTCCCCAGCAGAGGAGCCAGGTAGCAGCTGCTTCCCTAAAGGGCAGGTCCCAGCACACCAGGGCTCATCAAGCCTCTGCTCACATCTGGTGGCTCTCGTCCCACTGGCCAAAGCAGGTCACATGGCCAAGCCCAGAGCTGATATGGGAGAGGACTGTCCAAGGACGTGGACTCCAAGAGGCATGATCCGTGGGGGCCATGATTCTAACAGTCCACTGTCTGCCACGGAGATGGGCCAGGGTTCCCCTCAGAGCCTTCCAGCTCTGGTTGCTGGGATTCTGAGCTCCCCGGTACATCTTGTGATACTACAAAGGAAGTGCTCCAAGACTGATGGGGGGCGGTGTCAAAAGGACTCAGGAGCCCTCTCAAAGGGGCTTCCACCGGCCAAATCTGTGACCATTTGAGCATCAGAAGAATGGCTGTAACTAACTCGAAATAGCGAATAAATAAAAACCCGCGACTCCATCATATTCAAAAAATAAAGGGAAAACTCACTGCAGAATGCTGTTCGGCAAGAGAGAAATAAAATACTGATGCATGCCATAAAATGGACAAATCTCAAAAACATTATTCTATATGAAGAAGTCAAGCACAAAAGACCACATATTATATGATTCCATTTACAGGAAATGTCCAGAAAAGGCAAGAAAGGCAAGTCGAGAGAAAGTAGATTGGTGGTGGCCTGGGGGCTGAGGGATTTACTGCAAATGGGCACAAGGAGTCTTTTCGGGGTGATGGAAATGTCCTAAAACTACATTGTGGTATCAGGTGCACACCCCTGTAAATTTACTAAAAAAAGTAATTCAAGTGAGTGAATGCTTCATGGCAAACAAATTAAACCTTAATGAAGCGGTTTAAACCAAACACACTTATTTGACAGCATTGGAGGTGACTACATTGGCTTGTGTCTCTAAAATCCAGCATCTATCCTTTTTAGGTAGAGCTGGAGTCCATCTCCAGGTGATCAGGAAAAGCTCTTCTTTTCAGAATCCCAGCAGGTATTAGAGAATTATTGATCAATTTTTAGTTGTGAGTATGGTATTGTTATGCCAGAGAACTACCTTGTTTTTAAGATCTGCTTGTTCAAGTGTTTAGGGGTAAAGTACATATCTGAAACTTTAAAATATTTTAGAAAAGAAATATATACATGAAATTGGGGTCAGCCCGGTGGCGTAGTGGTTCAGTTCATCTGCTCTGCTTCAGCAGCCCGGGGTTCACAGGTTCAGATCCCCGGCTTGGACCGACGCACCGCTGATCAAGCCATGCTGTGGCGGCGTCCCACATACAAAGTAGAGGAAGATGGGCACAGATGTTAGCTCAGAGCCAATCTTCCTCACAAAAAAAAAAAAGAAAGAAAAGAAATATATATGTGAAATAAATATGGCAAGATGTTAATTACTGACTTGAGGTGTTGGTTTTATGGGTGTTCTTTATATAGTTTTCTTTTTAACTTTTCTGTACATTTAAAATTTTCAAAGTGAAGTTTTTTTAAAAGTACCTTTCAAATAAACCTTGGGATGACTCGCTGCCCGTGAACACACTTAAAGATCTGGCAGGCTCGGATCTGCTTCGTTCCCACCTGTCCCAGCTCCTCACCAGCTCAGGCGTTCACAGTGACTGAACCCGAGTCCACACTCCGGGCCTGGTCCCACCCCTGCATCTTACAGATGTGGACGCGGAAGCCCAGAGAGGAGTGGCCTTGCCTAGATGCTGCCTGAGCTGGATCCACACCCAGGCTGCCCACCCACATCTGTGCCCTTAAGCATTGCACTGGCCATTCCCTCCCTTCAGCCCCCATCCCCAGGGGCCCTCCCTGCCTAGGGACACGTGGACCCTGCCAGACTGCCAAGTGGTACAAAGTGGACTCACAGCCCCCACCAGGCTGCCCTCAACCTTTGTCCTGGAACCTCCCCCAGCCACATCCAAGACAGCGCGGCCCCAGCTCTGGCCCAGGAAGCAAATGGCCCCACATGTACCCAGCAGCACAGGAACATGGAAGGATATCGTTTAAATCATTTATTTGACTCGAAGTCGATGCACACACGCTCTACCATACAAAAATTGGAAGCTGCAACAACATCGCGTGCCAGAGGCAGTGCATGGACGTGTAAACAAAGATGAAATGAAAATGCCACTTCTGTGTGACTCGGGAGCAAATCAGCGCGGGCCCAAGATTACATTCACAGCGCATGGGAAGTGCAACTGAACGGAATGTGCAGATGGAGAGCCGCCCTCCTGGCATCGACCTCTGGGTGGTGGGTGTGGAGCCAGAACCAGGGTTAGTGCACAGCGGTCCTCCAGTCCCAGAGTGGGAGGATGCGGGGAGGGGAGTGGGCCCCACCCAGCATCACCCCTCCCATCTCCCCACTCCCACTCCAGGGCATGGGCAAGCTCACCCACCCCTGGGGCCCCTTTGCCATTCAGGGGAGCCTGAGGGCCAGTCCTCACTCCAGACTATGAGGAGCCAGGAGGACTCTACTTCTCCCATAGGCCTCTCAACCTGGGAAGGGGCAGAACCTCAAAATAAAGTGTTAAGGCAATAAATAAGACATCCCACGGCAGGTGAAAACACTGTGAGAACTGCGTCTGCAGGGCTGACAGAAACCCTCGGCGTGGGACAAATGCCACCCACCTGTCTGCAGCAGGGAGGCGGGCCCACGCTGTTGCGGCCCAGAGCATCTGTGCCCAAGAGCATTTGTGCGTCGAGTTGAAGGCAAAGTGCCAGGCAAGGGTCCTGCCCCAGGGAGGCCTGGGGAGCCGGTCCAGCCACTTGCATCCTCTGATCCCCCCTCACGTGGTCCCTGGGCCCCTGACTCCCGGGGCCACTGCCGAGGGCAGCACAGGTGCTGGGCCCCCAGCTCTGCACCTGGCACCACCCAGGGTTCCTGGGTTCAGAGAGGGAGGGGATGAGGATGGGAGGACCAGCCCCACCTCCTCCATCTTTGGCGGTGGCAGAGGTGGGAAGAGAAATGAGAATCTTTGGCAGGGCAAGGGAATGTCAGAGGACAGCCTCCTGGTCCCCGCCCAGACATGAGCACAAGGAAAGCAGGTCCCCCTCTGGACGGGACGGTCCAGGCCTGCCACCCACCAAGGTGCCCCCCAGCCTCTCTCTGGAGGTGCAAACTCTCTAGGGTGGTGGCAGGAATGGGGGGGCCACCAAGACTGGCCAGATTAGATTAGATTCTGAGACTGTCCAGCCCAGGTTCCTTCTAGCTCAGAACATTTGTGACCTTCACCACAGAGCTCTGCGACCTCCATCTTTCACCTCCACCCTCCCAGCCCCATGTGTCAGCAGCCCTGGGGTGGTGGGAGGTTTTAGGGTCCCACACCCAGGGCATCCCAGCTCTGCCTGTCCCAATTCATCTCACAACACCTTCTCTCTCTCGCTTCCTTCCTCTCCCTCAGGCCTTACTGGCCACTGGTCCAGTCTCTGCTTCCCCCAGGGACGGCTGAGGGCAGTCAGGGGGGTCTCTAGGGACTCCATCCCTCTCCAAGGAAGTTTGACCCCTGGGTCCTGGGGATTCCCAGATGATGGGGGGGGGGCAAGGTCAGGAGCAACTGCCCTTGGCCACCACGGCCTGGGCTCTGCCACTGCTGGCAGCCATGGACACCCAGGCCCTTTGATGCCAACCCAAAGGAGGAGAGGAGGCGGCCTTCTCTGCCGTCACCCACGTGGACGAGGTCCAGGCAGCCGCCCCTCCCTGAGCCTGTGCCCGCCACTATTGCAGCTCGTCCGGCGGCCTGTTCTCTTGGGGCAGCACACCGTTCAGACCAATGCTGCTGGCCACCGGCGCCCCCAGGTAGCCGAGCAGGATCTCGCTGCGGCGCCGGGACAGCTGCAGGATGTCGTCCGCCAGCGCTGGCACCGACGTGTAGCGCACGTTGTCCAGGTCGAACATGTCCCTCAGGTACTGCACGATCTGGTGCTGGGGCACAGGGCTGGCGTGAGCCAGGGTCCTCCAGACCACCCAGAGCCCCCCTGCCACTGGAGTCCCAACTCAGACTCTTCTGTCCTCGGGCTCCTGCCCCCCCGGCGCTTCCTCTGGACCCCCTGGGCCAGGCCCCCCGTGGAAGGGGCAGCACAGCTCTCTCCAGCTCCCTGCCCGGCCGTTTCTCGGGGAGCAGGCCCAGGCCCTCACTCCACTCCTGCACCTCCCGGGGTTCCCATCCCAGGGGCCGGGGCAGAGCCCGGGTGGGCAGCAGCAGCCACCGCGCTCCCGGTTTACCTTGAAGAAAGCACAGACTTCAGAGAGCTGGGGCTTGGGTCCGAGGAAGCCGAAGGCTAGGACGGGGCTAACGTGCTCCGATACGGAGTAGAAGTGGGAGATGAAGCCGTCGGGCACCTGTGGAGGGCGGCAAGGCAGAGGCTGGCAGCGGGCAGCGTGAGGCAGCCAGGCCCTGCGGCCACGTGAAGAGCTGGCTTTGGAGGGAGGCCCGGTCCCTCACGTCCTCACTGGGTGACCCCAGCAAGTGACTGGAGCTTCCTAAGCCCCGGTTTTCACCTCTGCAGAACAGGTAACCACGGGGCTGCTGTGATGACAGCCTGAGGAGGGGCCCGAGGCAGGCTCAGCACAGGAAGTGCTGGCACACGTGGCAGTGGCCGCTGGTGTCGGCTGGGCAGCAGAGGGGACGTGAATCGCAGCCCAGATAGTGCAGCCAGTGGCCGCCTGGGAGTGCAGATAACGGTAGCCCAGTGGGTGGGAGGGAGGCCGCTCTGCCTGCTCCCGGGGCAGCCTGACACCACCCAGCCGCCTCTGCCAAGCCAGCCACCACTCCTTTGCACGTGACCTTCCTCCCTCCGAGGACACCCTTCTCCTCTTCTGATTCCTTTGACATTTCCCCATGGCCTACTCTGTGCAGGGCCCTGGCGGAGGAAATGAAGATCTACAGGTGCCTTTGAGGTGCTCCTGGTCAAGGGAGGGCTAACGGCAGGACAGGTGGCCAGTGCTGTGACAGAGGCCAAAAGGTGCAGCAGGGCCTGGGAGCTCAGCAAGGCCTCCCTGCACCAGCCCCATCCCTCCGCCACCCTGCCCTGTCCTGCACCCAGACCGGGGGCCAGCACATGCCGAACAGAGGGTCAGCTGAGCTGGGTGCCACACGCAGGGCCCAGTACGGCCTCCCCAGGTACCCTGGGGGTCACTCACCATCAGCAGCCTCCTCTTGGCTTTCAGGACTGACCAGCAAGCAGTGGCCAGGGCCTATATCAAAGATGGGACCCCATCAGGTGTCAGAATAACAGGCCAGGCAGGGAGCCCCTACCCATCCCCTGGCCCCAGACCAAGCCCTTACCCCCAGCTCACCCCACCTCAGCAAGAAGATGGGGCTTGGTGCCTGAGTTCTGCTGCTTCGCTCCCCTCGATGAGGAATCAGACACTCCAAAATCTGAATCTTAACTCCAACTCTTACTGCTGTGAGTTCCTGGACTAGCCAATGAACTTCTCTGGGCCTCAGTTTCCTCCCGTGTAAAATGGCCATGACCTGGCATCCCATCTCCTTCAGTGGTTGTGGGGATCCACAGTTACTGCCTGTCAACTGCCTGTCAAGTTCCAGCCCCGCCTCTCTAGACCCCCCACGCCACACAGCACAGCTGCCCGAGTGGCACACCTGTCCTCTGGGGCCCTGCGCTGAATGCTCTCCTGCTGGTCCTCTTGTCTTCCCCATATTTTAACTGAATTTCCTAGGGTGCATTAAAATTGAAAAGAATTCATGCCAGCACAGAACGAGTCGAATTAACTACTCAGAGAAACCATAGTACAGAGGAAGATGCACAGCACGCTGGTTCTAAACCGGTGCGGAGCAGTGCGATCCCGCAGGAAGCTTCTCCAGGGCAGACGCCTGGTCCGCCAGGCCCCAGATCGCAGCAGGCAGGGAGCCTGCCCAGGCGGGGACTGCTGCCTGACAGGTGGGGGCCCAGCCCCGGTGCCCAAAGCCAGGGATGGAGGGAAGTGGGGTCAACGTGAACGTGTGGGGTCACCTGAATGTGCATGCACCTGGGCGTGGGGGCAGCCACCCACCGTCTCCTTGAAGCTGTCCGACAGCCAGCGGTTCCTTAGGACGGCGAGCACCGAGGATGGGGGGTTCTCCAGGTCCTCGAAGGCGTCCATGAGGATGAAGTCCAGCACGATGTCGAAGAAGCTCATGCACACAACCTGCGAGGAGGCAGGGGTGCTCTGAGGCCCGCGGTGCCCAAGTTGCAGGCCGCTGTCAGATGGGAAGACTGAGGCCAGAGAGGGCAAGGGTGTGTGGGGGCCTGGGTGGGAACATATGGGTGAGCAGACACATCTCTGTTCTGCAATGGGGGCAACTGGGGCCATCTCCCTCCCAGCCTGGGCCAGGGCAGGAACTGGGCGTGTAGCAGGGACGGCACCATCTCAGACTCTGGAATCAGGCACCCCCTCCCTGCTCCAGGATCTCAGGCACGAGGGACCCTAGGATGCTGGGGCGCAGCACAAACCGACCCACCCCGCGACCCTCCAGCTCCAGCCGTGTGGTGGCCCAGGTCTCCGGCCGCAGGGCGTAGCTCAGCATCTCCTCATAGCTCTCCAGGAAGCCTTTGGGGCTCTGTGGGAAGAAGCACAGCCTGTTCTGGTCATGGGAGAGGCCCCAAACCCTGTTGGACTAGATCCCCAGGGACGGGCTGGCCCACGAATGGGGGACATGCCAAGGCAGGGCCAGGGCCTATCCCTGAGCAGCAGCCGTGGAGAAAACAAGGCAAGAAGTGTCCCCTGCCCACCTCAGTGTGCCTCTGCAGAGACCAGGGCATGTCCAGGAAAGACCCAACACCAGGGCACACAGCAACGTCTCCGACCAGCTCATTACTGAGCGCTGCCTGCCTTCCAGGAGAGGCGCACACGCTACAGCAGGAGCTCACTTTGGAAAGATGCGTGAGGACATGAAGTTGAGCCAGGCTGCCAAAGATTCAAATCTCCATGACCTTGGGCGCCTCACTGGTGAAACGGGAGACGTTACAGCCCCACAGTCGTAGGGCTGTTCTGGGGCAGTTGACGAGCTCATGATGTAACACAGTCAGCCCAGCGCCTGGACCGAAGCAATGAATAGTGTATAAGACGGCCGATGCTAGGTACTAAGACTGTCAGCACATGGGACAAATTCTTCACTCTGGGCCCGGGAGGTTCAGCTGGGGCTTATGACACGATTTGCAGATGTGGACGTGCACTTACGGACGCCGAAAGCTAGTACATGCAGGGACTGTTCTAATACAGATCAACTCATTTAATTTGTACGGTCCTATGAGGGATGTTCCAGGTTACACTCACTTTACAGATGGGAAGACTGAGGCTTCGGGAGGTCCCAAGAGCCAGGAAGGGTGGAGCTGACAGAACAGCGCAGGCAGCTTCACCAAGAACCACGGACGGAGGAGGCACTGAACAGATGTTCACCAAAATGTGAATAAGGTGGGGTTGGGGACAATTTGTCTTCCTTTTTTACTCTTTTGTATTGTCATAGTTTTTCTACAATGAGCGTGAATCATTTTTGTAATCATTTAAAAAAAAAAACTATTTTCATTAAGTTTTAAAGAGAATTTGCTAGGATGACCCTGGGCCGTGCCTTAACCTCCCGGAGCCTGAGTTTCCTCCAGTGTAAATGAGGACGATGATCAAGATCAGAGCTGGCCCTTGCTGACACTTGATGGCTGCTAAGCATGTCTGACATCATCTCACAATGTCTCTGGGACACGCCCATCTACACACCAGGAGACCCAGGCTTGGAGAGGTTTCATGTCTGGCCTGATTCCACAACTCCAGGGCCTGGGCACTGCCCACAGAGCCAGCATCCTCCCAGACTGGGCCTGCCCCAGCCCCGCCTGCCTGGAAAGACCCGCCAGGGCTGCGTCAGTGACGGCTCTGGTCCCAGGGCTTGGCGCAGGCTCTGGCACTCACGAGCTGCTCAACAGCCATTTGAGCCTCTTCTTGATTTCTTAATAAAAATGAAACCTAAGGCCTGCACTGGGGAGGCCGGAAAGAGGAAAGTCCCACCTCTGCACCCCTCTGGGAGCCACCACAGAGAGCAGGCGGCACCCAGAGGTCCCGGCACCCACTGTAGCCTCACTTTTCTGCCCTTCACTTGTTCTTCATTCATCCTCCTGGGGAGGCCACAGAGAACAGGCAGACCTGGGTTCAGATCTGGCTCTACCCTTCCCTTGCTCAGTGACCCCAGCAAGTCCCTATACCTCCCCAGCCTCGGCTTCCTTATCCGCCAAGTGGAGACCGTGGTCAGGCTTGAGTGAGCTACTGGGAAAGAAAGGCGGGTAAAGCACTGGGCTCCTCGCTTGGTGAAGAGCAGCTGTAGAGAGAATAACCATTAATGTTTGGGAAGCACTGCCCTGTGCCAAGCCCGGGCTGAGCACACACCTGTGCCAGAGGCACTGTGGTCCGGGCCCTCGTGGAGCTCACGGAGTAATGAGGAGAAGGACAGGGCAACCCGCAAGCAGGACGCGGGGGGATGGAGCCATGCTGGGTGGGGTGAGCCCAAGGGCTCCTGGGCCCCAGGGGACGAGTCAGGTGAAGTCCACCTGGGGAACGAGACGGCCGGCAGGGACTCAAAAGATGGGTGACCAAGGAAGAGGGGGAGGGAGGGGCACCAGGAAGCTTCCAGATACTAGTGCATGTTCCTCTTCCTGACCTGGGTGCCAGGTACACAAGGGTTCATCTTTTCATTCATCAAATCCTACAGATACAGTTTTACACTCTTATATGTATATTTTACAATAAAGTTGTTAGTAATAACAAAAAAGAACCAAAGAACAGTGTTCCAGGCACAGAGGAACCAGCAAGTGCAAAGGCCCGGATCGAGGAGAAAGTCTGGTGTGCACCAGAAGCCCTGGGCTCTTCGGTCTAGGCAGGACAAAGTGCACAGAGCAGCAGGCCATGGCACGAAGCTTGGTCTTCACACCAAGGGCGGTGGGAGCTGCCAAGGAGGGTTTTAAGCAGCTGGGTGATCAGGTCAGAGGTGCATTTTAGAACCATTACCCGAGCGTGTGAGGAGAAAGGACTCAGAGGGCAGACGCGTGTTCGAGAGCTTTACTCAAACCCATCAAAGAAAAGAAACACAAGTGGCCGATAAACACGAAAATTCATGCAACTTCATTAATGATCAAAGAAATAATGCAACAGATAAACTAAAGATTTAAAAGATCACTAATACTCAGCACCAGCCAAGATGTAAGGAGACTCTTCTCCTGCTGGTGGGGATGTAAGTTGTTAAGGCATTTCAGATCTGGCAGCCTTCTAAATGTCTGAGCCCAGGACCTGGTATTGCCACGTCTTAGGGCTTTGCCCCACAGAAGACCTCACAGGTACCGAAAGAGACCTGTAAGAGACTGATTATCATAGCGGTGTCTGTGATAAGCACAATCCCAATGCCCATCCACAAGAGCAGATAAACCACAGGCAGCCACCTGATGGAATACTACGCAGTCAGTAAAAGTAACTGCTTCTTCTGACATGGAAAGATGGATGGGATACACTCCAACATGACAAAATAAAGCTATAGAACACCTGTAGGACACAAACCGAGCTCTGGAAATTAAATAACAACGTTCAAGGATTACAGTCTATGAAACTGAGTAGGAGGAACACATATCAAACTGGAGGCAGTGGTTCCCTCTTCAGGTGGGTTCAGGGAGACCTTCTATGGTTTGCATTTCACGGTTGGTGAATTTTGTAAAACTATGTTACGTTGTAATCAGAAATAAAAAGCAATAGAGATCCATGTTTTTCAAAATTAGCACAGGAAAGAAACCCGACCCCTTCCCTAGCTCCCCAACAGCCCACAGGATGAGGCTCCTCAGCTTGATTTCAGATTTGGCTTTTTCTTTTTTTTTATCAGAACCAAATAAAAGTTTAAAACATAAAAATAAAAAAAGGTGAGGAGGGAAGAAAACCTGAAAAAGAGCCCCCACCCCAGCTACCTTCTCAGCCTTGGTCATCAGGCCTGTCACCATCTGCCGGCCGACCTCCCCAAAGAAGAGCTGGGTGCTCTCGTCTTCCAGAAGGCCCTAAGGAAGGAGGAAGGGAGGGGATGAGCTGCCGGGCTGGCAGGCCCCCAGCGCCCGTGGAGAGGGCAGCACAATGGGCTGGGGAGGTGACCCATCTGCGTGGAGGAGCAGGTGTGAGAGCAGGCCCGGCAGGAGACCTGCCTGACCGCCCCCACTCCTGGCTCCATGCCCCCCAGGGGCCCCAGACCACACGCACCTCGAAGGCCTGCCGCACACAGTGGAGCTTGGCCAGAAAGTCCTGGTCACTGTAGCAGCCCAGCAGCTCTGTCCTGGGGGGGAAGCACAGACAGCAGTGACATCCTATGGGGGTTAGGGTGGAGCCCTGGGTGGCTCTGCCTCGACCTGGCAGTGTGACTTCATATAGGTGCCTACCCCCCTCTAGGCCTTGGTCTCCTGCAAACCGAAGGAAGAGGCTGACTGCACGCTCTTTGAGGACATGTTGGCCTCAATGGCACTGGGTGCAGCTGGCAGGTCTGGTCACTGGGAGTCAAGCTGACCTTGGCCTCCTTTAGGCCCCAACCAGCAAATGACTCTCATTGGCCATGAACCAAAATGGCCCAACTGTTCCCAGCTGGCAGAACGCAGGGCAGCGGTTGCCGCCCACTCTGGGCTGGGCTGGGCTTCCTGGGGCAGCTGGAGGCGCCCTGGCCTGCCTCCCCTTTGTCCCAATCACCAAGGCTTCACCTGGGGCTGTCAACCATCTTTAGTCAGGGAACTCGAAACACACATACTTAAATTTGGAGTCATGACCAAAAGCCAAATACTGAGTTTCACATCAGAGAGAAAAATTAACTTCAGATGAATAAGAACCCTGAACCTACCACAGATGAGAAAACAGGCTAGGGGAAGTCAGGCGATTTGTCCAGGGCCACATACTGCAAGGGGCAGAATGTGGAGGGAATCTGGGTCTGCGTGTCCCCAGAGTGTGGCTTCCGGGCCACCACTAAAAGGGGTCTATCAGGACACGGGGCTTAGGAAGAGTGCCCACTGTGTTTCTGTGGTTGGACCTCTCTGAGAACTCAGAACAAGTACCAACCATTGTTTTTATACTAATTTGTCATTGTTAATTTCAGACCCGCCTGTCTCGGTACTCCACCATCCTAGGGCCCCCGCGGCTGAGGCAGGAGCCATGGTCAGCCCACCGTGGCCCTCAGCCAGCCCGGCCCAGCTGCGTCCTCACCAGCACCGCTGGCTTCTCCAGCCTCCTCCAAGTGGGACGGGCCCCACCCCACCTGCCTCCTTCCCCACACTCACCTGACAGTCCGGCAGAGCACCTTCCCCTCCTTTACCAGCTGCAGGGCCTCCTCGTAGGCGGCAGCGGGCCTGGAGAGTGGGATGGGGTAATTTCCGACCTGCAAGGACTCAAAGAGCTGGGGGACGGTGCAGAGGAAGATGAAGGTCACGTCAAAGCCTGTGCTGGCAGCATCCCCGGGGGTGAGGGCGTCTGCCCAGTGGACACCCTGGGGGCCGACCTCTCAGAGGGGATGTCAGAGGGAACACTGACCCAAGAGGCAGGAGGCCTGGGTTTGAGTCCAGCTCTGGCCCACAGCATCCCCATCTCCAGGGCCCTTTCCCAAAGGGACCACGTACTGGACACTTGGCCATGTCCTCCCACCACAGGCCAGGACAGCCAGGCTGACACATGTGGCCATGGCAGGAGACTAATGCCAAGCAATGGGCATGCTGTCCGGAGGAGGGGTCAGTGTGGGCTGGAGCCAGTAGGGTCAGGGACCCTTGCCCTCCCCCACAGGACCTATGGCCCCTGGCTTCTCAGGCCTCTCTGTCCCCGGCAACTGCATGGAGTCCCCGGGGAACAGCACTTGGTGACTGCCACATTCTGCTCCCATCGGAGGAAATGCCTTCATGTTCCCACGACCCACTGCTCACCCCGAGGGTCGCACAGGGGCCTGGCCTTCACTCCACTCCGTCCCTCTGCTCCCATCCCCCCGGCCCAAGTCACCTCAGTGGCGGAGAAAAAGGAATCCTCCGAGGTCAGGCTGTCCTCATCGTCCGCCCGCAGACGCAGCGAGCCCTCGGTGAGCATGAGGGTCCGCTCTGGGAAAGGCAGGAGAAGGGCTGAACTGAGGTTCCCGAGATCACTGAGCTTTGCCGAATGCCCGGACGTGAAGCCCACCAACACCCAATTCTGGGGCGGACGGTGCCGATGACCACAAAGCTCCCATTTCCTGAGCACTTGCGCGTGAAGATTCTGGGCTCATCACCTCAAATGAATGACCTCCTGCAATCCCATGACATCCTTGCAGATGGGCACCATCAGGCGCGGAAACGAGGCTGCTGAGGGGACCTGCCCATGGCCACGCCACTGGACCCTGAGGCCTGGTGGCCCCGGAGCTCTGCAGGGGCAGACTCTGCTGTGCTGTGCAGCCCTGGGCAAGTTGATTCCCCTCTCTGACAAGCTGAAACCTAGCAACTGATACCAAAGAGCTCGAGGGAGTCCGTGGGCCACTCACTCAGCATTCCCATCTCCCCCTCCCCTCAAGGGCTGAGGGGATCCAGGCCTTCAAGGGCACGTAGGAAGGGTCTGCCGAACAAATAAGCAGAGGCCACAGCCCTGAATGCCCACCAGCCTTCTCTGTCACATGGGGAGGCCGAAGAAAGCAAGATTCCTCCAACTGGCAAAGCCACTCAGGGAGAGGCCAGGGGAGGATGTGTCACCTTGGCCAGCCCTTGCTGGCCCTGTGTCCCCACTGGTAAGGAGCCACCAGCCAAGGAGCTGGACACTCAGGGTCTAATGTTCTAATGTTCCCCCCTGGGGCTGACAGCACCCAGGGAAGGACCCTGGGTCACATTCAGTGCACAGGATCTGGCCTGCAGCAGCACTAGGACAACACTGGCTGTTAGGCTGAATAACCTCGTTTCCTGGCAGTGAGGCCATGCCCCCTTCCCTCGATGGGGCAGCAACAACAGGACTTGTGTTCCTGGCCCTCTGGCCTGCTTTGGGCTAATCTCCATGCAAGCCATCCCTTCTGCCTGCCCAGTGCCTACAGGACAGGGCTCAAACCAAAGGCTGGAACAGCCGTCAGGGGAGACGTTGACACCCAAGTCCCCAGGCCTGCTCCCAAGGGGATGGGGCAAAGCACACTGGGGCCTCATGCCACCTCTGCTCCTGCCTGCCACCTCTGTCTCTCGAGGGGCCTCAGCTTCCCTGTCTGTGCAATAAAGCACTGGGTCAGACAAGGTCCGAGGGCCCTGGGGATTCGAGTTTGTCTGAGGCACTGTGGGGGTCACACCCTGTTTTCTCACGGCCCCCACCTCACCGCCACCACAGCCTGCACCCAGGCCCAGCTCACCGAGGTCCAGCAGCATGCTGTCGGACGGGAAGGCCGACCCAAACTCCTCCTGCAGGTGGTAGGCCCGGTGCAGCAGGGACTCCAGCTTCTCCGCAAACTCCCTTCGCTGTGACTCTGGCTGCAATTAAAACGATGACTGCCAACCCAGGCCCTCCGAGCTCCTCATGCTAACCGCCCCTTCCCTCACCAATGATGGGGGTCCCAGCCCCTGGGGGAAGGGGAAAAGGCTCTGGGGCCCAGCAGCTCAATACAGGAGCCGCCAGCCACACATGGCCAGGGAGCACCTGCACGTGGCCAGTTCCCACTGAGATGTGCCGTAAAATAAAAACACACACCAATTTCAAACACTTGGTACAAAAAAAAAAAAAAAGAGAGAGAGAGTGAGAACACAATATTTCAGTGATTTTCCATGTTGATTACATGTTGAAATGATAATATTCTGGGTATACTAGATTTCATAAGATATATTATTAAAATTAATTTCATCCATTTCCTTTTGCTTTTCATCATGGTCTCTAGAAACTTTTAAATGAGATAACGTGGCTCCCTACTGAACAGTGCTGCTCAAGACCCAAGCAGACCTGGGTCCGACCTTCGCGCCACCAGTTCTGAGCTGTGTGACCTCGAGCAAATAACCTCCCCATTCTGAGCTGGTTTCCTTATCTGTCAACTGAGATAAGAGGGCCTACTCCCTAGGATTTTAGGGAAAACACGAAGGAGATAAGGTATGCAAAGCCCTTCATACAAGCCTGGCCCATGGTGACACCCAGCATGTGTTAGCTAATACCGTAATTCTTGTACTTGTTGTTGCTATAATAAGAGAGCAGTCAGGAGCCCAGAAAGAGCTGGGTTCAAACTCTACTGTAGCTGTTAACTGTGTGCGCTCAGTGACCTTCTCGCTGCCCTCTGCCACCAGGCCAGAGCACGGGAAAGAGGGCACCGCTCCTTTGAACCCAGGAGCTTCTGGGGCGAGGGGCCAGACACGGGCAGGCCTGACTCTGTTTTCCACAGAGGCTGCCAGATCCTGCACCTGCATGTAACCAGACCCCAGGGAGGAGACAAGGGCTGACTCGGGCCTGAGGCCACCGGGGAGAAAGAGCCAGAAGAGCTCAGAAGGGGATGGTAATGATGGAAACGGCTGCCTTTCACAGAGCACTTGTCCTGGACCAGGCTACTGGCTGTCAGCCTCGTGGTATCCCTTAAAGGGAGGAACTACTGTGACCCCATTTCACAGAGAAAACTCCAGGAGGTTAAGTGGCCCCGCCACCCAGCGAGAGCCTGGTAGAGCCGGGATTCCACCCCGGGCCCAAGGGACCCCAGGCCACTGGCCACTTTGCTCAGTTCTCCAACAGGGCCAGACCCCACTCCATGTGGCCAGGAGAGCCTTGTCACTTGGGCAGAGATCTGCCAGCTCTTTCTCTGTGAAGTGACCTTGGGTTAGGAAATGGTTTCTTAGATATGACACCAAAAGCACAAATGACAAAAGAAAACATAGATATATCGAATTTCATCAAAATTAAAGACTTTTGTGTTTCAAAGGACGCAATCAAGAAAGTGAAGGGCCAGCCCGGTGGCATAGCAGTTAAGCGTGTGCACTCTGCTTTGGCAGTCCGGGGTTTGTGGGTTTGGATCCTGGGTATGGACCTACACACCGCTCATCAAGACACGCTGTGGTGGCGTCCCATATGCAAAGGAGAGGAAGACTGGCACAGATGTTAGCTCAGGGACCATCTTCCTCAACCAAAAAGAGGAAGATTGGCAACAAATGTTAGCTCAGGGCCAGTCTTCCTCACATACACAAAAAAATAAAGTGAGAAGACAACCCACAGATTGGGAGAAAAGATCTGCGTATCCTCTCTCTCATATGGGACTTGTTTCTACACTACGTAAAGAACACTTACAACTCAATAACAAAAAGATAAATCACCAATTTAAAAATAAAGCAAAGGATCTGAAGAGACAGCTCTCCAAATAAGGTATATAAATGACCAATAAGCACACAAAAAGATGCTCAAAATCATTAGCCATCAGGGAAATGCAAATCAAAACCACAATGAGATGGCCAGACACACCCACTAAGACGGCTAGACTCAGTCAGATAACAAGTGTTGGTGAGGATGTGGAGATTTGGAACCTCATATGCGGCTGATGGGAATGTAAAATGGTGCAGCTCCTTTAGAAAACAGTCCGGCAGGTCCTCAAAATGTTCAATATAGAGTTACCATATGACCCAGCAATGCCACTCCTGAGTACACACCCAAGAGAATTAAAAACATCATGTCCACACAAATACTTGTACACAAATGTTCTTGGCAGCCAAAAAGTGGAAACAACCCAAATGTCCATCAACTGATGAATGGATAAATAAAATATGGAATATCCATACAATTGAATATCATTCAGCAATAAACAGAAACAAAGTAGTGATCCATGCTACAAGGATGAACCTTGAAAATATTAAACTGTGAAAGGAGCCAGTCACAAAAGGGCACATATTATATGATTCCATTTATAGAAATGTCCAGAATAGGCAAATCTATAGAGACAGAAAGTAGATTAGTGGTTGCGTAGGGCTGGGGGGGGGGGTAATAAAAAAATGGGGGGGTGGTGAGTGCTAAGAATATGAGATTTCTGTTTGGGGTGATGAAGATGTTCTGAAATTGACTGTGATGGTGTGATATATTCATACGACTCTGTGACTACACTAAAAGTTATTGAATTGTACGATTTAAACTGGTGAATTTTATGGTATGTGAATTATATTTCAATAAACTTTAAAAAAATGTTTAGGGTGATGCAGTGTTTAGCACAGGGCCCGGTGACATAGTGATTAAGTTTGTGCACCCCTCTTCGGCGGCCTGGGGTTCACAGGTTCGGATCCCAGGTGCCCGCCGATGCGCTGCTTGTCAAGCCACGCCGTGGCGGCGTCCCATATAAAGTAAAGGAAGATGGACATGGATGTTAGCCCAGGGCCAGTCTTCCTCGACAAAAAGAGGAGGATTGGCGATGGATGTTAGCTCAGGGCTGGTCTTCCTCACACACACACACACAAAGGTTTAGCAGAGAAAAATGCCTTGAAGGATACAAAGTGGCTCTGTCTGCATGGAGTTACAGGCATCAGTAACACGGATGACAAAGATCATTCACTGAGCGCCAACTATGGGCCAGGATCACAGGGCTGTCCCACCAAGGACACCAGAGCTCAGGGAGGTTGCGGGCCTCTGCCCATGTCACCCAACCATGAGCTGTCTGATCAGAGCCTGCCCCTCCTTTCTATTTCTGCAGTTCTCACTATTCTAGGAAGAATATTTAATTGTTTTCACAATAAGAAAAACAATGAAAGTTCTATAATTTTAAGATATAGTATCAGCAATAAATACAGTGTTTGCAACAAAGCCACCTCCCTTCATCTCCCTGCCCTAATGCACTCCTGCAGGTGCCTGTTGTCTGCCCACACACAGAGGTGACCTGACTTAGCTGCGCCCACGGGCACCGAAGGCTTTGTTAAGTCCCAGACAATTCCTCCACATCCCACAACTACAGCAGTCATGCCTGTGTGACGGGCCTCTGAGCTAATGCCCCCAACTGGGGTGGAGGACACACGTACCTTCAACTTGTTCCCGGCTGTGCCAGGCATGTCCCCACCCTTGTATTGCAAACTCTGTTCCCCAGGTCCCCTGCCAACTGGCTCCCAGCCAGTGGAGGCACAGGTGGAGGAAAGAAGGCAGGAGTGGAGGGGGGGGGTGGGGGGCAGAGTAATTCTCCCCTCCTCGTCCTGCCTCACACCATATCCCTGCCCCACCCCTCCAAGTGGAGAAAACCCTTACTGGCCAGCCCCCATGTCAGCTCCCACAAGAGGTCCCTGGCTCCTGCGCGTTGGACACACCCCTCCAGCCCTGGGCCTCTCAGCAACTCCTTCCCTTGTGCAACCAACTCCCCGGATTAAACACCCTCCTTTTTCAACCTGAAGTTGTTCTCATTTCCTGGCTAGACCCCGACTGACTCTCCAGATACTGCCAGACCGCTCCCCAAAGAGGTGCCTCCCCCGCCCTGTTGGACCTCGCTCCAGCAGAGGACAGCAGCTCAAGGGGATTTGGTTTTTTTTTAAATACAAAAAAGTATAAAGAACAAAACAGAAACAGCCCACAGTACCACCACCTGTACAAACCCTGCCTATAAGCATGTGCTTGAAATTACAAAAGTCCACAGTAAAGAAAGATAGTGAAAAGTACAGAAGAGTAAAACAAAAGCTTTTGTCCACCTTTCCCTGCAGACCTCCTCCTCACAAATCACTGTCAACACTTTCTGTGTATCTGTCCAGAGGAAAATAAGTGTCCATACACACCAGCAGTCACCAACAGGCGCACATGTGCATGGATGCGTCTTTTTAAAAATGTACACACGTGGGCCACACTATACATGTCATGCATCCTGCCTTCCTCACTTAATGATATATCGTGGAGACAGCAACGGATCAGCCCACACAGCTCTCCCTCGGCCTTTTAATGGCTGCATAGTATTCCAGAACTTACTGATGGGCATTTAGAAAGTTTCCAGTTTTTCATGGCTTTTAACTATTACAAAACAATGCTTCAGTAAACATCCACCCTAAGACATACATTTGACAATGCTTTCCACCAAAATTTTTTATTTTAGCTTTTTTACTTTATTTTTCTTTCCTGATAGAGAAACAAATGTTCACTGTAGAAAACGTGGACAGTGCCAAAAAACGTAAAGACAAGACATAGGCCGTGTGAGCCACTTCCCTCCAGTCTTTCCTGAACGCAGATACTCCTCACAGAGCGGGACCAGGTGTGATCACCACGTGGTTTACGGAGGAATGACCCGGGGCCAGGCGTGTGCTAAGCATGTTACGAGAATATTTCACTTGGTTGGATCAACATGCTGATCAAGGGGAAAACTCCCACCCAAGGGGATAAGTGACTGGCTGGCAGAAGGCGGGGCTGTCAGTCTGGCTGCCCCTCTGCCACGCTACCAACCTTCTCCAGGGCAGGGGTAGGAAAGACGCAGGGGAGGACCACATACCTCAGATAGTGCCTCTGAAGCAGTTTCGGGGTTCCGGAGGCTGTCCCCCGGTGTGGGGGTGCTGCTGCTGTCCCCCCTCTGCCCCACGCTCAGCGCCTGCTCCCACTTCTGCAGAGCCTCCTCAAACAGCTCCATGCCTGAGCACGGGCGGGGAGAGAAGGCAGAGTCGGGCCCCCAGCAGCCGGGAGCAGCCGGGCCCCACACACTGTCACTCAAGAGGGGGCTCAGAAGAGGGGGAGGCAGGAGGGCCACAAAGGACAAAAGCGGGCAGGGCCATGTGGGCTGGGACCGGATCACTTTTTCAGGGCTGGTCAGTTCATGGGCCTTCGTTCAGACCGGAGACTGCCCCCTGTCCAGAAATACCTGGCAACCACGGAATGAGGGTTCTGGGGTGGGGGAAGGGGTTTGCATAGCAGCACCTGGAGAAGCGTCCTGAGGCCGGCCTGGGCTCCCGGGAGGAGGCCATTCCTGCCCCACCCCACCGGGGGAGCCCCAAGGCCTGCCCCTTGCCCGTACCTTGCATGTAGAGGCTCTCGGCATTGCCGTCGCTGATGGTCACAGACTCCTCCATCCCTCTGGTGTCCCATGGTCCCGAACTCACAGCCATGGGGCTGGATGAGTTCACCACCACCATCTGGGTGCCAAGCAGCGCAAGGACCCGAGGGCAAGGAGTGAGGTCTTCCCAGACCCTTTGCAGGACCCCTGAGCCTCCCCTACTGCCTGACCACGTGCCACACACCCTCTCCAAATACCACCCTAAAGCTAGCCCCGGCCACAGCGGCCAACCCCTCAGCACGCCCTGGTTCCACCAACACCTCCAAGCACCTGACGCCGCCTCACAGCAACTGCCGGAGCAGGAGGAATATTGAAGCCAACGCTCAGCCCAGAAAGCAGCAGCCCCACAAAACCCACCCCGGCCCGGGCCCGCTCTGGGGCCCCACCACCAGTCGGACAAGGAAGACTGAGGGAGCACCCACTACATACAGGGTGGGGCAGGACCTGCTCTCACCCACATGAGCAGCCACCCACCCTGCCAGGCTGTGGGCTCCTCCAGAACAAGAGCCCTCTCTGGCTCGCTCCTGGGTCCCCAGGGCAGTGCCTGGCTCACAGCTGAGGCTCAGTGCTCGCTGAATGAATTCAGAACTAGATGTGTGAATGAGCCAAAGCCATTCCCCATGAGAAAATAAACTTCTCTTTGTCTTATTTATCTCTACATCCTCAGCACTTAGCAGAGTCCCCGGCACAAAGCAGGTGCTTGCTCAATGTCTGATGAATGAATGAACGAATAAACGTACTCTCATAGACAGTATCTTCCCCAAGAGACCACCCGCTTCTCTCCTACACCTCTCCAACTTTCTCTCACCGAGGCCTGGCATAAGGACAATCTCTGAAGGCATGCGTGGATGGATGTATGAGTGAACAAATGAATGAATGAATGAATGAAATCTCTTCTCTCGTCTTCCTACCAGTCCATCAGCCCCCCGAGGACAGAGACTGAGCCCTGAGGCCTGACGGGCACCCTGGCGCCCTCCCCCAGGTCCTCACCGAGGCCAAGCTGTGGGAGGAGCCTGAGTGCTTGCTGGGCTCGATGGAGGAGATGCCGCTCAGGGTGTCGTTGCTCTTGCTGCTGGGGCTCTGCACCCGCCGGCTGGAGTAGCCTGTGAGGAACAGGAGGGCAGGGGTCATGCAGGCTTCCCACCCAGCCTTTGCACAGGCCGTTCCCCGCTCCGGCTCCCTTTCCTCCCCATCTGGGAGCCTGTCCTGACCTTCTAAGTCAGGGTGACAACAGAGCACCCCAAGCACGTGCACTTGGCAGAAGAGTGCTGGCCCCTGCTTGTCATCCTGCTCGTTACCATTAGTATCCCTGTCACCAGGGACAGGGCCTGGCCCGGAGGAGGGGCTGGATCTGCCGGAATAAGGCTGAGAATAAGGTCCAGCTACTTCCCCACCTCCTTCTTACTCGACTTCCCCGGTGTTGCCGACTGAGTGACTGATTTGGAATTCTCCTCTCCTTCCAAAAAAGGATTTAAGGCAGCAACTTTTTAAAATACTCAAAAGAGTCTTTTTTGAATTGAAAAACATAGGGAAGGGAAAATAAGATGAAAGCAGAGATGGTGGTGGTCTGGGGTAGGCAAGCGAGAGGTTGGTGCAGAAATGGCTCCAAGTTCCCAGGGGCCAGTGCAAAACGGAAACCCAGATACATCCACGTTTCTCAGGTGCTGTTCTAAACTAGTCAAAAACTTCTTTTCCTAATCATAAAGATAAAACTTCCCTTTTGCAATGGTAATTCACAATTAAAATTCCTTTTCACACAGGGAGACTTTTGCTTCATAAAACAGGTTTCTCCCCAGATGAGAGCCTCGGTGAACTTCCTGCCTTGGAAAGAGATCCACGCGACAACCTGGCAAACACTGCGTTGCTGGGTTACAACATTAACAGGGGCCAGAGAGGTTTTTAAAGCCACGCCAGCAGACACAAAACAGATCAGTGGCTGCAGGGGCAGGGAGCAGGTAGGGGAGGGGGGCTGACTACAAAGGGGGAGATTTAAAGGATGATAGAACAGTTCTTGACTGTGGTGATGATTATATGACTATGTGTTTGTCAAAATTCATAGAATTATATGCCAAAAGGGGTGACTCTTACTGTATGCAAAGTAAATCTTAATTAAGAAAAAGAGGGAGATGAGGAAAATACCATCTGGCTCAGGAACCATATGGCCCTTCCTGCTCCTGAGCTGGGGGACTTCCCTCCCTGGACAGAGGAGCTGCACCCCACCAGCCCCCTCTGGACCCAGGTGCTCCCAAAGGGTCCTCAGATCACAAGAACCACCACCAACAGACACATGCATTGGCCACATCATCCACCGAATCCTTACAATGACTCAGAGAGGGAGGTTCTACTGTCATCCTCACTTCACAGATGAGGGGAACTCGGCTTGGAGGCAGGAAGTCCCTAGCCCAAGATCCCACGGTTAATAGGGGCCCAGCTGGGACGTGATCCCAGGACAGGCCCTTCCCCACAACCTCACACATACCTTTCTTCACCGATGGGACCTTCCTGGCCATGAGGACGGGGAGGGGCACCGTGCCCAGACGCTCGCCTCCCATCTCGGGGCCGACCTGCTTCTTCCTCCGCCGTCGCCTCTTCAGCTGATGGGCAGCCAGGGCCAAGGCCACGGTCCCCAGGGCTGTGGCAAAGAGGACCTTCCGCAGGCCTGGTGTCAACCGCAGCTGCGAGAATGCTGTCTGCAGGAAAAGAGGGAGGCAGCTGGGTTACATGTCCCCAGGAGAGCTCCGAGGCAGGTAGGGCTACCCTGGGGAGCACCAAAGGGGCAGGGAATGCATCGGGCACTCAGGGGATATTCACCAACCAGGAATGATGGAGAGGCAGCCAACTCGGGATGGGGGACCTGGCCAGCCCCTCTGAAATGTGGACCACAGAGATAGATGTAAAGAGGGGGACTGGGGATGGCAAAATGACAACGCCAAGGAGACCACATCTGGGGTCCAACAGGTGTCCTAACACCATCAGTCATGATTCTAACAGCTCCAACGACTGAGCACCTGCTCTGCCAGGCACTGCACTAGGATTTTACCTGCGTCACCTGTCTGCATGCCTGGCATCTTCCAGGTGAGGAATCTGAGGCTCACACAGGTTAAGACACAGGCTCAAGGTGACAGAGTGACAGAAATCGAACCCAGCTTGGCCAACCCTATTTCTTAATGACTCCTCAAAGATGATGACACTCACTCCACTGGACAGTCCCATCTGTACCCTTCCCTGCTCCTCCCTCACTCTCTGCCTCCTGGACTGGGAGCCGCTCAGATGGAGCTGCATCCCTCAGGAAGTGTCAAGAGGCCTGGACAGTCACAAACATTTGAGGTTGGCAGGGAGGGTACTATTGACCCCTTTTATAGACTGAGAAACTGAGGTCAAGAGTCCACATGGTCCTGGGGTGGAGACCAGGCTTGGGGCTCTAGACTCCTAAGCCAGTCCTTCTTGCTCTGCTCAAAGAGGAGACACCAGATGCCTGGGAGGGCAGTGAGGGCCCAGCTCTCCCGGATGCTGAGGGACCCTGGGATGAGTGGCCCAGTGTTTCAGGGACCAGAGGGGTAAAGGACAAGACCACACCCCACCCCAATCTTTACCTGCCCAAACGTCGTGTACAGGAACACAGGGATCTCGGCCACTGTCATGGCCAGGGCCTGGATCATGGACATGCCCTCAGACCTCCGGAACGCCATGGCAGGACCAGCACCCCAGGCAACAGCCCTGGCGGCCAAGAGCTTCCAAGGAGAACGTCTTCAACTGGTTGCTGGCTGGGTCCCGGGCACCATCCACACCCCGAAAGGACAGGGACACACATACCAGAGGCTCCCTCCACAGAGCTAAGAGACAGATGACCAAGTCAGACACAAGGACGCATGCACGTGAGCACAGAGAAATGCACACAAGAGTGCCCTGGAAGTGAGACGGGAGCAAAGCCTGTGGCTGGACCGCCAGGCCTGCAACCAGGCCCCAGCCTTCTGTAGTTGCCAGCAGGAAGGCACCAAATGCTCGAGACCTTGTGCCCACCTGAGCCCGAGGAGCAGAAGGCGGCGTCTCTGGCACGCTGGCCCAAGAGCGGACGCAGGGCTGGGAGATGAAAAGGTCACGCTCAAACTTGGGGCTTTCTGCCACACTTTCTCAATCTTTTTAAACCCATGGCCCATTTGCTAAACAAAACTCTCAGGCCTCTAAAGGGTCAGGACCCCAAAGAGAATCATTACCTCTTTTTCACCTCCCACAAAGCCAGGAATGTTTTACTTCCAGTAGACTGTATTACGAAAACAGCAGGGCATTTCCTCAAGAGTAACAGCTACTGCACAGTATGTGCGTATTTCACGCTGAGTTCTTTACATGTGTTATTTCACTGGATCATTATGATTCTGTGAAGTACTTGCTATCTACCTCCCTGACTCCCTACCCCCACCAATTTCCAATGAGGAAACTGAGGCTCAGAGAGGCTAAGTCAGGAGTCCAACGTCACACAGCTGGTATGAGGTGGAGTCAGGACTTGGACCAAGGTCTACTGGACTTTACACTCTGTGCTCAATACTATTCTTTTGCTAAATTTTACATGGAGCAGGAAGTAGCAAGCCCCCAGCAGAACCAGAGACTACAAGGGCAACTTTCCCCTGAGGCCTTCTGAGACCACCAGGGTATCCCACTGCCCCATTCCAAGGCCAGCGAATGGCCTTCGCTGACCAGTGGCTTGACCACACATAGCCTGGTCCCCAAGAGCCTGCAGGGCACTCCCCAGTCACCATCACCAAGGCCAAGGATGCCTTCAAGGTCTCCTGGGACCTCAAGCGGAAGGAATATACAGCCTGGGACAGACCCTGTGTCCCTGGGATGGCAGCCAAAGTCACCGGACCAGCACGAGAAACAGCTTATCCCCAGTGAGTGGGAAGGATGGACAATCCTATCAGTGTGGCTCTAGGGCTGAGCTGTGTGTGTGTGAGGGAGGTGGCAGAGAAATGTTCTAGGGCTGAGGAATCTGTCCTGTTCTCAAGGGTAGGAGACACCTTACCAGGAGCCTGCAAATTGAGCTATGTGACCTCCAGTGGTCAGGGCCCAAGTTAATATCATAAGCCACCCCCTCACTCCCCAACCTGGTCCAGGCCTCAGAACGAGGGGAAACAAGAATGTGAGAGGATCAGCAGCTACTCTTTCCCAAGCACTTACTACAGGCCAGGCTTGGAACAGGCTCCCCATGGGGGCTTCCAGTCTAGCCACTCACAGAATCCTTCAACAACCACCGTTTATGATGGGGAAACTGAGGCTCTGAGAAATAAGTGACCTGACCGAGGTCACTGAGTAATGGCCAAGGTGGGATGTGACCTGAGCTCTGGGGGACCCCAAGGCCATGGTGTTTCCCGAGCTGCCTGCTACAACTGCCACCTCTCCCTCCCGCCACACCTGAAGGACTTCTGGGCCCTCAGGTGAGAAGCCCACGTGAAGTTATGAAGATTAGCCTGAACACGCTCCAAGAGTGAGGCAGAGCTGGGAGGCCTGGCATTTGTCTGCAGGAAAGTCAAGAGCCATCTCTGCTGTCCTCAGTGAGAGGAAGAGCCACAGGTACAAGGTGACAACACCCACCCCCAAGCCTGCTTCACGCCAGGGATGGATCCAGATCCAGCCCAACCGTGCCCTATCCATCCCCCTGGCACTACTCCACGATGACAAGCCCATGGCAATGTCCCTCACCCCGTGGACACTTCTAATGCGGTCCCCACCTGGGCAGTCCTCTTTCCAACCCTATAACCTTGGACGGGAACCTCTTCATTTCACCCCCACCCCGGCACTTACAACACCCCCAGCCTGGATGCCCACACTTTCCACTGGGACACCCCTCCCTTGCCCTGGACAACGCCATTAATGACTCTGGCCTGAGCAGCCCCCCTTTCTGCTTTGACCCCAGCAACGTTCCGAGCCCAGGCAATCCCTTGAGCTACCCTCTGCCCAGTCTCCGTTCCTTCCACCCCGGACACCTCACCAGTCCGACGGGGCCAGGTACGGGGCACTCCCGAATTGGACCTCAGCAATATCTTTGTCTTCAGAATCTGCTCATTCCATCCCAGACACCTCCTTGCGCGGCTCCGGGTCAGGCCCCCTCCTCTCTTGCCCCGATCCCCGGAATATCCTTGAGGGTCGTCCAGGTGCCCACTGGTGCCGCCCACGGCCGGCGCACCCGCTCCTTCCATGCCGGGTACTTTCCCAGCCCGGGCCAGGTACCTGCGCCCCTGCTCCGATCGCCGCAACGTTCCAGGCCCGGGCATCTCCTCACCGAGCGGGTACCTTCTCCTTCCACCTTTCGCGCCGCCCACGGCCCGCGTACCTGCTCCTTCCAACCCGGGCCCTTCTAGACCCGCCGAGCCCGGGCACCTGCGCCCGCACCCGGTGCCTCGCGTAGGGCCGGCTCCCGCCCGCGGCCAGCCTCACTCCCGGAGCCTGCCGCGCCACCCGCCCCGCGAGCTCGAGCCGGGCCGCCACTCACCCGGGATCCCATAGCTGCGGAAGGGCAGCGTCTCCTTCCCCGGCGCCCGCGCAACCAACCTCGCGGGCCCAGGGGGCGTGGCCTCACGAGGGGCCAATCCTTCTTTGGCCAATGAGCGTCGCCGAACAGCTCCGCGCTGCTCCGGCCTCAGGCCAACGGGGTGGGTCACGTGACCAATCGGGACTCTCCTCCCCTAGCTCTCTGCCCCGCCGCCTAAGTGTGGTTGAGGCGCGGAAGTGCTGTTTTCTCCCCTATGATTGGCCATCGGGATTAGATTGACACGGGAGGCTGAGTGAGACGGGGCCGCTCTTAAAGGGACTGAGGCAGGCAGAGCAATCAGGTTGGAAAGGACTTTGTGGAAGGAGGCGGCGGTGGTCTGAGCCCTCTTCTTTGACTCTATCTCTAGGGGTCCCCATACGGACAAGTCCTTCCCGCCCTTCAAACGCCCATTTTCAAATGCCCACAGCATCCTCTTAAACCCTTGCCACTCTCCCTCTTCTTCTGGAGTTGTTTGCAAAAGTGCCTCGTCTCGCCTACCAGACATTGTGTCCCTGAGAGCTGGAGTCGAGTGACTCATTTCTGACCGCCCACCTGTGCCTGGCACTAAATATTGGGTTTGGAATCAGGCCGACCTGAGTAGTAATCAAGTTCTGCCACTTTGACTCCCTGGAGTGTACAGTTTACCCCTCTGTAAAATGGGGATGGGATTCCTGCCTTGCCCGAGGCACAGATTGGAAGAAAACAGTGTGGCAGCCCTTTCATAACTGCCAGAAGAGCTGGGCACGTCTAAGTTTTTAAAATATAATTATCAGTAAGGTCACATTCTTTCATTCAACAACTAATATTTCTGTGTATCAGCCGTTTGACTGGACATGGGAGCACAGTGGAGGACGAGATACACGTAATTAAGATACTTAATTACAATCGTGTGATATTGGTCTAATGGAGGAAACCCAAGAATGTGGGGATACTGAGTGGACACCTGGGCTCACATGGGGAGGTGAGAGACTCCTGAAAGAGTCTGTTGATGCGAAATAACCAATAACCATTCTATAGACAAGAGAGATAAATTGTGTTTACTTGAGTGAGGATTATAACCTGGGAAGGCATTCCAGAGGAGCATGGTTTTCAGTACAGTCTTATGTCTTAAGAACATATATTAAACACACCCAGGATACATTTTCATCAAAATTTCAAAGAGGTATTTAGTTGCAAATTAGCAGGTCAACATGACCCTGATATCAGGACAGGGACTAATCCAGGCCTTACCAATAGGGCGTAGGAGGTGACGTATGCATTCTTATCAAGAGAGTGTGTTCTTTAATGGTTAAGCAGATGTACAATGTATGTTTCATAGGCCATAAATTAGGCTTTTTAACCCCGAACAGTTACCCCGTATACCTTAATATGTGGAAATCTCTTGCCACCTCCAAACAGAGACCTGAAGGATGAGCAGGAATTAGCTGGGCAGAGAGGAGAGGAAGGAGTGTTCCAGGAACAGCATGGGCTGTGACCCAGAGGCAGGAGAGAACCTGGCATCTTTAACTCAAGGTGGCAGAGAGAGGGGAGAGCAGCAGCCAATGAGCCGAGGAAGAGGGAGCCAGAGCAAAGGAGAGCAGCTCCATTGCTGGACTGTCTGGGTTCTGGGTGAAGTCGCCACTTCCTCCCCTGTGACCTTGGGCAAATCACTTCTCTAAACCTCAGCTTCCTCACCCCTAAAATGAGGAGGAGGATGTTTTCTGAGCTGTTATGAGTATCTTGGATGATTATTCACTTAAAAGTGCTCAGTGCTGAGCCTGGCATGGGCTCAGGACACTTTGGCCATTGCTATTAGAAAAATTGCAATAGCCAAGAGGAGAGTAGATAAATAGATGAAACGTAGTGACTGGGACAGCTATAAGATCAGCAATAACTAGCACCTACTGTCTCGCTTTCTCTCCTCTTTACCCTGTTGTGTTTTTCTTCCCAGGTCTTGTTACCTGACATATATTTGTTTGTCCAAGAAAGGAGGGGCCCTCATTTTGTACACTGCTGCATTCCTGGCGCCCAAAACAGTGCCTGGCACATAGTAGGTGCTGACAAAGACTTTCTCCTTGACCAAACCTGAGTCAGGCTCCTCTGAGCCCTCTGCTTGACTAGGCTTGACCTTGGTCTCCATCTCCATCCTCCTAGAGTCCAGTTGTAGCAAGAATCCTGTTGAGTCAGTTTAGCAAAAACCCTTCACCCTTGATATCTGATCACCCCCCATATTTGATCAAATTATTCATCCTCCACCCTCAGTATCTTACCACCCTGGCCTGCCTTCAGGAAAAATCCCACGAGCCTTGATGTTTCCTCTGAGTCATTTTCCATCCACTGACTCTTACCCTGCTCCTTAGCTATAAATCTCCACTTGTCCTGTTGTGTTCGGAGTTGAGCCCAATTTCTTACCCCTACTGCAAAACCCCCACTGCACTAGTCTCTCTTGAATAAAGTCTTCTTTACTGTCTTTAATAAGTATCACAAACACTTTTTTCTTTAACAGTGCTCAGTTATCGAATGAATGAACATATAACTATATTAATAAGGCTGTTGCAAGATGATATGACTGTGTGGGGGATCGGAATTGGCCACCTCAAAATATGTCTCTTTATCTTATTTTCTCCGAAAGAAACTTTTACCTCCCCCTCCCCCCCCCAACTGCCTAGAACAATTTAAGATAGAAGGCCTGTTCCCAGGACAGGCCATCACCACAGATAACTTTGGGTATTGATAGACTGGGAGGGTCCTTGCTAAGCCCATTCCAAGTAAAAGTAGAAGTTATCCTTTGTAAGAGACATTTACATTTGTAAGGGAAATCTCCATTTGTAAAGGTATCTCCCACCCTGTACTGGGAAGAGGGGGGAATGACCTCATCTCTAGAAACTTGTCAAGGCAGAATGTGAGGCCTTAAATCTGCATCATAACCTTACTTTTGTTTACTGTGCTTTTCTGGTAATCTCCCATAGCTGACTCCCCCCACTCCCAACATCCTTCTTTGTCTTTCTATTTAAAAGGAGAACCTCCGCCAATATGTCGAGTTACCCAGCTTTACCTGGGTCTCTCCCACGTATACATGTTATAAAGCTTTGTCTGATTTTCTCCTGCTATTCGGTCTCATGTCAATTTAATCTGTAGCCCAGCCAGAAAGGACCCAGAGTGGGCAGAGGCCAGTCTTCCTCCCTTCAACTGGATCCTGGCTAAATGAATGATATAGTCAGCTATAGACAGATACGGGTAAATAAGTCAATGATCAATACAGATGAATAGAAACACATAGTGAACACATAGAAACACACAAAGAAACACAGAGATGATGAACTGCAGGTGTGTGAGTGACATGGCCGTTGATGATGGCTCCATAGAGACAATAATGCAGACCAGTGGTTCTGAACCTGGGATGTACATTTAAATCACCTGGAAGCTTTTCAAAACTCCACCTGCCTGGGCCCCACCTGCACTGAGAGAACCAGGGCTGGGAGTGGGACCAGGGTCTGGATTTTGACCCCCACGTCAACTCAAGGCGTACCCTGCACAGACAGGCTGGGGTAGGTGATGGGGACCTGGAGTAAGTGTAGGGAGATAAACAAAGCCAGGTATCCAGGGGACAGAGCCAGGGAGGAGAGGGTACCAGTTCAGGAACAGAGCTCTCTGCTGGGTTAAAAGCCAAAGCCTATAGGTCAAGAGCAGGGAGAGGTGGAGACAGGTAATAAGCGCCCTTCCAAACCCCATGGGAGGGAGGATGTACATGCAGGGCATCCCCTTGCCTGTCTGGGGTAGTGAGGAGCTGGGTTCAAGGTCAGCACATATCCATGCTCCGAGGGTAGCCTGTTCCTCCACCTGGGCAGAACCTCTCCTCCCTCCCTCCCCATAACCCCTCTGCACACCCTCCCCCAACTTTGGGGGAACCAGAGGGCTTACGGTGGGGGCGGGGGGAAAACAGCTGTTCCCCAGCAGCGGAAGATGAGTCCCCAGCCGGCTTGTCCCCCTGCTCAGTTGTCCTTAGTGTCACCACGGTTAGGGGCAGAAGAGGAGGGGCTGCCGGAGAGGTCAAGGTGGTGATGGTGGGCGGCACAAAGAGACCCAGGGCAAAACAGGCCGAGAAATAGGGAGACAGAAGGCCTAGCAGATGAGGGGGGTGCGAACGGACAAAGGGAGATGAAGAGGCAGAAGGGGCAAGGGGCCACCGGGTGAGCAATCGAGAGAGGCCGCCCGGCGGCGGACGCAGGGGGCAGCAGCGAGCTGGCCCGCCCCTCGGCCCCGCCCTCCCGAGGCCGCGCCCCGCCCCGCGCGCTCAGGCCGGCTCGGCGGCGGCGGGGGCTGCAGGCGGGCGGGCGGGCGCACCGGCAGCAGGTGGGCGGGGTGCGGGCCCGCGGCCGCGGGCGGGGGGCTTCCAGGCTGTGCTCGGGCCGGGCGCGGCCGGTCGTGGCGCGCCATGGACTTCAACATGAAGAAGCTGGCGTCGGACGCGGGCATCTTCTTCACCCGGGCCGTGCAGGTGAGGCCGTGCGCCCTGGGCCCGGCGCGGCCGGCTCCCGGGGCCCGGATGTGGGGCGGGCCGGGAGCACCTTGCCGCAGAGCCAGGGGGCGCGGGAGAAGCCCCTCGAGGGCGCGCCGCCTTCCCCGCTGCGGGGACACCCTAGGCCCCCACGTCCCGTCCTCTTGCACTGCCCAGAAGAGAGAGAGAGCCCGAGGTGGCCGGCCACACTGGCCGCACCCTCACCGTGGCCCACCGCCGAGGACTGAGCCGGGCCTCGGCCCTTTCCCCGGAGGGGAGGTATTGGTGTCCACCATTTCCACCGGCTGAGTTACCCCGCCGCCCTGGCACCCGCCCCAGGCCCCGGTGGGGGCTCCGCTGGGGAGGGGAGAGGGCACCAGGCGGCTCCTGCCTCCCTGCCCTTGCCCAGCAGTGACTCTGGCTCCCGACAGGCGTTTGGAGGCCTGAATCCCAGGCCCAAGGACTCATGCACCGCCCCGACCCCTCCTCTGAGCCTCAGTCTCCGCACCTGTGCAATGGGCTATGCGATGTGGTGCTATGATTCCCTCAGGTCCCTTTTACACGCTTGGATAGTCAGGCCGGAAGCCAGGAGGGCTGGGGTTATTTCCTTTCCGCTCCGTGGGAGGCCTGTTTTTTCTTATTTCTCCAGGCCTGGGGGGTGGGGAGAGGGCTGGGGTCTGGCTTGGTGCCCTCCTTGGGAAGCTGTCCAGGCCCATGATGCTGGGATGGGAGCAAGTCCTATCCATTTAGGGGCAAGGAGAGAAACTGAGGCAGCTTAATGTAATGGTGAAGACCTAGAGTCACCTATGGGCGTGGATGCTCTCTCTTGTGACCTTGGGAAAGGGGCTTCATCAGTCTGGGCCTCAGTTTTTCAATGTGAAAAATGGGATCAGCAGTGCCCCCCTCCCAGGATGGATGTGAGGGGCCTGTGGCGCTCAGCGTGAGTGTGCTCACTAAAGGCAGACTCACCGACTGGTGTTAATGTGGTTAATATTGCACCTGTGCAGCATGTGACCTTGGACAAGTCACTTGTCTTGGAGCCTTCATGTCCCTTTCTGTTAATCAGGTGTAACCAAGGGTGGCTGCAGTCAGGGCTTGGCTGTCGCGGTGCTCTGGGAACAAGTCCTGTTGTTTGTCCCTTGTGTTGTTGACTCTCTGGAGCCGCAGACAGCCTCTTGGAAGCCCATGTGGCCGTGTTTACTAGAAAGCACAGTGTCCCGTTAGGGATTAGTGCCCCAGCGAGGATTCGCTGCTCGGTGTTCCAAACCCCACAGGTGACCCCAGCCCTAGTGGGGATTCCAGGACCCCAGAGCCCCTTGGCCAGCCCCAGTCCATCTGGAAGATGGGGAATCTGGAAGGTATTGGTATGACAACCGCTCTATCTCCCACATCTGCAAAGAAACTGATCTGCTGGTTTCCTGCTCCTGTGGGGCCCGGGCACCTGACCTGGCCAGGGCCTGCAGAGCCTCTGGGTGTGGGGAGGCTTGGGGCCTGTGGCCTCACTTCGCCTGGTGGGGGCAGGCTCACTGGGTCGCCCATACTGGAGTGGGAGCCAGTGCCCAGGCCCCAGCCTCCCGAGTGGAGGACGGAGCTGGGAGCTTTATAAATAGAGGCTTTCTCTGGCTCTGCACGCCCACCCCCTGCTGCTGCCATCTTGCAGTGAGCAGCCTTGGACTCTGCAGGCATCAGCCACTGAAGCACCAGGCCCTTCCCCTTGGCAGGGATGGGGCAGGGTGGCAAGCCAGAAGAGAGAGGGGCCTGAAATGTGACCTGGGCAGGAGAGGACACTCAGGGGACCCTCCTGAGGCCAGTCTCGCCAGGGGATAGGAGTCAGCCAGGAAGGATGGAGGGGTTATTATCAAAGTGTGGGCAGTACCTCTGTGTGGGTGCCGCCTTGCCAGGGCCTCCAACATGCTGGGGAAGCGCTCAGCCCCTCCGAGAACAGGGATACCTTTAGAGCCTCGCCCCAGCCCCTGGCTTTGGGATAAGAATCTGGGGGGGCAGGATCCTTTTTGCGTGGGTGATTCTAGGATGTCTTCTCTGTCCCTGAACTGTGCTTTGAAAGTCAGGAGGGGTTTGTGAGGTTGGTCCAGGTGGTGGGAACAGCCCACCTAAGGGCACTGAGGCAGGAAAACCAAGGCCTGTGTGGGTAAGATGCCAGTGTGTGTAGGAGTGGGCAGTAGAAGCGGGAGTACTAACCATTTGTAGTAATTGCAGCGACAGTCATCGTAGTGGTAGAAGTAATGAAAGTAAAGCCGGGGAGGTGGCAGCATTGTCATCATCCGAGCCAGGCAGGCAGCAGTGGACGCGGGGTGGATGCCTGAGAGGTCGGGAAAGCCTGGTAGGATGTGGAACATGGGTGGATGTGGGGTGTGAGGGACGGGTGGCCAGGTGGCTCCGTGGGGAGTGCTGCTGTTAACCTGGGTAAGGAGAGGAGAGACTGGGGTGCACGTTTAGGGTGACCTGGACTGGTACCATCGGGGTAAGGAGGTCCCTCGGTGGCTCCTGAGGCCTTTTGTCAGTGATAACACTGGCTAACATTTGTCAGGCCTACACTTGGTTTCCTCATCTGGAAAATGGGGCTAATGCCACCTGCTCAAAGGGCTGGGTGAGGTGAGCCTGTCCGGGGCCAGGCTCTGGGGGGCTCCAGTTTGGGAGAGTGTGAGGAGGAAGAGGAGGCAGAGGCAGCGAGAGTGGGGAGAGGCTGGAGGAGGCCAGGAGCCCCCACCCGCCCAGCCCTGCAGGAGAAACCCAAGCCCTGTTGCATAATTGATGGCTGCCAAGCAGAAGCAGCCTGACTAGCCGCCTGTTGGTGGCTGCGTCCCGCTCCTGTCTGTCTGGATGATTCATCAGTGCCAAGTAGTCTGGAAAGGGCCTCCAGACCCTCAGCCTGTGATGACCCTCACTCCAGCACAGTCTGCCCCTTGTTCAGCCTCAGTGGCATCGTCTGTGAGGTGGGAAGCTTGACCGACCTGGCCTGGAGGGCTGGAGGGGTCGTTGGTGTAGCGGGTAGTACAGGGTTGGGCCCCAGGTGTGGTCAGCAGGATCTGTTGTTGTTACTAGCTTCCTCCAGCAGGTCTTCTCCCTTTTGCTGTTTGGCTGTGACCTTGAGCAGGCTCCTTCCCCTGGCCGGAGAAGGCCTTCCAGACCGGAGGGGCCAGGACTTGGGCTGGTCTCTGCTTGTTCCTAGGTGGCCCACATGGCTTCTGCCAGTTCTGATGGGAGATCCGTGTGACATCCTGGTCCCTGCCTGCAGTTGGGGTGGGGCTGCTGAGCTTTCTGGGGCTTGGGTGTGCCCGGAGTTGGCTCTGATGGGCTGGCGGTGTTCCCTGCCCATCACACCAGGCCACCAGAGGCCAGCTATGTGGCTGTCCGCCCCCCGCACACTCCCCTTCCTTCCCAGCCGTCTCTCTGCCCATCAGTTCTTAATAGCAGCAGCAGCATCTTACATTGAACACTGACTCCCTGCCAGACCCCGGCCTTCGTGTCTTACCCACATCTTTCTTATTATATCCTCACAACCTATGAGGGAGGTGCTATTACTTATCCATTTTTCAGCTCAGGAAACTGATGCCCAGAGAGGCAAAGCCACTTGCCCAAAGTCACCTGGCTCATCGGTGGCAGAACTGAGACTTGAATCAGGGCTCTTTGGATTCCTCCCACTCACTCCCCTGGTACCCCCTCCCCAGCAGCTCCCAGCCCCCCATGGGGCCTCCTGATAACCCCAGACCTTGCCTTGTGCCCTGTTTGTTCCCTGAGCACCTGTGACCAAGTGCTTTCCTTCATAGTCAGCCTTGGAGGACCCTTAGCAGTGGGCTCTCAACGGTTCCTTACCCCTCTAAGTCGTATGCCAGATTTTGTATAAATGTGCGTTTTTATGAGGAGAGATTCTATAGCTTTCACTGGATTTCCAAAAGAAGCCACAATCCCCAAACTCTAGTCCAACCACCTCATTTCACAGAGGGGTAAACTGAGGCCCAGAGCAGGTTAGGGACAGAGCAAGTTTCCTGACCTTGGGGTCTGTGTTCCAGCTTGGGTGGGGGGTAGGTGGAGGGGAGTCAGGGAGTCCTCCCTTCCCCCTTCTGAGCCTTCCCCGCACAGTTCACAGAGGAGAAATTCGGCCAGGCTGAGAAGACTGAGCTTGATGCCCACTTTGAAAACCTTCTGGCCCGGGCAGACAGCACCAAGAACTGGACAGAGAAAATCCTGCGGCAGACAGAGGTGCTCCTGCAGCCCAACCCCAGTGAGTGGATGCGGGGCTGGTCCTGGGGCGAGGAGCGGGAGGCCGGGCTGCTGAGTCTGGGCAGGTGGGGCTGGGTGGCAGGCTGGATTTGGGCCAGATTCTTGGGGCCTAAGGCTGCTGTGGGGGTCCCAGTTAAAGAAAACAGCAGACTTGGTGTTGGGCTCCAAGACGTGCTCTCTGGGGCAGTGGGAGTGCTAAGTTTTGCACAGAGGAGTAGAAGAAATGCCTGGAAACTAAAACACTTGGGAGAAGAGGCAGGAAGAACACAAGCTGGGTCATTCGAGAGAGGGCAGCGAGGCCCAGAGTTGGAAGAGGACTTGCCCCGAGTCACACCGTGAGCATGGAGAAGCAGAACTGCCCGAGAACCTATGGGAACAGATGGGTGTCTTGGGGTGGAGATGCCTGTCTGCCTGTAAGTCTGCTGTGTAGCTAACTGAGTGGCTGAGAGCTTTCTGGGGCCAGGGCCAGGGCGTTGTCATCTATGTGTTATGTTCTGTAAATCATATTGTAATGGGGGAGAAGTGGGTGGGCCTGTCTTCAGGCCCATCACCCCCAGCTGTGTGACCTCAGACAGGCCCTTCCTGTCTCTGAACTGTGGCTTCCTCCTCTCTAGAGTGAGGGGTTCCGCAGGGTCGAGTGTCAGTCTCACAGGGTCGAAGTGGGCGTCAGCAAGAGAATGTTGTGGAAGTCACCAGGCTGGGAGCTCCGATGGGCAGGCCCTGGTCTGGGTCTATTTCTGTCACTGTGGCTTTCATCCCTGGGCTTGTAACAAAGAGCCCCGTGGCTTTGGTTGCTGTTTCCCCACAGGTGCCCGAGTGGAGGAGTTCCTTTATGAGAAGCTGGACAGGAAGGTGCCCTCGCGGGTCACCAATGGGGAGCTGCTGGCTCAGTACATGGCGGAGGCGGCCAGTGAGCTGGGGCCCACCACTCCCTACGGTGAGCTGGGCCCCCAGCTGGGGCCAGGGGTCAGGGTCTCTCGCTCTCTAATTTTTCTCCCTCCCTCCCTTTCTTCCTTTGTTTTTTTTTAATTACACAAATTTATCCTACTTGTGAAAATTTCAGTCAGTGGAGGGCCGACCCAGTCACATAGTGGCTGAGTTCGCGCCCTCCGGTTTGGCAGCCCAGGGTTCACGGGTTTGGATCCTGGGCACGGACTGATGCACTGCTTATCAAGCCATGCTGTGGCGGTGTCCCACATATAAAATGGAGGAAGATGGGCACAGATGTTGGCCCAGGGCCAGTGTTTCTCAGCAAAAGAAGGAGGATTGGCAACAGATGTTAGTTCAGGGCTAACCTTCTTCACCAAAAAAAAGAAAGTTTTGAGTTTTACTTTAAAATGCACCTGTTTTAAGTGTGTGATTCAATGATTTTTAGTACATTTACAGAGTTGTACAAACATCCCCCCAATCCAATTTAAAGAACATTTCCATCACCCATAAAAAGTCTCTCATGTCTACTTCAAGTTAGTACCCACTCCCACCCCCAGCCAACCACTGATGTGCTTTTGTCTCTATAAAGTTGCCTTTTTAAAATATTTCCTATGAATAGAATCATACAGCAATTGTTTTTTCCATCTGGCTACTTTCATCTAGCATAATGTCATTGAAGTTCATCCATGTTGTAGTGTGTTTTAGGATTTCCTTCCTTTCTATTGCTGGATTGCATTCCATTGTATGGATAGACCACATTTTTTTTATCCACTCATCATTAGATAGACATTTGGGTTGTTTCTCTATGAACATTTGCATACGCACCTTTGTGTGGATGTATTTTCACTTCTCCTGAGTATACACCTAGGAGTGGAATTGGCTGGGTATTATGGTAGATTTATGTTTAATTTTGTGTGTGTGTGAGGAAGATTAGCCCTGAGCTAACACCCGTTGCCAATCCTCCTCTTTTTGCTGAGGAAGATTGGCCCTGGGCTAACATCCGTGCCCATCTTCCTCTACTTTATATGGGATACCACCACAGCTTGGCTTGACAAGAGGTGCATCGGTCCATGCCCGGGATCCAAACCTGCAAACCCCAGGCTGCCAGAAGCGGAGCGCGTGAACTTAACTGCTAGGCCACTGGGCCAGCCCGATTTGTGTTTAATTTTTTTTGTTTTTTGTGAGGAAGACCAGCCCTGAGCTAACATCCATTGCTAATCCTCCTCTTTTTGTTGAGGAAGACTGGCCCTGGGCTAACATCGTGCCCATCTTCCTTTACTTTATATGGGACGCCGCCACGGCATGGCTAACAGGCAGTGCGTCCACGGGCGCCCGGGATCCGAACCCGCGAACCCCGGGCTGCCAAGCGCGAACTAAACCGCTGCGCCACCGGGCGGCCCCTGTGTTTAATTTTTTAAGAAATTACCAAACTTTTCCAAAGTGGATCTGTGATTTTACATACCCACCATTAGGATGGTGTTTAATTTCCAGATATTTGTGGATTTTCCAAGTTTCCTTCTGTTGCTGATTTCTAATTTAATTTCACTGTGGTCAGAGAACATACTCTGTATGATTTTAATTCTTTTAAATTTATTAAGACTTGTTTTTGGCCTAGCATATGACCTCTCCTGGAGAATGTTCCACGTTCACTTGAGAAGATTGTATCTTATGTTGTTGTAGGATAGAGTGTTGTCAAGCCAAATTGGTTGATAGTGCTTTCAAATCTTCTGTATCCTTGCAGATTTTGTGCTGTCCTATCCGTTATTGAGTGTATTGACGTCTTCAGTGATTTCTGTTCAATTGTCTGTTTCTGTCTTCATTCTGTTTGCTTCATATATTTTGGAGCTCTTCTATTAGGTCTGTATTTTATAATTGTATATCTTCCTGATGAATTGACTCTTTTGTCATTGTAAACTACTGCTCTTTGTATCTAGTAACTTTTTTTTTTGTCTTAAAGTCTGTTTTATCTTATAGTAATACAGATACTCATGTTCTCTTATAGTTACTGTGTGCACGGTATACTTTTTTTTAATCTTTTTATTTTCAACTTCTTTATGCCTTTAAATCTAAAATATGTCTCTTATACAGCATATATTTGGATCTTTTTAAAAAAAATCCAGTCTGACAATATTTGCCTTTTGATTGGCATGTTTAATCCATTTACATTTAATGTAATTATTGATGTAGTTGAATTTACATATGCCATTTTGTTATCATTTGCCCTATGTCTCAGGTCATTTCTATTTGTCTGTTCCTCCTTTACTGCTTTCTTTTGTGTTAAATAGATACTGTATTTTCTAGTGTAACATTCTAATTTCTTTGTTGCTTTTTTTAAAAAAGAATTAGACACTAGCCAACTTGGGTTTTTTTGAGGAAGATTGGCCCTGAGCTAACATCTGTTGCCAATCTTCTTTGTTTTTTTCTTCTTCTTTTTTCTCCCTAAAGCCCCCAGTACATAGTTGTATATCCTAATTGTAGGTCCTTCTAGTTCTTCTATGTGGGATGCCACCTCAGCACGGCTTGATGAGCGGTGAGTAGGTCCACGCCCAAGATTGGCCCTGAGCTAACATCTGTTGCCAATTTCCTCTTTTTTGTTTTCCCCTCCCAAAAGCCCCAGTACACAGTTGTGTATCATAGTTGTAGAGTTGTATCTTCTATATGGGATGCTGCCTTAGCATGGTTTGATGAGCAGTGAGTAGGTCTGTGCCCAGGATCCGAACCGGTGAACCCCAGGCTGCCACCAAGCTGGCCCCCTGTTAGTGGTTTTACAATATGCATTTTAACTTATCATAGTCTACTTCAGAGTAATACTGACTTAATTCCAGTAAAATATGGTAAAAATTTGTTCCATTCTAACTCCACTCCCTCCCCCTTCTTTTGTGCTGTTATTGTCATATATCTTATAAGCTCATCAATATAGTTTTATAATTATTGTATTATTCAATTGTCTTTTAAATCAGTTAAGAAAAGAAAATTTTATATTGTCTTTTATATTTGCCTATATAATTACCTTCACTGGTGTTCTTTATTTCTTTATGTGGATTCAAGTTACCATCTGGTGTCATTTCCTTTGCACCTGAAGTATTTCTCCTATGGCAGGTCTGCTAACAGTGAATTCTTTCAGTGTTTGTTTATCTAGGACTGTCTTTATTTTGTGTTTACTTTTGGAGGACAGTTTTACTGTGTACGAAATTCTTGGATGAGAGTTTTTTCCTTTCATCACTTTGAATATATCATTTCACTGCTGTCTGGCCTCCGTTGTTTCTAATGAGAAGTCACTTGTTAATCTTATTGTGGCTCCCTCGTATATGATAGGTTGCTTTTCTCTCGCTGTTTTCGAGACTTTTTGTCTTTGTCTTTCAACAGTTTGACTATGATGTCCTGGCCGTGGATCTCTGTCTGTTTATCCTATTTTGAGTTTGTTTAGTTTCTTGGATATGTAGGTTAATGTTTTTCATCAAATTCAGGACATTTTTGGCTGTTATTTTTTCAAATCTTTTTTCTGCCCCTTTCTCTCCTCTTCTTCTGGGACTCCCATTACTCACATGTTGGTTTGTTTGATGGTGTCCCATAGGTCTCTGAGGCTCTGTTCATTTTTATTAATTTATTTTTCTTTCTGTTCTTCAGATTAAATAAACTCTATTGATTTATCTTCAAAACTGATGATTTTTCCTTCTGCCAACTCAAATCTGTTGAGCCCTTCTAGTGAATTTTTCATATCAATTATTGTACTTTTCAACTCGAGAATTTTCATTTCTTTTTTATAATTTTTATGTCTTTATTAATGTTCTTTTTTTGATGAGTCATCATCATATTTTCCTTTAAATCTTTAAACATGGTTTCTATTAGTTTTTTTGGAAGGTATCTGTGGTAGCTGCTTAGAAGTCTTTGTCTGCTAAGTCTAACATCTGGGCCTCCTTGGAGACAGTGTCTTTGTGTTTTTGTTTTTTTTCCTCCTCAAAGCCCTAGTGCATAGTTGTGTAAAGACCTAGTTCTGCTATGTGAGCTGCCACCACAGCATGGCAACTGACAGATGGGTGGTGTGGTTCCTCAGCTGGGAAGCGAACCCGAGCCGCTGAAGCAGCGAGAGCACCGAACTTTAACCACTGGGCCATTGTGGCTGGCTCAGAGACAGTGTCTACTGATTGCTTCTTTTTCCTGTGTATCCACCATACTTTCTTATTTCTTTGCATGTCTCATAATTTTTTATTGAAATCTGGACATTTTAGATAATATATTTTAGCAGCTTTGGATTCTGATCTCCCTGGGGGTTATTATTGTTGTCTGTTTGTTTAGAGACTTCCTGAGCTAACTGTTTTGAGTCTGTGTCCCCTGCAGTATGCAGCTGTCTCTGCTTTTTTTTTTCTTTTTAAATTACTCTTTTTATTTTTGAACCTAGCTTCCTGGGGGTTGCTCCTAGGTCAGCATATGTTAGTGGTCAGCCAATGATTGGTCAGAGGTTGTGCTTAATCTTGCACCACTAAGACTTTACTTATGAATTTGTAAGTGGGCTGGGGAACACATTCAAAGTTACAGCAGGTTACAAGTCTGCCCAGCAAAGCCTCCCACTGAGCCGAGGGTGAGCAGATAGCTGGGGTTCTCTCCAGTCTTTTCTGAGCAGGCTATACATGTGCATAGCCTTCCAGACCACCAGAGACATCTGGGAGTTTATCAAGGCCCACTCTGACTACCTCATTTCCTAGATCTCCTGTTAAATTTCTGGCAGGTCTGTTGCTTGTTCCAACCAGTATTCTAACTTCAGGCTAGCCGTGATGTTGGCCTTTCCCGATTATTTGCCATTGAGATCACTGTTGTTTTTGACAGCGTCCCATGGGTTTTCCTGTGTTCCAGCCCAAATCAAGCCAGCCTCTTCCAACAGCAGAGCTGCCAGCCTCAGGCTTGCCCCACCCCGTAGAGCTGCCGCACCACAGAGCTTGGGGAGGTGGGAGCACCCCCAACCTGAAAAGCCACTGACTCCATTGTTCTCACCAAGGTCCAGCAGTTCTTGAATAAATGCATCTCAATATGTTGTTTGCTTTTGGTCAGTTTCCAGAGTCTGGAAATGGTTGTTTTTGACAGCTGTGTCCAGTTTTATTATTGCTTTTTGGGGAGGGGATTTGTTGATCCTTTCTCTGTCATTCCAGAAATCCCATCACCCCCCAATCTTTTCAATGGCTGTTTTAGAGTTCCATTTTTTGGACGTCCCACTAATCATTTGTCAGTCCCCAATTGATGGATATATAGATGATTACTATTAATTTTTTTGGTGAGGAACATTGCCCCTGAGCTAACATCTGTGCCAATCTTCCTCTATTTTGTATGTGGGTCACCACCACAGAATGGCTTGATGAGCGGTGAGTAGGTCCACACCCAGGGTCCGAACCCGTGAAACCCGGGCTGCCAAAGCAGAGTGCATGAACTTAACCGCTATGCCACTGGGCTGGCCCTGGATATGTAGATTGCTTCCACATTTTTCCAGGCCAGTCATTCTCACTTAACAACTTTGCTCTTGCCTCCTCAGCACGTCTCTTTCCGAGCTCTCCCCTACTTCCTGGGGGTCAGAGCAGCCTGACCCTCTTCCTCATCCTTCACCTCTGTGTTCTCAGGGAAGACACTGATCAAGGTGGCAGAAGCTGAGAAGCGCCTGGGAGCTGCAGAGAGGGATTTCATCCACACAGCCTCCATCAACTTCCTCACGCCCCTGCGCAACTTCCTGGAAGGGGACTGGAAGACGATTTCGGTGAGGGACCTGGCACACCCCGCTTCCTGGTAACCATGGCAGCCCTCTCCTCAGAGCTGCTGAGCATAGGTTCTCCTCCCATGATGGGAACCCCGCACCGCAGGGGCCTCCCCAGACGTGGCTCTGTGGACTGAAGGACCTGGAGTGGATGACTTCCCCTGTCTGGGCCTCAGTTTCCCTGTCTTGACTAGATGGCCCTGTGGGCCTGTCCTTCCACGGCCGAGGGTCTCCCAGGGCTGCCCGGGGTCTCACTGCTTTCTGCTCCCCACCCCTCAGAAGGAGAGGCGGCTCCTCCAAAACCGGCGTCTGGATTTGGATGCCTGCAAAGCGCGGCTGAAGAAGGCCAAGGCCGCAGAAGCCAAAGCTACGGTAGGTGCCCCTGCTGGCCTCCCGCCCCTCCCAGCTCTGGTTGGAGCCAAGGGGGTGGGTGTGAAGGGTCTTGGTGTTTGGCATGACCTCTCTCCCCGTCCCTGCCTGGAGAGGCCTGGCTGCAGGGCTCTGGTCGGGGCTGGCCACTTCAGATCACACCCCTCTGTCCCCACCCCCAAGGAACCCTGGTGGCCTGGAGCCCTGGGTCCTAGGACAGACATTTATGGGGTGGGCTGACCAGCAGTGCCCCAACTGGGCTCAGGGCACCCACAGCCTCCCCAGACAGGCAGCCAGTGGGAGTTTCTCGCATGCCCCTGCCCTGCCCTCCCTGATGCTCGGCTCTGTTCCCGGCTCTGCCCGGGCATGGCTTCCCTTACTAACTCCCCACCTGCTGCTCCAGCGCTGGCCCCAGGGCACCCTGTGCTCAGGCTCCCCCGCGATGGTGTGGAGAGGCGAGGAGCTGGACTGCCCGCCTGCTCGGGGGCATGTCTGCGGGCCCTTTCAGGTAGCCCCGTGGATTGGGCTGGGCCGGCTCACTCCCTGGTCACTCTCAGCTCACTGAGGTCTGTTCAGCCTGGCTGGGCCAGTGGGACACAGCGTGGGACGATTTGACCAGGGCTAGGCCAGGACTGGGAGAGCTGGGCCTGAGGGTGAGCACACTCCTGGCGTGCTAGGCTGCTCGGGGCTGTAGGGGCCGAAAGGCCATCTCACACCCTGAGGGAATCCCCGGGTCCAGGGCATGCCAGGGAAACTGCCACCTGTGCCTGCCCAGGCTCTCGGCCGAGAAGGCCAGGCCCAGCCCGGGCTCCCAGCTGCGGGAGAGTTCCGGCCCCAAACCCTCCTTGCGTTCCCCTCCCACAGTGTGGCCACCTGGGGCCATGGAGCCTGGGCCTGCACTGCCTCTGGCAAGAGCCGTGGGCAGGATCTCAGCTCATCCAGGTGTGTGGGGTCCAGATTGGAGGCAGGGGCTCAGCCACTGGAGTCCTGTTGGGGTTGGGTAGGATGACCTATGGCTATTGGGATTACCTCTCTAAGTCACCTGGACAGGACACTGTCCTTGTCACTCAGGGCTGGACAACCTCTCTGGAGTAACTTGGCCAGAACAAACTCTTCCTCCATCAGCCAGGCCAGGGGAGCCTTTCCTTAGTCCCTGGAATGGCACAACCTTTTCTTCAGTTGGTTGGCCTGGACAACCTCAAGCCCTTCGGGTTAGGCCAGGACACCCTCTCCAAAGCTAGGACCTGGGCAGCCCAGGTACAGCATCCCAGAGGACTCAACCCTAGCAGTTGGCTCCCTCACCCCCATCTCTCTAAACTCACGTGCACACACAGATCAGGACTCCTTCCAGAGGGTGGGGCTGTCTGCGTCCCCTCGCCCGTCTGCCTAGTGTCCCCTCCCGCTGGGGCCCGGGGGGCCTGCTCGCCTGCGCTGTGGACTCACTAACTCTCTGTTTTTGTTCCTTCCCGTTCTGCTTTGGGTAACTTGCTCAGTGTGAGGGAGATGTGAGTATACCTGTCCCGCGTGCTGTGCTGCTTCGGGTTCGCCCATCACGGCCTTGGGTCCGCAGAGCTGTGGCGGGCCAGGGGACGTTCTCGGGCGTTTTGCAAGCGGCTGGTCTCCCCATCAGAGCTTCCACCATGTGTAGCCTCTGGTTTGGGGGGACGCCAGGCATTGGAGCCTGTGAGTCAGCTTTTTGCAAATGTTGGAAGCCTGTCACTCTGTCCATCCATGCATCCATCTGTTCACCCTTGCTGTGGGGGAGGGGCTGGGCCTTGCTGCAGGAGTGAGAGATGTGTGTGGAGGTTTGGGATGGAGAAAGCCGGGGGCCGGGCGGGCTTTGTTTGGAGGACCGTGGGTCTAACTGGGGCATCTGAGTGAGGCTGGGGTCCAGGGTGTAGGGGCCGTGACCCCTGGGCCAGGGCTGGCCCGTCTGTGGCTTGCCCAGAGGCGTGTGCTGAGACAGCAGCCGCAGGCTGTCTCCTCGTCCCATCTGCTCCCCTGGCCTCCCCAGCGTGTCCACCCATTTGGTCTTTGTCTCCACTCGCCGAGTCCCTCAGCCCGCCTCCTCTCCGGGGGGTCGGCGCGGGTAGAAGGGGGTCCATATTGTATTTGTCTGTAGCCTCCTGTCCCTGGGGCCAGGGCTCCTGGCATCTCCCTGTGGGAGACTCTGGGGCAGCCTCCGGCCCTGGCCTCAGCCCCGGCCCCGCGTGACCCCTTCTCCCCATGAACTCTGTTCCCCGCCAGACGGTGCCTGACTTTCAGGAGACTAGACCTCGTAATTACATTCTCTCGGCCAGCGCCTCCGCGGTAAGCGCACCCCCCCCCCCATCCCTGGGCTCTCCCTGCACCCCCTCCCACAGCTGACAGGAGCCAGAGGGGAAGGCAGGGCAGGGCACTGTCCACCTGGCCGGGCAAGTCCCAAGAGGCTAGGGGAAGGCAGCAGCCCCACCTCTGTCCGCCCGCCTGTCCTGTGCCCCATGACCGTGACCATGTTGCTGGCCTCCCTTCTCCCTGCAAACTGCTGAAGGTGGAGACTGACCAGCTGCGCTGAACAGCTTGGTGAACTTAGGATGGCAGCTGTCCCATCCCCAGGGGACCTGAGAGTCTGCTCGCCCCCGTCCACAACCCTCACCCCTCCCAAGCAGACACTCCTCCCCAGCCCCCCTCACCATCGTGACCGCCAGGCCCCACGTGGCCCCGAGGAGAGAGAGAAGGCTGGGCCCGGCTTTCCACGCGTTCACAGACCCCTAAAGACAGGCGGTGAGGATGGCGCTGTTCATCCAGCTGCCTTCCTGGCACATCTGCGAGGTGTCGTGGGAGTACCAGGAGGCCCCGAGAATGAGCAGGGAGAGCCGGGGGCATTGCAGGTGGAAGCAGCAGCTTGTGCCAAGGCCCAGAGGTTTAAGAGCAGGGGTGTCCTGAGGACTGGAGCTGAGCGTGGGGGGCGGGGCAGTTGTGGGGACAGGAGGTGGGCAGGGCTGGCTCATGAAGACTTTGAATGTCTTAGTATCTTTTTTTTCTACAGCTTTGTTGAGATATTTGGTATTTACTGTTTAGTAGGCAAATCACATCTATTCCCATCGTGCCCATCGCAGTCACGCTCTGCCTTTTTCTGCCTCTTTCTCTGTCCTCCATTTGCCCCGTGGGTGACATCCTCCCGCACAGACCCTCTGGCTCTTCTCACCTCTGTCATGAGCACGTTGCCGGTGTATTCGTGCTGGACCATCGTCCCTCAGGGGCGCCAACCTCAGTTTAGTCACCGGGTCTCCATTGCTTGGTCCCTTACATCTGTACACGTGGAGGTGGCTTCCCAGGTTGGGAGGCACTGTGGCAGGACATCTCTGCCCGCAGGGCTGGCCTGTTTCTGTGTGTCAGGTTACTGTCTTAGGGTAGATTTCCTGCAGTGGGTGGGAGAAACGGGTCTCCTAAGTCGTGGTGGGGGGAGGGGGGTCTTTCTTCTTTAGACTCTGGATGACACTTCCTGCCCCCCTTCCTGGGCCGAGTGGAAGGAGAAATATCCTGGAGGGTGGAGACCGCCCTGTTTTTTTCTTTTGCCATTGAACCCCAGTGTGACTCGGGCACGAGGCTGCCTTTCTCTGCCGCAGGACAGAAAGGTTGTGCCTGGCCCAGGGCCACATGGTCCTGCCTCCCAGCCCACCAGCCTAAGCCAAGTGTCAGGGTCGGGTGGGGGACGCTCGGTCTCCCTTGAGACTCCAGTCAGAGCCTGGGGGCTTACACTATAGGAGAAACCCAAGTAGGACTTTCCAGCTGGCTGTCCCCCCTCCCTGCATGTGGCATGTTGGACCTGAGTCTGATGGTCAGCACTCCCTCTCACCCTAAGCCTCATCCCAGCCTCAGCTCCTGGTCGGGTTGCAGGGAGGGAGTTGGGCAGGGTATGGGTGGGAAGAGGTTAGGGTCTTGGCGAGCTGGGGCAGGGCACGGGCTCTGGGGTTCAGCCATCCCCCCTCCTCTTCCCTCCCCTGCTGACTGGTACCCCCTCCCTCCCTGTCCCGCTGACCGGTCCTGTCGTGGTCTCCACAGCTCTGGAACGATGAGGTGGACAAGGTGAGTCCAGGCTTGAGGGGTGGATCCAGGCACACCTGCTGCCACAGTGTCAGGTTCTGGGCTCTGCCCCACGCCCCTGGTCATTGTTGGGGTGTTGCTTCCCTTCCACATGCCTCGAAGCACACAGTGGGCCCTCAGGAGGCGATTGTTGGCTGGATTGTCCCCTGATGGGTGGTGGTGTCAGATGGGCAAATGAGTGACCCATAGCAGAGCCCCTGTGGGTCTGTCTCTGCGACTACTGGTCAGGAAACCGGCCTGTAGGGGTCCAAGTGGGGCTCTAGCTCCTCCAGGGGTCTGGGCTCCAGGCCTGAAGTCAGGGGTGGGAAGTACACCCCTGCCATCCAGCTGTCTGTCTGCGTCTCCAGGGGCAGTGAGGGGCAGAGGAGGCCTCCTGAGCCGGCCTCAGGGGGCTGGGAGAAGGCTGATGGGAGGGCAGCTGGGGGCACATCTCGCTCTCACACACTCATACCCCGCCCTTTCCAGGCTGAGCAGGAGCTCCGAGTGGCCCAGACGGAATTTGACCGGCAGGCGGAAGTGACCCGTCTCCTGCTGGAGGGAATCAGTAGCACTCACGTGAGTCCTGCCTCTGCTTCCTCCTTCCATCATCCATTATCTTCTGCGCCCCTGCTCCGTGTCCCCACTAAAGCCCACAATGAGGCAGTGAATGAACCTGGATCTCAGAAGCAGGCTGGGAAGGGCAGTGCTTGAGCCCGAGGTCCATAAGGTAGAATTCAGCCTGATGGAGCAAGTCCCAAAGGGCGGTGCCTCTCTCCTCCCTCAAGGAACGAGATGCTTGGGGGAGAAGACGTGGGAACACTGGGCCAGGGTCTGGTGGAAGCCGGGGTGGGGAATGAAACGTTTTGCCCCTGAGATGCCTCACATCCCCGTCAGCAAGGGGCCTCTTCCCCGCAGGTGAACCACCTTCGCTGCCTCCATGAGTTCGTCGAGTCTCAGACAACTTACTATGCACAGTGCTACCGCCACATGCTGGACTTACAGAAACAGCTGGGCAGGTACCCACTGGGGTCCCCTGGCTCCCAGGCCCAATGAGCAGCCTGACCTCCCCTGGGCAAGAACCTTCTCCCTGAGCTCAGAAGGCCCCATGACACACGGAGCGGGGCAGAGGGCTGCCGACTGGGCCTGGGCACCCCGTCAGGATGACAGTGAGGTGGCTGGCCTTGGGGAGCTCAGAGTGGTTTCTCCAGAGTGTGGGCGAGGGGTGGCAGGGGCCAGGTGGGGCGGGAGAGCTCACTTTTCCTTGTTTCACTCTGCCCTTCATGCTGCCAGCTCCCAGGGAGCCATGTGAGTAGCTGGGGGTCTCCTTGCCTCTGTGGCAGTGGGCTCAGCTGGTGTTTTGTGGGGCATGTGGCACTCCCACGGGGATATGGCTCCTGGCTGCTGAGATGTGCCCCCGCCCCGTCCTCTCCAGATTTCCAGGCACCTTCGTGGGCACCACAGAGCCCGCCTCCCCGCCCCTCAGCAGCACCTCGCCCACCACCACCGCGGCCACCATGCCTGTGGGGCCCTCTGTGGCTGGCCTGGCCCCTCCGGCGGAGGCCGCTCTCTGCCTGGAGGAGGTGGCCCCACCTGCCAGTGGAACCCGGAAGGCCCGGGTGCTCTATGACTACGAGGCGGCTGACAGCAGTGAGCTGGCCCTGCTGGCTGATGAGGTGGGCCTGGGTGCCACAGGATGGCGGGAAAGGGCTGGCTTAGGAGTACCCCGGAACTGGAACTGGGAGCATCGGGCCTGTAGACCTACACCTCTGTCTACAAGTCTCTGAGGGGCCCTGAGGATAGAGCTAGGACCAGGGGGTTAAGTGGAGGCAGCTGCAGCTTCAAGGACGCAACCTGTAGTCTGCTGTGTCCCTAGAGCAGACGAGGAGGTGACTGCCCGCCTCTGCAGGTGTAGGTGCCTGTGTATCATGGGGAGATCTCAGCTCTGTCACCACCTAGCCCTGGGACCAGTTCTGCCCCTGGCCAGGGCATGACTTCCCCTCTCTGCCCTCCTCTTCAGCTCATCACTGTCTACAGCCTGCCTGGCATGGACCCTGACTGGCTCATTGGCGAGAGAGGCAACAAAAAGGGCAAGGTCCCTGTCACATACTTGGAACTGCTTAGCTAAGCAGGCCCCCTCTCAGGCCCCTGCCCATTCTGGCCTGGGCAGGAGAGGACGGGGGCAGCCCTGCCACTTGTCTTGTCTGTTGGTGACTCAGCCGCTCAGGGTGGGGAGACTAACCCCATCCTGTCCTTGCCCCCGGTCATCCAGCTGGGAGGGGGCCCCAGAGGCTGAATGATCCTGGCCCCTCCCTCAGCCCTGCTTCTGACCTGGTTCTGGAGCCCCAACCCTGCCTGCATCCCCTGAGCACCCCAGCCCTCCCGGCTCCTGCTCAGGAGGGAGGGGCTGGCTGTAGCAGCTGCTCTCACCTCAGCCCTGGTAGGGGTCAGCGCCAATGGCCTGAGAAAGCCCTGGGGTACACCCTTGGCATGACAGCACCTGCCATTTAGTTGCCAAAAGCAGCAAAAGGGGAAAGGCAGGCAGGTGTGCTGTCCCCTCCAGATGAACTGGAGCAGAGGGGAGACTGGCCGGGGAGGTGGGGCTGGGCCACGGAGCATCTCCCCAGGCACTGCCCTTCCCCTCCCACCCCACTGCTCAAGCCCACACCTCTCCACACTCACTTTTTAACTGATCTTTTTACTCTGCCTGTCTGCTTGCTTTCTAGCCAGTGACGAATAAACCATCCTTCGTGTGCATGTGGCCTGGGCTCCTGTCTGGGGGCGCAGACCTCACAGGGCTGGCGCTGAGGGCGGGAAAGGGAAGAGAAGAGGTCACCTTGCACCATGCTTCCTCCTGGGGGGGGAAGCAGCCCCATCGGCCCCTCGCACAAGCACTGGGGCAGAGGACAGAGGGAGTGCATCCTCCACAGCCCTCTCTTTCTCCCACAGGGCCCGAGCTGCTCCAATGGGAGCGAGTACTGTTCCGTACATAAGGCTGCCTAATAGACATTTTATTCCTAAGGAAAACTTTTTCTAAATCTGGCCAGAGTGGAGTGGACTGTAAAATCGAGTAGTTGATGGCCCTCAGTGTGTCCTGTGGGCCTGGCATTGAGCCAGGCATGTTCACGTGTACCCTCATGTCCTCACAGACGAGGGAAGAGGAGATCCGAAAGACAGTCACCCCCTCGAGGTTCCCTAACTGGCCAGTGGCCACGCAGGGACCCTAGCCCAGGTCAGTCTGATTCTAGAAACTCCCAGTGGTGGCTTTAGGCTACAAACCAGGTTTTAGATGAAGGCCCTTAGCTGGACCCAGCACTCTATCATTAGGTCCTGACGCCAAAGGCTGGTAAGCCCCAGGGCTGGGGTGTCTGACAGGAGGGGGAGTGGGAGGGGAGGTAGGGCCACAGAGCTTCAGGAAAGGCTACACCCAGCAGTAAGCTCAGCCAGCTTGTAACTAGAAGTGTGGCGGGGGTAAGGGGATAAGACCTGGGCAGGCCAAGGGAGGGACAATTTGACAGTGTCCAACCGCCCCACCACCGCCGGCCACAACTCCCAGAACATTAATGGGAGGGATGGGAGTGAGTCAGCCGTCAGTAAATACCCTGCTTTCCCCAAACCTCTGCTCCACTTCCGGGGCCCTGGCCGAGAAATACTTGTTCGATGCTCTGAGAGCTGGCTGGTCATTCCTGGACTTTGAAGGCACACATCACACAGTTGTCTATAAACGGTATTTTAATATTTGTATAAATAGACCACAGTATTACCAAAAAACTGCAAGAACAGAGCATGGAAAACAGATTTTCAAACCCGTGCATACAGCCTCTCCTGGCTGCATGTGACATTGGCTCCCCCGCCCCTCCCCTGGGCCGGGCTCAAGTGCTGTGGGGAATGCATGAAGGAAAGGAATACACCTCTTTGGGGCATTGTGAATGTGAGAGCGTGTGCACAGCAGACTCCTGGCTCCCCACCCCTGCTGCTAACCTCTTGATCTATTACAAAAATAATGCCAGGGGGTGGGTGGTTAGAGTCGTGGCTACTCTGGCGAGAGGGTGACAGGAGCTGCTCTCAGTCCCAGACGGGGCCCCATCAGGGATGCTGTGCAGGCTGGTGGAGAGTGTTAGGCGGGTGGCAGGCCACTGCCCTATCTCTGCACGTGTCGGACAAAGGCCTGCACTAGCTGGATCAGAGGCTCCTGACTCTCAGGGCTGGCCTTGGAGAGAGAGGTGGACTTGCCCTGAGGCGAGGGGAGGACACCAGCAGCAGGGGAGCTGGGGGCTCCCCGGCGGAAGTAGCGCGAGAGGCTGGAAAGCAGTGTGCTCTACAAGAGAAAAAGCAGCTTGATGAGGTCCCGCATCCCTCTAGCCGGGTGGACCCCATGGGGCTCTTCCCCACTGGCCCTGCTCCCTCCAGTCAGTGCCCTCTATCCATCCGTACCAACTCTGAGCTGAGCTCCTGCTTCATCCGCTGTTTGTCCCGCGGGTGCACAGCCGGGTCCCTAAGGTAACGCATTGCCTGGGAGATGAGCAGGTAGAAGCAGTTTTCCATGGTAAACATCAGGAGGGACCTGGGAGAAGAGCAGGTTTTTGGCACTGTGGCAGAAGGCCAAGCCAGGAGGCGCAAGGTGGGCTGCTGAGCCAAGAGAATAGCTGGCCCGTGACTGCCCCAACCCTAGGCCAATTCCAGAAGGAGGGCTTTCTTACCTCAGTGTTCTGCTCCCTTCCGCCTGTGTGCTGAGCCCCACAGCCTGGGTGAGGGGCTCCTTTTTCTTGTCCAGCTGGAGGAAGAGAAACAAGGGATAAAAAGTAAAGTAACAGTAACAGCTCCAACTCACTGAGCACTCCCTATCGGCAGGTCCTGTGCTAGGCAAATTTCTGTCAGTTACCTCGTTTCATCCTCGCAGTAATTCTGAGGTGGGCTCTTCCATGCTAACTTTATGAAGAAGAACAGGCTCAGGAAGACTAAAACATGCCCGAGGTCATGGTTAGGAAGGGGTAGACTGGGAGGAAGACTTGGGTTGAGTGGCCAGACAGCACCCAACTTACCTCTCCAAGCATGTTTAGGGCCACATTCACTGTGGCCAGCAGGGTCCCGAAGGAGGGGGCCACTTCAGAGTCAAAGGTGGGAGTTGTAAAGCTCAGGGCAAATAGGAAGTTATATTCAGCGAGGTCCAGGGACTGCAACGGAAGACAAGAGCGGTCTAGGGCCCAGCCAGGACCCCAGACAGCTCTTAAGTGCAGAGCAGAGCACAGCAAAGCCTTGTGGCTCAGTGCTGGGAGGCTGGTACCTGATCCAGCAGGATCTGGCAGACATCTGGGGTGAAGTGGCGCAGGGCCGCCAGGGTCCTGCTGAGGATCTTGAGAAGGCCATACTGGACTGTGTGCAAGGCTCGCTGCTCTGAGGCCTCTGTGTCAGCAGTGGGCTGCTTGGAGGAGGAGGAGCAGGAGGGGGCAGCAGGGGCAGCTGTGGGTGGCCGCTGAACTCGGGGGGTGACAGCTGAGGGGATACCGTCCCCATTTTTGTTCTGGGAGAGAGACAAGAAATGGAGGTGGAGCAGAGAGGCCAGGGGTGAGGCATTCCAGGCAGCCGGGGCGGGTAGCAGCTGTTACCTGCAAGTAGTGCTGCAGCATCTTGCGGCTGTGCAGGAGGGAGGTGCAGGCCTGGCACAAGTAGCCCAGGTTGACCTGGAGCAAACACAGGAGGGATGAAGCAGATTCTCTTAGCAGCAGCCTCAACCAACTGACCAGACAAACCAAACAGGTCTCTACATGACACCAATGCGCTTCTCTCTCTGAGCACCTCCTAATGCTCACTTCTCTACAGTCTCTAGCTTATAATACAGCCTGTTCCTGAGGGATGTCAACCAAGGTCTGTCCAATACAGCCCAGGTTCTTAAACTACAAGGCTGCCCTTTGCTGTGTAGGGAACAGTTTGGCTCCAGAGGAAGCAACATGAAACCAAACCCTGTGCTCCCTAAGCAAAAAGCCCATATTCCAGGAACAGGCCTGCAATTCACTGGAGGTGCCCTAGAGAGTGCCCACTGCCCCGTCCCCTCCAAGAAATCATGTCTGAGGCCCCACCTGGATGTCCCGCATGAGCTGAGGCAGGTGGAAGTGCCATTCCTTCATGAAGTTGGAGAGCTGCAGAATGAAGCCCACGGTGTGGTCCGCCTCCTCCAGGCAGGCCAGACTCTGCACTGTTCTCACCGCATTGAGGCACTGGGAGGGGAGAGACAGGGAAAGATGGGCTGACTCAGGGACCTGACACGCCTGCTTCTGCCCTCCTGCGGGAAGGACAGGTCCTGGGCCCACAAACGCTGAGGTGGCAGCACAACAGGTAGCTTGGCATTATGACTAAGAGGTTTCTGTCAGCTGATCCTAAACCACTCCCTTCACTCAGCAGAGCAGATGCACTAGTTGGCCAGTCAGCCAGCAGTCCTTAGAGCACTGCAGAAATGGAACCACGGACACCCCTCAACTGCCAAGCCTCAAGCCCTGAATGGCCCGATCCCCTTTAGCCCCAAACCCCCACCCCTGATACTGGCAGCCCCTCACCTGTAAGGTCCGCTCCTGGTGAACACCCACGAAGTCCAGGGCCTCAGTCAGGAAGTTGTAACGCAGAGTTTTAAGGAGCCGCTCCATCAAAGACATGGACAGGCGGTAGACCCCCGGCCAAGAGGGGGCATCCAGGGACTTCCGAGAAGTGCTAGGTGTCTAAGACACAAACAGCAGACAAGATCAGGACACGGCGCCAAGGAACCCGGATGACAGGTCCAGCGGGGCCTCCTTGCAGCACAGCAGCTGAGGCAGCCTGGCTGCTTGGAGGAGAAAACCTCCTGGAATGGGCACCATCACGGCCTGGCGACCAGCAGGGCCAGAGAGGGTCTGAGGCCAGTGGTTACAAGGAAAGAGCACTAGGCAGAAATACAAGAATCCTGGGTTCTAGACTCGGGTCTGCCACTAACTAGCTATGTGAGCTTCTCTTGCAAAAATGAGTGTCGGGGTGAGAATTCTGTACCATCGATGCATCAGATAAGCCACTAGAGAGAACAACTTCTGGGGCAAGTGAAAGCCCGGGGGATAGGGGGGCACTTTTCCACTGGAACTGCAGTCTGGCCAGTCCAGGCCTCCTGGTAGGCCACTGGCACTCACCTGCACCGTGCCATTGGTGCTGAGCTGGTACACACTCAGGAGGGGCAAACAAATGCTCTGGGTGATGCCGGCTCCAGCCACTGCTGTGGCTCCCTGGGAGGGAAAAGACATTGAATTCAAAGGAACCTGTGCCTGCAGCACCTCACCCAGGGGCAGGTAGAGCTCAGGCTAGACCAGAGCTTCAGGGAGAGTCACAGGCAGTGTCAGCACCCGCCCAGCACAAGCAGAGAGGCTCCCTCCTGCCCTTGGGCTTGCCTCCTACCTGCTGGGTGCGAGCCAGGGTGAGGAGCAGGTGCAGCGCCGCCTCAGTGAAGTGCAGGTTCTGCTTCATGCGAAGGCTAACCTCCAGCGTGGTGAAGAGGGTCGGCAGGATGGGGAGCCTGCGGGTCACCTGCAGCCAGGAGTCACCATCCTCGTCCACCTCACAGAGCTCCTTGGCCAGGTGTAGGCCCAGGACACACACCTGCTGGGGCCCAGAAGCAAAGATGAGAAAAAGGGAAGGAAGCAGGGCAGGGCAGGGGAAGAGGAGGTGGCGAAGGAAGAGGACAACCAGCCCTGGGTCTGGCTGCCCGGGACCTCACTGGGTCACTCACATCTCCAAGAGAGCCTGACAGAAACAGCACTTGTGGTTTCTCCCAATCCTGCTCCACTCCGTGTCCAGCCCTCGGGGACCGGCAACTCCATCCATGCTAACAAGCCACTCCACACTGACAGGACTACCTTTGACTCTTCCCTCTTTATCACCCAACTGCCATCAAACTGTGTCAGTGCTACTTCCCGTCTCACATCTGGTCACTCCACCCAACTCTGCCACTGCATGGGGTCAGTGACCTCCCCTCGTGCTGCACTATTGCAATCACCTCCTAAATGGCCCTTCTTCATCCTCTCTGGATCCTCTCTGATCAATACTTTATACCAGTGGCTTTTCAAACTTATTTTTGACCACGACTCACAGCAAACACTTTTTACATCATGCCCCAGTATACACATATTTACATATTTTCATTTAACAGTACCTACTCTTATATCCTACAAAGCACACTGATATTTTCTTTTACATTTTATTCAACTTCATTACAAAAAATGCTAGTTATAACCAAATGAGCTCATTTCAAGATCCACGTGGGTCATGACCCATAGTTTAAAAAACACTGTGCTTTTAGTCTTTGGGTGGTGAACATGATGTAATCTACACAGAAATCTAAATATAATGATGTACCCCTGAAATTTATATGTTATAAACCAATGTTACCTCAATAAAAAAATAAGTAAGTAAAAAATAAAAACAAAAAACACTGTTCCAGTTTGCTGGTTACCAGGGGGAAGGGGGTTGGGAGGTGGGCACAAGGGGAGAAGGGACACATTTATATGGTGACTAACAAATAATAATGTACAACTAAAATTTCACAATGTTATAAACTATTATGACATCAATAAAAAATAAATAAATAAATAAAAAACATGGGGCTGGCCCAGTGGCGCAGTGGTTTAGCTCGCGTTTGGCAGCCTGGGGTTTGCAGGTTCGGATCCTGGGCGCCCGCTGATGCACTGCCTGTCAGCCATACTGTGGCGGCGTCCCATATAGAGTAGTAGTGGAAGATGGGCACGGATGTTAGCCCAGGGCCAGTCTTCCTCAGCAAAAAGAGGAAGATTGGCAACAGATGTTAGCTCAAGGCTGGTTTTCCTCACAAAAATAAAAATAATAATAAAAAATAATAAAAAACATTGTTCCATACTCCATCCAAAATGATCTTCTAGAGTTTAGATCTGATCATTTCTCTCTGTTGCTTAAAACCCATAAATCATTTCCTATTTCACTGAGGACCCAGATCAAAGACCCTGACAAGGCTGCTGGTCATCTAGCGCCCGGCTCTCCAGGCCTCACTTCATCTTTGCTCATGGCAGCCTTTCTTCAGGTCACCAGGTGACTCTTACCCACGGCTCACCACATACTGTTTTTGCTGCCAGAATCTTCCCTCCCCTCTCTGCCTGCTTGACTCTACCAATGTTTTCAGTCACTGCTGAAAGGGCGCTTTCTCTCTGAGGCCCTAGATTAGGTAAGAACCCCATGCTCTACGTTCTCCCTGTATTTCTCCTGTGCAGGACTTGCCACAGTGGAATTCTGATGCTTCTCTGCACAGTCTCTGGTTTATTAACTTTCTCCACCAGGCTGTGAACTCCGTAAGTGCAACGACTACTTGTTCACTCATCAGCCCCAGGGCCTGGCACAGAGCAGGCAGGTAGTTCATATCTGTTGGACGTGCGTGGGAAGGACACACTGCTTCCCAAGGTGCTCCCTCACCCCATCACGCTGGTCCTTGTGCCGGAGCCGTGAGCAGTCGTCAGTCTCCATGCTGTCCTTGTCCTCCGTGGCACTGCCCGACGCCAGACTGTGGCGAGTCTGGTCGAAGAGTGCAATCACCTCTTCTTGAAGGGTCTCACAGACGTTCAGCACCAGCTGGGAGTACTGAGGGATGTCACTCACTGCAGAGCAGACAGGGAGGGGACACTATCATTTCACCCTCCCAACTCTCACTGCACACCAAGGGTTCCCTCCCCAGCAGGCAGCTGGGAATGTAGTATGGTGTGGGGAGGGAGAGTATCTGTCCCAGGGAAGAGGAGGAGAAACAACTGGGGAAGAGAAAGAGTTGTCCTGAAGATAAGAGTTCTAAAATTGAAAACTCAAACCTCACAGGAGAAACGTCTGACTCTAAGTTGGAAGGAGCCCTGCCCAGGCTGGCTGCCAGCAGGGGTGGGGAGACTGCTCCCCCCACTCCACTCTGCCCCTTACCTCTCATCTCCTTCATCTGCAACACTGTGATGAATGCTGAGAACACCTTGGCCTTGGTCTTCTCCATGAGTTGCTGGTCTGCCTGAAGCACTCCCTCCAAGATCTCCGTCAAAGGTCCAAGGATTTCATCCACAGAACCTAACTCTCTAGAAGTAATATGGGGTGGAAAAGGAGGGGAGAACACATCTCACAGAAAGGAGACAAACCGCCCTGCCACAGGGCAGCCTGCCTCTCATCCTGGGTTTGCTGTCAGCCCCGCTCCCTGTGAGGGAAAGCCAGCCCATTTCACACCCATTTTCTCCCCCTCAGGAAGGTGACGTCAGCAAAGAGGAACAAGAAGGCCCCGAGGAGGCAGCTCCAGCCACAGACCACCTCTCCCGGCGCAGTGCTCACCTCTTCCACTGCCGGAGGAGGATAAGCAGCAGAGTGCACATCATGGAGCCGAGGCGGAGGCAGTTCACTGAGGCTGGGACTAGGAGCTGAAGGGACACAGCACACCAGTTACAAGTCAGGCTTCCTGGGAGCTGACACAGCAAGAGAATTTGAGCTCCATCCACAGAGCACCTTTCAGCCTCATGTCTGTCTTTCCTACCAGTGACCTCACAGGGGTGGGACACAGTGGAAGAGGCCAGGGGCTGGCACGGCAAGAGCAGACCCCTGCCTCCCCACTGTAGCCTCAGGCCTCCCAGGCCAACTAAGCCCTCTGACCTGACCACTTGCGTGGCTGCAGACTCGTGAGCTGCCATTTGACCTCAGAGACCTTCTCCCTGGGAGGAACGTGAAATCCTTCTAACACACTGACTAACACTTACTAACGCTTTGGTCCCATCAAGCACATCAAGAAAGAGCTGGTGACGCACTGCAGAGTCGGTCAGGTGCATTATCTCCGCCTGCAAACGAACAGAAAAAAAATGTCAGTTGGGAAAATTTCCCAGACTTTAGAAGTCAAGAAATGTGGGGTTCTCTGTCAGGCACTTAGTCATCGTCTCTCTGATTAAAATGGGGCTTGAGGGGGGCCCGCCCGGTGGTGCAGTGGTTTAGTTCGCGCTTGCAGCCCGGGGTTCACGGGTTCAGATCCCGGGCGCCCGCCGATGCACTGCTTGTCAGCCATGCCGTGGTGGCGTCCCATATAAAGTAGACGAAGATGGGCACGGATGTTAGCCCAGGGCCAGTCTTCCTCAGCAAAAAGAGGAGGATTAGCAACGGATGTTAGCTCAGGGCTGGTCTTCCTCACAAAAAAATATAATAATAATAAAATGGGGCTTGAGGGCCCTGCTGTTTTTTTGGCCACCCTTAGATATGGTCAGCATCAAGCCCAGGTTGACCTCCTCCTGCTTACAACATCCTTCCTCTGCTCAGACTCTTTAAAGGTTTCCCAGTGCACTGGGAATACAAGGCCTGGGAGGACCCACAGCATCTGGTCCAATGGATTTTGATCTCACACCCACCTGTGCTGACTCTATTCCAGCCCTACTGACCTCCTCCCTCCTCCTGAACATACCAAGCTCCTTCCACGTCTACACCCTTGCACTAGTGAGTCTCTCTGCCTAGACTACTCTGTTCCACAGGCTCTCAACCTGGAAGGCTCCTTCACACATTCAGGTCTCAGTTTGGACATCACCCCCTCAGAGAGGGCCTGACTACTCCTATCCTACCTTACCATTCACTACCATAGCATCCTCATTATTTCCTTCATAGTGAATTATCACAATCTGAAACAATATTTCACTGTGAGTTTGTTTACAATTTGCCTCCCTCCCAGGCCACTCTCCATGAGATCAAAGACCTTATCTGCCTTATTCACTGCTGTATCCCTGGTGCCTGGCATAAGGTAAGCATGCCATTAATATCAATTAAATGAATGAATGAACGATCAATATCCTGGACATAACCAGACAGGTTTCCTAAGAAGGAACAGGATGGGGGGATTTTCAGAACTACTGTGCAGGAAAAGCTGCCCAGCTAGGGCCTAAAAGGCAGCTGACACACAGTTATTCCCTGGGGAATCAATCATTCTCCAAAGATGGCCGAGCCTTCTGAAGTGTCTGTAGTCTCAGAGGTCGAAAACCACTGTGCCACAGCAAAACTCCAAGGCCATGGGCAGTCTGGCACTAGGGAACAAGCTGTAGAAGATGTGAGAGTATGGTTGGAACAAGGGGCATCTAGCAAGCTGAAGTTATTCATGAAGTCAAGATATTCACCTGGATTCCCCAGGGAAGAACAGTTCAACATCAAGTCCATACTACACAGCATGATGGTGTCAAACCACAAAAAAAATGCCAAGAAATTAATGCAAACTCTTCCCAGATGTTAACTCTCTCTAAAAACCAACTCTCAGTAGATACATGTTGCAGAGACAATGGCCTCTATTAAGTTTCTAAGGAGACCAGGAAATGCAATTTCTAGAATCAATGAAAACAAACTGCCCTCTGGAGAGGGTGCTGCTGCAGCTGTCACAGCCACCTGCTGACTAGTCACAAATATTTACCTAGCGTCCACGAGGCACATCGTGCGAGAAGGCAATTATACATGTGCATGAGAGGTAGAGGAAGGAAGGCAGCCCCTAAGACCTATCCAAGGCCACAAAGGCAGCTACAGCAAGCTTTTATGAATATCTCAAGGGATTTAAAATTACTTCTCTGCACTTCTCTTAGGGTCTCTTGTCGGACCCAGTGCCCTCAAACACCCCATATTTGCCCCCATCTTTTGGCAGAGAACGTGTTACATTCTAACTCTCAGGGAACAACTCTGATTCACTCTTTATCCCAAGAGGCTGTATCTGCTAGGCATCCCAACATCGTTGCTAGGATACCAAAGTGAAAACTCGCCCCAGGAGGTTCTTACATGACTGGTGGCAATAATGAGAAGCATCCTCCAGGCGGAGACCAGCATCTGATACTCTACCGAGGAGGTGCAGCTGCTGCCGTCTGTGTCAGCTGTGTGAACTGCCAACGACTTGACATACCCTGACCAGTAGGCAAAGCGTTTCTCGCTGGAAAATTTCTTGAGTGTATCTTTTAATGACTGGTCTAATGAGCCCCTAGGGTGTCAAGAGAAAACAAAGCCTACAGTTAGGTTTTGAAAGCAGATAGGAATGTGATGGGCACAGACCCTTGTTGAGGCAGGGAAAGCAACCTCACATGGGCTTAAAGGCAGTCGGCTCCAGATCATCTCCAATGTGTGGGGCTCATACTTCTTGCTCAACATAATGGGTTAGGCTGAGGCCTTTTCCAGGATTCCTCCTCCATAAAATCCCGAGCACATGGAGTTTGCTTCACAATAACTCTTTCTGACAATCATAAATGCCATCAATGGATTGGTCAGGGACATAGCTCAGTTGCCCTCCATAAATGGCTCCAAACCAGCTCTCTCCTCTGCCTTGGCTCATACAGCCATGCACCCAGTGGTAGGCCACCATGGTCCCTCCCCCAAAACCTTTAATTAAAATCTCAAAAGGGAAAAGGACTCACTTAACTACATAGTATATCTCCAAGCAAATTATCTTCATAATGAGGGCACAGGTTTCCAGGATGCTGGGCTGTGGAGAGGGAGAGCAGAGCAGACACCACTCGTGAGGAGAACCTCTTCCCTAGTGTCCTCCCACACGGTAACAGAGCAGGGACCCACAACGGGACAACAAGAAAGCACATCCCCTATCGAATGAGAACAGGCATCTAACTTGCTAGAGCAGAAGCGTCAGGTCCACAGTGTCTCCAAGTGAGTGGAGAAGACCATGCAGCCATCAACACAGAGTATGCATGCCACTTTCCTTCCCAAAGCAAGACATCAAAGGGAGAGGAAACAAGCACTTCTCTAAGAAAGAAGTTTCTAGTGAAGAAAATGTTCTGGGTGTTTAACTAGGAGAGGTATCATTTTCTACAGCTCAGTCTCACAGCTCAGCCTCTACTCCTAGGGACTTTCAGTCACTGTCCTACCTTCTACCACAGCTTACCTCAGATGTTTCTGAGGGAGGAGAAAGTGTTCCAAACAGTGGACTGGTTAAATTCTCCCAAAACTTGGGTCTAGAAAGAAAATACAAGCTGGAAATCACACTTCCTCCCACATAGTCCCTTCTCTCTCCACCTCCCTTTGGTGGTTATTTCATATTTTACCAGTCCCAATCGTAACATGTGTCTCATACATCACTTGCTTCCACATAAATGTAAAGGGTTCCGTGGATAAAATTATGTTTTCCCCTTAAGAAACACAATTGTATGTTTGTGTTGAATCATGAAACTCTCATGATTCATTCCACTGTGCATTTCCAAAAGTCTTGCAATGATGAGAGTGAGGAGGGAAACAAGGATGGCAGACTCCCACGTTTAGCCTTTGTAACGTTCCTTCCCTTTGGGCAAACAGGGTTCACGAGAATAGGGTGTTTAATTCAGTTCAATGGCTTGAGCAAGCCATCCTCATCTGAATCTACTGTTTGTCAAGAGCAATGGGTTTTAGGGGTTGGCAGAAGGCGGGAACATAAAAGGTGGGAACTCTAAGGTAAACACATCTTTACCTCGGAGTCAAGATGACACCTGCTGGTGGCAGCATTAAAAAGAGAATAACTAGGGGGCGCCCGGTGGCGCAGCGGTTTAGTCCGCGCTTGGCAGCCCGGGGTTCACAGGTTCGGATCCCGGGCGCCTGCCGACGCACTGCCTGTCAGCCATGCTGTGGCGGTGTCCCATATAAAGTAGAGGAAGATGCGCACGGATGTTAGCCCAGGGCCAGTCTTCCTCAGCAAAAAGAGGAGGATTGGTGACGGATGTTAGCTCAGGGCTGGTCTTCCTCACACACACACACACAAAAAGAGAATAACTAAGAGTAAAACTCCCATACATTGACCCAGGCACTAAGCACTTTTTATGCACATGCTCAGTTAGCTATCACCACACACCTCTAAGATAAGAACTATGGTTCCCCTGTCTTAGAGACAAGCACATGAGCCTTGAGGTTAAGTAACTCCCGGAGGCAGACTTACTTGGTTCTGAGGACCAGCATGGCACTGTCCCGACGGTCCTGCCACAGGGCATGCAGAAAGGCAATGGCTGCACGATGCAGCAGGGGTGGGCACCAGTAGCGATCCTGTTGCTGCGAATCAATCAGCTCCAGCACCGCGTGGAGACAGCTCCATACCCCAAGGCTGAATTCCTGCAAGAGGGGCAGGGGCGAGTTCAGTCCCAGAGCTGCTCCCAACAACCACCCGCAGAGCCCAGCACCCACCTCCCAGGAAGCTGTCTCCCAGCTTCATCCCAGGTGCAGGCTCACCTTGGAGCCATCACTGCCATCCTTCACCTCCAGATTCAGAAACAGTTCAATGAGGCCTGGCTGAGTCTCTACTGCAACCGTGAGGAATTCCAGAATCATGACTTTGATGCGCATATCCTCAATCTTGCTCTGTAGTCGGATCAGGAAGGCATCTCGAATGGCAGCCGCATCATTGCCCAGACAGGCATACACTGACATTGGGGCCACCTGGTGGAGACCGGGATACACAGGCTTAGAGTTCTACTTCCAGAAAACCCTCAACAGGCTCCTGCAGAAGGGTGCTGCAGAACTCTCAGAAAATGGGCAGAAAGGGAAACATCCAGACGCACAGTTCTGGGTCAAAAGGGACATAACCCCAAACTACAGCACAAGATGCCCAACAATTTACAAGAGAAATAGTAATCGATAAATTAATTAGTTAATTAAAAGATGCGCAACCTCTCTCATGGTTAAATAAAAGCAAAATAAAAAATGAGATAATATTGACTTGCCTATTAGATTAGAAAAGATTAAAAAACTGATGAAGTCATTGTGGCAAGGATATAAGACTTGGTGTTCAGAGTATAAACTGTTACAATCCTTTTTGGATGACAATTTGGAAATGTCTAATGAAAATTAAAACGTTCACTGGTATCTAATTTTTAGGAACTGTAAACAAAAGTTCAGAGTTTTATGGATTATAATGTTCACTGCAGCACTATTTACAATAGTGAGAGACAGAAAATAGCCCAAATAAATTAGGATGCATCCATCCTATATGGCATGCCACGCAAAAAAAATAAAGAGAATGAAGTAGCTCCAGGTGTACCCACATGGAAAGACTGCAGGATATGGTGTTAAGTGAAGAAAACCAGTCACAAAACAGTATGTCTAGTGGAATTCTACTTTTGTAAAGAACACAAGTGCACACCCAAACACCTTTAATATATAAGCACAGATAAAAAGAAATCTGGAGCAATGCGTACCAACCTGCTCATAGGGATTCTTAGAATGAGGAGATCATAGGGTACCTTAATTTTCTATGTTACATTTATCTGTAACATTTAAATAAATATTTTTAAATGAGTGTATACATCTTTTGTAATCAGGAAAAAGAAAACCCTCATAAAACACAAGGGGTGTGTGTGTGCACGCGCACGCATGTGCGCATGTCACCAAGTTAGGGGCCAGCCCAGTGGCGTAGTGGTTAAGTTTGTGTGCTCCACTTCAGCTGCCGGGGGTTTGCAGGTTTGGATCCTGGGCATGGACCTACACACCACTTATCAAGCTATGCTATATCAGGCATCCCACATATTAAAAAAAAAAAAAAAAAGTAGAGGAAGATGGGCACAGATGTTAGCTTAGGGCTAATCTTCCACACCAAAAAAAAAAAAAGTCTAAGTTAGCTGCTTCTCTTGGGAGAAAGCAAGAGTGGTGTCAAGCATAAAGTCAGTTTTCTGAGGCTTTGGTTGGTTAAGTGGGATCCTACCGTGGCCAGACGTTTCAGCAGCTGGATGGCAAGGCGTGGCAAAGCAGGGTCATGTTTGTGGTAGATGTATTTGGCAAGAACAGCAATGAGGTTGTTCCCATGGGCACCTGAAGAAGCACGAGAAACAGTTTAGACACCAACAGTGCCTGACTCGAGCTCTTAGGGAGGCTGCTGCTCAACAAAGCTTGTATATGCGACGGAATTTACCCTCAAGTACTTGAAGGGTCAGAGCAAATCCAGGTGGCCATATCATTCTCTTTCTTTCAGTAGCCAAAGGAATAGGCAGGATTTGGGGGTAAACAGCTCAATGCAATTCGTTAAGAGCAGAAAAAGATATATTTTGAAGAAAACAAGTAGTCTTTTAATAAATGGGTTAGAAAAAGACATCACATTAAAGCATTGCACTGAAGCAGGGCAAAAATTATAAAAATCCCAAAATGATACAGCTAGAAGAGGTCTTAGACATTATCCAAACACCTACTTGAAAATGAGGAAACTGGGTCCCAAAGAGATTAAATGAGTTGTTTAATAACGTGTCCAAGGTCACACAGCTGGTTGGAGCCAAAATTTGAACCCATGCAGTCTGACTTTGAACATGCAGTTCTTAACTACTATTCTGTCATCAACAGGAGGCAGAAATGAAGTATGATCCAGTCCTCTTATTTCTAAGTCCAGGATGAGAGCTGCTGATCATTCCCAAATTTCCTCAAGGAGTTAATCAGAAAATACTACTGACCTCTAAAAACATAGCCTGTAGTACGTACTTATGGGCAGAAATGTTGCTGATTGGAAGAAAACTACATACCATGTTGTGTGAGAGCCTGTTCCAGAGGGGATACCACATTAGAAGGAGGTTTCAGTCGAATAACATTGTTGGTGACGGAGAATGCCAGTTTCACTGTCTTGATCAGCAGCTGGCCCTGCCCCTGGCCCTCTGCCCCATCACTAGGGTGCCAAATGGAAACCAAAGTTGATTCAGACAACATGACTTCATTTGCAACATATGTGCTCTCATGAATTAGATTCCAAAAATAATCCCAGAATTCAACAGCTTGTTACAGGCCCCAGTCCAAACTAGGAGAGAGGAGGAGCAATCAACTCCCTATGTTCTGTGCCAGTCTATACAGCAGCCACTAGGTTATATAAAGGCTATGTCCTAGGAAGAACAGGTTGTCTTTAAAAAGCTACTGCGTGTTATCTTAAACCGGAGCTCTTACAATGTGCAGGCACAATAAAGATATATGGGGGAAGGTGGAGAGGGAATCCTACCTGCGGGGCTGAGCAGCCATCACCATGTCGATGGTGTCCACGCCGATGCCCATGATATTAATAACTGTCTGCCCTGCTTCTGTATAGGCCAGGCTGCAGATGCAGAGAGACTGCAGGCTGGGGGTGTGACTGGAAGACAGACACATTCCGAGTTACCAGGGAGCCACAAGTTTATTACTGGAAGGAAAGGGCATTGTCTAAACCTAACCAACTGGGCATCAGTGATACAGATCAGCTCTTTGCCAGATGAAGGACTCTGATCACTTTCCTTATTAAATAGACTTGATCTTCAAGACTATCCTGATAAACGATCTAAATGTCCAACAATCAGTGGATATGTATACTGAAATGAATCATGATTAATCCATACAATGGATTGTATGGAACCATTAAAACAAGACATATCTATATGTAGTGGCATGGAAATAAAGTTACAGAGCAGTTAGTACAAGCAGAGGAAGAAACCTAGAGGCATCCACACTAACTTATTAAGAGTCATCTCTGGGAAACAGGTTTATGAGGAGCATTTTGCACTATTTCTCAACGAACATGCATAACTTTTGTAACGATCATAAAAATGATTAGTGTGTGAGTGTGTGTGTACAACCTCATTGGGAACAATCTCACGCACAGTTCACGTGCTTTTCTCTCTCCACAGAAAGGATCAACAGTCTAGTGGAAAGCAAATCAGAACCTCCAGAGTACTGAGCTCTGGGCTCACCCAAGGTGAGTTCTCTGGAAGAACGAAACGGCTCTGCCCACAGAAGCCTGTGTCTTCCCCTGGTGAGCGGCAGCATCAAGAGTACAAGCTGTAGTCATCACGCCCCTCATACCTGCTGGGCAGGTCTGTCTCATGACACAGGTTCAGTATCGCATGAATCAGCTCCAGGATCAGGCAACCTGGACTCCAGAAAAGACACAGGAATGATGTGGCCTCGTGTGATAACCCTTATTCCAAGAAAGGGAGAGAACGATCTCCAGGGAGCCAGAAATTCCTCAGATCTTCCCTGCCCACGCTTTCCTTACCAATCTGTTCTCTCACACCGTGGGAGTTGTAGCGCCATTTGTGGTAGCTGGGAAGCATCTCCTTCAGCACAAACATGACACAGGGCGCCAGCCCTTGGCTCTGGGTACTGCCAAGCTGCCCCTACAAGAAACCATGCTGTGAAAGCTTACGCCATTTAAGGAAAAGTCATTTAGTTCCTAGAGATTTAACTCCAAAACCACAGGTCCAAAGGGAATCTGGGCAGACCTTGGCATCAGTGAAAAAAAAAGAAACATCAGAACACTCTACTCTAGTTCAACTGAGTCCAAGTGGTGGGTTTCTCCAGAATAGAGAAAAGGACTAAAAAGACAATGTGACAAAGTCACAAAGGCACCTACATGAGGGATAGGGATGAAGATTAAATCTGGGCAGAAGGGAGGCACCTTAAACATGCAGGATATAGGACTGTCAATGATGGGGAATGCCAGTTTCACCGTCATGATCACCAGCCATCCCCCTAACCTCTACTCCATCACTAGAATACTAGAAAGATCTGATACTCAAAATTCTTTGTCCTAATATTACTTGTTAACATCAGTTTCCTTAACTTAAAAATTAGATTCTTTATTTATATATAAACATCTATATATATATATATATCCCTATCTCTATATAGGACTGTTTCTATCTTTTTAAGCATTTATTGATTGATTCCTGCAGGCAGGAAGAGTGCTGAGTGCTTTTCATGCATGGCTCTTTCAACAACTCCATGAGGTAGAGACCATTCATCATTCCTATTTTACAGAGGTTCTGAGAAATTCTATACTTGCTCAAGGTCATGCAGCTAGTAAGTGGTCAACCTGAAATGTAAACCCAATTCTGTCTGACTCCAAAATCCATGCTACACCAGTATTTTTCAAACTGAGTTGTGATCCATTAATGGACTGTGAGATCAGCTTACTGGAAAAAATCACCGTGCATCTTGCATAGTAAGAGTAGTGTCATATTGTGAAACTCTGCTTCAGGAGTATACACACACACGTGTACACTGGGATGTGATATAACATGTATGTATTACCCTTCGCTACATTCAAACTAGCTTGATAGTCACTACATTACAGCATACTTACTGCCTCTGAGTATTAAATAACACAGACAAAGCACCTACTGTAGAATCTGGAACATAGTAAATACTCAGTACACAGAAACTGTTATCACCATAACTTCAGAACAACTATTCTGCCTGCAAACAGGATGATTACAGTAGCAGAGGCAGGTAAACTGTTTCAGATGATGCTGACCAGATTTTACCTTGACAAGAGTGGTGATCAAGCGCAGAAAGGCAATAGTGACCCCATACTCGCCCTGGGGCTGTTCACTATTCATCAAGAGGTTTCCGTACCCTCCAGCATTCATTCCCTCCGCACTGTGAAAAAACAGAGAGAGGGGAAAAAATGATGTGGCAATTTCAAAGTTTCAGGAAACTGTAATCACAGAGCATTCTTGTTATTGTCTAGATGGCTTGGGCATAAAACAGGAAAACTCTGCAAAGGAATTAATCAAATTTAGGCAGTTTTACTAAGGTAAACATTAAGAACACGTTTTACTGATATACAAAATTAAGAGGTTTAAAGTGAAAAATCAAATAAATATCAGGAAAACATCCTTGTCTTATAAGCAAGAGAGAGCAAGGAGAGAATGCTCAGGTAGTAAGATGTAGCCTGGGTATTAATAACTGGTCTACCAAGTGAGCTTAAGTAGCCATGAAACAGGAAAAGTACAGAGTGACTATGGCTTGAGAAAAGGAAGCCAAGTCTCTGGACCCAAAGACCTCTGGACTCTCTAGGCTACCACATACCTAAGGTGGTTGCTGCTGGATGAGAAATACCTCTCTTTCTCCCTCTCAGGCTTTAAAGACTGTGAACCATCAGTGCTGGCCTAAGAGGAGAGCAGCCTCTGTGCCCCAAGTCCCATCATCTCCTTTGCCTTGTCCTCACTCATCCTTCCTATTTCGGGTCAGAGGGCTGAACAGGCAAGGAGCAGACAGGGTCAACGGGCACAAAGAAACTTTTTCAAAACTAATGAAGCGAGCCTAGACCTGAAACGTATATGGTACTCCCAGAGAATTACACTCTCCTCACCCGAGACCTGGCTCACCTAATCATCTGACTCATGTTGGAGACCTGGTGAGCCACGAACGGTAAAAAGCCTGTGTGACGAAGATCAGTCCAGACCTGAGAAGGGAAAAGAAGGGTCAAATGTCCACGTGTCTTCAGGTACACACCAAGTGCAATGTTTTTTGGCTGCTAGGAAGACTTGGCATCTTACCTTTGCTGGGTTCCGGGCAGCCAAAATGGTCAAGCAATTGACACAAGAAGCAATGACATCCACAGGTGGGGAGATCACTGTGGTTAACCTGGTTGAAGAACAGTGCATTACACCCAGTAAAATGAATAATACCATTTGTTCCATCACAATTATTTTCCGGTTCTCTCAGCAGGGATGTAAAAACAGGAAAGCCCTCAGCTGGGGATAGACATCACACCAGGGCGTCCCACAGAGGAACATGTGTGGACTTTAACCCGGGGCTGGTGTGACCAGATACTCACCGCTGCAGCAGCATATAGATGCGGGACGTGATGGGCAGGAGACAGTCTGCTATTGACAGATCTGTACTGATGACCTTATGGACCAGATCAATGATGGGTTTGACCCGCTGGCAGTGCTGAATCACATCTGAGGGGAAAGAAAGCCTGTGACCTCATGGGAAACACTGAATAGTCTCTTAGACCCAGAGAAACAAGTTACACTAATTATAATCCAGATGGTTCTGAATTTTATCTTGAAATTCTCTGTCTATCCTCCAAATCCTCTAAGCATGTCCATTTTTCTTCCCCTTAGTGATGTCTCCCAAAGCTGACCTCACCTGCAGTGGAAACAACATGAAGCAGCATTTCAATCTCACAGGTAAAGAGGGTCCAGCTGCTGTAGGAGTATTCCCAGCGCACCAGGTAAGCCCTGTCATCCAGCATTACTTGGCCCACAGTGCCCTGAGGTATGCGAAGGTTGGTTTGACCCCCTAAGGAAGAGAGGAATAGAAATTAGTCTAATATCTGAGGACACAATAAGAAGAGGTAACTCCTACACCAGACACCAATATTTAGTCACACAGAGATATACAGACTCTCTCCTAGTATCTAACATTGCTACAGCCTTTTCCATTAAAAAGAACAGAAAAAACCTCTTGTTATTTGGGGAAATGAGTCATTACACGTGTCTGAAAAACAGCTGAGGGCAGAGTGGTTTTCCGTTCCAAGGATGATGACAGAAATGCCACCTCCTGGGACTGTCAGTGCCCAGGTCACTGGGTTAAGTCAGTGGTGGTGCAGAATTTGAAGAGTAAGGCTGTTGCTTCTCTGGTTTACTCCTTGAGCACACGGAATACCCATGGGCTTACAAGTACTAATGGGCCGCTCTTACAGACTGCCAGTAGGAAAATAAATTGCTACAACTTTTTTCTACAACTTAATTTGACACTATCTTTCTAAACTTTTAATTATTTATTTTTTTTAAATTGTGATAAAACATACATAACATAAAATTTACCATTTTAACCATTTTTAAGTGCACAATCCAGTGGCATTAAGTACCTTGTTGTGCAACCATCACCATCATCCATCCAAAGAACTTTTTTCATCTTGCAAAACTGAAACTCTGTCCCCATTACCCAGTAATTCCCCATTTCCCCATCCCTTGGCCCCTGTCAACCACCATTCTTCTTTCTATCTCTACAAATCTCTTCTTTTAGTACTACTCTAAGTACCTCATGGGTGGAATCATACAGTATTTGTCCTTTTGTGGCTATCTTATTTCACTTAGCATAATGTCTTCAAGGTTCACCCATGTTACAGCATGTGTCAGAATTCCCTTTCTTTTTAAGGCTGAATGATATTCCACTGTATTTATACACCACATTTTGTTTATCCATTTTAGCTGTCGGTGAACACATATTTAAAATTTTTATTGTGTATACCCTTTTCCCAACCATTCCACTTTGGGGATTCTCTGTACTAAAAATAAAAGCACCAGTATATAAGAGTATATGTACCCAATGTAACACTGTTCGTAACGGCAAAAACCTGACACAGCCTAAATGTCTTTTAGAAGGAAAAAGATAAAAAATTATGGAACATCAAGAATAATTATGTAGTTACTAAAAAGAATGAGTCAGATCTATATGTAATAAGATGAACTCGCAGAATGAATTTATGAGAGTATACAGAAACATGTGAAAGGACACACACCAAACTCTCAACATTAATTATCTGGATACAGGTCTGAAGAGAGTTTATTTAACTTTTTAAAATATATCTCTGTGTTGTTTCCCCTGCTACAATGAACATGCATTATTTTTGAAATAAAACAATCTAATGATGTAAAAAACTGAAAAACTATTTATCAACAAATTTATCAACAAATCAACAAGCACAGTGGAGAGGTGAAGGAACTGCTTTAAAGGCACCTTGCAGGAAATAATCAAAACAGCAATGATGAGGTCTAAATAGAGACCGTGGAAAAGAGGCTACTAAACCAGAATCTCTTTATCTTACCAAGAGGGTAGAGCAATTTGGGTGTTTGCCTCCGCCACAGAGTTCCATCTTCATGGGAGATCACATCATTGGGCTTGTGCTTATAAAGTTCATTGTAGAAAGACATCTTATCCAAGAAACTATACACCTGCCAACATGCAGGAAAAAACCCAGCCACACATTTACCTGGGGGACATGTAAGGGGTCCCACATCTGCTTTTCTGCTCTTTCAGCCAGACTACGGATGTACTGACCCTCAAAATTCTTAGAAACCCAACCCTGTGACTCTTCTTAGAATTGCCTCTGCACTCCTTCCCAAATCTTCACCATTCTTTAACACCCAACTCAAGGCCCCCCTCACTCCACAGATAGTTGCCTCTCCTGAATAGTATGGTCTTTACTACTCAAAAGACACTTACTATATACCACCTGGCTTGATTAGTTATTTATTTCTTATATCTATTATTCTCTTCCAATTAGATACTAAGGAACTTTATATTTTGTCTTGTTCCCACAGTATCTACAATAGGTACTTACTAAAAAGATTTTTATTTAATTTTATAGAATTGAGGCACTATTTTTGGCTTTTTTTTTTTTTTTTTGTGAGGAAGACCAGCCCTGAGCTAACATCTGTTGCCAATCCTCCTCTTTTTGCTGAGGAAGACTGGCCCTGGGCTAACATCCGTGCCCATCTTCCTCTACTTTATATGGGACGCCGCCACGGTGTGGCTGACAGACAGTGTGTCGGCGGGCGACCGGGATCCGAACCTGCGAACCCCAGGCTGCCAAGCGCGGACTTAACCGCTGCGCCACCGGGCAGCCCCTATATTTTGGCATTTTTTATTCAACTTCAGACTAATTCCTGCCACGGCACTGGAATTTCAATGTGGAGAGCAAAATGGATTCCTAAAAATATCTCCCACTCTTTTTAGGCATCTAAATGAACAACTTACCTTTTTGGCAGTAGACTTCCCTGATACGAGGGCCTGTAGCAATTGGAGGAGTGGGGAGAGGAGATGAGGAAACATTCCACACACACTGTCCAGAATGATCCCAAGACCAGACGTTGGCTCCTATGGTGGAAGGGGAGAAGTCATTGACCTTCACATTATCCATGAATTAACACATCTCTGATTGTCTAGCAATCATAAGAAAAATCTAAAATGAATCCTTTCCTTTAGGCAGACATCATTCCTCCCTAATAATTTAAGACTTCCATATTTCCACTGAAAAAGGCTATCAACAACTGATCCAGTGACTTCTTCCTGGCCATTATCTCTATAGGAAAATAACAATGTTCACCTCTGCATGACATGTTTCCACTAGTGAAAAGCACCCAACAACATGTCAGCATTTAGCGCGACACATGAGCAACAGAGCCTCAATCTAAACATTGTTTCATACTACCTTTTCCCAGGAACACTGTGATTCTGTAAGACTGGGTAGCATCTCAGAAAAAAGAAAATAAGATATACAGGCAGAGCAGTTAGGCCACAGTACAAGGGAAAACAGATTTATTCATCAGGTAGACCTTGAGGCTTAAGGCTGTTGTCAATGCTAAGACTAAGTACTGGTGAGAAACCATTCTCTCCAAAGCCAAATTCTTACTCTAACCAGTTACAATACTCTGACATTAGACACAGTTACAATCCCCTAGTAGTATGTTCAAGAGTTATAGCAACACTGGTGCCTGAGACTCCCAACGGGAAAAGAGACTTGGTGCATAGAATAGATAACACACTGGTTAGTAATGTGGGCCACAGACTCAAGTCAGACAGAAATGGATCCTGATCCTGGCTGTCAGTCTAGCTGTATGACCTTGGGCAAGTCACTTCACATCTCAGAGCATCACCTTTCTCATATGCAACATGATGATGATAATAATACCATCTACTTCATAGGTTTTTGTAAAAATTAAATGAGAAAAGAGACATAAATGCTTACTGTAAGACCTTTCACAAAGCAAGTGATTGATAAGTTCTTTTGCTACAGAGAATACCATAGCATGACTCCCTGTGACATACTTACTGTTCCCCAGAATAGTTCTGGAAGAGAAGGGTCTGCCAGGACTTCACACGCTGTGTCAATTACATCCTGTTGGGGGAGGAGGAAGAAAATGACTTATTCTCCCTAGCTGAACCAGTCTATCTTTTTTTACTGTATTCTGTTGAAATAAAAACACAAATAATACCTTCATATAGTATGTCAAAAAAAACTCTGGGTTTACAAAGTAAGATTACACCCTGTATACCTATTGTACAGTGTTAGGCAAATTAACCTCTCTGAACCTCAAAATCTTTATCTGTAAAATGGTGACAATATTACCTGCTTCACAGTCTTGTCGTAAGGATTAAATGAGATAATGTATGGGGAAGTGAACTGTAAATTTTAAAAGGCCATGTAAATGTGAGGTACTTCTAGTCTCAGCTAAACTATTCTCCTAGGGGCAAGAATAATGCCTTTTTAATTTTATAATCCTCAGCATTTAGTACAGAGCTTGGCACACACTGGGAATCTAATAAAGGCTTATGGAATGATTTTTTTTTTTTTAAATCCAAGTACTAGGACTCTTGCAACCCCAATATGTTAATACCAATCCTCCAGGTGTATAGTAGAGTCCAAATGTGACCAGAATTTTGGCAAAGGATACAAAGCTTGTTCTATGCCCCTAGAGCTTTGGAAATTGAGTCTTTCAATTAACACCAATTTCTTTTCTCTCTAATGATAAGAAATTTTCATATTTATCAACTTCATCAATTTCTTCAATTTCTAAAACAAGTCACTAATCATTAAAAATGAATAAAATTACTTAGTTATAAAAGAACTCCTCAAATACCATTTCCCACTAAAAGGGACCAGGGTTCCTTGGAGAAATGGCAGATTCCAGGTTTGGGGCAAGAATCTTATAAGATAATCCTGCAACAGTTTGTCATTCCAGAAAGCAATAGAGCTATCAAAATAAGTAAAGGTAGTGTCAAATAGATTCAGAAGCTAATCTGAAAATGCTCTTACTGGCCAAAGATGGGGCAACCTGAGCAAAAAAATAATAACTGCAATGGATTAAAACACAAGTAGTATGTTTAAATCCATGAGTTCACAACAATATGTAGAAAATAAAAAATCTCATTAGCCACCTTTGGAGGATGCTAGGGAAAACTGGTAAATATAGGAAAAGAACATGTACCCTACGCCAGAGTATCAAATAGTTAATGAGACCAAATTTCTTTCTTTTTTTTTTTTGTGAGGAAGACTAACCCTGAGCTAACATCCATTGCCAATCCTCCTCTTTTTGCTGAGGAAGACTGGCCCTGGGCTAACATCTGTACCGTCCTCCTCTACTATTTGGGACGCCACCACAGCGGGGATAGACAAGCCATGCATTGGTCCGCGCCCGGGATCCAAACCTGTGAACCCTGGGCCGCCAGAAGCAGAGCACACGAACTTAACTACTATGCCACCAGGCCAGCCCCTCTTTTTTTTTTTTCAATTGAGGTATAACTGATACTAACATATTAGTTTCAGGTGTACAACATAATGATTTGATGTTTGTATATACTGTGAAACAAATTTTTTTTTATAGCAATGTTTCATCCAATGAACAAAAGGGGAAAGAGAGAATAGTGCCATTTTGTAACCCCTAAAGAACTAATGGATCCAGACAGTGATGTGGCTTGTGGCTACCAGAGTGGACAGCATAGGTACAGACTAAGAGAAACTTGATAAACTTAATCAACCAATAATGTGTGGACTTTAGTTATTTAGATGCTGATCCAAACAAACCAACTTATGACAAACGTGACATTTATAAGATAATTAGAAATTTGAACCTTGACTTGATATTTGAAAATAATGTTTTTTTAGATGTGATAATGGTTGTGAAGTTTTACCAAAATATTCATAGATGAAACTAAATGGTGTCTAGGATTTGCTTCAAAATGATCAAGGAGGGAAGGGGCAGAAATGAGTAAGATCAGCTGTGAGTTGATAATTAGGAAGCTGGTGATGGGATCATGAGGGTTCATCATACAATTCTGTCTACTTTGGTATAAGTTTGAAATGTTTCATTTTTAAAAAAATATTGCAGAAGAATATTTATTAGCACTCACAGAAACTTGGATACACGCACTACAGAGTGAAAAAAATGAGGTTACAGGGGCCGGCCTGGTGGTGTAGCAGTTAAGTTTTGTGTGCTCCACTTCGGCAGCCCAGGTTTGTGGGTTTGGATTCTGGGCGCAGACCTACACCACTAATCAGCCATGCTGTGGCAGCAACCCACATACAAAATAAAGGAGGACGGGCCACACGTTAGCTCAGGGTGAATCTTCCTCAAACAAAAAGAGGAAGATTGGCAACGGACGTTAGCTCAGGGCAAATCTTCTGCAGCAAAAAAAAGAAAAGAAAAAAAAAATGAGGTCACAAAACAGTATATACATGTGATTCCATGTCTAGATAAAAATTATCATATTTTTATGTATATGTGTATATATATATATGCAGAAAATGTTTGGAAGGAAACACATCAAAATGTTAATAACAGGTTATCCTGTGTGGTGAGATTGTACCTTTTTTTTGTTATCAAACTTTCTGATTTTTCTATCATTAATATGTTATCATTTGTACAGTACAATAAACGAAAACAAACAGCAATAAATAAAGTACACCTGAGGTATATGGGTGTGTGTTATATCAGCTCTAAAGGGGTATCTTAGGGATATGATTGCAAAGCTGGACAGTGTAGACAGCCTCATGAAAGCCAGATACCGACCTGCTGATTGCCCAGCGTGTGCAGCTCCAGCGAAGTCAGAACAAAAGAAAGGAGTCCATAGACACACATGCATGCAGTGCTGGTGGTACACTGTAACGGCAAAGGAGTCAGTGAATAATTCTAAATAACATAACTCTTCCCCAGATTCAGCACAATCCTATCACATTAATATAGTCTCTGTAAACAAATGGGAAAGGAATCTGAGGCTTCATAATTTTCCTAGTTTAGTCCCAAGATCAGGAAGACAAAGGGAAAAAAGAGAAAACAGGAACCACAAATATTACAACATAGTCAGGAATAAAATCAAAAGGGAACCATTTTCAAAATGATCTAAGTTTTTGTGGGGAAGAATACCACATCCAGCCTAGAGAAAAGATAGAGTCTCTGTGCTGATAATATGAAAGATTCAACTGCCTGAGCTGTAACCAAGATAAATCAACCAGTGCCAATAAGTGGGGCCTGCTGGCCGAGGTTTCATTTCAGCATGTCAAAACAAACTCACTAAACTGTGCCACTCGAATTAAGCCCCAACACAAGACTCAAGAGAATTTCTAATTCATCCTGTTCCAGTTGAATGAGGAAGCCCCTCAAAGATTTCTCCAGTCAATATGGCTAAAGCTATCTTCTAGGAGATATACTATACTGACACAGTATACTACACTGGCAAAGAGTCAAACATAGAGGGTTCAAACTGTATCCACCACTAATTGTGATTATTGTTTCTGTGGGGAAACTACATCTCCCTCCATTTCCTAATGTGTAAAACAGGATGATAATCCTTAGTGCAAAGAAGTGTTTTAGGGATGAAATAAGATAATGTACAGAAGTGCTGAGCACAGTGTCTGGTCAAAGTAAATGCTCTAAAGGTTAGTTACAACATTATCACCATTATCCACGTCACTATTACAATTATTACTACTATTATCATGATTCATTAATGAGCTTCTGCCCTGCTCTTTGCCCATTCTCATGCTCAAACACCAATAACCTGAGGCTCACATCATTCCCTCCACTGGCCAGTGAGCGGAGCAGTCGGGTCAAGTACTGAAATACATTCAGCTGGATGGCTGTGCCACCTATCTTCCGGACAACACTGCTTGTCTCATCTGGATTCAGGGTGTGACGGAGGAGAGCCCAGGCCAAAAGCACTGGGGCATGATGTGGGATGTCCCCGAAGGTCAACATCAAATGGTCCATATCCTAATGAAAAGAGACAACAATGTCTGCATCACTAAACAGAAAGGGTCAAGATCCCTCCACGGGATCCTTTGTCATGCTTAGTAAATCTTCCATTCATCCACAGTAGCTCCTCTCTCCCACTCTGATATTTCACTCTTCCCACACCCCAAGCCACCTCACTAATAACCCCTCAATTACTCTTCCCTTTACCCACAATTTTTTCTTCTAGGTATTCTTAATCTAAGATTATAAAATACACGTTCAAATGGAGACTTTTTAGGAAATTTCCCCTGATCCTTTTGAATTTTCTTTGATCTCCTCTCATTTTCTATCTTTCTAACCCTCCCCTCTCAATGTTCTTCCCCTTTACTCTTCTTGCACAGGCTCCATAAATGCAGGCAACCCCCTAGGTTCTGTCCTTGGGCCCCTTTTGTCCTTATACCATCTCCCCAGGTGACTCCACTCATTCTCACAGATTCAACTATCACTTCTGTGCAGATAACTGACAAATATGAGATTTCTTCCAGGTCCAATTAACTTCTTAACAATGTAGAACCTCAAGTTCCACAACAAGGAAAATTTTATGTAGCAATATAGTTGAATGGTTAAAAACATACTAGAACTGTAAACAGTCTAAAAAAAGAAAAGGGGCTGTTCCAAGTTCACCTGACAAATAAGCCCATCCTGGGCCAACTGGTGCAGCTCTCTCCTGTCATCCAGAGCACACTTATGCAAGGATTCAATATCCATGCCCTCCACCAGGATAAGGGCACTAAAGTAGCTGGAAAGAAACATGGCATGGTGGTGTCATAAATGCTACTCGGAATCTCACACGAGAATAAGGTAAAATGTAAGACACTTCAATACCAAAAAAAATTATTGAGTCGTTTTACATTCTTTTTTCATACTAAGTTTTCCAAATCCAGTATGTATTTTAAACTTCCAGCACATCTCAATTTGACCAGCCACATTTTAAGTGCTCAGTGCTCAGGTCATATGTGGCTTGTGCCTACCAAAGTGCAGATCTAGTACTGGAGGTTCCATAGCCACCAATGACATCTGACCCAGATAAACTGTCTCACTGGTCGAGTGTGTATGTTTGTTCAGAGGGAACAGGCCTCAAAATGAGGATATATCCATTGCCATAAAATTCAAAGTCCACAGACTATGATTTCAAAGAGGGCAGGGAACACATCTGCTTTGTGTATCACTGTCTTCTTAGCATTTGCACAGTGCCTGGCCTAAAATAGTTGCTCAACAAATTTTTTGTTGAATGAATGGATGAATCTCTGAGATGAAGACAGTAAGTAAAAGAATAGAAGGCAATACTTATTTTGAGAGAATATGTTCCTCTCAATCCCAGTCTTTATTCCCTGTATAACCTGGAACGTGGTGGTACATCCATCTATTCATCAACCCATTAAGTGAAAAGTACACCTTACCTCCTCCCCTCTCCCATTCACAGGACCACTATAATATCAATGCTCTAAACATTGTACAAGTTCTATGGCCTCAATTCATTCAGACTTACCCAATCCGATCCACAAAAGGATCCATGGTCTCATCCACGAGGTGCCTGTTGGTTTGCCTACTACCAAATCCTTGCTCTTTAAACATCTTGGTTAATACCAACAGGTCACTAGGTGCCATCTCAAAGTATGCATAATAAAGGAAAATAATTTCTAGCAGCATGGACTGTTCCCGAAGGCACTGAACAAACCAGCGAGACACTTGGCGCTCAGTCTGCACAACCAATGAAGAAAAATAAAGGGAAATAAGTCAGATTTAAAACCATATTTACAGTTTTTAAGTTTTTTTTTTATTGATGTCTTAATAGTTTATAACACTGTGGGGTTTTAGTTGTACATTTTTGTTTGTCCGTCACCATGTTTATTAGGTAGTACATGTATAAGAATAAAGCAAAAAAAGTCTCCCTCCCTACAATTCCTATTCCCAGTCATCCAAACCGTTCCCTAGAGGCAAACACTGCTAGAGGTTTCTGTCTCTCCTTCCAGTAATACGACATACACATTCATTCATTCATTCCATAGTCTGCCTGTCTGTCTAACTATCTATCCATCCATCCATCCATCCATCTCTAAACCAAATAATATATCATACAAACTATTCTGCACCTTACTTAACAATGTATCTTAAAGATTATTTCCTCTAATAGTATATTAAGAACTTCCTTATTTTTCATTCCTTTTTAGAGCCGCATAGTAACCAATCAACCAATCCCCTCATTATTTTTAATGCTGCAGAGTACTCCACTGCATGGAAATGCCACAATTTATTTTAACCAGCCCACTTGGATGGATATTTAGGTTATCACCAATCTTTTGCCATTAAAATCAGTTATACAACTGACAGAACAACTAGAAGAGCAAAAACGTCAGCAAAGACACAGAAGATCTAAACAATCTTGACCTGATTGATAGTTATAGACTACCACACCCAACTACTGCCAAATACACATTCTTTACATGTGTACATGGTACATTCACCAAGACAGATCATACGATGGGCCATAAACTATGGGAGAATAAATTTTAAAAGACTAAAATGATACAGAATGTGTTCTTTGATCATAATGGAATCAAATTAAAAATGAATACCAATAAGATAGCTAAGAAAACATCCAATGTGGAAATTAAACACACTTCTAAGTAATACAAGGGTCAAAGAAACTATTTTGAGCTGAATGCTAATAAAAATCCAACATGTCAAAATTTGTGGGATACAGCTAAAAGCAATGCTTAAAGCAACATTTATAGTTATTTATTAGAAAAGAACTAAAATCTGTTATCTAAGTTTCTACTTTAAAAGACTAGAAAAGAGCAAATTAAACCCAAAGTAAGTAAATGGAAATATTGAAGAGCAGAAATCAGTGAAATATAAAATAGACATACAATACAGAAAACCAAAGACAAAAACAACCATTATCAGAAATGAATCAGCAGACATCACTACAGATCCTACAGAGAGTAAAAGGATAATGAGAAAATATTATTAACAGCTTTATGCAAATAAATTTGACTTCTTAGATGAAATGGACAAATTCCTTGAAAGACACAAATTACCAAAACTGACACAAGAAAGAAACAAGAAACTTGAATAGCTCTATATCAATTACAGAGAAGTGAATTCAGAATTAAAAACTTTCCCACAAAGAAAGCTATAGGCTGAGAAGGCTTCACTGGTAAATTCTATCATACACTTAAGGAAGAAATAATACCAATACTACACAAATTCTTTCAGAAAACAGAGGAAGAAGGAACATTTTCCAACTTATTTTATGAGGCCAATATTACCCTAATACCAAAACCAGACAAAGACATCAAACTACAGACCAATATCCCTCATGAACATAGGCACAAAACTCCTTAACAAAATTTTAGCAAGTCAAATGCAACAATATATAAAAAGCAAACTACATCATGACTAAGTGGAGTTTATGCCAGGAATTTAAGACTAGTTTGACATCTAAAAACTCAATGTAATTCACTATACAGAGTAAAAGAGAAAAACCATAAGATGATTTCAACAGATGCAAAAGAAAATGAACAACATTTAACACTCATTCTAATAAAAATGGAGAACTCTCAGCAAACTAAGAATAGAAGGGAATTTCCTCACTCTGACAAAGGACAGCTACAAAAATAATTTACAGCTAACAACATACTCAATGGTAAAAGACTAAACGCTTTCTACCTAAGATGAGAAACAAGGTAGGTAAAAATGTTGGCTCTCTTACCACTTCTGTTCAACACTGTACTGAAGGTCCTAATCAGATAATAAAGCAAGAAAACAAAATAAAAAACATACAGATTTGAAAAGTCAAACTGTCCTTATTTACAGATGACATGATCATGTATATTAGAAAATCCTATTAGAAAAAAACTACTAGAATAAGTGAATTTTTAGCAAGGTCACAACATACAAGAGTGATGTACAAAAATTAATTGTATTTCTAAATACTAATAATGAACTAGAAATGAATTTTTTAAACAAACATTTACAATAGCATCAAAAAAGTAAAATAAGGGGATGGCCCCATGGCATAATGGTTAAGTTGGGCATGCTCCACTTTGGCGGCCCAGGTTCACAGGTTCAGATCCCAGGCACAGACCTACACCACTTGTCAGCCGTGCTGTGGTGGCGACCCACATATAAAATAGAGGAAGACTGGCACAGATGTTAGCTTAGAGCTAATACTCCTCAAGCCAAAAAAAAAAAGAGGAAGATTGGCAACGGATGTTAGGTCAGGGTGAATATTCCTCAGCACACACGTACACACCAAAAAGTAAAATAAATATTTAAGAATAATTTAACAAAAGATGTATAATACTTGAATACTGAAAACACTAAAACCCCATTTAGGGAAATTAAAGAAGATGTACATAAATGAAGGGATATATTAGGTTCATGGACTGGAAGACTCATTAACATTATTAAGATGGAAAATCTCTCCAAATTGATCTACGGATTCAATAAAATTCTAACCAAAATCCTAGCAAGCTTTTATTTATTTATTTATTTTTGGAAGAAAGAGACAAGCTTATTCTCAAGTTGATATGGAAAAGCAAAAAACCTAGAACAGCCAAAACATTTTGAGAAAGAAAATAAGGTTGAAAGACTTATACTACCTGATTTCAAGACTATAAAGCTACGGTACTCAAGACAGTATGATATTGGCATAAAGACAGACGCCGAGTTCAACAGACCAGAGATGGACCCATACTTACCCGATCAACTGATTTTTTACAAAGATGCCAAGATAAGTCAATAGGAAAAGACAGTCTTTTCAATAAATGGTACTAGAAGATATCTGTATGGGAAAGAAATGAATCTTGTCCCTTATCTCACACTATGTACAAACATTAATAACTGACTTAAATATAAGAGCTAAAACTATAAAACTTCTAGAAGAAAACAAAATCTTTGTGACATTAGTTAGGCAAAGATTTCTTAAACAAGGGCCAATAGGCAAGAATCGTAATGGAAAACACTGATAAAATAGATTTTATCAAAATTTTAAATTTTTGCTCTTAGACACAGCTAAGGTGAGAAAAAACAAGCCATAAAGTGGGAGAAAATAATTGTAAAACGCCTATTGCCAAATGGCTCGTCTCTAAAATACATACAGAACTCTTAAAATTCAAATAAGACAAACATCTCAACAAAAACAATGGACCAGAGATTTGAATAAACACTTCACCAAAGAAGATATAAGCAAATAAGCACATGAAAAGATGCTCAACATCTCTAGTCATCGGGAACACAAATTAAAACCACAATGAGATACCACTACACACCTATTAGAATGTCTAAGATTAAAAACAGTGACCATACTAAGTATTGGTGAGGATATGGAGCAAAAAGAATTCTCACGCATTCTGGTAGGAATGGAAAATGGTACAGCCACTATAGAAAACAGTTTGTCAGTGCCTTATGAAGATAAAAACACACATTTACAATATGACCCAATAATCCAACTCCTAGGTATGAAAAACCTATGTCCACACAAAGACCTAGTACATTGCTCATAATAGCTGAAAAACAGAAACAACCGAAATGTCCACCAACTAATGAATGGATAAACAAAATAGGTATATCCATATAATGGAATATTATTCAACCATAAATAGGAATGAAGTACTATTACATGATACAGCATGGATGAATCTCAAAAACATTAAGCTAAGTGAGAGAAGCCAAATAGAAAAGACTACCTATTGTATGGTTCTATTTACATGAAATTCTAGAAGAGGCAAAATTATAGTGACAGTTACACTTATAAATGGTTAAAATGATAAATTTCAAGCTATGTATATTTTACCATAATAAAAAAGTCATCATTAAAAAAAACTATAAAGCAGAAAGCAAATTTGACAGAAAGCAAATTAGTGGCTGCTTGGGGCCAGAGGTCACAGATGGAATGCAAACTTTCTGGGGAGACAGAAATGTTCTATATATTAATCATACAAGTGGTTACGGCATGTAACTATATACAATTGCCCAAACTCAAACTGTACACTTAAAATGAGTAAATTTCATTGGATGGAAATTACACCTGAATAAAGCTGGGGGGAGGAGGTGCTACAGATTTGTCATTTACACAAGTCATTTCACATAAGTGTGAATGTATTCATAGGATAAACTCTTAACGTGGAACTGCTAGGTCAAGAAATATGTGCTTTTCAAATTTAGATCCTGTCATAATGTTTTCCATTAAAAACATACCAATTTAAATGGTTTTTGTGTGTGTGTGTGTGTGTGTGAGGAAGACCAGCCCTGAAGCTAACATCCGTTGCTGAGCCTTCTCTTTTTACTGAGGAAGACTGGCCCCAGGCTAACATCGTGCCCATCTTCCTCTACTTTATATGGGACGCCGCCACAGCATGGCTGACAAGCAGTGCGTCGGCGGGCGCTGGGGATCCGAACCCGCGAACCCCGGGCTGCCAAGTGCGAACTAAACCGCTGCACCACTGTGCCGGCCCAAAAAACATACCAATTGATACAGCAAAATATGAGTGAGTACCCACTATCCCATCCCTTGGACAAAAGTGTTGTCATGTGAATATGTTCATTGCTTTTGCCTACTTTTCTATTGGGTTTTACTTATTGATTTATAGGAAGTCTATTTTAAAAATCCTTTGTTTGGGGGCTGGCCCAGTGGTGTAGTGGTTAAGTTTGCACACTCCGCTTCAGGGGCCTGGGGTTCACAGGTTCCAATCCCAGGCACGGACCTAAACACCGCTTATCAAGCCATGCTGTGGCAGGCGCCCCACATAAAATAGAGGAAAATGGGCACAGGTGTTAGCCCAGGGCCCATCTTCCTCAGCAAAAAGAGGAGGATTGGCAACAGGTGTTAGCTCAGGGCTAATCTTCCTCCCTAAAAAAAAAATCCTTTGTGATTTGAGTCTTTAGACTTTGTTTATGGTGCTATTTTGGGGGGGGGGGGGCCTTGCAAAAGGTTTTGATTTGATGTTACTGAGTTTTATCATTTTTTTTCTTTTATGGCTTCTGACTCTTTTTTTTTTTTATTGATGTCTTAGTTTATAACACTGTGAGGTTTTAGTTGTACATTTTTGTTTGTCCGTCACCTTGTGGATGTAACCCTTCACCCCTTGTGCCCACCCCCACCCCCCTTCCCCTTGGTAACCACCAATCAGTTCTCTCTGTCTGTGTGTTCACTTATATTCCATATATGAGTGAGTTCATGCAGTGTCTGTCCTTCTCTCTCTGGCTTATTTCACTTAACATAATACCCTCTAGGTCCTTCCATGTTGTTGCAAATGGGACAATTGTGTCTTTTCTTATGGCTGACTAGTATTCCATTGTATGTATATACCACATCTTCTTTAACCAATCATCAGTTGAGGGACACTTGGGTTGCTTCCACTTCTTGGCTATAGTGAATAATGCTGCAATGAACATAGGGGTGCATACGCCTCTTGTGATGGTTGATTTCACGTCCATTGGGTAGATGCCCAAGAGTGGTATTGCTGGATCGTACGGTATTTCTATTTTTAATTTTTTGAGGACTCTCCATACTGTTTTCCATAGAGGCTGCACCAGTTTGCATTCCCACCAGCAGTGAATAAGGGTCCCCGTTTCTCCACAACCTCTCCAGCATTTGTTGTTATTTGTCTTTGTGATTATAGCCATTCTAACGGGTGTAAGGTGATATCTCAGTGTAGTTTTGATTTGCATTTCCCTGATGATTAGTGATGTTGAATACCTTTTCATGTGTCTATTGGCCATCTGTATCTCTTCCTTGGAAAAATATCTGTTCATATCCTCTGCCCATTTTTTGATCGGGTTGTTTGTTTTTTTGTTGCTCAGTTGTATGAGATCTTTGTATATTACTGAGATTAATCCCTTGTCGGACAAATGATTTGCAAATATTTTCTCCCAGCTGGTGGGTTGTTTATTCATTTTGATCCTGGTTTCATTTGCCTTGTAGAAGCTCTTTAGTCTGATGAGGTCCCACTTGTTTATTTTTTCTTTTGTTTCCCTTGTCTGGGTAGACATGGAATCTGAAAGGATCCCTTTATGTCCAATCGCAATTAGTGTACTGCCTATATTTTCTTCCAGGAGTTTTATAGTTTCAGGTCTCACTTTCAGGTCTTTGATCCATTTTGAATTGATTTTTGTATATGGCGATAGGAGATGGTCTACTTTCATTCTTTTGCATGTTGCTGTCCAATTTTCCCAGCACCATTTATTGAAGAGACTTCTATGGGTTTTCTATGTATAGGATCATGTCGTCTGCAAATAGTGAGAGTTTCACTTCTTCATTGCCTATTTGGAGTCCTTTTATTCCTTTTTCTTGCCTAATTGCTCTGGCCAGAACTTCCAGTACTATGTTGAATAAGAGCGGTGAGAGTGGGCACCCTTGTCTTGTTCCTGTCCTCAAAGGAATGGCTTTCAGTTTTTCCCCGTTGAGTAGGATGTTGGCTGTAGGTTTGTCATATATGGCCCTTATTATGTTGAGGTACTTTCCTTCTATACACATTTTGTTGAGAGTTTTTATCATAAATGGATGCTGGATCTTGTCGAATGCCTTCTCTGCATCGACTGAGATGATCATGTGGTTTTTATTCTTCATTTTGTTAATGTGGTGTATCACGTTGATTGATTTGCGGATGTTGAACCATCCCTGTGTCCCTGGTATAAATCCCACTTGATCGTGGTGTATGATCTTTTTGATGTATTGCTGTATTCGGTTTGCCAATATTTTGTTGAGGATTTTTGCGTCTATGTTCATCAGCGATATTGGCCTGTAGTTTTCCTTCTTTGTGTTGTCCTTGTCTGGCTTTGGTATCAGCATGATGTCGGCCTCATAGAATGTGTTGGGAAGTATTCCATCTTCCTCTATTTTTTGGAATAGTTTGAGGATAGGTGCTAAATCTTCTTTGAACATTTGATAAAATTCTCCAGGGAAGCCATCTGGTCCTGGGCTTTTATTTTTTGGGAGGTTTCTGATTACTGTTTCAATCTCTTTACTTGTGATTGGTCTGTTCAGATTCTCTATTTCTTCTTGATTCAGTTTTGGGAGGTTGTACGTGTCCAAGAATTTGTCCATTTCCTCTAGGTTGTCCAATTTGTTGGCGTAAAGTTTTTCATAGTATTCCCTAATAATCCCTTGTATTTCTGTGGTGTCTGTTGTAATTTCTCCTCTTTCATTTCTAATTTTATTTATTTGAGTCTTCTCCCTTTTTTTCTTAGTGAGTCTGGCTAAGGGTTTGTCAATTTTATTTATCTTCTCAAAGAACCAGCTCTTTGTTTCATTGATCCTTTCTACTGTTTTTTTGGTTTCAATTTCATTTATTTCTGCTCTGATTTTTATTATTTCCCTCCTTCTGCTGATTCGGGGCTTTGTCTGTTCTTCTTTTTCCAACTCTGTTAGGTGCAATTTAAGGTTATTTATTTGGGATTTTTCTTGTTTGTTAAGGTGAGCTTGTATTGCTATGAATTTCCCTCTCAGGACTGCTTTTGCTGCATCCCATATGAGTTGGTATGGTGTATTTTCCTTTTCATTTGTCTCCAGATAGCTTTTGATTTCTCCTTTAATTTCATCAACGACCCATTGGCTGTTCAGTACCATGTTGTTTAGTCTCCACATCTTTGTCCCTTTCCTAGTTTTTTCCTTGCAGTTGATTTCTAGTTTCACAGCATTATGATCAGAAAAGATGCTTGTAATGATTTCAATCTTCTTAAATTTATAGAGGTTTGCCTTGTTTCCTAATATATGGTCTATCCTTGAGAAATGTTCCATGTGCACTTGAGAAGAATGTGTACTCTGCTTTTTTTGGGTGGAGTGCTCTGTATGTATCTATTAAATCCATTGTGTCTAGTTTCTCGTTTAAGTCCATTATTTCCTTATTGACTTTTGTCTGGATGATCTATCTATTGATGTAAGGGGGGTATTAAGATCCCCTACTATTATTGTGTTATTGTTAATATCTCCTTTAAGGTTTTTTAGCAGTTGTTTTATGTACTTTGGTGCTCCTGTGTTGGGTGCATAGATATTTATAAGTGTTATGTCTTCTTGGTGAAGTATCCCTTTTATCATTATATATTGCCCTTCTTTGTCTCTCATTACCTTTTTTATCTTGAAGTCTACTTTGTCTGATATAAGTATGGCTACTCCTGCTTTCTTCTGTTTGCCATTAGCTTGGAGTATTGTTTTCCATCCTTTTATTTTGAGTCTGTGTTTGTCTTTAGAGCTGAGATGTGTTTCCTGGAGGCAGCAGATTGTTGGATCTTGGTTTTTAATCCGTCCTGCCACTCTGTGTCTTTTCATTGGAGAATTCAATCCATTTACATTTAGAGTGATTATTGATATATGAGGGTTTAATGTTGCTATTTTATTGTTCATCTTCTGGTTCTTTTGCATTTCCTTCGTTTCTTGTCCCTTGTGTTTCGGACTGCAAATTCAATTTGGTATTTCTGCATGCTCATTCTCTTGGTTTTCTCTTAATTTGTCATGTGTGGTTCTCTTCTGGTTGTTTGTTTAGTGGTTACCGTGCAGTTTATATAAGCGATCTCCTGGATAAGAGAGTACATTTTCAGATGCCTCCTTTTTCCTGAGGCTGGGTCGATTCAATCCCTTACCTCTTCCCCTCCTTATCTGTTAGCTCTTTATTCCAGATTGTGTCATGAATGTGTGTTTCCAGTGATGAGCTTGAATTAATTTTTGATGTTTTCCAACTGTATTTTGTTCTGGTTTAGTCTCCTTGCTTTTCTCCTTGCTGAAATCTTTGTATCCTCTTTCTCATTTATTTTTTTTCAGGCCTAAGGGCCTTCTTGAGCATTTCTTGTAGTGGGGGTCTTGTGGTGACGAACTCTCTTAGCTTTTGTTTATCAGGGAGAGTTATTGTTTCTCCATCGTATTTGAAGGATATTTTTGCTGGACAAAGTATTCTCGGCTGAAGGTTTTTGTCTTTCATGATTTTGAATATATCATTCCAGTCTCTCCTAGCCTGTAGAGTTTCTGTCAAGAAATCAGCTGAGAGCCTGATGGGGTTTCCTTTGTATGTTATTTTGTTTTTTTGTTTAGCTGCCTTCAATATTATTTCCTTGTCACGGGTATTCTTCAAGTTTGCTACTATGTGGCGAGACGATTTTTTATTCCTGTTTATATATTTAGGTGATCTATTGATTTCATTCACTGTTATTTCCCTCTCGTTCCCTAGGTTGGGGAAGTTCTCAGCTATTATTTCTTTGAACAAACTCTCTGCTCCTTTTTCTCTTTCTTCTCCTTCTGGAATACCTATTATCCTTATGTTGCTTATCCTCATTGAGTCTGATATTTCTCGAAGAATTTCTTCATTTCTTTTTAGTCTTAGCTCTCTCTCCTCCTCTATCAGGAGCATTTCTGCGTGGCTATCCTCAATAGTGCTAATTCGTTCCTCCATATTGTCAGTTCTGCTCTTTAAAGACTCCATCCTTTGTGATTTGAGTCTTTAGACTTTGTTTATGGTGCTATTTTTTTTGGGGGGGGGCCTTGCAAAAGGTTTTGATTTGATGTTACTGGGTTTTATCATTTTTTTTCTTTTATGGCTTCTGACTCTTACTTTAAAAAGTCTTCTATACTCCAAAAAATAAAAACAAAACCACCTGTCATGTTTTCTTCTAGTACTTTTATAGTTAAAATTTTTTTTTTTAATTTAAATCATTGATCTATCTGATTTTCTTTTGGTAGAAGGTATGAAATAGATTCAGTTTGATTTTTCTCCAGTTGGCTACCCAATAGTTTCCAACATCATTTAGTGAATAATCCAACATTTCCCCACTGATCTGAAATGCCACCTTTATCATACACGAATTCTCTATCAGTATTTGGTTCTATAGCTAGACTTTCTATTATGCTGTCTTCATCAATCCATTTATTCATGTGCCAATACCATGCTTTAAATTATTGTAGTCTGATTATCTAATAAGGCTTTTTCCTTTTTCAAAAATTTCCTGGCTATCCTCAGTTATTTTTTATATGAATTTTAGAATCAGCTTGTCCAGTTCCAAAATAAAAGGCAAAACAAACATTTGTTAGTATTTTTTCTGTGACTGCACTAAACTTATAGGTTAATATAAGAAGTACTGACACTTTTACGGTGCTGAGTCTTTATATTCAAGAACGTAGCATGTCTTTCTATTTAGTTATGACTTCTCTTATATACTCTTCATAGTATTTTAAAGTTCTCTTCATTTAGATTTTGATTGTTGTAAGCTTATTCCTGAGAAATTTATGCTTTTGTTGATACCGTAAAAGGGCCCTTCTATTAAATATTTTAAATAGCTACTGTCTGTGTTTCAGTTGAATTGTTTTAATAAACACGTATTATTTTCAAAACAAAAAAGGTCATGTTCTAATCTATAAATGCAGATTGGTTTAAGACTTAGGATAAAACAATCAGACTAGTGTCATATACTTAATAGATAATGACAATAAAACAGATGAAATCTTGGGTTTAGAGTTAACCATTAACCACTAAGAGAATACTTTAGGTAAGAACAGAAAGTAAATTAACTGGATAGACAAAGACAAGAGAAGAGGTCCAAAATTAAGTACCATTAGTTGAAGTCATCAACATTTTGACCCATATAACATGTTTGAACTTTTCTGAAGAATGATAATCTATAAATGTTTTAAGTTACTAAATGAATAACTATTCACTTGGAGTTCTATGAGCAGGAGTATACAAACCTAAGTCATAGGAGGGCCCACTAAGCACATACCATGAGGTTTCCATGTGTCTCCCATGTCGGTGCTTCAGTCTTATAAAGCTCTTCAAACTGCTGTCTATACTTTGTAACTAGCTCCTTCTCCAATTTATCAACACAGTCTGCATATTCAACCTGAAAAAAAAAATCCAAAACAGAGCAATTTATGCCTAGAATAAAAGGTAAATATTCAAATGAACATGAATATGAATAATATAAAATTATTAAAAAGGGTTGAATTTTACAGGGTAAAGAGAACTAACAGGACTAAATGGGCTTACCCTATAGGGGTGTCTTTCATCTTGGAAATAAGTGAGAAGGTGTAAGACACAACGAAGAATACAGGTTCTTTCTTCATAGTAATAATCTGCAATCTGGGAAGAACCCAAAGATTCAAAATGAGTTACTCACCTTTGCAAAAAAGATATTTAATTTTAAATTTACTCATACAGAGATCACTTAAAGATATGAGTGGAAAAGTTTGATTTATATAAGCAATCACTGAAATGGAAGCACAGTGTTAGGCCAAAAGCAAGCAAAAGACCTCATGAACTAGGATACAAGTAAAGTCATGCAAGAGAAAGGGAATTATTTAGTAACATAAACAAGTTTTCTAGCATGATTTCTCAGAGCATTCAAGTTAACACACAATGCTATAAACTGACAGGCCAAATACATGAAAGAAAATATAAAAATACCACTGGTATATGTCCTAATTGCTTGTAACTAATATACTTAGTTCTCACTAAATACCAAATAGGAAACTACTTCAGAAGTCACGGTCAAACATTTTAAAATGAGATTCTAAGTGAAAAGACTGCTTTGGGAGGCTGGTGGGGGCAGGGAATATATAAAGGAATAAAGAAATACAAATTAATCCTGTTGCATTTAGACCTAGAGAAAAAATATCCATCAACCAGTTCTCACCCCTAGAGGCTGAAGAATCTCCTTTGGAAAAAGGCCTCAACTGGCTCCAGTAGATTAGAAGCCTCATTTCACAAATGAGTTAATAAGCTTCTTCATTAAGACCTCAATGCTAACCCAACAAGAGTCAAAAGCCAGCAATACTTGGGAGAACAAGGTCAAGAAGCCATTACCCAATTTTACACCCAAGAATGGAAATGGTGACTACTACTGACCTTCAGGATTAAGGCCTGGCTCTGCCTCTCATCTTGCAGTACCGTCTGAAGGAAAAAGAACAGTCAAGAAGCCATCTTACAAGCAAAACTCAATTAACAAAGAAAAAGGTAAACATCTTCACCTCACCCTTTAAGATTATAATTGCCCATTCGTTTCTGGAAACATTTTTCACCTAAGCGTATCCAAGTCTGTGCTCAAATCTATGCCCCTCCTCTGGTCTCAATTTCCTCATATGTAAAATGAGGGCCTGAACAGGCCAGATGTTGTCCCAGGTCCTTTTCAGCTCTGATATCCTGAGATTCTATAATTAACATGTCAATCTTTGACCACTCCACCCCTCCCAGTCTGAGGACAGACCTCAGCTTAATTATATATTTTTTAAGCCTTAAGAAAGTATTTCCTGAGAAAGGCTATATCTGATCACCTACCTTTGCTGCAAAGAACTGGTACCAAAATCCTAAGTTATCTAAAACCAACAAGGAAAAGGATAAAAGCAGAAGAAGAGAGCTGGACATAACTACAAACCTTTAGCGAGCCCCGAGTACCTCTGTAATCCTCTTGAAGGTAACACTGGAGTAACTGCACACTCTGTTCTTCATCAAGACCCTGAAATACAGAGGTTGTGAGAAACAGCCACCTCAGCTCAGAAACCACACACAGGATGCAAAGCATTCTAAAGATCTGTCCTCTGGAATGGATACAGAACTTGAATAAACAAAATTCCTTTCAAAAGATTCCATACAACATAACAATTTTAACCCAAATAGGAGAAAAAAGGAGGCAGTCACCGACATGTAATTTACATGTCAGAAACAACTGTGCTTATTCACCAAGCACAATAATATAGCAGCAGGCATGATCTGGGTTTCCAAAACTAAAACAGCTACATATTTAAAAACAATCTAGTCAATTTAAAGAACACCATATGTATGCTGAAGAAAACTCTTATGATATGTAGTAAACTGGTCAGGCAACTTATTTGTGGGTTTTAGCAAGAAGAGTTGCAACTTGGGTATTTTTGAAACACAATATACTCAATTTAAACTCCAAAATTGAAATAAACTGAATTTTCACTAACAATCATTAACAATGAACCCATGCACAACCACACTGCAGGTAATAAACTGAGCCAGTGCTCATTTTTACTCACCAAAAACTTGCTGATTCTTAAACCCAGTTCCTTCAGAGGTGAAGCTACATCTTTATTAGCTTTCACTTTTTCAGCTGAATTTGGACTATGAAAAAAACAATGAATCATTTCCTCATTCTCAATGACCCTCTAGGGGTTTAAAATAAAAACACTTAAAGATATTTTTATTACAGACCTTTTACTGCCCTTTAGATGCCTACAAAATACACACACACAAGTTCATCTATATAGACTTTATAACACAGAACTATTTATGTCCAAGTAATAAATATAGTATATATCTGTTACAAACTATAGTTATAATATTATTAGTTGTAGATATATTAAGTTACAGTAATCATTTTTGATCCTTACAACTATCCTGAAAGGTAAATATTACTATCCCCATTTTACAAACTGAATTACCAACACTTGGAAAGATAAATAACTTACCAAAAATCCCACAGCTAATAAAAAGTTGAGGTGAAATTTAAAACCAGGTCTGTTAGTATCCATACATATATTATCTAGCTCTGTCCAGAGAAAGCCTAGAAGCTACGACACCCCAGGAGCAGCAAGCACACCCAGCACCCAGATCTTGGTTTCTAATACCATTCTCTAAGAAAAGGTACCAGGATTCCTTGGAGAAATGGCTGATTCTAGAGCTGGAGAAAATACTAGATGAGTCTGGAGCATCTTATAATGTCAGAAAGTAAGGAAAAACTCAGAAAACAAAAGGATGGGGACATGTCAAAAGGACACAGAAGCCAACCTAAAAGAACTCCCAATGGCCAAAGTTGGAACAAGGCATAAACAAAGTATAAAATATAAATGAGTCCATAATGACATGAATGAATGAATGAATGAATAAATAGGGGAGGAGGGAAACATCTTTAAAGAAGTCCAAATGATATACACAGATGCTACCCACTTCAGGACTGAAGTTTAATTCCACTACACCTCCACATTGCGAGTGGGCTACACTCAGTGACTCACTTCCAAAAAACAGAGTAGGGAAGGGAAAAGTGACTTTACAGAGAAGAAGCTTAGCACATGCTACCCCACCCAAGGAAGCAAGGTTAATATCACCACTGACTTCACGGGTAACATGTATCCTCTGTTATGATGTGGTAAGAATGGTACTTCACTCCAAAACCCATAACCCCAATCTAATAATGAGAAAAACATCAGACAAACCCAAATTGAGACATTCTACAAAATAGTTAACCAGTCCTCCTCAAAACTGTTCAAGGTCATGAAAATCAAGGAAAGACTCAGATACTGTCACAGCTAGAGCTAAGGAGACATGACAACCGAAAGCAATGTGGTACCCTGGACCAGATCCGGGCACAGAAAGAGGACATTAAAGAAAAAAAAGGTTAAATTCAAATAAAGCCTGCAGTTAAAGAAACAAAAAATGAAAAAGAAACATGTCTGTCAGACTTCAAATCTCATGCTACTACAAAGGGAACTTCTGTCTTTAAAAAAAGAAACTCATGGGGCCGCCCGGTGGCGCAGCGGTTTAGTTTGCGCTTGGCAGCCCTGGGTTCGCGAGTTCGGATCCCGGGCGCCTGCCAACGCAGTGCCTGTCAGCCATGCCGTGGCGGCATCCCATATAAAGTGGAGGAAGATGGGCACGGATGTTAGCCCAGGGCCAGTCTTCCTCAGCAAAAAGAGGAGGATTGGCAACAGATGTTAGCTCAGGGCTGGTCATCCACAAAAAAAAAAAAAAAAAAAACTCATGCCACAAATGTCCATTTTGTGAACTAAAGCATGTTGTTGTTGGATTTCTTTTTTACAGAGATTCACATTTCACAGAAAATCCACAATACAAAGGCTAGTATAAGATTAAACAATAAGTTCTGAAAAAGGCAACACAGAATGATGATTAAGAACACAGACGCTGGAGTAAGACTGTCAGGTTCAAACCCTGGTTCTACCACTTACTAGCTGTGTGACCTTGGGCAAGTTACTTAACCTCTTTGTGCCTCAGTTTTCCCATCTGTAAAATGGAAACAATAATAATAAAAGTACCTAAATGTGATAAGATAGTGATTATCTTTTTTAAAAGTCCATATAGTTTAGATACATAGTAAAGTACTTACAGATAAAACATGATGTCTCGGAGTTACTTCAAAATAATTATGGGAGGAAGGGTTAACAGAATGAAAAAAGAAAGTTCTTCACTAACCTAAGAGGATGAAGATGGAAGGTGAAGATGTAATAAAATCAACAGATGTTCAGAAGTAGAAGGGAAATGAGGGTAGTTTGGGAACTATGGTGCATAACAGAATGAGATCTGGACTAGGAATTAAGAAAAGAGTCTAGTCCTAAGGTGTATTCTCTTTTTTGACCACTTTATATTTTATTATTGTTGTTTTCCACTGCTCAGTAAAAAAAATCTATATATTCGAACAAAGAATAAAAATAGTACCTATCTCAAAGGGCCGTTGTGTGGATTAAATAACTTATGGTAAGTCTGTGCTTAGAATAGTAATTGATATATAGTAAACACTATATAAATGCCAGCTGCTTTTATCATCGTTGACTGCTATATCCTAGAATTTGGCGCTGACAATGCATCACACAAACATGATGGACCAAAATAAATATTAGGAATATTAACTGAATATCTAATAAATCCTCATGCCCAGACACTAGGGTTATATAATTAGATTCAACAATACCGTATTTCTAGAAGGAATTTCCCTTTCTTTCAACAGACAGAAAAATGTGCCCTACTCTTTTCCCCTGGTAACCAAATTGTATTCTATCAGCAATATCATAAAATCATACATGAGGATGGTTTCATCTATGCCAGCTCCCTCAGGGGAATTACTCTAACCAGACGCACGGAATAGCCATACCTGGGAGATTTATAGTAAGAAAGCCCCTCTAACAGCCGCTGCCAATGTTTATTCAGTTCTGCCTCAATATGATTCTGGAAAAGAACAAGGAAATTATACAAATGCAATTTTAATCAGATTCCAGGATCACACTGAGGATTACATATTCCTTTGAGTCTGTTTAATATGTGTTTTCCGGGGCCGGCCCGGTGGCGCAGCGGTTTAGTCCGCGCTTGGCAGCCCGAGGTTCGCCGGTTCGGATCCCGGGCGCCCGCCGACGCACCGCTCGGCAGCCACGCTGTGGCAGCGTCCCATATAAAGTGGAGGAAGACGGGCACGATGTTAGCCCAGGGCCAGTCTTCCTCAGCAAAAAGGGGAGGATTAGCAACAGATGTTAGCTCAGGGCTGGTCTCCTCACAAAAAAAAAAAAAAAAAAAAAAAATATGTGTTTTCCCCCACAGTTGAAATCATTTTGAATACAGAATCCTGTAGCCTCCTTTTCTTTGCTTAACATTCTAACATAATGATTTAACATTATGAAAATCTTGATAAACATCCTTTCTAGTGGTTGCATAATATTTTATCAAGTGGCTAGATCATTATTTACCATCCCTCTAATGTTAGATACACTTAAGCTGACTGTAATTCTTTATTAATATAAATAATGCTATGGTAAAGAGCTCTGTGCACAAAACTTTTTCAGGATTTCTTTCTTTTAAGATAAATTCCTAGAAGTATCAGATGAAGGCATAACAAAAATGTTAAAGCTCTAAAAAAGGTATAACATTATGTTAATTACAATAACAACAATTGTAATAACTGAATGTCATCTTAACCCTTCACCCTCACAGGGTGAGAACACCCAAAGATCAACATGAAGAACTGTCCTTTATTGATTATATACTTGGAAATGTCCTAGAAACCACAGCTGCTGTGACCAAAGGACCTAGCTAAACAGAAAAGGAAGAACAGGCAACTAAAGTAAGAGACAGAGAAAAGGCCTGAGAATCTTTCTTAGCCTGAAGTAGTGGAGTGGTATTTGTATCCCTACCCTCAGTACTGGGATCAAGCAGCACTGGGATCTTTTCAGAAAAGGAATCACTAAGGTACAAACAAAGAGGTAGATTTAGAAAACTTCAGCAGCCAGGCTACAAGACACACCTCATTTCAGCAGAGAGAAGTGGGGAATACATAATGTTTATAAAGTTTTAGGAATTAAAAAATGTGTTTACATCCTACTTCAAAGAGAAGGCAGGGGTTTTTTTTTTGTAATATAAGCTACACAAAGAATGACAGCATCCACTCAAGACCACCACCACTTACCAGTTCTCTCAGAGCTGACCTTCCAAGCAGAATTGTCCACAGTTCTCTACTGCTCCTGAAAATTACAGAAGGCAGAAGTAATTTAGCTCTTTCAGATTATACAAACTTGACTAAGCTGTCTCACAGCTATTTTTGTCTACTCTCTGAAAGCAAAAAAACTTAATGTACAAAACAATTTGTTAAAATTTGGACAGTAATCCTGTTATATTGTTCTTAGAAGTTTGATGTTCAAAACAAAAATTAAGAAACTAAAATGTAAAATTTTAACCTAAACCAAGCAGGTATTGTGGTAAAAATGAGGATGGCCACCATATTTCAACACATTTAAGATGCCATTAATTGCAGGACACACGACTATTTACATTCTATAAGTCATCAGGAACAAAATATATTCTGATTTCAGAGATATTAAAAGTGTGAAAAAATGTACATTTTTAGAATTAATGGAGGACAGTAATTAATGAATTACAGTACATCTTCTATGCTAAGAAACTGTTTCAATTTAGTATTTCTATATCCTTCCTTATTAAAATGTAGTGACTGATAAGGAAGAAGAATCTAGAAAAGGACTATGTATATTTCAGGACCCCCATCACCTCCAGAAAATTGTCTAAATGCATGATATAATTCACTTTCTCAACCAAGCAAAGTCTAACAGTCATGAATAGTAAGTACTATGTTTGTTCATTTATTTCTAAATGAATTCCCACTAGGTGCCACATATAGTACTATACACACAGAATAAAAAAACACACATTAGATATAGTCCCTGTCCCCAGTGAGCTCTTCAAATATCCTCCCCACCATGTGCTTACCCCAATTCCTTCCCTCAACTCAAATCCATGCATTTGGAATTTCAGGAAACATATTTTGGGGGGGTTTTGTGAGGAAGATTGGCCCTGAGCTAACATCTATTGCCAATCTTCCTCTATTTTGTACGTGGGACACCACCACAGCATGGCTTGATAAGCGGTGTGTAGGTCCACACCCAGGATCTGAAACTGTGAACCCCGGGCCACTGAAGTGGAGACCTCGAACTTAACCACTATGCCATGGGGCTGACCCCATTGGGTTTTTTTTTTAAGTCTAGAATTAAATTTCAAAATGTAACAATTAAGAAATTCTCTCAAGAGAGGGTTATAAAAAGCATAGGGATTATATTTTGTGAGAACCTAAATCAGCCCTAAAATAGTAACCTGAAATAATTAACACTACTTAAAAGCTTATCTGCAGAAAGAAGACAAAAAAGATCCTCATAAAATGTACTCAACATTTAACAAAAAGAGTGCAAGCTGTGTTAACTATGAGGACAAATTGAAAATGTTTTCCCCATTAAGACTGTAAACAAAGCACTACTTCTATCTATTTAAAAATTGTCTTTCAGGATCTTCCCATCAAAAGAGTTTAAACAGGTCTAAAATTATAAATCTTTTTCCTACGGGTTAATGCTTTTAAGAAATGTGAGAAAATTAGTGTGGAATCACTAATCATTTTTCTGATAACAAAACAGCATTCGCTAATCAAAAATTAGGAGATTAGATCCAGTTAATGAAACAAACATATCCCTTTACACTGATAATGTATATTAAAAGATATGAGTAAACTGAGCCCTAAGTAATTAAAAACAGGGGCAAGCTCACCATTTAAAGAAATGTATAGTAAATTTTAAAAGTAAGAATGCCTTTTGTAAAGAGAATAATTATCACCTAACTTATTTGATAAATCTGAATTATCAAAATATAAAGGGAGGAGGGAGGGCTTTATTTTAAATGGCATATACTTTACCAAGGATAGCTTCTGGTTTGCACAAAACGGATTAGATACCTATTATATAACACATAGCTAATAATGGGGCTAATGGTACATCAAAATTAATGGAGAGAAATTTATCATTGTAATTGAAGGCTTTTGTATGCCTGAGCTAAGTCACTCTTTCTTGATCATCCATCTTCCAATTTCAAAAAGGCTGGGCATCTACCAGCTTTAATTTATCTGCATTTGCTTTCAGAACTTAGATCTCTAACTAGCGAGGTAGCAGTGATTCCTAGAAGACACTGAGAAGACCAATACTCATACTCCAGGACCAGGTGCCAAGATCCAGAATTCCTTGTTTTCTCAAATTCAAGCTGTGGGTATTTCTTGCACTAAAATCTGTACAGTTTTTTTTTTTAATTCAATGTCCTAAGCCAGCCCTGATGGCCTCCTGGTTAAAGTCTGGCACTCTTACCACTTCCACGGCCCAGGTTCGTTTCCTGGTCACAGAACCACACCACCCGTCTGTCAGTTGCCATGCTGTGGTGGCAGCTCACAAAGAAGAACTAGAAGGACCTACAACTAGGATATACAACCATGCGCTGGGGCTTTGGGGAGGAAAAAAATATATACAATACAAAAAGATATATACAATGTCCTAAAAGAGTGTTTCTCAAAATGTAGTTGGTCCTCAGACCACATACAGCAAAATCACCTGGGAACAACACAGCAACACTTCAGAATCCTGGTCACCACCTACAGCTACTCTTTCTCAGAGGTTGGGCATGGGAAATCTACACTTTAAATGAGTACCCAAGTGAATTCCTAAATTACCACTGCTCTAGGGCATCAATTTGCCTCAGAGGAGCAGGTTAAAGACCTGGTCAGTATAGAGCCTCTCTGCCTTTTATATTTGATATATTACCTTTTTGAGGAGGAATGTCGGGGGAGATTGGAGATCACTGCCCTAGAGTAAAGCAGTAATTTTTATTTTATTTTATTTTATTTTTTGCTGAGGAAGATTAACCCTGACCTAACATCCGTTGCCAATCTATTTTTTTTGCTTGAGGAAGATTAGCCCTGAGCTAACATCTGTGCCAATGTTCCTCCACTTTATATGTGGGTCGCCGCCACAGCATGGCTGATTAGTGGTGTAGGTCTGAGCCTGGGATCCAAACCTGCAAACCTAGGCTGCCAAAGTGGAACACGCCAAACTTAACCACTACGCCGTGGGGCTGGCCTTAAGCAGTGACTTCTATAGTTTAGAAATACAGCTATTCCTTTAGAAACTAAAATTCTCATTGGTAAAATCATGTCACATTATGGTCTTTTTGTTATAAGGTGTCAAAAAACATGCTTATTGAAAACGAGTTTTTGATAATAAGAATAGCCAACATTTATTGAGCAGTTACCTGTCAGGTACTGTGCTAAGTATTTAATGCTCTGTCTTATTGAACACTGACAACTTTATGAAGCAGATACTGTTATCCCCACTACCTCAGCAGGAAACTGAGGTTTAAGAGTGGTTAAGTAACTTGCCTAAGATCACAAAGCTAATATATAATGGAGCCAGGGCTTGAACTGGGGTTTGCACAACTCCAGAGTTTAATCACAACATTACAGTGCCCAAGAATTTATCCTGCAAGCAAGCAAAGACTGAAGTGAAGCTTTCCGTTCTACAACGGCAGACCATACCCTTAACACAGTGGCTAGCACATAGGAGAGGCTCAAAAAATACATGCTGATGAACAAATATTAAAGGAGAACATGAGTCCCTTTTACCTGTAATTTAACTGGAACAGAAAAATTAGGAAAAACAAATTATTATATGCAGAAGTCCCAAGAGAAGGCAGAATAAAGGAGAAAACGGTAGTTTATCAGGAAGGGAATCCTCGTGGAAATGAGTGTTACTGGTTCCTCAATTCCTACATTTATGGTCTAGGAATAATAGGGATACAAATAAATCTAAGACCTTCATGATGCTCATAAGCTTAGTGTGAGAATGACAAAAGATGTTAAACACACATTACACAATCAGCAAAAAAGTATAAAGTAATAAAGAGCATGATCCTAACAATTAGACACCACAAAGGAATATAACCAAATGGGACAGAAAAGAGTCAGAGAAGAGAGAGCTCAATGGGAGCTGATCCAGGGGTCAATGAAAACTTCACCTCAAACCACGGCCTGAAGGTTTGAGCAGCCGATTCTCAAGACAGAATAGACCTCACTGGAACTGTGCTGTCCAATCCAAAGCCTCAGGGTAACATCTTCTCTATATATTTTCAAGCAACAAAGTAAGCGCTACAGTATCTCTCATTTATCTGCACAATAACTAAATTTGAGCTAAGTATTTCAGGGAGAAACTAAGACACAGCAATTAAATAACTTGCCTCAAGGGTAAAGTTAAAAAAATTTATTGGCTTCCAGTCCAATGCTCTAGCAGGCAACATGGAACTCCATTCCTAAAAGAGCTAGATTAACAGAAACTGGAAGTTATCTTCCTTAGAGAGATCCATGTGGTCGGAAACCTTTGGGTGAATGCTTCTAGGTTAGGAATAATAGTCTCTACAAGTGAGTTCTTTTGGTAGAAGACTGAGACAGAGCCGACCTACTCAGAGAGAGTTCTTCTGAGAAACAGTGATATTCCGCATGGAGATGATAAAAGCAGCCAATGCCCATGGATGCTCTGATTCCAAGGATGAGGTATACCTCTCTTGCATGAACTGAGATTTAAGCTTAGCAGCAAACTTTTCAAACCACAGTTGTTTTTTTAATACATGTACACCACTTGGACTTCTACAAACACTAACTGAAGAACACAAGAGACATCCAAAAATGCCAATATTCAAACTGACTTTCTACCAAACCCTGGGTTTCCAAAAACCCTGAGTGATTTAGGGATACTATTCCATTTTTCACAATGACTTCCCCACATGCTTCAGAGCCACCTCAACATTACTATGAAAAGAATTCACATTTGGAGAAACACGCTCAAACGGTAAGGTGGCCTCTCTGAGGTCATCTGCAAGTCAGCAGGCACCAGGAATAGAATTTAAGTTTTCTCTTAGTCGAGACCTCTAGAAATTTCAAACAGAAGGCTGCTGCTCAGTATAATCCCAATCGCTATAACGTGCCTTTCAGCACAAAAAGAAAGATCATTCTCCTAATAGAGGCTATGAGCAAAGCAGTGCCGAGAAAACCTGTGTCACTTCTTCCCTCTTCAGGCATGAGTTTGGTATGTTCCCCGGGATGATCAAAGCATGTTTCAGGTAAACCAATGCTTTCCTTCCCTTGTTCTCTTTCATTAAAGAACGGGCCTTACCCTGCAGGAGCTAAACTTTACCCAAACTCCCCAAAAGCTATGAACTAAGCCTAAGAAAAGGGCACAGTAAGCACAATGCTGCCCAACATCAGAGCTGACATGAAACAGCAGAGGAGGAAAAAGCAGACTGGTCGCCACAAGGTTCAGAAGTAATTCAATGGAAATTACGAAGACGAAAACCTCACTTGAGCTGAGAGGTGAAGGAAGTGATATCAGATAAGATGGGCAATATCTGTAATAAATATTAACTGAGAACCTATTACATGCTCTTCTGGGAGTTGAAGATACAGCGGCGAACGAGACGAAAAAGTGGAGAAACACCGCCGGCCCAGGTAGCAGTAAGTGACAGGGACGTTTAGCTAATTTCAGCAGGGAGGGAGGCAGGGGGAACGGAGACGCTTCCAGCTGTAACGTGGAGGACGGAGGTGCGGGGATCCGGTTAAAGCTTTACCGCTCGGCCAGTTCTGAGCCGGACCTGTGAGTCATCTGGGAAACACAAGGTGCCCCACGGAGTCGGGAGAGTTCCAAGGGACGATGCGCAGGGGCCAGCTCTCGGAAGCGCCCTGGAAGCAACACTGTCATCTACTTCATCCCCTCGTCCCCAAGCCCAGGACGGCGCCGGGCTCTCCCGGAGGACGCGGGGAGGCCGGCGGACGGGACCGACGCACCAGAAGACGAACAGATGGATGAATGAAAGGCTGTGTGAGAACGGAGGGCAGAACTGCCCGGAGCGGGCTCGGCGACACACGGACTCCGAGCGAGAGCACATGGGGACGCGGGGAGCGCCGCGGGGCAGCGCAGGCGGCGGCGGCCCGGGGCGGGGGCTCCCCCGGGGGACCGCGAAGCGCCCCAGCGCGCCTCGACGGAGCGTCACACCGGACGAGGAAGCGCGGGGGGGCGCCGAGGGACGCGCCGGCGGGGACGGGGAGGAGGGAAAGCGACCGGGCGAGAAGACGGGAGGCCGGCGCCGAGGAAAGGGGTGAGGCACCGGCCCCCCGCTCGGAGAAGTCGCCTCAGATCCCCGCGCGCGGGGACCGTTCGGACGTAACCGCCTCCCGGCTCGGCGTCCGTCCACCTAGCCGGGCTTCACCCTGCCGCCGCCACCACATCTCGCCCCAACTCCCGTCCCGTTTCCGCTCCGCTAGGACCCGGCGCCTCACAGCCACCCCCGCCGACTCGGCCCGCTCCGCACCTCACACACGGCCCGCCGGCGGCCGCCGCCATCTTCGCGCGCGCGCGCGCCCCAGCCCCGCCCCTAGACGCCGCGCCCACGTGACGAGCCCCTCCCCGGCGGGTGCGTGGGCGGGGCCTTCCGTCACGTGACGACGGCAGGGGCGGGGCCAAGATGGCGATGCCCAGAGAGGCGAGGAACCTGCAGCGAGGGCGGTCGAGGCTGTGAGAAGGCGGCTGAGTGGCGACGTGTGCGCCATAGATGAGAGGCAGTGGGAAGTGACCGGGCGCCAGCTGCCAGGCCGCAGAGAGTGGCCTGCAGTGGAGCTTCCCTCCTCGCAGCTGGAGAACGGAGAGAGAAGGTGCTGGCTGGGTGAAGCCGCCGCTTTCTGCCTGGCAGGACTTGAGGGGCCCAGAATCCAAGGCGTCCCTGGTCACCCCGGTTTCCCCCGGGTCCCAGGTCTAGAGACATGACCCGAGAGTGCGCTCCCCCGGCTCCAGGGGCCGGGGCCCCGCTGAGCGGGTCGGTGCTGGCAGAGGCGGCAGTGGTGTTCGCAGTGGTGCTGAGCATCCACGCGGTCGTGTGGGACCGATACTCGTGGTGCGCCGTGGCCCTCGCAGTGCAGGCTTTCTACGTTCAATACAAGTGGGACCGGCTGCTACAGCAGGGGAGCGCTGTCTTCCAGTTCCGAACGTCCGCCAACAGTGGCCTACTGCCCGCCTCAGTGGTCATGCCTTTGCTCGGACTGGTCATGAAGGAGCGCTGCCAGTCTGCGGGGAACCCATACTTCGAGCGCTTTGGAATTGTGGTGGCAGCCACTGGCATGGCAGTGGCCCTCTTCTCGTCAGTGTTGGCACTGGGCATCACTCGCCCGGTGCCCACCAACACTGGTGTCATCTCGGGCTTGGCTGGAGTTGTCATCATTTATATCATGAAGCACTCACTGAGTGTGGGCGAAGTGATCGAGGTCCTGGAGGTCTTGCTGATCTTCGTCTACCTCAACATGATCCTGCTGTACCTGCTGCCCCGCTGCTTCACCCCTGGGGAGGCACTGCTGGTACTGGGTGGCATCAGCTTCATGCTCAACCAGCTCATCAAGCGCTCTCTAACTGTGGTGGAAAGCCAGGGGGACCCAGTGGACTTTTTCCTGCTGGTGGTGGTGGTAGGGATGGTGCTCATGGGCATCTTCTTCAGCACCCTCTTTGTCTTCATGGACTCAGGTACCTGGGCATCCTCCATATTTTTCCACCTCATGACCTGTGTGCTGGGTCTGGGTGTGGTCCTGCCCTGGCTGCACCGGCTCATCGGCAGGAACCCCTTGCTCTGGCTTCTTCAATTCCTCTTCCAGACAAACACCCGCATCTACCTCCTAGCCTACTGGACTTTGCTGGCCACCTTGGCCTGCCTGGTAGTACTGTTCCAGAATGCCAAGCGGTCATCTTCTGAGTCCAAAAAGCACCAGGCCCCCACCATTGCCCGAAAGTATTTCCACTTCATTGTAGTGGCCACCTACATCCCAGGTATCATCTTTGACCGGACACTGCTCTACGTGGCCGCCACCGTATGTCTGGCTGTCTTCATCTTCCTGGAGTATGTGCGCTACTTCCGCATCAAGCCCCTGGGCCACACTCTGCGGAGCCTTCTGTCCCTCTTCCTGGATGAACGAGACAGTGGACCGCTCATCCTGACACACATCTACCTGCTCCTGGGCATGTCTCTTCCCATTTGGCTAGTCCCCAGACCCTGCACACAGAAGGGTAGCCTGGGGGGAGCAAGGGCCCTAGTCCCCTATGCAGGCGTGCTGGCCGTGGGTGTGGGTGACACTGTGGCCTCCATTTTCGGCAGCACCATGGGGGAGATCCACTGGCCTGGAACCAAAAAGACCTTTGAGGGGACCATGACGTCTATATTTGCCCAGATCATTGCTGTAGCTCTGATCTTAATCTTTGACAGTGGAGTGGACCTAAACTACAGTTATGCTTGGATTTTGGGGTCCATCAGCATCGTGTCCCTCCTAGAAGCATACACCACACAGATAGACAATCTCCTTTTGCCTCTCTACCTCCTGATATTGCTGATGGCCTAGCTGCTGTGCGGCAGTGATGGAGGAAACAGGGACAAGGGGAGGATGAATGGTCCCCACAGTAGCCAGCCACTTGGGCATGAAGAGCCAAGGGGTGAGAAGCAGATTTGATTATTCAGTTGATTCAGATTTAATAAAAATCAAAGCTCTCTGGGTTTTAGTTTTGCTCATATTTAAAAAGCAAAAAGACGGGGCTGGCCTGGTGTTGTAGTGGTAAAGTTCGTGCGTTCTGCTTCGGCAGCCTGGGGTTCACCGGCTCTGATCCTGGCTGCAGACCTACTCACTGCTCATCAAGCCATGCTGAGGTGGCGTCCCACATAGAAGAGCTACAACTCTACAACTATGATACACAACTATGTACTGGGGTTTTGGGGAGAAAAAAAGAGGAACATTGGCAACAGATATTAGCGCAGGGCCAATCTTCCTCAAAAAAATTTTTTTTTAAGCAAAAAAGCTTAAAGGATAGTGCAACAACTCAAAGAACTTGAGTGTGCTGTAGCCCTGCCCCTCCCAACCTTGCAGTCCTCAGAGGGGGCCAGAGTGGACACTGGAGGCAGTAGAGCGTAATGGTTAACACTGCAGGTTCTGGTGGCAAGCTAATCTAGTCAGAATCCTTGGCTGCACCCCTTCTTAACTAGGTGAGTTGTTTAACCACTCTGGGCCTCAATTCTCCTGTCCGCAAGATGGGAATAATAAGAACCCGCACCTCACAGGGTGTTGTGAGGGTACAATGAGGTGTGGTGTGGTGAAGTGTCCAGCCCAGGGCCTGCACATAATGAGCAATCAGTAAGGGAAAGTGTCATTATCTCTCAAGGCCAGTCCTCATCTCAGCAAAAAGCCAGGCAAGCCAAGTGGTTTTCTGGGTTGTACTTGGTGACCAGAGTGATCTTACTCCCCTGGCTTTACTTGGAGGAGAACCTAAAAGGGACAGAGCCAAGTGCACGTGGTCTCTCCCATTTGGACTAGGAAGAGCTGAAGGGGAGAGGTGGGATCGGCTTGTAAGTGGAAGGGTTGGAGGAAGAGGATCGGGCCCTGGACTGACTTCCTGTTTCAGCCAACCTCACCCCTGCCTCAAGGCCTCTGCTGTCTGGCTGAGTGGTGCTGACGAAAGACAGGCTGGACAGCACAGGGTCCTTGTGGGTCCCTCCTGAGACCCTCTCACACTCCAGTCTTGTCCAAACCTGTGTTTGTCTCTTCTCTTGGCAAGAAATTAGAGCCTAGGGAGCCAGCAGAATTTATTGATGGTTCAGAATGGCTCTACTGGGTGGGGGGTGGGGAGGCATCCTCCAGCCTTGCTCTCTGTGAGGGCAGGGTCCGGGTCGGCCTGGTTCCCCACCACAATCCCCGGTGCCAGCAGAGCCTGGCACATAGCAGGAACTCAGTAGATGTTTCCCGAATGGATGAACATTTCCCATCAGTGGAAAAATAGCACAGCAGCTTTCCCGAGGCTGGACAACGTTCGACCCCCTTCTCACCCAGCCTGGCAGGGAGGGGCCTAGCAGGAAGGGGTGAGAACTTTGGCCCGCCAAGGCCAGATGCCAGGAGTGGAGCTCTTGGGAGCTTGTGCTCCTGCCTGGGACTCACTGCCAAGTCCTTTCCCTCAGAGGAAAGTACTGAGACGTTCCTTTGGGGCTCAAAAGAGATTTAACAAACCCTTCCCTCTCTCAGGCTCCCTTCCACTGCTTGCCTAGAAGACGACAAAATGTTGGGGAAGAGCACCGGCTTTGCCTCACTGACTCCCTGGGTAGCCTTAGGAAAGGGCTCTGTCCTCTGGGCCTTGGTTTGTCCCTGTAGACAGTGGGGGCTGGAAATCAAGGTCACAAACTTACATGGCTGCTGAGGCCAGGCGGACAGGGGAAGTGGGAAGAGGAGAGTATGCGTGCCTCTAAGGAGACAGTTCCAGCCAGTCGTCACCGTGCTAGACCACAGGCCCCGTGTGGTTGACCTGCCGCCCATTCAAGGAAGCTTAGAGACCTGGATTGTTACGTGAAATCTCCGGAATTTAAAAAGTGTTTGTAAAAATGCTGAGGCCCAGGCCCAGTGGTGTAGTAGTTAAGTTTGCGCACTCAGCTTCAGCGGCCTGGGGTTCGCAGGTTCAGTTCCCGGGTGTGGACTGACACACCGCTTGTAAAGCCACGCCGTGGTGGCGTCCCATATAAAGTAGAGGATGATGGGCACAGATGTTAGCCCAGGGCCAGTCTTCCTCAGCAAAAAGGGGAGGATTGGCAACGGATGTTAGCTCAGGGCTAGTCTTACACACACACACACAGTGCAGCACTAGTCTTACACACACACACACACAGTGCAGGGCTAGTCTTACACACACAGACACACACACACACACACAGTGCTGAGGCAATGGATGTTAGCTCAGGGCTAGTCTTACACACACACACACAGTGCAGGGCTAGTCTTACACACACACACACACACAGAGTGCAGGGCTAGTCTTACACACACACACACACACACACACACACACACACACACACACACAGTGCTGAGGCCCAGACAAAACACATCTGTGGTCTGGAATCATCCAGTGGCCCCCAGTTTGCAACCTCCAGGCCAGGCCCTGGCCAAGCAGGTTTTGGATTTGGTCGTCGTGCCTGCAGAAGGTCCGGGTGCCTGCCAAGCAAGCCCAAGCAGGAGGGACCTATAGAGGCCCTCGTCTGGCCCCGATTGTACAAGTGGGAAAATGGGCCCAGAGAGAGGAAGGGGCTGGCCTGAGGCCAGAAAGTGAGTTGGTCACAGAGCCAGGACCAGAATAAGGGACTCTGGATTCCCAGTCCTGGTCTTTCTCCTCCCCAAGCAAGAAGGCCCAGGAGCGGAGAGGTTAGAAGCACAAGCCCTAGATCAGGCTGCACTTGCTGACCAGCTGAACAGCTGTGTGACTTGGGCAGGTCACTTAACCTCCCCATACCTCAGCTTCCTCATCTGTAAATGCGGATGGAAGGAGCACAGACCTGGAGGCTGGGGACTCAGTGAGATGAAGTGTGTAGAGCTCTTGGCATGGTGAGTGCCCACGAAATGTTACTTACTGGTATAAAAACCATGCAAACCCCCCAGGCAGGGGTGGAGTACCTGGGGTGACTTTCAGCAGGGCTCTCATCTTGAAAGCAAGGATGCTTGGGAAAGAAAGATCAAGAAGCTGCATTTGGAAGCCATTTTTATTCAATATCTTACACTATAATAATCAGAGTTGCATCTGAGAGCAAAGAAGAGTAGGGAGCCGGCAGAGAAGTGGCCAGAACCCTTTCATGGCTGCAAGGCTGCCTCTAGGGTGAGGTGGTGTTGGGTCTGCGGGGAGGCAGAAAGACAGAGATCTCGGGAAAGCCACATGGCCCAGGCTCCTGCTGCCCGGCTGCCACTTCCTGCCCCATCTGCAGGGCTGTGGGGTGCAGACACTGGCAGAAGGAGAGCCCAGGAGAAGAGATGCGACTTCCTGGTTGCAGCTGGGCAGTCACGTGAGACGCCGGTGTTTGCAGCCCACAGCCTCACCAGGAGGGGCAATGTCCCAGCCCTGCGAGGGCCTTTAGGTGTACAGTGGGGGAAAGGGTAGCTCCGCTATCGGCTGGAGCCTGCAGAGGGTAGAGGAGATGACCTTGAAATGCCTCATCACTGCTCCCAGGACCTCTTCAGGAGACTGGGCTGCACGCACACCCTGCCACCTACCAGTTCTCTGGGCTCCAGACAGTGCCAGAGGCCTCCATAAGGTGGAAAGTGTAGACGTGGCGTAAGCGGTCGGAGAGATTCTGCTCGCTCTTATGCACCACTTCTCCGTGGATTAGGACAAGGGCCCCTGGCGGGGACACAGCAAATCAGAACACTCAGGGCAGGAAGGGACATGGGCCCCTCCTCCCTCAAGCGGTTTGTGGCCTGTTCATCCCCATTCCCATCCATGAAGGCTCAGAGGCCTGCAGCCTGCCCCAGGGTCGGAGGCTGTGCTGTTGGACGTGGGTTCCCCTGGGATCAGTCCCTTCTGCTGTGGCCTGTGCTCTTGGAAAGCCTCAGTGAGGGCATCCCCTTCCGTGGTGTTTGCAGAACCAGGCAGAAGCTGTCTGTACTGTGCCAGGCAGCTGGGACCTCGCCAGTGGATGCTGAGGTGGACCTCAGTTCTCCCATTTCTAAAAGGAAGAGGCTGTCCCAATAGCCAGCATTTGTCTGTGCCCCACACAGGTTCCCTGTCAACATCTTATATACATCCTCTCACTGACTCTACATTTGGGGAAACTGAGGCTCAGATAGCTTCAGTCATTTGCCCAAGAGACAGCCGGGAAGTAGCAGAGTCTGGATTCTAGCCTGTTCCAGGAGACTTTGTTAACCCCACTGCCACCCAACTTCTCAGGGCCCGTCCAGCCTGACCTTCCCTCATTCTGTGACTTCACAGCCCTCAGGTGAGCTGGGTGCTCAGAGCACAGACCCAGGGGCACGGCTCAGGGCCCTGCCTCCCTGCCCCCTGCATCCCGCCTACCTCTTTGCACTGGTAAGGACACAAAGAGGCTGTTATCGTGGGGTGGCTCTGACAGGAAGCAGGTCCCGGGCATTGAGCCAGCAGGGGTCCGGACCATCCTTCTCGGCACTCCATCTGCAGGCCAAGATGGAGCCTTTAGCCTCTCTTTTCTCAGGGTCCCTCTCCCACGGGGGGTGGGGTACTAGCGGGCAGGGAGAGACAGGTGTCCTTACTGGTGTGGGAGCCAGGGATGAACCAGAGGCAGCCGTTCTCCAATGTGGCGTCCTCCAGCGCAATCCACACGCCCAGCACCCGGCCCAGGGGCTCCGTGTATAGGAAGGTGGCGTCCTGGTGGGGGCAGACTGCAACAGGCCCGCCTGGGCATGAGGGGCTTGCCTCCCACTCCCCAGTCCTCTGAGCCCTCCAGCCCAGCCTTCCCATCCCGTGATCAGTTTGAATCTCCCTACTTCCTGGCCTGGGGACTCAGGGCAAGAGATTTCACCTCTCAAAACTTCAATGTCCTAAACCATAAAGTGGCCCCAACAATAACCTACCTCACAGGGCTGCTGGAGGAGTCCATGACACAATGTATGAAAATTGCTTTTACAGGGCCTGACATTGTAACTGCTTGCTAGAAAGTAGCTGCTATTGTTTGATTTCAGCCAGGTAACTAAAGCCACTGTCCTTAATCAAGGACGAGCACCTCCAACCACCAGATGATCCAATCAGTGGGGTAAGAGGGGGCAACTGACCAAACATCCACATTTTAATCCCCCATGTGCTGCTGGTGCCCAGCCCAGATGGCAGACCACCAAACAAAGGACCTGCATCTGTAATAACAAATAAAGGGGGTGCTTGCCTCCCCTCCTTCCTCCCCGGGGAACTGTGTGTTTTCTGAGCACCAAACTTTAAGATGGACTTTGATAATCCGACAGTGTCCAGAGGAAGGGGTTCTAATGGTGGGTGCTCCAAAGCACTCCGAGGCAGAATAGCTGAAGGAAGTGGGGGTGCTGGACTTGGGGAGGGGATGGTCATTCCTTCAGGAGACTGTCCTCAGGCTGAATGGTGGGGACGAAGGGTGGTCACAAGGGGGCCAACTGGACTCATGCAAGGAAGGGCTTCCTGTGAGGGGGTGAGCCTCTGTCTCCAGAGGTATTTGAGCAGAAGTGGATAATGGCCCATGAGGGAGGCTATAAAGGGTATCTGTGCATCCCATGGGGTTTGGAATTAGATCAGCAATTTCTATGTTAAATCAGTCCTCCAGGGAACTTGTTGAAATACAGATTCCCAAGCCCATGCTGCCTTACTGGCTCGATCTCAGGGAATGGGGCCCAGGAATCTGTATTTTTAACCAGCTAGGAGTTGCTGGCAGGTTCCGGAACCACTGCGCCCAGGGCTCCAGGATGCACTCCCAATCCACTGTTCCAGGAAGGAATGGAAGGTGGCATCTCCTCCCCGGCCCAGGCTCTTGCATACAGACATCTTGGCAAGCACCTTCCCTCCCTCTGAAGACCTGGCAACCACCAGTGTCCCACATCTCCCGCCATCGCCTTTGCTGGGCCCCACAGCCTGTTCTCAGCTCACCTTCGCCACCAAAATGTGGTTGCTGCAAGAGAGAGGAAGGGCCAGGTGAGGCCAGAGGAGAACAGGGGCCCACTGTGAGTCTGGGGGATGCTCTTCCCCAGCCACAGGTGTTTGCCTCCAAGGATTCCATATCAATACCAGCTATCAAGCACCTACTGTGTGCCAGGCCCAGGAGGGCCACAAACAGAACCACCACCCTGCCCATCGGGCGCTCCCAGTCTGAGCACACACGTGCCTAATGAGAATACGAGACAGAAGTGAGGGGCAGCAGGAGGCTGGGTCCCAGGCCTGCAGTTAAGCCAGGGTCAGAGATGGGTCTTCCTCTCTTCCTAAGGGAGCCAGAAGGCTTCTGGAGGAGGGGGCACTGAGCTGGGCCTTGGAAGCTGGGAGCAGAGTATTTCAAACGCCAACAAAGGAAGGAAGGAGTCCTGGGGATCCCCTTCCTACCACCAAATTTTGACTGAGCACCAACAAAGGGCCAGGCTCCTTAACCAGAGGAGACTGACTTTATGTCTTCTCCCTGCAACTTAACAATAATTCCTCAGGGAAGCAGCTTTTGGCCCACTGTAAGGAGGGGCTTTGTATGAGCACTCTGCCCCATTTTACAGAGGGTCACCTGAGGCCTGGGGAGGACGGGAAGCTCACCTTAAAGATGTACATGCTTTGCACCACCACAGGCATCTGGAGGCCCAGATTTCTGGCCAGGGTCTGGAAGGAGGCAGAGGTCACCACCAGCCTGTCCACACTCATGTCTGGCCTACCCACCTACCCTCGCCCCATCCCTGCTCACCTGCATCTTGGAGGAGTGGGTGACACGCTTGAAGACAGGGTCAAGGGCATGCAGAGCTGCGGGACAGAGGTGGTGGAAGGGCCAGTCTCCCATCCCCATGTACCCCTTCCAGGTTTAGCTCTGGGCACCTAGACTCAGGCCTCACTTCGACATCTGCACCTATTTTGTGTGCATTAAACTTTCTTCCTGTGTATAACTGAGGAATGGGCCCCACAGATGCCTTCGCCCCACCCCAGGCCCCGCCCCACCCATGACCTTAATCTTGACCTTCCAGCCATCTGGGAACCTCACAGCTCTGACTCCACAGGGCCCATAACTGGGTAGCAATCTTGGTACTGCCACTTACTGTATGTGACTTCAAACCCTCATTTCTCTCCTATAAGCCTCAGTTTATACAATGGGACTAGAAGACCGGCCCTGTCTCCCAGGCTACAGGACCCAATGGGCTAACGCACATGCAACCACAGCCAGGCCTGGCATGGAATAGCCACTCCTCTCATTATTTATTATTATTGTTGTTATTACAAAAGGTGAGGGTTGAATGTACTTAACGCCACTGAATTGTATACTTCAAAATGATTACAACGATACATTTTATGTTATATGTATTTTACCACAATTTTTTTTACAAAGCTACCATGATATAACTTCAAGTTAAAAAATAAGTGGTCTAGAAAATAAATTACAATGTATGATCCTGAAAAAAAAAAGAGTCTCCTAGCTTGGTTTGGGGTCTCAGAACAGGGACCATGTCAACATGTTCGATGCTCCTTAAGGAGCTTCCAGGAGGCAGTGGGACCCAGGAGCCCCCACGCCCGGGGCCTGGATCATCCCCAGGCCAGGCAGGAGAGTGTTGAGAGGTCTGCATATGCCCATCTGCGTGGGGAGCTCAGCGGACCCTCTTCCCAGCGCTCTGCTGACATGCGATGTGATCAGCATCATAAGATGCAGAAGGGCAGGGCCAGAGGGGGAGCTGCAGCCAGAAATGCCATTTGCTGGGCCACTAACCTACCGTGGGCTTCAGGTAAGGCCCCTAAACTCTGCAGGCCTCAGTTTCCCCATTTCCTTTCCCCCAGGCACCTACTTACCATGGCCAATTTTGTTGATGGATTTCTCTGGAGGGAACAGGAAGTTTCCTGTAGAGCAGGTACAGGCAGAAGAGCTGGTGTCCACCCTGTCCCGGGCAGCTGTCTCAGCACCCACCAGCCTTGGGGGCAGATACCCAGGTCCAACCCCTCCCGACACCTCTAGGGCCCCAACTCCGAACGTTCCTCGTCAAAAACGCCTTTCTCAAAAAAGAATCGAATCTTGTCGCCGCTGCTCAAGAAATAGTCTGCACTGCCCTGTGGAGAGGGAACGTGAGAGGGACTGAGAGAGCGTCATGGGGTCAGAGGTGGGCCTGGCAAAGGGGGAAGAGGACTCAGATGCTTCCCATACCACAGGGCTACAGAGCCCACTGGCGCTTCTCAAACTTGTCCACTGAGGCACAGACAGTGAACAGGAACCCAGTGCCTGGGAGCTACAAGCATGGAATTTCTGAGAAACCTCTCAGTAGGTCACATGACTTTTATACATGATGCAGTGTGATTCAGAAGTCAGGGGCTAGACTCCAACAGGCCTGGTCCCCAGGTAGACTTGAGCCACTTGTTTCACCTCTCAAAGCCTCAGTTTCCTCATCTGTAAAAGGGGAATAATAATAGAACCGACCTCCCGGATTGTTGGAGGCTTCAGGTTGAAGCTGAATATTATAGCCATTGAGAGCACAGACCCTGGAGCTAGACAACTTGGGTTCGAATGCCAGCTCTGCCACTGACTGGCTGTGTGACCACACCACATTACTGAACCTCTCTGGGCTTAGTTTCCTCATAAAATACAGATGCTATTAATGGTACCTATCTCATAGGGTGTTGTAGGGATTACCAGTCAGTATAGAGCAAGCACTAGAACAGTCCTTGCAGTGTGGTAAGTGCCATGTGAGTATTTGCTTTTATTATTGTTACTATTGCTCCTGCTACATAGAAAATACTCAGCAAAGACATGGTTAAATGCTCAATAAATGTAAGCCATTACTTATCTTTTTCTGTTTTCTTAATAACCTCTCCTTGTTAATTTTAATATCATGTGTTAAATTTCTTAGCATCATATGAAAACAATGCTCCAGGAAGATGCCCCATGTTTTCCCTGTGGCTTTAGCCACCCTTGACCGCCATCATATTTACCTCCCTACCTTCCTGTGTGGCCACATAAGTGGAGTGGGGTGACACCGCCCCCCTACCTAGGTTCACCAGGTGGCACAGCCCCCCTTCCCCCGCCTCACTCCCTCACATGCACACTTCTGCCTGCCTGGCTCAACTCAGTGACCTGCCTGGCCCTCTCCAGGCCCTTCCCCCTGGAAACTAAGAGTGTTTTTTTCAACATTCTTAGCTCCTCTGCACCAGGATCAGGGTGAGGGAAACAAGTCAGGGAAGCACAATTGATAATAATAATATTAAAGACAATGATGCTAAACGTGTCAAAGATTTTACTTAATTCACAAGGGAACCAGTAAGACGTTCAAAGGAGAATTCCAAGAACCACACACATACAGGCATTAACGAATGCTGAAGCCAGTTTACAAATCGATGCAAAACTGATCCATCTACAGGGCAATAACTGCATTCTGCCGGGTCCGGTTCATGTCCATTTCTGTGGACAAGCATCTTGTGCATTATTATCAGTTCTGTACAACTCAAAGAGTTGTCAGATAACCCAAAGACAATGAAACTGCAGGTAAGCTGGGAGGGAGGTCTAGACAGGACACCCACTGATCTTTTCTTCTTTTCATGCCCATTTCCAAGTCTTTCATGATGATATCAGTAGTGAATATTGAGGGCTTACTGAGTACCGGGCACCGTGCCGAGCTCTTTGCAAGCATTATAAACCAAGATATATACATTCTTCTCCCATCCTCCCCCCACCCCTTCCCTGGTCTCTGGAGCATTCTCAGAAGGCAGCTTGGAGGACACAAGATTCAGCCCCCTCACTCCTCGGAGCCTTTGAGGGACCTGTCCCTGGACACAGGACCCCTGTCTCTGCTTTCCCCACCTAAAAAGCTGCCATGCAGTCAAATGAAACCGACAGTCTGAGGAAATTATCATTCTGTCACCCTTTTTCCTTCTCAAGTCCCTGTTCTCTGGGTGGCAAGGCTTCCAGCTGTTGTAATTCCCTTTATGCCCACCAGATGGCAGGAGCTCCTCAGCATGAGTGAGCCCCATAGTGGGCCTGGACTGCAGCTTTGGCTTGGGGGCTGGCTGCAGACAGGCTATTCAGAGGAAGAAAGGTTAAGAGAACTGTGTGGGAGAACCCCTGTGTCTCAATTTACCCATCTCAAACTACTGAGACCTATTAAGTCACCATGGGGAAACAGTTTCTAGTCTCATTGGAGGATAAGACTTACACTCGTGGGCCCACAGAATCACTGGGGTCATGCTGGGTTGCTGGCCACAAAGAGGCCCTCGGGGCCGGCCCAGTGGCATAGTGGTTAGGTTCACACACTCCGCTTCAGCAGCCTGGGGTTCGTGGGTTCAGATCCCAGGCACAGACCTGTGCACTGCTTATCAAGCCATGCTGTGGTAGGCATCCCACATATAAAGTAGAGGAAGATGGGCACAGACGTTAGCTCAGGGCTAATCTTCCTCACACACACACACCAAAAACCAAAGAAGCCCTTTGTGGCAGGAGAACTACTGAGGAAGCACAGGAGAGCAGGGAACAGCAGGGACTTGTTATTAGACAGAACTGGGTTCAAATCCTCCCTCTATCTATCACCAACCGTATGGTTTGGGGCAAGAGAGCTGAGCCTCATTTTCCCCACCTGTCAAATGGGGGCAATAATGCCAACTTATAAATTCATAGTGAGAAGTGAAGGAAATATGCATATAAGGCGCTTAGCCTGGAGCCTGGCACATGGAGGGCTTGGGCTTGATTGTTATCAGAAGGTGCCCGAGGGCTGCTGCTCTGGCTGGGGACTGAGCCCCCCAGCATAGACAGGATCCCGTCCTCACCTGGCCCAGACACCTACCTTGGCTTGCTGATTATCCTCTTCCTTAGGGGGAAATTCCACGCGGCAGTCGAGGGGGACATCCATCTTGGCCACTATCTGGCCAATCCTCTGTTGCACGGCTACACACTCTTCTGCAGACAAGAATCCTTCCAGCACCAGGAATCCATCCTCCTGGAACTGCAAGCAGGAAGGAGACTCAGCCTTCCCCTGCCCTCAGACGCTCTTTCTGAGGACTGATTTGACCCCTCCCCCAAACCCAAAGCTATGTGAAGGCAGGACCAAGTGTCCTGTTCATTGTTCTGTCCCCCAGCCTGGCCATGGTATCTGGCACCCAGTGGAGCCGTCAGTACTGGCTGCTTGAATGAAGGAAGGAGGAAGGGGAAAGGGAGGTTGGGGACACCCTCCAATGGGCTTGGGTCACGTGGGAATACCTCATTCATTTATTCAACTAAAATTGATTGAGCATCTACTGTGCACCAGACACAGTTTTAGGAACTGGAGTTTCAGTAATGAGCAAGCCAGTCATGATGCCTGGGCTCCCAGAACTTACCATCTCGTGAAGGAGCCTGACAGCAAACACACCAGCACACAGGGGAGCACACTATCACACGCTGCTGAGTGCTAGGAGGGAGAGGGCGGGGAGAGCTAAGGCAGAAGAGTCTACTGTCAACCAGATGGGGAGGAGAGTGGGGCTCAGGGCAGCAGCTCTGAGGAATTGACATGTAAAGGGGACCAGCAGGATAATGGGAGAGACAGGGAAGAGCATTCCAGACCGAGGGAGCACGAGAGGGACACCAGGAATTGGGACCTGATGGAGCAGAGTGAGGGTGGAAGGGAGGAAGGAGCCAGGACAGGCAAGAAGCTGGGCTTTATCCTGAGCACAGTGGGCAGTTAGTCGGGAGTTAAAACAGATGGCTTATTCTGATTTGCCTCCAGTCCTCTTATTCTGAGGCTATTGAGAGAAATAAGGAGAGAAAGAATATCTGCATGTTTGCTTGCAGAGAATTATAAAGTCTTAACCTTAACAGGGGCATTGAAAGTCACCTCTTGAACCCACTGTGAAGTGTCCGATTTCCAATTACTGACCCCCATTCCCTCCCTTCCTCCCTCTCCCATGGATGCCCAGTTCTGGCTATCCCACATGGGATGCTGGAACATTCATGACCATCCACCATGAGCCCTTCTGTCTCTGGGCAGCTCTGCATGTTAGAAACTTAATCTTTCTATGAGTATCAAGCTGAACATTGATTGCCTCCTTGGGAAGTGGATCATCCACAGCAAACCGTGCATATCCGTGATCCAGTAAACACACTGCTAGGACTTCTTGAGATAAGAAGTTGGAGGATTAGCAAGTAGGGGAGCAAAGACGTATGTATGGGGGGTATCGACGGAGACTTGTTGAATGAGCAGTAAACTGGAAACAACCTAAATGCTCAGCAAAAGGGGATTCGTTCAACAATGTATGGTTTATCTACCTGGAACACAACACAGCTGATGAAAAATCATGTGGCAGAAAAATATTTACTGACATGGGAGTATGTTCTTAGTATACTATGAGATGAAAAAAAAAGCCAAATGCAAATTAGTATTTTAGCTATTGTGAGAACTTGGGCAAGCGTTTCCCTTCTCTGACCCTCAGACCATCCAATGGGAGGACAGTAGTGGGCCTCCTTTATAAAACATACAGCAAGCACTCAATAAGTGTTAGCTATTAAAATGGACCTTTTAAAGATTCTAGGGCTATATGCCAAAACATTGTGTCATGGTAGGAATTTATGGATGTTTTTTCATTTTCTTCTTTGAGCTTTTCTGTATTTTTCTGCATTTTTCTCTTGCCCTCAGAACAAACAACAAGGGTCATGTTGTTTTTAAAGTCTGCTGGCTCTAATTCCCACAGGAAAGGGTTTAGGCTTTCCTGTTGGAACGCACATGGAACCCGGCCGCCCCGGGCCTGGCTCCAGGAGGCGGCGCCCTTCAGCTGTCCCCGCCCCTCGCTTGCAGGGCCCAGGCCTGGCCCAGGCCTAGCCCGGTACTGCCTGATCCCAGTGATTTATTCCGGTTTTGGTCACACACACATTCCCATCCCAGCCAGGTGCTGTAGCCTGGACGCCCCCGGCAGTGTGTGCAGAAGTCAGGGGTCATGGTTGGGAACTGACGACTCCGGGCTTCAGTTTCGTCTTCTTGGAAAATGGCAGGGGGTGGGGTTGAGTTCCCGGAACTACTTGAGGTCCGGAAGGACTCCCCACTCTTACCTGGCCCTTCGGGCGGGCCCCCATTCTGCGGGCACCTACCTTCTGCAGCTGCGAGGGGCTCAGGCAGGCCATGAGGACGAGAGGGGATGCAGGGAGGCTCTCGGTGCTGCGCCCCAGGCTGGAGAGGAAGTTCAGGCGGAGAGTGGGTGGAGCCTGGGAGGCCCAGGACTTAACCCTTCCGTACTCAAGAGAAAACCCAATTCCGGCCCCCAGCTCCCCTCCCCAAAACACACACAGACCAGCCTGGGCCCCTCCAGGCTGAGCCCCAGCCCTGCCCGGGACCGCTGTACCCCGTCACTCCTGCCCCTGGAGGGGCCCTTCCCTCTGCCCCAGCCCTGCACCGCCGTTCTTCCCCCCAGCTAATCCAGGATTAGCCCTTTCTGATCTCCTTCGTGGTTTTTAACTGTTTCCTCCTGATTTATTTCCAGAAACCACTCCCAGCTGGCTGGCTGCTTACCAGGTGCCCAGAAGTTGTATTCTAGGCGTATCGGCCAAGAAGGCAGGCAGACAGGACACCTGAGCCCAGGTGCCACCTCTAACTGTGACCTCTGACCGTCTGTCCCTCTCTGGGCCTCAGGCAGGATGAGAATGTCCCCGGACCGCCCACATCAACATCTGGGTGGGGTGGGATGCAAGCTGGGTCTGGGGGATGTGCACAATAGACTGAGCTGAGTGGCTGTGCGTTCCAAAGGTGGAAGAGTCCTCAGAGAGCTGTCTGGGCCCCTCCTGGCTCTGATCTCCTGAAACTCTAGGTCCTGGGAGGAGTATGGAAGGGAATGTACAGGTTAGCCTGTAGCTCAGAGGAGGGCAGAAGATGAGAGCGGGGACCCGGGGCTTCAGAATAAGGGAGAGAAGCATGGTTCCTGTTCCCCCCGCCAGCCCCGAGACATTAGGTGTCTGAGTCAGGATGGCACAGCGGAGGCCAGCGGTGGGAACAGCACATGCACACCCGCCCTTCTAGCCGGCCCTGCTCGGCAGCTCATGGGGCCATTTTGGCTTCAGCTTCTGAAAACCGGCCACTGGCCTTCCCTGAAATGACACTTTGTGAATGGCAAGGGACAGAGTGTCTTGAGAGTGAGCATGGGGACACAGCTCAGGCCTCGGGAGTCAAGTCATGTCTTCTGGGAGTGGCTCCTGGGTCCTCGCTTCTGGAGGGCCAAGGGCTGGGAAAGGCATGAGCCCCACCGGTCTGAGACTGGAGGGAGAAGAGGTTCAGGGGGTTGGGCTGGGTGAGGAGGGCAGGCGGAAGACAGGACTACGGGAAATGCAGCTGAGACAGCTCGCTGGAGGCAGGGCAGGTTCCCAGCCATCCTGGCCCTTCTGATGCAGTCCTCCAACAAACACAAGACACGTGCCACATGCTAGGAGCACAGTGAGGGGCCCGTCATGCAGGGCTAGCAACCTCTGGGAACCCCCACCAAAGGCTTGTGAGGGAGGCAGACTGGGTTCGAGTCCACTCCCGGGCCCTACATGCCCCATCTGTAATTTGGGAATAACAGAAGTACATCTTGTAAGGAGTAAGATGAATGCTTCACTGCTGATAAGGAGCTTGGGCACAGAGCTGGGCACCCACCCACTGTTCACCAACGTTAGTGGGGCTTTGTGGGTAGAATGTGAGGGTATTTTTATTTTTTGAACTTCCCCAAGTTTTCCAAACTGCTGTTGTAGTCAGAGAAAAGACCACCACTGTGGTTTTCAGTGGAGTGGAGAGCTCTGGATGGGTGGTTTGGGCGGGGGAGAATGGGGGGAGAGAAGGGGCTGGGCCTCCCACATTTGCTCATTCATTCTGCTCAGGCTCTGGGAAGTGGGTGGGTGGTGTGTCCACATTTTTTTTTTTCCAAAAACTAACCAGCTCCAGATTGAAAGGTGCTCCGGGTGCTGGGAGGCCCCAAGGCTCGGGTCGGGGAATGGGAGTCGGGGGAGAGGTACCCGACCAGACAGGAGGGGAAGACCTCCACTGTGGAGACACAAGAAGGCCTGAGAGGGGGTCACAGCCCAGCTGCTCAGTCCTGAGGTCACCTGGAGGGGTCAGAGTCCCATGGAAGAAGGGCAGACTCCGGCCTGTTCCAGAGGAGGTGCCCGAGCAGCAGCTAAGGCCTCATTGTAAGCCCAAGGTCAGACCCAATGGCCTTTCTTCTTCAAAAGACCCCAGCCCGAGGGCCCCTCCTTCAGCCCAGCACAAGCCTCACCGGTCCAGGCGGAAGTCATGGTTGACTGGGTACTAGGGGTGGGCCCTCTGCTGAAAGCTCCATCTAAGCACATGATCCTCACGCATAAGCCTCAGAACCCGGTGTGGCCGCCAGCACCATCCTGACTCTACAAATGAGGAAACTTGAGGCCGCACATCAAAGAAATGGCAGAGCTAGGATCTGAAGGCAGCTCTGTCCATCTCTCTGAGCTTCTGTCCTTGACCCCAGCACCTTCAGCGGGCCCCCAAAGGGGCTGGGAGCAGGTCAGTTCCTCCCATGGTGACTCTCCGCCCCACCTCTGCAGGGCCCTGGGGACCGGCTGTTGGAATTACAAGGGACCTATGAGAGCACAGACTGGAAATGCCCATTGCACAGATGGGATGTGGAGGCCACGGCGGGGAAGGGACCTGCCCAGCTTCATGCAGGAGATGACTAAGCTGGGACAAGGACCTGACAAGGACTGGCTCCCGTTCCAGTGCTCTCCCTTCCCTCCCCCAATCCATCAACGCTCACGAGGGCCCAAACCACGGGAGACAGGGCCGGCAGAGAATGTGCTGGCTGTGGGATCCCTAGCCAGGGCCCACACCTGACTCCTAACAGACGCTCCATCCAGCTCATGTCCAGTAGCCGCCTCCGAGGAGCTTATGGTTGCACCGGGCAGGGAGAGAAGTAGAGTTAACGATCTTGTAGGTGCCCAGTGAATGGTCACTTGACAAACTCATCCACAGGGCCCAGTGGGCCTGAGAGAGCTGAGGGAAGGGTCCCCCACGAGATGGAGACCTCCAGACGCTACTTTCTTTTATAGGTTTATTTGATATTTGAACTGAGTCTACAAGTTCAGACCCACATGTAACGGATTGCTTCGTGGTTGTCAGAGGCTAGTGTGCATTATTTCTGAGGATTACATCCAATGATACGACGCAGAAAACACAAATGGACAGACAGATGGACATAATCATTAAGACAAGAGACGCTAAAACGTGCCTTAGTGTCCAAGTGATTGATCTGAGGCGGGGACCCTTCGAAGGTGGGGACCCCAGTGACTGATCTAAAGTGAGGTGGCTTCCCGCCCCCAGGCGCTGAGGGGGCTGTGTGTGCCAGGCGCCCAGGACAGACACAGAACCCAAACCGGGGGAGCCTGCCCTCCTGGCGGTGACCTCCCCACCCACAACCCCGCCTCCACCAGTCTGTTGTGAGGGACCAGGCGGTGACAGGGCTGATGGAAGCAGCCGAGGCTCGTGGTGGCACTGGGCAAATTCATGACACACAAGGTGGGAAAGCAGAGTCCGGGCAAGGTTGCTCCTCTTGGCTCCTGAGCACTGTGACGAGGGAGGGAGGAGGGAGCACCGTTCGCCCGGGGATTAGCCAACCCGAGTCTCCTCCCTTCTTGGCGGCTCCAGAACATTCCCTTTGGCCAACAGCCTCAGAAATGAGCGCCTGCCAAGACACATGGAAGAGAAAGAAAACAAGACACCAAAACAAAACAAAAAAATCCCCACCCTAGGAAAGGAACAAACAGAACTGGACCAAGGTCACAGCAGATTCGGAAGACATCCTGCAGCTGCGCTGCACGGGGGGCGGGAACACAATTCAGGTCTCGCTGGTCTGCTCAAGGAAACTGCCACCCCGCCCTGAGACCCCAACTCACTGGCCTTTAGTGTCTTTTTTTTCAGTTTTTTCTTTTTAATACCCAAAACCCTCAATTTTCAAAGCTTAAAAAAAATCTTTTTTACTTAAAAAAAAAATCTAAAATGGATGAGGCAAGCCACAGGCCTGGCCTTTCCACCCGGCGACCTGCTCTCCCACAGGCCACCCGAGCCCACCCAGCGCCCCTGGGACAACCACCCCACGGCTGGTTCGCACTGGACCACTCTGCTCACTCTGGGTGGGCACTACGTGCCGCAAGATCACCAAAAAAGGAGATGGCACCACAGCCCACCCTTCCTCAAACACCCACATCTGAGCTGAGCTTCTGCGGGAATGTATAAGTTATCTGCAGGGAGGGGACGGGAGGTGGAGAAAATAAATACCAAGAGCTAAGGAGGTGTCGCTGGACCTCTGGCGTCGGCTCAGCCTCTGGGAAGGGGTGGCCTCCAGGGAGGAGGCCCTGATTGTCCAAATACTGTGCTCTGAGACGACCACGGGTCTCTGATCTCCCCAGCAGGCACCTGCCCTGGGGGGCATGTGTCTCAGAGGAAGGAAGGGGCCAGCCCCTCAGGTACTGTCCTGTCCCCCGACGCAGCACACATCCGGCCCCAGGCTCCTGCCCTCTGAGAGGCTGGGCTGGTGGTCCTGGGGTTTCTGGGTTCCTGGGCCTGCGGACTCCTCGGGGTCCCACTGCTGGCCGCTCGGGGCTGGCTCGGTGCTCGGCTGCGCAGCCGTGCTCAGGCCTGCTCCTTGTCGGCCCTCCAGAGCCGTTCCTTGACCTCGGGCGGCAGGGTATTGAACAGGTCCTCCTCCACCACGAGGCCACTGCGCTTGAGCAGCGGGCACTCGCCCAGCTCCACGGGCAGGCACTCCAGCCGGTTGCCCCGCAGCTCGATCTGGGTCAGGTTGGTCAGCTCGCCCACCCGTGAGGGCAGCGACTGCAGCACGTTGTTGCCCAGGTGCAGGGCCCGCAGCTTCCGGCACTGGAAGAGCTCTGGGGGCAGAGCCTCGATCTGGAGGGGAAGGAGCAGGGGGCGAAGGTGAGGTGGGCCAGGCTCAGACCTGGGGCCTCTGGGCCCGAGCCTTCCCTCCCTCCCTCCCTCCCAGGCACCCGCACCTCCTCCGAGGCCCATTTCAGCTCCCTCGGACCCCAGGCTCCAGCACAATCGGGGCTGAAGTCTGGCTCACTTCCATCTGTACTTTAGGTCTCGGCTCTGCAGTCACTTCCTCCAGGAAGCCTTCTCTGACCTCTTAGGTAACCTATGGCACCCCCCCCCCCCACCACAGCACTGGTCCCTCCATGGTGAAACTGTTTGATATCCTGTCACTCTGGGAATGTGGGCTCTGAGAGGGCAGGACTGGGTCAGCCTTGTTCCCTGCCATCCCCCAGCACCTGTCCCCCTAACCAGCATATCACACGAGCCAGCTACTATCAACTCCCCCTCCTCCACCACCCAGGGCTCACCAGGAGCCAGGCTGTTGGTCCTGCCTGGTTTAAGAACAATTTATCAAAGCAGAGCAGCACGCTGAGAACATTCCACACCTTGAACTGTTTCTGAGAACTGGGGAGAACTTGCCAATAGAGATGAGAACCCCCGCTGTGTCACTTCCCCTTCCTGGGCCTCAGTTTCCTCATCTATCAAGTCAAAGGCTGATCATGAGTGCAGGGAGCCCAGGATTGGCCATCCGGAGTCCCTTCTTTCTGACTTTGCAAAATTCAAATAACGCGCAACACCCCACACAGTGTGCTCCGTGGCAGGCCTGCTCTGAGCGCTGAGAATATAACTCCTTTAAACCCTCAGAACTATGTGTAAATACTCTAGAAACACCCTCTCTATTTTACAGGTGGGATAACTGAGCGCCTGAAGAAGCCCAGAGTTTCACAGCTAGAAAGTGGTGGAGCCAAGATTTGAACCCACGGATTCAGCAGCCCACGCTCTGCCAACTGTCCACACTGCGGGTGGAGCAAGAAACAGTGTGGCCCAAGAGGGGACTTGCTGTGTCTCCTGGCACATAGGAAGAGCTCCATAAATGTCAGCTTCTTCCCTGCCCTTCTGTGCGTAATCGGGGTTCTTACCGAGCCTACTTGTCCTAAAATGACCTCCTTCAGATATGATGGCGGGAGGGACCCTACCAGCAGGGCAGAAGCCAGGAGACTTGGACCCCCATTGCACATGAGGGTGATGGGGAGACTGTACAATAACCTCTCTGAGCTTGTTCTGTCACTGTCCCCATTTTCCTGCTGAGCAGGCTGAGGCCTGGAGAGGTGAAATGCAGCGTGTCCAGGGCTGCACAGCCAGAAAAGGGCAAGAGAGGATGCGAGGCTTGCTTCCTCGAACTCAGAGCGTGCTGTATTCCCATTCTGCCACACGGGACACTCACTGGCAGTGTAACCCTGGGCAAGTCTCTTTCCCTCCCTGGGCCTCAGTTTCCCCATCTGTAGAATGAAAGGGCCTAGAAACTCCTCTCGGCTCGGATGTTCTGGGGCTGAGGACCTCTACGCAGACTTGGACCTCACAGGCTCTTGCTCTCTCTGTCCCTTTTTGGAAGAGGACCCTGGTTCCAGGTAAGAAACTTGCCCTTCCCGGCAGGGAAGTCAGCGTGGCCGTGGCTGGGCCGTGTGGATGTTTTAAAGGAGACTTCTGACCCGGGCCTCCAAAACCACCGCTGCCGTGCCCAATGGTCAAAAAAGGGGCAGAGGTGGCTTCCTGCTGACGTTCAGGGACATGAAGGTGAGAGGGCAGATAGGAAGTGGGCTCCGGCAGGACTGAGGGGCCAGAGCTGGGGTTCACATGCGGTCGGCCTGGCTCCAGAGCTCCCTCCCTGAAACGCCCCCTCCCTGGAATACCCCAGAACACCCTATGCCCCAGCCAGTGAGCTCTCTCCAGGCCCCACAGAGAAAAGAGAAGAAGCTGCCAGTGGCTCAGCATGCCATCAGAGCCACATCTGTCCTCTGGACCTGTCCTTTGTCCTGAGGCATCACTCGTCTGCTGAAGGCTTGAAGTCATTCCCGTCACCCCCAATCTGCTCTCTCCTACCTCCTCGGGGACCTCAGTGGCTCCCCCATCAGCACTGAAGTGGCCTCAAGTCTACTTGGTCTTGGAAAAAAGACAACCCTCCCAGGAGTCTTCTAGGGCTGCTCCATCACTCTCCAACCTTCCTGACAAACCATCTGGAAAGATGCCGTCTCTCTCCTCAGTCCCCCATGATCTGGCTTCTGCACCGTCCACCCTTGAAACTATCTGGCCAGAGTCACCAGCTGTCACTCCTAATCCACTGGACCTGAACCCGGTCTCCTTTCACCTGACTCCCCATGTGCTGTGAGCCCTCACGCTCCTGCCTGGACTTCCTCTTCTGCCGATGGTCCCAAAGGCTCGAGCCAAGCTCCCTTCCTTCCCCCGCCATCCTTTCCCTCATCAAGGACCCCTCTTCACCCGTGAGCCCTGGGGGGATGACTCTGAGCTTCAGGCTGACTCCACATGGTCTCTTGGACGTCCCAGGGGCCCCAGACACCCAACATGGACACAGTCTGTCCTCTCTGAAAACCTCCTCTGAGAGCCCACGTCCTGTCTCAATGATCCTCCATCTACCCAGGCAGCCAAGTGAGAAACCGCGAGTCTCCTCAGACCTCTCCCTCTTCCCCCATCCAATACAGCCCACGTCCTGCGGTGTCTGCCTCCAAAGTCTCCCCCAAATCCACTCCTGTCTCTCTCCATCCCTGGCGGCCTTTGCCTCCAGGCCTCACCCCTCCCTGATGGCTGCACGCAGATTTTCTATCCGCTCTTGACCTCTCATCTTGCCCCCTCAAACCCACGCCCTCCAGCTGCAGCACGAGCAGTCCCTCTAAACTGCAAGTCAGCTCATTCCCGCATCCACTCAGTCAACAAGAATTCTGTAAACCTTTGCTGCACGTCAGGCTTTGAACGGAGGAGCCAAGGTCCTTGTCAACAGAGCTTATGGCCTGGCAGGGGCACGCACATGAAACAAAGGAAGATACAGTCATGCTCCTGCAGGCCCTGGTGGACAGCCTGGCCCCCGCCCTCGGGGAAAGTCCAAATTCCAGTTCACCACGCCTCCCCACCAGCTTCCAGTTCCTCTGGGACAGAACCGCTACTGGACTCTCCCTTTCCTCTTCACCTGGCTAACTCCTCCTCGTCCTTCAGGGCCAGGTGAAATGTCCCTTCCTCCAGGAGGCCCACCTGCCCTGGGTTAAGTCTGGGTTGAGGCCCCTCCTCTGTGCTGCAGGTAGCTCTTGCCGCGCTGTGCTCACTGCTGGTTCCCTGTCTCTTCCCACAAGATGGTAAGCTCAGGACGGGCAGCCAGGGGGTTCATCCCTGTGTCCCCAGCACCTTGCTCCACACTAGGAGTGCTCAAAAAACATTTGCCAAACCAATGAATGAATGAAGGAAGGAATGAGTGGATGACTGAATGAATGCCTGCCTCGTCAAGGTATTCCTTAGCAAGAGTTTAAACTGAGGAAAACAGTAGCCAAGAGCCTGAGCCGCCCGCACCCGCCCGTCCCAGCCCGCCCGTCCCAGCCGCCCCTCAGGAAGTAGGAGGGAGAGGAGCCTGAATAGGACTGGCCCAAGAGAGCTTTTCTCCCTTTAAAGGCCTCCGGTGTTCCAGGGGGCGGGGACAGGATGTGATTAAGCAGAGGGTCTCCTTCCTCAGGATGGCGTGCCGCCTACAGCTCCCTTCGTGAGGGCTGACCCCAGCCAACAGGCCTGACCTAACAGGCAAGCTGGGTTGAGGACTGAGAGCCAGGCTGGAGGCCGGCCGCACCCTCCGCCCCGTAGGAGGGCCCATCGAGCCCCAGTGCGCACAGCTCCCGGGACAAAGCGGGTATTACAGAAGGTTGAGGGATGCCCAAGCCTTAACCAACTCCAGGGGCAATCTGGCCCCACGCTGTACTCTGGGAGCCACTTGGCCCCCCTCCACATACTAAAGAAGGGGTTGGGTTGCCCAGTGCTCCCCAAACGTGGCTTCTTTCCAGGAACCCAAATTTCCTGATCAGGAGCCTGTCCCAGGCCTTGGGGGCAGATTCTCCGGAGTGAAGCAACCTTGGATCTGACCTTTGCCCTTGTACACTCTCACAGGTGCACAGTCAAAATTGGGGGAAAGGAGAAAGGATTTGTCACAATCTCTGATAGATGGAGGAGACAGGTCAGTTTGCACTAAGAGAGGCCTAGGGAAGAGGGGAGGGGGCTTTTAAGAGGTCAGAAGTCTGGGGTGCCCGGACCCTCCAATCTGAGTGACGCTGGAGAAGGCACGTCCTTTCCTGGGGCAGCAGCATTGCAGGGGCTACCTGCCTCTGTGTCTGAGCCTGCTGGAGAGAGCTCCTGTTGGGAGGACCTAACAGAATGCCGGGAGCATCGTGCCCAGCACAGGGTTGACGCGGAGCAAGTGCTCCACAAACCACGGGGCTGCTTCATGCTGCTGCCGGCAATGGAGGTGCAGAGGTGGCGGTGGAATCGGGTCTCCCCCTCAGTCTCCCAGCCCCTGGCCTTGGGCTTCCACCACCACCCACCTCACTGGGAGGGTCTCCAGGCTGAAAGTAGGGACCAGGAAGACCTGTTCTTTCCAACATCAACCTCCCATCAGGTCCCTAGGACAGGTGGGTGGGTGGGGTCCCCCCAGCGGCTGCAGCTTTGTCTCCACTGCAGAGGTCACCACAAAGCCACAGGAGCACTCTGACCTCAACCCCACTCACCTGCCTCCGTGGAGGGGCCCCTGGGTGGGGGCTTCCCCGGCTGGGCAAGGGCTGGTGCACTGGGGCCGCCAGTGGTCTCAAGGGCATCTCTAGGGCATGGCCTCCCACACCGCCAGTCCACAGGGGTTTGCACAATTTCCTCTTCAGACAGGCAGATGGTGACAAGCTAGCCCCAACGAAGCCCAACTCTGGCCCCCACCACCCCCAAAACGCAGACAGGAAAGGGGTGTGAGAGAAAACCACAGGCCTCGGACCTCCTGCCCATGCACATCCCTGTCTCTGAGGAACCCGGCCCAAGGTCACCTTGGGGACAGGCCCTGCTTAACCACACCATCCCTCCTGGCAGGAGAACTCTGCCACATTCTGTGGCAAAGACAGGCTCCCAACCAGAGATCCTGATTTAGAGGTCTGGAGTGGGGCCCAGGAATCTGTATTTTCAACAAGCTCCTCCCAGGTGGCTGTGGGAACCACAGGTGAGGACTCCAAACCCGGGAGCCTCGGACCGTCCCGAGGCACTGGGCCTCGTGAACACCCCCACCGTGGGCCACGGCCAGTCTGCCCGCTAGCCCGTGTGTGGAGCCGCAGCCGGGCCACTCACCCGGTTGGCCGTGACGGCCAGATTCTGGAGGTTCTGCAGAAGCCCGATGTCGGCGGGGAGGAAGGTCAGGTTGTTATGGCTGAGGTCCAGGTAGCGCAGCTTGCGGCAGTAGAAGAGCTGGGTGGGGATCTTCTCGATCTTGTTGCGGTTCAGGTAGAGGCGCTCGAGGTTGGTGAGGTTGCCGATCTGGATGGGGATGTAGGCGATGTGGTTGTACCACAGCTTAAGGCAGGTGAGGCGGTGCAGGTGCTGGAAGCTGATGATCTCCTCGATGGTCTTGAGGTTATTGTCCTTGAGGTCGATCTCCTGCAGGTTGTGGAGGCTGAAGATGGAGTGGGGGATGCGCTCCAGGTCACAGCGGATCAGCTCCAGCTCCGTCAGGTTCACCATCTTCTTGAGGCTGTTGAGGACGATGAGCTTGGTGCCCTCGTTGTTGATGGACAGCTTCTGCAGGTGCACGCCCACGTCCGTGACCACCTGCGGCAGCTTGCTCAGGTTGCTCTTGAGCCGGAGCACCTTCAGGCGCTTGAGCTCGCGCAGCCCGTCGATGACGATGTAGCGGTTGTTCTCCGCGCTCAGGTTGCCCGTCAGGTGCAGCTCCTCCAGCGTCTTCAGGCTGTAGATCCACAGCGGGATCTCCTTGATGTCCGTGAATTTGATGTGCAGCGCCCGCAGGTTCTCACGCAGGAAGGCCAGCGCGGGCGCCTCGATCTTGGCCGCGGTGTGGTACAGCCACAGCTCCTTGAGGCCTGTGAGCTGGGCGATGCTGGGCGGGATGGTCACGTCCGGGATCAGCTCCAGCTTCAGAACCTCCAGCTCGACCAGGTCGAACACGGTGTCGGGGATGCCGCTGAGCATGAACAGGTGCAGCTCCAGCTTGTCCTGTGCATTCTTGGTGAGCCGCTGCCGCAGCTTGTCCAGCGTCCACTCGTTGTTGAGGTTCAGCTGCCGCAGCTTGTTCTCACTCACCTCTGACAGGAAGACGGCGAAGCGCTTCGAGTAGAGCGGGTCGTACTGGTCAATGAGGTGGAGCATGAAGGCAAAGTCGTTCTTGACGTCAGGGATGTCGCTGTAGCTGCTCTCCTCACGGATGGACTCGAACGAGTACTTCTTGAGCGAGCGCCGCAGCATCCACCACAGAGTGTACATGCAGATGAGGCCGTAGAAGATGACCAGGCTGATGTAGAAGGACGCCAGGATCTTAAAGAGCGTGGCCAGGGGGTGGGCACACCGGTAGGTGCGGTAGCCCGTCAGGCTCTCGATGTCCACGGTGCAGTCCACGTCGAACTTGATGTTGTGCACATAGTAGACAGTGTAGCAGATGATGAGGATGAACTTGATCACCTTGATGATGGTCTGCCGCATGTAGAGGCGGTACACGATGTCCCCCTCCTCCACGTGGGTCCGAAACTTCTTCACCTTCTCAAACAGCGCCTTGGCCTGCTCCCCCTCCTTCTTGTCCAGCACGCCCGTCTCTGAGCGGTCCACGATGCCCTGCTCGATCCGAGACTTGGTCCGCTGCAGCATGGGCACAGTGGCCTCCACGTCCTCGCTGACCGTTGATGACTTCTTGTCCATGGAGCCGTTCATCTTGCTGAAGGCTGGCTTGGGGTCGCTCTCCTCCACCACTGTCTCCGACAGGGCCCGCGTGGTCCAGGGTGAGTCAAAGCACTTAAGAAGGATAGACACGAAGTGCTCCAGCTTCGAGCTGGTGCGTGGGAACTTGAACCAGAAGTTGCTGCAGGCCAGGAAGATGAGCGTGTGCAGAAGCACCAGGTAGGGGAAGTACTTGGCGAACCAGTGCAGGCGGTTCTCGTAGCACACAGCGTCCACGTAGTTGTACTGGTGCCGGTCCAGGTCATACTTGATGCCCGTAGGGCCCGTGTCAGGGGCCGGCAGGACCGTGGAGTTGGGGTAGGTGGGCTCTGCGCCGGGGGCCGCCCAGCCCCGGAAAGAGTCGTTGCAGGAGTCCTTGGTCACCCACTTACAAGGGAGGCAGATCATCTTGTCCTGGGTGACCTGCAGCGTGCCCCCAAAGACTGCAATCATCAGCATGACGATGGAGATGTAGTCGGTGAACACGTCCCACCACGGCTTCAGGATCCGGTACGCTGGCTGCGTGTCCGCAAAGTAGCGGAGCTCTGTCACCGGAATCATGGTTCAACCTGAAAGGGACCCACAGGAGGGGGTTACCACTGGGTGGCCTGGCTTTCTGGGATCCAGGGGTCAGGGGAAGGAGACAATGGACCCATCGTCCAAAATTCCACCTCGAGTCTAGCTGGGAGTCACAGCTTTGCCAGTCATGGGGTGGCCCGTGGATCGGCCTTTCTCCAGAAACCACATGGTCACCAGGAGGCTGGGAAACCACCCCAGGGGAAGGCTACAGCCTCCCCACTTAACAGACAGGAAAACCGAGCACTGAGGTCAGGGCCCACGCTGACAGATGCTCCTGCAGCCTCACAGGGGCACCCCCGCATTCCAGCAAGAGCGTTCGGAATTCCTGTCTAGACCCCATCCTACTAATGACCAGACTGACCAGAGGGGCTTGTCAAAAACTCCCAGCTCACTTGGAACCAGCGCCGTGAAGTGGTACCACTGACCTGAAGAGATTTATGCAAAGTGTGAGAAAAGCCAAATGCGGAAGAGGGGGCTTAATGTGCACTCACTTTTGTAAGACAAATAGGGAAGTTTTAAAAATTGTACGTGTATGCATGTGGTTACGTCCATACAGGATTCCAGGAGCTCCCAGCGGAAACCGGAAGGACACACACAGCAGGTGTAATGACAGGCTCCCAGGCAGAGAGAGGACAAGAAAACCAGATGGGTCTCCTCCCCAAGCTGGACAACATGATCACACTTATGCAGTTATGTAAACTCATCTCTGGCTGTGTGCGTCTATGTGGGTGTGCACGAAGAAACTAAAATACAGCAGCAGATTCTCCCCCTGAGAGTCCAACTTGGCAAGTCCCAGGTAGAGCCTGGGAATCTGATTTTTAACACGTGACTTCAGTGACACGAATGACTGGCCACATTTGGGAAACACTGGATAAGAAGCCACATTCAGGAAATCCAGCCAGTGACATACAGGGGGGTATGCAACAAAATAATCATGCGGAAGGGATCCCATCCTGGGATCATCCCGTCCATGACCACCCCACCACGATACGTTGCTTATAATGAACGGTCTATAATGAACAGTGTGTGAGACTGTAATGAGATAAAAAAAGTACTGGATGTTCCCTGGAGAACACTGGGAAAATATCAAAAAGCATAAGGACAAAAAATGAAATTCGTGTAAGAATATGGGCCACTGCTGACTTTACAAGGAGTAATAACCTTCCAGTTGTTTCTGTGTATATTTTTCTAAAATAAAATTGTGATTTTACTTTACTCCCTATTTTCTTATCTAGAATCTACATTTTATTTATTTATTTTTTGGTGAGGAAGATTGGCCCTGGGCTAACATCCGTGCCCATCTTCTTGTACTTTATATGGGACACGGCCACAGGATGGGTTGACAAGCGGTGTGTAGGTCTGCGTCCAGGATCCGAACCCGGGAACCCCAGGCCGCCGAAGCAGAGCGCACAAACTTAACCACTATGCCACTGGGCCGGCCCCTAGAACCTACACTTTAAACCAAGGTTTAAACACCTGTGTTTTGACAAATGGATCTGTTCTCTTGGGAGAGGAACAAGGGGCCCAGGTTATGGGACTGGGCCGCCTCATTCTGATTACTGGTAATATTAATAACAACCGTGGTAATGACCCCTTCAGAAAACAGGGCCTCCCTTGCAAACACCAAATGTCTCCCGGGCCGTCTCTCCAGGGCACCCTGGGATGGTGGGGAGGACAGCAGGAAGGCAGGGACAGAGCCCCAAGAGGGAATTGGGGCACTTAACAGACGGATAGACGTGTGCCAGGCACTGGGCCAGCCCTTAGCATGGAATCACCTCCAGGGATCCCTTGGATGCCCGGACGCAGGGCCTATTTTGGCCCCATTCCACAGATGGGGGAACAAGGGCTCCGGGAGTGGAGTCACCTGCCCAGCGTCACTCTACTCTTCAGGGCAGAGCCGAGCCCAAACCCAGGCCTGTGCATCCACCTCCCCGCTTGGGTCCTCACCGCCGCATGGGCTCACTGTCCACCTGCCCAAGGTCCCACACACGGGCGGCGCCAAGAGATCGAGCCCAGGAGTCCAGCGTCCTCGCCCCCTCCCAGGGTTCCCAGAGCTCAGGTCACCACGGGGCCAGTAGACACCGCCACCCGCCCCAGGCCGGCGGCTCCAGCCCAGGGGTCAGCCCTCCTGGTGAGGCCAGGACCCAAAGGCCAGGGTGAGTGCCCACCCCACAGGAAGGCCAGGCCCTCTAATGAGCAGCTGGCTCCTCATACCACCCACACTCCTGGGAAAGTGGCACTCCAGGGTAGGGCCTGCTGAATCACGCGGCCGGCCTCCAGCTGACAGACACCCGGACACTCGGCCCTCCCTTCCTGGCTCCCCGAGTCCACATCCAGGCAGGCGCCCAAAGACTGGGGAGCGGAAGGGAGGAGGGGCCAAGACAGAGGGCCCGAGGGCATGCGACAGCCTGCCCTGGAGAGTGCATAAAGAGACTGCCACGGCAGGATGCCAGACACAGGGGGTGGGGGCAGTTTATGACCAGGCAGGATGTGGTTGCCACCTCACTGATCAGAGGGGAGTGGGTGTGTCAACCCACTGGAGAGCACCCGGCCTCTCAGCAGGAGTGTGCCTGGGCCCCTGCATCCCGGGGCTGCGCCTGTGTGCCGTACCGCTCCCTCCTGGTTCTGAGGTGGGAGGGTTTCACAGCCCCTAATAGGGGAGAGGTAGGAAACAGCCAGTCCATTCCAGTATGACAGCTCTGACCGCCCCCACCCCCACGCCTGGTCTCGAAGCACATCCTGAATTCTGCCAGCCCTTGGCTAGGTCCTCTGGGGGCAATAAAAGCGACCCAGATGTGTCCCCCACCTCAGGGCCCGCTCCGTGCCGTGTGAGCACGTGGGCAGGGTGGGAGAGACAGAGGAAAGCCTGAACAACTGGACCCTCTGTCAGGGCAGTGGGCAGCCGCGGCTACAGCAGGAGAGACGGACGCCACCTTCCTGCTGAGAAGGGCTTCATGGAGGGGACAGTCCTGTGCCAGTCCCTGAGGCTCCTTTCTGGTACCGCTTCAGCTCAGGGCTGTTCCCATCCCACTGTGCAGAGGAGGCCACGGAGGTTCAGAGGGGCAGAGCCGGGGCCCAGGTCACAGAGCTTAAAAGGGCAGGACTGGGGGTCCAGCGCAGGCCTGGCCTCATGTGGGTAACCTGTCTGGGGGGGTCACCTTCTAGCTGCACCCGTGTTTTTGCCTCACCTCTGCCACCAACTCGCTGTGGGATGTTGGACAAGTAACTGCCCCCCTCTGATGGGGTTTTGGGGGGAATCTAGAAAGCAGGTGTAGGCACCAAACCCCAGGCTTTAGTCCCCAGGGGTGCCAAGGAAGAGGAGACGGCCAGGTGGCCAGAGCACGGGGCAGCCCCCTCTCGAGCAGCTCTGCGGACCAGGAGGGAAGCCAATGGCCAACAGGCCCACGGCTTCGCCTCGCTGCAGGGCCTTGGGCAAGGTCCTCACTGGCTTTCGGCCTCAGGTTCTCCGCAAGTACAACAGGCGCGAGACCTCACAGGGCTGCTGGGAAGAGTCCATGGAATTCAAGCTTTTAAAGCGCTGGGTGCAGTGGGGCGGGCAGGAAGGTTTGGCGGGTGTCATCTATCCTCAACCTCCCCGTCACTGGGGCGAGGTCAGACACTCCTCAAGGACGGGAGTCTTCGGCACACAGTAGGTGCTCAATTAATTCAGAGGGTCTCAAAACAGCGCCTGCCAGGGGGACAGGGCAGGAGTGGGGGCAGGGAAGGGCATGGGCCGGGGTGTGGCGGGGAGTTTCAGGTGGATGTGGGCTGGGCGGCCGCGGGGGCAGAGAGAGGAAGCCGCACTGCAGCTTCGGGCCCTCCCTGCTCCTGCCCAACCCTGAGGGCCCTGCGGAAGGAGAGGGATCCCCATGGGCAGGGACCCACCCAGGAGCTGGGTGACTCAAGGTGACTACACACCTCAGCTGGAGCAGCTCGCGGTTCCCAGCCTAACGACCGAGGGCCAAGCCCAGAATCCTCAAGCCCAGGAGGTGCACAGTTTTGGCAGCCATTTTTTTTCTCAAAACTGTTTTTTTATTGTGGTAAAATATACATAAGATTTACCATCTTAACCATTTTTAGGTGTATAGTTCAGTGGCATGAACTACATTCATACTGTTGTACAACTACCACCATCCAGAACTCTTTTCATCTTGCAAAACTGAAACTCTGCACCCATTAAACAATGACTCCCCATTACCCCACCCCCAGCCCCCGGCAACCACCATTCTCCTTTCTGTCTCTGAATCTGACGACTCTAGTATCTCACAGAAGTGGAATCATACAACATTTGTTCTTTTGTGACTGGCACTTCACACAATGTCCTCAAGGTTCATCCACACGGTAGCATATGTCAGAATTTCCTTCTTTTTAAGGCTGAATAATATTCTTCTTGCCCATTTTATAGATATGGAAACTGAGGCTCAGGGAGAGAAGTCATCTGCCCAACTTTACACTGCCTGTAAGTGACAGAAGCCACTTTCAAACCCAGATCTGCGGTGGAGCCCAGACAAGCAGCACCTCCAGGGGACCATTCAGATGGAGCAGATCCCACCTGACAGCTGCCCTGGGGCACACCTGTGTGTGGTCAGGAGAGCACCCGTAAGGGAAAGGGGCAGATTCAAGGGAGTGGGGTCCTTTTTTCCCAGTTATGAAAAGTGCTCTTTTCAGGAAGTTTCCTGCAGGCAGTGCATTCATCCCCTCCCTGCGCTGAGCCCTCCACAGCCACTGCCCCCAGAAGTGTGCAACAGTGTCTCTCTCAGGGCATCGATTTCCCTGTCCGGAAGGGAGCAGAGACTCTGTTGTGGATGTGCCCACGTTTTGTAAAAGGTGGTCAAGGTACCAAGGGGCGTGTGATCCCAGGCCTCTGCCCACCCTGGTGCCTCCCTTCCCACTGACTGTGGCCCACCCCCGGGTCAGACAGCAGACCTATGGCTCTAGAGACCTGACACCACCACAGACACCCCTTGTCCTGGCCGGTCCTGCCCACAGCCAGCAGGGAGGGACAGGTGCTGTCCAGGAGCCAGGCCTCCTTTCTCTCTCAGTCCCTCAGCTTCCCCATCCATAAAATGCGCACGGTAACAGACGCCCTGCCGAGCTCTCAGGACTATCAAGTAATCACAGAAATGAGGTTTCCCAAACTGCCTGTGTGTGGGCCCTTGGGCAGGTGGACAGCCAGCCTCGGGCAGTGGTGATGTGAGCTTCTCAAGGTGGAGAGACAGCCAAGTCCAGTCTGTGCTCTGCTACTCAGTAGTGGAGTGACACAGGGCAGGTGACATCACCGCTCTGAGCCATAGGTCCCCATCTGTGGAATGGGGCTAAAACAGACATGGGCCTGGCCCCCCAGAGCAATCCTGACTTCAACAGACTGTCGAAGGGTGAAGGAAGAGTGCACAGAACCAGAGCATGAAGGAAGGAAGCCACCCGTGGGGCTCGCAGACGCCTGGCTAACAGACAGGGTCAGCGGAGGCCTGGCACACGGGAGGTGGGGAACAAGCACCTGCTGGTACGTTAAAGAAGCCACTAGAACGTAACAGGGCCCTTTCAGCGGGATGAAGTAGCTCTGCAAGTAATGCCATTTTGGGAAAAAGCGAGATCCAGAATAATAAATAAGTACAATCCCATTTTGATAAACCCTTGGCCAAGATTCCCTGCATTGTGGGGAGGGCTCCCTTTAGAGTGGGAATAGGGGCAGAATGAAGGGAAACTGTAATTTTTTACCAGCATGCATTATCTCTGCGATTGGAAAATAGTATAGAATTTAAAATAAATAGCACATAAAAAAAGAAAGAAAAAATTGGCCCCTGGTGTGGGGATTGGATGTTCTTTTGTAGCTCTGAGAGGGCGATCGGGAGTCGGGCCAGGTCAGGTCTCTGCCCCAAGAGATGGAGAATCTGGAGAGGATTCTGAACAGAGGACAAAGACTCAAGGCTTGAAATCGGGGCGGCTGAGGAAAGACAAAAAGGCACATGCCTGCTGTCCTCCAGGCTCTGGTCTCTCGAACTCTCCTTCCAGAACAGATGCGTCACTTTCAGTTGGAGGCTGTGCCCTCCTAGAGGTCAGAGGTGGGAGACTCCTGGCTGCACCCTGGTAAAGCTTGGGAAGCAGTGGGCAAGAGACCACCAAGGGTGGGGGCTGGGAGCCCTGCAGGACGCTCTAGATTCATCCCAGTCCCTGTGCAGAGCCCGAACACAGAAGGTGGAGGTTTGCTGAACTGGGCCGACTGAGCCCAGGAAGGAGAGGCGTTAGGAGGGAGCACGGCAACTGTCTGAGAAAGACTAGGACCAAGGTTCAGTTACTGGAATGCTCATCACGGTGTCATTTACACCCCAGGAAAACTGGAAACAACCCAGATGCCCGTTATTAAGTGAATGATTGAATACTTATGAAATGATCAGATGACGGAATACCACGAAATAATGAAACGTGAGAGCAAAACACTTGACTTAACGAATGAGAAAATGTCCGAAGTATGTGAAATGCAAAGAGGAGGAAACAACACCATGACAGAGTAATGCTTCTGTGACAAGGTTTATCTATATTCGTACATAGATATATTTGAACAATATTGGCAGTGAGATTAGACTGCTATTTATAATCTTTTTTCACCCCAAACTTACCTCTGTTTTCTATTATAAGCATATGTTACTCAGGTAATTAAGAAAAAAGATTTTTAAAAATTATGATTCCAAAGGATCAAGAAGAGCTAAGACAATTTGGAAGAATAAAGTGGGAGGAACCTTACTATAAAGCTATAGGAATTCAGCCAGTGTGGTATTGATGTGGGCCAAAGGCACAGAAGAGCAAACCTATAAACAGACCCCAAAATTTCTGGAAACTTAGACGTGATGGTGTTGGCTTTGAGGTCAGGGGAAAGAATGGGCATCTGTAAACAGAGCTGGCTGTCAGTAACTCACATGGAAAAAGCATAGCCCATCTACCTCCTCACATGAAAATAAATTCTAGTGACTTAAAGACCTATGGCAAACTTGAAAATGTTTAAAGAAAAATCTCAGAGACCTCTTAATGTCTTCAAGACAGGGAAGGATTTCTCATCACAAAGAGTACAAACCGTTATAGGAAAAGATTGATATATTGATCACATTAAATTTAAAATGTATGCACATCAAAGGGTATAATAAAAAGCAAGTGAAAAGAACCCACAGGCTTGGAGAGGATATTTGCAATGTGTGTAACTACCAGCCCTGGTGGTCTAGTGGTTAGGATTTGGCGCTCTGACCACTGGGACCCAGGTTCATTTCCAGCCGGGGAACCACACCACCCATTTGTTGGTTGTCACACTGTGGCGGCCTGGTGTTGCTGTGATGCTGAAAGCTATGCCACCAGGATTTCAAATTTCAGCAGAGTCACTCATGGTGGACAGGTTTCAGTGGAGCTTCCAGAATAAGACAGACTAGGAAGAAGGACCTGGCCACTCACTTCTGAAAAATTGGCCTTGAAAAGCCTATGAATAGCAGCAGAGCACTGTCTGATACAGAGCCAGAAGGCGAGAGGATGGCACAAAAAGACCGAGCAGCGTTCTGCTCCACTGTCCACAGGGCCACCAGGAGCGAGCAGCACTAACAACGTAACTACCAAAGGATTAATATCTAGAATACAGAACTCCTACAAACATAAGGAAAGGCAACTCAATAGGAAAAAATAGACAATTCACAGAAAAAAAAATGCAAATGGAAATTCATGAGTGAAATAATTCTTAATCTCATTACTAATCAGGGAATGCAAATTAAAACACATTCCACTCCCTGCGACCAGCAAAATGCTGAATTCCCAGATGAGGAGTCACACATCCCACAGTCCAGCAATTTCTCTCCTAGTTATAGACCTTAGAGGGTTGCTTTACACATAAAGGTGAAGCCATGGAAAGACACAGACAAGAATGCTCACTGAAGAGTTGTTCCTAACAGCAAAAAATTAACAACCTAAATGTCCATCAACGGGAAAAAGGATAAATTGCCTTAATCATACACGGAATGTTAAAGCAATGAAAGTTAGTGAACTACAGCTACATATATCAACACAGATAGACCTCAAAAACAATGCTGAGCCAAAAAAACAAGCTATAGAATAATACACACGTTATATAAGGTTTTCTATAATGTGTATACCCAAGCGTAGTGAAGGTATAAAAACACGCAAAATTAAGGATAATAATTAAGGGTCCCAAAATTAAGATAATAATTTCATCTGGAGAGGAAAGAAAATGGGATTGGGGAAGAGGTTTCAATTGTGCCTGAAATGATTTGAGAGTATGAGTGTGTGTGTACCTGAAGCAATTATTTGCAAAACCTTAAGGTCTGACAAAGCCGAGTCCTGGATACAAAGGTATTTGTTGTAGTTTTAGACTCTTCTGTGTGCTTAAACTATTGCATACAAAATTTACCAAAACAATCATCCATTTCTACCCCTCCTCGCTGGTCCTCTCTCTGATCCTCACACCTGCCAGGCTCAGATGGAGGCAGCAGCGACTGGACCGACTGCCAGGGCAGCAGATTCAGCTCCCCCTTCCACCTGGCCTGCTCCTCACTGGCGCAGCGGCGCCTGTGGTCTCTGAGGACACTGCAGAACCTGCATCACCTCTGCCTGGTCTGCCCTGCCCCCAGGGAGACCCTTCCCACAGGGCAGAACACGCAGGTGGGGACAAGCGCGACCAGCTTCCTGCAGCAGGACTGGAGCATCCCTGTCCCCAGGGAGTCAGATAAGCAACCCAGAGAGCTCGATCCTCCACTTGATGGCAGGTGGATCTCGGGGAGTGCAGAGAGCAAGAGTGTTGGAGTTGGGGAGACACGGGTTCAAATCCGGCTCTAGCATGAGATAATTTCCTGACCTCAGGCAAATTATTTAGCCCGGGCCTCTGTTTTTGCAACTTTAAAATGAGAATAATGCTACCTGCTTCATAGATCTGTATACAGTGACCCAAAAGACATCCAAGAGATATTGATTAAAAAAAAGGTGAAGTGCTGACCAGTACATAAAATGTACGATCCATGAAAGAAGCCAGTCACAAAAGGACAAATACTGAATGATTCCACTCATAGAGGTACCCAGAGTTGTCAAACTCACAGATAGAAAGTAGAATGGGGGTTACCAGGGGCTGGGGGAGGGAGAATGGAGAGTTAGCATTTAATGGGTGCAGAGTTTCAGTTGTGCAAGATGAAAAAAGTTCTGGAGATGGATGGTGGTGATGGTTGCACAATGTTTGAATGTAACTAAATGCCACTGAACTGTACGCTTAAAAATGGTTAAGATGGTAAATTTTAGGTTATGTGTATTTTACCACAATAAAAACAATTAGGGGGAAAAAGTATGATCCCATTCTTGTTTTAAAAAGTTATATCAGTAACAAACTTATTACTGTATGCATAGCAAAATCTGGAAAGCTGTACATAGAACTAAATGTGGTTAAGTCTGAGGGCAGGTAAGATTGTAGAGGGTTGTCTACATTATACATTCTTCTATTATTTAAATTTGGTACTTCTATGAGTAGAAAAAATACTTGGGGAAAAAACCAGAAGACCTTCCCCGCTGTGTGGTTTCTGAGGATTGTAAAAACATTTATGAGAAGTACCGCCATCTACGATGTTAGAGAAAGGTTAGCTGGCCCCTGCCTGCCCTCCCCAGGTAACACATGCACCTCGACAGGGCGCGGTCCTCACTGCAGGGAAGCGGAGTGGGTGAGTTCAGACCCCAGGACAAATGACTTTTCTTCTCTGAGCCTCAGTTTCCTCAACAGTAAAATGAGAATATTACAGTACCTATCCCAGAGGCTTGTTGTGAGAATTAAAAATAACAATGTATTATGTGACAATCCAACGCCTGGCACAGAGGAAGGGGGGCTATAGTTACCACAACCCACCTGCCATTGCAGAGAACCCTCCAGAATCCAGTGGGGGCAGACACCCAGGTGAGGGCTGAGGCGCAAACACAAATACCTCCGAGCACAGACCAGGCCGCCAGAGGCCCCCAGGACCTCCAGGACTCATGGACCACACTCAGGCACCTGGAACTTCTGGGGCCCCTCCCAGGCTCAGAATCCCAGAAAAGGACAAAAGAGTTGGTGGTTTGCTCTCAGAACCACCCCTTAGGTGTCAGACCCGGTCCATGTTGTTGATTTCCTCCTGATGCTTCCTACAGATGGGGAAGGGGGTCAAAGGCATGACATGCTGCCCCCTCTGTCCCAGAGGCTTGGCTCTCACACCTGAACGGGGCAGGCAGGCCAGGCTCCGGGTAAACAGGGCACAGAGAGCCTTTTGTTAAAGCCCAAACAGAGATGCTGGGAAGACTTCCCAGGCGGGAGGGGGGCAGGAGGCTGGTGCCCCTCCTTTTCCACACTTGGGAAGGCTGTTCCTCCAACACTCTCCCAGAGAAGGGGGAAGGGCCGTTCCTAAAAGGCCAGAGGAAGACCTTGGGTCACTGGCCCTGTCCTGGGAGGACTCTGGGCCTGTGAATCTGCTCCTCAGTCAGTGCCCCAGGCCTCCTCTGGTCCCGGAGCCAGGAGGGGAGGAGAAGCCTCGCCTTGTCATCTGGTGTACACAGCCCCCACCCACCCAAGAGCAGAGCACTGCCCTCCGGGCCCCCACACCCAGCTGCGGTGAGTCAGCGGCTGGGGGCGCTGCTTGGTTTGGCATTCATCCTGCATACAAGGGTACACCCTCACTTCCGGGGGAAAGGAAGAGGGGAGACGTCGGGGTGGGAGGGGGAGGGAACAAGTTTCAGTTCCAAGCTGCTCTCACACTGGGCTGGGCCTCCCAAACAGGTTTGTCCTCACGCAAACTTGCAAGGGCATGGCCAGCCTTCCAGGGTGAAGGGTCACAGGTGAGGGACACCCACCTGGAGCTTCCCTGCAGGGTCTCCAGCCAAGCACACAGGGGCAGCAGGCGAGGCTGGAGGCCCTGGCCTTCCCCTCACCCCACCAGGCTGGCATTAGAGGTCCCAGTCACAAACACGGACTGTGCGCCAGCACTGCGCCCAGCACTTCCTGTGCCTCAGTGCCCGGTCTCCACTCAAGTCAGTAAGGTGGCGCCCCACTTCACCAGCGTGTGACTTTGGGAAAGTCACTTCACCTCCGGGGCTCTGGTTTCCTCACCTGTAACATGGCTGACGAGTTTATTCCGCACAGGGCTGCAGAAAGACTGAATGAGGCAGTCCATAGAAAGCTTTTGGCCCAGGGCCCGCCACACAGTAAGACTGTAACGACAGCTGCGGTTAATATTACGGTATGTTTTATCAGTCCTTTTATGGGTGTGAAGTCTGAGGCCCACAGAAGTTAAGTGACCTGCCCAAGGCCACACAGCTAGAAAATGGTGGGAAAGATCACCTCAGGTCTGACTTTCCATTGTGCCAATCTGCCTCAATGGCAAGCAGGTCTCCTGGGCCTACCTGGGCACCCAGAACCCTGGAAATGCTTCCTGGGACAAGACCTCTTTTCCTGAAGGTACATGGAACCAAGGTCTCTGTAGGGAACCCTAGCAGGCCATAGGCAGATGCCTCTGATCTCTCAGGTACAGCTTTAAGGAAACTTTGGAAGGGAGCCCAGCTCTGGGTCCAATCCCAGAAGCCAGGTGTGGGGTCTGGGCCATGGGGGCAGACGGGCCTTGGAGATAGGTCTTGGTCGGCTATGAACCCCAGCACTGCCCTCCTAGACAGGTTATGAAATGGCGGCAGGAGCATCCCAGGGGGCTGCAGATGCAGCTTCTGCTGAGCCCCCAGGGGACTCGGACTGAGGGTCTGGCCGAGGGGAAGCTGCTTGTGGCCGGGCTCTCTGGCCTAGAGGGAGGCCACCCTAGGGACCCCGACCCTGGGCGCCAGCTGGGAGATGTGAAGTGCCGCCCATCAGCGCATCTGTGGACACGCCGACTCAGAGGACGTGCGTTTGGCAGCAGCACCTCTAAGGGCGTCCAGGTGGCACGTGAGAGCCGTGGAATTTTACAGCCACTTGGACTCCGGTGCACGTCGCTCCAGGCACGAGGCTGTACTGCAGCAGTCTGTTTAATTTTGAGGTTTTAAGCCCTCGAGAGACAGTTAAACATAGAACTTGCTACGAGATACGAGACGCAGCAGACGCATTGGGAGAGAGCAGGGGATGTTTGTGGCTGGGAGTAAAAGCCCTTCGAGAAACCTCAGCCCCACACGTCCTTGAGGAAGGAAGGCTAACCCCCCCACACACACACTGGAAGTCACTGACAGCCCCATCCCGAGGGGCGCTCAGCCCCGCTTCACACCAAGGGCGTCAGTTCTGGCAGCAGATGGACTTCACCAGAGGTGGGGACCAGGGCTGAAAGGGTCGCCCTGGTCAGTGTTTCCCAGCAAGGTCTGTGGACCAGCAGCCTCATGACAGCCTGGGGAGCTTCTTCAAAGTGCCAATTCCCAGGCCCAGCCCCCAGGCTCTGACTGCAGGTGTGTGGTGGTGGGTCCAGGGGAAACATCATTTTGAACAAGCTCCCAGGTGACTCTGAAGTACCCCCAAGCCTGAGACCCTAGAGAAAAAGAAAAATGGAAAGTGGGGTAGAAAGAGCACAGGCTGCCGAGGCAAAGTGGCCCGAGTTTGAGTCCAGGCTTTGCCTCCTAAGTTGTACAACTTTGGGCAAGAGCCCTCCGAGCCTTGGTCTCCTCCCCTGCCTGTAAAACGGTGAAACCCCTCTCACAGGGGGCTGTGGCGGGTCAGACGGTAAATGTATGTAGCGAACCAGCACGCGGCCTAGCGCTCGGACCACAGCCACTCCAGATGACCACGGGATGGGAAGGCCCCACTGCTAGAAGGAGGGAGAAGGTGGAGAGACAGAGCATCGTCTACTGAGAGGCCAACTCCTGGGGCTCTCTGCCAGAAGTGGCTCGTGGGAGAAGGAGAAAGAGAGTCCAGGGAAATAATGGGAGGAAGAAACTCAGGAGAGGGAGAGGGAGAGGACAGTGAGCCTGAGGAGACCCCCAGGTGAGGGGGACCGGGGGCGCCGGCACAGACCCACTCCCAGCTTGATCCTCCAAAGCATGCTCTCCTGGCTCCACAAAACCAGGCTGCCAGGCCTGAAACCCCTCCTGCCGAAACCCACTCTGAGGTCACCCATGCCCCAACAGAGCACCTTTAGACCCAGGTCACAGGGCAGCCCCTCCGTCTCTTCACCTGCTCACCCTCAAGGCTAAAACCTGAAAGCAGCATTCCAAGGGGACAAAAACCGAAGCTTCCACCAGGAGCTGCCTGGGTAAACCGAGTCAGGCAAACGCAACAACTCACACATGTTCCCCCAACCCGGCCCCTGCCTCAGGCAGACAGCAGAGGCTAAAACCTGGAGGCCAAGACCTGCCAGGCCGCCGGCCGTGCCGTTCCCTCCTGCCGTCCCCCCAGCCGTCCCAGATAAGCAGGACCTGCTGCTTCCTGCTTGCAGCTGGCCAGAGAGGTTTCAGCTCAGGCCTCCGCTCTCCAGGGGGCAGAGTTCCTCAGAACCGACAGGAAACTCCTACAGGGCAGGACTGGGGTTTGCTGACCTTGTCCCAATAAACAGGAGAGTGGACAAAATCACCCACCAGGCATTTCCCACCCCCTCTGCTGCTGTAAACGCCCCGACGAACAGCTCAAAAACCCCAGACCAGTGAGAACTCGGCGAGTGTGGGGACATTCCGACGGGACTCGCACGCAGAGCTGCTCTTGCCTGGGAAACAGGTCCCGGGAACCACTAAATGAAACAAGAGCGGACTGCGCACCAGCAGCTCTAACAGGACTGGATTTTGGAACAATAAGCAAATGGTAATAACACACGTGGAAAGACACCCCTCCCCGTTCCCATCTCTACAGATGGGGATCACAGGAGACTTCCACTCTCTATATGACGTTAACATCAAAACAGCATAAAAATATATAAAGAATATTCAACTATGTTGGTAATTATATTAAAAAAATGATAATTGTTTCTTTTAAAATCCAGGCTGGGGATGGCCAGGCCTTCCTTAACAAAAAGCTGAGTTGGGAGGTGGGTGCAGGGAGGTCTCAGGCACAGAACAAAGGACCGTGGTCCAGGATTCTGGTGTCTGGTTCAAGTCCCACGTCCCTGCCTTCCTTCCTGACGCATCGGGACAAGTTGCTTCCTCCCTCTGAGCCTGTTTCCACATCTGTAAATGGGACAAAGGCCACGGCCTGAGCTTCTTCAAATGACTGAAGGATGTCATTGATAAGGGCATGTTTTACAAATTGTAAAGCAGTCTACACACACCCCCCGCTACAATTAGGCAACACGCTCTGGGACACATGCTCCACTAAGTGCTTTCCCTCTATCAACATAGTTAATCTTCAAAATACCCTGAAAGGGGCCGGCCCAGTGGAGCAGTGGTTAAGTTCGTGAGCCCTGCTTCGGTGGCCCAGTGTTCACAGGTTTGGATCCCAGGCATGGACCTGTGCACTGCTTATCAAGCCATGCCGTGGCAGCGTCCCATATAAAGTGGAGGAAGATGGGCATGGATGTTAGCCCAGGGCCAGTCTTCCTCAGCAAAAGGAGGAGGACTGGGAACAGATGTTAGCTCAGGGGTTATCTTCCTCGCCACACACACAAAAATATCCTAAAGGGAGGAAAGGTGCTAATATTATCCCCTTTTTATAGAAGAGGAAACTGAGGCTCAGAGAGGTACAGTGACTGGCCCACAGTCGCTCATCAAGCAGGTGACAGTTGGACTCAAAGCCAGGTGTGACTACAAAGTTTGGGCCCTAATCAGTGCCCTCTCCTGCCTTTGGGAACCGTTTTCCAAAGTGTAAGCCAAGGAACTCCAGTCCCCAAAGATGTCCACGTGATGAAATATGCGTGGGAAACACGACCTGCTAGCTCCCTCTCAGAGACTCCTCATGCTCACGTCAATGCATTCAAGGCTCTGAGAAGTCCAGCAGCAAGGACAAGTTATTTTTTCCAGAGTCATCTAACCACTATGACCAAAGAAACTGGTGTTCCATGGAACACACCTTGGGAAATGTGGTGACGAGACAGCAGTAACAACCCAAACAGACAAGATCTGGGCTGAGGGAGAAAAACAGAGGTTCACGATGAAACTTAACATTGGTGTTTGAAGAGTCCAGCAACCACAAACTTCTCAGCTGGCCGCTGCGGCAGGAGAAGGAGGAATTCTGTCTTCTGCCACCTCTGCCCTAGATGCCCTGGACCTACAGTTAGAAGAGCAAAGGACCACAGAGCGGAAATACTGCCCTTTGCTCCCCAGGTTAGGGAGGACGCCTGACTGGAGGCCGTGGCTGGCCTGGAGGGAGAGAGGCCCAGTCCTTACCCCGTGGACGGCTCTGCTATCTGCGTGTTGGCTGTCGGCGCTGAGGCTGGCCCGCGTCTGTCTGGGCAGGGTTCTGGCATTCCTTTCGCTCCATGGAAGCTGCCTCCCTACGAGGAAGCAAGAGCTACATCAGCAGGGATGCGTGTGACTATCAGAGTTACCTGCTGTGCTGCCAACATTTCCCAGGCCCTGGGCTGGGCTCTGGGGTGACAAGAGAGAATCAGACAGTCTACCAGGGGACATGCCAAGTCAACAATTACAACTGGCTCTTGAGAGCCAGGGCTCTGGTGGGGGGAACCCAGAAACTACGGGAACATGGGAGAACTGGACCCCAACTAGTGGGGTCAGAGAAGGCTCTCTGGAAAAAATGTTGCCTGGGTTGACTCCTGAGGAAGAGGAGGAGTTGGAGAAAGAGAATTCCAGGCAGAAGGAACAGTACATGTTTGCCTGGAGGGGAGAGAACGTGACATCTAGAGAATGCTGAGTGGTTCAGCCTGGCTAGATCTAGGACTGGAGGTGAGAAGTCAGAGAGAGGAGCTACAGCAGGGTGAGCTGCATCCAGGCAAAGACACAGCCTCAGCCCAGACACAGCACTTTGACTCAAACACAACTCCAACCATCATCTATGAGCCAAGATGCATTCAGCGAGCATCTACTTACATGCCAGGCACTCTGCTCAAAGCTGTTCACACGAGTGAACAGACAAGTTAACAGGGTGGGGAGAGAAGTGTGATCAGACCACAATGGGGCAGGGGAGAGCATCTCTACCAGCCAGGAGAAGGGAGTGTGGCCCCGCCATCAGGGAAGGCCAAGGATGAACAGGAGTTAGCAGGAAGGAGGAAGCAGGGGAAGAGGGGATGCAGGCACACGGGGACTGGACGGCTCCATGAGGGATTGTGGAGCCCTTCAACCATGTACGCCACCGAGCATTTACCACATCTACCCCGTGCTAGGCTGGGAGGAAAGACGCAGAAGACGGTCTCCAGCCTCACAGGGAGACAGGTTAATAAGCCAGCAACCCCACCCAGGGTGACTGCAACTGTAAAGCACCCAGAGCTGCAGAGGCACAGAGGCCACCTAAGACAGCCTCTTCCCCCACCCGCCCTCCTCGGCAAGGATAGGGATGCCCACTGACGCTGGGCAGTCCAGTCATGTGCCCGTGGCAGAGCCAGGACCAGAACTCAGGTTCTGGACTCCCTGTCACTGATTCTTCTAGTCCTTCCTCTTCCAGGAAACACATGCTAACCACCCCTACAGATTCACCCAAAGCTAATGCCTCCTTCCTCTGGGCTGCCTCTGTAATATTTCTGTTATTACACTGGCCACTGATTCGCTGTTTTCCTGTCTGCCTCTCCTCTCAGACTGCAGCTCAGAGAAGAGGGACCGTGTTCTCTTAGCACGATTCCTAGCCCAGGCCAAGCACTTACTAAAGTGAATGAATGAATGAGTCAAGGGATGGAGAGATGGTGTGCTGAGCTCTAGGGCCCCATATCCATCTCACCTGACTGCCCATGAGGTCTCAGACCATTAGTCCGTGCTTCAGTGTCCCCATGTGAAAACCTGGAATCACCTCCACTCTCAGGAGAGGGAGTCGGGAACCAAGCTGATTCCTTCCCTCCAACTCCTACAGGCGAGGTCCAAGAGAAGCCAGCAGTAACCCAAGGCCCAGGCACCTCCCCCTACTGGGGTAATCGTCAGGATCCCCCACTGTCCAGAAAGGCCACTCAAAGTCTGCAGAGGAAACTGCTTCCTAGTGGGTGTGCCCAAAGGATGCAGTACAAGACCATCTGGTCGAATTCCAGGGGGAGTCACAAACATTTCTTAGACTATGCTCTGTGTCCCACAGCCCCTGGAAGGTAGAGGGGTGTCAGACCCAACCCTAAAGAATCTCTAAAACTGAGAAGACAGGGAAGCGGAGGCCAGTCATTCAGACCCCAGCATCTCTCCAAAAGCCAGTCCTCCAGCACGAGTCATCTGTCCTTGCCTCCCCTCGTGAGCCAGAGGAAGACTTGACCTTCATGAAGGCGATGCCACCGTGATGGAGCTGCCCAGTCCCTCTGAACTAACCCCACTCCCCTACCCCTTCCCCAGGAATTATCACCAACGGCAGACCTCCTTCTCCTCCTGCCTTCAGGCTGTCTGTCTGTCAGTCTGTCTGCTCAGAGGGCAGGAAACAGTTTGGCAGAGGTTAAAGTTACTCCTAAGGGAAAAGGTGGGAGAGGCCCTTTTCAGCTCTCTCAAATCCCTCCTCCACCACTTAAGCCCAAATTCCATTTCCCTCACCCAGCTCTCTCCCTCCTCATCCTCACACCTCATTCTCCAAAGGCTTCCTGGGGTAGAACAGGGGAAGACGCGTCAGAGTGTGGTCACCAAAAAACGGCCCCACCCTTCCAGCGAAGTCCCCATCAAGAGGAGGTTGTGGGACACCCCCCAACCATCTCCTCCTTCCCAAAAAAGGCAGCAGTCGCATCAGCTAAGAACCAGCCCAATCTTGGTTCAGTCCAGTCCAGACCAAGGGGAAGAGGCAGTCACTGAAAGGAGCAGAATCATCATGAACCCCGAGGACCCGCGGCTAAGCTCCTTCTGCCTGGGAGCCAACTTTGCTGGGTCTCCAGCCCCCACCTCATCAGATCTGGCTCTCAGGCCCATCGAGATGTACAGGACACAGGCAGGGTCCGCGGCCTCAGACCCTGGACCGGTCTGCCCAGGAACACCAGCCAAGACAGGCGCCAAGAGCCCAGCCAGGGATCGTGCCCCCAAGTCAGGGCACTGTTCCCGCCGGATCAAGAGGAGGGAGGGATCCAGGGAAAGAGGAGGGGGCCAGGAGCCCAGGAAAGGAGCAGGGGGAACCTCCGAACACGAAAAGCTGCCAAACAGACAGCCCAGAGGTGGAACCTCTAGGAAGGGGGCAGTGTGTGTGTGGAGGAGTAAGGATCTTGGGGGACCCAGGGGATGACAAGGGGACCTGGGGAAGCCGAGGCGGAAACTCCCGGTATGTAGAGCGCAGGGAGGCACTGGGGTGCCTGGGAGGGGGCTCGCGCGCCGCGGCACCGGGGAGAGGGTGGGGCCCCGGAGACCCGGGGGATGGGGGAACCCGGAGGTAGGCCGAACTGAACTGCCGCGGGAGGCCCCCAGGGAGCCAGCCCCGGGCAGAGCCCGAGCTGCCCAGGGCGCCCGGGGCCGGGCAGCTGGCCGGGGGCGTACGGGAGTGGGTTTTAAGTGATGACAGCTCGCGCCCTTTTCCCCACCGCACCCACTCACCTGAGCCCGCCGCGTCCGGCCGCCCAGCCGGCAGCTCCGGGCCCCTGCCGCTCCGTCCCGCCGCCGGCCTCTGCGCCCCTCCGGCGCCTCCTTTTGTTTGTCCCTCACTGCACCACTCAACCTCCTCCGCCCCGGAAGTGACGTCACCGCCGGGCGCGACCGCGGCGGCCTGGGCGTCGCCATCTTTTTGAGGGGCGCTCTCTCCGCGCCTACAACCTCTCCTTTCCGTGCTGGCGCCATGTTGCTTTGGGGCGGAAGTAGTGGAGCCCGGGCTCGGCCCCCTTAAAGGGCCAGGGACGGCTGTAACCTTCAGGGCGCGCTTGGGGACGAGGGGCGTAGCGGACTAGGCGGAGGTGAGTAAGCTGGTGCTTGAGTGTTGCTGCCCCGAGGTCGGGTGCCGCGGCCGGAGGGCCTGGTAACCGGTTCCGAGCTCGATTATGCCCGAGTCCTCGCTGCGTTTGGTGCTGCTGGAGTAGCGGACTGGCTGCGCCGCAAGGTTGACTCAGCGGGAGCCGCCGGCGGGAATCAATTGCGCGCGCTTCTCGCTGACCCGCACTCGGACACTGGGACCCGCCAGGCTGGTCCTCTTTGCACCCACGTCACCCGCTCCCAACCGCCCGCAATCGTACCGGTGGGGAAGATGGAGCCCAAGGGAACTGGGCGAATTCTGGGCAGAGCCGGGGCTGGAACCCCGTCCCGGACTCCGGCTCTGCAGCCCTGGCTCCTGAGTCCTCGCAGTTCCCAGACTGGTGACAGTAACGGCAGCCACTTAAAAAATAGCCATACAGTGCTATACTGGGCAGCCACCTAGACGAGACATGTTCAGCATGTACTCACAAGGGACGACTTCCCAGGTACCTTAGATGAAAAAAGGAAGGGACAAAAAGAAAAGCGTCGATTGGCGCTACAGTTTGTGTAACAGAAGGTGTGAGGGGTGTGGATGTCTGCGGGTGTGCGCACCCGCCGCCTGGTAAGACGTAATACGCACGAGAAGTTGTTAACTGTGGTGGCCTCCCGCAGGAGAACTGGGGTCCTGGGTACCCGGGCAAGGGAGAAGAATTTACTACCATGTGCACAGATTGGATATTTGTAAAATAGGACGATGAAGATAATAAGAGCTCCCATCCATCAAGTGTTGAGCCAGTGCCTGGTTTCAGCTCTCCAGCTGGGAAGTCTTATTTTTCCCTGTTATTAGAGGAGGAAATAAGCTCAGAGATTAGGGACTTGAGAATATCTTATAGCCAGGAAGTGGAGAAGCTGGAATTTGAGCCCTAGAGGACTTTACACTAAGGCCTAGGTTCTGGCTTATCCCACTCCCACTGAGAAGCTTTTTAATTATCAATGCTACAGTACCAAGCTTGGAGTCTGGCGCTTGGCAAGTCTACAGTAACTGTTTATTGGCTGTGTACTGACTGAACAAGTGGAACAGACAGGAGATGACCTGAAGTGCAGAACGAAGAGAAGCAAACATTGAGAACAGAGTCCAGACTGGAGTCCAGGGCCTGCCACTTTCCAGCCTTGAGACTGTGGACCTGGCTTGTCCCTCCCTGAGCCTCCATGTCCCCATCTGTAAAAACCGTGACGACAATAGCTGACCCTGGGGCTCCCACCTGTCCTACTTTGTGTTTCATGCGCAGAGGAGCCCAGTTTTACAGATGAGTAAGTGAAGCAGAGAGAAGTTAAGAAAGTTGCCCAAAGAGGGTCCCCTCAAGGCCTCACTTCCCCACTTCCTGGGAGAGTGTTGGTCTCCTCTATTTCTCCCTCAGCCTCCAGGGATCATCGGTGCTAATGCTTTGGGGGACCTCTGGTGTGCTGGTTGAGCTGCCAGAGGAAATGGTTGAGCTGTTCTGGTAGAAACAGGACAGACACACAGTTCTTGTCCTTGGAGTCTAGTGAGGGCGACAGACAATGCAGCAGTTAGCATCTGTGGTGGGTGCTGTGGTGGACAGAAGCTCAGGCCTGGAGAGCACTGAGGTTGGAGCACCTGGCTGGCTCAGCCTGGGTGGAGTCAGAGAGGGCTTCTCAGAGGAGGTGACTTTTAATCTGTGACTGAAAGATGCATAGGCTGTCTGGAAGGTGAAATGATGCGGCTGGAGACTCAAGCAAAGATGCTCTCAGAGCTGAAGGTAACTGACATGATCAGAGACTATGCAGGTTAGAGACGTTCATTCTGGCTTCTGTGTGAATCTCTCTTTCCTCCTGCAGAATGCCTCCTCAAGGCAACCTCTGTGGCTTCCCACCCTCCACTCCACACTTAACCTTGCTGTTCTCCAAAGGGTAGGACTCCCTAACTTTATAATCCACTTGGGGGCAACAAGGGAGCACAGGAGAGTTAATAGCAGTGAGGAGCTCCTTCACACTGATACCCACCCCCCCATCTATTTGGCCCCCAGAGTGGCAGCCAACTTGCTGACACAGAAACTCTGCCCACGTGAAAGTGTCAGCCCAGGAGGCTCCTCCTGTCTTCCTGGCTATCTGCCCTCCCCTGGCTTCTCAGGTTGCCAGTGTGCTGGACATCTGGCTGCGCATGACCGCCCCCTTCTGTAGCCAGCAGGCCAAGGTCAGTCCAGCTGCAGCCGGAGAGGAGTCACATCTCTCCTGCCCTAACACTCGTGGGGCCGCATCCCACTCTCGGTGGCACTGCCAGCTCCCTGAAAAATCTCCAAGACTCTCACCCCACTTCCTCATTCCTGGACAGTGGTACGAACTTTGGATTCACAGCTGGGGTCCCTCTGTGCTTTTCTAGGGCTCTGACTTTGCGTAAATCATTTCCCCACTCTGAGCCTCACTTCCTCCGTCTGTAAAACTGATATGAATCTCTCTAGTGTTCCTGCCAGGCACTAAATATATATATATATATATATATATATATATATATATATATATGTAGATATTTTCCCCCCATGTGTTAAACTGCCCTAGAGAGAGAGATTTCGATTTTGGATCTGGATCCTGTGCCAGGAGGGATAAGGAGTAGGCTGCCTACTGTTTGTCTCACTCGGGGTTCCCCACCGACCCCTCTGGCCCGGGAACATGCAGTCTGGGCTCCAGAAGTCGTTTCCCTCTCTTCTGCCAGCTCCAAAGCCCAGGGGAACTGTGTATAAGTCAGTGTACTTGTTGGATCTCCCCAGACAGGCTGTCATCTCCCTCAGGGCAGAACCATTGCCTCGACAAGGTTTCGCCAAACACTGTCTTATAGGGACTCTGTGTTTTTAGATCCAAAAGAAAAAATCAGGATTTGTTGTCTGACAAGAGACCTCGTTGTCATGCTTGGTTAACTAATGTTTGTGGAAAGCCTTACAGGTCTCAGTGTTCGTAGCTTCTTGTCATTGATGGGTTACCGTGGGCCGAGACCTGTGCTAACTGCTCCTGTGGGTGATTGCGTTATTATTCTCCCCGTTGTGTAGATGAGGAAGCTGAACCCGGAGGGGCTGTGGTATGGCACGACCAAGGTCCCATAGCTAGTTCAGACCGGTGCTGGGACCGTTTTATCCAAGTCCAAGTCTGAGCCTTCGTCTTCTGTGGTTGTTCGTGTAACAGACTGGTCTTGCCTGGACGTGGTACCCCCTCCGCAGCCCCTTCTCCAGAGGTGGTGTGGTTTGTGTTGTCTCCCAGTAACTGGGGGGCTCCTGACGTTTCAGGCCCAGGGACGCTAAACATCCTTTGAGGCACCAGACAGATCTTCCCAATAAAGAACTGGTCACCGCAAATACCAAGTGTGTCCCCACTGAGAAACACTAAAACCCAAAGTCCTCATTGTGTTGAATTGACTTAGGTGACGTGAGGCCAGCTTGTGAAGCCGAGGGTACCTTGCCTGTCCTTGCAAGCTGCCATGCAGGGTGAAGCCGGGCAAGGCGTGGCTCCTGTCCCCAAGGGGCTGGGGGTCCCCTGCAGGCAGGGAGTGGATAGAGGCAGCAGCATCCACCTCCTGAGACAGGGATTTGGGGGGAACGAGTTCGGACTTTCACAACAGACAAACCAGGCTTGAATGCAGCCCAGGCTCTCTCACCTGAGGGAGCTTGTTTGTTCTCTCGAGCTAAGTAGGATCGATCATGCCTTCCTAGTGAGCATGGAAGATTAGAGGAAAAAATTAGAGAATTTACTGCAAAGGTCAGGCCCATAGTAGGTGCTCTCTGAGTTCAGAGGCGGGCCCGAGTGGACACAGAGGCCTCAGAGAGGAGGCAGGGCTGGGGCTAGGCCCTACCAGAGGATCGGGTTGGGGGGCATGCCAGGCAGGGGCCCAGCTTGAGCAAAGGTGGGCAACATCTATTCCAAAGCAAAGGATTTGTCCGTTCGACGGAGGAGAGCACATGGAAGCCGCAGAGTCTGTGCTCAGACCAGGCTTAGGAGGGTCTGGACTTTATCTGGTGTCAACAGGCTGCGTGTCCAGGCCGGTCCAATGGGAGGTGTAGCTGGTGTCAGCCACCAGAGTGTTGATCCCTGAGGGACTTCCCTAGGGGTCATCCATCTGCTGATCCCTGGTCGCGGTGCCTTCCGGTCAAGAAGGTGGCCAGTAGCTGCCCAGGCTGAAGGAGGTGTCTGTTGGGGAAGGACACTGACCACTGGCCACCAGCCCCCAGCCTGGCAGCGGGGGAGCCTGAGATCTTAGGTGCCCAGAAGGTGCCTTAAGGCCGTCTGCTGCATTCTGCTCCCCCTCCAGGTGGGGTCGGCCTCCCAACTGTCGCCACAGCACCTGAGCTGCCTCTGTGGCGGCTCTTCCTCTGGGACTAATTCTTTTAAGTAATAACAATAATAACGATGACACTTGCTAGACACTGCCTCTTTGCCGGGCACCACGCTCAGTGATTTTCTTGTAATCGTCTCCTTGACTTCTCACCACAACCCTGTGAGGCAGGTACTGTCATTCTCATTTCAGAAATGCTTCTCAGGAAGGCTTAGTAATTTGCTGGAAGTCACACAGCTAGTATGTAAATGGCTTGAGTCCGAGGTCTGTCTGATTCTAGAGCTTCACAGGCTCATTTTTTTAAAAAACTCAAGCTGTATAGAAGTTTGTAAGACCCCAACCGAGTCCCAGAGAAAGCCACTGTTAGTAGTTTGGTGATGTCCCTAGAAACATCCTTATGCACAGACACATATATAATCAAGCAGTGCTTCCTTTGCGTGGTTCTGATATGAGCGAGTTTCAGTTACCTCAGTTTAGTTAAATAACACCAGTCCCTCAACGACACGGTTCAAATTTCGGTTGCTGTGTTATAACTATTAACTACGTGTAACTGCATAACATATGAAGTTTGATGATTGCTAGCTCTTCAGTCTAACGATTGCCTGGGAAATATCAGATGTGCTTGATGGTCGGTGACCAGTCACGTCACTTCTTTCAAACCCTGTCATTGGTTGGCCACCACACATGTTACAGACAGCAAAGCGTGTAGTTGTGTTGCCTCCTGTCTCCCAGTGATAAACCCATGTGACAGTTCACAACAGTGGATAATCATCAGAGGGAATTGGCCAAGAAAGATGAAAGTGCAGGGGCCGCCCGGTGGCACAGCGGTTTAGGTCGCTCTTTGGCAGCCCGGGCTTCCCAGGTTCGGATCCCAGGTGGCAGCCAACGCACTGCTTGTCAGCCATGCCGTGGTGGCGTCCCATATAAAGTAGAGGAAGATGGGCACGGATGTTAGCCCAGGGCTAGTCTCCCTCAGCAAAAAGAGGAGGATTGGCAACGGACGTTAGCTCAGAGCTGGTCTTCCCCACAAAAAGAAATAATAATAATTAATTTTATAAAAAAAGAAAGATGAAAGTGCAGAAAAGAAATGCAGGTGATAACACTGAAAGTGAAATTTGAATCGAGCATAAGTGGAGTGATGACAGAAAGAGCTGACTGTGGGAATGCTGAGGCCACAGCTATTCGCTATTCCAGAAACTCCAGAGACGCGGCCACAGAAACTCAGTGGAGGCAGACGTGTCGGCATAAATGACAAAAGTGGTTCTGATTCTGATGGAAAGGATGAAGACGTCCCAGGGGAAGAGATGCCAGCAAAAACATCACATGAAAGGGACTCCCAGATACATTGAAAGGATAGAGGATCAAATGTTGGAAGTTGATCTGAACTTAAAAAGGAGTCTGGTAATTCACCAATGCATAGAAAAGATGCTGTTCCATATCCTAAGTTACACAACTAGAAGAAGGCAAACACTTCTCAAACTACTCTTGATAATTTTCCCCAGATTTATTGAGGTATAATTGACAAAATGTAATATATTTAAAGTGTGCTGTGTGATAATTTGACATGTGTAAACATTGTGAAAGAATTCCCACAGTCAAGTTAATTAACACATCCATCACCTCACAGTTACCTTTTTTTAGTGACAATGCTTAAGATTACTCTCTTAGCAAATTTCAGTTATTAAGTGTGGTATTATCAGCTGTGTTCACCGTGTTGTACAGGAGATCCTCAGAACTTACTCATCTTATAACTGAACGTCTGTACCCTTTTGTCTCTCTTTATATCTCCATATCTTTGTATCTGTGTTATCTTTAGCCCCCTTTTAGTCTCTCCCCATTTCCCCCACCCCCAGCCCCTGGCAACCGCCATTCTACTCCCTGTTTCTGTGACTTCAACTTGTTCCTTTTTCCTTTTTTTCTCAGATTCCACATATAAGTGATACCATGCAGTATTTGTCATTTTCTGTCTGGCTTATTTCACTTAGTATGATGTCCCGGGTTCAACCATGTTGTTGCAAATGGCAGAATTTCCTTTTTAAGGCCAAGTAATATTCCATTGTATATTTTTTATGACATTTTCTTTACCCATTCATTCATCAACTGACACTTAGTTTGTTTCCATACCTTGGCTACCATGAATAATGCTGCAATGAACATGGGAGGACAGATATCTTTTGGTGATAGTGGTTTTATTTCCTTTGGATATATACCCAGAAGTGGGATTGCTGGATCATCCTTGATAAATTTTTATAAAGAAAGAAGACACTTGAATTCTCAATGTTTCTAATTTAAATTACATTAGTAATTTAATAAATATTCAATTTATTAGTAGTAGTTTTACCACTTTATTCATTTCCCTCTATATTTATAACAGACCATAAGAGAGTTTTTAATGCTTTGACAACTTTTAAAAGTCACAGAACAGTCATAATTTTTCTCATTAATTATTAAGTTATCTTTGCACGATTTCAGCTTGCATGGGCATTTGTACAGTCCCACACGGACTGCCTGTATATATATGTATGTGTGTGTGTATGCACCATCACATCTGTATCTGACTCTGTAATTTAAAAAACGCAAATGGGGTTATATTGTTCTTCAACCTGCCTTTTTTTATTACCATACATTTTTTGAATTGAGGTGAAATTCGTGTAACATACAATCAACCATTTAAAGTGTACAAGTCAGTGGCATTTCGTGTATTCACGATGCTGTGTGACCGCCACCTCTCCAGTTTCAGAACATTTCCTTACCCTAGAGAAACACCCCGTACCCCTCGAACATCCCTCCACTTTTCTCCCTCCCATCCCCTAGAACTGCTAATCTCCTTTCTGACTATGGATTTGCCTATTCTGGATATATCATATGAAAGTAATCATACAATATGTGACCTCTTGTGTCTGGCTTCTTTCACTTAGTCTAATATTTTCGAGATTCCTCCAAGTTGTAGCACGTTATCAGTACATCTGTTGTTCCTTTTTGTGGCTGAATAATATTCCATTGTGTGGATATACAACAATTTACCCATTCGTTTGCTGAAGGACGTTTGGGTTGTTTCCACCTCTGACTATTATGAATAATGCTGCTATTAACATTCATGTGCAAGTTTCTGTGTGGACATACGTTTTCATTTCATCTTTGTATCACCAGGAGTGGAATTGCTAGGTCATGAGTTTATTCTACGTTTGGGCTTCATAAAAATTAAAAACTTTTGTGCATCAAAGGACATTATCAAAAATGTGATCAAGGTCATTGATTCATTTTGAGTCGGTTTTTGTCGACGGAGTGAGGTCGAGGGTCCAACTTCATTCTTTTGCTTGTGGCTATCCAGTTGTCCCAGCAACATTTGTTGAAAAGACTATTTCTTCCCCCATTGAATCATTTTGGCACCCTTCTCAAAAATCAATTGGCCACAGATATCTGGTTTATTTCTGGGCTCTCTGTTCTGTTCCATGGGTCTCCACGTCTAGCCTTATGCCAGTGCCACACTGTTGTGATTACTGTAGCTTTGTAGTAAGTTTTGAAATCAACCTGCATTTTTCACGTTACCTGAATATCTTTCCACGTCGGAATGCTAAGGGCAATCTCATTCCTTTTAGCGGCTGCACAGTGTTCCACTGTGTGGATAAACCATAACATCCTGGGGCGCCGCCCAGTGGCGCAGCGGTTTAGTTCGCGCTTGGCAGCCCGGGGTTTGCGAGTTCGGATCCCGGGCGCCCACCGACACACTGCCTGTCAGCCATGCCGTGGCGGCGTCCCATATAAAGTGGAGGAAGATGGGCACGGATGTTAGCCCAGGGCCAGTCTTCCTCAGCAAAAAGGGGAGGATTGGCGACAGACGTTAGCTCAGAGCTGGTCTTCCCCACAAAAAAAAAAAAAAAAAACCCATAACATCCTGAATCAGCCCCCAGTTGATGGACATCGGATTGTCTCCAGTTTTTTCTCTGTCACACGCAATGCTGCATTCATCATCCAGGTGTATATATGTGTGAATATTCCTGTAAGACAAATTTCTGGGAGAGGAAGTGTCGGTCAAAGAGTAATCTATGTTATGATTATTAAATTGCCCTCCAAAAGTTGTACCAATGAACACTCTAAGCTGGTGTTTTCCAAATCATGGATTATGACCTTTTAGTACATTCTAGTATCAATTTTATGAGTATCTTATTCTCTGCCTATTTGAGAGGCAGAAAATAGTATTTCATTTTAGTTTGCATTTTGTTAATTATGAGTAAAGTTCAGAATCTTTTCATTTTATTGACTATTTTCTTTTTTGTGAATTTATATCTTTTGCCCACTTTTTTTCCTATTGAAATGTTGGTCTTTTGTTATTGAACTGTGAGAATCCTTTGTATATTAAGGTTCACATAATATTAAAATGGCCTGGTTGGGGCCAGCCCGGTAGCATAGTTGTTAAGTTTGCACACCCTGCTTTGGTGGCCCAGGGTTCACAGGTTCAGATCCCGGGCGCAGACCTACACACAACTCATCAAGCCATGCTGTGGCAGCATCCCACATATAAAGTAGAGGAAGATGGGCGCGGATGTTAGCCCAGGGCCAATCTTCCTCAGCAAAAAAGAAAAAGTGGCCTGGTTACTTGTTTGTCTCCTTCATTAGATTGTGCCCTCCTTGAAGGAAGGGAAGGTATCCTGTTCACCCTTGTATACCTGCTGGCTAGCATAGGGCATAGCATAAAGACAAGATCATTAAATATTTGCTGAAGCAATGAAAAGGTGTGCACCCACTATGTGGCAGGCCCTGCACCAGGTGTTGATGACAAAAAGGTGACTAGAGGAGAGTCTTTGTTCTAACGGACCTCACAGTCTGGTGGGAGAGAGAAGCATTCATTCTCGTTCAGCAGCTACTCTGTGCCAGGTGCATAATGTCCACTGAAAGAGCCAATTTCTAGAAGGAGTAAAATACCAGGACTGGGACTCAGGTGATCTGGTCCCAGTGGAATATGGGCTGGTCACTTCCCCTCCCTGGTCATCAGTATCCCCATCCATAAAATGTGAGTTACTGGACCAAATTCTCTCATTTCCCATTGAGCCCCCATCAGTCTGTGCTTCTTTGGCTCTTTCTGGAAGTAGGAGTCAGTGGCCCAAGGGGCCATCATGTCACTGCTCAGAGCCTCCTCTTGTCCCACAGTGGCAGTGAGTACAGGCTTTGAAGTCAGAGTCCTGAGGTCAAATCCCAGCTCTGCTACTTGCTAGTTGTGGCCTTGGGTATGTGACTTAGCCTATTGAGGGAACCTTTCTCACAGGATTAAAAGTGAGGGGACCTGTAAGGTGCCCAGCAGGCTGCCTGCACAGAGAAAGTGTGCAGTAAATAAAAGGGTGTTGTCATTACCCTTAGGACGGACCTCAGGCCTAGGGAAGGCCAGAGAAGACCTGCTTCCTAGAAGAAGGGTGAGGCACAGGGAGCTGGAGGTGGGTGTGGCCTCAGAAAGGCTGCCCGCAGGGGCCTCTGGATGAGTTGAAGGAGTCTCTGATGAGAGCCCCCAGGTACATATGAATGAGGGCCCTGGGTCAGCCCCAGTCCTTGGGAGAACTCTGGACTGGGAGGTCAGCAGTCCCACCTCTCAGTGGGCCTGGACCAGCACACCTCATGCTGTGGGCCTCCTTCTGAAGTGAGGCCACAGTCCCCTCCTTCTGTGCCCAGATGTCTGGAGCCCCAGGGCCAGCTAGCCCCAAGGCAAGGCAAGGCTGGCTGTGTGCGCCCCCTGCTGGCGGCTTCAGGAACCACAAGCCCACAAGCCTCCCTTCCAGGGCACTGCCCTGATGCTCGGTGGTGTGGCTGGGTGAGGGGCCCCTGGGGCCCCTGTGCCCTTGCTGTCCTTCCTGCTCAGGCCCCCAATGGCTTCTCCCTCCCCTCAAGTTCCTGGAAACTGCCCACATGCTCACAGACAGACACGGAGATGTGTGCACATGCTCAAGTGCAGACACTCGTATTTGCACGAGTCACAACCACACACCAATATACCCACGCTCAAGGTCGCATTATGACTTTCATGAGCCCTATTCACTTTCACCTTCGTGGGCCCCTTTCTCCGTTAAAGATAATAATAAAAATTATGTGTTACAACTCTGTTGGTATAAAGAACTAATATCATCCAGGCTGGATTCATTGTTATACATTCATTATTATTATATTCTCTTTTTTTCTTATTTTAAAATAAATTAAAATTAACACATTTTCATGAGCCCCTCAAAGTATCATGGGTCCTTGGCATGAGGCCTCCTGAGGAGGTTTAATGGAAAAGTCAGCCCTGCCAGTGAACGTGTGTGAATTCACACTCATGAAAACCCAACGTGCCGTATTATGTTAATTCAATGAGTATTCCTAAAGTGTCCACTCTATTCTTAACATCTATCATTTACTGAGCACCTTTTATGTGCCAGGTACTAAGTGAAATGCTTTCTATGATTTGTCTTATTTTTTGCTTATTTTATAGATAAGGAAACTGACATTCAGAGAGGTGAAGTGACTTGCCTCAGGTCACACAGCCAAGGTCTGCGTGACCCCCAAAGCCTGTGTTCTATTCCTCTCCCAGGGGTCTGCTTGGGGCCTGGTCCTGGGTGGGCACCGAGAGTTTGGCAGAACAGACCTGCCCATGGAGGGTGCAGTGTAATGCTCACTCCTGTGCCCACAGCCCACACACCACCCCCTGCCCTGGCAGTCCCCTGCAGTGAGAGCCCACTCTGGTTTCCAGCCCCAGCGCCGAGGCGGCGAGACTCAGTAAGCATATCCTCGTCCAACACAGGCTCTCCTTGCCCTCTAGGGAGCCAGGCCACCTCCAGCCCCAAGGCACCACCTTTCCCAAGATCTGGCAGTGCCCAGAGAGGGTGAGGGGCTGAGACTGTGGCAGCGAAGGGGAGACGGCCACAAGCTGGGATACTTTCCCGTGTGACTTTCTGCCCTGTGCTGGGTACCGGGTGGTGTGGACCTTCCCCTGACCTCCAGGAGCTCCATACGAGTGTTAGTTGTTATTTGATCATTATTATGATTGTCCTTGCCTATTATAGGGGGGAAGACAGTTCCTCTACCCTCAGGTCCTTCTGGCTGGTCTACAAATTAAGTTGACATGAGACAGAATGACAGGAGAAAATCAAACAAAGCTTTGTAACATGTATACAGGGGAGGAACCCAGGAAAACTGGGTAACTCGCCAGAATGGCCAAAGTTGCCTCCTTAAATACCATCTTCAGCTAAAAACAAAGGAGGGTGTTGGGGATAGTGGTTTGGGGTTTCAAAGGGGAGGAAGGCAATTTACATACAGATGGAAAAGCAAATGTTTGATAAACAAATGTTTGCTGGGCTGGCTATAGACAATGTTATCTTATGGTATTAGCTCCTTCCTGGAACAGGCCTCTATCTTAAATTCTTGTAGGCAGTTAGGGGGAAGGTCAAAGTTTCTTTCAGAGTCTTTTGTTCTTAAAACTAGTCAAGCCAAAGAGACACATTCTGGAGTGGCCAATTCTGATCCCCCACACTATTAATGGGGGTGAGGATAGCACCTGCTTTCCAGGACTGTTGAAAGGGCCCGACGACGTATATATCATCCTCATCACAGTGCCTGAGTGAGCACTCAGCAAGTTAGAGCTGATTGTATTAATATTATTCCTCCCGCTGTAATCCGGTGAGATGAAGACATGATTTGGGGCAGAGGAGGTGTAGTCACTTTCGCAGAAAGGACAGAATTGGTAGACACGGAGTGATGTGGACAACGGCGTCAGAGAGGATCAGCCTACCAGGCATCTGGAGATTTTGACCCAGTGGGTCAGGAGGTTGGGGTGGGGGGGGTCCCTGTAAGATTAAGTCCATCTGGAGGAGTCGGCAGGACATCAGGCACAGGACAGGAGCAGCCAACCCTGCATTGGGCCAATCTAAGGAGACCACCTGTCCCTGTTTGCCCAGGATGGTCCCAGTTTTAGCACTGAAAGTCCCACGTCCCAAGAAACCCCTCAATCGCAGGCAAGCGGGATAGTTGGTCCCCCTAGGACACACAGTGGGCACTGGGCACCTCCTATGACCAGCACTGGACTCAGGCCTGGCCTTGGGCCTCATGTCCCCTGACTGAGTGAGGCTGAAGCACGCCGACCCCCTCCCCCGATGTGACACACCATGGAATGTCCCTCCTTGGGTAATGATCACACTACCCTTTGTTGCTCCAAGCTCTGATTCTTAGCCACAGAGATCAAGGGGTACTTCCTGCAGGGTTCCCCTGGGAACTGACTCTCGATTCTAAGAAATTAGAGGGTGAACTCTGGCCAGCTGACTCCTCAGCTCCTGGAATCTCCCAGCTCTCTTCCATAATCTGCGTGGTTTTGAACAACAGAAACTTACTCTCTCACAGTTCTAGAAGTCCAGAATCAAGGTGTCCGCACCTTGATGCTCTCTCTGAAGCCTCTGGAGGAGAATCTGTCCCAGGCCTTTCTCCCAGCCTCTGGGGTTGCCGGCAATCCATGGCCTTCCTGGGCTTGTGGACGCATCATTACTATCTCTGCCTCCGTCTTCACGTGACGTTGTCCCTGTGTGTCTGTGTCTCTTCTCTTCTTATAAGGACACCAGTCATACTGGGTTAAGGTCCAGTCTAATCCAGTATGATCTCATCTTAGATTGGTTACATCTACAAAGATCCTCTTTCCAAATAAGGTCACATTCACGGGTACTGGAGATTAGGACTTGAACATGTCCTCTGGGAGGACACAATTCAAGCCATAACACACTCTTTGCACTTGTCAGGAAATACTTGCTGGATGAATGAAGGAGACACTGCTTGTAGGCGTCTCTCGCCCCCCTGGGTCTGTGGACCCGTGTGGCGGGGCCCTGCTGGGCCTGGTCCTCACTGTAGTCTCAGCACTGCGCCAGGGAACATGCTCGGGAGAAGCTGACGATGGAAGAACAGTAGGAGGAAGTGCCCCACCTTTGGACAGATTGCTAATTTCCAGTCTCTGAAACGCTTTGAACGACCTGGGGGGAAGAGGATGGGTAGGGAGGGGGTTTAGAAGGGACTAGGCTAGGGAACTGCCTCTGTCAGGCTGAGCTTATTTCTTATAAGCAGGTGCCAGCAGCTCTCTACTTCGTGGAATCTTCTAGTGTGGGCGAGCATTTATATTCTAAAATATATATTGTTGGGTTATACATTACTTTCCTTTATTTCTCCTTTATAATGAAGTTAGAGCATTATACTGATAGTTATGAAATTGTGTGAACTGGTCGGTTATATTGGACTTCCGGTTTCCAGTCCTTCGTGTCAGGAGCTTGGAAGTCGTCGGTCTGTCCTTACAAGTAAAAAGCTGAACAAACTGAGAAATCGACTTCTTAGATCCATCAGAGAAGTGGGGTCACAGGGCAAACCACTGCTCCAAGAATTGGGGAGACAAACAAGCAAATACAGAGAAGCACAACCTATGGGAGCAGAAACCCCCACGGGGACCAGCGCAGGGTTAGGAGCCCTAAACTGGGACTGACAAATGGCTGGAGGCTCCGTGTGAACGGGTCTGAGAGTTAAAACTCCTGGGGGCTCAAGTCCAGTCTGCACCAGCATTTGTAAGTGGTGTTCGTGGAACACAACCGCACCCGTTTGCGTGTGTGCTGAGGCTGCCTTCCCGCTACAGCGGCAGAGCTGAGAAGCGATGACAGAGGCTGTGTGTCCTACAAAGCCTGAAATACTTACTCCGGCCCCATATGAAAACATTTGCTGATGCTGACTGCTGTAGAAGCAGAGTGGATACAGGGAGGCAACTAACAGACAGGAATGGTGACTGTGGCTCGGGGGCAGCAAGCAAAAGGGATAGTGGCAGAAAATGACCTGGGACAGGTGGCCCCACATCTGATCTAACAGGGCCTTACAGTACATGGTAAAGACTTTGGATTTCTTAGTATGAGGATTTAGAAAGAGAAGAGCAGCATCTGGAGCCCAGCAGCTGGTCTGGTGCCCACAGATAGGGTGAGGTCTTCTATGAACATGAACAGTTTCACGGAACAGCACCATCAGACAAGGCCACTCTGGGACCGTGAGAAATCAAGACGGAGACAAGACCGCTCCATAATCATGTCTGAACACAGACGAACATGAATGGTGTCGAAGCTACACAGTGCCAGGCACCCCCTCTCCTGGCTAATATGAGTGACCACTGCTTCTTTACCAAGCCTCACTTTAGCCTGCCCTCCCTATAAATAAAATTATTGTGATATCCAACTATAAAACTATTCCTGCTTCTGAAAGCACCAATCCAGAGCAAAGCCCTGCTTCCTTGGACCCTCCCCCAAATCACTCCCTCCAAGTCCCAATCCTATAAGTTCCAGCACCTATAACTGAGACACCCCACGGCTCCCTGGGTGCACTTTCCCTCGCTGCACCCTGTTCGATCACAGCTGTGCTCCTGGGGGTTTGGGGCTGAGGGCATTGACCGGGTATATTGGTTCGGCCTGGTTTGCTGTGAATGAAAGAAAAACCAAAATAACAGGAGCTTAAACAAGATCCAACTTTCTCTCTCTGTCTCTCGCTCTCCCTCGCTCATCAATCAAGTCCAGAGGTGTGTGAAGGTTCCTGCGTCATCCGGGGCCTGGACTCCTTCCTTGTTGGCTCTGACTTCCACGTCATGGGGATGGAACATTCCAAATATATGCAAGAGTAGACAGTAGAGTATCCTGACCCTCCGAGCCTCAACTCATGGCCCATCTTCCTTCATCTAGTCCCCGTCCACTTCCCACTTCCTCCTTCTGGATTGTTTGGGATTATTTTGGAGCAAATCCCAAATATTATATCATAAATACTTCAGAGTACATCTCTAAAATATAAGGACTATTAAAAAGGGAGAAGGAAATCCCCAATACCAAAAAGGAATGATTCCTTCCTATGGTGTAATGCCTGGCCACTGTTTACGTCTGTCCCATCAGACTTGCCCCTCACGTTTGTGGAGCATGATGGAGCTCACCAGGCAGGCCCTTCTCATCTGGTTCCGCAGAGCAGAGGTGGAGTTTTCTCCACCCACAACCCCCGCTGTGAGCATGCTCGTCTATCTCTGCCTCTCTGTCTATCTCCATCTCTGGCCCTCAGCTTGTTCTTCCCTCTGTTGTAACCCTCCTTGCTCAATCAGTTACCAAACTTTCTAAACCTTCCTTAGGAGACTGAAAAGAAAATAAGCCCCTTAGTGTCTTTTAGTTCAGTGTTTGTCAAAGGTGCAGCTCCCTAAAGTGGAGACCCAGGTGTGAGGGCAGCCCCGGTTAGAGTTGGTTTCTTCGCATCACAGTCCCAGACGAGGGCTATACGTTGCATCTGGTGGACGTGCGTGCCTGTTTGGCTCTCCGCTTTTTGAAAAAGCCGGATATACAGAAAAGGTGAAAAAACTGGACAGTGGCCACACGTACGCCTGCCACCCAGATTCACCACTAGGTGACATTTTGCCACATTTGCTAATCTCTCTCTCTTCCCTGCCCTGCCTTTGCACAGAAATGTCTTTGCTAAATCTTTTGAAAGCCAGTTGCAGACATCCTGACGCTTCACCCGAGTACTCCAGCATGTGCCTCCTGAGAAGGCTCACCCCGTACGTAACCACCCCGTGAGCAGCCCGTGAGAGGGTGGCCTTAGTGCTCTGGACTGGGCATGGGCTTCTGAGCACAGCGTCCCCTCAGGCAGCCAGGCTCCAGTCAGAGAGACATCCCCACGGCCACCACAGGGCACTGCCTTTTCTTTGTTTTCAAACCTTGGCGATTTTTAAAAACAGCTTTATTGAGATATAATAATACATGCACCATATAATTCAGCCATTTAAAGTGTACTATTCGGTGGTTTTTAGTATATTCACATTTGTGGAACCATCACACAATCTAATTCTAGAACATTTTCATCACGCCAAAAAGATACCCCGCAGCCGTTAGCATCATTCCCCATTCCCACCTCCAACCCCCACTCCCAGCCCAAGGCAATCGCTAGTCGACTCTGTCTCTGTAGATTTGCCTGTTTCATGTAAATGGCATCAAACAGTTGTGATCTTTTGTGACTGTCTTCTTTTACTTAGCCTAATGTTTTCAAGGCTCATCCAACGCCACGGCAGGGATCAGTACTTCGTTCCCTCTTACTATTGAGTGATAGTCCGCTGTATGGATTTACCACATTTTGTTTATCAATTGATGTCCATCAACAGATGGACATTTAGGTTGTTTCCACTTTTGGGCTATTAGGAATAATGCTGCTATGAACATTCATGGACAAGTTTTCGTGTGGACATATGTTTTCATCGCTCTTATGTATATACTTAGAAGTGGAATTGCTGGGTCATATGGTGACTCTATGCTTAACATTTTGAGGAACTTCTAGACTGTTTTCCACAGCAGCTGCACCATTTCACATTCCCCAGCATACAAGAGTTCCAGTTTCTCAGCATCCTCGAAACACTTGTCATTATCCATCTTATTTGTTACAGCCACCCTAGTGGGTATGAAGTGGTATCTTAATATGGCATTTCCCTAATGACTAATGATGTTGAGCATCTTTTCATGTGCTTATTAGCCATTTATGTATCTCCTTTGGAGAAATTCAGATTTATGATTTGCAAATGTTTTCTCCCATACTGTGGATTGTCTTTTCACTTTCTTGGTAGTATCCTTTGAGGCACAAAAATTGTTAATTTTGATGAAGTTCAGTATATCTACTTTTTCTTTTGTTGCTTGTGCTTTTGGTATTATATCTAATAAACCATCTTCTAACTCAAGATCACAAAGATTTACTCCTGTTTCCTTGTAGAAGTTTTATAGTTTTAGCTCTTATATTTAGGTCTATGATCCACTTTGAGTGAATTTTTGCGTATGGTGTGAGGTAGGGGTCCAAATTCATTCTTTTGTGTGTGGATATCCAGTTGTCCCAGCCCCATTTGTTGAAAAAACTGTTTTTTTCCTGATTGAATTTTCTTGGCACCTTTGTCAAATAGCAATTGATCGTAAATGTGAGAGTTTACTTCTGGACTCTCAATTCTATTCCATTGATTTATATGTCTATCCTTATGCCACTACCACACTTTCTTGGTGCCTGGAGCTTTTTAGTAAGCTTTGAAATTGTGCAATGAGTCCTCCAACATTATTCTTCTTTTTCAAGGCATTCACTTTTTTATATATGTCTATTGAGTTCTTTTAATCTACAGTGACCCAGACATTTTTTTCCCTTGTACTTTGTTTGTTAAAGAAACAGGTTGGTTTGTTTTATAGGGTTTCCATTGGTCTGAATTTATTGATTGCATCTCTGTGATGTCATTAACATGTTCTTCTGTCCCTTGTATTTATTAATCCCAAGGCATGATCTGATTTAGATTTGATTTTAGCACAGGAATAATTTGCAGATGATGTCTGTGTTTTCGGAGTCAGAACATGATGTAGGGTTGACTCTGATGTTAGGGGGCCATCCATGATCTTCACCTGGATCCTTTTTTTCATTAGAGGTGATTTATGTTTTGAAAAGGTCACTCTGGTTGGTGGTAGGGGAAGGGGGTCACAGGGTGGTTTCGAGGACTGAGGGATAATCATGCAACAAAGCACTTGTGGCTGTGCCTAGCACACAGTGACCACTCAGTAAAATTAGCCCTTGTTGTTGTTATTAGAGCTGGGGCGGGGGGGGGGGGGTGGTGCAAATTCTGGGCTCAGAGCCATTTTCTGTCCAGGGCCTTCCCCTCCCTCCTCCTCTGCCTCTGGAGGAGGAGTCGTCAGTGGCCCGTGGCTCTGGGAGGCATGTTCAGGAATGTGGCAGCTGTCTATTTGCACCTGGTGGGGCCCCTCCAGGGAAAGAAGACCAGAGCTTCACTCACCCAGTGCTTGCACCAGACTGTAAGTGTTCTAACCCCAAGTGCTCTGCCCCCTGCATGACCCGGGGCTCCTAGGATCTGGCTTGATCCTGGCTTCAAAGCTATACATGAGCCACCTCTTTCAGGAAGCCTTCCCTGACTGCAGCCTGGATGTGGGCCCTCCCTTGCCCTTGCCTCTAATGTAGAACTTGTATCCCTGCATATGAATAGTCAGCTTGGTGCTGCTGCCTCCCCATCATCCCCTGTGCCTAGCCCAGTGTTCAGTACACAGTAGGTACTCAATAAATGTTGGCTGAATGAATACATTATGGTTCAGCCCAAGAACAGGCACTTTCCTCACTTCTCCAAGTACCGTGTGACATACTTAGAGATCACTTCTTTGAGCACCTCAAGTTTCTGGGGTCCCTCCATTATTTTTATCTCCTTCCTAAACTCATTCAACTCCAATCGCCTTCTGTTTTCTTTCTCTCTCTCTCTCTCTCTCTCTCTCTGTGTCCCACTACTCCTTCCCCGACCCCAGCCTTCCTCGAACTTCCTTCTCTCCACTTCTATCCCCCACCTTCCCTCACTGCCCCAACTCACCTTTGCTTTATTTTTTTTAATGTGATGCATCCCCAATTCAAAAATAATTCCTTACGTCATTGAATCCACATTGCCATCAATTATAAGATACACTGTTATTTTATGGACTAGTAAGCGGGGAAAGTGCCAGTTAAACTCATGCTACAGACCCATCTGAATTCAGAGAAAGGGCAGTGCAAAAAAATGCACATATAAGAATCAATCCAATGTGGTTATGATCTCTGTCCAAAAAACTTGGAAACATAGAAAAGCACACACATGCAACTGAATCACATATAATTCCATTGCTCAGAGAGAACCTATGTTAACATTTTGATATATTTCCTTCCAAATGTCTTTTTCTATTCATATATGTTCATAGAAAAAATTATGTATATACAGATGTATATTAGGGTGTATTTTTTATGATTGAAATATAATCATACTGTAATACTATTTTATAGCCTGTTTTATTGATATCAGTATATTGCATTGATAAATATTCTAAAATGTGATTTTCTCCCACATTTTTTAATCCTAAAAATAAAACATTTATTTTAGAAAATTTGGAAAATAAGAAAATTATAAGGAAGGAAAATATTTGTTAACCAACTAACCAAAGGTAATCACCGTTAACTCGCATTTTGGTGATAACATGATTTTCCCTGGCAGAGATCACCTCATTTTAAACTATTTCAACGTGTGCTGAGTGCGGGCCTGGTGATGGTGTCAGGGATTCAGGGAGGGGACAGGGCTGTGGTGTTGGCAGAGCGCCCGCAGGTGCCCGGCCCAGGCTGGGCACTCTGCCCGTTGCTCACATCAGCAGGACTCCCAGGCTGTGGAAGAACCTGGCCCGTATACAGACGGTCCCCAGGCCCTCCTCCAGGGTCCTGACCAGGGTGCTGTCCAGCTCCTCCTCCGACCTTGGGTAGGTCCCTGAACCTCTCTGAGCCTCAGTGTCTTCATCTCTAGGTGGGGGTCATCAGAGCACCTGTGATAGTGGTGCTGTGGGGACCTAGAAAGATCATGAGAAACAGGAAGGGCTCAGGAGTAGCCACAGCAGGTAGCTGAGGAGCACCTGGGCCTGCCACCCTGGGCCCGCCACCTGCCAGCCATCTGAGACTCGCACACCCACAGGACCAGGGACTGGGAAGCCCATGCTCCCATTATACAGATGGGGAGACTGAGGCCAGGAGGAGCTAAATCACCTGTCTAGTGTCGCCCAGCTAGGGCGGCCTTGGGACCTGAGTTTGGCAGCCCTCAGGCCTGGCCAGTGTCTGCACACCTGTGGATGGCGGGGCGGCTGACCTGGAAGGAACATAGAGGAGGCGAGGGGCCGGTGGGGAGGAGGGCCCCTGAGCCCCCCAGGACTCAGTAAGTGTCCCCTTCCCCGGGTCAGAACGTGGCCTCGTCTCAAACAGGCCTGAGTCTGAGTGTGTTTGCTGTGTGACCTTGAACACATCTCTCCCCTCTCCCCCTCCATTTTCTTGTTTATAAAATGGGCCCAGCCAGAGCGTTCTGAGAAGTAAATGGAAGAGCTGAGCAAGACCTTGTGAGGGGAAGCTGCTGCTGCCACTGTTGCCGTGATCCTTCCCCTGCTCCCCACACCCCCGCTCCTCCTGCTCCTCCGCCTCAGCCTCCGGCCCGGCCTGGGTCAGACTTTAACCCGACTAATCCATGCTGTTTCAGGACTTGTGAGACCCGAGCTGGCAGGGGTGAAGTCGAGGCTGGTGGGATGAGGAGGAGCCAGGCGCTGGGGCCGGCAGGGACAGGTGCAGGGGAGGCAGGCTAGAGCCTCCCCTGCTACCTGGGGGCGCTGATCTCCGCCTCCTCCCTGGGAGTGGATGGGCTGGGGCTGTGGTCAGCAAATAGCTGTCTCCCAGGGCAGGTGAGGCTGCTGCCCCTCCAGCTCTGACTTTCCTCTTCTCTGTCTCCAGCTCGCCATGGCCAAACGGCTGCAGGCTCGAAGGCTGGACGGGATCGACCACAACCCCTGGTGAGGCGGGCAGGGCTGGGGAGGTGCGTGGGTGTCCCCTCGGGCACAGGGGCAGGACGGGGCTGGTGGTCCCTGGGTTTGCAGTGACTCGGTGGTACCCAGGGCGGCCACAGTACTGGGACTGTGAGATCTGCAGCCACAGACCACGAGAGGCGAGACCCGAAGCAGCAGGCTTGGGTTCAAACCTCAGCTTCACCCTGCTTGCTGTGGCACTGGGGCTGATGACACAACTGCTCTGAGCCTTAGCCCCCAGCTGCAAAATGGGGATAATTGTATTTCCCTTGAAGGGCTCTGGGAGGATAAGGTGAAATACTGTATGATGGCAATAGCCGTTACCCAGGCATCAGGCTGAGGGCTTTCCAGGGATTATTTTATTCTACACTTAGTACAGAGTAAGGTAAGCTAAGGAGGTAAGATACAGGTGCTCTTCATGGACATTTGCAGGGGTTACATCTTTCCTTCACTGACTTGTTCTAAATACGAAAGGTGTGCATGCCCGTTGTCACTGGTGCTACCATGGATGCAGTGGGAAGATGTGTAAGAAAGATTTAATGATCTTCCCATTTCCCCACCGCCACCTTTGGCCAAGAGCATAGACACCTCTACACTTAAAAAAAAATTGTTGGCCTTTGTTTTTACGAAAAATGGGACCATTTTTTCTTTCCAACTCCCCTCACGTACAGCACTTGTGTTTTGCAAAGATCTTCCACCTCCGTCTTCTCCTTTGATGTCCCATGGCCTCTGGGACAGAGGAGTGAGGCCCAAAGGCCCTATAGAATCCGGCTGCCCTTTAGGTTGAGCCTCTGGGGTCCTGATCCTCTGGCTGCCACCCTCTGTCCTCTCTGTGAGGAGGCTGGGCAGCCTTGTGGCCCGTTTTGCAGATAAGGTAAAGACCAACTCAGTGGGGAGATGAGGGGATGGGCTGGGAGAGGCAGCAAGAATCTGTCCTGACTCACAGACCTAGCAGACTCAAACCCATCAACCCCATTGTACAGAAGGGAAGACTGAGGCCAGGAGAGGGTAAGCCTCATGCAAGGGCAAGGCAGAGCAGGAGCTGGCCTGGGAGGAATGCACGGGACAGGAGGGGGTTTCCAGGAGGATGAGGGCCGTGAGACTCAGGGCAAACGAGGGCCCCAGGTTCCTGCTGACCCCAGGGTGGTGGCCTGAAGAGCAGGACCCTAGAGCCCCTACAGGACAGCCAGTCTTGGTAGGATGTTTGAGCCAGGCTCCCCTGTCCCAACCACCGTGGAACATCTACCACCTGATTTTGCATCTCAGCTATGCCATTAGCTGCTGTGTGACTCTTTGCAGGCCACTGGCCTCTCTGAGCCTCAGCAACTGTGTGTCTTCAGAGACATTGTGGAGCTCCGTGGAGAAAAGGACCAATTTTAGACATAATGATATTTACCGTTATGCAAATTCAACTCAGCCAAGCCTGACTCTTCTGCCCTCGAGCAACCTGGAACCACTTACCAGCCCTTCATCTGGCATCTCAGCCTCTCTCCCAGTTTCCCTGAAGAGTTGGCCAGAAGAAAGGTTGTTGGGGGCCAGAGATGGCAGATGTCAGGGCTGGTGGGGCCCCAGTCTGTCCACGGCAAAGGTCAAGCATAAACTTGGCTTCAGACAGATGTGGAATCGAAGGCCGGCTGTGCCATGCACTAACTGGGGGCCCCTGGGCAGGTCACTCCGGACCTCAGCGTCTCCGTTCCCCATAGACTGTGGGAAGGCCATGTGAGCACGCATTTCAAACTGTGGTATTGACAAACGCATTAGTGGGTCATGAAATCCACTTAGAGGATCTAAACAGAGTAGTATAGGATAGGAAATGCGCAGCAGATCACAGCAGAAGGGTAATGTTGATTCCGTGCTTGTCTCCCCAGGGTTTGGGATGGAAAGATGATGGATCATGGTCAAAAAGGTTTGAAAGTTTGGAAGCCCCTGGGCTGAGACAAGCAACCGGCAGAGTGCCTGGCCCACGTAATCCCAAAGTGAGGGGCCAGTGATGAGCCTCACACAGAACTTCAGGGGAGGTGCTAGTTGTCCAGTTGTTCTAGAATGAGCCCAGTGCATTGCTCACTTTGCCCTGGAAGCAGGCCGAAGTCCAGGTCGGGATGGAGGGGTGGGCTGGTGCCGACTCTCCGTTTGTCACCCAGGGTGGAGTTTGTCACACTGACCAGTGAGTATGATGCCGTGAACTTGGGCCAAGGCTTTCCTGACTTCCCACCGCCGGCCTTCGCCGTGGAGGCCTTTCAGCACGCCGTTGGCGGGGACTTCATGCTCAACCAGTACACCAAGGCATTTGTGAGTCTCCCAGCCCCACCCAGGACCCCTGGACACGGGTCTCTAGGAGGCCTCAGGGGAGGAAGGGGCAGGCCTTTCTGGGCACGGGCCCACCTGGGTGTCAGTGTTCAGGAGGCAGAGCCCAGGGAATTCAGTCTGGTCACAATTCAGTGTTCACCGAGTGTCTCCTGTGTTCCAGGCTCTGGACAGCTTATAGTCTGGGGAGAAGCAGACAACAAAACAAAAGCAGAAAACAAAGGCAGTGATGGAGGAGGATGGGGTTCTTATGGGAGCAGGAAGGAGGGAATGAAACCTGGGAAATCAGGGAAGGCTTCCTGAAGGAGGTGACACCTAAGATGAGCCCTGAAAGACAGCTGCTGATTGGTTTGACTCTAAATCTAAGCTCTTTCTGCAAACGGTCAGAGTAACTATTTGCCAGCCCTTGGAGTAGAGCTCTGGTTCTTTAAACTTCAGTGTGCATCAGAATTGCCTGGAGGGAAGTTCCCTCCAATTCCACCATCCACAGATAACCACTGCCAGCAGGTTGCTACTTTGCTGAGAGTGTTTAGACTTTTTAACTTTGAACTTTTTAAAATACTTATATAAATACCCTACCACCACTCACATACACATATCTACACGTGAAATTTGCATTTTTTAATACAAATAGAGTTATATTATAAATAATCTCCTGTAACTTGTTTATTTCACTAAACAGCCTGTCATGGACAACTGTTCATGTCAGAATTCACTACATAACATGGCATGGTCATCTTTCCATGTCAAAATAGCCTCATGCTTTTTAATGGCTGCATAGTATTCCGTTGCCTGGATGTGCTGTAATTTATTTCACCAGTCCTGCACTGATGGACTGGTTTGGATATCTCACTATTATAAACAATGCCACAGAGAATCTCTCTTTGTACATCTTTGCACACATATGTGAGTGTTTCTCTCAGATAAATCCCTAGAAGTAAAACTAGAGAATCAAATGTTGTAAGCATTTAAACATGTAATGGATATTGTCAAATTGCCCTCCAGTAAGGCTTACTCATATTCCCACCAGCAGACTGGTCTCAGAGATGGCAGGAACGTTCTTTTCATATCCTTATTGGGCATCAGCACTTTTTCTTTCAAGACCTACCTCATTTTTTCATTTGAGTGTATATCTTTGTCTTGTTGCTTTGTAAGAGCTCTTTATATATTAAATATCTTTTATCTCTTTCTCTTATGTTACAATATTTCTCTCTTTGTCTTTTAACTTTGCTCATGGTATATTTTGCTGTACAGAAATTTTTAATATTTCTATGGTCAAGTCTGGTTTAGTGAACGATTTAGTTAAGTTCTGGACCTCAGGTTTCAGTCACTTGGCTTAGCCTTGAGTGCGTTGTGAGTGTCCTCAGCAAACAAGTGCACAGATCCAACCTTCCTGTCAAAGTGGGGTGCCTCCAAAGCTGCAACAAAAGTCCTATTCCTGCACTTCAATTGTGCGTGACCTTGGGCAAGTCGTTTCCTTTCTCTGGGTCTCTGTTTTTCTACCTGTCAAAGGGTGGGGATCAAATAATACTTCTCCAGCAAGGCTGCTGGGAGGGTCAGGTGGCACGAATGTGCTTCTTCGACTTAAAGGGAGGTGTTTCAAGTGTGGAGCTGCTCCCACTTCAGGGCTCCGCTGGGCTGTGCTCCATGAAGGCACGTACTCTCTCTGGTTCTCCACCAAATCCCAGCCCTGGGTGCTGGGCCTGGCACAGAACAGGCTCCATGGCAAGCGCTGACGGAGGAGGTGAAAGAATCCAACCCACAGGAGCTGACTTTACCCCAGGCCTGCGGCTGGAGGGTGCTAGAATTACCCAGATGCCGCTGAGCCAGGTGGCTGACCCCTGCTGTCCTGGCAGGGTTACCCACCACTGACGAAGATCCTGGCAAGTTTCTTTGGGAAGCTGCTGGGACAGGAGATGGACCCGCTCAAGAACGTGCTGGTGACTGTGGGTGCCTACGGGGCCCTGTTCACAGCCTTCCAGGCCCTGGTAGACGAAGGAGACGAGGTGAATGGGCAAGGCTAGGGCTGGGTGGGGGTGAGGGGTCACAGTAGTGCCGACCCCAGCTAATCTGACCCTTGTACCAGGTCATCATCATCGAGCCCTTTTTTGACTGTTATGAGCCCATGACTTTGATGGCAGGGGGTCGCCCTGTGTTTGTGTCCCTGAAGCCGGTGAGGAGGCTGGTTGGGGTGTGGGTGGGCAGCGGGGTCCAAGGACTGCGCTGCGTTGGACCCTGGGAGATGGGAAGGAAGGAAATAAGTGAAGGAGGCCAGTTCCTCCAGGATGGGGCGTCCAGAGCCCCACCGGAGAGAGGGCGGGGCCAGATGCCTGGAGGCGGAGGGACAGATCCCTAGGGTGAATGTCAGATAGGTGAGTGTTGCTGTCCCCTCCCACCTCCTCCTGCAGACCCCCACCCAGGACGGGGAACCGGATTCCTGCACCCGCTGGCAGCTGGACCCCACCGAGCTGGCCAGCAAGTTCACATCCCGCACCAAAGCCCTAATCCTCAACACACCCAACAACCCCCTAGGAAAGGTACCTGAGAGACCCCCTTCCACCGACCTCTCCAGACTGGGTTCAAGTCCCTGCTCTGTTACTGCTGTGCTGCCCTGGGGCCTCAGTTTCTTCATCTGTGAAGCGGGAGGGCTACCTGTGATGAGCTCTGAGGACTGAGGCTCCTGGAGGTCCCGGGAACAGGACGGGAATCCCCGGGGAAGGCATCAGGGCTGGGTGATGGAGCCCAGCACCACCACTGGGTGCCTCCATTCCTTCCCCGTGACCCTGGGACAGTGACGTCACCTCTTGGAGGGTTTTCTCATCTGTAAAATGGGAATGTGAAGAACCAACGTAGGGGCCGGCCCGGTGGCATAGCAGTTATGTTCGTGCACTCTGCTTTGACAGCCCAGGGTTCATGAGTTCTGATCCTGGGTGCAGACCGACACACCACTCATCAAGCCATGCTGTGATGGCGTCCCGTATACAAAATAGAGGAAGATGGGCAACAGATGTTAGCTCAGGGCCAATCTTCCTCACCAAAAAAAAAAAAAAACCAAAGAAAGAAAGAAAAAGAACCAATGTAAAGGAAAACCCCGTCTTCCACCTGTTTTTCTCCTTGACTCTCACACAACTACCACACTCACAACACTCTGACACCAGATACGGGGTGCTTCCCCCACACCAAGCGATTCTGCGACACCAGCTAGGTGTCCTGCAATTGAAGTCGATTCAGTTCTGACACTCTGCCTGGAGACAGTGTCACATCCCACAGCTTAAGGGCTCAGTCTCTCAAGGCTGCCCCCACCGCACTTCAGATGTGGTCCAGGTTGTCACCTGTGCTTCTGACCTGTGGCTATGAATCTGAGGTTCCCACAACCCCATCCTCGGGTTCGATTAATTTGCTAGAGCAGCTCACAGAACCCAGAGAAGCACTTACTTACGCTGACCAGTTTAGTAAAGGACATGGTAAAGATGTAGGTGAACAACCTGGTGAAGAGATGCACAGAGCGAGGTCTGGGAGGGTCCTGAGCGCAGGGGCTTCTGTCCCTGTGGAGTTAGGGTGTGTCACCCGCCCGGTGCGTGGATGTGTTCACCAACCTGGAGGCTCTCCAAACCCCCTACTATTGGGACTTTTACGGAAGCTTCCTCTCGTAGGCGTGATCAATCATATCTCCATCCCCAGCCCCTCTCCCTCTCTGGAGGATGGGGGCAGGGCAGAAAATTCCAAACTCCTACTCATGATTTGGTCTTTCTGGTGGGCAGCCCCCCATCCAGGAGCCCACCCAGAGTCACCTCATTAGAATAAAAGATGCTCCTAGTGTTGTCATCACTTAGGAATTTACAAGGTTTTAGGAGTCTATGCTGGGAACTGGGGGCAGAGATCAATGTATGCACTTTCCATTATCTCACCCCGACCTCACAGGCTCAACATGGGGATTCCACAGGATGGGGCAGGAGAGCCCTTAGCACGGGGTTTGGCCGTATCCTTTCATCTTTCTGAGTAGGCCTTTCTGTTTGGGAACGGTCCCCACAGGTGTTCTCCAAGGCAGAACTGGAGCTGGTGGCCAGCCTGTGCCAGCAGCATGACGTGGTCTGCGTCAGTGATGAAGTCTACCAGTGGCTGGTCTATGATGGGTACCAGCACGTCAGCATCGGTGAGCTGAGCCGGCCAGGGTGCCTCCATTCCCCTGAACATTCGTGACAGGGCCTTGAGCCCAATCTGGGAGTCATGCCGGCCTGGCTATTGGGACCAAGGGGTCTGGAGCCACACAGGTCGTGTGACCTGGGGCAGTGACCTCCCAGGGTTACCATGAGGCTGAGCTGAAATAAGTCCTGTAAAGAGCTTAGCACCCAGCAGAGTGAGGGTGTTGAGAGCTTGAGTGCCCCCCGGGGCCCAGCCCCCTGCCCCTCCCCCCCATCTCAGCAGCTGCTCTCTTTGACTGTGGGCAGCCACCCTCCCTGGCATGTGGGACCGCACCCTGACCATTGGCAGCGCTGGCAAGACCTTCAGTGCCACTGGCTGGAAGGTGAGGTGATGAGGGTGTGGGTAAGCCCTCCCCACTATGATCCTTGTCAGGCAAGGCCGGCCCTGAAGGGCCTCACCCTCTGCCCGTGTTCCTGGTCCAGGTGGGCTGGGTCCTGGGCCCGGACAGTCTCCTGAAGCACCTGCGCACCGTGCACCAGAACTCTGTCTTTCACTGTCCCACGCAGGCCCAGGTGAGGAGGAGCAGGAGACCCCTCTGTGGGGAGAGGAGGGAGGGGAAGAGTCCAGACTGGCTCCAGGGTCAGGGCACGTCTGACCTGCTTGTCCATCCACCCTCCCCAGGCCGCAGTAGCCCAGAGCTTCGAGCGGGAGCAGCTGCACTTCGGCCAACCCAGCAGCTACTTCGTGCAGCTCCCTCAGGCCGGTCAGCGCAGCCGTGACCACGTAATACGAAGCCTGCGGTCTGTGGGCCTGAGGCCCATCATCCCGCAGGGCAGCTACTTTCTCATCACAGACATCTCGGACTTCAGTGAGTGGGACTGACCAGGCTGGGCGGGGTGCGGGGGGCTGGAGGCTGCCCAGGGCTCAGCTTGGCCTCTGTCCCCCAGAAAGCAAGATGCCTGACTTGCCTGGTGCTGTGGATGAGCCCTACGACAGACGCTTCGTCAAGTGGATGATCAAGAACAAGGTAGGCTGGGCCTCTGCCAGGGCCCCTAGTGTCTGGTTTTACGGGTTGTGCACTGCTCAAGAGTGCCCAACCAAGGGGCTGATGGGCCAAAATCCAGCCCAGCCTCTTCCATGAGCCCCGGTACAGGGTTGCAACCATTTCAAGGAACAAGGAGCCTATTTTTATTTGCACAAAGTTGCCACGTGCGCTGGCAGGAATTCCTGTCCTGTCAGGGCCTCAGTGTTCCCATCTGTACAGTGAGGAGTTGGCCCATTAATCTGATCCATCCAGCTCAGAGCCATGATTCTAAGGCTTATTTCTTCTCTGGCTCTGTGCTGACCTGCCACATAATCGTCCCCTCTCTCGGCCCCCTCGGTACACAAGTTGGGGCTTGGCATGATGCTCTGGGATTCTTTTCCTCTGACTTTGACACAGCACGGGGAGGTGCTGCACTGAAGCTAACTCTCCTTCCCCCTCGTCATGGAGCCTCTCTATCCCCCCGGAGTCAAGGCCCGCTGGGCTGTGGGGCTGTGTTGAAACACGCCTTCCTCCTCCCCAGGGCTTGATGGCCATCCCCGTCTCCGTCTTCTTCAGTGAGCCGCATCGCAGGCACTTTGACCATTATATCCGCTTCTGTTTTATGAAGGTAAAGGGCTGGGGCAGGGCCGGTCTCCCCAAGCATCCCGAGGCACGCTGGGGGTGTGGGGAGAGGGGTGGCACCCATCTGTGTCGGTGCAGGATGAATCCACGCTCCGGGCCATGGACGAGAAGCTGCAGAAGTGGAAAGATGAGCTGAGGCCCTGACAGCGCCCCCTCGGCCCTGCGCCACCTGGTCGTGCACGCTCTGCGGGGCTCTGCGTTTGTCCGGGTCTTAGCCATTCGCAGGTTGGGGGCAGACGGTCCTGGTGGACCCCTTCTCTGTGACACAGAATGTCCCCAGGGAAGAGCCCCCTTCTTGGTCTTGGGGAGTCAGGAGCACCTGCCCATGATGCTTATATTCCTGCTGTGGAGGTTAGGGAGCCCTGACCTGGGCTTCTCCCTGCCCCTCCCCAGGTAGGGTCACTGGGTCTTGGGTCCCTTCTGGCCTCCCCAGGCTTGGCCAGGACTCAGTGGGCAGAGTCCCTACCCTGGCCCCAGCCAAGGCCCAGGCAGCCCTCCCTTTCCTTATCTAACCTTGGTCTTGGAAGTTGCCTTTATTAGCCTTGAGTCCTCAAGCCAGTACTTTTTGCCCATAATAAAATTTTAAGTTCTTCAAACCCTTATTGGCTGTTTCTCTCTGCTTCACACTCTGGTGCCACTTGCTGATGAGGACATGGTCAGAATAGAAGGCACCTCAGTGAGCCTCAGATCCCAGCCCCTCTTTGTACAAATATGTTTTGGGGAGTAACACTGAGGCCCAGAGAAGGGCGAGGCCTTGAGACTTCTCCAAAATCACAGTTAATGGTAAAGCCAAGGCTCACAGGGTCTCTGTTACTGGTGGTGTGTGCGTGTGTGTGTGTGTGTGTGTGTGTGTGTGTGTGTGTGGACACGGGGGCCTCAGTTGAGTGTCTGTAGGGAAGATACAGACTGTCCCCTCCCACAGGGGTCAGACTACAGGCCAGGAGGGTCCATATGACATAATGAGACAGAAGGGGAAGGAGGTAGCACTTGGACGCCTGTCATCTCATTAAGCAGGCCCCTGAGACAGGAGTTACTCTCTCCAGTTTACAAATGAGGAAACCACGTGGGAGGTGAGGCGACTTGCCCAAGGCTGTCCAGCTGGCAAAGGTAGAGTGGGATCTGATCCCCGGGTGGGTGCCCCACTGGAAAGCAATGGCAGTTCCTGAATTCTCTTGGAAGGTGGTGCTGGGACTTGTCTTGAAGTTGCATTTGCATAGCAAGCCCATAAGTTTTGCTCATATCATGTATTTAATTGGGGGAGCTGATGGGAACATATGGTAAAATAAAGTATATTTGGTCCTTGTCCTTGGTTCCTGGCACAGAGCTCCTAAAACCCTTGGAATTTCCTAAGCGATAGGAATGTCTTTTGTTATTCATAACAAGCCCCTTTGACCCTGTGATTAGAGGGTCAGAACTTTCAGCCCCAACCCTAGGTCCCCAGGGAAGGGAAAGGGACTGGACATTAAGTTCAGTCACATGGCTGGTGTAACAAAACCCCACATAAAAACCCTGAATCAGTGAGGCTCAAGGAGCTTCTGGGTTGGTAAACACAACCATGTGCTGGGACAGGGGTGCATCCCGAGAGGGCATGGACACTCTGCACCCCATCCCCCAAGACCTTACTCAGTATACCACTCCCATGTGGCTGTTTCTGAGTTGTATCCTTTATAATAAAACTGTAATTGTGGGGCCAGCCCAGTGTCATAGTGGTTAAGTTCGTGTGCTCTGCTTCAGTGGCCCAGGGTTCAAAGGTTCGAATCCCGGGCACGGACCTAAGCACCACTCATCAAGCCATGTGTGGTGGTGTCCCACATATAAAATAGAGGAAGATGGGCACAGATGTTAGCTCAGGGCTAATCTTCCTCAGCCAAAAAACAAGAGGAGGATTGGCAACAGATGTTAACTCAGAGCCAATCTTCCTCACACACAAAAAAACTGTAAGTATAGCACTTTCCTAGGTGTTGTGAATCGTTTCAGTGAATTATTGAACCCGAGAGGGATCATGGAAATGCCTGAATTTATAGTCACCAGGTAGAAATGGGGGTAGCCTGGGGACCCCACTTGCTGCTGGCATCTGAAGTGGGGGGCAGTCTTGTGGGACTGAGCCCTTAAACTATGGGGTCTGCGCCAACTCCGGGTAGTTATTGTCAGAATTGAATCGAAGTGTAGGACACTCACTTGGTGTTAGAGAATTGCTGTTGGAACGCTTCTGGTGCTGTGGCATAGGACACTTTCCTCCCTCCCCTTCCAAACCATGACTCGGTACTATGACCACTGTTTCAAAATCAAGATTATGAAACAAAATACCAGAGGCTCAGGTTTGGAGCCCCTTTGCCATTCTACACATGGCCTGATGGTAAGAAAGTCCTCCATGGGGTAAACCCATAGATTTCTTGGGTAGAACCACCCTGACCAAAGGTTCTGTGTCTCATGAACCCATCCAGGATCTGCCCATAACTTAAATCTGTAACTCCAAAGAGGTTTCAGATCTTAGACTGAGTAACCTCACCCAGCCTGAGATGGTAGGTCTTCCCTCAGATGCGTGAATGACTTTGCTTTCTCATTCAGATAGGGGAGGAGAGAATGGTGAAATAAACACGTATATCGAATTAGAAATTAATCTCTGCTCTACTAGGCTGTAAACTCCAGATCATTATCTGCTTTTGCTTGCCATTGTGTCCCTGCGGTTAGCACACGAGTTTCTGCCTCAAAATAGGCCTTGCTCAAAAATATTTGTTGATTGAATGAATCTTGGCTCAAATTTATTAATTAAAAAAAAGCTTATCTTATTCATCGCTGGAAGGAATGCAAAATGGTATAACCACTTTGGAAGACAGTTTGGCAGTTTTTTACAATGATAAACATAGTCTTATTGTAGGATCCAGCAGTCGGGCTCCTAGCTGTTTACCCAAATGAGTTGAAAATTCATGTCCACGCAAAAACCTACACATGAATTTTTCTAGCAGCTTTATTCATAATTATCCAAAAACTGGAAGCAGCTAAATGTCCTTCAAAAGGTAAGTGAATAAACAAACTGTGGCATAGCCATACAATGGCATAGTATTCAGCAATAAAAAGAAATTAGCTGTCAAGCCACAAGAAGACATGGAGGAACCTTAAATGCATATTGCTTAATGAAAGAAGGGAGTCTGAAAAGGCTGCATACTGCCTGATTCCAACTATATGACATTCTGGAAAAGGCAAAACTATAGAGACAGTAAAGAAAGATCAGTGGTTGCCAGGGGCTTGGAGGAGGATAGGTGGAGCACAGAGGGTCTTTAGGGCAGTGAAACTATTTTTGTCTGATACTGTAATGGTAGATACATGGCATTATGCATTTGTCAAAACCCACAGAATGGTTCAACATCACTAATCATCAGGGAAACGCAAATCAAAACTACGCTAAGATATCACCTGACACCCGTTAGAATGGCTATAATCACCAAGACAAAAAACAACAAATGTTGGAGAGGTTGTGGAGAAATGGGAACCCTCATTCACTGTTGGTGGGAATGCAAACGGGTGCAGCCTCTATGGAAAACAGTATGGAGATCCCTCAAAAAAGTAAAAATAGAAATACCTTATGATCCAGCAATCCCACTATTGGGCATCTACCCAACGGACACGAAATCAACCATCCTAAGAGGCTTATGCACCCCTATGTTCATTGCAGCATTTATTCACTATAGCCAAGAAGTGGAAGCAACCCAAGTGTCCCTTGACTGATGATTGGTTAAAGAAGATGTGGTGTGTATATGTATATATATATATATATATATATATATGTATATATACATACAATGGAATACTACTCAGCCATAAAAAAGAATTGTCCCATTTGCAACAACATGAATGGACCTAGAGGGTATTATGTTAAGTGAAATAAGCCACAGAGAGAAGGACAAACACCGCGTGATTTCACTCATATGTGGAATATAAACTAACACACAGACAGAGAACTGGTTGGTGGTTACCAGGGGGAAGGGGGGTGGGGGGTGGGGGGTGGGCACAAGGGGTGAAGGGAGGCATCCACATGGTGATGGACAAATAACGTACAACTAAAACCCCACGATGTCATAAACTGTTAAAACATCAATAAAAATTTTTTTAAAACCCACAGAGGGGCCGGCCCGGTGGCACAGCGGTTTCGTCCGCGCTTGGCAGCCCGGGGTTCACGGGTTCGGATCCCGGGCGCCCGCCGACGCACTGCCTGTCAGCCATGCCGTGGTGGCGTCCCATATAAAGTAGAGGAAGATGGGCACGATGTTAGCCCAGGGCCAGTCTTCCTCAGCAAAAAGAGGAGGATTGGCAGCGGATGTTAGCTCAGGGCTGGTCTTCCTCACCAAAAAAAAAAAAAAAACAAACAAACAAAAAAAACCCCACAGAATGTATAACAAAAATGGAACCCTAATGTAAACTACAGACTTTAGCTAACAATATCTCAATACTGTTCATTAACTATAACAAACGTACACACTGACACAAGATGTTAACACTAGGGGAAAGTGAGTGGGTGAGGGGGTTATATGGGAACTCTCTGTACCGTCTGCTCTAAACAATACTCTGTTAATTAAAAGAGACGGTAGGGGCCACCTGGTGGCGCAGCGGTTTAGTCCACGCTTGGCAGCCCAGGGTTCGCGAGTTCGGATCCCGGGCGCCTGTCGACGCACTGCCTGTCAGCCATGCCGTGGTGGCATCCCATATAAAGTGGAGGAAGATGAGCACGGATGTTAGCCCAGGGCCAGTCTTCCTCAGCAAAAAGGGGAAGATTGGCAACAGATGTTAGCTCAGGGCTGGTCTTCCCCACAAAAAAAATAAATAAATAAATAAAATAAAATAAATAAAAGAGAGGGTTAATGAACGCATCGGGTTAATGAACGCATCTATAAAAGAATTGGATTAAATTATCTCTAAGATCATTTCCAGCTCTGAATCACACTCCAGCTCTGGGCCTCAGGGTCCCCATGTACAAAACCAAGCTGAGGTTTGAGCGTCGCGCTCGTCCGGAGCTGGAGAGCGGCTCTCGAGTTGTCCAAGGTTCCAGGACAGCGCCCAAAATGCTGCCTATTCGGACACCCAGGCCGGCGACGAGCCCCGCCCACCGGCGCCTGCGCCCAGCACCCGCTCTGCCCAACCCAGCCCAGCCCAGCCCAGCCCAGCCTACGAGCTCTCGTGGCTGCCCACCGCCTAGGCCACGCCCCCGCGAGCCTTTGGCTCTCCGATTGGACGGCTCGGAGGAGGTGTGGCCGGAAGGGGTTAGTCTGATTGGCTGGGCGTATCCGTCGAGGTGCGGCAAACATGGCGGAGCGCGCGAGGAAGCGGCTCTGCGGCCCGGTAGGTGGCGGGGTCGGGGACACCGGGGCAGGACTGGGGATGGGGGCGTGAGAACGAGCCCCCGGCGGGCCCGTGGCGGGCAGGGCCGCGCCCCCCGCTCCCTGCTCCTCGCTGATCCGAGGTCGCAAGCCCCGAGGTACCGCATGCTCGTGGCCGCGTGCGCCCCGTCCGGAAGAGAACCCGAGGTGGGAGCGGGGTTTGAGCCAGAGCCGGGAGGGCGTCAGGTAACCCACTGCCGGAGGTCCTCGAGACTCCCTTGGCCGGGCCCGGATTCGGGAGGTAGGACCCTGCTCGTAATCCTGAGCCCTTTCGTGGCGTATCTCTTCTGACTCCCAGAGTGACAGTGGGCCCGTCCTCTTCCCCGGAGCCTCAGTTTTCTCCTCTCCAGTGGGAATTCATTCAGCAATTTATTCAGTGCTTACTATTTGGCAAGCTTGGTCCCAGGCACTGGGGTACAGCAGGTCCTTGCCTTCCCAACGCTGTCCCTGGGGCGGTAGTGTGGGGTTCCCTGGTTTCCTCACTGCTTCCATTTAGAGGGAGGAGGCAGCTGTGAAGCAGCAAGTGGGACCCCTCCCAGGTTGACCGTTCAGCCTCAGTCCTGTACCTCTTCCCACTCCTACTCCAGGGTGAACACGGGCAAAGAGTCGAGTGGCGAAAATGGAAGCAACAGAGTAAGGGTTTGAGTGTGTGTGTCTGTGTGGCAGGGGGGGGTCTGTGCTCACCCTTTCTCCAGGCCATTCCAGCAGTGCACAGCTGGACTTTAAGGAAAGCCACCAGGTTTGTCCCCTCGGAGTCCTACAGCGCCCAAAATGGGGAGTAAGGGGCTAGAAGTCCTGGGAGGCTCCTATGGCTGTTCACCCAGCTGCACTGGGGAGCCCAGGCTGACCCTATGGAGAGGACACTATCTCCTGGACTGCTCCGAGTCCCTTTTCCCTCCACCAATCAGGATGTCCTCTTATCCAGAGAAAGAGGAGAAAAAGAAGTGGAAGGATCTCAAGCTGATGAAAAAACTGGAGCGGCAGCGGGCACAGGAGGAACAGGCAAAGCGCCAGCAGGAGGAAGAGGCAGCTGCACAGAGGGAGGACCGGGGTGAGCCGCCTGGGTCCTGGGCAGGGCAGAGAATGTCATATCCGGAAGGGACCTTAGAGACCAGTGGGTCGAGATGTCTTGTCCTGATGGGGAAACTGAGGTGCAGAGAATGGGAGAGACCCAGAATACTGAGTGCTAACCTCCTACTTAGGTAGATTTCAAGCCTGTGGAGGGAAAGCATTGTGCCTCCAGACCTCGTCATCGTAATGATAGTTATGTTTTACTTTTTTATTGAGAATTTGTATTTCATTTTTCACTTAATTATTTTGATTCCATAGTAAAAATCCTTTTTTTTCCTCATCAACTAATACATGCTCAAAACAAAACCCCCCAAATACAAAAAACTATAAAGAAAGGAGAAAAACCCAGCAAATATTGCAGTGAAAGTTTCTGCAGACGTTATATTATACCTGCTCATACACAAGTAGAGAGGTGCGTAGATTCAGTTTTACAAAAGTGAGACCACTTGATCCGTGTGCTTCTGGACCTGATTTTTCTCATCCCACACTGTGTCCTGGATTTCCTTCCACATCAGTACATTGGGATCTACCCTAACAAATCGTATCTTTTCCCCTCCGCCAGACCTGAAGCTCTGGAGGGTCAGGGGCCTGTATCGTACCCTGTAAGCCCAGTGGTTACCAGTGATGATGGTGACAGTGGGGACAGCGACTGAGCATCTCAGCTGTCTCAGACACTGGAGAACCCCTTTATGGGCGTGAACTCATGTGGCTCCCTTTAGACGACTCTGGGAGGGAGAATATGGTGGTCCCTCTGGACCAGATGGCCTGAAACCCTCTCTCAGTTGTCCCGCCTTTTGTGTGACCTTGGACCACATTCGACCTCTCTGGGCCGCAGGTTCCCCATCTCTTGATGGGGATCATGGTAGTACCTACTTCCTAGCGTTACTGGGTAAATGTGGCCGCATAAAAGTCACTCATAATAAATATTAGCTCTCATTATTCCCATTTGACAGCTGGAGAACTGAGGCAGTTAGGGGCGGAGCCAGGATGTGAACTTAGCCAGTGCCTCTAAACACCCCCGGCCTTGCCAGTGGTCTCTGCTCAGGGGAGCGTGGAAATCACTGAGTCCATTTTCCTCCTGGGGAGACTGAGGCCAGAAGAAGGGAGGTGGATCTATTTTACTGATCTTAGAATTCCTCCCAGCGGGAAAATTCACTAATTCTGGGCCCTGGGATTAGAGGAAGGGAGGGGAGAGCATGGCCCTGGGCTCTCAGACTGACCTTGAACACCCTTCTTCTGCCCAGGGCGGCCCTACACCCTGAGCGTGGCCCTGCCAGGCTCCATCCTGGACAACGCCCAGTCGCCCGAGCTTCGCACCTACCTGGCCGGCCAGATTGCCAGAGCCTGCACCATCTTCTGTGTGGATGAGATTGTGGTGTTTGATGAAGACAGCCAAGATGCCAAGTGAGGGGCCACCAACAGGTCCCGGCGGCTCAGGGAGGAGGGAGGGGCTGCCAGGATTGGTCTGGCTTCAGTCTTTGCCCTGCCTACTTGCCTAGGCTGAGAACCCTGCCTGAAATGCCCCCATTGTAACCCTGGTGGGTAGAGTTGGAAGCAGGGCACTGCAGGGGTCAGACTGGGTGGAGGAGCTCTTGGAGGGAACGCAGTAGGCTCTTGAGCCCTATCTTTCTCTCCAGGACTGTGGAGGGAGAATTCAGGGGAGTCGGCAAGAAGGGGCAGGCGTGCGTGCAGCTGGCCCGGATCCTGCAGTACCTGGAGTGTCCACAGTAAGAGGGTGAAGGGCAGACTTTCCTGTGCAGGAGGGAGGGTTGGTGGAGGTACAGGTCAGGCCGGAAGTGGCCTCCTCTGGGAGCTTCCTGAGCTCTGTGTCCTTCGCTAGGTACCTGAGAAAGGCGTTTTTCCCCAAACATCAGGATCTGCAGTTTGCAGGTAAGGCTGGGGGGCCTGACTCCCATCTCCCATGGATCATCCCCTATACCCTAAGAAATTGCTGTGCAGTTGGGAGAACAGGCCCAGGCAGGGCAAGGTCTGTGCCTGGTGACAAGCAGCAGGTCTGTGGCAGAGCTGGCACTTGGACCAAGGTTCCTGCCATACCCCTCAGGTACTTTGGCATCTCCCAGACTCCTCCTGGTCCCTCCCCCGCACAGGGCTCCTGAACCCTTTGGACAGCCCTCACCACATGCGTCAGGATGAGGAATCCGAGTTCCGAGAGGGCGTCGTGGTGGACCGGCCCACCCGGCCAGGGCAGGGCTCCTTTGTCAACTGTGGCATGAAGAAGGTAGGATTGGAGGGTGGGTGGGGACATCCTTCCCAGACACCCTGGCTACGGAGGGCAGGCAGGGGCAGGTGACTAGGGAGCCCTGGGCCAGGCATCTCTGCCTGCCGGTCCCCCAGTAATGCAGATCTGGGCCAGAGAAATGCCTAAAACGGGCTGTCGATAGTTCAAGCCAGGAGCAGATTTACTGTTTTTTAAGAAGCAAATGAACAGAAGATAGTCCTCATGCTAAAAACAAAACAGAACCCCACAAAAGCCACTTTACCATCACTCTGGGGTTGCTCTAGTGTGAGGCCAAGCTGGGGATCGGAGCGTTCATTTACCCCGTTGACTCTCAAGTCTCTAGAGCCAGAGGGAAACATTTAAATGTGTGGGATCCCCTCCCCTCAAAAGGACAGACCAGAAGTAACTGGCTAAAAGCAGACTGTGGTGACCCAGGCACAGGTGAAAGGAGAGGCGCACGGGAAGTCCTCAGGAGGGAGAAAGGGCCGATCCTGGACTTCAGTTGGCACAGCTCAGGCTCGGCACTTCTCGCAGCTCCCACACGTTGAGCATTCACTTCCTGCCAGGTCCTGAGTGTAACAACAGCTATTGTTTATGGAAGGTTTTCTCTTTGACAGATGAGGAAATTGAGGTTCAGAGAGGCCAAATGACCCACTTAAACTCCTACAGCTAGTAAGTGGTATAGCCACCAAAATGCAGAAAAGTGGCATTTCATCTACTCACGAAATATTTACTTCCTACTCTGTGCCAGGCCTGGAGCCTTCATTTTTGACCAGTGTCTTGTGTTCCTTTTGCACAAATGGTCTCTGAAAAGCTGGCCTGGCCCAGGTGCCAAGGTTGGGGGTGGGGGGTGAAGGTTGACCTGGACCCCTTAGGTCCCTTGCCAGCCCCACAGATCCCCCCCACCACGTCTGGGAGAGCAGTGACCCCTGCTGGTCCTGGGGGGAAAGCATCATTTCTGGCTTTTCCCCAGGAGGTGAAGATTGACAAGAACTTGGAGCCTGGACTCCGGGTGACCGTGCAGCTGAACCAGCAGCAGCTCCCAGGTGTCTGAAAGCTTCCTCCACCTGGCCGGCCTGAGGGCTCAGAGCCTCCTCCCGCTTCTTTGTCCCCTCGCCCTGTCTTCACAGCCTCTCTGCTTCCCCTCCAGAAAGCAAGACCTACCGTGGAAAAGTCGTGTCGTCACAGGACCCTCGCACCAAAGCTGGTCTTTACTGGGGCTACACGGTCCGACTGGCCTCCTGCCTTAGTAAGGACAGAGGTTCCTCCTATGAACATCTGTCTTCTCTGTCTGGGAAGCCACAGAGAGCCTTGCTTAACCCAAAAGGCAGACCAGGGTCCTTGTCCTACTAACTTGCTGTATGTCCTTGGGCAAGTGCCTTTCCTTCTCTGGGCCTTGGTTTCACTGAGTGTGCTGCCTGGAATGCTGTTAAGGACTTCTCTGAGGAAGAGTATCGTGCCTGACTAATGTCTGCTGTGGGGTTAGGAATGGGGGCAAAAGGACCAGATAAGTCAGAGGTGCACTCAGGTGTTCTCGGAGCTCCTTCCTCTCCACCCTCCCCGTTGTTTCCCCAGTCTAGCACGGGCGTGGTCTCTCCCTGCTCAGTCCCTGACTTCCCAGGAACAGGGTCTGGGTGTGGCTTCCTTACCTGAGCCCCTCCCCCAGGTGTACACACACACACATGCACGCACGCAGCTGTGGCTTGTGGGGAGCAGGACCCCCACTGAGCCAGCCTCACCCCAGGTGCTGTGTTTGCTGAGGCCCCCTTCCAGGACGGGTATGACCTGACCATTGGGACGTCAGAGCGAGGCTCAGATGTGGCCTCCGCCCAGCTGCCCAGCTTCAGGTGGGTACAGGCTGGGGCAGGGGCTGGGGACCAGTCTGGTGGGGGCAAAGCTGTACAGACTGGGCCTCTGCTGTGTATGGGGGGCTGAGAGCTCTGGGGGCGGCATTCAGTGTGGCCTTGATGGGCCGTCAATGATCCCCCTCCTGTGGGTGCCAGGCACGCTCTTGTGGTGTTCGGGGGCCTCCAGGGGCTGGAAGCAGGAGTGGACGCTGACCCCAACCTGGAGGTAGCTGAGCCCAGCGTCCTCTTCGATCTGTACGTCAACACCTGCCCCAGCCAGGGCAGCCGCACCATCCGCACGGAGGTGAGCCCGCCTGCCTCCCCCGCCTCTGCCCCAGGCTATTCCTGGGGTTCAGCCACCAGCCAGGGACCAGGGCCTTGGGGTCTGTCCAAGGAGAGTTGCAACTCTGTCCCTGTCGTCTACCCGCCCAAGGCTGCCCTGAGCTGCCCTTCTGTGGGGATGGTCTCCTCACCCCCTGGGCCTCTCACCATGGCCGACTTGCTGCAGGGGCAGGATGTGGGTGAGCTAGGAGTCAAGAATCCTGGGTGCTGGTGCCCGGCCAGCTGCTCCCAGGCTGGATGACCCAGGAGACCCCGCGCATGCCTGCTCTGGGCCTCCATTTCCTTAGCTGCTTGCCCAGTGTTCCACTGCCTCATGTGTGACCGTGGTGGGCAGGGCAGCCTCCCTGCTGGGCTTCACTGGCCCCTCAGTCCCATGGGGGACAGTATGCAGCCAGCTCTGAGAACCTTAGTCCTGGGCATCCCTGGAGGTCAGCACAGAACACGGTGCCTGTGGGCACTTTGCTGGGGAAGCTCTGTTGCTTCCCTCAGTCTTAAAGGATGGTGACTAAACAGGTGGGCGGCCCCAGTCTACCTGTCCTCTAGGGCCCTGCTGGGGCCAGGTGCCTGCGAGCCTGCCAGCTGTACCTTCCCAGCAGGAACCTTGGCTCCCACCTTCCAACACCTGCACTGGGGGTGAGAACTTTCTGGCCATCACCTCCCCCTCCCCTGACCCTGGGAGGCAGGTATGATTAGGCTCATCCCCATTTTACAGAGGGGGAGACTGAGGAGCAGAGCGGCGAGGCCCTTCCCTGGCAGGACATGCAGCCCGCCAGTGGCAGATAGGCAGGACGAAGCTGGGCCTTTCCATAGCCTACCGGGCGGCAGACCCCAAGGGGCTGGGTCCTGGGTGGTTGGACACTGAAGACAGCCGGGAGCTGGGGCACCTGCCAGCCTCGCAGGCCCCAGCCCATTGCTACGTGTCTCCCCCAGGAGGCCATCCTCATCTCCCTGGCTGCCCTGCAGCCTGGCCTCACCCGGGCGGGCACCCGGCCCAGCGAAACGTCCTGTCAGGCCCAGGACAGCGAAGAAGCAGCAGCGAAGGCAGAGGTTCCTGAGGGTCACCTGGGACAGACACAGCCAAGACTTGTCTCCAAAAACAACCACCTTTAATATGACCCATCCCCCACACCCCACAGTCTGGCCCCGCTGCCGCCCTCACTTGCTGCCTGCAGTGACGGCCTTGAGGCTGCCCGCCCGCGCCAGGATATTTGGCACAAAGAGCAGCCCCGAGGCCCGCTCGATGCTCTCGATGGGCACCAGGAAGCGCTCCAGCGGGATGGCCTCGTCCACAGGTGCGTTGGGCATCACATAGGAGCGGAGTTCAATTTGCCCGCCTGCTGCCTCCAGGATCAGCACCTTGAAGAAGTGGGTGGGCACCGCCACGTGGTTCTTGCCAATTACCTGGTACTTCACATAGGACTTCCCATCAGCCTCCGTCCTGCAGGCAGAACCAGGCACACATGGCCTTTCAGGGCTCCTAGGGGGTCTGGTTGGACCCAAGGCCACCGCCTGCAGGAAGCCTTCCCTGACCCAACCTCCAACTTGTGTCAACCTGCATGACTGTTCCTCCCGCGGGAGGCTTCTGTGCCCTGCTTGGCTCCCGCGGGAGGCTGACAGCTCCCTGCGGGGCAGAGATTCACTCTTACCCTGTCTTCCTCATGCCCAGCACTGGGTTGAGCAGGACGGGTGGCGGCAATAAATGCTGCTGGAGGAATCGGGCCTTCTAAAGAGTCCCATTCATCCCTGCGGACACGTGATCACTGTCTGTCTCTCCCCTGGAGGGTGAGTGCCAAGTGGGCGAGGCTGGGACAGCTGAATTCCCAGCCCCAGCACGGGGCCTGGTGCACAGCGGTGCCCGAACACTGGCTGGGGGACTTCCGGGCTTCCCTGCGGCAGGGTCTGCCCCATCTCAGCAGGCCAGAGGAGGCACTTGCTAATTCAAGGTTGTCAGTGCCCCAGCCACCACCTCAGCCAGCCCATTGAGCCCTTACTAGGCTGACATCTACCTTCCTACTTTGTCCCCTAACAAGCAGGAGGTAGGTAACGGGCATTTTCCCCGTGGTAGAGGAGAGGACGGGAGGTCATTTGCCCACAGCACCGAGGCTAGATGACAAGGTCTGGACTCCGACCCCGGCTTGCAGACTCAGAGCCAGCTGCTCTGCCACAACCCAGTGCTTCTCTGGTCCGTCTTCAGTGGGCCAGAAAACCGCTGAGCATGCCCAGAAGAGCTCAGTCCCTTCTACCGGGGAGATGGCTGCAGAGGGACAAGCGTGAAGGCTCTGGGTCAGGAAGATGGAGACCAAACCCTGGCTCTGGGAGAAGTGGGGGAGGGCTGCTCTAAGCAGAGGAGAGACTGAAGGCAAGAGAGGCTGGTGCATGGTTTCCATCTGGGCAGAACACAGGGTTGGGTGGATGTGACAAGAGGTGACTTAGGAACAAAGGCAGATTCAGGCCCTAGTGCCCATGGGGAGAGGAGATAGGGTCTAGGTGGGTACCCCAAAGGTCTCTGGCTATGGAAGTAGAATTAGGGGGCCCAAGGCAGGGAATGGACAGACTTGCCAAAAACCAGGCGAGTGGTGACCTAGTGGTGTTGACACGGAGCCTGAGCGGGGTGAGTGGCAGGAGGGGCCTCTGGTGAAGGAGGCCCTGGTGTCCCCAGGGCTCCCAGTTCTAGCCTTACCTGGGCAGGAAGAGCGGCCCGGTGCAGACATAGACATTTTGGTAGGCACGAGTCAGGCTTCGGCTGTACTTTTCCAGGTTATTCCAGGCGTTCTGGTTGAGGTGGGGCACCTGGTGGGAGAGATGGGGCTCAGGACCTGTGGCTGGGACCTTTCCCCTCTGTTAGAGGAGCTGCCCCGGGCCCTGAGGGGCGGGCACTGGCACCAAGCCTGGAGATTGATGAGGGTAGGGGAGTAACATGCAGGGGAAACAGCGCCAGGGAAGGAGAGTCACTCGGCCACGTGGCCATGAGGGTGGAGTCCTGATAGAGCTTAAGGTGGAGCTAGCTCGCCCCCAGCTAGCGTGGAGGACTAGGACCCCAGGTATCAAAGCTATTTCTCAGCTCCATGGAGCCATATGGAAAGGGGCACATATCCTTGCAGAGAAAAACTGAGGCCTGCCCCTGCCCCCAGGGGCTCAAGGGAAGGCCAGCTCTCCCAACCATCTGTCCTTCCTTCTCACAATCAAACGTGCAGAGCCCAGCTGGGAACATCATGAATCTGCTCCTGACTCCATCACTTGAGCTGTCCAGTCCTCGGTGCAGTGTCGAGTCAAATGGGTAGGGGACTGTGCTGCTGGGAGCACAGAAATCAGGTGCAGAGGCTCAGACCCTACGGGCTTCCCCTGGAGCTCCACATCAGTCTCCACCCACTGGGTGCCAGGCCCTGCTGGGAACAGGGCTAGAGGTAGGGTGGCTTGTCTAGGGAGCACAGTGGCTGCTACTAACAGCCGACTGACTGTGCCTTAATTAACTTTCCTTTTACTCCTGGAAGGCAGGCAGGGGAGGACAATGGTTGAAAGCTCAGGGTCCCCTAGACAGACTCCCTGGGTCTCCTGCTGTGTGACACGGCCAGTCACTCTGCCTCTCGGAGCCTCAGTTCCCTCATTATAGCTAACATTTATTGAATGCTTGCCATGGGCCAAGGAAGTGTGCTCAGTACTGTTAGAGGCATTGTGTCTTCAGTTCTTCAGCGCTACTGCACGAGGTAGGTGAGTAACAGTTTATTCCCACTTTACAGACGAGAAAACAAGCTCAGGGAGGTGCCCAAGGGCCCTCTGCTAAGGTCAGCCTGCAGAGCGGGTGCTCGCGCCCCAGTGCTCCGTCCCTCCCGCCTCGGGCGCGCGGTGTGATGACCGAGAGCGCGCACCGGGCAGCTTCCCCATTCAGCAGAGGAGCAAACCGAGGCTCCGAGAGGGCAGGCGCTGGCCTCGCGCTCCGCCGCCGGGCGGGGCGCCGCGCTACCTGGGGCGCGACGTTGCTCAGGTAAAAGGTGTCGTCCATGGCCTTCTGGCTCCAGCGGTGGTTGGCGGCGGCGGCGAGGTGGCCGCGGTCGAAGCCGCTGCCGCGGTAGTCGGCGTTGGTGGCGCGGTGGTACGCGTGCACCGAGTCGTCCTCGCGGAAGTCGCACGAGCGGCGGTCGCCGTCGCCGCGGAGCCGCTCGGGCCGCAGCTGCTCGACCACCCAGAGCGCGCCGCGCGTGCGCGGGTCGTAGCACAGCACGTACGACTCGCGGCTCTTGAGCTGCGCCAGCCCGGGCAGACCGTACTTGGCCAGCTCGCCCGGGCCGCCGCCCGCCGGGCCCCCGGGCAGGGCGGGCAGTTCGGCCGCCGCCGCCACGGGCAGCACGGGCAGCCGGCCCAGCAGCCCCGGGTCCGCCCGCGCGTCCGCCCGCCGCCGCCGCCAACTCTCGGCGGCCGCGCCCAGCCCAGCGCCCAGCGCCAGGGTCAGCCCGGCCCGCAGCGCCCGCATGGCCGGGGAGCAGGCCGGAGCCAAGGGTGGAGGGTTAGGGAGGGCGACCCGCGGCGCCGAGGGAACGCGGCGACCTCGGCGTGCGACCCGGGAGTCTCTTAAAGGGGCCGCGCCGGCCTGCAGGGCCCACAGCCGGGAAGGGGCCGGATCGCGGCGTGGGAGGGTGGAATGTCCGTCCCCTCCACTAACTAACGCTCCGAAGTACTTGGGACTCAAACAGAGGGGGTCAGGACCGGCCCGGAGTGGACGCCTTGGCGCCCTTTCTTTGCCCTTTTAAGAAGCGGACCGGGGTGGGGGGGGGGGGGCGGGACACTGTCCCTTTGGGTTTTGATTGGCCGCCGCCAGGCCCGGCTCCGCCCCGCCCCGCCCCCGCCCGGTCCTCCGCGCCTGTGCAAACAGCTCTAACTTGTTGCGCGCCAAGCAGTGTCAAGCACGGGTCTAAAGAGCTTCGCTCGCGACTTCATTGAATCCTCAAGAGCCCCGAGAGGGAGCTCCTCGTTGGCAGAACAAAGACAAGACCCAGGTCTGTCTGCTTCGAGTCTATCCTCCTAACCATTACACCGTAAGACAAACGTTCTAGGAGACCGGCAAAGCTTCTCTTGACACCAGCGTGGAGACGGCGCAGGCGGCCGATGCCCACTGCTGCTTGCAACAGAAACTGGGACGAGAGAACAGCCTGGCAGTGTGCATGAGAGGCCTTAAAAAGGCTCATACGCTTCACCCCACCTAGACAACTGAGCTGGGGAAATAAATCGAGAATACACGTACTTCAAACACGAATCTTCCCCACAGTGTTACTTATAATACAGGGTGGGGAATAAGCAAAATATTCAGAAATAGGGACGAGATCCAGACATTTTTAGCAGATGGAAATAGTATATAGCCCATAAAAATATTTTAAAATCATACAGCAACTTGCTCACCACCTAACGTGAGAGGGGAGACAACACACAAAACTATATATCAAGAAAATGACAATGTAATAAAAATTACATCTGCAAAGACAAGACTAAAATGTCCTCGGTGATCTTCTCCAGATTGTGAGATATGAGTGATTTACTTAGATGTCTCTGAATTTTCAGTCTAAAATATAACTTGCTGTATACCGTGTATGGAATGCCTTCTTCCCAGTCCACACTCCCTCCTCCCAGTGCAGACTGCAGTGGGTGAATGAGAAGAGCTGAACAGGCTCTTCCAACAAGAACTTACTGGCCTTTGTCTTAGAACACTCCAAGAGCCTCCTGACTCCATCCCTGCTCAAACTTTTTTCTCCCTGCTCTGGTCTCAAAGGTTTCAGCCCATCACAGCACCAATGCCCATTGCAAAGAACACAATTTATTAAAGACAACTTGTCATCAACAGCATTGATTCAAGAACGAAACTGATGAACAGAAGCAGACTGATGTTCTGGCCCCCCAGAGTGAGACAGGCCCAGTCTGTAAGTGTCCCAAGTCCTGGGGGCAACTTTCCAAGCAGGAAGCCTCAGGCACTCTGGCTCCCTGGGGACCTCCCTTGCAAGTCTAGGGAGGGGGAATCGCCAAGGGCAGGTCCTTTCCTCAGGCAGTATCCCACTGGGGAGCTCAGCCTAACCTGGACACGTCCCTGTGCTCTTGACCTTCATCCCAAGGTCAAGGCAGCACAGGACCCAGGTCTGACTGGGGCAAATTAGATGCAGTGATTCAAGTAGTGTGGCCCCAGGAGGGAAGGCAAGGGAACAGGCAAGAGGGAATGCATCAGGTGTCCTGGGCAGTGTCTGCTGGGTCCCAGGCTGTAGCCCAAGCCTCAGGCTGTGAAGGGGTCAAAGTTGGGAGTGAACCACCAGCTGACAAGTTCCGGGAAGAGGGTGAGCCCGGCTGGTGGGAAGCAGTGTCTCTGCCCCGTGCGGGGTCTTGGAGCCTGGTACCAGCTCCCTTGTCTCCCTTACATTCAGCTCCAGTACAGAGCTCAGCCCTCCCCGCCAGGACCTGATGGAAAACCAGGAAGGTCCCAGAAGCAGGGGGAGAGATGCTGACTCTGACCTTGGAAGGCCAGGAAGACTGTCTCTCCAACTCCTTTCCACCTTCCCAGCCCCACCCTTCATCCCCAAACCAAGCACTTGCCAATCTGCAATAAATAACCAAGAGTCTAAATAAATAGTAAAAATCTCCCAAATACGGTGTGCTGAGAAAGGAGGAGGCAAAAAGCCAAGTGCCAAAGATCCCAGCAGCAGCCAGGGTACAGCCTGGTAAAGGAGCCACAGCCGGGCCAGGGTGGGCAGCAGGAAGTCCTAGCTGCCAGACTCAGGAAGGCTTTGGGGGAAGAAGGCCCTGCTGGCCAGTCTGAGGAGAGGCTGGGGACCCCTGCTACGTGACCTAGCCTTCCAGGTCCAAAGCACCCGCCTCCCCACAGGAGAGAGAGGACTTGGTCAGAATACGGCCACGACTCCAACAGCCCAGCAGCGGGAGTAGCCAGCTGCTCCTGCTCAGAGTACCTGCCCCAAATCCTAGGAAGAGCCCAAGCAGGTGACCAGAGAAGGGCCAGCATCCCCTTCAGCCTGCTTGGGGGAGACATGGCTCTCCTGGCACTGACAGGATCCAGGGCCTTTGAGCTCAGCTACATCCAGCCCAGGGAGGCTCCCTTTGGTCCCACTTGCCCTTTATGGGACTCACCACCCTGGGCTGGGACCTGGAAGCCATGGGAATGACTACTCTTCTGAAGCACTTGGATCCCGACCCTTGGAACAGAATCACCCTTATGTCATTTTCCTTTGGGAGAGAAGGGCCTGGGGGGACTCTCTGGAAGCCTCAGCTCCCCCTCTTTTCCCTCCTCCATCCCTCAGCAGAAAGCAGGGTAAGAGACTGAAAGCTTCATGGGCCATCACTTCTCAGCAGCTTTTGGTTTCCAAGATTTCTGTCACGGGGAGCAGATTCAGGACCCTCCAGTGAGGCATTGTAGACTCCCTCCCAGTCTGGGGGACCTGGGAGCCTAGAGCTGGGGGATGGGAACAGGGTACAAAGGCCAAAGTTGACCTCCAGGGCCTTTGCTGAGCTAGACTCCTCATTCTGTCTCCAGGGTTCGGGGGAGTGGAGGGGAGGAGGGAGAGGAAGAGGCCGGGGATAAGGCACCCCAAGAGAGAAGGACAGAGGAAGAGCAATGGAGAAAAGAGCAGACAGAGCAAGAGTTACACACACCCTCTGTGGAAGAGGTGGAGGGAAAAGAGAGGGAGACAGAGGTAGAGAGACAGAGAAGGAAAAGCACAGACCTAGAGGGATCAGAGACACCCTCCCCTCCCTCACACACACACTGACAGACAGGGGAGAAGCAGACACCTGGGGGATGAAGGGACACGTGACACCAACTACACACAGACACACACTCACTGGGAGAGGGACAGAGGATGAGACCTGGGCCTGGCAGCTTCTTAGCTCCTTCACAGTGTCACCTTCCCCATGGAAAAGCCTAAGCACCAACCCCCAAGAGAAGTGGCATTTGGCTCATTTGCCCAGCACCTCCCTCAACAGAGCCCAGAAGAAGACCAGCGAGGAGAGGAGGAAGGGAGCAGCAGAGCAGAGGCAGGGAGGGATGCTTGCCAGCCCCAGTGCCCCCAATCTGCCCCAGCCCCAGGAAACAACAGCACGAGCTCCAGCCTTGCTCAGCAGCCTGGTAAAAGGTCCCAGGGTTGCAGGGCGAGGAGGGAGCCAGGGCTTGGTGGTTAGGAAGAAGCATGGCACAGTGTGCCCCAGTGGGAGCGGCCTAGGGTGAGGAGGCCTGGAGTGGGCCACTCCTGCAGCTTCCCCTCGGGCTGGGTCCCGCAGGCATCTGCGTATCCCAGAAGCCAGGGCACAAGGTCGGCAGCTTCTCTTCCAAACCTGGGCCTCTTGCCACCAGGCTACTTCGAGTCTTGGAGTTCCTTGGCTTTCTGTAGGATCTGGCAGACATCTGTGATAGGGTAATCCTGGGCATGGGAAAGGCCAACAACATGCCTCTGAAGTCAGCTCACCCTTTGCCACCTCTGCCACACCCATGCCCTTCCCATGCTGGGCCCTGAGCCTCAGTGACAGGGACCACAGGTTACCAGACACTCACATTCTGCCCAAACCCCTGCACATAGCTAACATGACACCTACTGCAGCACTAACTTAACCAACCCAACCAGTACTACCCAGAGGGTCTCACAGCCCCTTCCTCAGGACCAGGACACACTGCCTCATCTCTCCCCACCTCCTGCCATCGAACCCTGAACGGTACTCATAACGAGCTTGGTACTGGGGCCGGATGCTGGACTTGCATTAGCTCACTGGGTCACCTCAACAGCCTGACGAGAAGGTTACTGTGACTATACCCATTTTAGATCTGGTCAATCAAGTTACTGAAAACCAACCCCAGGCTAGGCGTTGGAAGAAACTGAGGGCTAGAGACGTTGTCACCTGGCTCAGGTCCCATGACTAGCATAGCAGAACAAAGATGTGAACCCAAAGCTGTCTGACTCTTGACCCCACATTCTTAATCACTATGCCCCACACTTTCCTCCCCCAGGTCTGAGCCTGATTACCAATGAGCACTGCCACGTACTAGGTGCCACTGTGTCCCAGGTAAAGATTAACTTACGTAGAGTACTTGGTTCAGAGAGATCAAGTCATCCACTCAAGGCCACACCACACTCAAGTGGCAGAGCCAGGAGTCAAACCCAGATCCAAACTCAGATCTGCCTCAGGGGTCTAGACTCTTAAGGCCTGCTACCCTCTACTGTTCCTGACCCCAGCCTGTCACAGTGGCTGACATGGGGTGGGTGCTTGGCGTCCTGCCCCTCCGAACTTCATTACCTGCAGGAGTCGCATGTTTATGGTAAAGTCCCCTTCCAGCAACTGCTCCCGGATCAGTCTAAGAAAAACAAGCAGCAGCAAAAGTGCTGGGCCCTCGAGCCGCTCCGAGTGCAGGCCCAACCGGGCCCTTCCCACTCCTTCCTCACCACCCGCACTCAGTGAGTCTGGTTTGACACTCACCCGAGAGTTCCAGAGGCTCACTCCAGCCTCAGGACTGCCCCCCCTGCTATGGTCACACTCACATGAGCATGGCACAGCAGACCAGGAGGAGGAAGTCAAAGCGGTTGTCATCGGCGAAGAGGGAGTCCCAGATCCGGATGACATCGGGCAGCAAGAACTCCTGGGACAGCAGCAGCGTCAGCCAGCGGAAGGCGAAGAACTGGGGCTTGATGTTCTGCTCTTGCTGGGGAGACAGAGGTGCAGGGTGGGGTACAGGAATCTGTGTTGGGTGGTCGCCAGATAACACCCAGTAGCATATTAGACGTGAATTCACATGAGCGGCAGGGCCCGGGACCTACCCAAGGCTGCAGCAGGCCAGGTGAGTGCCAGGCACATGGAGGTCGGGGAGGGCCCTGGGCCACCCAGAGAGCCCTGCTCGGTTAAAGGGGCAGCTGCTGCTTGCTGCCAGCCAATGTTGTCAGATCTTCTGATTTCTTTAAGAGAAGCCATAAACCCAAACTTTCCTATAAGCTCTCTAGATTTATAAATGATGGATCAAATTCTTTTAAAACACTATACAGATTATAACCTTGGATTTATGGACAGACAGAAGGACCATTAATCAGGCACTTACTACAAGCCTGGCCATGTGCTTCGCACGTGAAATATATTATCTCACTCATTTAACTCCATAGAACAACCCCACAAGCAATGATTCCCACAGAGATGAGCCTTCTGGTCAGCCACAGTGAATAAATTAACTAGAAAAGTATGTTACAAAATAGCAAACGTATAATTCCATATTTATTTAAAAAGATGTTTATATATATTTTCTTAACAAAACTGTTTTTGTTTATATATAAATTGTTTTACTGCACTGTTTTCTGAAATAGACACGGAATGCCATTACAATAATTTTTTTTTATTTTTTAAAATGAAGTTCATGCTTTTCTCAGAGGACTACTAAAAGGCTGAACCAACTCAGCATGTGGTAAAGGCGGTACACTGTGCTGGCACACGAGCTGGCACACAGCAGAGGCCAGCTCCCCTCTGCTCCTGGCCTGCTAGGCTCCCACCATCTTCAGCCTCGGGCTCCCAGGCCCATCTCAGCACGCGGGTCAGCACCCCCTAGCGGTAGCAGCCACTTTCAATCCCCACACTCAAGCAAGACCTCGAGGGCCCTGGGCCTGAGATGCCCAGGAAGCCTGCTGTCCTCTGGCCCTTTCCCTCTGTCTGTCCTGGCCCATGTGGTCTTGGGGTCCTCACCAGTTTCAGGTAGAGTTCCACGTCCTTATCCTTCAAGGTAGAGTACACCTTTTCCATCTTGTAGGTGATGCCACACTGTGAGTCATCCAGGCTCTTGATGAAGTTGTCCCGGATCTCAGCCATGAGGTTGGTGAAGCAGAAGAAGGTGTCTGCCTCAGCGTGCTCTGGGACAGACAGGCAGGGTGAGGGCAGCCTCAAGGGAACTGGTGCCCGCCCGAGCCCACCCCATCTCCCACCTACGTGAGACCCTCCCTGTCACCTCTAAGCCTCACCAAGTCACCCTACCCTCATGGTCAGGCTCAATCCCTCTGTCCTCGACCACCCACCCCCAGACTAAGGACATCACTGCTCTCTTCTCACATCTGCCAGCAACACCACACACTCACTTGGCAACTGACTACATGTTCTTCTGATGACATTTTACAAATCATTATTTAGTTAAATCGTTTTTTGGGTTTTTTTTGGTGAGGAAGTTTAGCCCTGAGCTAACATCCATTGCCAATCCTCCTCTTTTTGCTGAGGAAGACTGGCCCTGGGCTAACACCCGTGCCCATCTTCCTCTACTTTATATGGGATGCCGCCACAGCATGGCTGACAAGTGGTGCGTCAGTCCACACCCGGGATCTGAACCTGTGAACCCCGGGCCGCCAGAAGTGGAGCACGCAAACCTAACTGCTACACCACCGGGCCAGCCCTATTTAAATCTTTTCTATCATTCAGCTTCCTGTATATATATCTCATCTCCTCTACCAGAAATTCAGTTACAAATATCAAGAGATTGCTAAACTTGCAACATTCTAGAAAGTCCAAGTCCAAGTTAGAAAGGATCTCAGAGACAATCCAGGCCAACCTCCTCATCTGACAAAGGGAAAATGGAGGCCCAGAGAAGGGAAGTGAGCTGCACAGTCTGATAAAGCCCATCAGCCCTGCTTTCTTCGGTCTATTTTTCTAGGGAGCCAGCAATGAGGGATGTGGGCAGCCAACAGCCCTTCTACCTTTCCACTCGCTGTTGGGGTCGGTGGCAAAGGTATAGTAGAGGGGCCCCACGATCTCATTCATGCCCTGCACGTAAGCGATGCCGGGGTTGAGCTTGGCATAGATGAACAGGATCCGCTCTACCACCTCCCAGTGGGCCTCACAGCCGTTGGGAAGCACCTCGTACTCATTCAGGGATGAAGGCATAGAGTTCTTGTGTGGGGAGCTCATCTGGGGGAGAAGAGGAGGAGCCTGTTAAGAAGGTGGGGGGCATTTTCAAGATGAAGAAACTTGAAATGTTAGGCTCAGAAATGTTAGGTCACTCATCAAATATCTTGAATTAAGTGGGGGCACTGGGACTTGAACCCAGATTGGCTGACTCCAGAATCTGAGGTCCAGGCCTCAGAGAGTGCCCAGTGCTTTCCAGCTTTCCAAGAATCTGCACAGACATGACCTCATTTCATCCTCTTGGCAATTCAAAAGCCAGCAGGGCGGAAATGATTATGCCCAGTTTACAGAATAGGAGACAGAGGTCCAGAAAGGTGGGCCTGGTATTACTTGCCCAAACCGATGGTCAGCTTTAACTCAAATTGCCCACCTTCAGGTCCAGAGGTCTAGGGATGAAGTTTCTGATCAGGCTCTCCGCCACCAGAACCAGGTCTAAACCTAAAATGGGTAAAACCTCGGCTCTCACAGCCCCATTACTGTAGTGAAATGAATGACAGAAGCCAGGTCCCTACCTCACTACAGCCAGGTCATCAGGAGCCAGGTAAGAGGGCCGCCCACACAGTAAGCCACTCAATCATTCAGCCAAGCATCCCATACCTCCCTGCACACCCAACTCTGTGCTAGGCATATGGAACCCTGGGATCAGCCGTAAATTGTCCGTCACCCCTGTAGCGGAAAATGGCTGCTCTCCGAGAGACAGAGCCTTGACAGTCATTCCACGTGGGGAAAAGCCTCTGCGGAAGTATCTGTCTCCAGCTTGTGGGAGGTTACAGGGAAGCACTTTTCCTTTGTTGGAGGACAGTGCCAAGTTCTGAGGAACAAGTCAGAGTCCAGATACCAAAGCAGTAGATTTAAGTTAAGGACCAAGATAATACACCTGTTTGGCTACAAGCAGCTTCTCAGAGTTACAGGAATCTGCTAGAAGACTGGGGTTCAAACACAGCCTGAACTTGGCCAGCACAAGTCCTATCAATTCTACCTCCTCAGTCTCTCAAATCTATCCCCGCTCCACTCCAGCCCCAGGCCCCACCCACCCTTGCCTGGACAGTGCAGCCACTTCTCCACCTCCATTCCCGCCCCCTCCAGTCAACAAGCCCAGGGCCCACAGCAATCTTTTACAGGAGGGGACCCGAATCACATCACTGCCCGGCTTAGAATGCTGCAAGGGCTCCCCAGCCCTCCGAACAAAGGCCCCACATGGCCTCACCACCACCGACCTCTCCAGGATCGTCCAGCAACCTTCTCCCCTCCCCTTCCCTCTGTCTCTAGCCACACTGGACTCCTCTATTCCTTGAACGCACCACACTCTCTCCTGCCCAAGGACTTCCACATATGCCCTCCTCCCCACGTGGACTGCTCTTTTCTCTTAGTTCTTCAAGCCCCAGCTTAAATGTCACTTCCTCAGGGAAGTCTTCCCTGATACCCAGACCAGGCCAGCTCCCTAGACCCATCATTGCTCCCGTCATTTTCTCATCACATGCAGAATTACTTTCTCAAGAGCCATCTCCACCACAGGACTAGAAGCGCGGCTCCTTCACCGCACAGCAGGTCCCTCCCCATAGCACCCATCACACCCAGTCTCCGATACTTGACTTTCCGAAAGAGCTCCAGAGGTGCACCTGGCAGGACCAAGGTTACTTTGGGTAACTGTCAGGGCAGATGGTCACGGGTCCGATGGCCTGTGGCCCAAGGGAAGTAAGAAGGAAAAGGCCATCACAGGGCATCCCTGGGGCCCCTAGGTTGGCTCTCACATTTGTGACCCCACTCCGGTTGCGGGCCACTGTCTGGGATTTCAGCGTCGTCTGTTCCACCCGCTTACGAAGGGTCTCAAACTCATTCTGGGGGTCCAGGATGAGGAGGCAGGGGTACTCGGTGGCCCTCTGGAAGAAGGATATGTCTGGGCACAACCTCCTGTCAAGAGAGAACAGGACAGAGTGCTGTTACTCAGGGTGGAGGTTTTGGGGATTCCACCAGCACCCCGCTGCCAGGTGCCCCAGCATCCCAAAAGGCATTTTTTGTGTTGCTGATTTTTTTAAATTAATGACATTTTATTTAAAAAACAATAGTTATTAAAAAAACATAGTTTCTAAAAAGCAATATAGTCACTGTACATGTATACATACCCATATTCTTACGTGTATTTACAAGTAGATAAATGCATATATACAAACATATACATGTATTTTCTTAAGTGTCTTTATGGTCTCACAATCTAACCCTTTTCTTAAAACCACAAACATCTTTCCATGTCAAAAATATCTAATATGTACAAGAGTGTTAACTGTAGTGTGGTTTAAAATGGTAAAAGAGATTTGCTTAAGTTACACATTGTACAACAGAATACTATACAGCTGACATGGAAAGATGTCCAAGACAAAATAAGAGAAAAAAGCAAGTTGGGAGACAGCCTCGAGAATGTGATCAAATTTTTAAAATATCTGTATTACAGGGTATGCACGTTTTTCAGACTGCTGAACATAACACACTGCAAACTTCCCTCTAGAAACACTGAACGACGTGCTACAATCACCACCAGCATAAGACAGACCCTGTTTCCCCACAACTAGGTTCAAGACGTGCTTCTTGACTTACACAGGGCCATTAATACACCTTGTGGGAAGAGGCTGCCCCAATACCAGCCTGAGGAGGAAGGAGACGAGACCCCCCGGGCTGCACCGGCAGAGCCACCGGGGCTGGGTTTCCGCAGGGGCCATCTGAAGCTGGGCCTGGGCAAAACGAGCAGAGGCAGAGGAGCAGCACCCAGGGTGGTGAGGGCTGGAGACACAGCTAACGACTGGTGAGAGCGGAACTGAAACCAGGCGGACGGACTCCAGAACCTGCGCTCTAACCACTCGGCCCCACTGCAGCCAAGGCCTTCCTTCCAGCTCCTCACCCAGGCCTGCGGGAGACTCCACCTGCTGCCAGATTCACCAACCCAACGGTACAGCATGTCCCGTGTTTCCACTGGTCTCTAAAAGTGGAAAAGCACGCACAGGCACACATCACAGCTCACAGTTTTTCTAAAAACACCTATCTGATTGTCCCATTTGCAACAACACGGATGGACCTAGAGGGTATTATGTTAACTGAAATAAGCCAGAGAGAGAAGGACAGACACTGCAGGAACTCACTCATATATGGAATACAAATGAACACACGGACAGAGAGAACTGGTTGGTGGTTACCAAGGGGAAGAGGGGTGGGGGTGGGCACAAGGGGTGAAGGGATGCGTCCACATGGTGACGGACAAAAAATAATGTACAGCTAAAACCCCACAATGTTATAAACTATTAAGACATCAATAAAAATGAAAAAAAACCCCACATATCTGAGTCTGTCACTCCTGTGCTTAAAACCTTCGCGTGACGGCTCCACGTCCTTGTGATCAAGTCCACGTTCCGACCACACTGGCCTTCACACTGTCCCTCAAACATGCCAAGCTCCATGGGATCTCAGGGCCTTCCCACAGGCAGCTCCCCGCCCACCACAGCCTTTCCCTCCCTCCTTCCCAGACTCCTCAGATGTCGGCTGAAACACTGCTTCCTCAGGAGAGGCTTCCCCGAACGCCTTGAAGCACCCTGCACTCTCCTTCAGAGCATTTACCAGAAACGCTCATTACACAGATCTATTTTGTTGAACGTCTGTCTTCCCATCTTCACCCCCAGGTTCTGAGCTCTTTAAGGAGAGGGACCATGTCTGTCTATCCTGTGCTCAACTCTGAGCTTGGCCGTGAGCCTGCCATACAGTAGCCTCAATGTTTGTTGACCAAATGACCAAATGAATCCATAACACCTGGGGCACAACAGAAACTAAGGCAGGGAGACAGGAGAGCCAGCCACTCGCTGCCCTCTCCAGCCCCACCCTCAGGCCCATCATCACTAGGGCCTGGATCCAACTATGGGGATAACCCACCAACAGTTCCTCAAACACCCTCCTGTGGGCCTGGGCTGGAAACGAAAAGGACAGAACTGGGAAACCCCCGAGAAGTCCCATGGGCCAGCTCCCAGCTCCCAGATGCCCTGCCTACCGGACATCTTTGTCGATCTGCAGCAGCACCTCGTTGTCCTTGAAGTATGTGTTCCACCGGCTGTCCGGGTTGGGGTTGAGTGGCTGTGGGGAGAAAATAAGCTGTGCTGTCTGACGCCCAGCTAGGGCCCCAGGGGCACATACCAGTCTGGGGCCTGAGCCGTGGCCCTGTACCAACAATCCCCCCAGAGGCCCAGCTATGGCTCTGAGACAGCCTGCGAGTGACTGGAGGAGCAGCACAGGCCTCCCAAAGCCTCCCAAATCCAGTTCCAACTTCACAGCCGGCAGGCAAGCCCTGTAGTCTGCTCTGAGTACACCCCTGCTTGGAGGGGACTCTGTCCTTTCTGTCCACTGCTGTAGTTGTAGGATGCTGCCTATAACAGGTACTCACTAAATGCTTGTGAATGAATGAATGAACGTTGTATCATTAGGTCTCTTTGAATCTAACTCATGAAGGCTTTGAGTCTCCAATTCCAATCCTTGGAGGATCGGCCTGGTTCCAATCCGCCTCCACTCCCTGAACTACCAAGCACCAGGGAGGAGCTCAGTATTTGAGGATAGAACAAGGCTTCCTCCAGGCCACAGAAGGGCAGTTTATCCTCACTCCTGCCTGCTCTGATTTTCTTCAACTATAAGATCACAGAATCTTCTTCAAGGAACAGGGATGAGGAAAGGAGGCACCGCACACAGAGGAGCTGACTCAGGGCTGCACACACAGCACTCCCCGACCCCAGCCATCACTTACATTCTCGACTGGGCCTGGAGAGAAGAGTCGAGAGACACGGCCTTCGGGGCTGAGCAACCAGACACAGAAAGGAGGGACTGGAAGGGCCAGAGGGAACCAAGACATGCTGCCCCTGTCCTCTGGGGTGGGGTAACCTGCCTGCTACAAAGCTTCCACCTCTCCTCATTCTACAGACTCAGTCCTTGCTGCCGACCCCTACTCACATGGTCCTCAAAGGTCACATCCTCCCTGGACACACCCATGTTGGCCTTGGCAATGCCCGGCTGGATGATCATTTCCCTCAGGAACTGAGAATACAGCTCTCTGCAGGAGAGGAGAGAGCGATGATTCCCAAAGTCTCGCCCAGGGAGCCCAGACCAGAGCAGCAGCAACAGAGGGCAGGATGGGCTGACCCCACCTGTCCCATCTGATACAAAGGCCCTCCCATCAACCCCCTTTCTCGAGTCTCACCTCTGCTTGGCCAGGATGGAGGTCCACGAGGCCCTCTCCAAGGGAAGGTAGTTCAGGAGAATCTACACAGAGGGAGAGGAGCAAAGCTCTGGTGACTCCCCCAGCCCAACCCTGAACAGGAGGTGGAAGCTGACAGGCCTCAAGGAAAACAGCTGATAAAACCCAGAGAAGACAAGATGGGCCGAAACTCAGGAGCCCAGGCGTGGGCTGGGGGCAGCCTCCCCTTTCCTCCCCACACCTCCACCTTCCTTTATCCCAAACCGGCCCTTTCTACTGCCTTTCCTGACACAGACTCTTCCAAATGATGATAAAACCTTGTGCTCAAAGGGGCTGGGAACTAGAAAACTGGGCTTCTGATCCCACCTCTGCTAACAGCTCTGGGAAAAGCACGGCCTTTTTTTTGTCCCAATAAGTATCACGTCCACTGCACTGTCTGGACCAGGGAGCAGAGAGCTTCACTAGCATTACAAAGTATTCTATCCCCAAGGGGGTCCTGGAGGGGACACCACGAGAAGCAGAAAATCCAGAACTTCCCAGAAAAGCCTCCTGGGACAAGCAAGGAAAGGTGCAGAACAGGAAGAAGGGGTGGGGAGCGGGGCAGCCCATGCAGGAACCCAGGGACTCTCAGCAGAGCAGAAGCCCACCCCAGGCACACCCACCTTCCAGCAGAGGCACCGCAGTCCGCCCTCACAGGGGATGCCTGTGAACACAGCAGGCAAAGGTCACGCCCCAGCCAGAGTCCCAGAACCCCCAACCCTCCACCTTGGAGCCAGTTGGCAGGGAGTGGAGTGGGCAAGAAGTACTTCTTTGAGAATCATTTTCTGCCAGAAAGATTACTTGACTAGATGCTAATCCTGTGTGTACTTTCTCTCCATGACCCCTGCTCCTAGCCCAGAGCTCCTTCTGTCGGGAATGTTCTTTTGAGGATAACACCTCATCCTAGATATTTCTTCCTCAGAGCAGCTTTCATCAGCCACCAGCTTTCCAATAAAACTCTTCCCTACTGAAGTTAGGTTCCCTGTTATCAACAATAATGGCTCTGTGACTTCTCTTTCATAGCATCCATCATAACTGAGACTGCATAACATAATTTTCATATTTATTTACCATCTGTAACCCCTACTACTGGCTACATCTCAGAAAGATAAGAACCAAATTTGCTTTATATTCCCAGTACCTAGCACAGAGCAGAACACACAGAAGGTATTCCATAAGTATTTGTGGACATAAACATAAACTAAGCCACGAATGCTAAGTGCTTTATGGACATTATTTCACTTAATCTTTATTATAACTGGTAAGTAGGGAAGATGAGCATCGCTGTCCTCAACTTCCAGATAAAGAAACTTACCTGTAAAGACAGAGCAATCAAGGATTCAAACACGGGTCTCTCTGACTTCAGAGTCCTAACTCTTAACCACTACCACAGACTGCGTCCCCTGAGGCCTGGCTGCTGCTTCAGCTCAGCACAGATCCCAGGATCTCTCGAGATCTTCAAGGCCTAAATATCACTCCTGAACAGAAAGACAAACTTCTCTTGCACTACTGCCAGGAACCTCACTAAAGCAGCTGTTGCTATGGTACCCCAGTACCATGAAAGGAGCTAATGCCCCCACCTCAGAATCTGCATGGGGCTGAAGGGGGCAACTCAAAAATTCCTTGCTGGGGCTGGCTCAGTGGTGTAGTGGTTAAGTTCACAGGCTCCACTTCGGTGGCCTGGGGTTCACAGGTTCGAATTCCAGGTGTGGACCTACGCACCACTCATCAACCCATGCTGTGGCAGCGTCCCACATACAAAAGAGAGGAAGATGGGCACGGACATTAGCTCAGGACCAATCTTCCTCAGCAAAAAAGAGGAAGATTGGCAACAAATGTTAGCTCAGGGCCAATCTTCCTCAAAAAAAAAAAGAGTTCCTTACTAACAAACTTACAAGGGCAGAGCAGTAACAAGAAGATACACAGAACACCTTGAGGTATTTTTAAATACAAGCAAAAATCTGTGTTAGAAGGTTAACAATGCCAGGGAGGGCAAAGTCAGAAATGGCTAAGGTTCAGCTTCTTAAAGTGAGTGTCTCAAGACTGGAATTTTACCATTAATCAAAGTTCACTGTCGCCTGAGTTGGCTCTTGACCTCAAGCCAGGGAGAGAATCAGGAACCACCCTGCAGCTAACCAAATTCTACAACACAGGAAGCTTGCTGATGAATGAGGAAAGACTGATCTAGACTCCATAAGTCTCCTCCCCACTTTCATCCTTCTGTCTTCAGTCCTCTCCAGTCACTCTCAGGAAGCAATAAGCATCACTTATGGGCCAATAAGCACCCTGTTAAGGCCTTACAGGCATGCTAATTGTGGCAGTCACTCCTCTGGAAACCCCTTCCAAGCTCAGGGCAGTCACTGGCTGTTCAGCTCCACAATATCAGGAGAAGGTCCCAAGAGGCATGTTGGCTCCCTGCCTGGTCAGACAGAACTGACCAGGTGTGGCCGTGGGCACCTTCCCCTCCATCCCAGTCACAACGCTGCTCTAGAAAAACCCTGAAAATGGAGAGTTGTCTCTTACCACTAAAACTGAGTTCCCGAAGCTTCTCCAAGGCAATCATGGGCTCCTTCAGGACATCCTGGAAATCTGCAATCCTAGAAGCAGGGAGGCGGAGGCAAATGAAGCACACCCAAAACCCAAAATGACAGACTTTCTGACCACTCCTGAAGCCCACAGCTCTCTCACAGCTCCAGTCTCCAACCTGTTCCTCCCTCCCCTTCAGGACAGAAAGATTGCAAAGCCCAAGGTCCTAGCCAAAGGCAGCTTTGGAGAACTCTAGATCACTTCTTCCTCTAGGCCCAGAAACACACAGTTTTGTCTAGAGGTTCCCTAAAGAGCACGAGGAAATCAGACACACTCTAATATTCAGTGAGCGGCATTTATCAGGCCATTCCTGCTGGCCGGGCCCAGCCCACAGCACCACTATCTGAACTCAACGAACCCTGGAAACCAGGAGTAATTTGATCCGTAGACAACGGAGCCGAGTAATCCGCACGCAGCTCTCCAGGCTCAAAAATATCACCAGGAGGAGACCTCCGGGCCTGCCCGCAGGCAAGGACAAAAGGTTTCAAAACATAAGTCCTGGAGAAAAACTGAAGAGTGAGCAACTTAGAGCCGAAGCTGCTGGATTCGGCCTCGGGGAGGGGACGGCCCGGAGAATGCAGGCTTTCTAGCCTTTCTAGTAATAAACGGGCGGGGGACGGGAGCGCTCGTAGAGCAGGGAACCGGGGCGGAGGGCTAAGAGGGAGAAAGACGAGGGGCGGGACCGGCCTCGAGACCCCGGGGGAGCGAGACTCCAGGGGAAGGGGGAAATCAGGGTCCGGGGAGAGGAGGGGAGATCCGAGAGGCAGGAGAGGCTCCTCGGCTCCGCGCCCCTCGGACCACAGCGACGAGGTCGGAAAGGGGGCGCCTGAGACCCCCTGCCCGGCGGCCCCCGCTTCCCGGCCGCACCCGCGCCCCCTCCGCAGGGCACAAGGGGCGGCCTGGCCAGCAGCATCCCGGCCTGCTCGGCCCCCGTGGCCCCTCACCGGCTCTTGTGCAGACTCGACATGGTGTTGACTTCCGGATCCCCCCGCCGCCTCCGCCGCCTCCGCCGCCGCCGCCTCCGCCGCCGCCCCCGAGGGACGCGGGGCGCTCGGCAAAGGCGTCCGACCGGAAACGCCGCCGCCGCAGCACGCGTTCCGTCCCGCTCAGCTCCCTCCGGCCGGCCCCGCCCCGCTCACGTGCCGCCGCATCCCCTGCCGCGGGGGCGGGGGACGAGGGGGCCAGGTGCACGCCCCCACCCCACCCGCGCCCCCACCCCCAGCCTGCCCGCGGACGCTGTGCCCCAGGTTTGAGGGCGCGCTAGTGACGGCGCAGACTGTGTGCCCTAAGGCTGCTCTCTGCGCTTCCCTGGGCCTCCGTTTCTAATTATGCAATATACCTGTCACCCCGTCTTCCTCAAACCTTCCTCACCTGCAATAAACTATTGCGCCACTATGTCGGGAATGGGCACCTTCCTTGCTGAACTCTCCAGGCCTCCTGGCCAGTCTTTTCACTCGTGAATCCTCCACGCCCACAGCAGGGACCGCACAGAGCAGACGGCTCAATAACTATCGGATGGAGGAGCGGGACTGCAATTCAGTGTTTCCTAGACTTTTAGATTTCATGAACATGAAATTTACCATAATATCAGAACAATAGGAAAGAAATGCCAAGATTTCAGGATCCTTCCCAAGGAAAGACCCTTGGCAGCCTTACAATGATTTTCTCTACACATACGTGTGCATATGTGCATAATTGTCCTTATGTTTTAAATTTTTCTAGGAATTGGTGAAAACTTTGTCACTGGACTGTACAACCCTGAAACCCCCTCCAGCTCTCAGGTGCCTGCCCACCAGGACTTCACTGCCCAATAGAGTGGGCACACAGATACCTGTTCCTTTATTCAGTCATCCCACAATTTCTGCTCCCCCTATGGGCTAGGCACTGTGCTAAATGTTGCTGCAGAAAGGTGAGTTGCTTTATATGAAATCTAAGAAATGAATAAATGTTGACTAATTGCACACCAGGAAAGCAATATTTTTCCAGATAAAAAGAATACCAGCCAGCCCTTGAAAATGTTGGTTAGGAAGACAGGGAAAAACACAAATGATAGCTTAAGAAAAATACAGTTGGTTATTTGTCCAACAAGGGATTAATCTCAGTAGTATATAAAGATCTCATACAACTGAGCAACAAAAAAACAAACAACCCGATCAAAAAATGGGCAGAGGATATGAACAGACATTTTTCCAAGGAAGAGATACAGATGGCCAATAGACACATGAAAAGGTGTTCAACATCACTAATCATCAGGGAAATGCAAATCAAAACTACACTGAGATATCACCTTACACCGGTTAGAATGGCTATAATCACAAAGACAAATAACAACAAATGCTGGAGAGGTTGTGGAGAAAGAGGGACCCTCATTCACTGCTGGTGGGAATGCAAACTGGTGCAGCCTCTATGGAAAACAGTATGGAGATTCCTCGAAAAATTAAAAATAGAAATACCGTATGATCCAGCAATACCACTCTTGGGCATCTACCCAACGGACGTGAAATCAACCATCACAAGAGGCGTATGCACCCCTATGTTCATTGCAGCATTATTCACTATAGCCAAGAAGTGGAAGCAACCCAAGTGTCCCTCAACTGATGATTGGTTAAAGAAGATGTGGTATATACATACAATGGAATACTACTCAGCCATAAGAAAAGACACAATTGTCCCATTTGCAACAACATGGAAGGACCTAGAGGGTATTATGTTAAGTGAAATAAGCCAGAGAGAGAAGGACAGACACTGCATGAACTCACTCATATATGGAATATAAGTGAACACACGGACAGAGAGAACTGATTGGTGGTTACCAAGGGGAGGGGGGGCACAAGGGTTGAAGGGTTACATCCACAAGGTGACGGACAAACAAAAATGTACAACTAAAACCCCACAGTGTTATAAACTAAGACATCAATTTAAAAAAGGAAAAAAAAAAAGAAAAATACAGTTGGCTATCATTTGGAAAAAGATAAAGTTCTATTCCTACCTTACATCTGACAGAAAAATAAATTCTAGATGAAGTAAAGTCTACAAGGGAAAAATGTAAGGGATTGGAGGGAAAATATATAGAAAAATGTTTATAATCTTGGAAGACACAAGGCCAAGAAGCCACTGTGAAAATTAATAAAGGAAACCTTAACTAAAATTGGAGTCAGGACGGCCTATAGAGGGAGCTCTCACCCCCTACCACTCATCATCAATTACCCCAAACAGGAAGAGACCTACCTTGCATCTCCAACAGGAAGTTGGCAATTACTTTACTACCCCAGCAGGAGGAAGGAAGAATTTCTTCTGGCCCAGCAACATGCCCAGCCAATGGGAAATGCTGCAGCTCAGCCAATAAGGAGCCGTTGCCACCAATGATCTTTCATTTAGAATAGCCCTGCCCAACTTCCCCTTTTTCTCTATGAAAGCAAGCTCTCCTCCTTTGTTCTCTGGACTCGCCTGTAGTTCACCATAGTTCACCTGTGTCAAATTGCAATTCTGAATAAACACATTTTACTGGTAAAATAACTGGCTATTCTATTTTAAAGTTGACATTAAATGGTGTCAGAAAGTGGGATCCAGGAATGCAAACTGGTGCAGCCTCTATGGAAAACAGTATGGAGATTCCTCAAAAATTAAAAATAGAAATACCATATGATCCTGTAATCCCAGTATTGGGCATCTACCCAACGGACGTGAAATCAACCATTCCAAGAGGCTATGCACCCCTATGTTCATTGCAGCATTATTCACTATAGCCAAGAAGTGGAAGCAACCCAAGTGTCCCTTGATTAATGATTGGATAAAGTAGATATGGTATACACATACAATGGAATACTACTCAGCCATAAGAAAAGACAGAATTGTCCCATTTGCAACAACATGGATGGACCTAGAGGGTATTATGTTAAGTGAAATAAGCCAGAGAGAAGGACAGACACTGCATGAACTCACTCATATATGGAATATAAATGAACACACGGACAGAGAGAACTGATTGGTGGTTACCAAGGGGAAGGGGGGGTGGGGGGGTGGGCACAAGGGGTGAAGGGATGCATCCACATGGTGATGGACAAACAATAATGTACAACTAAAACCCCACAATGTTATAAACTATTAAGACATCAATAAAAATTTTAAAAAAGAAAAGAAAGTGGGATCCAAAGGAGGTGACCCCCCAAGACACAGCAACTCCTGAAATCCAGTGAAGTACCCACAGTGAGCCACTTGTGCTCATTGCTCCAGTGAGTCACTGCTTACTTTCAGTTTGTTAAGTCTTCTCTCCAATTCTGAGCTCCACTGTCCTTGCATTTTGAGCTCTCCAACTTTATTCGGGATGGTGAAAGGCTTTGTCCTTTCTGGTTCAAGGCTTCATCCTTGGTGAGTACTTGGTTATTTTCCTTTTGGAAGTGCACTGAAACTTTGGTAAGGTTCCTTTTGGACTTGAGCTAGCTAGGAATTTTCTTTTGTCCTTGGGGAAAATTGAGAAATGGGATCCCAGTCATCTAAACGCTCTAAGGGCAGCCCTCCTTCAGGGGCCCTGGCTGGTTTTCTGTTTCAAAACCATGATCCCTCCTCAAGCACATTTTTAACTAAATGGATCAATTTAATCAAAAGTGATTTAAAACACCAATGACCATTCTGTGAAATTTTTGATCTCCCCAAACTTGCTTTTCTCAGAACTAAATTAGAAAGCCACAGCTCTAAAATTAAACAGACTGAATGGGACGCCTATTTTAATTGATACCTTGAGGCCTCCAAACGCATTTAGGACTCTAAAATTGCCTCTCTGCGAAACACCATGTCTAAATTAACTGAGATAACCAACTAAAGGAAAACAAAATGGCTTCCGAAGCCTCACATCGCCCCCTCCTTTGTCTCAGGCTCAGCCCCCGATGCCATCTTCCTCTGTTCCCTGGACTGAAGCTGAATTGCAAGCCATAGTTAAGGATTTTCCAAAAGCAAGCGAAGACCCCCATTAATTTGCTGATGAATTTAACATAGTTATTCAGACCCACCAGCCAGGGTTTTCAGATATATATCAACTAATCCACATGCTTGTTGGTGAAGGTCAGGCCCAACATTGGATGAAACTGGCCCAGTGGGAACATCCTGAAAGGGATTTAGAAAAATGAACATCTAACTTTTGAGAAGATGCTAGAACCCTCGCTGGAAATCACTGAGCAATCACTATAGCTTTTCCCAAGCCTGTTGATTGCAACAAACTTCAGGCGTGCACACAAAAGCCTGATGAACCTGTTCACAACTGTTATAATCGGCTTCGGATCACTTTTAAAGAAAATTCTGACTTCCCCATGGATGTTAAATCAACTTGGGTAGCCTTTAATTCTGTTTATTAATGGGCTGAACCAGGCCCTTTGTCTTCTAGTAAAAAGGACCAGGGTGGAATGGGAGACTGTGTCCACTCCAGAGTTGGTCAATCTAGCAAATCGGCTCTCTCACACCCTAGATGATCCAGCTAAAAGGAGGACCACAAAAATCCTTAATTTTCAACTTCAACAAATGGAGGCCCCTAGACAGAACTGGAAATTTTCTGGTCTCTGCTATTACTGTAAAAAGCCCGGGCATTTGAAGAGAGATCACCTTAAGCATAAGCACTCCAGGGTTTTCAGCTCTCTAACCCCCTTTCCTCTGCCTTCCTTATCCCCAGTGATGAGGCTCTGCGGAACCACAGGGGCTTTTCCCAATCTTTCCCCTTAATCAACTTGGGGACACCCCTCTCCAGATTGGGAGTGAATCTTTCCCTGTACTTACTGACACTGGGACAACATTCTCGGTCCTCAAACCCCACTGTTACTAAACAGCACCTGCTTCAGAGCGCTAAAACAGTTCAGATAGTGGGGGTCTTGAATGAACCTCAAAGGTTCATCGATTATAACAAGTGTCCCACTCTGGTAGGGGATGTTGATAATGGGGGAGGCTAGGCATGTGTGGAGGCAGCGGGTAAGTGGGAAATCTCTGTAGCTGCTTTTTTTTTTTTTTTTTTTCTGGGCACCTAAGAGGCTCTATCTCTAAACCCATTCCCTTTTGTTTAGGCCCTTTGAGAGATATTCACCCTTTTCTCCTTAGTTCCTCTGCTCCTGTTCATTTATTGGGCTGAGATTTCTTAGAAAAATACCCTGCTGGAATTTCTTTCTCCCTAAAGGGGAAATAATTCTAGAATTTGACAGCAGCATCCAAAATGGTCAACTAGGTGAATTAAATGATCCTACAATATCTTTTGTTTGCTCTGTCTCTGATGACATTAAAGCTGATTCCAAGGACACTAGTCATTTGTCCCTATTAGATCAGCTACCACCCTCTTTATGGGCAAAGCCCGAAACTGACATTGGCAGAATTCACAGTGCACCTCTATCAAGATCCAAATAGATTCCTCAAAGCCTCTTCACGGACATAATCAATATCCTATAAATAAAGAGGCCCTGCAGGGCATTAAGCTGATAATAGAGGTCTGGGCCTTATTGCTTACTGTCCCCTGTACTCGTCCCTGTAACACCTCTATTTTAACTCTAAAAAAGTCCCCAATGGCTGAGGATGAAAGTTTGTCCAGGACCTCCTAGCAATAAATGACACTGTCATCCCTCTGCATGCATTTGGCACTCAGTAGTCCCTAACCCTCCTTTGCTACTGGCCTCCACCCACCCACCCCACCCCACCCCGCCCCGGGAAAATTCTTGACTGTAATTGATTTATGCAGTGCATTCCTTAGCATTCTGGTTGGTGAAGCTAGCCCATACCTTTGTGCCCTACTTGGGAAGGAAAACAATTCACCTGGACAGTAATGCCTCAGGGTTTTACTGAAAGTCCTTCTTATTTCTCAGAAATCCTGAAGGCTGATCTGGATGATGTGAAGTTTCCTAGAGGCCCCATTTGGTTGCATATATGCATGATTTGCTTCTTTGCTCTCGCTCCCAAGCCTCCTCACAGGAACAGCACCCACTTGCTAAAGCTGTTAGCCTTAAAGGGACACAAGGTCACCAAGGAAAAATTGCAGCTTGTCCAAACCCAGCTTCAGTATTCAGAGCATCTGATATTGAAATAAGGGCCACACCTAGATCCAGACAAGCTCGATAGGGTCCTGAGTTTCCCAAAACCCAAAACTAAACATCAACTGTTTTCTCAGGTTTGTTTGCTATTGTCAAAATTGGATTCTAAATTTCTCTCTGTTGACCAAACCTCTGTGTGTTTTACTAAAGAACAACAAGCCTGACTCAATTTTATGGGAAGAACAGGAATGACACAGCCTTTAAAGACTTAAAGGAGAGCTTAATGAACCCCCTGCCCTTGAGCATCCCAATTATCAGCTTCCCTTTTTCCTCTTGTATATGAAAAGGAAGAGAATGCCTTTGGAGTGCTCACCCAAAAATGCAGGGACCACCATTGACCCATAGGATATTATAGCCAGCAATGGGACTCTGTGGCACACGGATACCCTCATTGCCTAAGAGGCCTTCCTGCCACTGCCCATTTGGTTAAAGCCACCAAGGAAACACTTGTGGGATCCCCTTTAGCCATCTTTGGAAACCCTCCTAAATTCTCACCACACTCAGCATCCTTCAGCCAGCTGTCTCACCTCTTACAAGATGCTCTCACTAACTGCTCCTTATACGACTCTTGCTCACTGCAATAAACTTAATGTGCTACTCTTCCCTCCGTTACTGACGAAGTCTCTCACAACTACTTAACACTGATGGATCACGTCCTGATCCCTCATGAAATCTGCAGGAAACTCTTTTGAGTAACGCTAGCTTCTCCTTGTTCACTGAGTGTTCTTATTTAAAAGATAACAATGGTCAATATTGTGCTGGATATACAATATCAACACCTTTTGATGTAATTGAAGAAACACCTTTGTTTTTGGCTGCTACGGCTCAACAAGCCAAATTATACACACTCACACGTGCTTGCACACTAGCCAAGGGCAGACTGCTGACATTTATATTGATATAGATACACTTTTGGAGTGGCTCAGGATTTTGGAATGTTGTGGAGGCAAAGTGATTTCCTTACTTCCAGCAGAAATAAAACTAAAAATAGCCCTTATGTTCAGGAATTATTGGATGCTATACTTTTACCTGCTGTTTTAGCTATTATTAAGATCCTGGGACATTCTAAACTTGACTCTCTGGAAGCGAAAGGAAATCACCTTGCTGACACTTCCACAAGGAATGCTGCTGTTAAAGGAACCAACGGCAGCCAAACCTCCGTCACGTTCCAAAGAGATAGTTCCCCAAATGATAACTTAGAAAAACTGGCTGGAGAAGCCCAACAATTGGCCTCAGAAAAGGAAAAACAAGATTGAAAATTCAACAACTGTTGGCTTGACAAAAAAGAGAAAGCTCTGGTTTGCGCAAATATCAACCCAGTCCTACTGGAGACTCTGAAGTTCCCGTTGCTAATCACTGTACGTGCCTTGAATAAGTGGTCCACTGATAAAATGGTAACCTTTATGCACCAATACTGGTGGGGAAATATTAATAAAGTTGTGAAAAGTGCCCATTTTGCTTGCCCTACCTGTCCAAAATACAATTCAGGGGAACCTGTCTGCACCACTCCTGGACACCTTAAATCCACCAGTGGACCATTCGAGGTTTGGCAGAAGGATTTCATACACCTTCTCCCATCTCATGGATATAAATATGTCTTGGTCATGGTCTGTATCTTTTCTCATTGGACTGAAGATTTCCCTTGTAGACAGGCCAGACTGCTTCTTCTGTGGCTAAAATTCTGTTAGAAAAGATTACCTTTTCTAACAGAACCCCTCTAGAACTTCATCGTGACTGGGGGACTCATTTCACCAGTCAAGCACTTCGGCAGGTCTGTGCTGTTTGGCTGGTTCTGCAGCACTTTTACTGTGCTCATCGCCCTCAGTCCTCCGGGCTGGTCGAATGTACTAAATGTGGTATTACGACTCAATTGACAAAGTTTTTAGAAACCCTCCAAAAAACACTGCCGCTAGTTCTTCTAAATCTTAGGTCTACCCCCTTCGGGACTCATAAACTCTCACTTTTTGAGATAATTACAGGACATCTCATGCACTTGGCTCCCACTTCTTTTGATCCTCAGCTGATAAAGGGAGACATACTTCAGTATCATAAAGGCCTAATTGCTTCTGTTGAAAATAACCATGCTTTAGTAGAGCAATCTTTTCACAGTGCATTCCTGGGAGACAAAAACCCCAAACACTTCACTCTGCAACCTGGAGATGTTGTCTACTGGAAAAGACACCTCAGAAAGGACTCTCTCTAGCCTCACTAGAAGGGCTCCTATCAGGTACTGTTGACTAACCCTTGTGCCTCCAAACTCCAGGGAGTGGACTCTTGGATTCACATGTCTCACCTAAACAAGGCACCTAACCCCGACACTGGACCTGCACACCATCCAGTGACCTGAAATTAAAGATTTCCAGGAATTGAAGCAGACGGGATCCGAAGAAGACAGTTTTCCCAGGTGACTGGACCAGGCCTCTACACCCTTTTCTCACTGTTGCTTCTTACTTTACTTTCTCCCTCTCTTTCTTGGAAGGACAATGACCTTGTCCACATTTCCCAATCTATTGTGAAAGGAAAAAAATCTCTCCAGTTGTTGGACCTGTCCTCAGAAACTTGGATCTGTCCAAGACAGTAATGACCCCTTACCTCACCCTACAAGTAATCTCACTGGAATTCCAAATGCCACTGTATGTTTAAATTGTTCCACGGGCCCGTTTTATAAAGTTAGGATACTAAGGCCACCTAACCTCTGTCCTTGCTTCAATCTAACCCAACCCTGGGAAAATAAGATCTCTCAAATATCTATATAAGAAACTCTGTGGGACGGCCAATGTTAATCAGGCTATTTGTAAGCTTGTTGACATACCCACATATTTAGGCAGACTTCTGATATGTGATAATATAGTATCTGAACCTTGGTTGAATGATGCTAATGCCCCTCTACCAATGAATGGGTCTATAGATACTGTCACTTATGCAGGAGTCTCATCCACACCTCCTGGCTACATCTTTATGTGCGGAGGTTTTGGTAATGGCCTTAATGCTTGGACAACTCATTGCCTTGACAGCTGGAGAACCAAAGGACAGTGTGCCCTTGCTGCTCACTCTTCTATTCTCTGTTCATAACAAAACAGAAGCCTCTCACTGGTCTGTCCCCTTAAACCTCTATAAATGCCTTAAACGAGAAGTTCCAGGAGGCATATGTGATTCTGGATTTGCCTCAGCAGCGAGAGCTTTCTTTCCATGGATCAGAGTAAGGGTCAATGAACAAAAGACCAGAAATCTCTCCCTGACATTAGGGGAGCCAGCCAATTCCACAACCAAAGCAGCTTCAGCTCAGTAACACTCATTTGACTCATTGGCTAAAATAGTTTTGGATAATCCTATAGCCCTTCATTATCTACATGCTGAGCAAGGAGGTGTCTGCGTGATAGCCAACACCTCCTGTTGCACATAGATAAATGCCTCTGGGGAAATAGAAACCCAATTACATAAAATTAGGGGAAAAGCACATTGGCTACTACAAATTTCACCTGAAAATCCATGGTCTTTTGATCTGTTTAGCTGGTTACTTTCAGGTTTGGGCTCCTGGTTTAGAACCATCATACAAACTGGGTTTGTTATGTTGTTTTTAATTCTGTTCTGTATACTTGTTAAGTTCTATACTTTTTGCTTGTCAAACCTTTGCAAAAATGATGTACCTAATAAGGTGACGCTAGCTCGGTGCTTCGAGATGATTCCCAACGCTTACGACCTTGACAAAAAACAGACTTTGGATAAGAAATGCCTGAGAGTTCTCCCTACTACCCTTTGTTGTTACTCAAATGCGGCCTCAAGTAGTTTCCGATCTGTGCACTGTTCTCCAGTGTAGGACAAGACACCCAGGAGAGGTCCTTCCTGGCACCAAGGGACAAAGGCTACTGAATTCGGAAAACCTGACTCTTGATCAGTGATGCTTTCAGAGAGAGACCTTCATCAAAAGAGGAAAATGTGAAAATTAATACAGGAAGCCTCAACTAAAATTGGAGTTGGGAAGGCCTGTAACGGGAGCTCTCATGCCCTACCACTCATCCTCAATTACCCCAAACAGGAAGAGACCTACCTTGCATCTCCAGCAGGAATTTGGCTACTACTTTACTACCCCAGCAGGAGGAAGAATTTCTTCTTACCTGGCAACAAGCCCAGCCAATGGAAAATACCACAGTTCAGCCAATGAGTAGCTGTCACCACACTGAACTCTTACTCTCCTCCAATGAATTTTCATTGAGAACAGCCTCTCCCAACTCCCTCTTTTTCTCTATAAAAGCAAGCTCCCTTCCTTTGTTCTCTGGACTTGCCTGTGGTTCACCATACTTTGCATGTCCCAAATTCCAATTCTTTTGTTATTCCTGAATAAGCTCATTTTGCTGGTAAAATAACTGGCTATTTTATTTTAAAGTTGACACTATGAAAGATAAGACACATAACTACATAAAATTTAAAATCTCTATACGGTAAACTAAAAGGCAAACGTCAACAGGAGAAAATATGTGCACCCATCATGATAAAGGGTTAATCTCCCTAACATATACAGAGTTCTTAAATCAACAAGAAAAAGACAAACACCCAGTAGGAAAAAAAAAAAAGCATTAATTCATTGATTCATTCAGGAAATTTACTGAGTGCCTGTGATATACCAGGTTGTTCCAGGTATTGGGAATTTAATAGTGAACAAAGCAGACAAAAATCCCTGCCCTTGAAGCATTGACATTTTAGCGAAGGGAGACAGATGTTAAACAAGATAGAGTACACGGAATGGGGTGTGAGATGGTGATAAATCCCTACAGAGAAAAATAAAGCAGGAATGGGTAGTGGGAGGGTGCTGCAATTTTAAATACTGGAGTCAAGAAAGCTGCTCTGATGTGACATCTCAGCAAATATCTGAAGGCGGTAGGACAGCAAAGCTTCTAAGCAGGCACTTCAAAGAAATAAAAATGTCCTACCCAAACCTGAAATGACATTAAATTGGACTAATACTCAAAGGAGTATGAATTGAACATATTGTGCCTCTTGGATTGGTAAAAGTAATCAATATTTATCACACCCACCATCACTAGGATGTGGAGAAACTGACCTCTCTTCAACAGCTTTAAAGAGAGTTAAACTGGTACAGCTTTTATTTGACCAGCACTAATACAATTTTTTTTAATTTGTATATTTCCTTTTTAAACTTTTTTGTTTTGAAATAGTATAGGTTCACAGGAAGTATAATGATAGTACAGAGAAGTCTTTTGAACTCTTCCCCCCAGTTTCCCCCAGTGGCTTTATTTTAATAAAATTTGACCAGCTTTGAGATATAATTGATGTTCCACAAACTGCATATTTTCAAAGTGTACACTTTTATAAGTTAAGATGTATACATACACACCTATGAAACCATCACCACAATTAAAATAATGAACATATCCATCCCTCCCCCAAAAGATTCCTCCTGCCCTTTTGTACCTCCTCCCTTCTTCCTCCTTTTGTACATATTGCTCCCCCTCCACCCCCGGGCAACTGCTGATCTGCTTTCTGTCACTATAGATTAGTTTGCATTTTCTAGAATTGTCTATAAAAGGAAGCAAACATCATGTACTCCGTTTTATCTGGCTCCTTTCACTCAGCATAATTATTTTGAGATTCGTGCATGTTGTAGCACGTATCAGCACTTCATTCCTTCTTATTGCTGTGTAGATTCCATTATGTGAATATACCATGGTTTATCTATTCACCTGTTGATGGGACTTAGAGTTTTTTCTAGTTTTTGGCTATTACAACTAAAGCTGCTATGAACATTTGTGCACAAGTCTTTATATGCACATATGTTTTCATTTCTCTTGGAGTGGAATAGCTGGATGAATTTTAAATTTTTAAGAAACTGCTGGAGCCAGCCTGGTGGTGTAGCAGTTGGCATGTTCCACTTCAGCAGCATGGGGTTCACTGGTTTGGATCCTGGGCGCGGACCTACTCAACCACTCATCAAGTCATGCTGAGGCAGCGTCCCATACAGAAGAGCTACAACTCTACAACTATGATACACAACTATGTACTAGGGCTTTGGGGAGAAAAAAGAAAAGAGAGGACGATTGGGAACAGATGTTAGCACAGGGTCAATCTTCCTGGGGAAAAAAAAACTACAAATAAAATGTATCTTTAAAAAGAAAAGAAACTGCTAAACTATTCTCTAAAATGATTGTATCATTTTACACCCACACCAGAAGTGTATGAGAGTTCTTGATGTACCATATCCTCACCAACACTTAGTATGGTCAGTCTTTTTAATTTTAGACATTCTAGTAGGTGTGTAGTGGTATCTTGTTGTTCTAACATGCATTTCCTTAAAGGCTAATAGTGTTGAGCATCTTTTCATGTGTTTTCCATCTATATATCTTCTTTGAGGAAGTTATCTGTTCAAATCTATTTCCCATTTTTTATTGAATTGCTTGTTTTCTTATTGAAATTGAGTTTTGAGAATTCTTTAGATTTTCTGGATACATGTCTTTTTTAGTTTTACTTTTAATTGTGGTAAAATATACATAACATAAAATTTACCATCTTAACCAGTTTTAAGCATATAGTTCAGCAGTGTTAAGTACATTCACATTGTTGTGCATCCAATCTGCAGAACTCTTTTCATCCTGCAAGACTGAAACTCTGTCCCCATTAAACACTACCTCCCCACCCCCTCCCCCAGCCCCTGGAAACCAGCCTTCTACTTTCTGTCTCTATGAATTTGACTACTCTAGGCACCTCATATAAGTGGATTCACACAGTATTTATCTTTTTGTCACTGGCTTATTTCACTTAGTATGGTGTCCTCAAGGTTCACCCATGTTGTAGCATGAGTCAGAATTTCCTTCCTTTTAAGGCTGAATGATATTTCATGCTTTGTTTATCCATTCATGCATTGATGGACACTTGGGTTGCTTCCAGTTTTTGGCTATTGCAAATAGTGCTGCAGTGAACATGGGTGTACAAATATCTCCTCAAGACCCTTTTTTCAATGGGTATATATCCAGAAGATGAATTACAGGACCATAAGGTAATTCTATTTTTTGAGGAACTGCCATACTGTTTTCCATAATGGCTATACCCATTTACATTTCACCAATAGTGTACAAGCGTTCCAATTTCTCCACATCCTCACCAACACTTTTTATTTTCTGTTTTTATGATCATGCCATTCTAATGGGTATGAAGTGGTACAAGTCTTTTTTAAGATATGTGATTTGCAGGTATTTTCTCCCAGTCTGTGGCTTGCCTTTATATTCTCTGAGTAGCGTTTTTCAAAGAGCAGAATGTTTAATTTTGATAAAGTCTGCAGTTCCTTAGATGTCTTATCTAACAAACTTTTGCATAATCTGATATCACAAAGATTTTCTCCTATGTTTTTTCATATATGTTTTATCATTTTAGGTTCTACATTTAGGTCTATGATCCATTTTTAAAAGTTTACAATCCATTTTGAGTTAATTTTTGTAAACGGTTCATTTATTTCCATATGAGTATCCAGTTGTCCTACCACCATTTGTTGAAAAGATTATCCTTTCTCCAGCTGAAGTGCCTTTGCACCTTTGGCAAAAATCAATTACTAATCATATATGTGCAGGATCTATTTCTGAACTCTCTGTTGCATTTCATTGATCTCTTTGTCTTTTTGGCCTCAATAACACTATATTAGCGGCTCTATAATAAGTCTTTGCATTCTATATGAACTTGAGAATCAGCTTGTCAATTTCTAGGAAAAAAGTTGCTGGGATTTTGGTTGGGACTGCATTGAATCTATAGATCAATTTGGAAATAACTGGTATCTGAACATAATTGAACCATCTGATCCACAAACATAATATATCTCTCCATTTATTTAGGTCTTTAATTTCTCTCAGCAATGTTTTGTAGTTTTCAGTGCATAAGCCTTACACATAATTGGTCAGATTTATCCCTAAGTAGCTCATATTTTTTAATGCTATCATAATAGTATTTTTTATTTCAATTTCCAATTGTTTATTACTGAAAGAGAAATAAAATTGCTTTTTATTTGCTCTTATTATTTCTAATAAAATTAATTGATAATAATAAATTATTACTTATTTTTATAATAATAAAATGAACATTTTATCAACAATTATTTTTACAATAATACAATTAATTTATAATAATAAATTATTTATTATTTATTTTAATTGTTTTTACTGATCTTGTATCCTGAAATCTTGCTACACTCACGCACTAGTTGGAGAAGCTTTTTGTAGATTCCATAGAATTTTCTATATAGACTATCATATTAGTTTCCTAGGACTTCTGAAGAAATTACCACAAACTGTGTGGCAATTTATTCTTTCAAGAATTTAGTTTATTCTGTAAAGTATTTATTCTGTTAAAAATTCTGTTAAGAATTTTTTCATCTATATTCACAAGGGATATTCATCTGTAGTTTTATCTTCTTGTCATGTCTTTGTCTGCTTTTGGTATCAGAGTAATGATGACCTCATAAAATGAATTGGAAAGTCTTCCCTCCTCTTCAATTTTATAGAAGAGTAGTGTAGAAGTGGTATTACTTACTCTTTAAATGTTTGGTAGAATTCATGAGTGAATTTTTTTTTGATCAATCAAATTCCACCAATAAGAAAATTGTGCAATTATTGGAGCACTATGAAACCATTCCAAAGAATTAAGCAGAACTATATGATCTGACATAAAAAGTGATAAAAATGTCACAGAACAATTTATATAGTATGATCCTACTTACATTTTTACATTCATTCTGCATTATAAGTTTACATATACACATGTTTATAAATGCATTTTATCAGTTTTATTGGGATATAATTCACATACTATACATTTAGAGTGTACACTTAAAGTGAACAATTGAGTGTTTTTATAATATTCACAGAGTTGTACATATACAACTATCATCCATCAACCATGCAACCACTATCACCATCTAATTTTAGACCATTTTCATCACCCCCAAAAGAAACACTGTACCCCATTGGCAGTCATTCCCATTTCCCCCACTCTCTCAGCCCTAGGCAACCACTAATCTATTTTCTATCTGTAAAGATTTGCCTCTTCTGGACATACGAATAGAATCGTACAATGTATGGTCTTTTGTGACTGGTTTCTCTCATTTAGCATAATGTCTTCAAGGTCCATCCATGTTGTAGCCTTGTAGCATGTGTCAGTACTTCATTCCTTTTTATTGTCAAATAATATTCCATTGAGTGAATATACTATTCCATATCATATCCATTCACCAATTGATGGACATTTGAATTATTTCCACTTCTTGGCTATTATGAATAATGCTGCCATGAATATTTTCTCTTGGGTATATACCTAAGAGTGGAATTGCTAGGTATATAGTAACTGTATGTTTAACTCTTTGAGGAACTGCCAAACTGTTTTCCGAAGCAGCTGCACCATTTTTTATTCCCACCTACAGTATAGGAGGGTTCCCATAGCTCCACATCCTCACCACTACTTGTTATTGTCTATCTCTTTCATCATATCCATCCTAGCGATATGAAGTTGTAGCTCATTGTGGTTTTGATTTGCATTTCCTTGATGACTAATAATGTTGAGTATCTTTTCATGTGCTTCTTGGCCATTTGTATATCTTTTTTGGAGAAATGTCTAGTCAGCTCTTTTGCCTATTTTACATTGGGTTATTTGCCTTTTTATTATTTAGCTGTAAATTCTTTATATATTTTGGATTACTAGTTCTTTATCAGATATATGATTTGCAAATATCTTCTCCCATTCTGTGGGTTATATTTTCACTTTCTTGATGGTGCCATTTGAAGCACAGAAGTTTTCGATTCTGATGAAATCCAATTTGTCTATTTTTTCTCTTGTGCTTATACTTTTGGTGTCATATCTAAGAAACCATTGCCTAACTCATAGTCACAAAGACTTACTCCTATATTTTCTCCTAAGAGTTTTATAGTTTTAGTTCTTACACATACATGCACAGTTTTAAAGGACTAAGGGGCTACTCACCAAACTGTTAAGAGTGGTCACCTCTGGGGAAGGAAATAAAATTGGGGTTAGGTTAGGGTTTGAATGGTGATTTTCATTGTTTCCGCCATATATTTCTGTATTGTTTGGATTTTTTTTTTTTTTACCAGCACATCTTATTTGGTAATTTGAAATCAATAGACTTTTTAAAGGATTCAAAATCGTATAAACATAGTTATACATGGTCAAAGACTAAAAGATACTATGCAGAAGGGAAAAATCCACAAAACTAGTTATTAGAAATGGTGAGAGGGTCATGTCAAAAAAGGGTTCCTCCAGAAAGTAGCATCTAGACTGAGACCAGAAGGTGGAGAAGGAGCGTGCTGGATGTAAACGGGAGCAAGGAGAGTGTTTGTTTCGTCGGGAGGAAATTATCTGAGCCCAAGGGAGAGAAGGGGGATTAAAAGAACAAAAAATGCTTTAGGCTGTCTGGATTGGAGAATGCAAGGGGGGCCTGAGGCAAGTAAGGGGAGGAGGACAAGAGGCTGGAGAGGGAAACGGGACAGATCATCCTTGTGGTCTACGTAAGGGTTGTAAGCAGGAGAGTGCCCTGAGCAGATTTACGTTTTGGAAGAGTCACTCTGCGACTGTGGAGAGAATAAGGGAAGGAGCAGGGAGTGCCACGAGGAGGCTGTTGCAGGAATCCAGAGGAGAAATGACGGTGGTCAGGGTCAGGCACCACCGAGGAGAGAAAGGGGCTGGTTTTCGAGATTCTTCGGATTTGGCGACGGGACGAGGGGCTCAGGAAAACGCAGGGGCCAAAGCCGACTCACATGTGACAGCCGCGATGCCGGCGGCCGTCCCCCGGGGAAGGAGCAGCGCGTTCGGGGGGCCGACGACCGCGCTGGGCCGTGTGGGCGGGAGCTACCAGTGGAGAACGCGGGGCAGGTGTTCCGTGCGGCGCGGGCGCGCGGCCGGCGCTCGGAGACGTCGGTGCTGACGAGGGAAGGGGGCGTCAGCCCCGCCCTCGGCCACTGCCCGGGCTCCGGCGACCCGCAGGCCACGCCGGACCGACCCCGATGTCCCACGAGCCGGCCCCCCCGAGCCCAGGGAGCGCCCCTGAGGAGCGCGCTCAGGACCGGGGCGCGGGCCAGGCCGCTCCCTTCTCCGCCCACCGACGGGCCGCGGTCCCGGAGAGGGGCCGCCGTGGGCCCCGGAACCTTCCGGCGCCGCTGCCCGCGTTCGCCGCGGGACCCTTCGGGGGAACCCGTTCGCTGTTGCTAAGGGGCGGCCCCGGAAGTGACGCGCCCGGGGTTTGTTGACAGCGGAGGCGGCGGCGGCTGCAGGCTCCGAGCCGTAGGAGCCGGATCGGGGGAGGGGCCGGGCCCCGGAGCCAGCACCCGGCGGCCCTCAGCCCCGCCCGCGGCCCTAAGGGCAAGGTAACGGCCACCGGGTCCCCCTGGGGAGAGCGCCCCTCCCGCCCGGGGCTCCCGTCCCCGGGATCCCAAGCTCCGCCCCGCCGACCCCCGTCTTCCCAGACCCCGGCCCTGGCCTGATGAGATCCCCTGCCTCCTCGGGCGCTCCGGCTCCGGCTCCTCCCGGGCCGCGTCCTCCGCTCCTCCTCGCCGCTCCTCCTCGCCGAGGAAGCATCCCGTCCGCTCCCGGGGCCAGATGATATGCGTGCGTCCTCCCCCGTCCCCTCCTGCCTCCGGCGCCTCAGCATCGCCGCCGCAGCCACTTGCACAGGTCCATCTCGGCCAAGGGTGGGAGGGTTCCCTTCGGTACCTCTGCTGCCAGGTCTGGGAAACCTGCCTTTAAAACGGAGCTCCCAGAAAGAAAAGGACGCCCTGTCGGATGCCCCTACAAAATGGGGGATCGATGTAGGTCTGAAGGGGCCAACCTCTGCCCCTCCTACCTGTTGGATGAGCTTAAGTTCCCCCAAAGCAGTGCTTAAAAGCTCAGGGACGGCTTGGATTCTGGATCAGCTCCCAAAAGTGATGACAGGGTGCAGGGAATCCAACAGGATGGGAAGGGGATGGGGTGGGGTTACAAACCAGAGGGCCAAGGGAGCCCGATAGGTGAGTTGAAAGTGAAACTGACTCTGCTGGCCACTGTAGCTCTGTGGGTGCAACTTGACTGGACTGCTCTTTGGCCCAAGGAGTCCAGGATTTCCCATCTTTGCCTGTACCTGTCAGCGCGTTCGGGTTTTAAGGGGGGAGAGAGATGCCTGATGCCTCCACAGGAAAATAACCCCCTATGATCTTTCCCACAGAAAGTTTCTCTTCAGGGTTCAAACTGATTAGAATGAGCATTGAAGACAGCTTTGAAAAGGGTCACAGGAGGCTATACTTAGAGCAGAGGTGGTTGCCAGTGATGAGGGGTCTTTCTGTTTCAGTTCATTCGTTCACTCAGCAAATAATAAACATAAGTGCCATGGACAAAAATAAAGCAGAAAGCACCCTGGAAAGGGCCAGAGAGTGGGGTTGCTTTTCTATAGAGGGTGATCAGAGAAGGTGATATTTGAGCTGAAGGGAGCAAGCTATGCAGCTCTCTGGAGGCAGAGCCTTCAACAGCCAGTGCAAAGGTCCTGAGGTAGTATACCTGATGATTTTAAGAAACAGCAAGAGGACATTAGGGCTAGAGCAGAGTGAAGGAGGTTAAGAGTGATTGATGAGGAAGTCAGAGAAGAGTGAGGACCAGAAAATTGTGGGGAGAATGTCAGGGGCTTTTGTGTGATGCTGGATGTCTAATAGGGCACCCTTTCAGAACTGTACTAACTTGAAGTGTCTGGTGGTTAGAGAAAATCTAGATTTGTTTTAGATGACAAATGGCCATTGTGCTCCGGCCTGGTGGTGTAAGTACCCTTTCTCCATCTTTGTAATGACCATTGATGGAATAAATACAAAAAGGACAGCCATAGAGCACTGTAGTTAAGTCAGGTCATGCTGCTGCTTCCTGGTTGTGAGAACTTGGGCAAAGGACCTTTTCCCACCTCAGTTTCCTCATCTGTAAAATGGGGTTGTTGGGCCAGGTTAGAGATCATGCACTGAAGTGCTTAGCACGCTATTTGGCATGTATTAAGTACTCAGTACGTAGCAGTCGTGATGATGGCGATGACGATGATGAGGAACTGTTTGCATGTGTCTACCTCAGAGTCTTTCTTTAGCACCAGCTGGTGGTGTCACCAGCTCCTCCTGCCTCCTTGAGCTAGTAGAATCTTGGAGAACAGTGGGGGGGACAAAGTGGAAACTTCCTGTCACCCCTCAGTGGGAACGGCAGTTGCATATCCTACAGGGAGGATGGTAGGTTGGTCCTGGCTTTTTTCACACCAGTGGAAGGTGATGGAGGCTTTTTGTAGAGCCCAGCAAATCTCCATTCTGCCACGTAAAATAGACAAAATGATGGTGTCGAAGTAAATGTGACGTGGAGACAGGTTGGGAAGGGCAGTAAATGTTGGCCCTAGACTTGTGGTTGGGGTGTGTGTGGCTGATCTGCTGATGGAGATTGTTGATCCTAGAAGTGCCCAGCAGAGGCTGAGATTTTGCAGCCTGCCTTATAGGGAGCGGAACAATGGCTGATCTCCCTCCTCACCCCCCAAGCCTGGACTGTGTCATCAGGCCTGGGTCATAAGCTGAGCGGGGCGACTGGGCCAGAGGATTTGAAAATGAAGTCAGAGCACTTAGATGCTGAGAGCCAGCGTGTTGAAACAGGCTCTTGTGGATAGAATCTCAGACTAGCCACTGGGGACCTGGGGTCAAGCCCCAGCTCAGCTGCTGGCTCACTATGTGAACTTGGGCAAGTCCCATCCCCTGTCTGGGCCTCAGTTTTCCTATCTGTACACTGGCTCTGAAGGCCAGCGGGAGGGTGACATGAGACACAGGTTGTGAAGGAGTTTGGTGCACTCTAAAGCTCTCGACAGAGGTAGAGAGCAGTTCTTGTCCTTAGTGTTGACATATTTTTGGGCAGAGGGCTTCAGTACCTCAGCTGTCCTTGACTCCTGAAATGCGAGTTCAGGGACCCCAGTTGGGTCATCTATTTTGGGACCAACCTTCTGTATCTGGTTCAATCACTGAAGCTGATTTTCCAGCTTTAGAAATGAGCCGAAGGGGCTCTCCAAGCATTATTCTCAGGAAATCACTCCGTAATTGTTGGTTACCGCCTTCTTGCCATTATTTCATGGGATCTCCTCAGCAAGCCCATGAGGTAGGTGCTGTTTGCAAACGTTGACAGGTAAGGAGCCTGGTGAATGTTGAGGCTGGTAAATATTGCCCGAGGACCTCGTGGAGCTGAGGCTCCTTCACCCACAACCAACATGTCTTGCACTCACCATGTCTTGGAGAACCCATGGATCACACAGGTCCCTGTCTCAGGAACCTTCTAGTCTTGTGGCCAAAAAATGGTACTTGACCATAGGACGGTTACCAGTGATACCCAGTCAACTGTGCTCAGTGCCCAAGGACACTCAGAGTTGTGAGGGGGCAGTGAAGGCTCGTGCCGCAGAAGGGAGATCTGAGTCTTGGAGAGACAGTTCCTGCCCACAGCACAGTGGTAAAGAGAGCCAGGCACTTACTGAAGGACCTTGGGCAAGTCATTGCACATCTTTGAACCATAGTTTCTTCATCTGGAAAACAAAAGAATATGTCCCTCATAGGTTATTTTTGGTTTCAGTGAGAACATGCATAGAAAGCTCGAAACCCTGGGTCTTGGTACATATGAGTGTATGCATGTAGACCCATGTGTAGACACATAGTCCGTGGCAAACGGCTTCACCATGTAGAGCCTCAGCTGCCTCGTCTGTACGTGGTAGATGATGATAACGCCTTCCTCGTGTGGTTGTTGAGAGAATTAAAGGAGTTAACACATATCAAGTACTTAGCAGAGTTCTTGCAATATGGTGCTCAGAATGGGTGTGATCGTTAAGTTTGATTCCAACCTTAGGACCCAGGTATCCTCAAGGCCCCTGTGCCTCCAGGTGGCACCAGTGAGCGGTTGTGCATGGTCCTGCCTCATCCCACTTCCACATCTTCCTAATGTCACCCACCCTGCAGACTAGTCTCTGCAGCCCGGTGACCCCCGGAATACCCTCTGATCCTCACCTGCAGCGCTGCCCCTGGGAGACCCCTGGCACTTGCCCTGACTCCCCTCACAGCGGTCTTCCACCCCCAGTATCTGGCCTGTGATCCACTCCCTCCTGGAAAGCTTCCAGCCTCTGTAAATAGGGCATTTGTTTGGGTTTTCCCCCCAGCTCCTGGGTTAATATTTCACAGGGTGGGCGCTGCTCCAAGGCTCAGAGCTTCTGGCTCCCCCAGCCTCTCTGTCGGCTGGGTGTGAGGACACTGGCGGGGTCCCATGCTCCCTCCTCTGGACCTCAGTTTCTCTTTCCTCTCCGTTGGGTGGACGGAAGACCAAATTGTTTGGTGAGAATGATGGGTTTGGTTTAGGATCGTGTCCCACTCTCATCAGTTGTGTGATTTCAGGCAAGCCTCAGTTCTTCATCAGAAAACGGGGTAACAATCTCTACCTCGTGATGCTATAGTGAGGTGAGTCGGGCCAAAGCAAACCTTTTTGTGTTATGTGCCTGGCACAGGCGGGGCACCAAGGATGCAGGGGAGCGTGAGCAGAAAGGGTTCCTGTCTGCCTAGAGCTCCCAGGCTGGGGGAGGGGTTGTTAGAGACATTGTTACACAAATGATGAATTAGCTACAAGTCCAGGGTCCCTCCGCATGTGGGTCGTTGGTTAAATAGCGAACTGCGTGAAGTGAAGCCCCTAAGAGCTCAGCGCCAGGTCTGGAAGCAACTACCGTGGAGGCTGCGGTGGCTGCTATTGTTGCTCTTCCCTTTCCTCTCTCCCCACTGCTCCCCACCCCCCAGGATGTCATAAGCTCATAAGGGATCCAGTTTTAAGGAACCTGCGAAAGAAGGGATGGAGAAAGACGCAGGGTTCTTCTCAGCGCGTGGTGCTCTGTCATCATCAGAGCTCCCCTGATGCCAGGATCCCAGATGGTCAGTGCCCGCCTCAAGAATGAGGGGCCCTATGGCGTGGGAGTGGGGTGGGTGGAGATGGCTGCCTCTGGCGGGTGCCAGGCCTGCAGCTGGATGGGGCACAAGTGGCAGGGCGCTCCTGCCCCAGGCCTCTCAGCCTCGCTGCCAAGATGAGGATGGCTCTCCTCCTCCTCCAGCTCACCACAACCCCAAGCTGTAGGGTCGGCACTGCCAATGGGCGGTTACCAGATGGTGCCTTCTGCCTGGTTTGTCTTTTGAGGGCTTTTGGTGACCTTGGTGGCTGGCAAGGTGGTGTTTCTTCCACCTGGGGAGCAGGGTTAGGGCAGAGCAGCTGCCTGGGTGACTGGGCTCAGACCTGCAGAAGAGGCAAAGCCCCTGGGGGCTCTCTCTCATTCAGAGTGGTGAGGGTTCATCTGCAGCCACTGGGTGCCTGGCACTGTCCTGGGCACAGTGGGCAGGCAGGATACGAGAGCATGCCTTGCCTCCTGGGTTCCACGCATGGCACAGCCTGCAGTCCCCCCCATCCCTTCCCCAGGCCTATGCTGAAAGCCTACAATGTGTCAGGCCCACATGGGTGTTCAGCCCTTCCTTTGTTTAGCAAATGCTGGTGGAGTGGGGCCCGTGGTGCCAACGCCGCACACCCTCTGTCCTTTCAGCCTATGCACATCTCTTCCTTCTTCCTGGAACGCCTTTCCCTTCTCTCCCCACCACCAGAGTTGACTATGACTCATCTTTTGAGCCGCAGTTGAAATGTCACTTCCAAGGAAGCCTGCCCTACTCCCCAGTCCGGGGCAGGTCCCTGGCAGTCACCCACAGCCCCAGGTACCTCCCTCCCCATCAGAACACTGGTCCCAGTTACATGACGTGGGCTCGTGTGCTTCTTAGGCGGACATCTGTCTCCCTCTAGAGCCAGTATGCTCCACGAGGACAAAGACCTTGTCTGGCTTCGCTCACCATTGGACCCACCATGCTCAGTAAACAGTTACTGAGTGAATAAATAAACAGCCTGGGCTGAGCCCAGGGGTGTGATGCCAGACAAGACAGCCCGGTTCCTGCCCTCGTGGAGCTGGCCGCCTGGCCAGGAAGCTGGATCAGTAAACCAGCATCAGTACAAAGTGTTAGTTGTTGTGGGGCCTGTGGGGCACACGGCAGGAGCACCCCAGCAGGTTGGGGAAGGCTTCCCAGAGGAAGTGATGTTGACACTAAGGCCTGAGGGTGTGGAGGCATCAGCTAAAAGGGGAGTTCAAAGGTGGTGTGGGCTACAATGGTCAGGGATGCTTCCTGGAGGAGGGACATGAATGTGTTTGGGGGATGGGAGCAGTATTTCGAGTAGCAAGTGGAATAATTAGTTAGATTTGGACAGTCTCAGTCGAAAGAAAACAGACTGAGCAAAGGTCTGAATGTGACCTGTGCTTCTGGCCTATTCCCAGTGCAACAAAGGAGGCCTAGCCGGCTGGGGTGGGAGGTCAGCGGGCACCAAGCAGGCCAGAAAGCTGGATCTAAGTCTGGAGGCCTTGACATTGGACCCATCAGTTTCCAGCAGGGCGCAACTCCCTGCTGGCAGTGCTCCCTCTGGCTCCAGTTTCCCAGGCAGGAGAGGCTGCTGGGTTCTTAAAGATCTGAAAGTGGATGAAGGCAAAGGAAGGCCATGCCCAGGGCCCTGGTAGCCTGTTTATTGTGCTTTCCCTCAAGGGTGTCAGTGAGATAGCTGTCACAATGGGCCTCCTGGTGGGAGACCCGGGCCTGGAGCTGGACAGGAACAGACCCTGCTCTGTTTGGGGACCAGGGCAGGTGAGGTAGGAGAAAAGGATGATAGTGATGAGGAGGAGGAGGAGGAGGATGGTGGTGGCTGCTTTTTACTGAGCACTTACTACGTGCCAGGCACCATGCTAAGCCCTTTCTGTGTTGTTCCATGTTATCTTCACACGACACTCCCTATTTTAGAGAAGAAACTGAGGCACAGAGAGGTGAAGACACTCGCCCAAGTTCACCTGCTCCCAAGCAGCAGGGCTGAGACTTGAAGCTGATCGGCCTGACTCCAGAGCTCTTAGAGCATGGTCACCAGTAAGTGGTGGTGCTAGAACTTAGAACTGGTGATTCCAGAGGGCACAGTCCCTTGTGGCCACCCGCTGGATTTCCCGAGCAACCTGGAAGGCTCAGATATGGGTGTGGAGGCTCCAAGAAGCCAGGGGCAATGCTGGGCCCTAAACTCCTTCAGAACCCTCCAAGAGATGATGTGATGGAATCCCAGAGACCAGGTTCAAATCCCAGTTTGGACAGAGTAGCCTCTCTCTCTGAGCTTCAGTTTCCTCATCTGTAAAATGGGATCATAACCCCCATTTGTTGGGGACTTGGTCATGTCAAGCCTGAGACTAAGCATCTTCCTGACATCTCGTTTACTGCAACAGCCCTGCAAAGTGAGGATTATTATCCCCATTTTCCAGATGAGGAAAGTAATGAGAGAGGTTAAGTAATTTATCAGTGAATTGTGGAACTGGGTTGAAACATAGATCTGTCTGACCACAGAGCCTGTACTTAAAGAAGACAACAGCAAAACTTTACTGAAATATAATGTAAACAGGGAAAGGCCCCCAGAGCGTGAGTGGACAGTTCACTGAATTTCCACAGGTGTCCACACCTGTCCCAGCACTCCCAGAGGCCCCTGCTGCTCTCTAATCACTGCCTCCTACACAGGTAGTCACTGACCTGCCTTCTAACACCAGAGATTCATTTTGCCTATTTTCCCCCGCTTTCTGCTGTAGACTCTGGTGGGAAATGGTTTGGGGTTAATTCCTGACTGTCCTCAGTTCTACAAATGATTGATTGTTTTCTTTCTTGTTCACTCAGTTTGAATGTGAAGGCTCAGGTGTCATTCTCTGTTAGCCACTTACTGTAGCTGAGGATGCTCGTCGGTTTACTGAACCCCGAATCCCTTCTGAACGTGGGCCTCTTTGGGGTCCAGGCCATTTTCTTAACTTTTTATTGAATTATAATAAATATTTTTAAAACTGCACGCATCGTGATAAACAGCTCCCTGAATATTCACTAAGCGAACACACCTGTATGTCCAGCACTCAGGTAAGGACTAGAAGCTTCTCAGCACCCCGCCAAACCCCTAAGGTAACCGTAGTCCTGACTTCTACCACCACAGATTAGATTTTTTTTAACTTAATGGAGTAAAACATAAGTGGGTTCAGACAGTATATGAATATATACTCTTTTGTGTCTGGTTCCTTTCACTCAACATCGTGAATGTCAATGTCGAGGGTCATCCAAGCTGTTGTGTCGACAGTGGTTTGTGCATCATTGCCGTGTAGTATTTCCTCGGTGAGAATACCGTGATCATTCATTCTCCTGTCAGTGGACATTCAGGTTCTTTTCTGTTCTGGGCTGTTATGAAGAGTGCTGCTGTGAACATTCTGGTGAACATTCACACCTGCATCTCTGTTGGGTGTATACCTAGGCATGGAATTGCTGAATGGTGAACACGTGTGTGTTCAGCTTTAGTGTCACACAATGTTACACTCCTCGTTCACACCAGTTTACACTCCCACCGGCAGTGTGGGTGACGTCCCATTGCTCTGTGTCTTCCCTCTCGTACAGGCTTCAGACCGCCTGTGTTGTTTTCAGCTGAGCCACCCTCGTGCGTGGAAGTAGTATCTCATCGTGGTTCCGCTGGTACTGACGAAGCTGAGCCCTTTCCATAAGTTTATTGTCCATTTCCCTGTCCTTTATGAAATGCCTGGTCAAGTCTTTTGCTCATTTGTTAATTGGGTGCTATGTCCTTTTTTAAAACACTGATTTGTAGACGTTTCTCTAGTCTGAAAATACGAGTCCTTTGTTGGATATATGACTGGAAATATCTTCTAGTCTGTGGCTTGCCCTTTCTCTTTCCTAAGGATATCTTTTGATGAAAAGAGTCTTACATTTTGAGTCAGTCCAATTTATCAATTTCTCTTTACGGTGTGTGTTTTTTTGTGACCTATTGAAGGAATTATTGCATACTCTGAAGTCATGAAGGTATACTCCTGTTTTCTTCTAGAAACCTTATTGCTTTACCTTTCACATCTAGGTCTATAGTCCCTCTCAAATTAATTTTTGTGTATGTATGAACAGAAGTTTCTTCACTTCAATGCAAATCAGTTTATCATTTTTTCCTTATGAGCCCTATTTAAGGAGTTTTTACCTGCCTCAAGGTCATGAAGAGAGTAGGAGACTTCACTTTTTTAATAATAGTTTTATTGAGCTATAATTTCTGTACCATACGTTCACCTGTCTAAAGTAGATAATTCAATGGTTTTTAGTATATTCACAGAGTTGTGCAACCATCACCACAATCAGTTTTAGAACATTTTCATCACCCCAAAAAGAAATGCCATAGCCATTAGCAGTCACTCCCCAATTCCCCCCAACTTTCCAGTCCTAGGCAACCACTAATCTACTTCTGCCTCTACAGGTTTACCTATTCTGGCTAGACATTTCATGTAAATGGAATCATACAATATGTGGCCTTCCGTGACTGGTTTCTTTCACTTAGCATAATGTTTTCAAGGTCCAGTGTTGTAGCATGGATCAGTACTTCATTCCTTTTATGGCTGAATAATATTCCACCATATGGATAGACCACTTTTGTTTATGTATTCATCAGTTGGTGGACATTTGTGTTGTTTCCACTTTTTGGCTCTTATGAATAATATTGCTCTGAACATTAATGTACAACTTTTTATATGGACTATTATTTTCATTTCTCTTGGGAGGAGCCTTCATGTATAATCCTATACAATGAGACTCGGTGGTGACATCTCTAGAAAGCCCTGGCACGTACTAACTGTACAAACAGTGACAGCTGTATGCAGGTTAGGTTACACAGCAAGGGACACTGCAATGTAGCTGTTAATGAAAGCCCCAATTGTCCCCACCCCATCCAAGCACTGGGTCCCCAGCACACACTTGTCTGCCCACAGACATTGGAAGGACACAGAAATGCTTGGACAAGGCCTCCTGCTCTTTGCAGGTCAATACTCGCACAGGTCGTGGCACAGGAGAGAAGGGGTAGGGAAGGAGTCAGGAGTCCTGCGGCCTCGCCCTGCTAAGCTGCTAATTTGAGTGTGATGTCCGGGGCCTCAGTTTCCCTACTCAGAGAGTGGACATCGGGCAGCTGGTGGTTCTGGCCCTTATGTGTGGCTCACTTAGCTTCTTTCCCATTCCCCAGGCTGTGGCTCTGCCAATGATCCTGTGAGTATTGGAGAGTCACCGTTGCCCCTGGGGGCCCCTGTCCTGGCGTGGCCCACCTGCCTGCCCCCAGCATGGCGTCCGACACTCCTGAGTCCCTGATGGCCCTGTGCACCGACTTCTGCCTGCGCAACCTGGATGGCACCTTGGGCTACCTGCTGGACAAGGAGACTCTGCGGTTACATCCAGACATCTTCCTGCCCAGCGAGATCTGTGACCGGCTTGTCAATGAGTGAGCAGGCCCAGGGCAGGGGCAGGGGCACGAGTCTTATCATGAGCATGTGTGGAGAGATTGGGACCTTTGTGTGTGTGCCACGTGGGGATGTGGCTGTGGATGCGTATGTGTGAGAGGGTGTGCATGCACGTAGGTGTGCGTGGGTGCAGGAGAATACTGGTGTATCCATAACTGTAAAGGTGTGTGTGCATGTTAATATTTGTGTGGAGGGGTGTGCCTGTGGAGGAATGGGTGTGTGTGTACACACTTGGGCTTCTGCATCACAGAGTATGTTTGAGTGTGAAACTGCAGGTGTCCGTTATGCCTATGAGAGAGTATGGACACCTGCATATAAATGAAGGAGTTATGTGCTTTTCTGTGTGTGTGTGTGTGTGTGCGCACATGCCTGTGCCTATGAACACGTGTCTGTGTGTGAACATGGACACATACAGGTTTACACACCAGTGCCCAACTAATGGATCCATAACCAGGGATCGAATCATTCAGAAAATCTTTATGCAGTTCCTCCAAGGGATTCCCCACTAATAGAGGCTCCTAGAAGTATGAGATGCATTCACTGACCACTGGGCGTTCAGTCTAGATGCCCAGAAGGGAAATTGTTAGACCAGACAGTTGCACGTAAAAGTGGGAGCCCCTCTGTGCCCTGAGGACAGAGCCCAACTTGTAATAATGTTCTGAGCATCTAATATGGGTCAGGCACTAGGTTGGACACTTGCAGACCAGAGTTATGTCCATTCTATAGATGAAGAAACTGAGGTCTGGGGAAGTTTAGTTCCATATATGAAGTTGCCCAGGTAGTGAACAGCCGCGCCGGGATTGAGATTCCAGAGCATTTGGCTCCAAAGCCTTTTCCACCAGTCCAGTGTTCTCGCGTGAGCTGGTTTCTCAACAGGCTTTACTGAGTGCTTGCCCTGTACCCAGCTGGGAACTCCAAACCCCTTGGCTTAGTCTTCCTGTTGGGAAGGGCCCTGGGAGGTGCTGATCAAGGAACCAGAAGCTGGCTTTAAAGAAGATGAGGAGTGTAGATGTGTGTGTTTGTTACAGAAGTGTCTACAGTTTCGCAGGGGGAGCTTGGAAATTGCTGTTGATAAGAGGTGCTTCATCACCAAGAGGTCTGCCTTTGGACTCCTGGTTCCTGGGGTCATCTTTAGTGTCACCTGTAGGGTGGTCAGGATCCAACCAGGTACTGTTAGAAAGAGGAGACCGAGGAGGCGGAGGCTGCTGCCAGGGTGATCAGAGAAGGCTTCAGGGAGGGCAAGGCTTGTGCTGGGCCTTGAAGGGAGGACGAGGGTCCCCGGCCCCTCCTCCGAGCCAGGCTTTCTTCCCTCCCAGGTATGTGGAGCTGGTCAACGCCGCCTGCAACTTTGAGCCGCACGAGAGCTTCTTCAGCCTCTTCTCGGACCCCCGCAGCACCCGCCTCACCCGTATCCACCTGCGCGAGGACCTGGTGCAGGACCAGGACCTGGAAGCCATTCGCAAGCAGGTGAGACCTGCGTCGCCAGGCACCAGGGATGGCTGTGCCTGAGACGGTCCAGCAGTGAGTCAGGGGCAGGGCCGCTCACTCCAGCACAAGAATCCCGAGGCCCTTCCGGTGTTCCTCCCGTTGTGCAAAGCCCCCCCAAGCCCACCTGTAGCCCAGGGCCAGGCCTGGGGCAGGGAGTGGGCGCTGGTGATGACGGAGCTGTGCCTGCTCCCAGGACCTGGTGGAGCTGTACCTGACCAACTGCGAGAAGCTGTCCGCCAAGAGCCTGCAGACGTTAAGGAGCTTTAGCCACACCCTGGTGTCCCTGAGCCTCTTCGGCTGTGCAAACATTTTCTACGAGGAGGAGAACCCAGGGGGCTGTGAGGACGAGTGCCTCGTCAACCCCACCTGCCAGGTGCTGGTCAAGGACTTCACCTTCGAGGGCTTTACCCGCCTACGCTTCCTCAACTTGGGCCGCATGATCGATGGGGTCCCCGTGGAGTCCCTGCTGCGGCCACTCAACTCACTGGCCGCCTTGGACCTGTCAGGCATTCAGACAAGCGACGCAGCCTTCCTAACTCAGTGGAAAGACAGCCTGGTGTCCCTCGTGCTCTACAACATGGACCTGTCGGACGACCACATCCGTGTCATCGTCCAGCTGCACAAGCTGCGGTGAGCTGCCGGCCCAGAGCTCACGGGGACAGGGCGGGGAGGTGGGTGTTGTCAGTCCCAGCAGGTTCATGAGCCCCAGTCAGGCAGAAGGTGGGGATGGAAGACAGTCCCATTCCTTATACCCAATGTTTCAGCTGGAAGAGGGCTGTTCAGGGCACTTGGGTCCCAGCAGGTTTTTTCCCCAAATGCCCTGGAGCAGTTGTGGCAGGGATGGGCCCTCCTCAGCCATAGACTGAAGGAGCAGGAGTCTAGGAGGCAGCCCCAGCCTGTGTCCAGCTCCTGACCTCTATCTTCCCCCCCACAATCTCCAGACACCTAGACATCTCCCGAGACCGCCTCTCCAGCTACTACAAGTTCAAGCTGACTCGTAAGGTGCTGAGCCTCTTTGTGCAGAAGCTGGGGAATCTGATGTCCCTGGACATCTCTGGCCACATGATCCTGGAGAACTGCAGCATCTCCAAGATGGACGAGGAAGCAGGGCAAACCAGGTGGGGACCCACTCCCCATGGTTGCCGGCGGGGTGTCATTCAACAAGCACTTACCAAGCGCCCCTCTGCCAAGTGCTGTGCTAGGTGCTGGAGATAAATGAACCAGGCCCTGCCCTCTCCAGTCCATATGAGCTGGTGGGGCAGATAAGTCATTATTAGGGCCGTGGTAGGGGAGGCACAGGGCTCTGGCGTGTCCTGAGGATCAGGAAGGAGGAAGGAGCAGAAATGGCATCTCTAAGCTGTCCCGAAAGCTCATTCTGAGTTTGCTAGAGGAGGGCTGTTCTAGCAGAGGGAACAGCATTTGCAAAGGCTGGAAGGTGCAAGTGCAAGGAGTGACTGGGAAATTACGATGCTGAGACTGGCCAGAGACAGTGTGGTGATAAGATGAGGCTGGCAGCGTCCACCTCTCCTTAGGTGCTGCAGCAAATAGATTGTCCCTGGGTGGGTTGGTTAAGAGATCTGATTCACACCGATCTAGCTACAGTTGGCCATGTGCCTTATCCCCAGCCATCCTTCAGCGGGGTTTGGTTGATGGGCATGTCCCTTCACAATGGTTGGTGGAACCTAAAAATGACACAACCTCACTAGAACAGCAGATGGTATTTTCCAAAGATGGCTGCAACAATGTCTCCTACCCTACATGTTCTACAGTGTGACCTTGCCACCCTTCCATCAAGAGGTGTATCTATGTCCCCTACCCTTAAAAAGAAAAAAAAAAGATGAGGCTGGAGGGCCTAGAAGAGGGCCCTAAGTAAGTGCCTGCCCCTCCCCCCTGCCAGGGAAAGGCCTTCCTTTGTGCTGACCCCAGGGCAGCCCCGGGCCCCAGGCCACTGACCCCAGCCCCTCTTCCTCCAGCATCGAGCCTTCCAAGAGCAGCATCATGCCTTTCCGGGCTCTGAAGAGGCCCCTGCAGTTCCTTGGGCTCTTTGAGACCTCCCTGTGCCGCCTCACGCACATTCCGGCCTACAAAGTGAGGGGGGAACAAAGCGGGTGGAACAGGGAGCCCCAGGAGAGGGGAGGGGTGGGCTGGGGGCCCCAAGGTGTCTTCCCTCGGGCTGGAGACAGAGCTGGCATCTGGGGATCCCACCACTTGGCCTCTTCCGGGTTGTTCTGAGCATGCTCCATCCTCAGGTAAGTGGTGACAAAAATGAGGAGCAGGTGCTGAACGCCATCGAGGCCTACACGGAGCACAGGCCCGAGATCACCTCACGAGCCATCAACCTGCTTTTTGACATCGCACGCATCGAGCGCTGCAACCAGCTTCTGCGGGCCCTGAAGGTCAGCCCCCACCCCAGGGGGGCCTCAGGCTCCTATCCGTCCCCACCTGGAGGGTGCTGGACGTGGCCGAGCCGTGTCCCCAGAGCCCCTGCCCCTCCTCTACACCCCCCCCATCCCCAGGACACAGGCAGTCCTACCTCCCAAACCCCAACCCCCCAGCAGTGGCCTTGGCCCAGAACCATGGCCCTGCCCTAGTGTCTGCTCCCCAACCCCTACTTCTGCCCTCAGAGAGCGGGCTCAGGGTCAGCCCCAACCCAGAGGACCTGTCCAAGCCCCCTTGCAGAGCCCTAGGCCTGTCCCTGCACAACTGTAACAGGACTTACCCACCCAGGCACCTACCCTCTCTTCACTCAGCTGGTCATCACGGCCCTCAAGTGCCACAAGTATGACAAGAACATTCAAGTGACAGGCAGCGCTGCCCTCTTCTACCTGACCAATTCCGAGTACCGCTCAGAGCAGAGCGTCAAGCTGCGCCGGCAGGTCATCCAGGTGGTGCTGAATGGCATGGAATCCTACCAGGAGGTGACGGTGAGCCCCCACCCGCCACAGCCCCGCATGCTCTGGCCCAGCCGCCCCTTTGCCTGCTCACCCTGCATCGCAGGTCCCTCAGGGTGCCAGGCTCACTCTCACCCTTTCTCGCCTGCCTCTGTTCTGCCCCCCTCCCAGCCCCCCTCTCCCACAGCATCACTCCCAGGCTCTGAGACCTGGCACTCGGCCCTGTCACCCAGCCCCACCGACCAGTCCATAGCCCACCGCCACCCTCCACCCAGGGACCCTGTTCTGCTGCCTCTGGGCCTTTGACTCCTCAGCCCTTCTGCCCAGTAACACTCTGCTGGGGGGTGTTTTTTTCAATAGCTGCTGTTATTATAACATCCATATTCCCACCACCCGGAGAGAGCCACCATTGACATTGGAGATCTATTGTTTTGGATTTTACTCTGTGCATATTTATTTAGAAAATGGGATCAATCTATGGGTGTAGCATGGATTTTAATTTCACAGTGCTTGTGAATGTGAACATCTCCCATATCAACAAACATTTTTGCAGCAAAAATTTTAAAATAATGTTTCTTTTCTGATTACAAAAGATACCTGCTTAGAAAACAAATTCAAGTAATATGAAAATGTATTAACTAGAAGTGAGAGTTGTTTGCGATCTCCTCCCCCAGAGAGCTGGTTTTGAGTCAGTTTCATAATTGTAGGTGTCAGCATAGCGTCCAGCGTCCTCATCCAGGGACAGGCCACTCCAGTGCCAACTCTGTGCTGGAGCTCAGAGGCAGTGGCCAAGCCCCATCCCCATGGAGTAGCAGGATGGAGCTCCCCCGAATGCACGAGCTGCAGTTACTAAATCAGCCCCCATGGTTGAACATTTAGGTTGCTTTTTTATTTTTTGCTATTTCAAATAAGGATTTGCTGACTGTACTTAATTGATAATCCTTATAACACATGTCTAAAAGTAGAATTGCTGGAGCAGTGGGTATGTGTATTTTTAAAGCACTTGGTGTATATTCTCGAACTGTCCCCCAGAAAGGCTGTGGTGGGGATACAGCCTCTGCAGGGATGAGAAGGCCCAGTTTCCCACTGCCTGCCAACTCCAGAGCAACTGTTTTTTCTACATTGAGATCAATTTTATAATCAGGTAAAAAGGCTGTCTTTTTTTTTTTTAATGAAAAAAAAGCTAGATGAAGACTCCCAACCAAATTAATAAACTCTGTCAAAGAAATGGAATTTAAAATAACAAGATATCACATTTCATCTCAAGAGATTGATGATAGCCAGCGTTGACAAAGGTCATGGGGAGAGCACTCTTGCACACTTCCCACTAGTGTGGTATGAATTGTGCAATGTTTTTGGAGGGCAAATGGCAGAATCTTCCCCAAACTGTAAATGCATTTATTATTTGGCCTAGATATTCTACAATTAGAAGTGTTCTTAGAGGAAAAATATGTACATGCATCCACCCTTTCTGATTAAATAGAAATCAGAGGAAACCAAAATGTTTTAGCAATAGGGGCCTGGAAGAGTAACGGGTGATCTACCCTCACAATGGGATATCATAGGAAATCTATACATTTTAATGTGGAAATATGTCCCCTGCATATTGATAAGTGAAGAGAAGTTTTGGACCAATATGTATAACATCTTTTTTTGCCTCTCCTCCAAATATATAGTTGTACTTACATGGTAGAAAAATCTAGAAAGATGTGCACCAAACTTTTAACAGTGATTACTTCTGGGGAATGAAGTGGTGCTCAGTAGTATTTGAACTTTTTACAGTGAGTATTGCTTTTATAATTTAATTTTTTTCTCAAATTAAAAAATATATGTATATTGGAGAGAGAGACAAGAGTTAACCAAGGGTGCTGTCCTCTAAATTACATAATTAATAAAGTATGGTAAACTTCCAATATCTAATAAGAAAGGATGGAAGGAAATTAAACTACATGGAGCATGTGTTGAGAATACCATAAAAGAAAAATAAATCCTGCAGACAATGCAGAGAGAAAGTGAGCACGTGGAGCCACTGGAGCTGTCCTACACTGCCGGTGCCGCCACTCTGGACCACAGTCTGGTGTTACCCAGTAAAGTTGAAGACACGCACACCTTGGGACCCAGAAGCTCCACCCTCCACGTGTGTGCCCTAGAGGAGCCCAAGCACATTGACACCAGGATGCGTGTACAAGACATTGTTTGAACCAGCCAAACATTGAAATCCACTCATACGTCCACCAGCAGTGGAATAGATGAATAAATTGGAATACTATACTACAAAGAAAAAATGAATGCATTTCAGCTACTTATAACAACATGATGGATCTTGCAAACCTGTGTTTGAACAAAAAGAAGCAAGATACGAGAGAATCTTCCAACTAGAAAAGCAGGGATGGTGGTTATCTCTAGTGGGGAGAGGGGCTTATGATCAGGAAGGGACATGTGGGGACTTCTGGGTGCTGGCAATATTTATTTCTTGACCCAGGTGGTGATCACATGGTTATTGAAAAGCTTATTTGCTTTATAATTATTTGTAAAACTATACATTTGTGGTTTATGCACTCTTCTGTATGAATATATTTCATGTTTTTTTTGAATGTTAAAAAAAAAAAGCCGTGTAGTCTCCTCTTCCAGAAAGCCTTCCTGGACCACACAGCTCTGGATGATCTCACACCTGTAAAGAGCCCCTCAAGTCCAGCTCCCAGGTCTGACCCTGACTGTGTCCACTTGTCTCCCGTCCCGGCCCAGGTCCAGCGGAACTGCTGCCTGACCCTCTGCAACTTCAGCATCCCTGAGGAGCTAGAATTCCAGTACCGTCGGGTCAACGAGCTCCTGCTCAGCATCCTCAACCCCACGCGGCAGGACGAGTCGATCCAGCGCATCGCTGTGCACCTGTGCAACGCCCTGGTCTGCCAGGTGGACAATGACCACAAGGAGGCCGTGGGCAAGATGGGTTTTGTTGTGGTACGTGTGGGTGGGCTGCTCCTCCCTCCCTTCCTCTTCCACAGCCACTGCCACATGAAGGATTTAGGCTAGACCAAAAGAAGCATTTCCTAGCAGTGAATGTTGCTTACGACCCCTGTAGATTTCCTCCACCTAGAACACTCTGTCATCTTCTCCCAGCCCCTCCATTTGCCCATTAGGTCCCACTGTACAAGTCACTCCTGCCTCCTCAGACCAGATGCCCCTGTTATGTCTTCCCAACTGGGATTAAATAAGTATCTGAGGGACTATCTGTTTAATGTTGGCCTTTTAATGAGCTCCATAGGGAAAGACACCATGCTTGTTCCTTCCATCATTACATCCCCAGAACTTCCTAGCTTAGGGCCTGGTACACAGTGGGGATAATGCATTTCTGCTGAAGAAAGGAAGGAAAGAATGAGGAAGGAGCATCTAGTCTCCTCCTCTCATTTCATCGCTGGGGAGCCTGAAGCCCACAGAAGGAGAGGGCCGTGTCCAAAGCCAGGCAGGGAGGCAGGGTTGAGCCAGGACTGGCACCCAGGCCTCCTGAAGCCAAGTACCAAGGTCCAAGTCTGTGGATTGCACTCTTCACAGCCTCCCAAATACGTAGTCAGATTTGGTCTTGTCAGGCTGTATTAACCAGGAAAAGAATTGCTGACTCTCCTCTCTCCATCTCGCTTCTTGGGGGATATGGTAGCTCATGAGCCCTGGCCGCCCACACGTTCTCTTCTCTGTCCACAGACCATGCTGAAGCTGATTCAGAAGAAGCTGCTGGACAAAATAGTAAGTTGAGTCTTCATGGGGCCACTCTACCCCTCCCCCAGCCCGAGAGGGGACTGCTTTGCCCCTGGGGGATGTCCGCATTTTGTCAGGGGCCCCCTCACAGGGTGCCAGGAGCCTGCAGGGCCCATCCCGGGGAGCCCGTGCTGAGCCCTCCCCTCCCTTCAGTGTGACCAGGTGATGGAGTTCTCCTGGAGCGCCCTGTGGAACATCACGGATGAGACGCCGGACAACTGCGAGATGTTCCTCAACTTCAACGGCATGAAGCTCTTCCTGGACTGCCTGAAGGTAGCGCCTGTCTCCCGCGGCAGCAGCCCCCTCCACCACCCACGCGGCTCCCTGTGCGGGCTCCCCACCAACCACAGCCGTCAGGAACCCCTCGCCCCATGGTTCCCATGGGAGGGCAGTCCACTGGTTTATCAGCTGGACAGAATTCTGACCAGCACGATGGCATGTTCATCCTAAAACTCATCTTTTATTTTCTTGCTCTAGTTTCTAAGAGGGTTCCCTTAAACTAGTATTTTGAGCTTTGATAAACAGAACCATGTTTGTCCCATTCATAATTTTATAGGTCAGATCTCCACTCAGCCTTTGATTTTGTGGCAAGGAGCCCCACCATTTTAATCCCATATAGTGTGTACCCAGCAGTGTCTTCTAGTACTAAGAGTACTAGGAGGTAGGGGGGCAGCATATTGCACCCCCTCTGGTCTAGTTGGAATGGCCAGACAGACACTCATAAAGCTTCTAGGTTAACAATACCAGACACCAATCAAGTACTAATTGATGTGGCCCCAATGGCTTTCATTTTGCCAGGAATTTCCAGAGAAGCAGGAGCTTCATCGGAATATGCTGGGACTCTTGGGGAACGTGGCAGAGGTGAAGGAGCTGCGGCCGCAGCTAATGACTTCGCAGTTCATCAGTGTCTTCAGGTTGGTACTTCTCTCCTTTCCCTTTCTGCCTTGGCTGCCAGGCTGCTCAGACCTCTAGTCTGTGCTCAGTTGCAGCAACTGCTCTTAGCCTCGGTTTCTGTTATAAATGTTATCTTCTCTCTATAATATGGTTTCTTATTCTTTCAGCCCTCCATAATAGCCCTCTGGTAGCTAGTATTTCTTTTTTTTTAATTTATTTTTATTTCTTTATTTTGTGTGTGTGTGAGGAAGATTAGCCCTGAGCTAACATCTGTTGCCAATCCTCCTCTTTTTGCTGAGGAAGACTGGCCCTGGGCTAACATCCGTGCCCATCTTCCTCCACTTTATATGGGACGCCACCACGGCAATGGCTGACAAGTGGTGCATCTGTCTGCGCCCGGGATCCGAACCTGCGAGCCCCGGGCCAGCGAAGCAGAGCCCGCGAACTTAACCACTACACCACCAGGCCGGCCCCAGTATTTCTTATCTTAAGCAACCTCAGATTTCTTTTAGACATCATCTGGGTATGAATAATATGTGATAAAGAAATCTGACATCTGGTTTGTAAGTTGGGGTCCAGCAGCTGGTATCTAAAGAGGGACTTGGGGAATAGGACTCAATTTTCTCTCTTCCTGGCAGCAACCTGCTGGAGAGCAAGGCCGACGGGATTGAAGTTTCCTACAATGCCTGCGGTGTCCTCTCCCACATCATGTTCGATGGGCCTGAAGCCTGGGGCATCTGTGAACCGCAGCGGGAGGAGGTGGAGGAGCGCATGTGGGCAGCCATCCAGAGCTGGGACATCAACTCACGGAGAAATATCAACTACAGGTGTGGAGTGGGGAGGGGTGGGGTGTGGCAGTGGGGTGAGTGCTGGGACAGGACGCTCATCCCCAACAAGGCTGGTCAGAGCTTCTCGCCCCTCTTCTTGTCCTCTGTCGGGTCTGACCTGTTGAGGAACAGTCCACAGTACAGCACAGAGCAGAAAGGCACATGGCTCACCTCTGCCTCTTGGTGCATGTTCCACCCACATCACACCTGTGTGTACCAAAGCCTGCTGTTTACAAACATCTGCTACGCGTTTGTGGAAAAAAAAGGAGAAAACACAGGCACACAATAGGAAACAAAACAGAAACCATTCATCCCCTTGTTCCCTGAAAGAGAACCCCTGGAACATTCTGGTGTCTCCCCTTCCAGCAGTTTTTCTGTGCACAGATTTAATTACTTTCAATCCAGTTGGCATCAAGTCTCACTACCTTGTGACTGAATTTCCAGCCACAAGGTATGGGTGACCCTCATCATTTTATGACCGGGTCACTCAGTGTGCTGATGGGCCATCTTGTACTGATTGATGGTGAAGCTGAAGACCCCTCTTGGGAGGAGCGGGCTCCAGCTTGTGGCTCTGCCGACACTCCAGTTACTGTTGGTCCCGAGGAGAGAGGAAGTGGACTCACTGGCCCCGGGGGTTTGCACATCAATTTTTCAGGCTTTTGGACAGTGACTCCAGATGCCTGTAGATGGCCGTTGTAAGAAGTGCAGTCACACTTTCTCCTGCTTCCAGGGTCCTCCCCCCACCCAGGCTGGGACTCTCCTCCTTGCCGAGGTCCCCAGTTTCTGCACCTCCTGATCTGTGTGCCTCCTACCTCCCTCACCCGTCTGTGCTCTTCACCTCTCTCACAAGGGAGCGCCTTTGTGGAGCTGAAGTGGGCTGAAGGGCCAGATGCCCCCACATCCCCTGCACCCTGCTGGCCTGCTCCCGGTCTGCCACAGGTCTTCAGGGAAGAGAAACCTCCGATAAGAGAAGATGCACCCCCCAATCCCCAGCATCCGAAGTGACCTTGACTTCTCTTCCTACAGGTCATTTGAGCCAATTCTTCGCCTCCTTCCCCAGGGCATTTCCCCTGTCAGCCAGCACTGGGCCACCTGGGCCCTGTACAACCTTGTGTCTGTCTACCGTGAGTACCCACTTGCCCTTTGTTCAGACACAGGCACACTCACCGGCTAAAAGCAGGCGTGCCCTCAGGGAGCTTGTAATCCAGACGGGGAGCACTAAGAGAGCTGGCGTCTGTGCCTCAGAGCACAGCCCTCCACTTTCCAGCACTTGTGGGACGCCCAGCAGAATGGCTCGTCCCCGCCTCATCCCCAGGATCAGTCCTGGGAGGCAAGACGGCCCATCCAGAGTTCCCAGACAGCTTTCTTCGTGCTTCTTGCTTACATGAGCAGTCATACATCTCCATGCCTTCTGCAAGACGGAGTAAGACCAACCCAAACAGAGAGCCAACCCCTGAGGAAACAGACATCCTAGAAAACAGGAGGGAGCCTTAAAATAACTCTTATTTCTTCAAAGAAAGCCCCCCTCACCCCCTTAGAAGAGCCTGACTTCTAGTTCTCTCTCTTACTGCTTATGTGACCTCATGCAGGCTATTTAACCCCTTCCGTGCCTCAATTTCCTCATCTTTAAAATGGGATAATAATAGCACTTACCTCATAGAATTGCTGTGAAATAAGACATGCAAAGTGCTTACAACAGTGTTTGGCACATATGAACTATTCAATAAGCATTAGCCTTTTTTAGTATTACTCGAGGTTGGTCTTACTAAAAAGTAGCACCTTACCTCAAAGAGCCAGCATAGCACAGAGGAAAGAGCCCAGAGCTGGGACTCCCTCGGAGAAGCCTCTAGAGGGAATTTGGATGATTGACTTCATCTTGCTGAACCTCAGTTCTTTCATCTGAGAAATGGGGATGATGAAAATAGCTCCTTCTCCATAGAGCTGCGGGAGCTCTATGGAGCCGTATGAAATGCCCTGTTCTCCACGGAGGGGAGCCCTGGGTACCGAGCACTAGAAGGCTTTTTGTCGGCATGAACCATGAAGCCACCCAACAGGATGGCATAGTGGCTCCAACCCGGCTGGTCACCAGAATCACTTGATATTTTATTAAAAATACAAATGAATATGGGTTCCTGGATCTGTTGAATCAGGATACCCAAGGGCAGGGCTTAGTAATCTATTTTACAAAAACTTCTCAGAGAACAGAAGCCACAGGTTTGGGGGATATTTTCCGTAGGGTGAGCTCTGGAAAACAATGTGACTGCGTATCAAAGTAGGGAAGAGCTTTTGCAAGGACTCACCCCTTGCTTCCCGCTGGTGGACTTGGGCCCATCCCCCTCTGGGAGGGCAGTCCTCGCAGCAAGGGGGCGTTTCTGGGCCACAGGATGATAGGTGACCCACCCTGATCACCCGCTGTCTGCCCCTCCCCCACAGCGGACAAGTACTGCCCCCTGCTGATCAAAGAAGGCGGGATGCCCCTTCTGAGGGACATGATCAAGATGGCGACTGCACGGCAGGAGACCAAGGAAATGGCCCGGTAAGAGACCAGCAGTGGTTCTGCTTGGAGCCTTGATTTGGGGGAGTGAGGGACATGGGGGCGCCCTCTGGGGTTAGGAAGGGCTGAAATTCAGAGTTGAGTGTGGAGGTGAACAGCGCACTGATGTCCAGCTGGGGCCTCCCTGAGTGTCATTTCAGCCACAATGTGGCCAGAAACTAGGTGATCCAGCTCTGACCGGAGCATCATTGCCCTCATTTGTAAGCTTCGTTTTCTTTTATTCGCAACAAATTCCATCCTCTCATCGCTGGGCATTAGCGACTTAGGTCAGAATTTTTCATTATTTTTGGCTGAAGACATTCCAACTAAAGAGAGGACACGGTGTGATAAAATACATTCTAGAGCTCAGGCAGGCAGAGCGCGAATGAATTTCTGATTGTGAAGGACCCGGACGCGGCAGGGCCGTCAGGCCTGTCGCTGCTGTGTGGTTTTCACTCTAGTGTCTGAAATAGCATCGGCTCTGATCTCGCGCCCATCAGCACACGGAGACTCAGGGATGATACACGTCACAATCAGCACTGACGACCTTGCTTCTCCAGGGTCCATTCTAGAAGGGAGTGTAGTTAAGTTTACCCCAGTTCCTCACACCGTGTAGAATAGTGTCGTGGAGGAGGGGCCTGCAGCTCAGAGGCTCCCAGGACAATGACTGCTGGGCAGGGAGCATCACCTGGTTCTGCCATTATTTTCAGCCAAAGGCCCTGCTTAAACATGAACTGACAGATTTGTCTGAGTTCGAGAATGGTAAAATGAGTGGTTCTCAAACTTAATCTTCATAAAGAATCACCAGGAAATATTGCTGAAAATGTACAGGCCCCACCTTAGATTTTCTTTTCCAGTGGGTGCGGGAGGTAGGCCTGGGAATATTCATTGTCAACAGGGATCCCGGGAGATTTGAGAAGCACTGGGTAAGACTGACCCGTAACCTACTCCAGTCCCTTTGAGCATCTCTGTAAGACCTGAGATGTGTATCTGAGCTGGCTGGCCTGTCTGACAGCAGGGTGTGAGTGATACCGAGAGGGTGCTTAGGAGAAGTCACTCCACCTGTCCACAACTCCTGTCCACCCCAGGCATCCCTTACTTCCTAGAAGGCATTGGGGCACCTCTGTAGCACATGGAGGCTGCAGTGAACAGCCCCCCTCCCTGACCGACCCAGAGGCTTCATATTGAACGGGAAGGCCATCCAGGGTCCAGGGTGACACCTGACAGCAGTGGGGCAGAGTTCCCAAGGGCCACACTGGAGTGAACGAGAGACTTGGTATCTGAGTGCGAGGGGCAGTTCCCAAACGCTGTGCTGGGTTCTGGCCGCTATGGGGTGACGGGGCCCTTGTGCAAACACAGCTGCCCCAGCCCCATCCGGACCTGCGTCGGATCAGGATCTCAGGCGAATCTGACATGCAGCACTAGGAGACTTTGGGGAAGAAAAAGGCCTGGGTGTGCAGGGAAAAAGCAAAGGAAGATGTTGCTGAAGAAAGCACCAGAGGGTTTTGGAGGTCAGGCCTGAACTGATTCAGGGGGGCGTCTAACCACAGATGCCCTGGGCTGAGAGGTGGGGAAGGGGGGCATGGGGAGGAAGGAGTTGAGGACAGGCTGCTGAGGGTATTCGTGGCCACAGGGACCATTTCCTGGGTCCTCCACACGTGCCGGCCACTCTGCCAGCCACTTTGTGCACATCCCCTCGGTCAGCATCAGCATCACTGTTCACATTTGCTAACAAATCCAGCAGCCTGTTCAGCTGGAAGGGGCCGGGCCCACCCAGACCCATGCCCGCCCTCCAATCCTGTCTCTCCATTGTCTCCAGCAAGGTGATCGAGCACTGCAGTAACTTTAAAGAGGAGAACATGGACACGTCCAGATAGAGGCCTCTGCCCCTGCGGCCGCCACTGCTCTGGACCACGAGGCCAGAGGAAGCGCTCTCGAGCAGCCCAGCTGGCAGACCCCCCACCCAGGGAGCCTCCCACTGGATGAAGGGACACAGGGGGACTTTTGCACAACCGACGCTTTTCCTTAACATTAGTGAGATATATATATTATATATATATATATTATTTTTCTTTGGTTAGGAAGTGTGAAGTTTTGTGTGTATGATTTCTGTACAAAAACAAAAGAAACACTCCCTGAGTCCCCGCAGCTTCCTCGGCCATCCTCGAACCCCAGCTCAGAGCCTTCACTGCTGCCACCCTCACTCCCACCCCGCCAGACTAACCAGACTGACGCCTGTGACGTGGTGAGTGTCGGTCCTGTCCCCGTGATCGCAGACCCTGCCCTCACTTCCTGTCAGGAGAGGCAGCAGGCTGTTAGCCCACTCCAGCTCCCTCTCCCACCTGCCAAAGCCTAGGAACCCCATCTGGGTTCCTGGGTGCGGCTGATGGGGTTTGGGATGAAAACTAACCCCACCGAGTCTCCCCGATGCCTTGGTGCTCCCAGCTGTGGGCCCTTTGGGGCAAGGAAGAGGGCCGTGCCGAGGCCCAGGTCCAGGCCGCCACAGCCCCAGAGGACACTCAAGGAGCAGGGCTCACAGTGGCCCTGCTGCTCTCTGGCCAGGCCTGCCTGAGGCCACGCTGCTACGGAGGCTGCGTCTTAGTCTCCCACCAGGTCCCAGGCTGTTGAAGCCTCCAGCCGAGGGCTGGTCAAGAACTCGGGCAGATTCCATTGCCCCTTCAGCCAAACATGTCCAGAGCTGGCCCCCAGCCCTGGAAGCCAGCACCTTCTGGGGCCAGGGGCTTGCTCTCTCCTTCCCCAGCCCCTCATCAGCCCGCAGCACCCAAGGTGCCCAGGCACCCCACCAGCAGAACTGAGCCTGCCTCATTCGCCCCTGCCTGCCCCACTGCCCAGAGGACCCCACACCCCTTTCACAGGCAGGAGGCCCCCACGCCAGCCCTTCCCAGCAGCAACAGGCAGACGCCTCCAGACCAGCACTTGGCAGCCTGCAGTGGCCCCACTCGGCCCTCCCGAGCCCCCCCGCCCTGCTCCCAGGCTTTACTTGGAAACCTCTCTGCTATGTCCAGACAAGTGTGAGCCGCAAATGTCTCTTGAAGTATCTTGTGGTCCTCTCTCGACGTAATTCTGAATTGCTTCTCAGGGGACAGACGGCGGTGAGGAGGCCCCCCAGGAACAAGGGGCGTAGGGAGCAGAGCTGACTCTGCAGGCAGCCACTGGGGGATAGCTTCTCTTCCCTCCTCGTTCCCCGGGCCTGGTTTTGGATTCTCCTAGCATTTCTGCCTCCAGACAGAACAGGCCGGATGAGCAGCCCAGGGGAGAGACACCTGGCCTTTTTCTCCTGGAGTCTTTCCCTCCCAGCCCTGGGGAGGGGCAGCTGCCCTGTGTTCCCCCAGCTTGGCAGGTGGGCCACATCTGCCCCTCCCTTCCATGCTCACGTGGCCTGAGCCAGACCCCAGGCAGAGCTCACGTCGCATTGCTTTATCACCTGGGGCCTGGCTAAATGTCTGTACTTTGGGATGTCACAGAAATACATTTTTGTGCAAAGTGGAGAAGAGCAGAGTGTCTTTTTTGCAGATGGAATGGGGTCAGGAGAGGGGTTGGGCCGGCTGGGGCAGTGAGCCTTGAATGTGTGTATCTGTGGTGGGGAGGCTGCATTCGGTCAGTTTGTGTAACCAGCCCAGAGGGCCAGTCGACTACAGCCTGGGGACAGGTGGCAGATCAGGCTGCAGTACCTGTTTCCTCTGTGTTCTTATCGCACCCCTGTGCCCAGATACTGAGGGTACAGCTGGCAACAGACCAACAGGGCCTCTGCCCAGGAGGGCTCAGTCTGATGGTATAGAGACAAATGTGAAATATGAGATTACGACCCCGCGTGCAACAAGCAGGGAGAAGGGAGCAGAGAGAGGGCGCCCTGTGGGCTGGTGGCTGGGGGGGGGGGGAGCCGTCAGGGAAGACTGGAGTCAGCTCAGGGAGAGGGAAGACCACGTGTGGAGGGAAGAGGCAGCACGGTGCTCCCGACGCAGTCAGGGTGGCCTCGCACAAGAGGAGACGTGTGAGCTGAACACAGAGAAGAGACAAGGCTGCCAGGCCTGGCCGTGAGCGGTTCACAGAAAGAGCATCCTAGACAGAGGCCCCTGCTAGGAGAAGGGCCTTGCAGGGAGAAGTACGAAGCACCCAGTGTAGCTGCAGCTGAGTGAAGGGACAAGGACACAAGCAGGAGGGGACAGAAAAGTAGCTGGACCCAGGCTTTGCCCTGGTTTACACCCGTTGTCCTGGTGTAACTATCAACAGTGCCCCCAGTGCCCCTGAGGGACGACTGAGGCTGCACCCAGTGGGGGAGGGCTATTGCCCAAAGAACAGTCTGGGTGCTGGGACCAGACCAAGGGAGGACCACTCCCACACACGCCCCGTGCCCAGAGACAAGATTCTCTCCTTGATCAAACTCTAGCTTGGCTCCTCTGAGCCCTCTTCTTGACTAGGCCTCAACCTTGACCTATAAAAACTAGTACAGGCTCTCAGCACAAGTGATTTCGTCCACCTCCCTTCCCCTGCACTAAAAGACTTAAAACGGGCAAGCCCGGCGGCATAGTGGTTAAGTTCGCACGCTCTGCTTTGGCAGCCCGGGGTTCGCAGGTTCAGATCCAGGGCACGGGCCTACACACTCCTTATCAAGCCATGCTGTGGCAGCATCCCACATAAAATAGAGGAAGACGGGCACGGATGTTAGCCCAGGGCCAGTCTTCCTCAGCAAAGAGAGGAAGATTGGCAACAGATGTTAGCTCAGAGCTAATCTTCCTCACACACACACACAAAGTTCCTTGTGTTCCACTTTGGCTGTGCAGGTTCAGATCCTGGGCACAGACCTACATCACTTGTCAGCCATGCTGAGACAGCGACCCACATACAAAACAGAGGAAGACTGGCACAGATGTTAGCTCAGGGTGAATCTTCCTCACCAAAAAAAAGACTTAAACAAACACCAACATAGTTTCTAACAGCTCAAGGTCGAATCCCTAGGATGACTCCAGCCCCCCTTAAAATGGAATAGACTGTTTTAGCCGCCACCTGAAGAGAGGCCCCCCACGCCACCCTGTCTTAGTCTTAGAGCATTTACTAAAAAGGGCTTACACCTGTGACTCCTCCCTCTGTCCCTTTGAAATGTATTTGTACCTTCTACAACTCAGGAGTGTTTTTCTCAAGGACCTGAAAGCCATTCATTTAAAATGTAATCCTCAGGAAGGATTAGGCCTCTGTCTCCCAGTCTCTGTGGGAGCACAGAAGCTTAACAATTATTGCCAGCTAGCAGACTCAGCTGGCCTCATCAGCATTTCACTGACCAACCCTTTGTAATTTTTCACTTCCCTGAGTCTGTTCAAGCCCCCACCGTCCCCTCTCTCTACTCCCTCCTTCTCCCTTTAAGACGCCCAGCCACCTCTGTACAAATCAAAGTTCCATTCAGTTCACACTGGACCCTCTTCGCCACTGCAATAGTATATTATGGATTAAAAATCTGTCTTTACCACTTTAACTAGCGTCTATCTTTGACACCAGTGCAGTGACTGACTCATGGAAGCTTCAGGATTATTTGTTAAGTGGATAATGTGCTAGAGGTCCCCACTCAATACACTAAGTCATGCACCCATTGCAGTAATCAAGACTGAGCTGTAAGTGACAGACGCTCAACTCAAACACCTACCCAGGTTAGTCAAAGGTAGGAGGGAATTTATTGACTAATGCAACTGAACCTAGAGTTAAGATCAGCTTCAGGCATAGCTGGATCTAGGGGCCCAGACAATGTGGTTAAGACTGTCTCTCACTCCCTCTTTCCGTGCTGCTTATCTCTGTGTCTCTTTATAAGTTGGCCTCATTCTCTCCTGCCAGTCTCTCTCCACATAGTGTCAAGATGGCTGCCAATTGCCCTTATACCATATTCCTCATGCTTGAGATGCAAAAGAATGCCCCTTTCACTCTCAGCATCTATACAGTACTCTCATGGAATGATTCTGATTGGCCCTGCCAAGTCATATGCCCACCACCTAGGACCAATCACTGGGGACAATGAGATGGGGAACCATGTTTGGCCTTCCTAGATCACATATACCCACATCCTGTCCCCTACCACCACCCTGTGGACTGAGGGTCACTGTTCCTCCGGAACCACACGGGATGGGGAAGAGTCAGTTCCCGAACAGCAAAAGGGATGCTGAGCTGACAAAAACAACAGACGTCAGAAGAGTGTCCTGGAGGAGCTGGGAGAGGGCCAACCTGATGGAGAAAGAAGGTGGATGTTGGTATCAGGGCTGAAGGAGGAAGGCCCTGGGACACAGTTGAAGGAGTGAGCAGTGAGGAGTGGAGTTTCACCTTACAATAGCCTGGAGCCTCAGGTTGGGCAAGTGAGTCGCAGGGTGTAGGTGTCAGCTTAGAGCCGGGAGAGAAGGCAATGCTGTGTTAGACACTGTATTTCCATTCCTTAATCCTCCCAGCCACCTTAGGAGGGGGTACTATTATCATCTCCATTATAGAGACAGAAAACAGAGCTCAGAGTGGTTCAGTAACCTGCCCAAGCTCACACAGGTGGGAAGGCGCAGTGCTGGTGTTTCTGACTGACCCAAGTTGGGCCCTTCATGGAATCTGCACCACATTGCTCTCGTCCCCTTTGCAATATCTGAAATGAAGAGCAAGGCGGTAAGCGTGTCACCATAGACCAACGTTGGGCGAGTCCTGCCCCCCTCCAGACCTCAGTCATCACATCCCTGAAACGGACAGATCCTACAACCTAGAATCACAAGACACCCGGCTCTTTGAATCGCCCAGGGAACTGCACGCATGCGCGAGGCTGTGGGGTTGGGGCGGGGTTGGGAGCCGGGGGGGCGGGGTCGAGACTCGCGCCTGCTCCTCGGCCCCCGAAAGTTACCTGCCTGGTGGGGGCTGGGGTTGGGGGGGGTTACCGGCTGCGCGCGCGCCGGCCCCGCCCTCGGCCTCTTCAGGCACCTGTTGGCTCGAGGGCCTACTCGGCCGCAGCTGCCACCCAATAGGCAGCCTCCCTGGCCCAATCCGGCCCTGCCCACCACCCGGACCCGCCAATCCCCGGGTGGCCGCTGCCCCTCTCCCTCGGAGGGCCCGCCCCTCTGGGCGCTTCTTCCGGGTGGGGCCCGGGGCGGAGGCGATGGCGCCCTGGGCGCTCCTCAGCCCCGGGGTCCTGGTGCGGACCGGGCACACCGTGCTGACCTGGGGGATCACGCTGGTGCTCTTCCTGCACGATACCGGTGAGCCGGACCTCGCGCGACCCCTGACGCACCCGATCCCGCGTGATTCCCCAGACCTTGGGGTCTCACTGGGTCCCCTGCCGAAGCCCCACAGATCCTGGGATTCACCCCATCTCCGCCAGCTCCTAAGGCGCCCGCCCCATTCATCATTCCAAGAGTCACCTGCTTTCCGCCTAATACCCAGTTGATCCCTGATTAATACCAGCATGTTCCTGATCCCTGCCAGATGCCCTGTCCCATCCCAAGACCCATCCGATGCCCACCAGATCCAAGGACCAACTCGAGCCCCGTCTCCCCTGATCCTGGGACCCACCCGATCCTTCCCAGGAATTGACTCCCAACCTTCCCTCCGTAAGATTCTGAGGATCAACTAGATCAAGCAGTGGCATCCCGCCCAGCCCAGTGGCCACTAGCTGCCCAAGTCCAGGCTCCCCACCCTCAGGCAAGAGAACACCCAGTAGGGGAACGCCCTGCCGCCCACGTCCCCATCCTTGCTTCTTGCCCTGGTAGCACCCATTCACCCCACCGACCTACCCCCACTTCCATCCTCTGTACCTGCCACAGGCCCCCTCCAGCACAAGTTCTCACTGTCCCTCACCACCACCCCCTCGCTCCAGCCTCAGCCCTGGACTGTGGGGTTCTCACTTTCCTCCCAAGACCTTCTCAAGTCCCCTCCACCACCTTCGCCCTTTAGCCTAAAAACCTGCTCAGTCTCCCCATTAGAAAGGACTCCCCAACCCCCCTTCTTTCTCTTTTCCCTTTTACAACCAAGGGGCACTGGAGTTGTCCACACTCCACTGTCTGGTTGTCTCACACCTCAGCCCTCCACCCCCTGCAAATCTTCAGTCACCTCCATGGGCTGGACCATTCCTGGCCTGGGTCCCCCTCATGTCCCTCTGCAGCGTCCGAGCCTGCTGGCCTGTCCTCCTCTGTGTCTGTCTCTTGGGCATCTTAGATCTGGCCAGTCTCTCCCCAACAAGGAGACAGAGGTGGGGACCCCTCCTCCCTCTTCCCTACATCCAGTCAAGTCTGGCCCCTTCACTCCCTTACTCCAGTAGCAGGAGGACTTTCAGAAACAGATTTCACCCTACAACCTTCCATGGTTCCCTATTGCCCTCCAGAGAGTGCAGATGAACTGCTTTTTTTTTTTTTTTTGCTGCACCTAAACTTCTCCCTCCTGCACCCTATGCAGTAGCCACATCCGACCACTTATTGAACCCCCATCTCCAGGCCTTTGCTCAGACAGGGACACACTCCCCACCTCCAGCTGCACCCCCCACACACACCCTCCTATTCAGCCCCTGCCCCAGCCTCACTCTCCTCCTCTGGCCTCTCCAGCACTGCGGCAGTGGGAAGAGCAGGGGGAGCTGCTCCTGCCCCTCATCTTCCTGCTCTTGGTGCTGGGCTCCCTGCTGCTCTACCTGGCTGTGTCACTCATGGACCCGGGCTATGTGAACGTCCAGCCCCAGCCCCAGGTAACCAGGGGGCCTCTAGGGGCCTGAACTCCTCTTGCCAACAGGGGACCCAAGGCCCCCAAAACAGTCTCATGCCAGGCTCTGTGCAGAGGGCTTTCCTGGGGCATTTCAGTGAATCCTCTTGCCAGCCCTAGAACCTCATCCGACAGTGAGGAAATTGCCAAGGCCCAGAAAGGGGAAGCCACCGGCAGAGGTCACACAGCCTTGCTCAGTCCAGGGCACTCTGACCCACCCCACCACCTCCATTATGCATGGGATGGGCCCCAAAATGTGCACATCCAGAGCTAAGCTGATCCCCAAGGGAGACGCCCACCAGTGCCATCTGTGTCCCAGAGGGACCCCATCTTATACCGTCCCTTTTCAGGAGGAGGCCAAGGAGGAGCAGACAGCCATGGTCCCTCAGACCATCCCCCTTCGGCGCTGCAGATACTGCCTAGTGCTGGTGGGTCCTCCCCAACCCCATCCTGCCCCAGGGCCTTGGCCTTACCCCTCCTCCAGGAAGGCCTCCCAGATTCAGGCCCTGACCTCCCTCCCTCATCCTTGCCCTCCCTGTTGGGCCCAGAGGGGAGCAGGTGTTGAGTCCCGACTCCCTCCATGCCCACAGCAGCCCCTGCGGGCCCGGCACTGCCGTGAGTGTCATCGCTGCGTCCGCCGCTATGACCACCACTGCCCCTGGATGGAGAACTGCGTGGGGGAGCGCAACCACCCGCTCTTTGTGGCCTACCTGGCACTACAGCTGGCGGTGCTTCTGTGGGGCCTGTACCTGGCATGGTGGGTTCCACTGCCCTGGGTATGGGGGGAGGGCGGGCAGCATGCGCCCGCAGGTGTGTACAGAGCCAGAGCTTCCTCTTCAGGGGCCTTGGACCCTCTCCCAAATGGCCTGCTCACCTGGGCTCCCTGGGGCGCCCCTGCCCTCCCCCAGCTCTGGGTCCCCATCCCTATCCCGCCCTGCAGGTCTGGCCTCCGCTTCTTCCAGCCCTGGGGGCCGTGGCTGCGGTCCAGCGGGCTCCTGTTTGCCACCTTCCTGCTGCTGTCCCTCTTCTCGTTGGTGGTCAGCCTGCTCCTGGCCTCGCACCTCTACCTGGTGGCCAGCAACACCACCACCTGGGAGTTCGTCTCCTCTCACCGCATCGCCTACCTCCGTCAGCGCCCCGGGAACCCCTTCGACCGCGGCCTGATCCGCAACCTGGCCCACTTCTTCTGCGGATGGCCCTCGGGTTCCTGGGAGACCCTCTGGGCCGAGGAGGAGGAGGAGGAGGGTAGCAGCCAAGCTGTTTAGGGTGCTGGAGGCAGGGACACCACCTCGTGCCTGAAAACCAGAGTGGCCGCACCCAGCTGGGGCTGGCCCTCAGCGGGCCTGGGGCTGCACACTCCTGCCCATTCCTCCCAGGCCTCGGAGCTGAAAAACAGAACCCCTGCCTCAGTGGGCAGTTCTGCCCTCCGAAGGAAGAAGGGGAGGAAGAGGACCTGTGGGGGGCTCAGGCACAAACGACTCAGGCTTCTGAGACCCCCACCCACCTCCCAAGCCAGGCTGGCTCCAGTGCACAGTTTTATAAATTTAATAATCCATAAAGCAAGTCAAGTATTAAAAAACAAACCAAACCGCTCTTCGCTGTGCCACCCTCCGCGGTGCAGGTCTCGCTGGGAGGCAGAGGAGGGGTGGGCAGTGGAGGGGAGCACTCTGCCCAGTGACTGAGCCAAGCCCATGACAGCAGCCCTGTGGCTGCCACCTCGTGTCCCCAGGGCTCACAAATACCAGGCATGGCCTGGGCCTCTAGGGCAGGGCGCACGGGCCAGCAGGCGGGCAGACAGGAGGGTGAGCAAGAGCTCTCGGTCTGGGAGGCAGTGGGCAGACATGCTGGGAGGCCCTCAGGGCTCCAGGAATCGCTCGGACACAAAGTCAAAGTCCCGGAAGGCGGCCTGCTGGCGGGCAGAGAGGGGGCTGCGAGGGTCCGGCGGGGTCAGGGCTGGCGGCAAGCCCGTGAACTCGCCCTCGAAGTAGCGCAGGTCTGTAGGGCCACAGAGGGTGGGCACGAGGGGGGGCCGGACGGCACGGGCAAGCAGGGCCTGCCAGTCGGTGGTCTGGGGGCAAGGGGAGAGATGCCTGAGATGATGGGATCGGCAGCCCCCGTGGTCACTCCAAGCTTCCCACTGTGCCAGGTGCCCCAGACAACTGCGGCCCTGGCCACTCACCCTAAAGAAAGGCTGTTTCTTGATCTCCTCTGCATCCTGCTCGCCCGCCCCCAGGCGCTTCTCCGGGCACTTCTGGAGGAGCTGGGCAAGAGGCCAGGTGCTCACTTAGGGCTTTCGGCCCCAGGCACTGTCTGCCACCCCAAGTATCCCAAGCAAGCTGGGCCATAGGGCCCCAAGGATGGATGGTGACGGGCAGCCCGTGAGCCAGGAGCAGCTGTCCAGTCCAGCCCTGGACCCTGCAGTGATTACCTTCTGAATGAGCTCGAGCCCTTGCATGGACAGGAAGCGGGGATATGGGGCGTCTGCGTTGACGATGCAATCAAACACCTCCTCCTCGGTGTCCCCGGGGAACGGGCACTGCGGGGACGGTGGCTCAGCAGGGTGCATGGGCCACCCCCACCCACCCCGACCTAGAGGCCCCACAGCTCCGGTCCAGTGCTTACCTCGCCCACCAGCATCTCGTAGAGCAGCACACCCAGCCCCCACCAGTCCACGGCCCGCGTGTAGGCCTCCTGGGTCAGCACCTCAGGGGCCAGGAACTCCGGGGTGCCACAGAAGGTGCTCGTCCGGTCCCCAAAGCCGATCCCTGCAAGCCAACATCCACACCAATGCTGGCTCAGTGTGTCTCGTCCATAATAGCTTCTGTGGTTGTCAAATCAACAGCCAGCCCTATGACCCCACGTACTGAATCCTGTGCCAAGCCCCACCCCATTCCTCAGAGATGGGAACCGTTTTTATGCCATCTGACCAATGAGGAAGCTGAGTCTCAGCCAAGGTCACGAAGAAAGCAGAACCCAGTGACCTCTCCCAGCTCCCAGCACAGGCTCTCACTCTGGCCAAGAGCAAGCTGGGCTCTTGAAGAGCTTCTAGGGCTGGGAAGAATGAGCCATATGTCCACCTGGTCCCTGGAATTACGGCCAGGGCAAGATTTCCCAGGAGATGCCACTTGCCCACCGCCCTGCTGGCCTGGGCCGGGTGAGCAAGGCTGGAGGACACAGGCTCCTGGACAGGTGGCACCCACCTTCCTTACATAGCCCAAAGTCCGCGATCTTCAGGAAACCCTGGGCATCCAGCAGAAGATTATCCAGCTTAAGGTCCCTGAGGGCAAAGGGGGCAGATCAAAGGGGCTGAGAAGGGCCAAGGCCCAGGGAACAGCAGCCTGGCCCCAGAGCAGCCCAGGAGCAGGGTAGCATCTGACCCCTTGCCCACTCTCCCAGCACCTCAGGAACAAGTTACCTGTAAATGATCTTCTTCTCATGTAAGAACTGTAGCCCCAGGACCACACAGGCCAGGTAGAACCTAAAGGGAGTGGTGTAGCAGGGAGTTCAGACCCAGGACTAGGGGGGCGGGGCAAGGCAGGGAGACACCAGGATGGCCATGGCCTGGGGACCCCAGATGTCCCATCCAGAGTCAGACGTGGGTGAGAGACTGGGCGGGGGTGGGGCTCCGGACAACAGCCCCAAGGTTGTCCCAGGGTTGCTGCCTGCTAACAGCATCCCCTTCCCGGGCTCTCAGATCGTGCCAGGGACGATGCTGAGTGTTCTCAGCAGCCTGCAGTTGACACTCATCACGCCTGTTTTTCAAATGAGGATCTGAGACTCCAGGTAAGTGAAGCAGCCGGGGTCACACAGCTAGTGGCAGAGCTGATCTGCAAACCCAGCTCCAGAGCCTGCATTCCGGGGGACAAGCCATAACTCCAGCTGCCAGTCACTTACTGTTCCCCGGTCCCTGTGCTCGGTAATTATTAATGTTATGCTCAGCTATGCAAGAAGCCTATGAAATAGTTATTATTAACCCAGTTTACAACTACATAAACTGAGGTCCAAGGTCACAAACGCTGTGAGAGTTGATAACCAGGATTTGAACCAAGGCCTCCCTGACTCCATGCTTTTCTGCTGATGGGTGCCCTGGAGGAAGCAGGATGAAGGGGGCCGGGGATAGGGAACCAGGGAATGCTTGCTGGAAGAGGCAGTCAGGAGGGATGGGAGCCCACCTGGCCTGGGGCTCAGGGAAGACGTCCTCATGGATCTGCATCATGAGGTCACCACCGGGCGCAAACTCAGTCACGAAACAGGCGTGGCTGGAGGTCTGGAAGCAGGCAAGGAGGCAGAGCAGGAAGGGGTGGCCCGTGCGGCCCACAGCCTCCAGGATCCGCTTCTCACAGTATAGGCTGCAGGGAAGGTGTGGGTTTTAGAGGGAAGGAACACCTCCGCTGGCTGTGCCCTGCCACCCACACAACACCCCTGGCTCACTGGATCTTCAAAGTGCCAGGCAGGTAGAAGGATGGTTTCTATGTATCAGGGGCTCACGCAGGTCATTGAACCTGCACAACCACCACTTCCAATGTCCCATTTTACAGAGGAGGAAACTGAGGTGCAGACAGAAGAGGGGACCTGCCCTAGGGCACACAGTTAACAATTGCAGGTGCTAAGAACCCAGGCCTGGCTGACCCCACAGGGTCACCTCTTCAAAGCCCCAAGAGCATTCAGCTGCCTTCTGGTACCCACAGCCCAGGCCAGCCATCCTGGGTACCTTCTCAGGTCAAGGGCCCCCCGGCCTCACTACTCACCTCTCTATCTCGTCCCGGCCCAGCACCTCCTGCTTCTTCAGTGCTTTGATGGCATAGTACTTCCCTGTCCCCTTGAACTGGACCAGGAGGACCTGGGGACCAGGGACAGGTTATGCTCCGGTGGGCAACACAGGGGAGACTTTACTTCCTCCGCGCACTACCCCACGATCACAGCGGCCTCCCAGCTAATGTGCTGGGGCCTGCCCACCCCCTCCACTGCGCCCTCCTTAGCCCACTACCTTCCCAAAGTGTCCCCGGCCCAGCACAGCCAAGCAGCGGAAGTCCTGAAGCCGAGGGGGTTTCCTGCAAGAGAAAGGGCACAGGAAGCCCCTGGTGCAAGGGCTGGGCCTCCACTAAGAGCTGCTCCAAACCCTCCACGCCCAGTCCTAGGCTGTCCCCACCTAAGGGATGGGAGGGACAGGGACTGGAGAGCCTGGTGGGGGCTCCCAGGTGGCATACAGCTGGAGCTCGAGAATGCAGGTCCGGTGAGTAAGAACCCGAGAGTGAGCGAGCGAAGACGCCAAGGAGCCGTGGGGCGACGCATGAGTGGACAGGCAATCCCTCGAGTGAGTGGATGCACGTCTCAGATGTGACAGTGACATTAAGGGGGTACCTGGTGGCTGAGGCTGGTGGAGACGGTCCAAGGCGAGTCCTGGGCTCCATGTGGGGGCGCTTGGTGCGCTGTGAGGGCAGAGGGGCTCAGGGCAGAGAGGGGCTTCCTTCCCCCTTTCCCTCCAGCCCTGCCGCCCCCACCCCAGCAGCCCCCAGGGCTAACAGCCCCCTCACCGGCGTCTCCTCGGGGGTCAGCTCCTGGGGCAGGTAGAGGCGTGGGGGCTTGGGTGGGGGCCTCATCTCTTCTCCTAAGGGGGTTTTCTTGAGTGGGAAGTTACTGCGGGGAGGAAGCAGACACATGGCCAGGCACAGGCAGATGGAATAGCTGGGGGGACAGGCACATAGCCATGCTGAGACAGAGGTCAGAGGGTGAGCAATGGGGACAGAAAGACAGACACCGACTGCACCTGGAGAGGTGGATGCTGTGGAGAAGCAGGCAGCCTGGGGCACGTGGCTCCTCACCTGGGTGAGGCACGGTCGGCGGCCCCCCGGGGTGTGGCCAGGGTCTGGGGGCACACTTTGGGGGGGCTGATCGTGCTTGGGGAGCTGCAGGGGGGCAGCAGGCTCATGACCAAACGACCCCAGGCCGCCATGCTGAGGTTCATCTGGGAAGCCCTCAGGAAGTCCTGACCTGGGGGCAAAAGGGGGCTCAGTCCTGGGGCCCCCCGACGGGCCCTGCCCTGCTCCCTACATGCACAGCCCTCTCCTCTCCACACCTCTACGTTTTGAGAAAATGCGTTTCTGTCTCTGTAGTCGGGGCCTCCTCTCAATGACAGGGTCACAGAAGGTCACCTGTGGGGACAGGGGGTAGGGCTGAAGACCAGTCTCCTCCCACCCCATCTGCCATGAGCACCTCCCCAGCCTCCAGGATCCCAGCCTGAGCCCCCAGGGTCAATGGATGCAAGACCCAGAAGGGCCCAGAGAGATGGATTCAACATCCTCATTGGTACCAATGGGGAAACTGAGGCTCAGAGAAGAGAGGCACTTGTCCAGGGTCAAACGTGAGGCAGGGCGTTGGGGACAAGGATGCAGGCCTTGAGACTCCTGTAAAGGACTGGGAATCCTTCATTCCTGGAGACCTCCTCCCTCCAGGCCTCAATTCCCACTCCAATGCACAGGGGCGTCACACAGTCTTGAAGGCCCTTCTAGCTCTGATGGAGCCAGGGGACTGTGAGGTCAGAGGGCAGAGGCCAGTGGGCACCTGTGCAAAGAGCAGCCCCTGCGGCACCAGGCTGAGGGAGAGCTGGTGACAGGCATTGTCCAGGAAGTCCTCGAGCCGCAGGAAAGCCACACCGCACAGCTGCCGCCAGTCCCGCCAGTGCACCCCGATCTCCAGCTCTCGGGCCTATATCAGGGAGGCCAGGTTGAGGGGTGGGGCATGGCACCAGCCCCTACCTGGCCGGCCTTCCACCCTGCAGCCCAGGGTCGCCAGTGATGGCACAAGGGCCAGCCTCACCCGCTCCAAGGGGACGATAAAGGTCTGGTCCCAGGACTGCTTGGCCACCGGCCCCCAGCCCGTCTGGCCCACGACACGATTGTCCACCTTCAGCACGGCCAGCACTTCACCTGCAGGGCCAGAGCCAGGGCTCAGGGCAGGCTGCGAGTGGGTGTCCTTTGCTGGCCTCAGCTCCCCGTGCCCCCTACTCACTAGCAAGCTCGCCTCCACCACGCTGCTGCTTGGCCCTGCCCCGAAGCCAGCTCTGGGAGGGGCTCCCAGCCAGCGCAGCCACCAGGGAACGTCCGGGCACGGCTGACAGCAGCTGCTCACAGCCCAGGAGGCGGACCTGCAGCGTCCCTGTGGGGGAGCATGAGGAGGGACTTAGGTGCCATCCTCCCACTGCCACCACCAACAGGCCCCTGCGACCCCAGAATGCTCTCCTCTCCTGGAGGTGGCTAAACCCAGACCCTGCCCACATTAGGCCTTGGCAGCCACCTGCCACCCTGCAGACAGACCAACTGGCCCTCCCCTCCTGAGGACTCTTGGGGGCAGTAGTGGGACACACAGGTAGAGGAGCAAGAGTCAGACCTCAGCCAGGCTGCATGGAGCCACAGTGCACGATGACATGCTGCGCAGGGCTCAGGGCCAAGGTAGCACTGTGGCAGGGACGAGAGCTTGGGGAGCAGGAAGCCTGGCTACCTTCCCTGTCCCTCCTCCTCCCTGGGCCTCAGTTTCCCCATCTATACAGTGGAAGTGAGTGCCAGCTCTGACACACCTCCCACGATGGGTACAAAGCGTACTTTGCCAGCCAAGTGGATTAATTTTTAAGGTCATTAGAGTTCTGTCCCTCAAAGTGTACAAGAAGCAGTAGGACTCTAGCCCTAGGAGCACCATTTAGGGAGTCCAGGTCTGGGGGTTATAAACAAAGGCAGTGCCCAGAGTTGGAAGATCATCTTAGGAAGAACAATTAATGGAACAGGGGCGTTTAGCCCAGAGACAGGATTGGGGTGGCACCGAGTAGCTGAATTCTAGGCATTTTAACAATCTATTCCCCCTGCCTTCCCCAACTAGTCTACCTTGCCAACTCCTATAAGCCCTTCAAGGCCAAACTCAGACACCACCTCTTCCAGGAAGCATTCCTAGATTCCCCAAGGCCAGGTGAGGGGGTCCATCCAGCCCAGGTACTTCCCCTTCTCAGCTCTGCTCACAATGGGATGTGGCCTGTCTACCCCTGCACCACATCTGAGCGGGCAGGTGCTGGGCTCTCTAGTTGGCATGGTGTCCCAGGTGGGAAGCTCAGGGCTTCCGAAGTCAACACTCTGCAATTATTTGTTGGTTTGCAATTCGGCTGCCACTACAAGGAGACAGACCTAGCTCGAGATAAGAAAGACTGTTCTAATAGTCCAAGCTGCCCAGGACTGGGTACCAAGGCCTCCAGGGCTGTGCGCTCTCTAACACTGGCACTTGAAGCATGATCATGGCTACTTATGTAAATAATAGTTTCACTGATCAGGGGCTGACTGTGGTGGCACTGTGCTTAGCACTTCACGTTCAACAACTCACTGAATTGTCACAGCAACCCTATGACATCGGTGCTGTTATCATTCTCATTTTACAGATGGATAAACTGCGGTTCAGACAGGGGGTGTCAGTTGCCCAAGGTCACACAGCTAGGGGGTGGTGGGACCAGGATTCGAACTCTTCTCCAAAGTTCTCCGCACTGTGTTTCAGGGTCTTCTCGGGAAGGGAAGGAGAGCTCTGACGTGGGAGGGACTCCTGGCTACCTGTCATGGCAGTGGGCTTCACGAGTGTCCCTGAAGGCCGGGGGTTCCCAGACACAGCAGTCTGCAGCTCCCGGGCCACTCTGCCACGCAGAGGGTGGGCAGGGGGCAGTCCCTCCAGCAGCTGCTCCAAGGCCAGCCGCAGGAGGTCCAGTTTCTGGGAGGACTCCTGGAGCTGGGCCTGAGCCTGCAGAGGGGACACAGGCAGGGGGTACTGGACCAGGGGGGCGGTGGGGAGCACTCAGGCCATCTGGAGACACCCCTCCCATGAGGTCTACACAGAGCGTGCCTCCTCTTTGCCGCCCCGCACAGCCAGTCCAGCCGTGCCTCTCGCCACCGCAGAGGCTGGTACGAGAACAAGCAGACCCTCAGGAGCAGCAATGGGAGGGGACCAGGGTCTGACCTCAGCCAGCGCCTTGCGGTCCTGCGTCCGCCGGCTGCCCAGCAGCTTCACCACGTTCTTGGCACCCTCGGCCACAGCAGCCTCAACGTGCAGTCGATGCCTCAGCTCCTCTGCCAGCGGCTCAGGACCTGGGAGGAGGGGGTCCACCCTCAGGCCCATGCCCCGCTCTGCCCGGCCCATCCCCACTTCTCAAGGCCTCACCTGGTTCCGGGGACCCACTGGCCTCCAGGCTGCTGATCTTCATTCGCAGCAGGGCCACCTTCAACTGGCTATCCCGCAGCATCTGCTGGGCAGCTGCCAGGAGCTTCCTCTCCTGAGGGGTCACGACATACGCCCCCTCAGACAGGGCTAGCCCAGAGCCTCCCTGTCAGATCAGACTAGAGCCAAACCTCCCTGATCAGACCAGGGTTGAATCCAAGCCTCCTTTGTTAGACTGGGTCGGGGCAGAGCCTCCTCCATCAGACCAGACATGGCTTGAGTCAAGCTTCCCCCATCCCATCAGGGCCGAGCTCCCCACATCATGCCGGGAGTTGGGACTGGGGCTGGGAATCCCCCATTGGACCGGTATTGTGCCCTCTCTATTAGGCTAGGGGTTCGAGCCATGCCTTCCCACCAAGCTGGGATGTGGGGCTCCCCATCATACTAAGGGTTAGGACCGTGTCTCCCTTACAGGGTCAATGGCTGGGTTGCATGTCCCCGTCAGAACAGGGGCTGGAGCAGCACCTTCCCTGATAATCTGAGAGCCGATCTCTCCCCTCAGACCCAGGAACCTCACCTTGGGGGTGCCACTGGCACACGTGTGGGTCATGTTCTCAGCCCCCTGCTTCACCTTCAGCTCCACCTGCAGCTGCCTCTGTAGGGCCTCCAGATGCCTGGCCCGTGGCTGCTCTGCCGGTGGCTGGGGTCCCGGGGCCACAGGTTCTGTGTGCACAGAGTGTGGGGCACATGAACCCCTCACCCAGAGCCGAGAGCCCCCATGGCCTAGCTCTCTTCCCCCTCCCCTCCTGGGCAGGGGCGACCTGAGCCAGCTCTGAGAATGACCAAGGCCAAGACTGAGGAGCTGGGTCGGCCTGGTGCCTCCTGCCCCGGGGCCGCTGCTCCGACTCCTCACGCACCAGCCAGGCCGGGCCCAGGGCCAGGCAGCAGGATGCGGGCATGCAGCTCCCGCAGCTCCCCATGCAACTGCTCCAGACGGCGGTTGGAGGACCGGAGCAGCTGCTGCACGTGGCCCAGGTGGCGGCGGTCTGTGGCCACCCGCCGCAGGTTCTCCACACCCTCCTTGATTTTCAGCTCCTTCTGGATGGCCCGGCGGATCACCTCTTTCTCATCCTCTGGGGGCCGCTGGCCTGCCCCAGGCTGTGGAAAGGCAGAGGAGACATGCCACTTGGTCCCTGCCACCAATGCCCTCCGCTCCCCACAGAAGGAGGGGGAGGGAGGCATGCGGCACCCAGGACTGAAGTGGAAGGTGTGGGAAGCATCTCTGACCCCAGAGCTAGGACCCCTAAGCCCGACGGAAACCCCAAGGCTATTTATCCAGCCCATGCTCCTGTCCTCCACCATTAGAGAAAGGTCAGGGGGAAAAACTGTTATGTTTATATGATGTGACTGGGTGCCAGGTTCTAAGAGCTTTGTATGCATTAACTCATCAGTCCCCACAACAACCCCACGAGGCAGGCACAGGTATTATCCCCATTTTACAGATGAGGAAACTGAGACAGGTTAAGTAATTTGCCCAACGTCACAACACGGAGAAGGAGATATCACCATCTCTTGGGCCCCAGCCTCTGCCTGCCAGCCACACTTAATCAGGCTGCTCTTAGGCTGGGATTCAGGCTAAGATTTGGGATCAGAAAAGAGGCTAGGGATTCACCCAAGGTCACACAGAGAGGGCAGCCGGAGGCCTGAGCAGAGGCCAGGGCCGTACCCTGAGCCCGTGCCTCAGGTGGCAAGGCAAAGCAGAGGCACAGAGTGGGGCTGAGGAGGTCTCGGGGACCCACTCCCAGCTCAGCTCCTGGGAGGAAGTAGAAGGCTTTCTCACTGCTTCACCCCAGTTTGGAGCAAGGAAGAGGAAAATCTCCTTCCCAGAGGCCATTTCAAACCAGCCGGTGCCAAAGCTGACCTCCGCCCAGGGTAACCCATGACGCCCCCACACAGGGACTCTGGGGGGCCTCCACCTTACCTCTCTGCAATCCATCTCCTGAGCCCAGTGGAAGGGATGGCTACCTCGGCCCCAGGGACCCCCACCCCAGGCCTCCACCAGCCGCCAGCCCGCCTGTCAGAGGGCAGGGGCAGGGGCGGGGCTCAGGAAATCCTTTGAGGGCCCTAGGCCAGAAGGCCAGAGCCAAAGGCCCGAGCAAACAAAGATCCCATGGAACTGGGGGCCCGGCCACCGGGGTCCTGAGTCACCCAGACGCCGCTGCTGGGCGGAGGTTCACAGGAAATTGGAAAATGTGTACAAGCCACTGCTGGAACAGGCAGAGGGGCCTCCGGAGGAAGGGGGTGGGAGGGGGCAGACCCAGCTCTGAAGGGGTAGGGGCACTCAAGGAGTCTTGTGGAGCACACCTCCCCCATGAGCACAGCCTACGGGCCTGTCTGCTCAGGGCTGGAGTCCTGCCATGTGCACACGCACCTCTCCCTTTCTGCTCTGCGGCTGGGACCCTGTCGTTACACAATGCCCCCGCCCCCGTTTGCTCTGGGCTGGAACTCCACCTCTCCTTCCCCAATAACACAAGCTCACAGCCTTGGCCCCTGTGCCCATGCGCACCCATTGCCAGCTCTGGCAGGAACCCCGCCCTTCGCCATGCAGGCTGGAACCCTCTGTACCCGAAGGTTCCCGCCGGGGCGCTGGGCTAGGCCCCTCCCCGTGGCGTGCACACTGTCCGGTGCCCGTGTGCTAGAGAGGGACGCCCCCAAGTGCACGGAGACTTGCCCCTCCCGGGCCTCCGTCTGCTTGCGCACACACATTCGTCTCCCCCCAGGACGCTTCCCCAATGTGCCCGCACGGGAGACTCCTACCTGGAACAATCGATTTGGGGAAACTTTGAGGTCCACCCTGGTGGCCCTGACTGCGGATTCGGACGTGCTCATGGACTGGCCTGACTGGAGGTTCTGAGTCACTTGGGGGTGATTTAGGGACGTTTCCAGGAGGCACAAACGACTTACCCGCAGGGCTCAGGTCTGCCCTGCGAACGTGTAGCAGGGCCCGGGGCAGGGGCTGGGAGGGGACACCGGGAGGGGTTGGGGGTGCGGATCTAGAGGGCGGGGCTGGGCACACGGCGGGAGCTCGGGGCGCCCCGGGCGGTGAATGAGGCCTCCCTGCCCCCCTCGCCCCGCGCCCACAGCCCGGCCTCTCCGGGCGCCGTTCACCTGCCGCGGCGCCCCCTCCTCCATGGCGCCGCTCTGGCCGCTCGGCCCCTCCTCTCCACCGCGCCGGTTCCGGAAGCCCCGGCCCCTCCGCCAGGACTTTCAGACTTGAAACTTCCCGGGAAGCGGCGCCGGAGCCGCGGGATCGGGCGCCCCCTCCCGAGGTCCGCTGGCCCTCCCGGGACCTGGGACCAGCGCCGCCTCTCGGCCGCGCCTGGTCGCGACCCGGATCCCACTCCGGACCCCGAGGCCCCAGCGCCTCCCTCGGACCCGACGTTCCGCGGGATTTGACGCCCAGTGCCCCCTCCTCTGAGGCCACGGTTCCCGCTCTGTGCGACACTGACCCCCGCCGCGGGATAGAAGGGCAGGAAGGGACATTTCCCGGGCGGAGGTTCTCTAGTTGCCCCTCCGCGCGCCCAGAGGAGCGGGCCCGGATGGGGACAGCGCCGCCTGCCGGCCGCGGGGCGCTGCCTGTGCGGCCGGTCCACTCCTAGGAACCCGCCATCGCCTAGCTTCTGCTACTAAGTCTCCGTTTCGAATGTCGTTGGTGTAAAATTGGCTAATCTCAAATCTGTCTCCCCCACGGAGTGGTTAGTCCTGTCTAGAGTCACTATAAGAACGTATGCGTCTAAAAAAAGTGAAACCTCAACCCAAATTAAGCCAAATTACAAATCACAGATGAATAAACCAAACATCTCTCAGTCCCCCATCACTTGACCTGACTGGAGTTTTCTGGTTCAGCCAGTCCACCTTTGCCCTAAAGAGCCCATTGAAAGGGAAAAGGCATTTACACCTTGAGACATAGTCACCCTCTCAGAAAGTATCCAGCCCGCACCCAGTGAACCGGCAGTGGCTTGCCTGTATAGGGTATCCGGGTTCCTTACTGCCTAGTCTGGGGCTGTTTAGCCACTTCCTGACATCCTGTGCTCACCAGCACTTGGTGCCAGGGCTTCATGGAAAGAGCCTGGCCCCAGGGGCCAGAAGTAAGGGTCCAATATTGAATGTGGCTTATTTGCTGACTTGGAATAGGTGCCCTCTAGTGCTTTTACTGAAGGAAACCATGTCAGTTCCACTTTGCCCTGACCACCTCCCTCACAATGGACTGGAAAGTGAAACTGGCAAGCCATGGACAATCCTGGGTTGTCCTGCAGTGGGAAATCAACCAAGTGGCGTCAACAAATGCAAAGCCAACTTGGTTCCCTGGGGGACATGCCTACACTCATCACCAGAGGCTAGTGACACTTTTACAGAGTTGTTGAGGGCTAGACATTAATACATAGTAGGCTAGCTTTGCACATAGTAGGCTCTTTTAAACAGGGGTTATTATCAAGCTACCCTGAACGTTAACCATAATTTAGAAGTGAAAAGACTATCAGTTTCTGATAGCAGGTTATAGGTTTGAGGAAAAAACCATGAATCAAACTAGCAAAGCTCCCCCTTTCAGAAGGGTGTCTATTTCCCATCTTGAGGATCATTTATCCACTCCTACAGGCAGAATGCTGAATTATGTGGAAGAACTCAAAATGATTTTCCAAGTTTGCTGTGAAGTGTTTCACTGCCTCACCTGTCACTAAGGGAAAGGAGTTGAGAAGTAGCAGAATCCATCCATCTTCCCTAATGAACCTCAGGCTGGGCAAACCTACAGGGAAACCAAGTCCTGGGCTGATGGATGGGTCTGACCAGATAGCTGCATCTTGGATGGTGATGGTGATGGTACTTCATGAAACTGCAGTTCTTAGGAAAATTGAAGTTCACATTCAACATCCAGTGAATAGTGAATAGTGCCAACCAGCTCCACACCTAATTGGCTGTTGAAATTGCATACACATCAACCTGAAAGGAACCTAAAACTTCTGAGCAGGATACATAAGGAACGTTCTCCCCTTTCTATGCACTTTTTCTTCTCAATATTGCACACCTTAATCCATCTCCATTTAGATTTGCCTCGCTTGGGTAATATCTGAGTACACAATGTCACCAGCTAATCATGAAGGCTCACATCACACCCTCCACTTTTTAAAAGTCCTCGCTATTCCTGTTCTAATCACAGAACTGCAGTCCTTTCCCCTCAGACTCGTTAAAAAGCAAACTTGTAGTCTTCATAAACACAGCTGCATATTCAGAAGGGAACGGTCACTGCTGGGGTGGGGGATAGACTCTTCAAAATGCTAAGATGTCCTCTTTAAACAATTGAATTGGCTATTCATTCATCTCCTAAAGAACTTGTCTCCATCTTCAGGAAATCCTGACAGTCTTCACTTTTTGCAACAGAATTCCATTCTTGGCAATAGCCAGACAGTTCATAGCAAAACGTAACAAAAAAGGCAGAAAAACTGTTTCTGGGAACAAATGAAACCATGAAACCAGTTGTATTATACAGCAGTAGTGATCAAAATTACCAAATTAATCCAGAAACAATTGCCTAGGAATCCTCTGAAGCCCAAAAATCCATCAAGAGTCAAAAGCTCATACCTTTTAGCAGCCAAACAGCTGACGCAAGTGGAGCAAGCCAGATGTAAAAATGTCAGCCTGCCCAGACACCCAGGTACCCAGATACCCTACCAGACTACCGGGACCGTTTAAACTTTCCGTTTTAGAGCCAGAGTTGGGTGAAACAGTTAGTGGCCTGTTATGGAGGTCAGGCAGTACAGTTACATCTTATAGAAATCAGGACATCACTGGAGATACAAGCAACTTCAACTGCAAGGATGGTCTAAAACAGAATGTTCCTCAAGGTCTTGAAATTAAATGCAAAGACACAAGCTACCGTCCTCTGTGGCTCAATTCATGGAAGTTACTAAGCTCCCCTCACAAGCCCAGTATGGCAAAGCTTTGGAAGAGGATGTCCTCCCTCTTCCTAGAGAAACTCCCCAAACAGCCAGTATCTGCTCATTTCTTTTTAATGTCCTTGTACCAAAGGAGCTTTGAGCCATTCATCTGGCACTTTCCAATACACACTTGCCTAAGGGCCAGCCCAAGAACTCCTCTTACAATTGGGCACACAGCACACCAGCCACTCTGTGCCATTCTCCAGTACACTAAGGTCCCCGACTTCTTTCTCACAGCCTGGCACTCCACAAGATCCGGACGCACACGGGGATCCAAAGGATAATTTCAATAGTTGGGAGGAGATCACCTTTAGGGATTCCTATTTTTTGACATTCCCCAAAATGAAGGAACATTACAAAACTTGGTTAAATGTGACCTATAACCTAAGTGCTATGATCTCACCAGCACATAAAAACCAGTTTTGGTAACCTGTAACTTTATGAAACAAAAACCACAGGCTTACTTAATATTAATTCAAGTGACTATTGGCTTTCCCCCCTAGTGAAAAGTCCATTACACGTTGAGACTAAAAATCAAAACACTCAATCCCTTCAGGAATTTACTGCATTCCAAGTAACAGTAATTTGTCCATGACTTTTATACATACCTTTCCATGTAGATGTTACCTATGCTATCCTTACTGCTGAACTACTTGAGTTTACCCCACTTCCCAGTCACTATGAACACAAATAACAAGGCAAAAAACTAGCTTATCTAAATCCAAAAGCAAGTAACATTTCTCTACAAAACAAGGAGAATGACCCCAGTCAAAAAAAATCTTTATGTTCCTTTATTGGAGCAAGATTCCTGACCAGTATACAGTGATGTATTTACTAAACAGAGACCTGTGCAGAAATTACATACTATCCATCTAGACAGGTTTTCATTACACTTTGCCTATTGATGGAATAGTTCCATTTATAAAGTTTTATACATCAAAAAGCTTTGAATTTGACCAGGCTGTCCATTAATTCATCTCTGAAAAAGTGGCATTTAATTTTAGCTACATTTTACAGCATTAAAAAGCTTATGCATTAGGTAGCTTCTCAAAATGTTATTCTATGCACAACGGCGTTTAGCAGACAGAGCAGAGTCCATTGTCTCACCCAGATTCACCCAGATGGGTCTCATTTGAGCTATATGCTAAATAGCCGATTCTGAGACAAAAGTACTCCTGACCTGAGTTTCTTACCACCAATACGGACTTCTGACTCTGACAGCCCGTCTTCTCGGCCACATTTTAAAGTGCCAATGAAGACATGCCAGCAGTTGCCCCGTGTGTAACTTGGCATTAGAGCACCAGGTCTGTCTGATGGTGGTGGCAGGCACTATTATTATATCCAGGTAAATAAAGGCCCATTTTTTAAAATGCCAATTTGAGATACAAATCGAGGGTACAACATACTCAAAACTGTATTTTGAGCAATCTGGTATCCCCAATGATGTGAAAATTTTCAGAAACTAATGACAAATTGTACCCATGATATTTCCCAGCTATGGAGACATTAAACACATTGATTCAAATCCCTTTACTCAATCCACATAGCCCTGAGGTCATCCTGCAAAGTGCGTATCAAAAAATACGGAGTTATGGTGACAAAGTTTGACAACATGTTATACAAGTCAAACCTGGAAAGTCATATTCAGTATATCTGTTCTGAGAGAAAAGCATCAAATCCTTTGTGTACACATTTAGTTTTATTGTAACAAAGCAACTTGTACACTTTTAACGTTTAAAACTGAGCATCATCTTTCCTTTCCAGTGAAACAAAAAGAAAATTTAAAAATAAACAGGAACAAAATTACAATAGAGAATGTCAATTCCAAACAAGATCCTACAGGTTCTGCTGATTCTCCCATCGAGTGGCAGGGCTCAAGTCATCATTAGGAGAGAATTTTATTTTAAAAGTGTCATCTTAAACTGCAAGGATGTCCGTTAAACATCACAATTAAACATGCCAAAGGAGAAGCCATGTTGTCAAAATGCCCACTTAACCCACCCAAACATCTCAAACCCACCCTTTGCTGACCTTCTATAACCCCATTTTTTTAAGGTTTTTTTCTTTTTTTAAACAAGAGAAAGTAGACAGATACATGTTGGTAAATGCTAACTGTCCATATTCACATAGAGACACAGTGTAATCTCTGAGCCCAATATACAGAGAAAGGAGGAAAAAAGCTAGAATTCTATGCACTACTACACAGGGGCCTAGCACCCTCCAGCTTCCAGCAGAGCTAAGGGAGCAGAAGGTTTTTCTTTTTTCCCACAGAGCACGGTGGTGTTGATTCCATAAAGTTTTTGTTGAGACAGGAAGGGATAAAAATGAATTTGGAACAGAAAAGGGTAGAGATTCTTTTCCCACTGTATTCTGCTCGAAGTATTTTCCCCCAAAATAAGTTGAGACCCATGGTATAAAGGAGAGAAAAGAGACCTCAAAAACAGGGCGACTGAGCACAAGAGGGGGAAAAAAAAAAAAAAAAAAAGACTGCAACTTGCTCCCAGGGACTGGAGAAAATGAAAAAGGAAGGTTGGAATCCATCAGTGTTCCGTCAGTCATCTTCTCCCTCATCCTCCTGTAAGAGAAAAACTGGGCAGTTAATCTTTAGGTTAATTCTAAGATCATTCCCCAACGTTCCCATGGACTATGACGGACTCCGCAGACATAACAACACACTACGGGGACGTCTAATCTCATGAACATACACGTCAATCTGCATCGAATCTCTATGGAAAGACTCAGTGATCTCGTTTCAGATAAAATAACTTTTCCACGTTAACCAAATCATCGGACATCTTTCAGACCAAAGAATCCAAACAAAACCAAATCTATCCCAAGCTGACTATAACAATTTTAGTTTGTCCCAAAACATGCAAATTTTTGTTATTTGGGAGATTTCACAGAATTTGACCAGCTGCACTGTCCATATCACTTTCATTAAGTACTGGCTAGGGAAGGACAGGATTGAGTAGTCATAAAAAATAACCACAAAAGCATAACTACTTAAATGGTTGACACAATAAACTTATCAAAATTTCCTTCAATACTAGATAACAAAAGAGCTTATCTTTCCTACAAATCCTCCCACACACAATTAGCTGAGTTAGTTCCATTATACAATATATATAACCTCAAAAGTAACATGGTGAATTCTTTAAATATCTTCTTTTTGGACTTAACCAAATTTTCTTTTACCTCTCCTTCCTCCCCCTCATCATCATCTTCATCTTCTTCACCTTCATCCTCATCCCCTTCTTCATCAATATCTTCTAATCCTTCTTCTTCTTCATCATCATCATCATCATCTTCTCCTTCCCCTTCTTCATCATCCATGTCAGGAACCTTAAAGAACCAAGAGTCACCTTAAGAACTCATTTTCAAACAAATGAAACAAGTGCACCCTTCAATATAAGAACCTTCTCAACTCACCAAGTAGTACTGTAATGGATTTGGCCAAATATCATCTTTGATGACCTCTCCTAACTCATCCGCACCCGCATCAGAATGGTCAGTAAACCAGGTAAAGAAGCTCTCTGGTTCCTCATGCTGTCTCTTCCTGCTGGCTTTATTCTGCGTTTGACTTGAACGTTTCGTCAAATCCTAAATGGATGGAAAAACTTTTAATATATGCTCCTTCTAACACCTAAATTCCCTATAATTTAAACAGTAAGATTTTAACCCAAAAACATAACAAAAAATGGACATCAATACATTATCTATACTACTGTTCTTATCTAAAAGAAGTTATAAAACATACAGCAGGTAAAGAGAAAGAAGTCCTAGAATTCTAGGTTTGCAAATACTGTTGTCAAATTTGTATGACAAGCTTTTCCCAAAAAGGTACCATCTAAATTTGGCTTTTCATACAGTTAGTTCCACTTTCACAACCATTATCACAACATAGTATGATAATTTACAAAACATTTGCTAATTAAATGCAGGCATAAATGGATCTGGGGAAGTGGCCGGCCATTTGAAGAGGTCAGTCACCAATGCAGAAACCAATAAAATGTAGTCCATTTCTTTAAAAATTTCCACTATAATTTATAATGAGAGTTCCAAGCTATTGTATTTGGCTTTAACACTGAAGTTAAAATTTTTATTTTAAGAATTTGCATTTAACATCATTATCAAAACACCAGTATTGGTAAAGGGTGCAACTCAACCAAAATACACAAAATGATACTTTTGCTCAACAATTCCTCAAATACCTTTCCAGATTTCCATTTGATTTCAGTGGACTTTGAAGATGGATCACCACTCTCATTCAGATGAAATTCTTTGGAGAGAACTTTATTTTCAAAGTAAGGGTTTTCATCAAAATACTGTAATAAATTAGAGAATTAGAAATCAATACAAACAGCTCCTCTAACCAAGCTCAAGTTAATTTCCACAGTGGCAAACAAGATGAGTTACTGATACTTACAAAATCTATTCTGTAACCTGATTTAATATCTTCAAATTCTGTCACTTCAACTCTTGTCAAATAATGCAGCGCCTCTTCATCCTCCTCCCCAAGCAGTGCAGACACTAGACCACCAAATTACAGGTCAAACATGAAACAGACAAGCATTAACAAGCAACTCCAGTCATACCTTTTACAATTTTCCAAATATTAGTGAGCATCTTTGGTTTCATAAATTATTAACTGAAAATCAAACGGCTCAGAGTGTCAGAGCTGTCACCATCTTCTCTCAAGTAATTAAACAGAATCCTCAGAATACATTTTCTTCTAAATAGATAGAAAACATTAATTACAAACAGCCCTTTCTCTGAGTGTTTCAATCTCTGCATGTAACCAACATGTTGGACCCAAGTCTTCAACCAAGGTCCCGCCACACTTTAACAAGTGGACAGCTCATACCCTTTAATGATGCTCTGCCATAACATACCTTGTGGATGGTTGACAAATGTCGTTACCCAAAAATTTGGGATTTTGGCGATCAATTCCGACCTCTTCTGAAAAAATGGTTGGCGGAGTTTGTTATATTTCTGTTCTACTTTCAAAATCTCCTCACTGGCTTGTTCATTAAGTCTGAAACAATGGAAGATACGTTGACAATGGCAGTATTTGACAAATACAAAATTGCTGAGACTACAGAATATTTACTGGTTAGCTTTAGAGCAACCTACCTATTTATAATAACCAAATCACCTAGATTTTTGTAGCTATCGACTCAAGTCAAAAGATATCTGCTTTACCAATAGTCACTCGGTAATTGACAATTCTTAAAATGCGCAAACTGAGCATTTTGGAAACATTGTATATTACTTCACCTACTCTATCACCAGGCTAACTTCACTTCTGTTTCCCTGAAGCAGATCGAGTTAAAAAAAAAAGCTGCTAACCAAGTAACAAAGTTATTAAGGCAAGTCAGAGCAACACTGACGCCATAAATGCTAAACTATCAGAAGTCCACCGCCACAATTCAGACAATGTGTAGCCTTCAAAAGCAAACCCAATCTTTACAAGGTCAATCTACTTTCCTCAAAAACTTTTTGGTGACTACAAATATTTCACAGAAAAGTAACACTGAATCTTCATAATATTTCCATCTAAGTTATAATCATCTCTACTTAGCCAGTGGATACAGATTTACCTGACCAGTTTCAATGACTATCAGACAGTAAGATACATCTCAAAAAACTTCTCCAAAGTAAATTAAGAAAAACTTTACCTGTCTATTTCATTTTGTACTTCATCAATATGTTCAATTGCTTCTTGCTGTTCTTTTTCTGCAATAAAAAGGTGCGTTAAGACTCAATACTAATTAAAAGATAAACTTAGCTTTCCTGTTGTTAACACTGTCTGTGATGTGCATTATATCAATAAAGCTGTTTAAAAAAACAAACTGTCTACTACAAGGCATGCTCTCCACGTGTTCACGCATGTAGTTGACAAATTACTTGTTAATTGAGACTATTTACAAACCATGCTATCTGCTGGGCCACTCAAAATGTTTGCCTGTGACACGCTGTAAGAGTTTCACTACAAGAAAGAGACCAACTGTTAAAGTTTCTATTATGAAAAAAGTAAGGAATAAACCTTAACTAGAGATTCTTAATGTTTATTATTTATCACATCGTATATCTGCAATAGAACACCACCAGCTGTTAACTAGAATGTGGAAACTAACCCATAAACAGTAACAAAAATTAGAACACCACCTATCTCAATAGTAGAATCACTTTTTATAAAGTTAAAAATACAGCTCAGTAGCGACTACAATGAAGACATCAGATGCGCCTACAAAGACAGAGAAGACCCTGGGAACTACCCCGCCACCGTAAACACTCGACTTGACCCTCTTAGAATATGAACCGCAGGATTCGCATCTGACCTTTCTCACCCCACCAACCCAACTTCAGGCGGGCTGACCTCAGACGCGGCCCCACACGATCGTGGAACACACTTACAGGGAGCAAGCCTGAAGTCAGAAACTACGAGCCACAGAAAGCAGAGGAGGAACAGGGGGTGTGCGACGGAAAAGGTGCCCTTTTGTCCGGCAAAGACGGCAAAACCTACAAAGCTAAGTGGGCGTGAAGGGGCCTGATCGCGCGGTACATTTCCGGCAACCATCCCGGGGTTCGCAGCCCCCCTGCCGAGAAAGCCTCTCCGGAAGAGGCCGGGAGCTTTTCTAAGAGCCATTGTCAAGACCCTCCGACACCCCGGCCGCCGCGCCAGCTTCCTCCGCGCGCCGCCGCGCCGGGGTGGCCGTCCCACGTGGGGAGCGCCCGGGGCCGGCCGGAGCATCCTCCGGGGCGGCCCGGGCCCCGAGCGCGGCCGGCCGCGTGCTTCCTCGTGCCCCCACCTCGCCCGGGCTGGAGGCCGAGGGCCGCGCCGGGGCCGGCCTCCGAGTGGGGGCGCGGGGGCGCCGCCCGCGGCCCGGGCGCCCAGGGGGCGCCGCGCGGAGGCCCGGGCGCGGGGCCGCGTCCGGCCGCACCATGTGGCGGCGGCGGCGGCTGATGGGAGCGAGGCATCATGGCGGAGCACAATAAAGAGAGGCTTCTCGGGAGGGAGGGAGGGGGAGGAGAGCGAGGGAGGGGGGAGAGGAAGGGGGGGTCTCCTCCGCCCGCGCCGAGCAGGCCGCAGCGCCCCCGCCTCGCCGCGCCGGCCGCCGCCGCGGCGCCACCCGGCCCCGGGCCCGCGCGCACAAAAAAGGGCGCCGAGGCGCGCGCCGCCCGTCCGCCCGGCGCCCCCCGCGCGCCCCGGGCCCGCCGGCGGCCTGCGGGCCGGGCGGGCGGGCGGCGAAGATGGCGGCGCGGCCGGCCCCCGCCTCGCCCGCTCCTCACCTGAGGTCTCGTCGGCCCCGTCGTGGTTGGAGTTGAGCTCCTTTTTACTGACTTTGGCCGCCGGCGCCGACATGGTGCTGCTCCGCGGTCGGGGGGGGAGCGGGGAGGGGGAGAGAAGGGAAGGCGAAGGGGGCGGGCAGCGGCTTCCCCTCACGCCACACGCGCGGGCGCCCGCTCGGTCCGGCCGCCTCCTCCCGGCGCTCGCTCGCTCGCTCGCCCTCCCCCCGGCTCGCGCGCGCTGCCCTCGCGGCCTGGCGACGAGGGAGGGCTGGGGCGGCGTGCCGGGCCCGGCCCGGGCTCCTGCTTACGGAGGGGAGGCGGCGGCGGGCGGGCAGGCGGCGCGGCTCCCTCACTCACGCTCCGCGCTCCAGCTCGCTGCTCGCTCTCCCCGAGCCGCCTCCTCCTCCACCTCCTCCTCCTCTCGGCGAGGGGCGGGCGGCAGGGCGCAGGCGCGCCAGGCCCCGCGCGCACGCCCCGCCCCCGGCCGGAGAGGCTCGCGCCGCCTCGCCATTGGCCGGGGCGCCGGGACGAGGGGGCGGCGCCGCGGCGCGGAGACACAGGGCCTGGAGAAGAGGCGGGAGGAAGGCACGCCGCGACGTACGGGGCCGGCCCCCCGCGCCGCGCTCCCCTCCCCCGCTTTCCCCTTCTCCGGCCCGACCCGGGACATTTGCGCGCTACGGGGCGCGCGGCGGCCCGAGGGGCGGGGCCTCGCCCGGCTGCGCGCAGGCCCCCCGGCGGGCGCGTCACGTGGTGGCGGCGCGGCTTCCCTTCTCCGCTGGGTGGCGCGGGGTGCGGGGGAGAGGGGGGCTCGCGGCCCCCCAAAAGTGCAGGTCTCGTAGTAGCCGGGCTTCGCGTCGGGGCCCAGAAACACGCCCACCCCGGGGTCTGCGCCCTGGGACACTGCTGGGGCATCCCTCCGTGGGAGAAAGAAGGCAGCACCTCCATTCCATTTTCAGACGGGGAGGCTGCCGACCCGACTAACTCCGGGTTGGCTTGTCTGCAAAGCCCGAAGCTGTCCAGACCACTCACAGGGCCTTTTAGTCCCAGCTCTGCCCAACAGGCTGTGTGCCCTTGGGCAAGTCACTTTCCCTCTCTGTACCTATTTCTGTTACGAAATTATAAAATTGAAAAAGCCTGACAAGTGGGACCGTTGTGTCAGTGGTAAGCAGGGCCTCGCTGAAATGGAAGTCCTCTGAAGGCAGGGCGGTGCCACATTCATCAGCGGGTCCTTTTGGCCCAACTCACTGCCTAGTATTTGCAAGAACGCGTACCGAGTGCTAAGCGCCAGTCTCAGCAAGGCGCAGCATGCATCTCAAGGAGGCTGCACCACTGCTGGATGGCGTCGGCGGTGTTAAGTTCATTTCACCGTGTCAGAGGTGATAGGACCAGGAGGCCTGCGTTAGAGGCCAAGTCTTGAACCACAGAGTAGAGCCAAGGCGCTTCTGTTTAAATAACGCCTTCCTGGGTAATGCAAAGGCACCACACTCTACTCCCTTCTCCAGGGTCTGGAGACAGGGACCACAAAAAGCCTGCACTCTCTCCTGGACGTTTGTAACCAGAATTTAGGGTTAGATTGTTAGCCTTCCAGCACTCACATTTTACTATCGGCTCTTAAAGCTCAAGCAGTGTCCTTAATGTTCAAGACAGTCCATTGCGTGTGATGGAAAAATGTTAAATAATTGGCATCCAGTTCACGGGTACAGAATACAAATGTCTTCTTCAGACTTTCCCCCAAACCCAGAAATTCATCTAATTCTTCCCCTCTAAACCTTATTCTCAGCTGAGTCCAGCTCAATTCATACCTCTCCCAATTGGACAAGCTTTTTAAAGGAAGAATTATTAACACCAGGAATAAGCTGGTAAATGTCTGATGACCAGCTCCCAGAAAAGAAAAAAAACAACACACCAAAAACATGATTTGTAGCATTTGCTGATTTCAGTGGTATACAAACATGCTCACCACGGACAATTTCCTGCTACCACTGTGATGTCACTAAACAGAGTTGGAAGGAAATACTAGGGTCTAGCACACTGCTGAAGCATGTACCATGGGCCACAGGCTGTGACAAGTACATGCATTTTCTCATTTAACCTTCATGAAATACAAAGTAGGTATTAATATCTTCATTTCATAGATAAATTTTTTTTTTTGGTGAGGAAGATTGGCTCTGAGCTAACATCTGTGCCAGTCTTCCTCTACTCTTTGATGTGTGGGACGCTGCCACAGGATGGCTTCATGAGCAGTGTGCAGGTCCGCACCCGGGAACCGAACCTGCAAACCCCAGGCCACAGAAGCAGCGCATGCGAACTTAACCACTATGCCGCCAGCCTGGCCCGAACTCAACTTTTTTTTAATATAAGTGGCAGAACCAAGATTCTAAACCAGGCTAGTGGCTAACAAAGCCCTTGCCCTATGACAGAGTTTTTCCATTTTTTGGGGAAAAAAAAAATGGCCAAAGTAAGAGGAACATTTGAAATCAGGACCTGGTACACACCTACACAATAAACAATGCTTACCTTTACTAAGTGTGATGTGACTTAATCTTCTACTTTATTTTCTTTAAATGCTGGTCGCACTCCACTAAAATGATTTTGTGACTCACAAATGGGATAAAACAGTCTGAAAAACACTGTGCTGAGGGCTGCTGCTTTCATACACAAGGCCTGCTCACAAGTTGGTACCAGTGACCCAGAGCATCTCCTGAGTGCCTGATCTACCAGTGTTTCCCAGGCAGCTGCAGGGGCTCCGGGAGCCTTGTAATGCCTTCTGATTAGGCAATGGGCTTCCAGGCTTCTTCCCACCATCCCAGCCTTTAGAACCATCGGCTCCTCTTCCTGACCTTTCCCATAGCACCTCTCAAGAGGAATGCAGGGAGCACACACTAGGAAGTGGAAGAGAAAGAGAAAGCAAAAGGGCAGTTGTTTCAGTAAACAAGGGAGTGGCATGGACACACCAAGAGATAATTCACCCACCGTGAATTATTCACTGTGGTCTCTCCCTTTTTCCAGCATTAGCTCTGCATTCTCTCCTCAGCCTCTCATCTCACTCTCAGAATTCCTCCCTCTCCTCTCCTTCCTTCCCAGCTTCCTTTGAAGGAGAACCCCACACCTTAAAGACTGGAACAGAGAGACGCTGGCGTTCCCAACACTGCGGCAGTGTCCCAAGATGATGGGAAATCTTAGCTAGGACGGCCTTCAACAGCCACCCTCCCCTGAGCCTCCTTTTTCTGCTCTGTAAAATGGGGTTATCCACAGCACGCAGGGCTCCTGGATAGAGAAGTGCTTAGCAGAGTGCCTGGCAGATCAGTGGCATGAGTTGTTATTTGGACTTAAATGAACCACTTCAGAAGGACTGTGGCTGTACCTTCCGGTTCCTTCTGGTCCTGTTAATTCTCCCAGGAAGCTAACCGGAAGGCCACCAGGAGGACTCATCCACATTTGGCTGCTCACAAGTGGGAAGGAATTTACTGTCCATCTCAAGAGCACTGATTATGAGCCAATCACTGTCTTCAGTGTTTCACTTCTATTTAAGCCTCACAGCAAGCTTAAAAGATAGGTACTGTTGAGCCCATTTTACAGAAGAGGAAAAAAGCACAGCTTATGTCACTTGCCCAACAAGGTCAGACAGCCAGATGGAGCCAGGTTTCAAATCCTGGCTGTCCAGCTTTACCACACTGGAGCGTCAGCTGGGCAGGAGGTGTTTGCATCCCATTTGGAAGGGGATGGACTGAGATCGAGTCAAGTCAAACTTGCCGTGTCACTCAGCAGATCCACAGGAGCACTGCAATGAGGACTCCTCAACCAGTGCTCCTTCCATAAGCGTGACAGGACCTCAGCCAAGTCAGCAAATTATCTCTGTGCTGAGCCAGCCTGCTGTCACATTTTCCTAGGGCGATGCTTTCCTGCCTTCTACCTATCCAAACCCAACCCCCAAGAAGGCCCTACCACATCCCCACTCTATCAGGGAGGCCTGATCACCAGAACAATCCACTTTGTGCCTGGCTCCAAGCTAGGTGTCTGCAAAACTCAATGCAGCCCTTACTTCCAAGGTAAGGAAGGGTTAATGGGGGGAGGGGAAGACATGAAACTGACAATTACAATGTAACAATGTAAAGGCCAGGCTGGGGTGACTCTAGGTGCTGCAGAAGGGAGCTCCCAACGCCCAGCAGGTGTGGCTCAAAGGAGAACGCCTGCAAGAAGTGACCTTTCAGCAGAGCTGGAAAACAGGGAGCTGTGCACAGGCAGAGAGAGGAGAGTGATCCAGGCAGAGGGCAAGTGGGCGTTCAGGCCCCCAGGTGAGAGAATCAAGCCCCAGGAGGTGAAGAGAGGTTAAAGGTGCTGGAGGGAGCATGAACCTGCAGAGGTCAGCAGGGGCCAGGTGGGGAGTGCCCCGGAAGTCTCTTAGTCTATACCTCGAGGGCAAGGGGAAGGCCAGGAAGGGTTTCAAGCCAGTCACGTGATTGGCTTTGCTTGGGCTGGGTGGAAGGAGGAGGTGGCAGTAATCTGGGCCAGAGTTGTGAGCAGGCGGCAGCAGCAGGAAAGAGAGGTAGACGAATATGAGAGGTATTGAGGTAGAACCACCAGGGCTAGGGGATCTGGTGGGACATGGAGAGGTAAAGGAGAGGAAAGGGGTCACATGTGTGTCCCCAGCCTCAGGCTGGCTAGTGGCGCCACTTACGAGGAGAGGAAACCCAAGAGGAGTCAGTTTGAGCCGGGGGGGGGGGGGGGGGGACAAGTTCGGTGTTGGTGTAGGGTGGGGGCAGGGATAGCCCCCATGTGCTCCAGGTCTCCCAGTTCCACCCCTTCTGGTTGTTTCTTCACATAAACCTAATCCACTCACATGCTTAAACCCCTTCAGATGAGTTTGGGGTCACATCTCAAAAGGGACAGAGCAAAAACAAATCACTCAAGAGTCAATCCTTGCAACTCCCTTAAGTCTCCAGTAAAATGTAGTGTAGGGACATACCTCCCTTTGGCAAGTTCACAGAGGTCGTCGATGTCCCTTCCGGCTTAGGGGCAGGAGGCAGTCTCGGTTTCTTCGTTTGAGGTGGGAGCGAATTCTGGCGTTTGGGGGCCATGCTGTGAAGAAATCCAAGAATCAGACCCAAGTGAAGACGCGCGTGTCTGGAGGAAGCTCAGAACTGAGGCTGCCCCATGTGACGGACGTTTAAATCTGCTCAGGAGCCGCCCAGCCTGGAGGGGATATTTACATGACAGTGGGACACACACTCCATTTCCCCTCCCCCAATCTCATCCCTTCCCACCCACCCTCCAATCAAGATCAACTTCTTTTTCTTGTTCTCTGCATTTCTCTGCAGGAGCATTCTTGGTGTTGGGTGGGCAGGAGAGGTATTTCCTTGTGGGGAGCAGTTCCTGCTTTCCAGAACCCTCCTGGTCTTGACTTGAAACACCAGCTGCCCATCCCCCAGTCCTTTCCCAAATCCCCTAGGTAGGCAGCGCTGCCCCCATTGAAAAATTGTCCTCTTCTTTTTTTCCTTTGGCCTCCAGAAGACTTAAATGTGCCCTTGCCTCACCTCAGCCTGGAATGTTCTTCATTCCCTCCACCCCCCACCACCATGTCTGGCTAACTCCTTCCAACCTCCAAGGGATAAATGAATGTTGAAATAGAGGATTCCCAATCAAGAATTACAAAGGAAGAGGGAAAAGCAGGTACCCTTGAGAGGACTTGGAGCAGCCATTCATTCTTCACTCATTTCGGAAAAGGATAGAAGGTTAAGAGTTCCCAGAACCTGTAGAAGACATCTTGTCTGGGGGTCACAAACCCTAGTGCCTTCTGGGGCCTGTCAAGCAATAACTATGAGTAAGGCAAGCAACTGGAATTCACAACAGCTAGTGGAAGGCAGCTTGGTACAACCACTCTGGAAAACTGGGTGCCAGCTCTGCCGAAGCTGAACGTGTGCCAAGTTACTGTTACCCAGCGGGCTATATCCTCAAAAGAAATGCATACCGGTGTGCACCAGTGTGTGTGATAAATATGTACAAGAATGTTAATAGCAGGGAGATTCATAATAGCCAAAATCTGGAAACAATACAAATGTCTGTCAATAGTCAAAAGAATACATTATGAGATATCCATACAAGGGAACACAATAAAACAATGAAAACGAATGAGCCACAGCTACATGCCATGGTGTGAATGCAGCCTGCAAACATAATGTGGCGTGAAAGACACAAGACAAAATAGGATAGGCTGTGTGATTTCACTGGTATAAAATACAAAAACAGGCAAATCTGATCTATACTGTTAGAAGGGGTTATTCTTGCCTTGGGGAGGGACATCATTGGAAGGGGGCATTCAGGGGCCTCGGGAGTCCTGGGGATACTCCGTTTCTGGATCTGGGGCTTGGTACACCAGTGTGTTTGATTTATGAACCCCATGTTGCCATATCTCTGATTTTTCTAAGGAGAACCCAGAGGTACACATTTTTTATGTAAACTCTCTGGATTTTAAAATGTTAGCAACTAAGTAAACATTTTGAAACATACCTTGTGGGGGCCAGCCTGGTGGCATAGTGGTTAAGTTTGCGCACTCCACTTTGGCAGCCCAGAGTTCGCAGGTTCAAATCCCAAGCATGGACCAACGCACTGATCATCAAGCCATGCTGTGGTGGCATCCCACATACAAAACAGAGGAAGATTGGCAACAGATGTTAGCTCAGGGCCAATCCTCCTCACTAAAAAAATAAATAAAACACTTTGTGGACCAGATAAAACGTGGTCAGGCCACTTTCAGCCTATGGACGGTGAGTTTGCCACTTCTGAGATAGTGCAATGATTTTCAAATTTTTTTTGTTGGTTTTGCTTTCCCCCGTTGATTACCCTCCTGACAAATCTTAGGCATAAGTCAATGATGTCAATACTGATAAAAGGCTGAGCTCTTTCTGGTGGAAGATTCCACCACCACCACCTCTTGCTCCCATCCATCCTTCTACTCTTTATCAGCTTCTGAGGAATTTTGAACTCCTTCTAACACATTTTGAAAGTCACAAGCATCTTGGTTTTATAGATGGGCAAGCTGAGACCTGAGAGAAATGATTTACCCAAGGTTGTGAGGAGAGTAACTGAGTTATAGCTGGAACGAGGGTTCTGGGGTCACTTTATCATAGGGATGTGCTTTCTAACCAGCCTAAGCCTCAGTGTTTATACCTGTAAAATGGATGATAATAATACCTGCTTCTTTGTTTTAGGATTTTCAACTTGAGGACAAGGGGTCATCTTTTCTCTGTTTTTACCACAGAAATTGTCCAAAAACAATATGGGAAACAAAAATGAAAACCCCCTTTTGATGAAACTGGGAGTCAGCTAAACCCCAAACCACAGAATAGGTGGTTAGATGGCCAAAGCAGTGGAGAAGCAACAGGATGTGTACAGGAAGAGAGGACAGACACCCTGGCTACAGATTTCTGGGAGGATCAGCTCTGGAAGCTGAGGGGCAAACCCTAATCCCTTGCTTACAGCAGCCAGAACGGGATGTACAGACTGGAAGCTGCACTGAACAGGTTCCTAGAAACAAAGGAGAAGTGGCTACATGAGAAGTAGCCCAGAGGAGCTTCACAAGACCAATACAAATTAGAACTACCTTAAGATTCCTTTTTTTTTTTTTTTTTTTTAACCCACCAACCGGAGATCCAGAAGTTTAGAAACACCCCACCTGGGAGAAGCTGTGAGGAGAGGCGCTCTCCTTACTAGTGGCAGCTTAAATGGATACAATCCCTTTGGAGGGCAATTTAGCTCTCAGAGTATCTATCAAAGTGCAAAAGTACATACCCTTGACCCAGAAATTCTCCTAGAAATTTATCTTACTGATTCATTGCACAGCTGTGAGATGGCCCCTGTAGGAGGCAATTCATTGCAACATTGTAAAAGAAGAAGATTGGAAACAACTTAACCACTTCTTTAGGCTTCTGGGGACCAAAGGGTGTATCCATGCGATAGAATGTTCTGCAACCCTCAAAGCAAATAGGGAACCAGAGCTATGGTGAAGTGAAACAAGCTAAGTCCTAAACCAAGTAGTTTGTATGTTACCACTTGTATAAATAGGGGGTAGAAAAAAAATACATGTTCACTTATTTGCCTGATACCTGTAAGGCAGCTCTTGAAGGACTCCTTTGAAGGTGATAACACGGCCATCCCTGGGGAGGGGACTGGGTGGTGAGAAATGAGAGGACAGGGATAAGAGGGAGATGTTTCATTCTTAACCCTGTTGTATGTTTTGAATTTTGAAACTTATGAATATATTACATTAAAAAACAACCACCACCACCAAAGATTACCTGAGCTCCCGTACTTAGAATCACTTAGATCACCTAAGTATAGCACCCACTTGGTACATGTCAGCTTAAATTCAAACATACAAGACCCCACCTTTCCTTTCCTCTCCAGCTTCCAAAATGTTAACTTCCTGGATTCCCAGAGGTGTTACTAGGCAACTGTGCAACTCTGCTCCATTCCAGAACGGGCTGCAGGCAAGGTGGGGGCAAGGCAAATGGCCTCCCTCCACCCCACCCAAAAGTTGACAGGTACATGATGTTCCGTAACCCTGGGACCAGGCTCCCTCTGGGAACCAGAAGTTTCCAAAACATCCAAAACACCGTATTGTTTAGTTATGTGTGTGCACCGCAGGATAGCTATAAATAGCTACCATTTATTGAGCATTAGCTGTACGAGAGGCATTCGCTAAGCATTATCCTTTTGAAACTTCCCATCAACCTTTCCAGAATAGTATTATGTCCTTATTTTACAGATGGGAGAATCAAACCAAACGAAGAATCGACACTCAAAGAGTCTTGTCCCAAAATCAAAGGAATAGGAATAGAAGAGCCAGGATTTGAACCTATGTCTTTCTGACTCCTCTGCACCACTTCTGGCCCTAATGTGAGCAAATGGATAGCTACCCAGAGCCTGGTTGCCAGGTCAGCCCAGGACACACCAAGGCTTGTCTCTGAGACACGCACAACCCCAGGAGATTATCTCTGGCCATCTCCTGGTAGATTTCCCTTCACACTTCTCAGGACAGAGGAGGCTCTAGGGTTAAGACAACCTTTTGTCTTAACTGGGTGCCAGAGTCTGAAGGTCACTTGATTCCTCCTTCATTGTCCCCACCTGTGCTCTGGTTCCCTAGGACTCATTAAAAAGTTGCGATAGCATTTTTATTAAAATTTAGAAAATTAACAACTAAAACTACACAGTGTTATAAACTATTAAGGCATCAATAAAAAAAATGGTAAAAAAAAAATTTTAGAAAATTAATGGGGCTGGCCCGGTGGCATAGTGGTTAAGTTCGTGCACCCCGCTTTGGCAGCCTGGGGTTCACAGGTTTGGATCCCTGGGGCAGACCTACACACTGCTCATCAGGCCGTGCTGTGGCAGCAGCCCACATACAAAATAGAGGAGGATGGGCATGGATGTTAGCTCAGGGCCAATCTTCCTCAGCAAAAAATAAATAAATAAATTTAGAAAATTAGAGTAAGGCAAAAAAGGTTATACAAGTATCCCACCATCAAGAGATATAGCAACTACTAATATAACCTACTTACATAATATAACCTGTCATATAACGTGTATTCCTGTGCATTTAAAACATGGGGATTATAGTATAAAAATGGCCTTTTGTCTAATTTTTCCCATTAACAATTTTTTAAACATTTTTTCATGCTATTATATATTCTCCTATGACAACACTTTTCATTGCTGCTGAGTAAATGTGCTGTAGTTTATTTAACTAAACCTCGACAATTGAAATTTAAGGTGTTCCTACTATTTCATCATTATAGGCAACGTTGTGATGAATATCCTAGCAACAAAATCTGGCACACATGCATGACGGTTTCCTTAAAATACCTTCCTAGAACTGCAACTGTTGAGTGAGAAAGTATGTAAAATAAAAAGGGTTTTTAATGTGTTGCCCAATTGTCCAGTTGCTTTCCTGTAGGGTTTGTGTATATTTCACTAAGCCCTGCCTCATTCTCGGAAGTTCATATTTGGTAGGTGGAAATTTTTGTCTCAGAGTTGACATTACTAGTGAGACAGGGCAGTTTTTCATATGCTTCTTGACTGATGGGATTTCTTCTATTGTAAATTTCCCATTCATGTCAATTTGCCCAATTTCCTATTAGGATGTTTCTCTTTTCTTTGTTAATTTATAATTGTATTTTACATATTAAGCATATAAGCCTCCTCTCTTATATATTGTGAAATATTTTTCCCTAGGTTAGTATTTGCTTCTCATTGTATTTTTAGTGGTTTTTTAATTTGGGGGGAGACTCACTAAAGTATTTTATTTTTATGCAGTCAAGGCTCTTGATTTCTTTTTTAATTGAGGTAACATTGATTATAACATTATATAAATTTCAAGTGTACGTCATTATATTTTGACTTCTATGTAACCTACATTGTGTTAACCACCAAAAGTCTAGTTGCCATCCGTCACCGTTCAAAGGAGCCCCTTTACCCCTTTTGCCCTCCCTCCACCCCCTTCCCCTCTAGTAACCACCAATTTATTCTCTGTATCTATGTCTTGATCTTTTCTTTTCTTTTTAATGGTTTCTGCCTTTGGTGATGCTTAGAGAGAAATCCTCCATCCCAAGATGATGTAAATAATCATCTGTGTTTTCTTCTTGTATTGGTATATCTTCCTGTTTAATACTACAAGTTATAACCCATCTAAATTCATTCTAGAGTATGATGTGAGGCAGGAATATAATTAGACCTTTTTCCAAATGATTGGTCAGTTGATCCAACACATTTTTTAAAGTTCAATGCATGTTGATTAAATCTTTTTATGAGAAAGCTCCAGTTAAAAGTGATGGCAAATGTAAGGATGGATGGGACACAAACCATCTCTCACTGAATAACTTTGAGGTTCATAAGGTTTAATTTTACCCAAATAGCTGTTTATACATTTTGTTTGTTTGTTTGTTTGTTTTTGTGGGGAAGACCAGCCCTGAGCTAACATCCGTTGCCAATCTTCCCCTTTTTGCTGAGGAAGACTGGCCCTGGGCTAACATCCGTGCCCATCTCCCTCTACTTTACATGGGACGCCGCCACGGCATGGCTGACAGGCAGTGCGTCGGCGGGCGCTCGGGATCCGAACCCGCGAACCCCGGGCTGCCAAGCGCGGACTAAACCGCTGCGCCACCGGGCGGCCCCTGTTTATACATTTTTGAATGGAACTGGTGCGGCAATTCATAACATTGACGAAAGAAATACCGGAAATGACTGGAAGAAAATTTGCTTACATAGAACCATATTCATTCATTTAATCAGTCAATATTTATTGAGTGTCTAATACATGCCAGGCAGCAAGATTATGATAAGTTCTTAGAACAATATACAAATAATAAGGCAAGGCCTTCCTAATGAGCTAGCATTTGGACAGAGACCTCAAGGAAGTGAGGAGCAGGCATTGTGACCATCAGAGGAAGAACATTCTAGACAGAGAAATAATAAGGGCTAAGCCCTAAGGCAGGAGTGTGTTCCAGGAGAAGCAAGAAGGTCAGGTCATTGGAATGGGGTAGATGATGGGAGCTAAACTCAGAGGGTGTTGAAGGCTCCAGTCTTTTTTTTTTCCATTTTTTTTTAATTGATGTCTTAGTTTATAACACTGTCGGGTTTTAGTTGTACATTTTTGTTTGTCCGTCACCTTGTAGATGTAACCCTTCACCCCTTGTGCCCCTTGGTAACCACCAATCAGTTCTCTCTGTCCGTGTGTTCACTTATATTCCATATATGAGTGAGTTCATGCAGTGTCTGTCCTTCTCTCTCTGGCTTATTTCACTTAACATAATACCCTCTAGGTCCTTCCATGTTGTTGCAAATGGGACAATTGTGTCTTTTCTTATGGCTGAGTAGTATTCCATTGTATGTATATACCACATCTTCTTTAACCAATCTTCAGTTGAGGGACACTTGGGTTGCTTCCACTTCTTGGCTATAGTGAATAATGCTGCAATGAACATAAGGGTGCATACGCCTCTTGTGATGGTTGATTTCACGTCCATTGGGTAGATGCCCAAGAGTGGTATTGCTGGATCATACGGTATTTCTATTTTTAATTTTTTGAGGACTCTCCATACTGTTTTCCATAGAGGCTGCACCAGTTTGCATTCCCACCAGCAGTGAATGAGGGTCCCCGTTTCTCCACAACCTCTCCAGCATTTGTTGTTATTTGTCTTTGTGATTATAGCCATTCTAACCGGTGTAAGGTGATATCTCAGTGTAGTTTTGATTTGCATTTCCCTGATGATTAGTGATGTTGAACATCTTTTCATGTGTCTATTGGTTGAAGGCTCCAGTCTTGTAGGACTTGTGGGCTATGATAGGGTCTCTAGATTTTTCTGCCTTGGGCATACAAAATTCAAAGCTGATTAAGACATGCCTGTGTCTTGAATGAGATCATAGTCCACATCAAAAACTGTAATAAGTATGAACAAAATTCTATAGGACTAGAGAAAATGCAACAAATAAATCTACTGGCAGAAATCTGAGAAGGTAGAGTTTAAGCGGGATCTGTAAGAATGGTTGGTACGGGATTTCTCTTAAGGGTGATGAAAATGTTCTAATATTGATTACAGCGATGGTTGCACAATTCTGTGAATATACTGAAAATCATTGAATTGCACGCTTTAAATGGCTGAATTGTACAGTATATGAAGTATGTCTCAATAAGGTTGTTAGAGTTAGAAAAAAAAAGAATGAGCTGGAGTAGATTCTACATCAAGTAGAATGGACGTACATTTTAGATAGAAGGAAGTTTTGGTTTGGGGAGAGTATTTGCAAGGAATTTTCTCTTTAAATGTTAAGAATTCCCTTGTTCTGAGACTTTGAAAATTGCAAGGAATTGACAGCTCAGCCTTTCATGGAATGAATATATGTTGCTAGGCACTGGGCTGGGCCTTAGGGTTGCAAAAATGACAATGATGTAGCCTCATAATTCAAATCTCGTAGACCAGTGGAGTGTGTGTGCTCACAGGGATATGAGGGCAACAGCATTTATTGAACAATTTAAGTATTCCATTCTACTCTGAAATATCACCTTTGACACACATTAAAAAATATACTTAAGTCTGTTTCTGGACTTGCTATTCAGTTGAATTGATATCTATGATTATTTCAGTCAACTCCACATTCTTTGTATGATTTTACTTGGACTATTTCTCCCTCTCTTTTTTTTAAGAGCTTCATTCAGGTATAATTTACATGCCATCTATTTCACTCATTTTAAGTGTACAATTCAATGATTATTAGTAAAATTTACAAGGCTGTACAACCCTCACCACAACCTGATTTTAGAACATGGTCATCACCCCAAAAAAGAAACCTTATACCCATTCCCAGCCCCAGACCCAGGCAGCCATGAGTCTACTTTCTGTCTCTATAAATTTGCCCTTTCTGGACATTTCATATAAATGGAATCATACATGTCATCTTTTATGTCTGGCTTTACTTTATCTATTGCTTAATATGTGGTGGGACCTGGCTTCCTTCAGTATTCTGCAATTTTAGGAAATTTATTGGACCTTCTTATGGGTTTATTCTTCCAAATGAACTGGAACAAAAGTCATGTTCACAACCCATTTTATAGATCAAAAGGGATCACCTGCTAGGTCTCAACTTAATCATTTATTTTTTCTCTGAATAAATCTTGACTCTAAAAATCAAATCCATCTTCAAGAGACAGAGGATATTTTTATTTTTAAGGGCTATCAGAGTAAAAAGATAGTTCCAGAAGTTATTACACTGAGTTAAATTGTAGCCCCAGAATAAATGCATCATAATCTTACAAGGTAACTAATGGAAGGGCACTCCATGTGTAAGTTGTGATTTGCTTCCTACAAACAAAATAAATTGATATACCCAGCTGCATGGCAAATCATTCTTCCTTTCTGAACCTCAGTTGCTTGTCTGTAATCTGTATAATGGGCACTGTAACCCCTATGCTTTGGAACCATGAATGTCCCTTGCTTTACCGCTGCTCTGTCTGAAGGATCACACCAGCTCCAAAACACAAAGAGCATATGCAGAACGGGCACTTTAAATATGGCTATTATTAATTAAGCTCTTTCAGGTGCCAGACGCAGTTAATCTTCACAATGACCAGGTGTGGCAGTTATTGTTATCATCCCACTTTATGTGTATTCATTGAAGGTGGGCACACATTTATTGACGACCTATAGTGGGTGAGCACTGGCCTGGCACTGGGAAACTTGAGGCTGAGGAGAAGACAGTCCCAGCACAGGGTAGAGTGGGAAGACACACGTGGCAAAACAGGAGACAGAGTGAATGTGTCATACTACATTGAGAAGGCCACGAAGAAGGCAGCTAACCAGGCTTGCAATGGAGAATAACAGGGAAGGCCTCTTCCCATCAAGTCTTCAGGGAAGGTCAGTCTAAAAAGAAAATCTTCGCTCTCAGACTTAAAAAATAAAAAGGAGACAATGCCTTGCAGATCTGGGAGACAAGTGGTCCAGGCAGAGGAAACTGAGGCACAGAGAGGGACAGGAAGGGCACAAAGTCACACAGCGACTGCACAGAAAAGCCAAGACTTGCAACTCTAATGCCAGACACCAAACTCCATGACATTTTTAACAATCAATCATTAACTGGCTTGGGGGCTCAAACACAGCAGGTCCTAAGAAAAATCGCCCTTGTTGGATCCTGGGTAGACAGATGGCTGGTAAAGGCTGGGGCTCAACCTACAGCCACACCTGTGAGTTTGGGGAGAAGGAGTTATCATCCTGGGTCCCAGATGGGAAAGGGGGCGGGAGTTTTACCCCTTTGTCCTTCCCTTCCTTCCCGCTCAGCTCTCCAATTCTCACTCTGACGAAGCTGTTTTAATGAGTTTATTAAGGCTCCTTTGTCTTCAGTCTACCTTTGAGCTGGGGCCTTTCCGGGTGGGGGTGGGGGGTGGGATGGGGCCTGGGCAGGGCAGAGGCAAAGGCCAAGGGGTAGAGAGAGGGTGGGGCAGGCAGGGAATCCTGGGGCCTGGGGGGACTGAATTCACCTCTCAAATGTCACCTCCTCCAAGAGGCCTTCCTTGTCTGCCCTGGATAAAATATTTGTTCCCAGATGCACCCTTGTCCTTCTCTGTTCCCTTCCTCTGCTTTATTTTCCTTCTGGTCCGTGCCTTATAGTAGGCATTAAATTAATATTTGTTGAATAAAACAGTTATTTGTGCTCTTCCGTGTTGAGAGGCTTGGGGTTGGGCCTTTAATCACTACTTCCTTCCCACCCCACTCTCCATCCCTCCAGTAGTGACCACCTCCTCATCCTAATGACCCTACACTTCTTCCAAGCACTTTTCACCCTGTAATCACGTGCACAGTGTCATTGCTGAGTGTGCATTCCAAGAAAGCAGGACTGTCACCTGCTCTAAGCACAGTGTCTGACGCATAGGAGGTACAGGATAATCATTTGCGGAGTGAGTGAGTGAGTGAATGAATGAATGACGGATAAGGGCGTCCCAGGGTTGATCTGGGAAGCCTACGTGTGTGACTTTGAGGTAATGACTACTGCCCAGAACTCTATGGGATTTTCCTCTTCCAAGCAGCTCTGATTTCACTGAGACCGCCTTTACTCTCTTTATAGTTCTGGAATTCCTCTTGAGTAAGTGGGTCTTAAACTTCAAAGCACGAAAGAATGACCAGGGAGATGGAGATCCCAGAGCCTACCTTAGAGATAAGGAATTAGTGGGGCTGTCCTGGGCTAAGGGAATCTAGTTGTTCACAATCCCTTCTCCACCAGGCAGTCAGGCATCTTAAAATACATAAATCCGATTGTCAGTCTCTTGCTGAAAACCCATCGACGGTTTCCTGGTGCCCTAGTGATCAAGTCCGAACTCCTTGTCCCTTCAGTACCCATATGGCCTGTCCACCTGGTGCATCAGTGCCCCGGGTTCTCTCTCGCCTTGGGTACTTCATCACAGAGCTATTCTTTCTAGCCAGAAGACTCTCTCCTGCTTCCTACTCTCATTTTCACCTTCAGGTTGTCCTCACCTGGCTGTCTTATTTTTCTTCAGTCTTCAACCTAGAAGCCCTCTCCTCCTGGAGGCCCTTTCTGATCCCCAACTGCACGAGGGCCCTCTGCTGGCCACACATCCCTAGCCATTGCCCTGAGCTGACACACGGGGTACAATACACGGGGTATTGTAACTGTCTCTCTCGTGCAACTGTAAGCTTGTTGAGGGCAGAAACTATCCCAGTCCCCAGAACCTAGCACCATCCCTGGCACATGATTGGTGGCAACCTGGGGGAAGACAGCACTCATTTGGATGGCCAATCATGTGTGTGTGTGTGTGTGTGTGTGTGTGTGTGTGCTGAGAATCTACCCCGTGCCTGGTGTTACTCAGGACTATTCTTTCCCATCTTTTAAGGCGAAGCCTGTTGTGTGGTCCTCTGATGTCGTACAGCTTGGTGGTAATAACAATGTTAATAATTAAGAAGTATCAAGTACTGATAACACACTGGGCACTGTTTTGTGTGCTTGCTATCCAAGTGTTAACTCATTTGGTCCTATTTCAACCCAATGAGATAGGCCCTAGTATCCCAATTTTACAAACGAGAAAATTGAGGCGCAGGGTAAGGAATGCTCCTTTAGAGAAAGGAACATTTTGAATCAGGCAGTTCTGGGTTTTAATCCAACCTCCACCTCCACCTCACCAACTATGCATGACCTTGGGCAAGTCACAAAGGTCTCTGAGCCTTTGGTCTCTCCCACATCTGTGAAATGTGAGTCACAATAATCCTTGACCTATTAGGATGTTGTGAGAATTCATGCAAAGTGCTTAGCACATGGTGAGAATGCCATACACGAGTAGGTGTAATTATAATATATTATAATTAGTTGTTCCATCCTTTGCACACGATATAGACATCCAAAAGTTGAGTTGTTTACTAAATAGAACTGAATATTCCTACAGTAATTGCCACCAGGGTTTAAAAATGGGGATGCCTTCTTTTTTGACTCTTTGCAAGAGCCTCCTTGAATGCATTTGAACATTCTCTGAACACACATCTATTAAACTTTTTGTGCAGCAAGAAGTAGAGGTAGGAAGCAGGAGGCTTCCTGGAAATGGTCTGACAGGCAGGGTGAGACCCAGTTGAGATTTAGAAGGGGCTCAGCCCTGCCTGTAAGGCTGGAAACTGTACTTACTGATGACTAGATGTTCATTCAATCAGTCTTTACTGTGTGCCAGGCACAGTGCAGGGCTCTGTGATAGATATGGTCCCCATGTTGGTGGAACTGACCCACTGTAGCAAAGACAGGCATTACTACCACATGACTTAATTACAATTTTTTTCTTTTTTTTTTTCGTAAGGAAGACTAGCCCTGTGCTAACATCTGTTGCCAATCCTCCTCTTTTTGCTGAGGAAGATTGGCCCTGGGCTAACATCCATGCCCATCTTCCTCTACTTTATATGTGGACGCCTGCCACAGCATGGCTTGATAAGCAGTGAGTACATCCGTGCCTGGGATCCAAATCTGCAAACCCCGGGCCGCCAAAGAGGAGCGCACAAACTTAACCACTACACCACGAGTCCAGTCCCTTTACTTAATTACAATTTCGAGGAGTGCTCCAGAGGAGACAAACTCAGTCCCATGAGAGCCAATAACAGGGGCTTGGGATCTGATTCCCTTAGTAGGTAACACTTCCAAGGAGGCCTGAAGGTCAGGAGAGCAAGGAGAAGCATCCCAGGTGCAGGGAGGGTGCATGGAGGCCAGAGGCCGGGTGGAGGAGTTTGTTTTTCTTCCCCTGAAACTTTTTGCTTGAGGAAGATTGGCCGTGAGCTAACATCTGTGCCAGTCTTCCTCTACTTTATATGTGGGTTGCCACCACAGCATGGCTGATGAATGGTGTAAGTCTGTGTCTGGGATCCGAACCTGTGAACTTAGGCTGCCGAAGTGGAGCACACTGAACTTAACCACTATGCCGTGGGGCCAGCCACTGATGGAGTTTGAATTGCTGTCAGTGTGTCCGGGAATGGACCAGAGTGCCTGCTGCTTCAGGACAGGAGAATGAGGATTGGAGAAATACCACAGGGCCCCTTGCTGCCCAACTGCTCCTTCTCCTCCTCCTCTTCCTCCTCTCCCTCCTCTTTTTCCTCCAGTGAGCCCTGCTCTCCCTTTCAGCCTCCTCCTCTCTGGGACATGTGTCTCCTGAAGACTCTCCCCCTGAAAATGTTTCCCAAACTGTCCTGCCCACCCAAGGGATGATATTCTCTCCAGCACAGCTAAGCATTCATCTGTTCATTCTTTTCACAAATAAGCCACATAAAACTTGAATGCTACAAAGAGAGAAAAATAAAACTTAAATTACCCAGAGGCAACTGCTATCAATATTTGGATCTGTACTTCTAGGTTTTGTTAAAAACATATATTGTTATCAAAACAAGATACACTGTAGATAAATTGCATTTTATAAAAACTTTAATATGCTGCAAACATTTTGCCACATTTAAAGATCTCACATAACAACACTTTTAATGGCCACCTGAGATTCTATACCATGCGTCAGAAATATTCAACCAAAGGCCTACTGTCCATTCTTTCTCAAATGTTTAGTGAACACCTGTGGTGTGCCTGTGCCATGACTTTCACTGAAATTTAGGCAGACTGCAGGACCTTATTATTATCATAGTAATACTATTATAAATTATATCTTGCTGAATATCCTTGGGGCTCAGTGTGTGTGCGAATGTGTAATTACTGACTCAGGAAAAATTCCCAAGTAGTAGGATTCCCAGATTAAAGAGGAAGCACACTTTAAGGTCAAATTACCCTCCTATTAGGTTTTACCAATTTACACTCACACCCACTTCCTGTGTTTAGCCTCCTAATAATGTCCATTACTTTCTCTACTTCCTCCTTTGGTTCCTAAACCCTCTACAGGCTGGCGTTTGTCTCCACTACTCCACTGAAATCATTCTCACTAAGGCCATCAGACATCATCCAGAATGCCAATTTCATTGATTGGTCTGTTTTCTGGCCTTATCTTCATTGTCCTGTTTGTGGTACTTAACACCTTGGACCACCCTTCTCTTCCTGAAATATTCTCCTTCCTTGGTCAGGTAAAGCAGATTTAGTCTTTCTAGCCTCATTTTACAGCTAGGAAACCAAGGGCCAGACGGTACCAAATCTATTCAGGGCTTCTGATCCCGGCCTCCCAACTCCCACAGCCTTGAGCCTCTGTTTGAGTCTGAGTTTTGGAATCCTCGGTGATGTGTGCAGACTCTTCTAGCGTTAAGAGGGCCTCACATGGAGAATTTTGTCTGGTTCTACTTTTTATCTAGGAAGAAATTTCTATTGCATTTCATTTTTTTCCAGCATTGAGAATCTAATCTGTCCTCACAGCCTCGGCTGGAACAGGGTCCTAATGAGGGCGCAGTCAAGTGAGCGAGTGAGCGGTGGTGCAGAGGGGCCCCTAACTGGGCAGGTTTCCATCCCTGCGAGTTCAGGGATAGGAAGAAAGCGCCCGGAGGACATGGCCGGAGGATCCCCGCCGAGAGACTCAGAACTGGGCTTTGGGGCCAAGCAGCCATCCGCGGGGTCTTGGGCAAATGTGATGAAGGCTTTACTGGGTGACCTGGGGCAGTTGATTCTCGGACCATCAGCACCCTAATGCGACATGTAACAGTTGGTTCTTTATAGAGTTGTTTTGAGGATTTAATACGATCAACAGACATAAAGCTCTGGGCTCTGCCGGACACACGGCAGACACTCAAGAGCTGGTAGTTTTTCGAGTCTTCACTTTTGATTTAACAAGCATTTTTCTATAGTTGACCTCGTTTGGACCTTCCAACTATTCAATCACGCTCTGGATCCGCACATGGATATTTTAAGTCACCATTCTATTGAGGCAGAAACTGAGGATCAGGGGGCGAGCGCTTGGCTTCGAGGTGGCTGCCAACTGGAGCCGCGCGGTCCCCGGCTCTGCTAGCAGCACCATGCTGCTCAGCCAGCTCTGCGCCCCCAGGCCCCGCAAGCCGCCAGCCCCCCGCGGCCGCAGCCTCGCGCAATAGCCTCTGCGCCTGGCCGCTCAGAGCCATCTTTGATCCTGGCATGGATGCCTCACTTCCGCACTTCCCTCCTCCGCAGAAGCAGGAGCGCATGCCCCAAGCGTGCCCTGCCTGGGGATGGGGTATCTAAAACCAGTCATGCTTTGTTGCACAGGCCGAAAACAATAATTTTTCTTTTCTTGGGTCTTGGAGGCGGTGCTCTGACCAATTCAAAAATGGCGCCTATAGCCTCACCTCGCCAGTGTACCGTGGGGGGCTCATGGGCAAAGGTCGCGTCGGAGTGCGCCGACGCGAGAGGGCGGAGCCGTCTCCATGGCAACCCGCGCGCAGCCGGGGCAGCTCAGCCGGGCGGGAAGCGCCGGTGCTGAGACGCTGGCGGCAGGTGGGGCTGCGACCGCCGAGGGGCCCGGGCGGCCCGGGCCGCTGCAGGACGAGACCCTAGGCGTGGCGTCCGTGCCCTCGCAGTGGAGGGGCGCCCAGGGCATCCGCGGGGAGACGGTGAGGGTGCGGGCCCGGCTTGGGGCGACGTGGGCGGGAGGGCGAGGGGCCCCGCAGGGCCCGGTTCTGACGTCCCACCGTTTTATTTTTCTATTTTAATCCACAGAAACTAACCCTTGGGATATCTCGTCCCAGTTTCCCCAGTCTTTGAACAGCAACAAAAGGGGTTTTTCTTTAAAACCTCTGAAGACCTCACGTCTTGAAGAATTTTCTGCAGTTTTTAGGCATTTCAAACTAACTTTCGTTTAAAAAAATGACTAAACTGTATCTTAAGGCCGAGAAATGCCGGTTTTCTAGTAGTTTAATCAAAAGCACACAAAATGAGGTTGTTTGATGAGATGAGACGCAGGGCTGCTGGGTGTCAGGTTTCCTGCGAGGTCTGTGTGCCCAGCGCTGGTGGGGCTGGGGATGCATCAATGAATGAGCTCCCTTCTGGAGCTTCCACTGGGGCTGTGGTTTGCAGAGGACAGAATATAAACAATGGATGTAATAAGTTATGTGTGTTAGAAGGTGAATAGTGCATGGACAAAAGAAAAAAGCAGGGTGAGGGGTTAGAAGGACTGGGTTGGGGAGTGAGAGGGTGACATTTGAGCAAAGGCTTGGAGGAGTGAGAGAGTTAGCTAAGTGGATACCTGAGGTAGAACAGTCCAGGCGGAGCAAATGGCAAGTGCAAAAGCCCTGGGGTTGGAGTAAATCAGGTGTGTTTCAGGAGGTAGGTGGGGCTGGAAAGGAATGAACGAAAAGGAGAGTGGTCCCAGGTGAGGTTGGAGAGGGTAAGCAGAGGCGGGTCAAGTAGGGCCTTGCCGATTGTTGTAAGGATGTTGGCTTTTCCTCAGTGAAAATGAGGAGCATTGCGAGGTGCTGCACGTTTCCCAGAAGAGAAAACAGCTTGCTAAGGGTTTAGCTTGCCACACATGTGATCTCACCTGCAGAGCCCGGGTGGTCACCAACACCAATGAGGTTTCCCTAAAGGCTTAGTCTTGAGGACAGGATTCTTGCCTCGGGCCAACCATTTGCAGGTTTCAAGCCAGGATTTGATCTGGCTTCAAAGCACTTCCCATTTCACTGTGCTGTGTAGGAATGTTCCAGTTAAAAGCACACAGTGGATATTTTAGTTATATCTGCCTATCCTTAGTGCAGGTAAATGTATAATTCACATTCTCTGGCCTTTAAAAAAATACTTGAAACAGCTCTTGCTTGCTGGAGGTTCAGATTTTAGACCAGGCTGGGGACCACTGATTCAGTCTAACTTTTTTTTTTTTTTTTTCCAGAGAATGAGATTGAAGTTTAATTTTCTTGTAGCTATGGTTTTAAGCTGTAGGGTTCTAAGAGCTGATTCTAATACTTGAGGTGTGCAGGCTTTCATCCAGTGAGGATGCTTCATTTGAATCAGCCTCTCCTGCCTTAAGGAAGGAGATTCTTTAGTAAGTTGTAAGAATGTTGCAAGAGTCGAAAGAAACTGGTAAATTGCTTTTTCCAAATTAACTTTCTTCTCTTTGTAAAAGTTATCTGTGTCCAAATTTAGAAAAAATCTGGATAAGAAAAAAAAGTGGAAATAAAAATCACCCCACAATCTCATTCCCCAGCCATTTGGCTTGTACCTGTGCCATCTCTGCTTTGTCTTTTTCCCCTACAGTTTTTTTTTTTTTACAAAAATGGAGTCACACTGTGCATAACACTTTGCAGACCCATTTTTAAACTTAATATACCCTGAACATCCTTCTGTGTTAAAATTTTTTTTTTTTTTTGTGAAGAGGACTCTCCCTGAGCTGACATCTGTTGCCAATCTTCTTTTTTTGCTTGAGGAATATTAGCCCTGGGCTAACATCTGTGCTCATCTTCCTCTATTTTCTACATGGGTCACTGCCTCAGCATGGCTGACGAATGGTAGGTCCGTGCTGGGATCCAAACCTGTGAACCCCGGGCTGCCGAGGTGGAGTGTGTGAACTTAACCACTGTGCCACCGGGCCAGCCCCTGGAATTTTTTTTTTTTTTTTTTGGTATTAATGGTCTTTTCTTGTCATATCCTGATCTGTTCACAGAGGGACAGGGTCCTGGACTTTGGTTTGAGACCAGGGTTTTTTTTTTTTTTTCTTTCTCCCCAAAGCCCCCCAGTGCATAGTTGTATATTCTAGTTGTAGGTCCTTCTAGTTCTATGTGAGCCGCTGCCACAGCGTGGCAACTGACAGCTGAGTGGTGTGGTTCCGTGACCGGCAAATGAACCCCGGGCCGCTGAAGCGTGAGAGCGCTGAACTTTAACTGCTAGACCATCGGGGCCGGCTTGAGACCCGGCTTTGAGTGCATGGACTCTTTAGGGGCTCGGCTTTGGACTGGTCGTGTTGATCTCTTTTGCAAAGTGGGTCTTGTTAGCATACTTCCTGTGGGATTAAATGAGATGGCGATAAGAAAGCAGTTTGAGAGCCCAGTGCTGTTCAGGTGGAGGGATTATGAGTCTCAGTGACCAGTCCAGCTCTCTGAGAGAGAAGGCCCCTAATTGTCCTGACTGTGCTCATCCACTGTTTCTCAACCTTGGCTGACACCAGAATGCCCTGGAGAGTCTTGAAAAATATGGATGTCTGGGTCCTACCTCCAGCGATTCTGGCTAAATTGGTATGTGGTGTGACCAGGAATCTGGTGTTATAAAAACTCCCCAGGTCATTCTAATGCATGGCAAAACTTGAGAACTGCTGATTTAATCCATCCAACTTTCCAGCAGTTACCTTTCTATTCTGATCCCATCAAAATGTAGGGTGCATTTTCCCTTTTGTTTGTGGTAAGATACATATAAAAAATTTACCATATTGAAGTATACAATTCAGTGGTATCCAGTACATTCATGATGTGCAACCATCACCACTATCTACTTCTAGAACTTTCTCATCAGTGGCTGCATTTTGGGCATTGAGGTCTGTCCCCTTTGGGCTGTGAGCTCCCAGAGGGCAGGGAGTGTACTGTTGCATCTCTCAAAGGTACCCGGGAAATCCTGAACTGAATAATTTTCTTGTGTCCTGTCATCCACTGCCAGGCTTCTGGTACATTTCTCCCCTCCTGCTTTGAATTAAACTTAGCTGCTACCTGTTGGCTCCTCCCTCTTCCTGGACCAGCCCTACTTCCCCGCCTTGGTGGGCTCTGCAGCATATGGCACCCCCTGCTGGAAGGTGTTTGTTTTTAACCTGGGGTCTGGCCTCTCACTGATTTTCAAGAATTAAATCCGTGGTTCTCAACCTTTTGGAGTTTGCTAGACAGTTTTGATACTAGATTTTTTTTCAAAGTACATGTGAAGGGATTAAAAGACTAAGACAACACCAGAATAGGCTGCAGTAATTACAACTCAGAGATGGTGTAGCACAACAGCTCTGCCAGCTCCTGTGGAAACGTCGGCTATTGCCCACTTTACTTGGTTGACTGTCAGTTCCAAGTCATCCCTCGAGTAGCTGTCTGCTGCCCTGATATACTCCCGAGGCAAGCTCAAGTAAACAGATGTTCCTTGATGTCAGTTTGGGGTTCGGTTACTCCACACTCTTGGGGTCTCACCGAGACAGTCGTCCATCTTGCATCACAAAACCTGCTCAGCTCAGCTTTGTATCCAAGATATGCCTATTACACCACCTGCTTCTGCTCATGAGCATCAAAAAGCACTTCACACCCGGGTCTCACTTGGGCAGCGTCCGCAGGAGGGGTTTGCAGGGTGCGGATGAAGAGCCCTGAGTTAGGTCGGGAGTCAGCTCGGCCCTCACCTGCGTGTCCATCAGGTGTGTGTGCAGCACTCGGTCAGGGGAGATGGAAGGGAGGGCTCGGGAGAGACGGCAGCCTGAGGAAAAAGGAAGTTCTGGGGAGGGCAGCGGAAATGGGCCTGAATGGAAGTGGGAAGGTAACAGTGACGAGCCACTCCCACACGGCCAGGCAGTGTCCCTTTGGTGGACTCTCCATCAGCAGTGTTCCTCAGCCTGGGGAGGGGGGAGCCCTGTCCCACCCCACCCCAACCGGGCGGAGTGGAGGAAGGGGGCCATGTGCTCCGTGAGGGGAGGCTGAGGCGTGGCCACAGGAGGCATACGGATTAGGGGCGAGGCCGCATCTGGGGTCAGGACCAGGCGTCAGCCTCACCCGGGGGCTTGTCGGTGAAGCAGAGTCTCAACTCAGTGTGGGGGGCGGGGCGGCAGCAGCCTGTCCTTCAGCAAGCACTTCTGGGGCCTGCTCATTGAGAACGCCGGTCCAGAATGGTCTCTGAGGTCCGGTTCCACTCTGGAGTCAGGTGTGCCGGTCTGGCGGGTTGGGAGGTGGACTGAGAAGCTGTCACCGGTGTCTGCTGGTGGTGGTTACTACTCAGGGGAGAAATGGGGCTTGGCCTTCAGCTGCACGGCGTCCCTGACCATCACACATTCTCTGGTGCCGCACGTCCTCAACTGTAGGACACATTCCGCCCCCTCCCCGCGCGCAACAGATCTTAGAAAGGGCTGTCTCACACTGATGTGCATACTGAATATAGTTTCCCTGTGAAGAGCCATGGCTAAATAATTGGTATGTTTTACAGTCGATGGGTAAGGAGATCTAGAATGTACGTTGTTAAGAAGGTGACTGTTTTCTACTCACGACCTTGAAGTTTGTTCACCCTGCACTGACACCCCGCCAGTGGGTTTCTCTGGCGGGACGCTCTGAGGGACTGAAGCAGGAGTGGGCACCGCTGACCCTGGCATCATTTACCCTCCGAGGCTGAAGTCAGGGAAGAGCCCTTTTCTCTCTCAGAACGCCCCTCCGGGTCACTGTCACTGGCTGCATGCGGGCAGGTGGCTGGACAGCCGACCCAGCAGGGCCATTTCCCCTGTCGTGACAAGTGTTCCTGAAATTGATTGGCCAGTCCTAGAGGCCTTGTGGGGTGGCGGTCTGGGAGTCAGGGAGCCCTCCTGGGTTGCTTTAGGACTCCAATAGCAAGCGGCGGAAACCAGACCAGACCAGCTCCTGTCAGACACTTGTGTGTGTGAGGAAGACTGGCCCTGGGCTAACATCGTGCCCATCTTCCTCCACTTTATATGGGACGCCGCCACGGCATGGCTGACAGGCAGTGCGTCGGCGGGCGCCCGGGATCCGAACTCGCAAACCCTGGGCTGCCGAAGCGGACTAAACCGCTGCGCCACCGGGCGGCCCCTAGACACTTCTTTACGACGCGGAGGTGTCTCCTGGGCTCAGCGTGGAGGTGCAGCCGTCCCGAGGAGGGGCGGGAACCGGAATCTGGAAGGCTTTGGGGGCCTTCCCTCCACCTCAGCTCTGCTGTTGCCACGCAGCCCCTGAGGCCTGTCACACGCCTCCTGTCCGCACCGTGGCACTGGCTGCTTATGGGCTCCCAGGTCCCATGTTGCCGTTCCAGGCGTGAGCCATTCACCTTGTTGACTCTGTCTCGGTTCTGAATTTCCCTGAGAGCCCAGTTGGCCTGGGTCGGTGTCCCCTTTCCTCTGGTCGGTGGCTGTGGTCCCGGTGTTGGGGCTAGTCTGTGGCGTGGGTAGGAGGTCTTCTGAGAAACTGGGCCTTGTGGGGTGGGCCAATTCTCTAGAAGGTGTCTCCTCGCCATTCTGGACCCCCGTTTCCTTCATCAGCGAGAGGCAGGAGTCCTGACGCCCTGGGGGTCTGCGGGCTCTCACGGGCGGGAGACCTGGGCCCCGCTCCCTGAGTCCCGCCACCTTCCCGCCCTGCTGAAGCCTGATGAGCTTGGTTGGGAGCCACACCTCCCAGTGTGATGGGTCTGGCCCTGGCCCCTGCAGCACCTCTGAGGGGCGGGAGGCAGGCTGCAGGCCCGGCGTCCCCAGTACTCTCCTCCCAGCGCCGCTGAGGCCGGGAAGCAAGGGTCCTGCTCACCCCCAGGTTCCTCCTCTGACTGCTCAGAGGGCTCATTGTGGGAACCTCACTCTTGCCCCAGCCACATGCTGCCCAGCATGGAAGGTGGTCCTATGAGGGGCGGCCGTGGGCCCTTCCTTTCTGGGGGCTTGAAGGCCTCATCCCCAGAGGGGTCTGCGTCAGGCCAAATGCGTGTATCTTGCACCATGGGAACCGACTTAGGTGTCCCAGCGCGAGAAGAGAATGGTAGTTTCTTACCGATTCACAGAGAAACATTGTGGGTGTGATGTCATTGGTTTTACTTTTTTTTTCTCCATAGATTTTCCTTAGTATTTTGGCATCTGTTATTTGCCTGAATAAGGAATGTTGATAGAAATGCTTGAAAAGTTAGGAGCTTGCTGTTTCTGTGGACAGTGTGCTTGTGGCTGTGATTTTACATGAATTTCTATGTGAAGACATTTGTGTAATGTTCTCTTAGAAACATTGTTTTGAGTTCAGCTGATGTGATTAGCAGCCAGAATTTTAGACTGTTTGGGAGAGAACACCATGACAGAGAGTTTAGTGTCACAGGTCAGACTGCCTGGGTTCAAGCTCCACTGTGATCACCTCTTTGCTGTGTGACTTTGGGTGAGTTACTTAACTTCTCTGTGCCAACATGAGTAATGTACAAATAATGCACAAAGGATTTACTTCATAGGGTGACTGTGAGGACGAATAAGATGATTCGGGAAAAGCTTGGGGGACACTGCTGAATTCGCACTTAATAACCGGAACTATTATCATCATTGTGGCTTCCAGGAAGTTTGAGATTAACAGTCTCTTACAATTTTGGCTCAGCTTATATAATTTCTGATCCCCGTGCCCATCAGTTAATTCCTCAGTGTGCATGCTCCCTCGGTGGACTCCTGCAGGTCCTGTGGCTTCAAGTCACGTCTGGTTGGATGCTTTCCAGGGCCTCATGCCTCACGACCTTTCCCTGGACCTGGCGCCTCCCTGGGGATGTCTGGGGGCATCTAGTCTAGAGGAGGTCAGCAGGACTGCTTCTGTGCTCTCTTCTCCTGGAAATTGCCCTCACATTCAAGGACGCCCTGTCCACCAGTTCTCAAAGCAGGGGCACCTGCCCTCCCGCCCCCCACTTCTCCCCCAGTGGCCAGAGAGGCCCGTCTGGTTTCGTGTCCTGGCCCTGCTCACTTGCCCGTGACTGACACCTAGCGGGAAACGCCTGCTCTTCCTCCTGGCTCTCAGCCTCCTCGTGGCCAGGACCTTGCCTGTATGCGGCCTCCCTCACCTGCTGCGCCCGGCACGGCACTGCTGACCAGTCTCTGAGCTGGGACCTTTTCTACTGTGAGGTTTTGCTCTGGTCTTGCCCTCCCCGCCCCTGCCGGGACCCTCGCTCCTGAGCTCCCCACTGGTCCTGCACACCTTGGCTCAAATGCCGTCTCCCAGAGGCCTCCCTCGCCATCCCGTCCCAGCCGCCCCCCCAGCTGTCCCTCCTCTCCCCCACTTTGGCTCGCTTAGCACCATTGGTGTTTGATGGGGTTTTCCCTTGTCTGTCTAGCCCAACCCCATGTTGGGGCACAGGAATCTTGCACATTTTGTTTTCTGTTATATCCATAGCGCCCAGACAGTGCTTGCCAAGTAGATGCTAGCTAGCTAAATACATTTGCAAAAATAAACTAATAAAAACAAACAATTAAAGTAAATAAAATTAAATATAAATAAAATTAAAAATAAGCAATATAAATAATATATAAAAATAAAAATTTAAAAGTGTGTCTATGTATATATATGCATATTATTATTACTTTTATATAAATGATACCATGGCCAAATACCATGGGGTGTACGGGGGATGTAAAGACAGAGCAGACAGGGTTCTTGTGCTGGAGGTGTGCACAGATTAATGGGAGGTGGACAGGCACAGAGAGAATTAGGTAGAGTGTGAAGGGGAGCGTGGGGACAGTGCTGAGGGCTCCATGTTCTCACGGGAGCTGCCCTGTGTGGGGCCAGCCCCCTTGCTGCAGGCTCACTAACACCGACCTGGTGCCCGGCCCTGACCCCCGGGCCTGAGCAGGGGAGCACGGGGTCCGGGCCTCGTCATGTGCAGGTGCCTGGCGAGCGGCCACATGAGGAGGGCCTTTCGTAGAGACAATAATCTGAGACACAGGGCCCTCATTTGGTGAAGAAGGGTCATGTCCATAAGAAAGGGAGGCTGTATCTCCTCTGGTCTGATGTCTGTCCTTGTGCCCAGCTAAACAGGGGACAAGGAATTGGAGACAGGGAAGGGTGGAGAGAAGGGGCAGCTGGAGAGCAGCCTGCCTTCTACCAACTAGCTCATCATGGACACGGCCTCCTTTGGTCACAGGGGCACCATGGAAGGTGCCCCACTGGAGATGGCTGCCTGCCGAGGCAGGAGTTAGAGAGGTTCCCTGCTGGGGTTCTTCTGTGTGCTGGCGCTAAGACTGCATGATTCTTATTGCTGTCAGTATCTTCAAAAAGGGCACTCCGAGTCCCCTCCAAATGGTGTCACTGAAAGTCCTGGGTCAGGCTCTTATTGGATCGTGTGGCCACCCCGAACCAATCACTGTGGCGGGGGCAGGGACCGAGCGCTCTGATTGGGTCGCTGGAGGTCACGCATCCTCTCAGAGGAGGGTCGTCTCCACCCACACGGCGCAGATTGGCTGGGTCCTAAGGGGCCAGCCACCAGAAGAAGGGGACACTGGGCAGACAGGAGCAGTAGCAGGAGGGTGCAGGTTCGGCAGGGGAGGGGGGGGCCCTGGAGGGGATGCTGCAGGACGGCTGGCCGCTGACAGGGTTTGCGTCTCCTCCACCAGAAGAGTTGCCAGACGGCCAGCATTGCCACGGCCGAAGCGTCCTCCCAGGCCCGGAGGCATGCCGACGCCGAGGCGCAGACCGAGGCCCCCGTGCCGGGCGGCCTGCTGTCCGTGTCCCGGCACGACGGCCCCCGGCTTGCAGCCTTTCTTCGGAGAGTGGAGGCCTTGGTGATCCGAGAGCTGAACAAGACCTGGAAGAGCCACGCCTTCGATGGCTTCGAGGTGAACTGGACCGAGCAGCAGCCGACGGTAGGGAGTGGGCCGGTGCGGGCTGGGGCCTCCCTCCTCCGCCTCAGCTCCAGCCTCTACCCCAATTTAAGGCCGTCTTTTGTGCCACCCAAATAATAATAATACCAATAATAGTAACAGCATTCACCGGGCTCTTCCTTTTTGCCAGGTAGGGGGCTCAGTTTTGCAAGAATGAGTCGTTGGGCCGTGCCTGCCACCTGTGAAGTAGGTGCTGGCATTACCTCCAATTTACAGTTGGGGAAGTGGAGACCCAGAGCTGAAGTAGCTTTTCCAGAATCACACCGAGCCATTAAGCAGCAGAGGCGGGATTTGAACCGGCACAGTCTGACTCTGGATCTTATTCTGCCCACCACTTGGCTGGGGCTCCCCGGGCACTATGCGGTGAGAGCTTCCTCTGCCGGCTCAGTCAGTCCTCAGTACAGCTGTATGAGGTAGTGCTGTTCTGATCTCCATTTATAGATGAGGCTCAGAGAGGCTAACTGACTTGTCCAAGGTCACACAGCTATAACTGGCTGAGCTGGAATTTGAGCCCTGGTCTGTCTGGTTTCACTACCGAGCTCTAGTGACTTTAGCATCTCAAGTCTTCCCTCTCGAGGCACAGTGCAGAGCCGTCACCCTGTAAACGTGGCTGTCCAGCTGGACACAGCCAAGGCTTTGAGATCAGAGGGCCTCTAGTGAATGAGGGGCTCTTGGTTTTTGCTGCACCCTGGGCCTCATCCTCCCCAGCATGTGTTGGCCGAGGATAGGCTGCTCCCTCAGTGGGCTGTTAAAACTTTTTTTAACACAATGTTTTATTCCTTGAGAAACGGAGATGGGCAATTATGTATTCGGAGGTCCAAAGCCCTTCTCTGGCCCCTTCCTCTCCTTGTACCTTCCCTCTGTTTCCAGATACACAGCTGCCCTGTTCCCACCAAATCACTGGTAGATACAGGAGAGCCGCTGTGAGAAACAGTTGCGAGGCCACACCAAAGTGGAGTCCCTGTATCTTTTTAAGCAGGGCCTGGGGAGAAGAACTGAGGAACAGGGAAATCCCGGGCCTTCTCTCCCCCCTCTGCTGCCCCCCAGCTTGGCCCTGCTGATGCCCCCTTTTCAGTTGCATTCAGAGAGGTTAAGCTTTTGTTCTTCATTATTAGAGCTTTTCCACATTTCTATGGGTTAATTTTGTCCATGTGTGTATTACTGTCTCCCTCCCCTTAAAAAGTATCAATTCTTTGCTGATTACAAACGCAGCACATCTTCATCATGATAAATCCAGCCGTCATAGAAACATAGAACGTGTAACGTGTAGACAGTGAGAGGGACGTTGGTTGACAGGCCTTTAGCGTCTTCCCTGTGCTGCGCCGACTCATCGCATTGCTGTGGCTACAGTTGTGATGAAGAACATTTTAAACAAAGATGGAAAGCACTCTACATTTTGTTTGTGACCTTTCTCCCTTACCAGAGCTTTCCATGTCAGTTTGTATAAAGGTGCCCAGTCTGTCCAGCAGCTGTATCCTGTCCCACTGCCTGGACGCACCATCCGCTATCTGAGTGGCCATCCCAGGCAGCAACTTCACTTCTAGAAATGTGTCCTCCAGAAACACGTGACCAGGAGAGAGGTTGGGCAGCACCATTTGAGTGGCCGTGTGGTCCCCCGATGGCCCTGAAGTTTCTTAGCTGTTCCCGAGTGTCGGGCAGAGGAGTGCTTTCCGGTTTTGCTGTTACATAACAGAACTGCAGCAAATCTCTCTCTCTGACTTTTTCTTCTTTTGCACCAGTTTCTTGTTTATTTCCCCACAGTGGAATTATCTCGGCCGACGGGGTTTTTCTGTCTCTGCCCCTGCTGTCCAGGTGTTGTCCTTGACACCTCGCTGCTCTGCTCCCACCGCTGTAGTAGCCCCAGAAAGGCTGCGATGCTGCTCTTAATGAAAAACCGTAATTTCAAAATTCTAAAACAGCGTGATGATATCGTCGAACACTTAGAATTTAGAGATTAGGAAGAAATTTCTCATGGGCCTCCCCCCCGAACCTTCCATCTCTTTGCTGTGTCACTTCCTCCCTGCTGTTTTCCACACGTGGGTTCCGACAGCTGTGAGTCATGGTGGCCACTCTCAGGGTCTTGTCTGCTCAGAAGCAAAGCCCGTTCTGTGTTGTCAGGCTGCTACACGGACTTCACCCTTGTCCTTTTAAAGTGCCACGTAATGTTTCATCCATAAACTTTTTTTTTGAGTCAGGTTTCTCAAGGTGTATTTTCCGTACAGATAAATTCACCCTCTGTGCTGTACTGGGTCTCGGCAGACACATGGCCACCACAGGGAGGGTGTAGAACAGCCCGTCATCCCCTAATTTCCTCCCTGTGTGGTCTCATCTTTAGATTTTAAATTGTACTAATCATTGCCATTATAAAAAGCGTTATGATAAATAGCTTTATATATACTATTTTTAATGTAAGCTTTTATTGAACATAACATAAAAACGTGCACAGATGTAAGTGTTCACATCCATGCCTTTTCATAAAGTGAAAATATCTGTGGAACCAGAACCCGGATCAAGAAACTGAGTGTTACCAGACCCCACAGGTTCCTCATGCCCTCTCCTCCTCCCATCCAACTGTGTCGCTTTTTTTTAAAAAAAGAAACAGCTCTATTGAGATATAATTCACATGCCATGTAATTCACCCATTTAAAGTGTACAGTGGGTTTTAATGTAGTGCCAAAGTTGTGCAACCATCGTCACAATCAATTTTAGAACATTTTCATCACTTGAAGAAGAAACCCCATTAGCAGTCACTCTCCATTTCCCCCCAGTCCCTGGAAACCACCAATCCAGTTTCTGTCTCCATAGATTGGTCTATTCTGGACATTTCGTATAAATGGAATCATATAAGGTGTAGTCTTTTGTTACTGGTTTTTTCCACTTAGCAGAATGCTGTCAAGGTTTGTCCACACTGTGGCATGGATCAGTCCCTCATTCCTTTTTATGACCAAATACTATGTTGTAGGGACATCACATTTGTGCATCAGTTGGTGGACATTTTGGCTGTTAGGAATAATGCTGTGAATATCCGTGTATAAGTTTTTGCATAAACATGTTTTCACTTCTCTGGGATATGTACCTGCGGTGGGATTGCTGGGTCATATGATGACTCGCTGACATTTTGAGGACCTGCCAGACTGCCTCCCACAGCAGCTGCATCATTCTGCCTCCTCACTAGCAGTGTGTGAGGGTCCCACCATACAGCTTTTTACAGGTTTTGGATTCTTTCCGTGGGACAGTTTCTGTATATGGGGTTATGAGGGCAAGAAGCAGGAAACTTTTCACGGGAGTTTTGGTCTGTGTTGCAGCTCACCTCCCGGAGCATTTGTGCCGACCCCACTGTGGCTAGCTGCCGGCCGTCTCATTTGCTGCTTTTAGCTTGCTATGGGCTGAGAAACGAGATGCCAGAGCTGTAAAAACTGTGTGTGTGTAGTAAAATACACATAACATAAAATTTACCTTTCTAACCATTTTTCAGTGTACAGTTTTATGGCATTGAGTACATTCTCACCGTTGTGCAACCATCACCACCATCCAGTTCCAGAAGCCAAAGCTTTTGACATTGTGTGAGCACAGATGCGAGGACAGGGCCCGGCTCTGATCTGGAGCCTGGTGTCTGTCACGGCTCTCAAGGCCCTTCCTCCTGGGTTTCTGGAAGCCCCTTGTTAGGGGAGGTGTTGGGATGAAGGCTCCACATTTTCCTCCAGGGCTGGGAGTGGACTTGGGTAGCTCTTGGGGCTTTGGGTGGCCCAAGCCTGGGTGTGGTTTTTGTTAGGTGGCCACAGGGCTTAGGGTTGGGGATGGTCTGTGTCTTGCAGGTGACCTGCCTGCACAGCCTGGGCTACCCCCCAGCCCAAGGGCAGGGTCTGCACGTGACCAGCGTCTCCTGGAACACCACTGGCTCTGTGGTGGCCTGTGCCTATGGCCGGTGAGCGGCAGCAGGGGCGGGTGTGGTGCAATGGGAGGCCCTTGGACCCTTCTGCACCTCTGTCTCCCCATCTGTGCAGTGAAGGGTTGACCCAGAGCTTGGTCATTCTGGGAGTCTTTCTTCTCAAGGCCGCCTGGGTGGGGTTGGTAACGGGTTGGCAGGAAAAGAGCAGGCGAGGGAGGGGCTTAGAGCCCAACACTCACTGTGCCCACTGGCCATCAGCCTTCTCGCCTTCTCCACGAGCTTTCTCTCATGTGCTGGACTTCCCCCACTCTGCCATTGCATGGACCCATCCTCGATTCCTGGGGACTCTTTTCCAGAGAAAGTCATGCCCTTGGGGTGCCATGGAGGAGCCTGTGGCACTCTGATATCCAATACGGTGTGTGATGGGGTGTGACGGGGACACGGGCTTATCTGTTTGGGGGTAGTTGGGGGCGAGGTGGAGATGGGGTGGGTTGGGATGAAACCCGGCCTGGGGACAGGGCCGGCTCAGGCACGTCCCTGTGCAGACTGGATGACGGAGACTGGAGCACTCTGAAGTCCTTCGTGTGCTCCTGGAACCTGGACCGGCGAGGCCTGAACCCCCGGCAGCCGTCGGCGGTGGTGGAGGTGCCCAGTGCCGTCATGTGCCTGGCCTTCCACCCCACACAGCCGTCCCACGTTGCAGGTGAGCTGTCTGCCCTGCAGAGGGCCGCCAAAGGGGAGGTCTCCACTGGGCCCTCCGCCCCTGGGCACGGCCAGGGCAGGACTCCTGGGAGGCAGAGACACAGGCAGCCTTGACCCCTGGGCTCAGGTGAGGATGCTGAGTGGGCCCGTGCCAGGTGTGGAGCTCAGAGGAGGAGGAGGCAGGTCCTCAGCTGAGTCTTGAGGGGGTGTGGGCCCGGCAGAGGTGCGGCCTGGCTGGGACAGAAGGCAGGACGAAGCAGGCACCCTCGGGAGCTGTCGGTGATGATGGCCGCCGTGCATGTGGGAAAGGGGGCAGGTGGAGCTGGAGGGAATGGCTGGGTGTGGGCAGGGGAGAGCAGCCTGGCAGTGGGAGAAGCTTCCTGGGGTAGGCACAGCAGGCTGGAGTGTGAGGCCTGGGGCACTAGGACTTTTCCTCCTCAGGGGTGGTTTTCAGGGAAGTGGCTCTACATCCTGGCTCGGTGGGTGGGTGGGGTGTTGGGTGGGAAGCCGGGCTGCTGGCTGTGGGTCAGCTCCTGCTCATCCGCTTGGTCCCGCAGGTGGGCTGTACAGTGGTGAGGTGCTGGTGTGGGATGTGAGCCGTCCCGAGGACCCGCTGCTCTGGCGCACGGGCCTGACAGACGACACGCACACAGACCCTGTGTACCAGGTTAGTGCCGCGGGCGGGAGGCACCTTCCCTGCTCGGAGCTGGCCTTGCTGTCGTGGGCCTGCCCCTTGAGGCAGAGCGGGGAGAGGGCGCCTGCCTGGCGCAGCTGTGCAAGGTCACCAGGGGGTTGGCAGTTGGACAGCTGCCTCCGGCATTCTTGGAGCTCCTCAGGCATGAGTCACAGCCTGCCCTCGGCAGGGGCCACCTCGGGGCCGTTCCCGTCCTCCTACCCTGGAGCTGCAGTGCGCGGCTCCTAACTGTCCTGGCTTCCTGCTGGGACCAGGGGAGGGACCCTCGGGTCTGCTCCTGGGTGGGTGAGGTGGCTCCCAGGCCTCCCCCAGAATTCTCCTTTTTCCCCTGGAAGAGAAAGGGAGGGTGGGGCTGGAGTGTGCCATCTGGTGGGTGGCGGGGAGTAGGCTGGGGGGCAGGCGTTGCTTTTTCCAGCTTGCCCTTGTACCCTGTCATCCCAGGTGGTTTGGCTTCCCGAGCCCCGGCACAACCACTGCTTCCAGGTGCTGAGCGTGGCCACCGATGGGAAGGTGCTGCTCTGGCAGGGGGTCGGGGCAGGCCAGCTGCAGCTCACCGAGGGCTTCGCCCTGGTGGTGCAGCAGCTCCCACGGAACACCAAGCTGAAGAAGGTAGGTGGGGTCCGGGCTGAGGCTGCTGCTCCGGGAAACAGGCCCCGAGGCAGCCCCAGCCTGTGGGACCTCCCTGGGCCAGTGAGCTGTGGGGGTGGGCAGGGGCGGGTACCGGTGCTACCAGTCCAGCTGAGACTTGCTGCGTGACCTCTCGATCCACAGCATCTTCTGTGCCTGGGCTTTGGTACACCGTGACCGATTCCCTTGGCTCTGCCCTACTATTCATTTCTCCACAGCCTCCCCGTGGGGAGACCGAGGTGGGCGCCACGGCGGTGGCTTTCTCCAGCTTTGACCCCAGCCTTTTTGTTCTGGGTACGGAAGGCGGCTTCCCACTCAAGTGTTCCCTGGCCGCAGAAGAGGCCGCCCTCACGCGGATGCCTAGCTCTGTGCCCCTGCGGGCCCCGGCACAGTTTACCTTCTCTCCCCACGGTGGTCCTGTCTACTCCGTGAGCTGTTCTCCCTTCCACAGGTAGGGAAGGCCCTGGTTTGGGCCTTTGGCACAAAGATGAACCTGCCAGGCCACACCATAGAACCACAGTCTGGGGGTCTTCCCAGGGGAGCCCTGGTATCCAGAGCTCCGGCGGTTGGCCCGGGGAACTGGCTCCTCTCTACCCAGGACCCCAGGTTTGGGGGCTGGGGGTGCTTTTCAGGAGCCTGAGAGCCCAGGAGTCCAGCAGGAAGACCCCAGCTGCACCAGGCATTCAGCACTCATCCCTTGCCTGGCTCTCTGCCCTGCCCCACGTCCCGTGTAGGAATCTCTTTCTGAGCGCGGGGACCGACGGCCACGTCCACCTGTACTGCATGCTGCAGGCCCAGCCGCTGACCTCCCTGCAGCTGTCCCACAAGTACCTGTTTGCTGTGCGCTGGTCCCCAGTGCGCCCCTTGGTGTTTGCGGCTGCTTCTGGGGAAGGTAGGAAACGGGACACGAGGCTTGGATCCATTTGAGTGCCACGGGCCTAGCATGCACCTGGAATTCTGGGGGAGACTGCACAGGGGGCGAGGATGACTCCCCTCGCATGGGAGGAAGGAGAGCTGAACTGGGCAACAGCTGTATTTTGTGCTGAGGCCTCCACTCCAGAGTTTCTCTTCCCAGGTGCATGGGGAACTCTGAAGAGGCTCAGAGGCCACTGCTCTGGGCCTCTCCTACCCCACGCATCTTTCTTCCTGAAGGTGACGTGCAACTGTTTGATCTCCAGAGAAGCTCCCAGAAACCCACCGTTTCCATCAAGCAAACCCAGGATGGCAGCCCTGTCTACTGTCTTGAATTTAATCCCCAGCAGACTCAGCTCCTGGCTGCTGGTGATGCCCAGGGCACAGTGAAGGTGTGGCAGCTCAGCACCGAGTTCACTGAACAAGGGCTCCGGGAGACAGAGGACTTGGACCAGCTGGCGGTGGAGGTGGCCACCTGAGGACAGCAAAGTGACAGCAGGGTCATGGCGGGGAGTGTCCCTAAATCCAGAGGCAGGTGGGCAAGGCTCCATTGGTGCTGAGCTGTGTATTTCTGAAGGAAGCTGAATGAAGACAAGACAAGCTTTTTGGGGAGAGTCAAATCATTTATTTGTCTTTTACATGAAAACAGAAAATTGGGTGGGGAAAGTGGAGAACAAGAGGGGAACTAGCCAGCTGCTTAGATTTTTCTAAAGTCGGAATGGAGCAGCTGGCTTCAAGACAGGAATCTGGGTCCCCACAGCAACATGGCGATGGTAACTGGACCAGAAGCGGTTTACTGAAGCACCATTTTCTACTAAGTCCTTTCTCAAGCTAAGCAGGTTTAAGGTTACATTGGAAAGTAACACTGTCTGGAATATTTTTCTTAAGAGCACAGAGATGGGTTGACATGCAGCAGGCGACGGCAGGGCAAGCGGTGGGCCAGCTAACCTAGGAGCAGAGGGTCAGTTCACGAAGAGTGAGCGGGTGAACTCGACGTAGTCGAAAGCAGTGGGGAGTTCGCGGCCCTTGCTGTCCACATAGGGCTTCATATGGGAGACGCAGTAGTCGGCTTGTTCCCGAGTCAGGTTCTGGAAGGGAAGATGCACCTGTCAAACACTGAGGCGGGGGTGGCCGGCGGACTTCAAAATCGTTAATGCCCACGCTCAGAGTCCGTAGCCAATCCTACGAGCTGACACGGGACCGTGACCTGGATTCAGCTTCATTTGTAAATAAAATGCCCGCACCCAGCAGAGTAAGGCTCAAAACGAGGGGTCAGTTATTCTAGCCTCAGCTCTGCCCCTAACCCAGGGACAGCCTTGGGCTTTGCTTTTCAAAGGAAACCTCAACCCCCCTCCCTAGGGCAGAGGCAGCAGAGCCCCCAGACCTGGTACAGCTCCTCCTTGGTCACGTAAGGTTTTCCCTCGGAGCTCAGGGCCCGGAAGGCGCTCTCAATCTCCTCGCTGGACTTGACGTTCTCAGTCTCACGGCTGATCATGAAAGCCATGTATTCTTGCAAGGAGACATGGCCGTCCCTGAGGAGGAGCAAATGCAGTGAGCAGGGAGGTGCAGCAGGAGCACGGGCAGAGGTGCTTCCACTACCTTCCCTGAAGCTCACCTGTTGGGATCCACAGTGTCCAGGATCGCCTCGAACTCAGGGTCGGGTTCCCCTTCCTCCACCATGGGCAGGTCATAGCCCAGGGAGCGCAGGCAGGATTTGAACTCCTGGTGGTTCAGCCGGCCAGACTTGTCCTTGTCGAAGTGTCTGCAGCACAAAGCCGAGAGCTGCTGAGCACACAGGCCCTGCTGCTGAGCCTGCCCCCAGCCAGGGAGAGCACGGGGTGTACTCACTTGAACATCATGCTGAATTCTTTAAGGGCCTCCTCGGTCACCCCTGTAGTGTTCCTGGAAGAAAGTACAAGATTGGGTACTGGGCCCTCCACTCCACAGCAGGTGATACGTTCTGTTCTATCTCAGAATACCGACTGCTGGGCCCTGGGGTGATCTGTGGTCAGTCGGGGGGCTGAGACCTTTTTTCCCATAGCCCTCACTGCTGCCAGCAGCTGCCCGGAGCCAGGGGCAGGTACCTGGCCTGGATCTGCTGCTCCAGGTTGTGCTGCATGCGCATGCCAAGCTGGTCAAGCTGGTCCCACTGCTGGGCCAGGCCCACGGTGCTGTGCTCTGTGTACTTGTTGTCCAGGATCAGGGCTTCCTCCATGGCGGCCCCCAGATCCTCAATCTTCTTGAGTTGGCTTCTCATGGCTCGAATCTCCTGGTGCTTGCGCTGCAGGAGTGGAGGAGCAAAGGCACATGGGACAGAGGCTCTCGCCTCAGTCACCGGGCCCAAGAGCCTGCTTAACAGCCCCCCTCAATGTCGGCACTCCCAGCCTGGCCTGAGACCTGCAAGGTGTCTGGAATGGGAAAGGCGGGATGGAGCGAGGAGGAAGAAATCCCCTTGCCTCGGTGGAGGAAAAGACTTCAGTGTAAGCATCACACGACCCGCCAGAAAAACAGTATAATTAACTAAGGACAGAAGGAGCCTCTCCCTTCTCAAGTGGGGCTCCAGGGAGCAGCTGTCAAAAACAGAGACTTTCTTTAAATGATGGGGTCCTGGCTGCTTCAAGCCAAGGGAAAAGGGGTACCCAACCAGCCCACCTTGTGCTTTAAACCAGGAGACCTGCTGGGATGGTCAGGTACAGGATCTTAGCTGGGCCAGAAGCCCTAGGAGCACTCACTTTGGTAGCTTCAAGCTGGGATTCGAGGGTTCCGGATTCTTCCACCATGCAGGACCTAAACACAGAAGCACAGTGAGGCAAGAGGGGATTGCAGCTCGAACTTAACTATCCTCAGATAAAATAGTGCCTGCAGTCTCGAATTCCTTTTATTAAGGGAACAAAGCTTAAGTGCTATTGGCGATCTTTTCCTAAGCAGCCGTGAGAGCCAGAGAGGGCAGGTAACATTTCTCCTGTTTCAGAGATGGAAGCTGGCTGCCCGATGTGGCATGCCACCTGCTCAAGGCCAACTGTGGGCCAGTGCTGAGCCCCACCCAGCCTGCTCCCTGCTCCCAGGCCAGGACCCTTTCTCATGTGGCTCCTCAGGCCTAGCCAGACTGTGACACGGCACCTGACCCAAGCCTGGCCCTTGAAGGGCACCTTAGGAACCGATTTTAAGTTCCCTTGTGGAACAGAGAGGGGCTGCAGGCCTGATTGACAACGCCCCCCTCTGTAGCCTTGGGGGAGAAAAATGCCCTGTACAACTCTGCCACCCAGCAGACGGGAGACCTTAGGGAGGAGGGGAGGCTGGCAAGCTGACAGCCATCCCCCAGAAATCGCCAGTCTCCTGCAGGTTCCTGAGGTGGGGAGCCACATTCTAGGGTGAGTGACAGCAATGGGGGGAGACGCAGTCAGATGACCCCTCTGTCAAGGAAATCACTGGAGTGCTAAGAGAGCATGCCCAGGTTTGGGTTTTGGAAGTGGTTCTAATTCTGCCCCAAGGAGGGAGGTGGCTGTGACTAAGCCCCAGATGCAGGTTCCACGATCTAGAGACACAGGCAGCAGCAGAGGCTCCTTCCAGGGCCAAGTTCTGAAGAGCAGATGGGCTCTGGGGAGCCTCCATCTTCCCAACATAACAGTGTGAGGTCACAGAACGCTACCAGTGAACGAAGACAACAAATGAGTTGGGGTGACGTGCAGGGATGAGTCACACTGTGCACGTGTCCTTGGTGGGATTTTAGCCCAGTCTCCCCTGTACTCACATTTGCCCCAACCTACCCTTTAACACCCAGCGAGCCAGGGTTAGCTCTGAAATCTCCCCAAGTTCAAAGTGCTCTAGCAAGGCAAGGCACCAGGGTCCTCCTACCCCACAGATCAGACTCGCAGGCACGCCCTGTCCCCCAGGGAAAAGCACGCCCCCGGGACCCGGGGGCAGGAGGCTGGGGGCTGGTGCGGTGGGAGGAGGACAGACCCTCCTTCCAAAGCGGCTGAGGGTGGGGGGTTAGTCAGAAAGCGGAGCCGCCTGGGGAAGTCAAGAGTGCACTGGTAAAACCACAGTGAGGGAAGAAGAGAAATAAGAGGAGAAAAACCTTCCAGACAGATCATCCCCAACTTCATACTGATAGACACGAATGACCCGACGGTAGGCTATACTAGTCAAAGAAAAGAGACCAAATGAATACAGAAAGGAAGGCGAGGCGAGAGCACACCGCGACAGACACGCCAGAAGGCCCAAGCAGGCGGTGCGCAGGCAGGGCAACCTGGCGCCCAGGCAGGGACCTGTGGAGGCAGAGCTGATGGCCGGCCTGGAAGGAGGACAGGGCTGGGGAGGAGCCACACAGTTAGGGGAGCATGGTACCTCACGGCGACAAGACCGACACCAGCAGACAGCCACAGGGGCCAAGGAGGGGCGGATGCTGGGGGGCTGCCGAGCTCAAGCTAGACTGTGAGCCCAGATCCTGCCCCTCTTGCCTTCAGCACACGTGCTTGGGGAGGTGTGAGCGCACTTCGCTGCCACCTTTGAATGCCCGTTTACCTGTCTGCGGAGCCTCAGTGTGCTAGCCTAAGCCACTGTGGTCCCACCAACCCTGGCCTTGACGGTGGGCCTGGGAGAGAAAGCAAAGGTGCCAGACCCAGGCAGAGGCCGAGGCCAAGGACTAGAGGAGAGGCCCCTGTGGGGACTGGGCAGGACAGCCCTACTCCTCTTGGGGCTCCTCCTGGGCCCTGTCTCTCCATCACTCAGAAACCCTGGGCACTTCCGCTTTCTGTTAGGGCAAATGATACTGTCCCCCTCCCCTGAGAAAGCTAGGGGACAGCCTCAGCCCTCACTAGGGGCACTGGGGAAGGATCAGTGCACAGCTGGGCACTTACTGCACCAGCCTGAGCCCCCTAAACACTGTCATCCTACTTCATGCCCATGGCTTCTCAGGGGCTAAATATGCTCCCTTTGGACACATGGGGAAAAGAGGCAGAAGAGAAGTCCCGTACAATCCCAATGACCAAATGAGCATGGGGATTCGCAGAGGCTTTGGCCTTCTGTCTTGGTCACATACCCTACCCCAGAGAACCCTTGGAGTCTGAAGAGGCAAGTGGGAGTGACTCCCCTCCCTAGACCTCAAGGCTGTCAGGACAGTGGGCTGTGGGTCAAGGCACACACTCCTTGTAAGGTGACAGGGGCGAGGGTGGGGCAGGGGAAGTGCAGCCCGCCCTGGGCAGGAAGGCCCATCCTGGGGTCCTCTGCAAGCCAGGCTACAGGGGGACAGAGGGCAGAGGGACAAGCACACAAAACACCACCACATCACAAGCCCGGAGAAATAAGAAGACAATATTAACCCATCGAGGAGATACGTTCTGTAGAGATGGGATCCAAGCAGCCGCAAGACAAGGTGGTGTCCGGACAGCAGCAGTCGGGATGTGGGGACAGAGGGAGACACAAGAAAGAAAACAAAACCAAGAACATCAGTACCCACGCTGCACTCAACCCTGTACTATCTGTTACCGAGTCGCTGCTCGGCGCTGACCGAGGGCCGTGGTCCCACCCAATCCAGGACATCTACCAACTTGATCTTTGGGAAAAGGACTGGCAAGAACGCTGCTCTGACTTGCCCACCCCTCCAGCCCCAGCCAGACCAGGCCAGGCTCCTAGCCCTTCGTCCTTCTTCCCAGCATGCCTTCTGGTTTCATGCAAAGCTCCCCACACCCTGGAGCTGGAGGCCTGGGCACTCAGCCTCCGGGACCAGAGCAGTCCAGGGCGTGAGCAGAGGGCAGGCCGGCACCTGGTCTCCTGGATCCACTGGTGGAAGGCGTTGGCATGCTGGGCAAACTCCTGGCGCAGCTTGTCATTCTCCTCCTGCCGGCGCTGCTCCTTCTGCAGCTCCAGCTCCCTTTCCTAAGGACCAAAGGGCAGCAGAGACTACGTCACCCCCAGCCCTGCTCAGGATGGAGAAGGCTCTACCCTCGGGACCTGACCAGCAGGACTTAAAAGTTGAGGAGCAGGAAGTAGTCTTCTGAAGCTGGACACAAGAAACTATCACTTTGGGGGTTAGGGAGGACTGGATGTTAACCTCAACCCCAAGATGAGACGGGAGGCGTCTGGGAGACATTCAGCAAGCTCAGAACACTTGGTTCTCTGGCTGCTTGCAATCCCCTCCAGAACTCTGGCAAGACGTGGAGGGGAAGTGACAGATAAGCAGTGGGCTGCTACACTGACATACACGGGACTTCTGATAATCGAAACCATGCTCCCTCCTCCCCGGTCTTGTCACTCTTCAGCAGCCAGCCCCGGCGGGAGTGCAGGGAGCCGCGGGCAGGGCACCTTGATGATCTTCTGCAGGTTCCTCCAGGTCTCTTCCAAGGCCTCCATAGTGAACCAGGTGTAGGGGTTGGAGGCCACGCGGAAGCTCTTGATCTGGCGGTCGAGCTCGGCCAGCTGGTTGAAGTCGGCCTGGGCTGAGCTGAGGGAGGAGCGGAAGGCGTCGTGGGCCTCTCGCAAGGCTTTGATTTCCTCCAGGGAGTTGCAGCGCACCGGGTCTGTTAAATCCTCCTCAGCGTTTTCAAACCAGCTGTTGAAGGCAGAAGCCTTTTTGGCAAAGGTCAGGAAGAGGTCCTCCACCTGAAAGCAGAGGAGACCAGGTTCGAACAGTCGTGAGGGCTGGACATGCCACCCCTGGGCAGGAGGGCGGGTGGTGGGGTGTGGAAGCAGGAAAAGCAGGGGTGGTCCCCAGGGCATCAGGGTCGAGACGGCACGAGACTCACTCGGTGCCTTTCTCCCACTTCCACTCCACAGAGCCCTCAATCGTTCTTCCCTTGCTGCCTTTTTCCCTCGCTATCTGCAAATTCAGTCTGTCTTGGGTGTCTGACTGGCACCTTCGTGAAGGCATGAGTCCCATCTGCCTTGGTTTAAGTTGACTCCACGCCCCCGTTAGAGGTGACGGCAGAGCGCAGCAAACAGAAGCTGGGTTTGCCTTCCCTGTGCGCTGGGTGGGCTGAGCTCTGCCGGGGCCCACCCTTACCTTGCGGAAGTGACTCTGAGCCTCCAGCAGCTTCTTCTTCCGGGTGGCTGAGTTGGCCAGAAGCTGGCTCCATCTTTTCATGAGGGAGGCGTGCCGGGCCTCAATGGCCTTTGACTGAATGTGCTTGGCAGCCAGCAGCTGATCTTTGAGGGCAGTGATGTTGGCAATGCCCTCCTGCTGGAAGGCCTGCAGGCCAGCATCAAAGGTTTCCTGGAACAAGGAGCATCAGATAAGCCAATATGCAGTGACTGCAATGGGACTAGACTCACTTTCTAGGTGTCTCAGCCAACTGTCAGCCTGGAGTCCCCACCTTCTGACACTCGGTCACACCTGCCCACTTGTCTGCATCTCCTTCAGACCACAGATTACTGCAGCAGCTTTCAGCCTCAGCCCTTCCACCCAGCACTCCAGGCAGACTGAGCACCGGCACTCTCTGAACACGCCAGACTCTCCCCACTACCTCTCTAGAAGGAACAACCTGCCTCTCCACCTGACCCCTTCCAGTTTACCCTTCACGATCGAGCTTAGATGTCGTCTCCTCTGGGGAGACTTTCCCCATCAGCCCTCGCCTGCTGAAAACTGAGTCGGACACCTCTTGGGTGTAAGTCCACAGCATGTTCTGTGAGCACCTGTCAGGCTGCAGTACAGACGCCTAGTCAAGAAGCTCCCTGAGGACCAGGGCTGTTTCTTGTTCACTGCTGAATCCCTAAGGCCTGAGGCAAAATAGTCAGATGTCTTGATGCAAGACTCTGACCATCATTCATCTACCAGGAGACTACTGGAGTAGATTTCAATCAATCAATCAATCAACAAGTGGCCATAACTGACCTGTTTGGTAAGAAGAGTTTGGACAGAAGATAGATCTCGGCCATAATCATCCGTCTTCAAGCTGTTCTCCTTTTCACCTAGAAAACCAAGCACGGGAAATATACTACTCCTTCTTGGTGCAGTCATATGAATTAAAAAGAAAAAAAGAAAACCAAGGCACACTATTATTATGTTTACATTTAAATTTCAACAGTACTAACAGCAGTCTCTGAACCCACAGGAGCTGGCCCCTCCCTGCACCCTGGGCCCCGTTCTCCATCTGTGCCACGAAGAGATGTGGTTCAGGTGCATGTGACTACCAAAGTCACGTGGGTAGTTCCTCCTCGCCTGGGAGCTGGATTGTGCCCTGGACCCGTGTAGCCGGGGGACAGTGCTGCTGCAGGCTGGGGGCCGCTGGTGTACCCATTTTGTTTGTGGTGTGACGTCTACTGCTTCTTCCAGCATCTAAGGGCCTTTGTTTTGTTAACACCCGAGCTGGCCCAGTGCCGGCACTGCAGAGGCCCGGGCTCTCTGGCCTGCCCTGGTGGCGGGTTCTCTGACAGGCCTGCATTTGATTGGTTTCTTCTCTGCAGAAGAAAACCAACTGCATAGAAAGTAGATGAGCCGTGGCTCTGAAACAACCTTTCTGGCCTGGGAGAATAGGCAACTTGGGGACTCGCCAAGACAGTGCTTACCGATCCAGGACTCCACCACGTCAGCCTTCCAGTTGAACTGAAGGAAGGCGGAGTTCTCGTCAAGCTTTGCCTTCCTCTGGGAGGCAGCCTTCTCCAGGTCCGCCACTTTCCCATTCAGGCACTTCATCTTTGAAGAGATGTTCTCCTCGTGGTGATTGTTCTAGGCCATGGAGAGAAGGCACGCTCTGGTCAGCCTCACCTCCTGCTGCAGCTACCTGCCTTGCACCCCCCCTGCCTGGGAAGGCTCTCAATTTCTGTAAGACGGGCCATGGACTCCCGTCCGCTACCAGGGGGAGGAACAAGGGGTAAGGCTTTTCTAAGAACAACATGGAATAAGAGCCTTAAAAATAGAATACCCTTGTCTTAAAAAGATGAATAATGGCAATTTCATGTATAGGAATTAATTCTAAACATATAATGAGTAACGTGCTGAAATGTTAAGTTACAATGATGTATTCATTAGCATTATTTTGACAGCAAAAAAATTGAAAAAGCCTCAATAATTATCACTTACATAAAATACTATACATCCAAAAAATGGCTACTATACATATGCAATAAAATTAACGCTAGAAAAATGTTTGACACGGTGAATAGTGAAAATTATTAAGCGCCAAACACTTTGATTTGGTCTTGGTTAAAACTGTATTTGAAAACATACACAAGTCAGCATAAAATTTAAAGAGAAACTCCAGGAGGAAACAAAGATTGTTGCTGACAATAAAGCCCTGGGCTCTTTGCCAGAAGGCTGTAGAATATTCACAAACCAGCCATCTTACAGGTTTTAAGAACAGAGAGCATTACCCAGGGGTGCGTGTGTGTATGGGGCAAGTCACACACAGGCCCCACTGACATCTGTCCGTGGTCTATACAGAAAGTGGGTGCATGTTAGTTTATTTGTCCATAAGGGCAAGGAAACAAACCTCTCCAGCGAACACGGATTTTAACTCTATTGTTGCCTCCTATGGCCCAAATCTCTAGTCTCAAGGCCATGATTACTGGTGCAAATTCTGTGATGGAAAGTCTTATTTACTCAGATGTTTGCAACAGGAAATTTTAGTTGCTAGAAGGTGTCTTGTGGTCCTTAATGTTTGTCACAGCACGTAAGTGACTGGTGGTGACTAACTTGTGACCATCTAGTCCAGACCTTCAGCATGAGTGACTTGACTTCACTGCTGGTAAGAAAGCACCAAGACCCTAATTTTTCGCTTTCTCCTGGGAGGGCTGTTGGAATGAAATAAACCTCGTGATTCTGACAGATTCATTTCTCAAACATCCTGTCAGCAGCCAGGTTTTGTAGAGTTGTGTGACCTGACGGAGCAGGTCTCTGGTTTATCTAGTGGGCAGCTCTACGTGTGGACAGAGCATCTCGATGGTCAGGCATGAAGCTCTTACTCGTGGTCTTCTCTGTGCTGGCTCTGCGGGTGATTTCTACGACTGCTGACCCGTACGTTCTACTGCCTCTACAAAGAGCTGTATTACTTGTGGAATAAACTAAGAGACCAGCCATGGGGGAGTGCCAGTGTCACAGAAAGACCACCAGGGATGCTTCTCTGCTCAGTTAAGGTAGAAAAAGTAAGTGCTGCAGAATAACTTTACTAACTGGCTTCAAAAAGGGGGAAGATACCCAACTAATCATATAATCTTCCTCTTCTTTACGAGACACAAGAATGAGCTGCTACTGGTCTCCATGCAAACCTCTGATGGGTGACAGTCCTGGGTGTGAGCTCGGTGGGGCAACTGTGGTACTGCGCACGGAGTCCCGGAGCAAGAAAGGAGGGTCTTACCAGTGCGCAGGCTCACCTTCTTAACAAGGTCTTGTCCGTTAGTGCAGACGTCATTCACGCGGTCCTTGTGGACAGTGAAGTCTGTCTCAAAAGCTTCATGTTTCTTCAGTAAGCCCTGGAGTGGAAGCAGCAACGACAGCTACTGAGAGCCTGGCATGTGCCACTGTGCCAGGTACGGGGGACAGAGGGCAACAGAACTGAAAGGTCCCTGCCCTCACGTGCATCACAGTGCAGGCGGGGACTAAGACAACGAATAGGTACAAAAACCAACAGGTCATCATATAGGCAGTAAAAGTAGGATGCGGTGAAGAGTGACCAGTGGGGTAGGCTTGAGAAGCACAGTCAGGGGATGCCTTCTAAGGGGTTAAGCTCTTGCTCAGCACTCTGTAGTGTCCCTCTTCCCCTCCAGAAGACCAGAGAATGAACACAAAGCAAGCTCAAGATAAACACCCACAGAACCTGAGCACATCTCCGAAGGGACTTTCCAAGTCTCATCTTTTCCTCAGGACAGCTGACGCCCAGAGACAACGCCCTTTGTGCTTGCTTCCAGAACTCACTCACTCGTCTAAACTCTTCTAAACCACCCTGACCAGCTGAACGGGATTCCCACTGTGCGGAACGTGGCTCAGGGGCTACCCGGACTCTTCCGCAGCTGGTGGCATGGATTCAGGAATATTTGACCACAGTGTGCAGCTCCTGCTATCAAGAGGGGAATCTATTCATCCACCCTGGGACCCTGGGCTGCCACGTGACTACTCTGACCAACAGAAGGCAGTGAGGACGACACTGTGTGACATCCAAGACTAGGCCTTACGACCCCTCTCAACTTCTGCCTTTGCCTCTTTGAAGGCTCCCTGAGAAGGCTGGCCTAGCCCGCTGGAAGATGAGAGGCCGGGTGGAGGGGACCTGAGATGTCCCAGCTGTCAGCCCACGAGTGATGCCTTCCCTCTCAGAGCAGCTGTTTGAGAGGTCCCAAGGGAAAGCAGCAGAGGGAATGCCTGTCAGTTCACAGAATCATGGGAAATAAGAAACTGCTGTCGTCTTTAGGGCTGTTACACAGTAATAGTGAACCAATGTATTTAGGGAGTCTGTTATAGGCTCAATTGTGTCCCCCAAAAAGATATGATGAAGTTCTAACTCCCAGTTTCTATGAATGTGGAAATAAGGTTTCCGCAGACGTAATGAAGTGAAGATGAGGGCATTAGGGTGGGCCATAATCCAGTACAGTTTGGGTCCTATAAAAGGAGGGAAATTTGGACAGAGAAACACCCAGAGAGAATGCCATGGAAAGACAGAGACACAGAGTGGGGACAGCCCCACAGAGTGGGGACAGAGGTGGACAATGGAGTTATGCTGCCACAAGCCAAGGAATACCTGTGGCTACCAGAAGCTGATGAGACAAGGAAGGATTCTCCCCTAGAAGTCTCAGAGAGCAAGGGTGTCGACACCTGGACTTCAGACTGCTAGCCTCTCAAGTCTAGGAAAATACGTTTGTTGTTTTAAGCCCCCCAGTTTGTAGCACTTTGTTACAGCAGCCACGGGAAACTAATAGAGTGCTAGTAAGTAACCTATGGTAATGATACTGCTTGACTGACAACAGGGTTCCATGAACTGGGCCGACACAGGCATGCCCATTTTGTCTACAGAGGGCTATGTCTCCAGCACAAGATCTTGAGGGCTAAAGTCACCCACCAGATCTTGACTGAGCCCGTGTGCTCTCTGGTGAGAGCACAGTCACGGAACAAACCAGGAAATGGGGACCAGCAGGTAGCTGCTAAGAGAGAAAGCAGGTGACGCCTTCAGTCTCTCTGACCTGGATGGCAGCAAGGGTGTCTCCATAGTCTTCACTGGCCACCAGGGTCATTTTCTCATTGATCCAAGCTTCTTCCTCTTCCACATTGGCTACAAACTGCTGATATTCCAAGGACTCTTCTAGCCGCTGGCCTCTAATTACAGGAGATAGAAAAAAATCAGCCATGACCTCTTCCAACTCTGATTCTGATAGTTAACATATGCTTAAAAACATTCATGATGAGTGTGGGGTGTGAGCAGTTCAATCAAGCCTGCATAATACGAAGTTGTTCAAACATGAAGTTCTGGACCAGACGCTTGGTCAGAGGTGGCTCCGAAGGAAGCAAACTGTGGCACTTGCACACCCAAGGAAAGTGTCCAGGAGGTGGCAGGAGGGCCCGGAAGCTCTGAGCCTGACCTCAGGGCGCAGGCCTTCCCCACTGTACCCACAAGCAGGACACGTTCCTTCCTCTGACCGCTCACCGAGCTGCTGCCAGCTGCTTCAGCTCTTTCCAGTGCTCCACAAACTGTGCCAGACGCTGCTGAATCTCCTCCTTCCCAATAGTGTTATCATCAGACAGCTTCTTCCCAGTGTCCAGGACACCCTGACAGGTGAGAATGACTCAATTAACAGCTATCACCTGCTTCTAGATGCTTCCAGGAAAAGACCCCAACATCAGATTCAGAACTTCTCCCTCCCAGTTTGGGAAGAGGGGTCATCAAAACTGGAGAGACTCCAGTGAAATGAACAAAAGCAAAGGATCTCTTTGTACATCACCTGGGCCCCAACCCATCCCCGCTACCCTCTCAGCCAGAAGGGGCCCCTTCACTCCTCACCTGGATCGCCGGCTCGTGTGCAGCCAGTTCTGCCTCCAGCCGTTTGTGCTTCTTCCTCAAGTTCTGAACGCCTGTCAGGTCTCGGCCATAGTCCTCAGAGCTCACCAGCAGCTTCTTCTCTCTGGACAACACGGGCAGGAAGTCAGTCTCTGTACCTCCCAGTTTCCAACTGGGGATGTTTGGTCAAAAGAGCTGTGAAATTTACAGACCCCATGATGTCCTTCACCTACATCTACCCATCTCTCCAGGAACATCCTTGCCAGTCTTCAGGAAAACAAAAGCCTCTATTTCCCGAATGAACAGTGTCCATGAATGTATCTCGAAGCACCTACTGTGTCCAACTCTGCAGAGCTGGGGTGTGCTGGAGAACCACAAGGTGCCAGCAGTGTGTCTCCCTACCAACCCTCCATGTATTATAAAGACATTGATTTAAATAATTTTTTAAAGAAGTGAGGAATCAAGAGAGGATTTTGTCCTTAAAAATGGTCTGTTTAGGGGCCAGCCTGGTGGCACAGTGGTTAAGTTCATGTACTCTGCTTTGGTGGCCCAGGGTTTGCAGGTTTGGATCCCAGGCACGGACCTACACACTGCTCATCAAGCCATGCTGTGGCGGCGTCCCATATACAAAATAGAGGAGGATGGGCACAGATGTTAGTTCAGGGCTAATCTTCCTCAGCAAAAAAAAAAAAAAAAAAAGTCTATTTACATGCCACATCAACTGGAAAGGTAGACTGAAATTTTTTAGGGAGGGGTGATTAAAACAACTCTTCGTCCTTCAAGAAGCAATGTTCCCCAGGAGATCAGAGTGTCTTTTCCAGTTATGAACTCACTAATTCCCCTGGTGATCTAAGGGCAAGGTCTAGACAGGGCCGAGTGTAACCCTCATGCATCACTACCATTTTGGAGGCCATCGCTGATCATTATCACCGCACACCTGGACCTCAGGGGAAGGAACCAGGTGATCCACCGTGAGTGTGTGGCAGAGCTGGGACCCAGCACAGCTCACTGCTGAGCCCACACCCTTTCTGCCACACTTTCCTGTCTCAGCAGCACAGTCCAGGAGGGACTGAAACCTCATGGCCAGGTGACCTGAACCTCTTGACTCTCACTCAGCCCCATGGTCCCTAATGCCTGCCATTCAAGGCTCAAGGGTGTCCTAGAGGACCCAGACTGAGAAGTCCCAGGAGCACATACTTGATCCAGGACTCCTCATCATCCATGTCCCGGAAGAACTGGTGCAGGCGATGGGATTCGTTCAGCTTGGCTCGCCGAGAGGCTGCCATGCTCTTGATCTTCTGGAAACGACCATTGATGGTATCCCGCTTGTCCTTCACTTGGGAGGTGTCAAAGGCACTGCTGGTCATCAGGCTGTCTGCTTGGCTGTTCAGGTCCTTCAGCCGATCCTGCGACAGGGGACACAATGGGAGGGATCAGAAATCTGGGTCTCCCATGAATAACTGCTTGAAAATAAGAACCCAGGAATTCCTCATTGACAGGGTGGTTTAATATTTATTCGAGTGGAGTGTTGATATTTTCAAAGTGTGGTATGTAGACCCCTGGGTTCTGTGAGGTCAAAACTATTTTCATAACAACACAAAGACATTTTCTGCCTTTTTCACCGTGTGGACATTTGCACTGACGGTGAAAAGCAGTGGGGGGGATGCTGAAGCCTCAGCCCACGGCAGTGGTGCCTGTGCCAGCAGCAATCTGATTCTTCACTGCCATGCACTTCTGTAAACAGCAAGTAAAAAATGCTATTTCACTTGAGAGTATCCTTAAAAAGCAGCAAAAGCTGATAATGTTATTAAATATTCTCCGTTAAATACACGTCATTTTAATACCGTGTAATAAAATGGGAACTACACACAAGACACTTCCGCTGTACATTCAAGTTCAGTGACTGTCTTGAGGAAAAGCACAGGTTGGCGCTGAGGCAGCCACTCCGCCCAGGGACCACTGTCTTCACTTGAAAGAACCACCAACAGACAGCTATGGTCATTCAGACTTCAGTATCTGGCAAATACTTTGTCAAGAATAAAGTACACCTGACACTTTAAGGAAAACTGAATTTGTTGCTAAAGATAAAACTTGAATTTTTCATGAGAAAAATAGAATTTTGGCTAATTTGCATCCACCTCTATGAGCGGGACAGCTTTCCAATATGTCAAGATTATTCTGTTGAGATGGTTGTAATGTTAACAAATGTGATGATACAATGAAATGAGTCAACATTTAGGAAATCTATATAACTCAGCGAACCAGTATTTTCAAAATGATTTTTTTCCATCACGCATGGGTAAAAGATCCATTCAAAATCTAAATGGACCAGTGGATTTTAATATAAAACAGCACGAAAAACTGAGTGATAGGGTTTCAGTGTCCATTTTATAACTAACCTTTAAGAAATGACAATTTACTGAGATTGCTGTAGTATCCAACATTCAGTATTAATTATCCGAATGAAAATACAACTCCCTTCTCTAACTACCTGTGGGCTGCATTTTCATCATATATAACACACCACCACAAATCGAATTCAGAAGCAGCTACAAGAATCCAGCTATCTTCTATTAAGCTGGACATTAAAGAAATCTGCAAAAATATAACCAATGCCACTCTTCTAGCTGTATTTTTGTTTTTGGAAAAATATAGTTATTATTCACAAAATATGTTACTTATGTTAACTTCTAATGGGCTTATTATTTTAAATGAATTAAATTTTTTCTCAGTTTTCTTAATTTTTTTATTTTGAAATAATTACAGACTCATGAGAAGTTGTAAAAATAGTACAGGTTCTGTGTACCTTTCACCCAGCTTCTCCCAACTGTAGCATCTTTCACAGCACAATATCAAAACCAGGAAACTGACGTTGGTACAGTCAACCCACAGACCTTATTCAGTTCACCAACTTTGTACACATTCATCCCTATGTGTCTGTGAGCATGTGCATGTAGTTCTGTGCAATTATCCTATGTGCAGATCTGTGTAACTATAGCCAAATCAAGACACAGACATTGTCCTGTCAGCACTAGGAACTTCCTTGTACTTTTATGGCTGCATGCCTACTCCCATTCCTAACCCCTGGGCAATCACCATTTGTTCTCTCCACCTCTATAATTTGTCATTTGAGAATGCTACATAAATGAAATCGGATAGTATGTAACCCTTTGAGATTTTTTTTTTAAATATAACTTTTAAAATTTATTTATTTTTTAATAATGGTGAATATTGATAGATAAAACCCACATAAACTCTCTTAAGGGCCCTCAATAATTGTTCAGAGTATGTTCTCAAACTAATGTTTGAGAACCCTGGCTTTAAGTGACAGACATCACTCTCCTTCAAATGCGCTAGTTCTCCTTAGGAGTCATGTACAGCCGTGTCCCAGACACTGGCCTGGCAGCCCCCCTCCGCTCACCTCATGGGCAGATATGTCCGCCTCCAGCAGTTGATGTTTTTTAAGCAAGTTATTCACAGAAGCCAGGTCTTTGCCATAATCCTCAGATGCCAGAAGGGCCTCCACCTGGCAATGAAGCAGAAGGGAAAGGCTGCCAAATGGGGCACATTTCATGTTCTGGGAAATCCTGGATGCTCGCTTGTTATTCCAGGTCTCTGGAGAGCCGCAAACTTCCCAACCACAAGTTCCTGGTTTTGTGCGTGCTCAGCTTGTATCAGCCTTAAGACGTGCTCCTTTTTTGTCAAATGAAGACTCAAGAGCCTAGGAATTCACACACTACAGCTAAAGGCAGGGTCACTGAGCCTTCACTGGGTACACTGGCAAAATGCACAGCAATCCACTTCAAGGAATCTTCCTAGGGAAAGAATCAGCAGCATGGGCAAAGACGTTCACTGCAGCAAAATGTACACCACCAAAAAGCTGGGACACCTGAATGCCCAACAACATGGGAACGGTTAAATGATGATACAACTCTATGATGGACTTATAGACTTATTCAAATATTTAGGAAGAATTTTTAGTGACTTGGGATAACATTCCCAATGTGCATATTGTGCATATATATATAAAAAAATACAGTTACATAAATATTCATGGAAATATGTATAGACTAGATAGATATTGAGTGGTGGTCTCCAAAAATCTCTGTTTCTTCACACTTCCTGCATGCTATAAATTTTCTACAGAGAATGCATTACTAACTCTGGCTCCCTGACTCTTTGCTGTTTGGTTTCTCTCTGGGCACAGATTCGCTGCAGCTGCCTATCACAGACCCCATAATCTCTTCCTATTTGCATTCCCTACAGAGATGAGTGATCTATGGTCCAAGTCCCACCAAAAATAAGCTCTCTCTTCTCTAAGTCTTCATTCCCTCTGCTTATGAGTCCCTAACAGCACACAACTCCCATTTGATAGTGACAATTTCTGTTAAAAGGGGAATCGGGAAAGCCCTGCTTTTTCATGGTCTTGGGCTTGTGGACTGACCCATTACAGTCAGCAGAGATTCCTGGTTGTGGAGATTACTACAACAACTAGAAATCCTCTGATGGCGGGAAGGGAAAACCACTCGGCATTACCTCAGAGAGCCAGAAGTCAAAGTCCTTGATTCCAGTGTTGAAGTTCTGCTGCTTGTTGGCTTCTTTCAGTTTCTGGCTCTTTTCAGCTGACTTCTGTACCAGGAACTGCCACTGGTCAGCCAAGGCAGCCAGCCGGGCCTGGGGAAGAGAAGGGAACCATTAGGGATGGTGAAATCCATCCAGAACCCCCTCTCCTAAGGCCGATTAGACATTCTGAGAGAGGAGAATGGGCAACACTCATGGGAGCTACTCTCACTGCATTCCCCAACTGTAACGCAGTCAACAGTCTTCTCATCTGTTTATTAGAAAGTCATCCTCAGGTTGACAGTAACACGCTAACAGTCAAATCCAACCCCCTCTTCTTGGGCCAGGAGGAGGGGGCTGGTGGACTGTACCTTGACAGCATCCTCGCTGCCAGCGCAGGCCCCACGCTCAATGAGGGAGTTGCCCATGTCAATGACCCCGCGGATCCGGTCAGCATTGGCGTGCAGCTCTGCTTCGAAGGCCTGGTGCTTCTGATGCTTGCTCTAATAATACCAAAGACAACTTTTCAAAACCAACTCCTGCTAGGTTAAATCTTTTCAGGAAGAAGGGATTCTCAGAAGGAAGGGAGTGGGAGCAAACTTAGAAAACTGGGGACAAGTGTCAATATTGTCTATAGAAGGCAGTCACAGAATTTGTGTGAATATTTTAGGGGTCAGTCTGTTGGACAGTTCAGCAGAAGGTCTGTGCCAGAGAAAGGAAATGTACCAGCCTAGGAGTAGGTGAACTGAGTCAATTCTTAAATCAGCTGGACTAGCTATCTGGGAGTGAAGTCCTACACAGACACTTTCTAACATTTTGCAGAAGACGGCAATGGTCAATTGTAGTTTTGAATCTACCTATACATCAATTTCCACCCATGGCTTTCTTTTTAGTGGACAGAAGCTCTAACAAAGAGCCCACATATGGATCTCTCATCATCTAAAGCAACAATCACGCTGAAGCAATGTATTTGATGGTCAGGCTGACCCTCTGTTGACAGAGAAGTCTACAGCTGCTGCAGACCTTGGCTTTGCTGGCTTCTCATGTGGTAGCTGCCATTAATCAAAACTGGGATATTGTCAAAATCCAGGCTTGACTACAGGTAGGAATTTCTTTTTGCTAGGAAATGAGAAGGCTAGGGGAATGATGGGCTCCTGATGCTGGGGCCTGATAGGGCTTTTAGAAATCCACAAAGAAACAGAAGGTGCGAGAACACCACAAGAGACAAGCGAGGACGTAGCTGTGGCACAATTCTGGGTGAGAAATGCAGGGTCTCAGGGGAGAGTGTTATTTGGGGAAAAAGAACTAAAAGAAAAAAATGCAGTACAGTTGGGGAAGGATTCTGCATCAAATGTTTCATTTCAGGGGCAGCAACTGTCAAAGGATGGAGCCATCTGGCTGGCGAGACACAGCACTAACGTAAAGTGTCCTTGTTACTAACACACCCAGACGCCTGAGCTCAAGCACAGGCAAAAAAGGCTCTCAAGCACCCACAAATCCTGACGAAAGCCCAACTCCCCTCTTTTTCTGTTTCTTGCTCTGATCACTCTTTGGTTCAAATCCCACCTATTCTATTTCTCCAATCCATTTAAGCAACTTCTGATCTACACTTTGACTGGAAAGTCCCTTCCACTACTCCTTGGGTAATGCCCACTTTTACCTTGACCTCTCACCCCTGGTTCCTCTTAGATTTGGAAGCAGATCATCTGCCTCTCTGTGGGTCTCTAGCTGTCCCTCTCCAGTGACCAGCACCTCTGGATGCCAGACTGTGTGTGCAACAGAACTGTCACACCCCACCAGTCTCCCTGCCCTAGGCCACCGAGAACCACGAGCCCACAGCAAGACGAGCCCAAGTCACACAAAAAGCTGATCATTTCATTTATTAAAAGAGGCACCTGTGGAAAGAAAGCAGTCAACTACTGCCCCCAAATCAAACACTGTACAGAACTTGCCTAAGTGATAAATTGGGAGAAGGGGAGGGAGTGAAGGATTGCAGGCTAATTACAACAGAGAAAGCCACATCCCACAGGGACACTTGAATGGAGTGTGATGGATGATTAGAAATGAAGAGGATGGATGAAGAGACACCAACAGACTGTGTGACCAGAATAACAAGAATCCATACAGAAGAACACAAACACCGGAGCTCATTTAACTAAAACTCTTTAAAAAAAAAAAAACTTACCAGCAGCTTGGAAAGCTACAAAAATAGATTAAAATAACAAGAGTTCAGTACACTGATGTGAATACACATATCAGTTATTACAGAGAAATTCATTTTGCTGTCATACTTCCCCTGGGAAGCTCAGCATTTGGGGACAGCAAATAGCAGGGGGACTCTTCAGACTTCTTTTAGAGCAGACATGGTGTCAATAGCGACAAATGAGGAGAGCAGCTTTTAAGTGGCTCTGACAATTTAGTGCGACTTTTTCCACTTACTCAGCTTACTAAAATAATGTTCATCAGCTTCACCATGGGTACAAGGAAATTGTCTTACAGGTACATCCCCCTTCTTAAGATGCCTAATTTAACAAAATCTACCAATGTCACAGGCTACTTCAGAAATAAACAGCTGGTCTGTTTAGCGCACCTGGATGTTGGTGGGATCCTTATACGACTCATCACTCGCGGTCTGCAATTTTTCGCTGATCCAAGCCTCGATCTCATCCACATCCCGGCTGAACTGCTGGAGGGTTTGTGATTCTCCCAGCTTTGACCTTTTCTCAATCATCTGGGCTTTTAGACGTCGCCACCTGAGAAAGTGAAACCGAGACCAAATGTGAACATCCCTCAGAGTCTGAAGGGTCAGGGCTCTCCCACAGGGATACGTGTCATCTGTCAGCACCAGGGAACACCCACCTGTCCAAAACCTCATTGCGCCGGCTAGAAATGTCGCCTTTGGCGTAGTGGCCAGCAGCGATGAGCTGGTCAGCGAAGGACTGCAGGGCGGCGATCTTCTCCTCCTGTCAGCACACAAAGGCGTGAGGTCAAGGTGGGCAAGACGGCCCTGCTCTGCCCGGACTGCAGGTCTCGAGGGAGAATGGTTATTTTGGGTGACGGAGAACTATGTGTGAGACTGAGGAGTTTTCAGAAGACTGAGCACTTTTGGGTGACAGGATCGGAATACACTGACACTTTAGAAGCAGGAGAGTAAAAAGCCAGAAGCTTGATTTCAATCATTACTAGAGTAGAGTTTAACTCCAGAAGATTCCAGGTCACAGTGGGGTGGGGCAGGGGCTAGAACACCAGCGGATGTCTCACACAAAATTAGGCTCAGTGGGATTGGGTTGTCAGATTTTCAACAAAACAGTTTGTAAATCTAAGAGTTTTACATCTTTCTGATCTGTTCACGCTCATGTACTCCCTTACCTACCCACAAATTTGTTTTTCTTTCCTTTCACAATATAATTTTTTCCCTGTGGCATTCCCATTATTAAATCCTCAGAAATACCAAAACTCATATACAAATATAAAACAATTACTGATGTACACATATCATGCTTCCTACACTGCACAGTATTACTGGAGATGTAACGGCGACTGTGTCGCTTCTTTCGTGGAGTCAGTATCAAGTGTTTTAATTTAAGGAAGCTGCCAAAGCTCTCTAGCTGAGCTAAGTCAGTAACTGTTTTCACCCTAGTCATTAAAAAAGGAAAGAAGAACAAGCCAATAAAGGCAGAAGGTGTCAATCTGGAAAAATCCAGATTCAGACTCTAAGGTACAGAGGCCTCACCTGGACGTTAATTGCTTTGTCAAAGTCCTCGTGTTTTTTGATCAGAGCCTCCACACTGTCCAGCGAGTCTCCTCTGTCTTCGGTATTCAAGAAGGCCTCCCGGGCAGCCATCCAGTTCTCAGCTTGCTCACAGTCTCGATGAAACAGCTAAAGAAGGGGAGAGGCAGGTGAGAAGATGGAGCGTTTGGCAACAAAATACCTGGTCAGAAACCCTGTGGCAAACAGGAAGCTACTGTCCAGCACACGTACCTGCAGTTCCAGGCACTGATCCAGCATCATCCTGCGCTGGACCCAGGCGTTCTCCAGATCTGCACGCTCCTGATCTAGAATATGTAGTTTCTCCTTGATCTCTGGGCTGGCATAGTGCCCATGAGCCAACAGCTGCTGCCCAAACTGCTCAAATGCCTGGAAAGTGCCAGCCCTGGCATCAATTTCTGTCCGGTGTTCCTGCCAAGAGGAGAGATGGGATTAGGTAACTGGCAGCAGATGCCCATTCTAATATCAACCACTAACTCAAAACAAAGGGGCAGGGGAGGGAGAATGGGGGAATGGACAGCAAGGTCTTCCTGGCCCAGCACAGCAACCACATTTCTGCTACTCAGCAGGCAGGTCTACCCACCTGGTGTCGTTCTAGCAAAGCTTCAGCTCCAGTGACATCCTTGGCTAGCTCGTCTGAGGACACCAACCCTCGTATTCCATTGATCCAAGACATGAGGTCCCTGGAAACCAGACCCACAGAGGAATAGCTCTTACGTTATCTGGTGAGCATGCTTTCTGCCCAGGAAAAGAAAGAACTATGTAATTCTTGTCTCAGACGGTTATTTGGGGTTAATCTCGTTAATCTATTGAATGCGGCTAGATCTCTGGGCAAAGTATTTCAAAGCCTCTTATTTTGTCTTGCTGAGATATTAAAAAAAAACACAAAAATCAAGAATTCCTCAGAGGAAAAGCCAATTAAGTTTATAACTAAGATCACTTTACCCTATAGAATCACAGGTTTCTACAGAGACGACAGCTGTGGCTAAGTTTTTTACAGCTTCAAGTGAAAACACCTTTCTTTGGGATTAAGCCTTAAAAGTCCTGGGCCTATGCATGCATTTAACCCAGCTTCTTACAGATGTCCACGTACAGGGGTACAAAAATCAATCTGTAAAGCCACACGTCATATGCTTTTTATAAAAAACACCCAGAACAGGCAAATCCATAGAGACAGAAAACATATTCAATGAGAGGAGAATGGGGAGTGATTACTCATGGGGTATGGGGTGTTCCAGGGTGATGAAAAAGTTTCAAAACTAGAGAGAGGTGGCAGTAGAATAACACTGTGAATACACTAAATGCCACTCAACTACACACTCTAAAATGGCTGTTATGTGACCTTCACCTCAAAAAAAAAGAAACAAAAGAACTGGGACCTCCTACCAGAGGCCCGTGAAGGGGAAGAGCATCACCTGCCTATCTCGTCCCAGTAGAGAGCGCGCCCAGTTTAAATGTATGTATGTGCATACACAGGAGTGTGTGAGAGAAAACACTGTTAGCACAAAACACACAAAAGAAATGTTGTCCTAAATGGGTCCTATTAAAGAAGCTATAAATCACCCATCCAGTGGAATGCTATGTAGCCTTAAAAAGACTGAGGGTCCCAGATCATGGGACATTGTACAAGACAACTGGCCTGGACCCTTCAAAAATGTCAGTGTCACGAAAGACAAAACACAGAAGGCAGTGGGGTACTGTTACCAAATGCAACGCTCATTCTCGACTGATCCTGGCTATAAGCCCTGGCTATAAAATAGATATTTGACACAACTGGAAAAAACTGAATAAGGACTTAAATGTTATTGTATTAGCATCAGATTTCTTGGGTGTGATAACCGAGATGCAGTTCTGTAGGAGGACGTCCTTGCTCCTAGGAGACATGTGCTGAAGTATTTGAGGCGAAGTGTTATATATCTGCAACCTACTTTCATGTGATTCAGAAAAACCAAAGTATATATTTAGAAAGTGAATGTCACAAAAAGTTAACTGGTGGCTACATGTGAAGGGGATCATGGGTGTTCACTGCTTTATTCTTTCCATTTCTCTGTAGCCTTGAAATTTTTCAAAATAAAAAAAAGTTCATGGAAGACACTAAGGTATATCTATATTAAGTGAAAAATAGGTCTAAAGAAGAAATATTTGGCGTTTATATATATGGCATTTGCCAAATAAATACATATTTGGCAAATACTTTCTTAATGAAAATGACCACTAAAAAGGTTCGACGCTCCAGAGCCAAGCGAATACCGTGCTTTTTACCGGAAATCACTGAGGAAGCGCTGCAGGTCGTGGGAGTCGCCCAGCTTGCCCTTGCGTTGGTCCGCACGCTTTCCCAGGCTGCTCCACGCTTGGTTTAACTCAGTGCATTTTTCCTGTAGGTCCTCTGCCGACTCAGGATGGGACTGGATCAGGCGCTCGGCTGTTTCCCCAAGAGAATTGACCTATGGGAAGAAAGTGGAGAAAAAGCAAAAACTAAGGGAGCAGAGGCAGAACACGACACTTGGACAAAAATGTAGGAAGATGATTCTGGTTCCTCCCACCTTGTCACCAAGAGCTGCAAGGTCCCTCTCAAAGCCCTCGTGCTTGCGCTGCAGGGCTTGGACACTGGCCAAATCGTGGCCATAATTGTCTGTGTTCAGAGCCTGATTCTTCTCTTCAATCCATTCTTTGGTTTCGTCAGCATCTCTACAGGGAGACACACATTCAAGTTAATAAACACTGAGTACAGCTGCCTTGATTACAGGACAAACACAGGAAAAGTTTATTTGGCTGGCATTTGTACATTTGTCAGAGGCTACCACTAACAGCAAAAGAACACAGAATCACTCAGCAGTATTTACTGAGCATCCGTTGTGTGTCAGATACGGTCCCGGGTGCCAGAGCACAAACACCAACAAGATCCAGCTGTTACTCTGAGAGCTTAGCTAGCAAGTTGGGGGCTGCTGATGCACATCAAACAGTCATCTGCTTCTCCCTCTTCCAGCACCGGGCTGCCCCTCACCTGTGGAACCTCTGCACTTCATGGGCGCTGCCCAAGAGCTGGCTCCGCTCCTCGGCCAGCTGCTGCAGGGCCCGCCAACGCTCATTCAGTTCCTGCAGGAAGACGGCAAAGCGTCAGCTCTGTGGCGACCCCTCTTCTGTCAGACCCACACCAGACTCTGGGAAATGGGCCAAAGAACCAGAGGACTGGTGGCTTCACTTCAAAGGAAAGGCTGGGGCACAGATAATTTCCTGTTTCCAACCTTCCTAGATGAACAAATTAGTATAAAACTACAGCAAAAGTCCAGAAAATCAGAAGCTTGGCAAAGCGAGCCGGATCTATCTGAGGGCGTGAACACTCCACCAACACCTGACCTGGAATCACCTTTGAAGTAACAGGAGAGATGCAGCTGACTTATCTTCACCTCAGCTCCTAGCCTGGTGCCTGCCATTAGCAACTGCTTCATAGATAATTGCTGAGTGGCTAAGTCCCAGAGTCTACTGCCTGCAAACACAGAGTGCAGCTGCATCACCAGGGCGAGCAGTAGGCCTCAGAAGCGCAGGAGGGCAGCCAGACCTCGTACTGGAGGAGACAAACCACCCTGGGGTCCAGAAAGAGGCCAGACTTCTCCTGTGAGGAGGCAAGAAAGGCATTCACTGCCTTCTGGACAATACGCTCCTTGCAGCTCCCGGTTGTACTGAAACCTAAGGGAAGACTAACACTACTGCTGAGACCTGGCGAGTTCTTGACTGGGAAAGCCAACTAAGCCACCTGCTGCATGAGGAGAGTTGACGTTTACCCAGGATACACTTGGACCCAGGAGAGTGACAAGTGCTACAGCTCACACTACTCATCAGGACAGGGCTCCACTGAAGACAGGAGAAGGACAGCAGCAAAGGAAACCAGGGGGAGACGGGCAGCTGGCCACGGTTTCTTACCTTGATGGAATTAAAGGTGGCCACGGTGTGAACCATCAGGCGAGCAGACTACGTAGGGGAGGAAAGCAGAAGAGCAAAACCAATCAAGTGTCTGCCAATTACGAGACAGAAATCTGAGATACAAGTGCTACTAATTAGGTCCCAATTGTCAACCAAAATTATCTTAAAGGGATACTGTCAGAATTCTGAGCACAGGCATTAATAGAAGTATCAACCACTAGAAACTCATGAAGAAACCCAAGTGCACCATCAGGCCCAACTTAACGATTAATTTTAGAGTGAAAAGAGAGTGGTGAAAACCACAATTAAAACAGCTGGTTGAACAGAAAAAAAACAGCCCAAAAACTAATGATTAGTGTCTTTTTCTTGTCCGTACTATAGGAGAACAGTCCAGAAAACATACTCAATTTAACATACGCTAGCAGCCGAGACCGTTTATTTAAAAACGGTTAAGTACACAAATAATTTCATTTCTAATGATGGTTATGGGGCTGCTGTTCTTTTTCACAGTGTCCCTTTGAGCTAAGCCTTAGCAGACGAAAGAGAAAATAAACCAGTGAATTAGCTTTCTTCTCATCAATGTAGTTATTTCTTCTAAAAATGAAATGTCCCCTGGGATCTCAGAGCCCACCTAGTTTTATCTGAAAGAAACTCCACTTGGCACGCATCATGAGGCCCATAACCTTCAAGTGTGAGAGAAAAGGCAGGGCCAAGCTTGGATGCTGGGAAGTCAGGCTCATCAGATGTTCCTATGATATGCCCAAGTGACATTTTCAACCAGTGTGGGTGTGTACAGGGTTCAGAAGACCGACACCCACTGTCACCAATCCTTTTCAAAAACAGGAGGTATTGGTGTTTATAAAGCCACCTGAAACACATTTCTGAAAGAATACTTATGTTACCAGAAAAACTCTGTCAGGAGGTTAGGTAGGTAAGGCTGTTGCCCACTCATGTCACCAATGATCAACTTTTGCTATATAAAAAAAATGAAGATCGAGAAAAGAGGAGAAAGCTGAATCAAAGGAAAAATGCACTCCTTCCCCGAATTTGGAGTCTATTTAATGAGCAGGAGAGTCAGAGCCAGTAGGGATAGGAGGCCAAAGAAACAGACCCCTCTCAGCCTAGGTCCTCACACCAGGTCGGACGACACGACTGAGGAGGGGGAAGTACCAGTGCAGGAGGGCTGGCGGTGGGAGGCCTGTTGTTTTTAGGTTGTCACACCTTCTTCATATCTCAGGAAGGTGTACTTTTCTAAAGTAGAAATCTGCTCTAACTTGCCTATAAGTCAAGTGGCGTGTTCCTGAAGAACTAGATTTGGGACTTAGGCAACTAGTTCCATAATCACAGCTATAAACACTTCACATAAAAAAATCTTCTTCCCTATACTCCTGGTCAGAGTTATGCACCCCCTGGTCAAGCACCACCCCTGGATTTGTTTGAAATAATGTCACTGTAGTTGGTAAAGATCTCTTGTTCCTCCCTCTACATCTCTTTGAAGGATTTGGGATCCTTCCAGGAAACCTTTCTTAGGCCACAGGAGAAAGTGGTTAGGCAAATGACAAATGGAAAGTTTACTCTCCTTTCCACCGTTAGTCGTTTTCTTATTCATGACACATCCTTTTGGACTGCAGTCCTACTGGTGGGACCATGCCTGACGATGTAGTGCCACCTCTGCAAAGTATATTCTGGCAGCAACGCGGGTAATAAATGGGATCTAACTGAACCCATGCTGAGCATTTGCACAGGGAATACTTTGCTTCTGTATATTAAACCTCACATTTCAAGACATAAATTTAGACTATGATGCCAGAGTCAGAAAGACACCAGCCCAAACAAATCCAAAAATGACCAAAAGCTCAAGACAAGCCTGAATACTCAGAAACAGGCACATTGGAAGAGGACATAAAATATTTTTGTTCCTGAAAAACCTTTGGAAATGATAATGTGCAAAGGTATTCTTACCTTCCATGGGGAGGCCGTCTTGGAATCACCTTCATCCTATTCCAACAAGAAGAAGGAGTTTAGGCAGCTGTGCAACTGAGCACCAGACAACGCAGCACCCGACCCTGCCTTTAAATGGCAGGAAGTCCACAGAGAAATTACCAGAACAGCATTTCCCTTCTGTGATTTAGAGCTTAGCATTGGCTGTAGCAATCTTTGAGGGAAATGAAGCAAACAAACAGGAGAGAAAAATTCTGATTTTTTATGCAGTAGAAGTAGAATAAGGAAATTTAATAAGAAAACTACCAAGTTTTCTTCATGTCATACTCATAGAATTCTTTGAAAAGGGGAAATCAGCAAACCAAAATGATACCTGAGGTAAAAGTTTAAGAAAACTGAAGAGAGAACAACTTCTTTGGTCTTTTGGAGAATGGCAAATAGAAACCAATTCAATCTCTGCTATTTCTTTTCCACAGATTTTTACACACAAAAGGCATCTCTGAGGCTCAGGAACAGAAACCCTGAAGAGGCTCCTGACTTTATATTCTTCCTAAGATCTAATCCTTCTCATGTTCAAGTTCCACCGGAGCACCTGGGACTTACCCTGGGCATCGTGCCATACACCTCCTACAAGGAAAGAAGGAACCAGTTTATTAGAGGAAACACACACCTCTCAGTCTACTCATTACTGTCAAACCAGGAAACACAGGAGAGAATTACAAAAAGACAGACAGCCCAGTTGGCCACAGGAACTTCCTAAAGTCTCCTAGAGAGACCACGTTATTAATACATAAACGCTTTTATTAAGGAATCGTAGGTTTATGATTAGCTAAGGGCCATACAACCATTAAACAACTTTCCGATACTCAGTGGGCACAGAAGACAGGAGCTGTTTTCCCTGTTGTTTAAGGTGAGCAAAATGGCTTGGGTCACACAGAGGACCTGGTCCACACCCTGGCCACAACTCGGTGCTACGGTACACTGGTCACTGGGCTGTGAAGGACATAGGAAGGAACCAAGTTGCTTCCCTATGGCAACAGAGCCTCAGTGTAAGATCCAGACACCCACCTGCTGCTGTACCACCTGCACCTCCTCTGCCATCAGACCTTCAGACTCCAGGTCTTCTGCCACCTTGTTAATGTCCTTCAGCCGTGACTCATTGGCCTTCAGATCCTTTAAAGCAAAAGCCATAATAATTGAAACCCACAAGAGCAAATCAAAGCAGAAGGAGGCTAATAGATATTCATAAACTACTCATGAATCTATAAATTTCTGTTAAACAGGTAGCCTATGAATTGGTTTTTCTATTCCTTGTCAGTGACCTAAATCGGGAAATCCTGACTGTCACTATCAAGAAGTAAGAAAATAATAGGGTACTAGAAACATTCTGTCTCAAATTTACTTAATTAACTACAGTTAGTGAACCGTTATTCTGTTTGAATCGAGATTTTTTTTTTTTAAACCTTTCTTTGGAGGAGAGGAGCCGTTTTTAAAATGTGATTAAATTTCAATGCCAGCCACCATGGGAGAAAAAACTCCTTAACCCACTTCAACTGGTTATAGGAATACTTTTAAACTGAGGAATGGATAAACAAAATGTGGTTCATGCATACAATGGAGTATTATTCAACCAGCAAAAGTATTGGTAATACAGGCTACAATGAGGACAAACCTTGAAAACATGCTCAGTGAAAGCAGGCATTAAAAAAATTCAAGTAATATGATTCTATTTGTATGAAATGTCCAGAATACATACATCCAGAGACAAAAAGCAGATTAGTGGTTGCCAGGGGCTTCAGTGGGGGGGTGTGGGGACCGACTGCTCAATGGGTATGTGGTCTTCTTTTGAAGTGATAAAAATAAGGAGATAGAGGTGATGGTTGGACAACACCGTGAACGTACTAGATGCGTCTGAATTGTGCACTTTAAAATGGTTAACCAAGTGTTATGTGAATTTTACCCCAAGGAAAAAAAATACTTTTACATATTTTTATATTGTAGGTTTAAAAAAGATCTTAAAACAACATGTAGAGAAAACTGTGTGTATTTCCTTGAAACTAAATTGATCCAAGAAAAGTTTTGATTAAAGTCATTTAAAAATAGCTACAGAGACGGTAGAATATAATCTATAAAATTTTCATTCTAGTAATCTGTGGTCAAAAATCAAGAGAATCAAGTCTTTAAACAATTTTTCAGCTCAGTCGCAAGACTTCCCATACCTTCTGGAAGTCATCAAACTTCTTCTGCAGCACTTCAACCTGCTCCAAGTCTGCGCCGACCTCCTCACTCGTCAGAGCAGCCTCCTTCTCATTGATCCACTGCTGTAGTTCATTCGCTTCACGGAACAGCATAAACTTCTTGCAACTCTTCTCCAACATGCCCTTACGCTTCTCACCCAGTTCCAGCAGGGAATGATATCTGATGCAATTCAAGAGGGTGACAAAAGGGGGCAAGGAAGGCAGTTAGCTTCCTGCAGAGGCTAACATAAAGGCAAACCACCAGGTGTCTCCAAGATGTGGATCCAAGGCCATGAGTTTGTAATGAAGATGCCCTGGTAACAAAGTATCAGAATGCAGACGAAGATCCCAAGCACCCACACTATGGCCTTAGGGATGAGCATGGACTGTATTGTTCACAACTGGGTGGCTAGAACAGCAAAGCACCCTCATCCCTGGGCCAGTTTTGCATTTATAACATCACAACCACAAATGACTGAAACCAAGCATTTAGCACAATAACACAGGGTTCATGCGACTACAGCTGAGAAATGGGATGAAGTTGCTGGGCATAATGTATATACAGAGGGTTTTTTTCTCCTCTCATAATTCTCCAAGCAGCCCCCAGGTGGTGGGGGAAGGTACACTGAGCTTTAAAATAGCCTCATATAGGATGTCAGTATCTCTGGAACAGTAGGAATTTTCACTGTTTCTAAAACAAAATATTTATTTCTCACAAAGTTTTGGCAACATCAAAAGGAAAATCATGTAGAGTACACAGTATCTGTACTATTTTGTTAGCTGAAGATTTCTCAAGAAGAATCAAAGAATATTCTAACCCTTGGGAACTAATATACAAGAGGCTCAACTTCTACTATCTTTGGAGATATGAAAATGACAAATAATAAAAAAAGTGTTAAAAGTTGAAAAAAAAATTCTAGACTCACCATCAAATCTAAGCTTCCCAGAGTGATAAGAGAGGAGCAAGTTACCAAGAATCAGAGCACTTTAAAGAGGGGCATTTAATTTCCTTCCCTCTAAGGAACACTATAGAGTCGGCCTTCAGGTTTGCTGCCGATAGTGGCTGGTCCACCACAAAAGCCAACAGGTGAACCGCCACCACTCTGAACACACAGCTGCACATGGAAGCAACCTATGAGATAAGCGGCCATCAACTGACACAGCTTCACCGAAACCTCTTCCCTGTGAGCAAAAGCTGCTGCATGGAAAGGCAGTCCCTCCCACCACCTCATCTTTCGGGATGAACAAGTGCCTTCAAGAGAAGCGGCGGAGGGAGAATGGACAGGTATAGCTATGGACACGGGTGCTCAGCAAGGCTTCAGCCTACTCACAGTTCTTCCACCTGTTTCATACGCAGAGATACACTGCCGGCCTCCTTAGTTATGCGTGTCCTGCACAGAAGGGGGCACAGCAAAAGCATGCACAAATTAGTGGGATTAATCCACAGGAATGGAAAGCAGCAGCTCCAACTGGCGCCATGACGGTGAATGCCGAAAGTGGGGAAAATTAAGGAGTCATACAAAAGCTCTTAGAAGGAGGCCAGGCCATGAAGGAAATCATAGTGGAGAGAGAACAGGAAAATTAAATAGAGGATTAGTTCACCTTCCTTTCCCTGAATAGTCTGCTATACTTAAGGCAGTCAATTTTCCTGTGCTGGAAACACTGGTAACTTCGCAGAGCCAGGCCAGGCCAGGGAATAGAATGAGCACTCTGGGAAAAAACTTCACTGAGAGCTAACACACGTCTTTAATCAGATATTTGGTCCACTATTTTGCTCTCATATTTATGACCAGGTCAAAACCTCTCATTCTTGTCTCAACAGTAACAGAAAAAGTCCGCAAGTATTTAATAAATACCATTAAGTATATTTACCCAAAAGTTATTTGTAAATAACTCTGATCTTTTCAGGGATCACCAGGGTCAGAAAAGTTCTATTATTCTAAACGCTAGAGGATGTTAGAGAATTTAGAGAATGCATTTTCTGGATATTTCCCAACTGTCCAAAGCTTTTGATTTCATTAGCAGAGTAAGATATGCTCTAAAGGAGGGTCGTAGGTCAATATGGGGGCTCAGCTATAGGAAAGAGGACAGAGTCATGTCAAAAAAAAAAAATAAACTCCCTTCTCAGAACACAAAGCCACGGTAGAGAGAGAAGCTCTCTCAACAGCCTTTTCAAAGAAGCAGAGCTGTAGGGGTGTGAGCATCTACAAATGCAATTTCAGAAAGCATCTCCTGAACAGAGGACAAAGATTAAAATGGGAATAACTAGAAAAATGCCGTTTAGGAAAAGAAACAAATGTGGGGGAGAAAACAAAGGAAAAGGAAGGTATCAGAGAGGGATTTTAGGTTCAAAGAGTTCTGTGAGTTAAAAGGTGACTTGGGGAAAGCAGGAAGAGTACGTCCTTGAGCGCCGATGGCATGAGAAGAACATTTGCTCCGGGAGCCTCAGGACACACTGTCTAAACCTCGGCCCACGTGTGTGTAGGGTAAGTCCCACGTGACACCTAGACCTCTGATCGACCGCATAGCCCTTACTGATTGTCAATCTGCTCCTGCCGCAATGCTATGCTGCCTTGCTCCTCCAGAAGGTTCTCCCGGGAGGCTGACTGGGCGGGGTCCAATTTCTTTACGTATGCAGCTGGCACAAAACCCTGACGATCATTCACTTCCACTTTCCACCAGTCCTAAGAAAAAGAAGGGAGAGAATGGAAAGCAAATTCCTTCCCCAAGATAGGGAGAAACCAAGGGGCCGTGTGTGTGCGCGCGTGTGCGCGCACTCATGCCTGTTTACCAGTGTCAAAGTCACCTTGCACAAGAACTGAAATTTCGGTCCCTTCCTGACCTGCGAAGCACGGAGAGGGTCATGAGTGAAGCAGCAATGACACCCAACATGAAGGACATCTTTCTCTTTGCTTACACATTCTAGAACTGTGCTGTCTAATACTGCAGCCACTAGCCACATGTGGCTATTTAAGTTTAAATAAATTAGAATTAAATTTAAAAACTCAGTTGCACTAGTCACATTTCAAGTGCTTAATAATCACCTGTGGCTAGTAGGTACTGTAGGGCCAGCACAAATATATAAGCTTTCCACCATCACAGAAAGTTCTACTGGACAACGCTGCTCTTGAGTAAACCAGAGTCAGACCAGAGGGTTGGTTTAGGTTTAAATTAGACATAAATCCCAGGTTTTCTCAAACTCTCATGACTAGGGTAAACTGGGGGTGTGAAAGAGGTTCTTAAAAACTGCAGCTGAGAACATTTCTCCAGCCTTAACCAAGATGGAAGGTAATATCCTTCAGGATTAGTCAGATAGTATGTGGAGCATCATGCGCCTCACTTCAAGGGCACTGTCAAACCAGAATGTTAAGGACGGAAGGCTGATGAACCGGGCAGCATTTAACTTTGAGAAGACAAAGCCCATGGCGTGACGTCACGGCTATCTGCTGTGGCCGTATAGGCTAGATTAACAACTGTACAGAGAAGTAGACTCTGGCTCAAAAGAGAAAGAATTCCACTTGGAGGTGTTCAATAGTGAAAAAAAGCTGTCCTTGAGAATGTGAGTCACTATACTACTTGCAGATACTCAAAAAGACTGATTAACTTCTTGATCATACACAATATAGGATAAACCTATATTAAGCAGGAGATTGACTAAGCAATCTCTAATATCTTTTCAAATTCTAAACCAGCCTCATTTCTGAGAGACACAACCACCCAAAGACACCCAACTGAGCAAAACTGGTGGTGCTGACACAAACACACACGTGGCCACTTTATGCCTTGCCTTATTGGTGCTGTTGAGTAAGGTGAGAATATCTCCTTTCTTCATGGTGACCTCTCGAGGACTCTTCTCCTGATAGTCATAGAGGGCCAAGACCAGCTCCTTTCCAGTCTCATCATCCATGGGGGCCACTTGTTGCTAAAATTCCAAGGGAAGGGCAAACACAGTTAAAGGACGTCCACTATGTGTCATCTAAACACATTGTAGAGTCCAACTTCAACAGCTTTACCAAATACCAAATTTACCAAAATCTCTGAAGCTACCAATAAAACCTGATTCAAGAATGTTAGCTCTTTGGTAGCTTTAAAAAATTTCACTTTAAACTGTCTATAAACCTTTGTGAACTAAGACTTAACAGTAAAGTCATAAGAACGTTACCTATGACCACAACACCTGCTGGCAGTGTCTGGGTCCTTCAACTTTCCCTGCCTCCCCCTAAGTCACTCGTAACTGCTCAAACTAAAGCCAAGCTTACCCGACAGGACTGAGCTTGCTCTCGCAGAGCCTGAATGCTGCTGCCATAGGCGCTGAGATCTGACATCAAAGCCTCGTGTTTCTTCAGCAGAGCCTGAAACCAAAATCACACATGGTGACGCTGTACACGGAGCCAGAGCTGCCCGTCCCCGCAGCCTCACCAACATGCCATAAGCTCTCTGAAGTCGTGTTCAGTTACATGACGATCTGATCACCTCCCGCTCTATACTTCCTCTCCCTCTTTTTGATAAATGTTTAATTTGGAGAAAATATTAATTGTGACTTATAATTTTACCTTTACACCCTGCCTTTATATACTTAGCCATGCCATACTTGAAATACACGGAGACATAAGGAACAATATCACACATACTGGTGAATCCACCACCCATCTTAAGAAAAACATCACCAATAAATCAAAGCTGGCCATATATACTGCCCTCCTTGAGGATATTCCCTTCCCTCTCCACATTTAGCACTTCATCATTTTCAACTACTACCATTTTCAAAGCTTGTTAGTTTTCCCATCTTTGGGAGAATCATATATAGTGCATGACAACATTCAACTCATTCTGGGTTTGTGAAGACTGGCAAGAAAAGAGGTAGGTACAGCGACTACACCTAGACCTTTATGAATAAAATTCCAGAGTTTCAGTCAAAAAACAGATAATAAGCATAAAAAAATGTGTTTCTGTAAGTATGTATACGTGCATACGATGGAGAGAAAAGACGAACAAGAATGGCAGAATGTCAACAGTTGAAGATAGGTGACAGTCTTCTCTCCCTTTTTGGCATGACTGAATTTCCACAATAAAAAGTAAAAAATAGATCCTAAAACACCTTAAAAAAGTTATGACTGCACCTTCCAGACATAGTCATTTTCCTAACTGGCCCCCCAGCAAGTGCAACACTCCTCAAGCTTGAGTCACCTCAGCGGAGTCCTCGTCCTTCCCATAGTCAGTGCTGCCCACGATGGGCTCCTTCTCCCTCATCCAGGACTCAGCTTCGTTGGCGTCGGCAAAGTACTGCTGGGCCTGCAGCGAGTCCTCCAGGTCCTGCCGCCGCTGGGAGGCCTTGGATTTCAGCGATTCCCACTTCTGGTTCAGTTCATTGAGCTTGGCCTTCACGTCCTCTGCAGCAAAATGGCCTGGAAGGTGGGCGGGGGAAGGGAGGACAATGAAAAGTATGTTGACATGTTGCAGAAGGACAAAAAAAGGGGCACTCTGGTCACGACATTTTGGCGAACTAGGCCCCTTCATGATTCCAAGTTTTACGAGAGGCTCGGGCTCCAACCCTTGAACAGATTTGCTCGTTTTCTGCCTCAAGCCATGACTCTAGATTCTTAAAAGCAGACATCCCAAGTTGGCATTAGTGATGTTATCATAAAGAAATAATAAAAATAACGGCATCCCATAGTTCTCAGTCACTGAGACTCACATGGGTGAGGCTCAGGTCTAGCCAAGGTCACAGTTAGGAGAGAATGGGGACGGTATTCAACCCCACAGCCCAGTCTGCCTCAAGTCCATGGACTCAACCACAGGAGGGAGACACGAAGAGCAAAACCAAAGTCACTTGTACAGACAACAATTCCTCACCTTCCTCCACCATGGCATGCCCCTTCTGGGTGACTGCTTTGATGCGGGGTTCATGTCCAGCAATTTCTGCTTGTAGGGCCTGGTGCTTCTTGAGCAGATTCTGGACTCCAATCAAATCTTTGCCTGAAAGCAGAAACCACTGCCTAGTCATCCAAGCTATCAAGAGAAACGGCAGCACTAACCATCACTCTTAGCTTCCACCATGGATCCAGTTTAATTTAAACTTGACTGTTTATACTTGCTCATTCTGACAAGTATCCCCTTTATGCTAAAAGGGTAGAGCCCTTTCTCAACTTGATTCCTATCTGATGGAGGCAGACTGACCTCTGTTGGTGGACGCAGCAATGGGTTCTTTCTCTCGAATCCATGTCTCCTCATCCTCCACATCACGGAAGAGCTGTTGCAAACGCAGAGAATCAGCCAGCTTCTGCTTTCGGGCAATCATGGGTTCCTTGAGAGCCTCATAGCGAGCCACGAGGGCTTCTTGCTTCTTCTTGATGTTTTCAGCATCAAAATGGCCAGCATCCTGGAACTGGCGGGCCTGAATTGTGATGCCATCAATTCGATCCTGGCAATGGCAGAGGAGAAGGACAGAGTCTTGAAAGCTTGGACTGGTGTTGGGCAACTATGTTCTTGACATTTCTAGGTTGACTTTATTACTTAGGTGTGGTCCAATCGTAGATGAAGAAAAACTGACATGGATCTTTTCCCTCCCCTGAAAGTACTCTTTCTGCCATTTCTTTCCCTCATTTTGGGCTCCCAGAAAGCTCTGAGGGAAGACAGTTTAATTTGAGCAGAAGTATATGGAACATATAGGGTTATCTAAAAAAATCCATTCCTCCTGCAACTAGTTGGTCTTGAAATTACTCGCCATTCTTCACTCCTACTCTTTCTGCACTCACTGGCTCAATAAGAATGCCCAGTTCACACTCTACCTGGTGAGCAGCCACATCAGCCTCGAGTAGGGCATGCTTCTTCTGGAGGTTCTGGACATTGGTAAGATCTTTGCCATAATCGTCTGAAGCCAGGTGACCTTCCACTTCATACAGCCACAGTTCAATGTCCTCAACGTTACGATTAAATTGCTGCTGCTGGTTAGCCTCACGAAGCTTTATTCCTAGTCAAACAGGCAAGTTTGATTTTCTATTTGTTAACATTAGCCTCTGCCAATACTGCTCATAAACAATGGGGTCTTAGTGAAGGACTATGGGTCAGGACTGTAGTTACCGCTTCACCTCTATCACAAAGGTAAAGAACAAACCACAACCTCTGCTCTCCCTTCCGGATGCTGAGGTGGAAGTTGTTTACGAAGTATTCTAACCCCCGTAAGATGGACACTTGAGAATGACTAAATGCCCTCGGCTCAAGGCTCAACTTTGATTCTAGAGATGAGGCCCAACTCAGTCAGGGTGCCCTGGCCCCATCATTCTCTTCTCAGTCGGGCTCCCCGACCCAACGGCCTGTGAACCACATTTACCAAATGAGCAAGGCATCCAGAACCCAAGGCAAGGAACTCCTACACAGGAAACGAGTCAGAATGCCAAGGTCATCCACCTCACCTTAGTCGGGTGGTCTATGCCTCTAAAACACTTAACCAAGGACTATTTCATTCCCTAAACATTCCTATCACAATCCAGTGAAATATTCTCAACTACCTTTCAGTTCAGTGGCCTCTAGCAGTTTCTTCCACAAACTGATGACCTCGTTCATACGAGCTGCTACTTCATCCTTGGCATAGTGGTTGACGTCGATCAGCTTGTGCCCAGCTTTCTCCAGGGCATCAATGCGGCTCTGGTTGGCTGAGAGCTCAGCCTCAAAAGCCTGATGCTTCTGTACTTTTCCTTGGAGGTTGGATGGGTCCTGCCAATGAAAGAAAGAAGATGGTTCTATCTTGAACCTGAGGATGTCAAGTCACCTCGAATTACCTTCACACTTTATAGGGATGTATAAAATGGTCAGCTTACATGAAATAGTGAGATTTTTGGAATTCCTATTCCTTTCTTTAGCTACAATTTATTTGTGAGAACTGTGTTCAGCTTACTAACCACGTGCTACATGGAAATGCTAACAGTACGTTACTTTATAAGCTTCATCTGTGGCAGTTTTCATCTTCTCATTGACCCAACTCTTGAGTTCATCGGAATCACGGAAAAACTGCTGCAAGTGGAAGGAATCAGCCAGCTGGGCCCGGCGATACATGGCTCTCTCATGAAGGGCATTGCGGCGGCTCAGAAGCTGAAAGACAAGGCTCCACATGAATCTCCAGGTCTTACTCCTCAAAAGATTCCAGCTCAAGAGGCTGAACAGCAACATCTGCCTTAGAAGGGATATCCACATACAGAAAGGAAGGTGTATAAAGAGCCTGGAGACTTACAGCATCTCGGCGAGTAGCCACGTCTTCCATTGCATAGTGGTTGTTCTGAATTAGCTTGGTTGCAAATTCATCTAATGCCTAGGAAGGAAGAAGGAGAGTTCTTCGCTGGTAAGCATCTTGCTCCACAGCTTGGCCTCCAGAGAAAAGTAACTGCTGAACGGGTCACAGAATACACTAAACCTTAACATAGGTCAAGGTGTTCACTCCATGGTTTACTATGACAACATTTACCTCAACTTTCGAGTTTTTTCTTGATGTTATTAGTCAGATATAACAATACTACGCTAGCTCCATTAGCTGACATGATCTGGCAAGGGTCAGATACTGGTTAACACCCTTCCAATCCCTACTTCTGTGATCTGTTTTCAATGGAAAAAATCTCTCTTACATTAATTCTTAACTACTTTTAGAGAAAAGCTAAATCTCAATTTGGAGGTTTACATCAAGAAAATGATTTCATTCTAAAAGTTGTGTTATGTTTCCAGCAAGACAGTATATCATCATTATGAGATTTTAAGCCCCCACCGGAGTGCCTTTCACATAGATCCTTCATCAAATCTGTTCAGAAACCTTTCAGAAAAAGAAGAGACTTCTGGCTTTCTCTGAGGATCACGGGAAAGCACTGACCACAAGAAAGGATCTTACTGTAATCTTTTCCTCCTGGGCACTGAGGGATTTCTCGAAGTCCTCATGCTTCTTGAGAAGTGCTTCCACACTATCCAAGGAGTCTCCCAAGTCTTCATTCAGCAGGAATGCCTTGCAAATGGAAACAGTATTCAGAATAACATCCTATGTCTTTCATCTCTGAAGGCTGGAAAGCCAAGGATACTTTGGCCAAAAATACAAGAAGAAAGAAAGATTCTTTGGCTACTAAACTTCTAAGATCTCTTCCGGAAAGTCTAAAGTCCTTCAAAATTCACTTAAAACTTATGCAACAATAGCATAAAACTCTTATTCCACATTCTACTGAAACTTTTTCAAATAGTTTTTGTTGCTTCTATTAGATTTAGATTATGTGTAACGCTAAGTTCTAAGGAAAAAACAATCTCTAATAAAAAACAATTTTACAACATCATACTCATCTGAAAAACTGGGGCCTTTTCTGAGGGCCTTGCAATCTCAGCAGAGGGGAGAAACGCTGACAGAGCCAATGGAGGCAGGCTCAGCAACCCCTCCTCACTGAGTGAGAACTGAAGTGGTAATGACCTCCTACACAAACTCAGCAAACTACCTGAGAAGCAGACGAAACAGAAACAAAGACTTCTTTGCTCACTGGGCTGGCAAGGTTTCTGCTCACACATTACCTCCTGCTTGCTCATCCAGTTGTCCACCTGCTCGGTGTCGCGGTAGAAGAGCTGCAGGTCCATACACTGCTCATACTGCTGCCTGCGCAGCTCCCACAGCTCCAGCAGGGCAGCTCGCTCCTCAGAAAGAATGTTCAGCTTGGAGGAGGAGGGAACAGAAAGGCAGGGGGAAATGTCAGTCCCAGTGCCCTCCAGTCCGACAGAAAGGCTGCCCTGGAATTTCTAATCCTCACACTCATCTTCAGGCCTTTTTCTGATTTGCAAAAGGGGAAGAATAACATCCACTTGTGTGTGTCAGCCAAGTCACAAGAAATCACACAAATCCTGAGCAGCTTGCATGCTTATGCTAAATGTAAGAGGGATGGCTCTGTCCTAATTAATCTTAGAGTCACATTATTGCCACATTATCACAAACTATTTGAGGTCAAAACGCTAAGCAAACTCCTAGGTAGAAGAAAAGGGCATCTATCTAAAAGTGAGGCAGTATAAATGGAGTAGGGACCCTCAGGTGAGAAATGTCGATTGAATGAGTACTCCATTAAATATGTCAAATAAATTCATGCATGCCCTAGACATAATTTTTAGACTCCAAAGTCAATGACAACGAAGTGTGTCTTTTAAATGTCTTCTCTTAGTCTATATATTAAAAAATACATCATTATCTAATGTTCTTCAGGCATCTTTATACTCAAAGATACTTTGAAACTTGTAACTATACACAAATATAATTTGATAAAAATCTTTTCCTCTTGGCTCTAACTACTAATGCAGCACTCAACTTCCTGCAAAGTTCCCTTTAAATAGGAAATGTGGCATATATGTCCCAAATAAGTGGAACTTTCTGTTCAATCACCAGACTATATACACATCTTCTTTTTGGGGGAGGGAGATTGTCCCTAACATCTGTGCCAATCTTCCTCTATTTTGTATGTGGGTCACTGCCACAGTGTGGCTTGATGAGCGGTGTGTAGGTCTGTACCTGGGATCTGAACCCATGAACCCCAGGCTGGCCCCATACATTTTCTTTATAAATCTCTGAAGAAGCTGCTCCTTAACTTCCAGGTGGATCTCTGTGTAAGTTTTCTCACACAACAGTGAATGCAATTTTATCTGGATATTAAAGGATGGATAATAGCTTTCAGAGACTTTTAGTAAAAGAACTCCTCTCTTACCTTCTCCCTCACTTCATCTGAGGCGTAATGACCAGCAGCAAGCAGGGCCTGTCCAGATTCATCTGCAGATTTAAAGCTATCTTCATGAGCATCAATTTCACCCTACAGAGGAAAAAAGGCACAATTCATGCCTAGCTTCTTGTAAAAGAAAACTAAGTTGTTGAATTTCAAATAATCTTTACAAATCAGAATACCATATCTAGAATGAGGAAGAGAATGAAAGAGAAAGCCAGGTTTCCTAGTATCAGTTGAGGTCATCAAATGAAAGGCATCACTTATTAAGATTTTTCCTACTGGCCTTTCATGCCGCCTCCGTGAAGTTTCCACATTCACAGGGTCTGGGCTCTCAGTTTTCTGTTCCATTGCTCTACTTGTCTTCCTTGGGTGAGATGGTTTCGTCTACTATGATTTTATAGCACCTGGTAGGGCAAGTTCCTCTCCTGGTCCCACCTTGTTCTTCAAAACTGTCTTAGCGGTTTTTCAATTTTAGAATCAGCTTGTCTCATTCCAAGAACAAACAAAGACATGCTGGGCTTTTGAGTGGAATTGCACTGAATATATATATCTTGAGAATTTTTATACCTTTACAAAAGATCATTCCATCCATGCACAAGATAAGACATTCCACTTAGTTTTTCTTTCTTCAGTCTTTCAACAAAGTTTTATAGCTTTCTTCACAAATGTCTTACACAACTTTTATTAGATTAATTCCCAAGTACCTTATATCTTCTGATGTGATTATAAGTAGTATTTTTAACTGCTGCTAATATAGAGGAACATACTTAACTTTTGTATATTGGTTTTATATCTAACACATTAAAACCTCTCAGAAGGCTTATAGTAATGATAATTTTTAAAATCCTGTTTAACAGTGTTTTCCAAAATTACTTAGCCCTAGAAAATCTTTCTTTTTAAGGTAAAGCTTAAGATGTCATATAACTAGTTTTTCATGGAACATACTTTGGGCAAATACCAGGATAAGAAATTTAGATTTACTCAAACCAACTATGAAATTCAGCATTTAAACAAGGACATTATTTAAGATGCCACAGGAATGATGTGCAAAATAAAATAGTAACATGCCAGAGCTTGGCTCTTCGCTTTCATGGACCACAGTTGATCTCCTGACACTTAACCACTCATCCATCTATTTGGAGTGAGTAGAGCAAGTCTCCAAAGGCATAACCAACAACACCCTTACGGTGAGAGCTACCTGTGAACCAAGTTTTACCCACTCAGACTACAAGTGATAGTGACACACTACCACTGGACAGTGACACATGATGCATTATAAGCTAACGTCTTTACTTCTGGAAGATCTTGGAGACGTTACCTTGTGCTCCTGATGCCTATCCAGCAGGGCTTCAGCCCCGGCCACATCATTGGCGAGTTCATCTGCATTGATGAGGGCTTTCATCTCAGTCACCCAGCTGGTGAGGTCACGGAAGTCAGCAAGGAAGCGCTGAAGTCTAGGGAAACCCATTATAAATCATCAGATCTTTCCAGTAGAGGCCCCAGGATGGAAAAGGTCTCCCTAAAGCTGCGAATTCTATGTCCTCAAAGTCTAACTAACCATATAAACTCTAGTCCTGGGAAATACGGGATCGTTTCAATCTAGACTGCAAAGGAAAGCAAGAGAAGGCTGAAATCAATCCTTTAAATTGAGATTCTGTCCATCACTATAATTCCCCAAGCTCGTCCCTTGTTTTCAACTTCCTTGCCATTCCCAAGGTCAACCCTTGGTTAGTAAGAAGCATTCTTTCTCTTTGTGCTCAGATTGCTAAGGAGATCATTCCATTTCTGTTGGTCGTAACACAGTGATACAGGATGGAAGAAAGAGATTTACACAGTTTTAAGTACCACTTTTAAGAAAAAGCCATCTGCATTTTCTAAGTAGCGGAAACCTGGCAGGGTATATAGAAGCTTTCTCAGTCTATAGAACTGACCCTTAACTCTGCCCTCTTCTCTTCTCCAAAAGAAGGCCAACAACGTGCGCTGCTGAGTACTTGAAGATTCTCTCTACCTGTACGAGTCATTGAGACGCGCGTGTCTCTCTGCTGCCAGAGTGCGGATCTGCTCCCAGTTTGTGATCAGTTCCTCTCGCTTCACTTGAATCTGAGTGGCGCTGAGAGGGTGGGACTGCTGCAGGCGGTCAGCCTCGGCACACAGGGCTTTGACCTAGAGACACACTCCGTCAGAAATGCTCTCCTGACCCTTGGTTATTTATTCATAGAATCAGCTGTTTCCAAAACCCACCTTGTCCTCTAATGCAGCAAGATCTCTCTCCAAACCCTCGTGCTTCCGAAGCAGAGCCTGAACACTTGCCAGGTCTCGGCCAAAATCATCAGAGGCCATTAACTGCTCCTTTTCCTTAATCCAGCTGATAGTCTCATCCACATCCCTATAGGATAAAGGCACCAATTAATCCAGTTAGGATGACTGTCTGGAACTGGGAACACCACACTGGGCCAAGACCCAGTCAGCTCCAGCATCTTATTAGCACATGCCAAATACTTTACCGAGCCCCTCCAAGTAGATGCCCATTCCCAGAATCCCACGCTGATTTGATACCTGTTAAAGCGCTGAACTTCCGCTGCCCCAAAGAGCTTCCCCTGTCTCTGAAGAGCCAGTCCCTTTAGCCGTTGCCAGGCTGCATTTACTTCATCCTGCTTAGTCTTAATCAGTTCCTCCTCAGGGTGCTGCTCCTAAACAATGACAAGTAGAAGACACTGGACTTGGTCCATAGCCTCTGCATCCTCCAACTAGTCACACCTGGGGTTGGCTCCTTGAGGCATCTGCTTTAGCAAACCTTCACCATTCTGAAGAAACACTGGTTTTCTATGTGGGATGAAGTGAAACACACTCAAAAAGAGCTCCTATCTTCTCTTACATAAAAATAAGAAGGGCCATTACCTATTCCTTGGAGTAGTGTGGTGGATCTATAAAGTGCCTATGTGCATTAGTACCAAAAACCTTTATGTTGACAAACACTTCAGCTGCAACTTTGTGGTAGCTTCATCAATGCACCCATCTCTGCCCCAACTGATCAAAAATTTGGTATTTCAAATGTTTGTGAGTCTGTTAAGCAGTCCTGTCCATACACACGGTTTTCAGGTTTTGTTCCTGACTTCAGACTGGAGATATTTCTTTAAAAGTATCCTTCCCCATTATTTTGTTCTTTTATTTTGTTTTAATAAGAATAATAAGTAAAGTAAGAAGGTGAAGCACTTCAGGGTTCTGGGATCTATTTGTGAGATCTTATCCTTGGCCTGACTGCTCTTTGCAGCACAACCTTGGGATGGCCCAGAATTCTGGGGGGTAGCACTTCCGTCACTGTGAAGGGGTGAGTTATTTCTGTGGAATGTGGCTCTTCTTTCCCTTCATCACTGATCAGAAAGGGAACAAATACCAGCCCTGAAGCAGATGAATAAATTTAAAATTTGTACCTCCCAAATCAAATTTCCCTAAAAGCAAAAAACTCTCTAGTTCCTACTACTTGATGTCTCTGGAGCACTTTGACCCTTGTGGTGGAAGGTGAGAATAAAGCAGCAGCTTATGGGACCACACATGTAGGCAATAGGGAAGGGTTGCACCACTCCCCTTATGGCTCCAGAGCTACCACTGGGGAGTCCATTCATTACAAGGTTCCCCAGGCTCCCGAGAGAGCCCAGGGAAGAGCCATCAGACATTGGTGGATGTCTGCCAATCCTAAGAAGCATTTACCACCACACCCTTGTCTGAGAACCCCAACACCCAGTTTCAGCAGCCCAATAAAAGGTTCACTAAGCCCTACCTGAAAGCGGGTGGAGGAAACAGATCAAATGAACCCTGCCCTTCCTCCCACGGCCACAAGTTAGAAAACATTTTCTAATTTAGGAGTAATCAGTATTGCAGTCTTAGATTTAAACAAAACTCTTAGACACGCTTATCAAAACTTGCTCACTCAAAAACTAGGGAATTAATCACCAAAATTTTCCTCTGAAAACACCAGAAAGTTAATATAATGATACCGTGAGAAGCACGTAAGCACTTTGCTATTTACCTGAATGAGTTTGGCAGCAAACTGGTTCACTTCATTAACTCTTTCTTCATGGGCAGCCATATCTGTCTGAAACTCTTCAAATTTCTTCTGTAAAACCTCCACATGCTCCAGGTCCTGGCCCAGCTCCTCAGAAGTCACAATTGCTTCCTATTCAGGGACCACAAGAGAGCCAGAGTCACCAACCAACACTTGGAAACAACGGCTCCCAGAAACTTAACATGAAATGGGCATGTTGGGACAGGCCATGTGGGCTTTAGTGGTTCCATTCTCTGTGAGGTTTGTGATTTCCGTTGCTCTCTTAGTTAAGAGGTCGAGCTCATGGCATTTCAGCCTCAGAGACTCCAGGTTTCAGGGGACACATCCAGAGAGCAGCTGGAGAAACAGCCACCCCACCACCACGGCTTTTGCTTAAACTGGCAGCATCTGGTGCTAGCCCCAGCTCTCAGCTGCAGATCACGGAGGGGTCTCCTGCTTTCTGTAAGACTTACTTAGCAAACTTTCCTTCTCAAAACGTACCTTGTCGTTGATCCAGTCCATCACATCCTCACATTCTCGTAAATACTGCACCAGCTTCTGGGCCTGCAGCAGTTTGACTCCTTTCTCCCGCATCTTCTCCAGAAGTAATTCCCATTGGCGGTGCAGCTCCATCAAACGCGTCTGGAGGTTAAATACAGATATTTATCAACCCTCCAGATTACAACCATTGCTATGGGATCTGGCTCTTCCACAGAATTCCAAGTCAGAAACTTCATGGAGCTCTGAACAAGTCTTTTTAAAAGATAATCCCTAAACTGAGAGGAAATTGTAAATTTAACTGAGAATAGGAAAAAGCACACATTTCATAGTGGTTTGGTAGGTTTTAGGGTACAAAATAACTGACCTTTCATAGACTTATTCTAGTTTACTTCATGGGAATTATTATTATCAATTATTGATATTATATTATTTGTAAGTATTTAGATAATGTTATTGGTTATTATTACTTATTAAATTATTAAAGTGGGATTCCTAGGTCAGAAGACTATTGAGGAAGGAAAGATAATAATTAAGTGGAACCTCAGCAGAAATTACTGAAAGGTGTGTTTGGAATTCAAGGAGGAGAAAGGGAGAAAACAAAACAAGAGGTTCTACAGATATCATAAATATAAAGAAATAATTATGAGGCACAAGTAAATATGAAAACTTTAGTATAAAAGTAGAAACAATGAGGGGGCTGCCCGGTGGTGCAGCGGTTTAGTTCGCGCTTGGCAGCCCGGGGTTCGCGGGTTCGGATCCCGGGCGCCCGCCGACGAACTGCCTGTCAGCCATGCCGTGGCGGCGTCCCATATAAAGTGGAGGAAGATAAGCACGGATGTTAGCCCAGGGCCAGTCTTCCTCAACAAAAAGGGGAGGATTGGCAACGGATGTTAGCTCAGGGCTAGTCTTCCCCACAAAAAAAAAAAAAAAAAAAAAAAAAGTAGAAACAATGAGGTCCTGAAACAATCGGCTATCAAAATGGATTCTCGGCAGAAAAAGTTTTGGAGCTTCTGTGAAAAGATAGTTTGTGGTACAAAACATCTCACCAAGCGGCAGCCACAGGCCCAAACATATTCACTTCCCAGCATCTTTGGGTTCTCATAGCACCGTCCTAGTAAGGACTTGTCAATTACTGGGGGAAATTGATCATCAATTCAAGCTTAGCTGATGCATTCTGGTATTCTAATCCAGTCTCAATGCGTTGATTATGCCCACCCAAGATACTGGGAGTTTCTGTGTAACACTGACAGAAGTAAAACAAACACAAAGGTTTAAACACTAACAGAAGAGAAGTCTGAGATCCACCCATGGTTGAGAAGCCACTCCCAGCAAAACAAAAACTTGAAAGCCATGAGATAGTCGACATGGGTGGATTCTCTTAGAAACAAGTACTGATGTTTCATTTGAAAGGAGAAAGCACTGGGGGAAAAATAAATGCTCACACAATTCACTTCCACCACTGATGGTTGAAACTGGAATCCACCACTGAGAAGGAAGTGAAAGGCATTCCAAAGCAAGGGGGAAAAGGCAACCAACAGCAAGTCAATATTCCACCTACTCGGATGTGGGACCCAATGTGGGTGGCTGTGACTATGGGGCGCCATGCTGTCCGGTACGGTGTGAAAGTCTAAACCAGTGATAGACAGGTTATCCAGGACACATACACAGTCTTCACATTCCACCCACCTTCCTCCATGTTATCGCTGCCTGCCAAACTAAGTTACTGAGTTATGGGGCCAGATAAATGACCAAGCCAGGATCACTGTGGGACCCCTGAGCATGAAAGTAAAGATTAAGTGAGAGCCCTTTGCTCAAATTAAAAATGGGGCCACAGAAGGCTATAGGAAAACCTCACCCTCAAGTCAATGGTCAGTCTCTCACAAACTTCACCAGCACACCTTCAAGTAAAGAACGAGGGCCAGGCCTGTTCCAGTACTGGAACAGCTTTCCCATTCCTGGTGAGTCTGATCTTGTAAATACTGCAGGTTAAAGAGAGTCCAGTTTCACAAGCTTACTATTGTCTGAGAGTCTGAGTAGCAGGAAGGCAGGTGCACAAAGAAATACACTGAAAGCTGACAGGGTGGAGAAGAAATCCTGGTTCTGACTCAGGTGGATTTCTCAACAGGGGCAGGAGCAAGCCGCAGGAGCGTTCAGAGAAGCAGTTGGAAAAATTAAGCAAAGTTGATAGGAATGAAATGCAGTTTGGAAAAATAAAGCAAATAACTGTGACTGGAGAAAGAAAGGAGTGGATTAAAAATTCCACTTCTGTCACCTATTAACTGTGTGAATTTGGGCAACTTACTCAAAATTCTCTGAGCTTTGGTTTCTACACTTCTGTACTATGGGGATAACGGCTACCTTGTAAGCTTATTGTGAAGATTAGAGATAACATATGTAAAATTCCCAGCCAAGTGTTTGCAAATAAATACTCATAGCCACTCAACAAATAGTAGCTAATGCTACTTTTAAATGTTGCTTTAATAAGATCTCTCAACAGGGAAGAGGGCACTTACTAACAGACCTGATGAAGTGAGCTTTGGGTTGCCCCTTCCCCCAGATTAATCACAAAAACCAGACACCTGATCTATTTCTCATGTTCTCCATCTGTAACCTGGTCACACTACCACAGAGCAACCCCACTCACTCGAGGAAAACAACTTCTATTAAGGAAATAATAAAGCATGCTGATTGCATTTACTATAAGACTGCATAAAAAACAGTGGGGAAATGGGCAGATAAATATTTGTATTTAAATGCAGAGACACATATTTACCCAAATGGTCATATGGCATTTAGAATGTACTCATATCCTATTTACAATCATTACTAGTAATGGTTAATTATTAATAATCAGCTTAGGGTTAATTACAAGTCTTCAATATCAGACTGCAGAGTATATTAGAACAAGAGAGACAACAAGTATTTATTGTTGAAAACCACTAGATCAGATCTTAAGGGAATGAAACCTCCAGAGTGGGTAACAGCGAAGGATGAAACATGTCTAGCTGGAGCTTAAGAACGTAGCTTTCATCTAAATCTTCAGGATTGCCTTGACAGGTAAAGGACTGAAAAGGCTGGTCCCTCAATGGAACATGACTTTGGATGACAAAGAACAAAACACAAAGATAGATAAGAGCATCCAGTTACGAGAAACTAGGTGTGCATATCTCATCCTAAAGAGGTATGTTTCCCTCAATACCTTGGTATTGGAAATGTTAAACAATTATTGCCCCAACTCCAATGAACTAGCACCACAACAGCCAGACCAGTCTGAGGACTCGTGCTCCACAGTCAGTCATATCACCATGGTCACTGACCAACAAGTGCCACAAGTCATTCCTCACTGCTGGACCTTTAAGTGGCTTGCTGACTAGACCTCAGTAAACCCCTCCTAGGGCAAACCATCAAGATCCAGAGAGCAAGCTTTCCAACAGAGAACTTTCTTTATAATGTCTGTGATTAATCTTATTTGTCTTTGTGTCCTAATCCCTAAATTCACCAGTTTTACCAATGTGCTCTCCCATCTAATTACCATCTGCAAATGTTAAGAGTTAAACTTGTGCAATTCTTCTATAAAGTATAACCACATTCTAATTTATTCTATAAAAATTAATTTCCTCACTGAGCATACAAACATTTGTTTATATTCATACCGAATCATCATATTACAAAAGCAGGACTTAGGTAACTCCTTTAGGAGACCTCATAAATTCTTTTAAAGAGCTAGAAAAGTCCATCTTTTTAGGACTCCAAATTTACATATAAGCATTAATCCACATTCCTCTACCAACCAGACAGATGGAGGCCATTCATAGAAGGCACAACTCTTACTTACCCTTATGGTTTCAGATGCAAAATGCCCTTCTGAGATCATCAGGTTTCCTGTTTCATCCAGCTTCACAATGGCTCCTGAGTTGGCCTGCACTTCAGCTTCAAAGGCCTGATGTTTCTGAAGCTTGCCCTGTCAGTGGACCACGAAGTGAGCCATAGATGCAATCACACGCACTCATCATTCTGTCCCCCCAGCCCCCATTATTCCTCCCCTCCTGAATGCTACACCCTCTAATTATGGACACATCACTCAGCATCCCACCCATCCCTCTATCTGCTCAATTACTCAAATTCTCTGCCTGCATCTATACTGGCCCTCCAAAATCTTGGCCATTGAGGACCACCAACTTTGCAGATAGCAAGATGCTACAAAATATCCTAATTTTATTGTCTACCAGGAAATTAGCTTCTATGTGGACAACTCATCCTCTCTAGAAATACAGAACCATTCTGACAGTTTTCTTAGCAGGTAATGTTTACCCTTGAATAATCCACCCACATTCACTCATATATGAACTTCTTTCAGCTTGCTTTAGAAGCCACACTCTGATTGATTTGATTTGATACATTCCATTTCTCAATACCTCTTTTTAATCAAGTATAGAGCTGGGAAGTACCTAAACCAGCATTAACCATGTTCTCTTCTTAGATAACTTTGGTGTAGTCAAAGAACCGTGGGCCCAACTACTGCTCCACTTGCTTAAAAAAGTCTTTCACCAAAATCAATGAGATAAAAGGCTTTGTCTTTTTTTAAAAACAGCTTTATTGAGGTATAATTTACACCATAAAATTAACTTGTCTTAAGTGTACAATTCAATGGTGTTTAAAGGCTTTGCTTTTGATAAGACTTACGAATGAGCTGCTTAAAGAGACTCTCAACTATATATTTTCGCCAGCAACAACACTATTAGCATGTCTTTCTCAAAAACACATATTTCAAGAAATCAACCCAGGGCCAGCTCCAGTGGCCTAGTGGTTAAGTTCGGCGTGCTCCACCTTGGCAGCCTGGGTTCAGTTCCCAGGTGCGGACCCACACCACTTGGCAGCCATGCTGTGGTAGTGACCCACATACAAAATAGAGGAAGACTGGCAGCAAATGTTAGCTCAGGGCGAGTCTTCCTGAGCAAAAATAAATAAAAAAGAAATCAACCTGGACCTTCTCTGAAAAAGGCTGAAGGATCACCAATGGGTTATAAGACAGTGGTTAGAGAACCATCAGCTTAAAGCACCCAGAAAAGAAAAATTAAAATCTGCAAGATTCCATATTCACCCTCACTCATACACACACTAAGGGCTTTTCAGAATAGTGAGTCCTTTCTTACATCTGATCTACATTCTTCTTGCTGCCCAGCCTCTCGAGGTCACAGTTAAATGACTTTCTTTGTATAATTTTTGGGCAAAAACAATTTGAGCTCTTGAATTTTGGCAGGACTCTTAAGGAGATCAGACAAACCTGCAAGTTGGTTGGGTCTTTATAATTCTCATCAGATGCAATCTGAAGTTTCTCCTGAATCCATTTCTCCAGCTCCTCAGCATCTCTTTGGAAAAACTGGAATCGATAGGAATCCTCAAGCTTCTGGCGCCTGAGGGTTGAGAGCTCCTTGAAGCGGTGGTATCTGTCTAGGACCTGCTGCCGCCTCTCCTGGATGTCCTCTGCTGTTTCCAGCACCTTGACCCCACTTGGGTCCATTTTCTGAAAAGACAGAATATCCTGAGATAAGCACCACAAGACATCAAAAGAGATACAATGGACCTGGCATCTCTGAAGGAAAGAAGGAATTATCAGATAGTCCTAGTAGACAAATGAACTGAGATGGCAGCCCCTTCTCAATGCAACAATGAGCCTAGGTCCTATCCTTTGTAAAAAATGGCTATCCACTCCCCTGCAACACCTGCCTACCCGGGTCCCTCAGAGGACACCTAACCAGCATGGCAATGAAACCAAGCAAAAAACATGAAAGGGAGAACCATGGTTTATTCAATTCTACAAGAGCTTTGAGAATTCAAAGGAGATGTCAACTTTGGTACTCCAAGAATTACTGAGAAATCCATTCAAAAGTCCTTCCATCTGGCCTGTGCATTTCACTGTGTGGAGATTAAAAAGAATTCACTCTTACTTAAGTCAGCTTTTCTATCTTTCCAGATCTCAGCCTGTTATTCAATAAGAAAAGGGAATAATTATAATGTAACCGAGTCCTTAACATCAATGACCAACAGAATTTACTTAAAGAAGCTGATTTCTCAGTTACTCCAAAATATCAATCCTACAAGTCTTCTTCAGGCTACCAGAGGACCCAGGCGATGAACAAGCTTAGTTTCATCTGAATGTGCACAATTAAAAGAAAATCTTAAAAAAGAAAAAAAAAGTGTGGTGAAAGAGTTACCCTACTTTACTCCTACCTGTTATTCTGGAAAGCAAGGAGACTGCATAAGTTCAGCAACAATCTCAAGTCAACCACAAATGCAGGCTAACTGGGTAGGTGGTACTTGCCCCATAGCACGCAATCTGCCCCAACTTAAATCCCTCAGATTTCTGGGCAGTTTCACTAAATTCTAACGTCAAAAAGAAAACCTGATTTATTTATGGGAGAAACTCAGAATATGGTACCTGCTCTTATCAGGAATAAGCCATTTTATCATCTAACCAACAAAAGACCACAGAAGGAAACAGGTACAGATTAATGACAAACAGCTTCTAAACGTCACTAATGTGTGACCTTGCATGAGCCACCTTCCCGCTCTGTGCCTCAATTTCCTAGAATGACTAAGAATGGCAGGTGAAAATGAGGGTCTCAAGACCCTTCCAACTTTAAAATGACACTCTACAGAGAAGATTCTGAGATTTGGTAAAGAAGCAGAACAGATAAGCCTTCTGGTCTCTTCCACCCCTTGTTCCATAATTTATATGAGGTATAAAAATTGTGTTATCCAGGGGGCTGGCCCAGTGGCGCAGCGGTTTACTTCGCGCTTGGCAGCCGGGGCTTCGCCAGTTCGGATCCCTGGCGCCTGCCGATGCACTGCTTGTCAGCCATGCCGTGGCAGCGTCCCATATGAAGTAGAGGAAGATGGGCACGGATGTTAGCCCAGGGCCAGTCTTCCTCAGCAAAAGAGGAGGATTAGCAATGGATGTTAGCTCAGGGCTGGTCTTCCTCACAAAAAAAAAAAAAGAAAGAAAAATTGTGTTATCCAGGAAACTTTTTGTTGTTGTTGTTGAGGCTGATTAGCCCTGAGCTGACATCTGTTGCCAATCCTCTTCTTTTTGCTGAGGAATACTGGCCCTGGGCTAACATCCGTGCCCATCCTCCCCTACTTTATATGGGACGCCTGTCAGCAATGGCTTGACAAGCAGTGTGTAGGTCCACACCCAGGATCCAAACCTGCAAACCCTGGGCCACCGAAGTGGAGCGTGTGAACCTAACCACTACACCACTGGGCCAGCCCCTATCCAGGAAACATTTGAGAGCCCTTCCCATCAGCCTGTTCACCTGGCCCAGGTAATGGGAAAGGATAAGCAGGCTAAGGATTGAGCCTGGAAGTCAGTGAGAGTGCCCGGCACACACACATCCAGCTGTGAGGTAAACAACACTGGCCAGACTCGGGCAGGTCAAAGTTTCCAGCTCTGCAGGGTTAAAGCAGCTCCCAGAGGTGGCGGGAAAGCATTGTCAGCACCTGATTCACTCTGAGGACCACCTTTCTGTGAAGAGACTATCCTCCTAGGGAACAGAACACGAGGTGATTTCAGCCTTATCACCCTTCTTTCGAAATTATTCTCCACTTGTTAACCAGTTATTTTGTTGTATTATTATTTTCCCACAAAGTCTGATTTACTTATTTTATCTTACTATAAAGAGAATATTCCTTGCTCTGTCACTCCCGTGCTTTCAAACCTTTTATGGCTCCCTTCTGAGAGAGGAAAGACTCCACTTCTTCAGCCAGACCTTCCCTGACCTGGCCCCACACACCTCCCACCTATGACCCCCACCCTCTCGGCATTTAGAAATACTCTTTCTTCTCCAATATACGTGATTTTCTTTAAAGACTCCAAGCCATCTGCACATGCTTCCTTTGCCTAGAATGTTCTGTCTCCTCTCTGCCCAGACAACTCCTGTGTGTATCTCAACACCCAGCTGAAAAGAGTAAACTGCAGGACCTTGTCTTTAACTAAGCTGTACTCAATGCTCCTCCCGGCCCTCCCGCTCAGATTTAATCAAATTTCTCTGCACTCGTATACACATCCCACGGTGGAACTAGACTGAGCAACTTCATCTCTGTATCCTCGATTTCTAGCACAAAGGTCATTAAGAACTGCTGGTTGAATAAATGATCAAGCCTGTGGTGAGTGCAGTAGCTGTGATGCAGCAGCCCTGAACCCATTTGTAAAGGGTGGGGAGAGAGCTGGATAATTTATCTACCCAAGTTTCGTCTGCCATATTGTCAAACTGGAATTTGATCCAGGTAAAAGCTAGACTGGTGACAAGAATAGCAAACAAACAATGTGCTGACTGAAGCTACATGACGAGGTGTCAACCTAATGAACAAGTCTGAATTACTAATCTTGGATTGACCACATGGCAGTATATTCTCAGAAATTAGCTGCTCTTTTCACTCTGGTAGGGTGGGACCTCAGGGAAATAAAGCTCAAGAAGGCAGCTTTGTATCATTAATAGACAGCTGTCTGAAAAAAATACTTCCTATTCTTAAAACGGGCTTCAGGAGAGTCCTTAAAACCAAAAACTGAGGGTAACCTTGAAAAACTAAATGTCTGGTTAGAGCACAGTTTCTTTTTTTGTGTGTGAGGAAGATTAGCCCTGAGCTAACATTTGTTGCCAATCCCCCTCTTTAGGCTGAGGAAGACTGGCCCTGGGCTAACACCCGTGCCCATCTTCCTCTACTTTATGCGGGACACCGCCACAGCAGCGCTTGACAAGCACTGCCTTGGTCCACACCAGGGATCCAAACCTGCGAACCCCGGGCCGCTGAAGTGGAGCGCGTGAACGTAAGCGCTATGCCACCGGGCCAGCCAGAGCAGAGTCTCTGTAATAATACTAAATGACAACAAGGCAGTTCTGGTTTACACTGCTGCCCTAAGCATATCAGCCTCTTGTGGAAAAGGCTGATTTCTGACGAGGATCTGGACAAGGATCACTACCATCACCAGCCACATTTACTAGAATGTAAATATGACTTCCCTCATTCACCTGCATTGTCTGCTCCAGCCGTATCACACATCAAACTCCCTCACTGACCCCAAGTTACAGGCCCTGGGCAGGGACCATTTCCCAGCTCAAAAGGTTCTGGGGCCGGCCCCATGACGAGTGGTTCTAGTTCAAGTTCCAAATGCCCTGCTTCGGTGGCCCAGGTTCTCGGGTTCGGATCCCGAGTGCAGACCTGCTCCACTCATCAGCCGTGCTGTGGAGGCATCCCACATACAAAATAGAGGAAGACTGGCACAGATGTTAGCTCGGGGCTAACCTTCCTCAAGCAAAAAAAGAGGAAGATTGCCAACGGATGTTAGCTCATGACTGGTCTTCCTCACACACACACAAAAAAGACCTTTTACTCTGACCACAGAACTCGGCACATATTAGAGAGTCAATTACATTCTGAACTTGGAAATACAGAAACTGCTGTCCTTTCATAATTAAGTAGTCAGGAGACACAAGGTCATCTAATAAGCAAGTCATGGAGCCTAGGGTGACCAGGGATGCCTGGTTCCCAGACTCGCATGCTAGAACCAGTGATTCTTAACATGACTGGAGGTGACATACTCTTTTTTCGTGGCTGTTTGGTCATTTATTAATTCCTTTCACTACCTCTTATCTTTTTCATCTCCACTTTGGAGGGGAAAAAAGGGTGAGGAGGATATATTAATCATTAAAGAAATTAAAATTTTGTTTTCTTAAGATTGAGGCTTAAGTTAAACAATTAGGGTTGAGAATAATTTATATACTTCCTTTCTTCTCATCCCTCGGGAAATAGTTAAGATGGAAAAACAGCAGGGAATTATGTGTCTAATTTGCTTGCTTACAAAATTTTCTTGTACAGAAATTTTCCAAGGAAGATATAGTTATGTATGAAACAGTAACTACACTGCACACGAGTTCCTGAAAGACGTCTAAGTCTTCAGATTAACGTCTATGGTGTTTGTCCTGCCTCCTCATATCACAGGATTCACTGCATTTCTAAAATCCTTTAGCTGCTATGGAAATTTCTAAGCAATCACATTGAGGAGCAGCCCTTTATGATGAGAAAAAGAATCCTCAATATAATACTGCAAAGGTTCCACCTGAGCAAGTCCCCCTGCTCGTATCCAGCTTGCTGATCTGCCCCTACCAATCCAGGGAGACAGTCCAGCGAGGCCCTGCTGAAATTAACCAACCTAAAAGGCTCTCTTTGTCACCCCAGTGAAGTAGAAGGAGTCAATTCTATACCAAGTGCTTTGGTCAGGCAATAATGGACTGTTCTTTCCTGCAGCAGATCAGCTGACGTCAGTAGGTGGGAGCTCTGCCAAACCTCAACTGGCTGTCTCTGGGGAGCTGGGCATCTGAAAGTCATCAATGCTGTTCCACTGCTGTTTGCATTCAGAATTTTCATTTGTGTGATTACAGGAGCCTAAGATTATCGGTTAATAAGAGTTCTCCCCACTCCTTTAACCTGACAAGAAGCTTTCTCTAGTTTATCTATACAAATTCCAGTTTCTTTTTGCTTCTGAAAGGTTCATTTCCTTAGACTATATTAAACACAGGAAAAATTTTCATGTCTCCGAGAACTACTGCCACCCAAAGGTGCTACAACCTCTCACCCGAAACTATGTGAGAATTAGTGGAACTCTCTGGACTCTGCCTGTGTTGTGTGCACCACATTCCCTCCTTGACCGAGGCTGCAGGCTGGAAGAACCCCACCCCTGCTCTGAAATACGCAGCTGACTGATAAGGCGGACTCCACAGAGAACATTCCGGGCTGTTCCCAGCCTTAATGGGATTAACGCCTTTGAGAGCTAGAAAGGAAGAATTTGGGACACGTGCCATTAAAAAACAATCTCTAACCTTACCAGCTTATCTATCTATTCCACTAACTGCCTAAAAACCGCAAAGAAGCTGACTTCCTGGGAGTGCAATCAACTGACTGCTTATCTCAAAGCAGCCAATCAACTCTGATTTTGCCAATCAAGTCTATGTATTTGGGGAAGGAAGGAGAGGAAAGGAAGTGCTAAATGGATTCTCTGTAGCCATGCTTTGCTTAACGACGGGGTTACATTCTGAGAAATACACTGTTAGGTGATTTCATCATTGTGTGAACATCATACAAACCTAGGTGGTATAACCCACTACACACCTAGGCTACACGGTACTAATCTTATGGGACCACCGAAGTATATGCAGTCTGTCGTTGACCAAAACGTCATTATGTGTCTCATGACTATGTTTAAGGACATCTTCCTGTGTAAGGTAACCAAAGAAAAGGTCATATTTTTGCAAATATTATTAGAGAAGACTAAAGATGCAGGCTATTTATAAATGCTGCAATGCAGCAGTCAAAATGTGAGCTGCACCATTCAGCAAGGAATGTGAATTGATCTCAGGGGGATAAAACAGGAATTACAACTATGTCCTCTATTGTAATAAATAAAAACAATTTGTCAGCATTCTTACAATACTGCCAGATCTCTGGGAAGAAAGAGGGGCTCTAAAGATATGAATCTTGGCTAGAAAGTCCTAGTTTAATCCAAAGACGTAACATGCCTGAGAACGACTGCTCATATCCAACACAAACTTATACATAATATCCACTGAAAATGGATGTCTACAAAAGAGGCTGGACATTAACTGATATCTTTGTCTTACTGACGTGTGTCAAGAGACAGCTGTTTGAGGCAGTTTTTGGTTATTTATGGAATTTTTAAATGCCTTAATCTAATCTACAGAAGCTATATGCCCCATTGTGCAAGGGGATACACCTGTCTTTGGAGGCGGGGACAGGCAGTGGGTGGGAATGACACTGTGTTAAGCAACAGAAAAGACTGCAGATACAAACATTTTCAAACCAAAGGTCAAATGCTTTAGACTCTGCAAACTTGGCTCCTGCAGTGAGTAGTTTAGGACACCCTCACACACATCTTGGAGAGCAGAAGAATTCAGCAATCATGGTTTCTCTATGGAACCCCAGAAGAGAATAAAATTCTAGTGAAGACGAAAGGAGACACGATTTAAAACAAAGCATCGGGACCGCCGTCCTTTCAGCAAGCTGAATTTGCTGGACGGAAGAGGAGTTTGAAAAACTACAAAATGAATTCTGATTTCACCAGATAGATTGTTTTGCAAGGAAAGGGATTTTAGGGACTAACAGGAAGAACAGATCATTTGGCTCTATGGAAAAATTCACAAACATTAACCAAAGCAGGTCATAGAAACCATTCATCAGTTTTGTTTTTGTTGCTTAGTCAGAGCCCAAAGGTGCAGAACCGACAATGCCATTTTTTTCCATGGCTTAGAAAGTCAACCTATTACCAAATTTTACATTTGCAAAGCAAGAGAACTACACCCACAGATGTGGAAGGGCTTCCCCAGAGAACAAACCACCAAAAAATTGGTTAGCACCCATACCAACTGATTCTCAGATCAAACAAATTAACTCAAAACCAGCTTAGCTGCAGATTTTAGTGGCACATCTGATGGTAAGCAGAGAGGTAAATAATACATAAATTAAGAGTTTTAACCATGAATAAAAACAACAAATATTTTTGCTTAAACCACATTCCAAACAGGATTGTGGATCCGCATGTCAGCCTTCAAATTGATTAATTCATTTCAACTTGTTAGCACGATTCTGCAGAGGTGAGCAGGGACTTAGCTTCAAGAAAGCAAGAGTCATACTGCATTGCATCAAAATCCAGAAACGCAGAGCAACGTGGACAAACTTACTTCTGAATGCTTCCAAAATACTATCTTGCTGCTACTTACCTTTTAACCTGTAAAATTCAGATGAGAGGTATTTAAGAGCAGAATATTGTTTCCGAGATTCAAAACAGGAAAAGGTTATAATGTGGCCCATTATTATAAACTTCATTTAAATAATTAACCAGTCTAATTTATAAAAGGGCTTGCCTTGGATTTATCACCCATGATCACTAGAAATTTGCAAAGTTTATATTTCTCCTTATGAGATATTAAGACATTCATTTTAAGCATTCTTCTTTTTGAAAAAGGTCCAATTTAGCAAACACTCAAAAACTGTACACAAATGAAACAGATATTTAGTGAGCTTTTTTTTTTAATCAAGAAAATGCAAGCTCCATTTCATTACAAGGATTGAGGCAGAAAAAATAAGTCACTGGGAACAGGGAACAAACCCAAGTTTACAATATTTGTCAAATGTAAAAATACTATTTTTATTGCATGTTTTCAGATTACTTTTTTCCAAATATCTAAGATAATCTGTAAGTCCCTTGGTTCTTAAGAACCAAGTAACCATCAATAAAAAAATCAGCAAACACTACATGCAAACACCAGTGGGGTGATAAAAAATTAATATAGTCATGCCTTAAAGAGAGGAAGCTAAAAAACAGGAGGCTTTGGAAATTTTAGAATAAATTTACTAAGACTTCTGTTCATGTAACACCAAAAAAAACCCAACAAAACCCAAACCCTAACCAATTTGCTTAGCAGAAAGATCATGCAGGCAGTTTTTCCCCCTCTCTTTGACACAAATGTGTCTTCACTGCAAGCCAGGCAAACCCGAAGAGGCAACACGTTTCCTGCATGCTGGTCAAATACCTGGACTCTGCGCTTACGAAACGATGACAACATGATGGAGGAATGTGGAGTCTGAGGAGGGAGGGGGAAGAGCAAGATAACAACAAGCTTCTAAGGGCAAACTGAACAGAATAATTTCAAAATGAAGAAAACAGACCTTTAAAAACATACGAATACAGGTAAATATCAAAGTTCAGTTGTTTTCCCAGCGCCTGTCTTATTCTACAGAGCTAAATCCCACCAGGGATTTAAAATGTGAAAAGAGAACCAAGGTTCTCTGGTCTTAGCAGTTCCTCTCTCTCTAGATGGGTGGCTTTGGCCAAGTTATATCACCTTTTGGGTCTCAGTTTCCCCACTTTTCAAATGAAGTAATAATACTGAATATACTTTTTAATACTGAACATGCCCTCCCCCGACCAACATTCCGATAAATTAATTGAGACTCCCAGGACTAGATGATTCCTAAACCCCTTTCCATTCAGTAATAAAATAGCACGATTTCATGAAATCATCAGAGACAAGAACGAACCCAAGCTACAAAGATCTGACTTGGGCCTGGTTTACTGGTATACTTCCTTTACAAAAGACTACTTCCTGTTCAAACCGGTAAAAGAGGAATATGCAAAAAAGGTGGAAGGGAGGTAACCAGCATAGCAGCTGCTCCAGTCCCCTGGTCCCCAAGTGATCAGCTACTGGGTGGGGGGGGGGTGTCCCTCCTCTGCATGCCTCCAGTCGGCATTTGCCAGCAGGGCGTCCAGGGCGTCGCATTCTTCTACCTACTCTGACCACAGCTGTAGCAGACCCGCCTGCATAACTAGCGGAGTCCTCGCATAGCCCAGGGAAGATTGATTACGAGGCCGGCCTTGTGCCCACTGTCCTTACTGCAGGTTCAGCAATGCCAGGACTGTGGACTATTTCTGACTTCCACTTCTCAGGATCTGCAGTCGGCCCCTCCCTTCGGGATGAAGGCAGGTAAGGAAAAATAGGGAAAATTCTAACGCAGGGAACCAAAAGATATACTTAAAAAACAGCTCTCCCCACCTAAACCTGTTCATCAGATTGCTTGACAAGCTCATATTAGAGCCTGTGACACATCAAATTTCTCCAATTATTAGATTACTACAAAACACAATGCCGAGACCAAAAGCGTATCAGAGAATGTTTATCAGGCTGATGGTTTACATTAAGAAGAGCTCCACACCTGTCCAGGGCAGAGCAAATCCTCCTTTCAAGTCTCCTCTCTCCATCTAGGTCCCTGGATAACAACTAACACACTTTGAGGGTCCCTTTGAGTAATTATTGGCCCAGTTACTAAAAAAGGCTTATTCATTTCCTGCACAGAGGCCCTTCTGCAGGGCTTTTTTTTTTTTCCTGCAGCACATTTTTTAAACTTTGACTTCAATTTGACCTTTCAAAATCTAAGACATTAGCTGCAACAAAAGGGAAAAATAAATGACTAGTTTAAGGAGTTGGAATCTTGGCTCAATGGCCTCCTACAGCTGAGTGTTCCCACTGCTATTCTGAAGATTTTCTGTTTCCCTGCTGCAAGACACCCCCACCCTTCCATCTTTGATACATTCTGATTTACTCAAGTCCAATTGCCATGACGACGCAATTTCTCCACATTATGAAAATACTTCATATGGTCTCTCTTCTATTCTTTCTAACAGCCATGATGGTAAGTTTTTCTAAAACACCATGATGAAGACAGAACAAAGGGCTTACATATTTTAGGATCTATTATATAAAAGAGATTTGACAAGGTGTTGCAGCAATTCAAGCATCATCTCAACCCACCATTCTGCGCTATTCAGGCTTTTAATTCAAAAGATATTCAACCCTTAACCTTAACAGGCCCCGGATTTAAGATATTTTATTCCAGTAGATCAAAGAGACTTTTAAAGGCAACTTTCTTTAGGAAGCATCTAATCAAATTCGCAGGGCCAGACTGCAAACAAAAGGCTGCTCTATCATTCAACACTAGCATGGCTGTAGAATTTTTGACAAATAATACTGTCCTCGACTCGAAAGACCCCGTCTCAGGGGGAGAAAAAAAAGAACTCTAAGCTATTAAGTTATGTGATTTGGGTCTCATACAAAGCAAGCGCCACATCTACCTATTAATTACAAGCAAATCACAACTGGGTAGGAAAAAAATGTTTATTCCAAAGAAAGAAAAGGAGATGATGGCCAGTCTCGGACCTTTCTGCGTCTGAGAGAAGCCCCAGACTCGCCATACAGGATGAAACTAAGGTCAAACAGCCCTTTACTCTGATCTCGGCTCTTCCTCCTTCAAGGGTTGGGCCAGCATTGCTTGTGGGGATTGGGGAAAAGGAGCCGCAGAAGTCGCTGCCCACGAGGGAAGCGACCGGGGGCGGTGGGGGGAGCGCTCTGCAGGGACGAAGAGAGACGAAGACGATCCCGACCAGGGAGCCCCCACCTCACCTGCCGCAGCCGGATGGGGCCGGGCGGGGCCGCGGACGGACTGGGGGAGGGCGCGGGTAGGGACCCGGCGGCCTCGCCCCCCTCCGCCCGGTCAATGACATTCCAGCCGCCGGCGCCCAGGCGGCCCGTCCGCAGCCCACGCGCCACAAGCCGGTCGCGACCGGCTGGCCCGGCTCCCGCCCGACCGCGGGAGCAGCGAGGCCCGCCCGGCTCACCTGTCCGCGCGCCGACCCCGCCCCGCCCCGGGGCCACCCGGCTCCCCGCCCGGGGGTGGGCAGCCCTGGGGCCCTGCTCCCGCCTCGAGCTCCCCCGCTTCCGCTCTCACCGGCTCCTGGAGGGTGAGGGCCGTGGGTGCGTCGGGCTGGGGGGGGGGAAGCTGCTGAGAGACCGACGCGCCTCCGCGGCCTCCGCTCCTCGCCGTTCGCTCCGCAGCGGGTAGTGCCGGCGACGCGCGCGCCCCGCCTCTTTTATAGGCGGCCACGCGCGTTCCGGCGGCGGGCGGGCGCGAGCGCGGGTGAAGCGCCTCGGCGCGGCGCGAGGGGCGGGGGCGAGCGCCGGAGGAGCAAAGGGGGCGGAGCTCCTGCCGGCTCGCCGCCCGATCGTCCGGCGGAAAGGGCCGAGCGATGCCGGAAGGAGCCGAAGCGGCGATGCGGAGGAAGAGCCGAGCCGGGGTAACGCAGCGGGAGGATGGGGGTGGAGGGCGCGCGCCAGGGGTGGGGGTGATGGTGCAGAGAAGTCGCTGCCTCCGCCCAGGCGGGCCGAGATGCTCCAGCCGCACCGCCCTCCCCGCAGCTTGAATCCTCCAATCCTGCCCCTCCCCGCCCTGCAGAGAATCTTCTGCACCCCACCCCTCCGCCCCTGGGAGCCTTTCCAGGACTGCAGCGAAGGGCGGGGTAGGGGCCATCGCTGCAGTCTGGCCGGGGATGCTGCACACCCCGGCCGGAAAAACGCCCAGTCCCAAAGGGTGAGGTCACCCGTGTGCTTCTCTTCCTCCTGGCTCCTTTCCGTAGGAGAAGACTGGGGCCGCGGACCCAAGTCAGCCTACTCTGATGGGGGCTGGGGTCAAGAAACCGAGGATGATTTTGGACTCTGGGATTGAGGAGGTGGTAAGAAAAAGCCAAATCCGATTATAAATAATAAAGCCGACTAATTTGGAGTTTTTCTGTCGTTCCGGAATTTGGAGAGTTAATAATTTCTTATATTCGTACAGCAAAAGCTTTCTCACAGGTCACCCAGGGAATAGGATGCATCAGTCGTATTTTGTAAACAAGACATTAAGGTTTTTCCTGTCACAGTTTACTGAACTTTCCCTATGTGCCAGCACTATCTATGATAAGCATTTCATGTGTTAGCTTTTTTTTTTAAAATCTTTGCAGTAATTTTGTGAGGTAGGTATTATTTCCCCAATTTACAAATGAGCACCCTGACATGGAAGCTAGGTCTCTTGCCCTGGGTCAGGCAGCTAACGAGGAGAAGCTAGGATTTGAATCCAAGCAGTCAGAACCTACTCTGAAACAGTGTGCTAGACTGCCTTCCCATAGGAAGGGGAGGCATTGTGATGGTGGATGCTGGGGTGCAGAGAAAAGAAAAAGGATTTCTGGAATTTCTGTTGCTTACAGTCTTAGCAGTTTAAGGGCCTGACTCCAAACTCTATAACCAGAAGCCCTCGGTTAGGAAACCCTTTCCCCACCCCCACTCCGGTGACAGCTGGGCAGCAGCCATTGGGAGTAACACCCAGATCATTCCTGTGCAGTCAGGCAGACCAGGAGCTCTGCAGCTCAGGAAGGCCTCAGCCTCCCAGTTACCAGGCAGCCCTCTTTAGATAAATATGAAGGCACTGGGCAGTGCACCAGAGCGTGGGCCCAGGCCGAGCCCTGAGCTTCCTGGTCCTTTCCAGTTTGGCTGCTGCTTCTGTGCCTGGGATCTACAATCTGGTTTCTAAACTGTCTTGGCTGTAGCCGTGATAGTGAGGAAAAATTCCCCTATTCCCTCACTCCATCAGAGTGGAAAGAAAAGAAAAGGAGTAGCCACACCCCAGAAGCAGCTTTACAGAATCGGGAGGAAAAACGTAGGAGCTAAGAGGCATTTCCTGCAGTCTTCTTTCTTCTTTAGAAAAAACAGGACCGGTAACTCCTCCCTGGGGTGTGCATTTCTGGGAACAGCTGATGGCGGCAACAGCCTCTTCTCCAGCGGGGAGCAGCAGAATGTTTAATCAAATATTCAGCTCTGAGTACAAAATGGCTAACACCATCATAGCTCTCCAAAATTTCCAAGACCTTCCGTTCCAGCAAAGAAGGGGTCTCAAGGCTGTGGGCAGGAGCTATAAAAAGGGAGGATTTTTCTTTTAAATCACTCTGGCCTCGTAGGGAAATGGGGGTTTTGCTGCTTTTACCAGATGCAAAACAGATTTGACCTTAGAGAGAGCTTCTATATTGAGACAGACACTGAAATCTTATTCGTTGATCTTTTGTCTGATCTGAGACATGGCCAAAAAGCAGTATCTCCAGCCCTTCTGCCTCCCCCTCACTCACACACCCCATTCTGCATTTGGCACTGGAGGCTTTTAAAGAGCCATTTTTCACGTGTTCTATTGTCTGCCTACCACACCTCCCACCAATTTCACCATAGCCTAACACTCTGCTAGGTGTGGGGAGAGGGAGATGACAAAGCAGATAATGGCCTCTTTGTTGTCTGAGAGAAACTCATTCAGAAAAAAAACACAAAAAAGCTTAGGACAGTATAGCAGCTCTGTAACCAATCAACTCCAGCTTCTCAGTCACCTGGCTTTTTGCAGAGGTAGCTCTCTTTCTTAGTTACACACACACACACACACACACACACACACACACACACACACACGAGAGTTAACAAGCAAGCATCAAGCATTCCACTATTTTTCCTCCCAACAAGGGAGGTAATTGGGAAGTCACACCAGAAGTGGACTGTCCTTCCCAGATGACATTCTGCAGTGTCAGAGCTGGCAAGGACCTTCAAAACAGTGACTGGAAGAACCTTGAAGATATTATGCTGAGTGAAATAAACCAGACACAAAAGGACAAATATTGTATGATTGCGCTTCCATGAGGTCCCTAGAATTGTCAAATTCATAGAGACAGAGAGTAGAGCAGGGGTTGCCAGGGGCTGGCGGGAGGCGGAATGGGGAGTTAGAGTTTGATGGGTACAGAATTTCAGTTTTGTGAGATGAAAAAGTTCTGGAGGTAGACAGTGGTGATGGTTATACAACATTGTGAACGTACTTAATGCCACAGAACTGTACACTTAAAAATGGCTAACGTAGTAAATTTTATGTTGTGTATATTTTGCCCCAATTAAAAAACAAAGCGGGGGGCTAGTGGTCGGGTTCGCTCTGCTTTGGTGGCCCAGGGTTCCCAGGTTTGGATCCCGGCACAGACCTACACACCGCTTATCAAGGCATGCCATGGCAGGCGTCCCACACATAAAGTAGAGGAAGATGGGCACGAATGTTAGCCCAGGGCCGGTCTTCCACAGCAGAAAGAGGAGGATTGGTAACAGCTGTTAGCTCAGGGCTAATCTTCCTCACCAAAAAAAAAAAAAAAGCAAAACACAGTGACTGCTTCTGAAATCAGAGACCACATTAAAGAGGCCCGACAGTTGCTGGGAGCATGGCCTTGACAGGCTGGCCTTCTTAAAAGGACTGTAGGTGACAGCAGAGAGGTGAGCTCCTTCCTCCCCTAGGACATCTTCCTAACGCGGCCCACTTATATCACATCTGTACTCCTGTGGGCCGGCCTGTGAGGCCCCGTCAGTCTCTGCACCTCCTGTTCATCTTGAACATACAGGATGTTTCACAAACCATGTCAGACCTTCTCAGAAATCTAGTAGCTTCCCATTGCCTACAGAATCGTCCAGACTATTTACATAGAGATTCCGGCCTCCCCAAACTTGTTCCAGCTTAGCTTTCCACAGAAACATTTCCTACTGCTTTTCCCCAGACCTGAGCTTAGCCACCTCCTAAACAGGTTATTTATTTTTCTAACTTCATGCTTTTTTTTTTTTGGTGAGGAAGAGTGTCTCTGAGCTAACAGCTGTTGCCAATCCTCCTCTTTTTGCTTGAGGAAGATTGTCCCTGAGCTAACATCTATGCCAACCTTCCTCTGCTTTGTATGTGGAATGCCACCACAGCATGTCTTGATGAGCAGTGTGTAGGTCTGTGCTCGGGATCCAAACCTGCAAACTCCGGGCTGCTGAAGTGGAGAGCGCAAACTTGACCACTACGCCACCAGGCCGGCCCCCCAGCTTCACGCTTTTGCTCACATCTTTTTCCTCCAATTAGAATGTCCTTCTTTCCCAACATCCACTCCTCATTTCTGCCTGACAAATCTTACTCATTTTGAGTTCTGGAAGAGCAATTTGGCAATATGGATCAGAATATAAAATTTGCATGCCATTTGACACAACAACATTACATCAAGGAATTTACCCTAAGGCGGTAGGACATATACGCAAGAATGTTAATAATTGTAGAAAATTAGAAGCAACTAGTCACCAACCGAAAAATGGTTAATTATGATTCATAAGTTCAGTAGACTATATTGGTGATATAGTTTATCCTGATGACTTGAAAAATATCAGAGATATTACTGAATAATAGCAGGTTACAGAACAACATGGGTACTGAGTCCATTTACTTAAGAACTAGATTTGTATATCTGTGTCTGTGTGTATATATATACATATACATACAGAGATGAAGAGATGCTCACAGTGGATACCTAGAATAAAAGGATTTTTGGACTTTTTTACTCTCTTTTCAAAAACTTCTGAATAATTTTAAGTATCTGGATCAAATACTACTTCCAAGATACTTTCTTGACCACCTCCAAGTAAAGCATTTCAAAAAGTGTATTCCCAGAAATACTAGGCCCAAGAGAAGCTCTGGAAACAGGAGTTCCATAGTCAGTTTCGGAAACACTGCAAACTCTTGAAGGTTAACAATTCAAAGCAGCAGTTAAGGCACTAAAAAGTCCCGCAAGAATCTAAACATTTTTTAGAATCTAAACATTTTTATACTGGAAGATTTCAAAGATAAATCTAGTAAAGAGAATAGTACAATGAACCTTCACATGCCCATCACCATCTTCAACAATGTTCAACATCCTGCCATTCAAATTTCATCTATTACTTCACCTAGTTTACTTTAACACAGTATTTCTCAAACTTCTTTGACTGCCGAACTCTTTTTAGGATCTTGCAGAAAAACTCTCTGGGAAAAGCTGCCCTAAATGAAATGGATCTATCTTCTGAGCTTCCATAGCGTTTGGCTCAAACTATCAAGCACTCCAAGTATGAACTCAAATTCTCCATTGAATTAAAATTCTACCAAGTCACCTATTTCACTTTAAGTACGAAGCATTTTGCAAAACCTGTTTTGAGTCAACTTTCCATTCCTGCTACAGGTTGATGGCTTCAAGGTAACCTGCGTCACCACGGTCCCGTTTTCAGGGTTGTAGGTTCTAGAGCCTGATTTTGTCAGCTTATCAGAACTATAAGCCTGCTTTTTCATTTGTTTTCAGAGAGGGGAAGATTATCTTTTAATTTTGAAATAACTTCAAGTTTACAGAGAAGTTACAAGGGTAATAGAATGAAATCCCATGCACCCTACACTCAGATTCCCCGATTTGTTAACATTTGACCACATCTGCTTTATTATTCTATGTATGTATATACTTACATATGTCCACATACACAAACACATATATGTGTGTAGATGCATATTCCCCCGAACCATTTGAGAACAAGTTGTAGGCATCATGCCCACTTACCCCTAAGCACTTCATGTGTATTTCTTAAGAACAAGGACATTGTTTTTATAACCACAGTACAATGATCAATGTCAGGAAATTAGTGTTGACATAATACTATTATCTCACATATAGACTTTATTCAAGTTTTGTCAATTGTCCCAATGTCCTTTATAAGACAAACATACAAACAGATCTTTTCTTTTCTGGTCCAGGTTCCAATCCAGAAACATGCACTACATTTAGTGTAAACATCCTGAAGGAGCTAAAAGAAAAATGTTTCTTGAATACATCATCTGTATAAACTGGTATTTTGAAAAAATGAAGCCTGGCTGTAAACTAGAGGATAAATTCCTTTATAATGGGTGTTTTTGTAAATCCATTACATAGCTGGACAACCTCAGCTCTCATCTGCTTTCTGCAGTCCCAGGAAATCTAATATCAGGAATTCATTAGGCAGGACAGAGAAAAGGGAAGTGAATGACCAGGTCTGATAAGGCACTTGTAAGAAGCTCTGTGCCTCTTTTGTTTGTCCTGGCATGGAGACAGAAGACATCCAAACCTAATTGTCACTTCTGTCATCATAGGAAGCTTGAGAAGTAGGGGAAAGCTCCCAGGGTCTGGGTGGGAAATGCCCAGAACAACTCCATTCTTCTATCCAAGGGATGTGTAGGGTTTCTCTCCTATTGCAATTTTCAATTCATCATCAAATTTGCTCTAAAATGATGTAGGACAATGATATGACAAAAATATGGGCACTCAGCCTGAGAAATGAGGTCAAACTTGAAAGGAAGCAAGCAGGCAAGTGATTACTTGAATTTAAAAACTCAATGTATGCCATTAGCATTCTACTCTAAGGAATCTGATGCTACCACCCACCAGGAAGTGCATCTATCAGTGAGCAATCATGATCTCTGAAGGTGAAACTATCAGTGAGTATCAAAAACCTGGCCTCCCCAATGCTCTCCTTTCTTGGTTTACCATTAAGAATCCATTAGGAATACCAGCATCAAATGACATGGGCAAGACTGTTAAACATGTCTTAGAGAAAGAACACTCAAATATTGTGAGAAGCATTTTCTATGGAGTGGCGCAAATTCAAAGTGGAAGAGACCTTAGAGATCATCACGTCCAGTGACTTTTCGCATTTCACTTTTGGCAGAGGAACTTTTCCATATATAATCTTACTTGGAACCCCAATATATAGAACACATAAAGCAAAAATGCTGTGGCAGAGAAGATCCCAGAGCTCCATCGGGGCCCCACTTAGAAGTTGTGCAAAACATGAGCTGCATAACTCTAGTAGGCACCACTCACCTCCTAATATCATAGATTTTCAGTTATCAGTAGGACAATTTCCAGCAGACAGCAGTGGATCTTAAAGGAAGGGATACCTTTTTAAAATTCACACAAAGCCTCCATATGCTGACTGACGGTATGGCTGAGCCCTACCCACTCAACACCCCAGAGTCAGTGCTTCCCAACCTGTTCCCTGTCATGATACTTAGATAATGATGCTACCTGTAAGCACAGGTTAAGAAAGGAAGTGCAAGTGGCAACTGGCCCTGGGGGATCCACCCAGCGCAGGCCGCGCGGGCTAAGGGATCAGTGTGCCCCGACACACCAGCTGTGAAGCTCTACCCTAATGCACTGCTATGGAGCACAATTTGAAAACCACTGATCTGGTGACTAGTCTGATTCTTGTGTTTTGCAGGTGGGGATACTGAGGTTCAGAGAGGGTGAATGACCGACCCAAGGCCACAAAACCTAGAAGTGAAGTGAGCCCGTTTCCTGACTCCTTCCCCAGGTTCATTCCATTGTGTCCACACTAAAAGACTTGAATACTTTCCCATTTCTGCTAGATAAAACAGGGTCAGTTATTGGGACATAATTCCAAAAAAGGAATGACAGAGAAAAAAAATTTTCCCAAGGTGAAGGTCAAGACAAAAAAGGGAAAAACACATACCACTCTATACGTAGACTTGTGCACCACCATGCCCCTCGTGACTCACACAGCTCAAGGTAATTGATCATATTGAACCAACTAGATACCAGCAATGGTATTTTTTAAAAATCCAGTTTATTACTTATTTTTTGGCACCATAGTCAATAATTCATAGAATGGGTCACTTCCCAGGGAATACCCCCGACAAACACACTCCTGCACACAACATTCAGTATAGAGAACAGGTCCATAGCTGCTGCCTCTGCAGTAAAAGAGAATCAGTCCTTCCATAAAAGAAATCTCAACTCTTATCTGAAGGCCCAGCTCTGGATTTTTGTAGTGCCTTTAGTCAGGCAAATCCATCATCATTCCTCAGAAAATGTAAGAAACTATAGAGCAGTTCTCAACTCTTCTTTAACATCTTTAACCTCTGACTCACTGCTTATGGATGCTCAGCTCATACATAATATTGAAAGCCTCATCTCTGCCTCTTTTAATTCAAACTGAAAAACAAAAAAAGGCGCTTGCCCTGGTTCACGCGTCCCTAGTCATCTAGGGACCAAATTCCAAATGGAGAGGACAAACAGTGCTTCCTGGTTCAATATAACATGTACTAACAGTCCTAACCCCAGATACTAAGCTACCCCTGGTGCAAAGTGGGACTTAGTGCCTGTCTCCATCAGGTACTTCCTCTGAACTTATGATTACTCCACAAACTGAGAAACAACTATAACCATAACCCATACTCGCCTGTAAGGATTTGGGCCTCAACTGATAAACGATACTTTAAAGGGGAATTCATCTGAACAGGGAGGGCATGGGGGGTTGGGGTGGGGAGTGAAAGAGGTGGGCTCACTTCAGCTCAGAGTGAACTGGTTAAGGTATCACCCACTTTCTGAAAGATATTAGAGACAAAAGAAATAAAGGACGAGATCAAGTGCTAAACCTCTTCTCATAATTCTGCAAAAATGAAAAAGGCCAATTCCATTTACTCTGTCATGTGGACCCCTTAAAGAGTCATCAAATCCACTAAGGGACCTCCTAGATTTTGTGACCCATGAAAATCTCCTTTCCTAGTCACAAGGTACAAATACAGGAAAATACATGTTGACAGATCTCTAAATCTGACATGACTTCTTCCAAATACAGCTATCTTCAGTCGCTTTATTATTGCCTCTTGCAACATAATGTTGATGGTGGGTGACGGAGTGACATCAGGAACGCCAGAATGAGGACGTCAGAAAGCCCTTGGGGACAGGAATCTCCCTGCGCCGCAAACATTTCTGGTCAGGGAAAGAAGAAGAAAACAGAATGATTTTCTGATAACCCTGCTTCCAACACTTAACAGTTGGAAGAAACTTTGAGGGACCGCAAGTTTAAGTCCTACAGAATAGTGGACAAAAAGGGAAAAAGCCAATTAGACTGGTGGTTGTGAATGAGACTTCTGCATGAATTGCAGCAGAGGACAAATGCCAGGCCGTTCTTATACCTGTCCCACCCTCGTCTCCCACAGCCTGGCCTCATCTTCCACCATCACTATTTTCCCAGTTGGGCTACTGGAAATTGGAAGGTGGTGGGCTGTCTAGGCAGACCTACCACAGACTTCTAAATTGTCAAAATTAACCTCTTAAAATTTTTTGGCACTTAGAAATAGGTGAGGAATCTGGCTGAAGGTGCAGTCTGTTCTCATGGAGAAACGGGACCACACTTCATGGTTCTCCAGACCTGAGACTGAGAAAAGAACCTTGGCAACATGCAAACAATGTACTGGTGGGACAAGGTTCCTCAAATACACTCTATTCATCTCTTAGGATAGCTTCCCCATAGACAGTATGGAGAATGCTATGTAAGAAGAAGATGAAATGGCAGCCCTTAAGGTTAAGGGGGAATTACGGACAAAAAGTAGGGCTTGGAAAAATGAAGAGGAGAAAATCTGAGAGTGTGGAGGTTCAAGATGGTTCAGACACAGGTGCATTCGAGGCCAGCAAAGGTTTGGGACGTGTTAGTCTGAGGGCATCTTACCTCCAAGAACTGCTTGAGGCGTATGAAGGAACCCATCTGTCCTGAGCTTGTGATGGCTTCGATCCTAAGGGAGAGAAAAAAGACACATGATTCCCACCTATCTTCTGGAGAGGAGTGAGGTACCCTATTGATCTGGAGTGAAGGGGTAGATCAAATGGCTCTCAGAGCTGGCTTTTAGACTACAGATTCTGTTGCTCTTCCAAATGGTCTCGAGCTTCTTTTCAAGCAAGGGGATAAAGGAGAAGAGAACACTGCTCTTTCCCAAGGTCTCTGTGATCAGGTGGGATGGGTGCTGCCAAGGCCTTTCACCAACTTGAAATACCAGTGGGTTGAGGGGAACGAGAAGGGTACTTAAAGGTGAATGCTGTGACAGAGTCAATCGGACTACTGATTTAGTGAGGGGGCCTGACTCCTTGTTTCATTCATGACTGCATGTAATCACCATCCCACATTATCTGGGGGAGTTTGGAAAAGAATAGAGTTTAAAAATGTCAGGTATCTGAATCCAAGATCTTCCTAATGTGTTTTTTCATTTAGTTAACAGTATTTAAGAGAAACTCTCATTAGAGTTCAAGTATTTACTGAAACATCAAAGAGAAGGATGAGAGTAGAAGATGTCACACTCAATACTGACGTTTTTAACTGAGTCAAAAACAGCATGTGACAGCACCCAAGGGTATCCGACGTTATGAGTTTTACCTACTGAATCCCCTGGTCTCTGCTCGACAAGGCTAATACCTGGGGAAGTAGTCCTCTTTGATGAGGAGTATCATCTTCCAGAACTGGACCTGGTACTGCTTCATGAGGGCATTCCCACACACCTAGAGGGAGGGAAATGGACTGTCAGAGCAGAGAATGAAAATGCACACTCACGTGAGAGAGCCAGAAAGCACAGTTGGCCCTTTGCCTTTCAGTCCTCTCAAGAATTTCAGCCACAATGCCACTTAGCTAGCTAACCAAGGGAATAAATGGAAAATCCAACTTTCTTCTGAAGAATTTCTCTGTATATGGTAATACATCCATTTAACCAGGCTGCCAGGTAGCCAAGTGTTTCAGAAAACCAGAAAATGTGAATCAAATTAACTATTCTTCTTTGATTCTATTGAATGAAAGCCTCTTTAAAGGTCTAGCATACCTCCCAACCTTAGTACAACGAGTATACAGAATACTACTTGTGTTCTCAATGCTTCAGGATCATTGTTGATGTACTGTGACCTCAAGAACTATTAAGGTGACTAGAAATCATTGGCCAAACGGTCCCAGATTTGTTATGGCATGTGCCTTTTTTAAGAAGTGTCTCCTTTCCACAGAAACTCTTACCATCAACCTATAATGGTGGCCCCTTATAGGCAGACACAACTGTTTGGAGCCTTCTGGAAGGGGGAGATATCTGGCTCAAGCTGGTGAATCACATTTTCTCTCTTGGGAATTAGGAATCACACTGGTGGGATACCAGTCCCACTACAGTTGATGACCACACTGAGGGTGAGTGATACAGCCCAGGATGGCCAACTTCTCCACTGCGCACGGACAACTAGAGAAAGTTGGCTGATAGAACAAGAATGAGGCAACTTGCAGGGAGAGCAGATATGAAAGACCATGTGGCCCTGAGAGGGACTGTCTTGTACCTGGTGACATTCCAGTTCCTGGTTCCAGGCCTCATGAGATTCACCTGCACATCCCACCCTTGGTTCTGGAAGTCACTTATAAATCCCTAAAACAAACTCCCATTTTCACTTGTGCTAAGATGTACAATTTTCTTTCTTTTTAAAAAAAATTTTTTTTTTATTTTATTGAGGTCACATTGGTTTATAACATTGTATAAATTTGAGGTGTACATCATTTTGGCTTCTGTAATACACTGCATTGTGTTTAGCACCAAAAGTCTAGTTTCCATACAATTTTCTGTTCTTTACAATGAGAGGACATCCACACAGAGAAGGGAAGTATAGTGAGAAGAAAAATCAAGTGCTAGGTTTTGTCTTAGGGCTCGGGAAAAAATTTATGACACCGGACCCTAACACTGTTCACCATCAGCCTCTATTTCTACACTGTTTCCCCATTCATGTGATGCAGTGGCCCAAGGCTACTTCAGTCACTGGAGCTCTCTTGAGTGATAACTCCATTACGTACCTCCAAGAAGTCAAAAAGGAGGGTGGCTGTCACATCTGACAGGGGCTCCATGTTTAAGATCTGTGCCAACCAGCGCCAGCCATGATTTAAGCCATGAGGGTGAACCTGGGAGGAGAGAAGCTTGGTCATGATTTGATCTCATTTTATTCAGAGATCTAAACACCCAATGTTATCATCCAGCTATTACTAAGTGGACATGAACCCCCAGATCACCTAACTCAAGAACAGGCCGCAGGACAGAAACAGCACAAGCCAAACAAATTCTGTTTTTAAATGTTCCAACACCTTGGTATCCACACGTTCTTTACAGGATCCCTTCAATACACATCCGTCAGTTTCAGTTTCAGGGATCCCACAGATCAACAGTCACCCTTATAGACATTTTATTTATTATTCTTTGTGACTTTAGCACGAAACCTGGGACACAGCAAGTGCACAATAAAAACTTTTTGGATTCTATCAACATATTCCTTTCTCTTTAAGCGTTTAAATCCATTAACTTCTCCATCTCTCTAATCAGTATTCCTTGAAAAAAGACCTGGGCTGGCAGGTCAAAGCCAGTCATGGCTCTGCCACTGATAAGTGTGTATCACCACAGCTTGCTAAGCCTCTATCTGTCCATCTGGGAAGCAAGGCATGTGACCTAGACAGCCTCTAAGGCACCAACTAGGTCTAATTTGACAATTTCTTACTCACTCCTCTTCCAATAAAATCTTCTAACCTAATGATTGATTTACCACAGACTCTCCTCTGGTAGAATCTTTTATAAACTCCGTTCTTTAAAGCCTTAGCTGAGTCAATCATTGAACAAACAGCCTGAGGATCCAAAACTTTCCTAATAGTCAACAGCTTCTCTAAAGAATACCTATGAAACAGCAATATACTTTAACTTATCATATAACTTGACTGCCCTCTCTGGAGGTCAATATTTCCTGCAGATAGAATGCATTAATATGGTCCGACCTCTCATTAGCAACAGTAAGCCTTTTCTACTACCTCTTGTCGATTTCCATACGGCCACCGGAGCTGGATGATGGCAGCATAGAGACGGATCATACCAGACATGCGTTTGAGAAAGTTGTCCTGCTGTTCCACTTTGGAATCCGTCACTTGGTAGCCAAGCATCCTATATAGAAAAAAAAAATTCAATGTGACAAGGCCAAAGCGAGGGTGACAAATCAGAGATTATTTTTTACGGCTAAAAGAAGAAATATATTAATACCTTACTACATATTATTACATTTGTAGAATACTTTGTTTACAAAGCACTTGTATCCACTATCAAATCTGTGTATCATATAAGCCCTGAGAGGTAAACTCACAGGAGGTAATAGATATCATTTACAAATAAGGAAAATGATGCTTAAAGAGGTTAGAAGATTTACCCAGTTTTGTAAAGCTATTAAATGCAAATCAGGGATAAAATTCTGAGACCTCTGGATTCTAGATCCAGTATTCTTTCCAGTAAACGATACTGATTATTGGTACCTAAATCCACAAATTCCAAAAGCTGTCCATTTGCATGAAAGACATTGTTTCTCCAATAGAACATTCAAGGTACATAAGAAGAGCTGTGAGAAGGAGGAATAGAAATTCTATTTATATTTCATTGATCACCCTAGGGACAGTGAGGAAGGAGAAAAACAACTTCACCTCTGATAGTCTTCCAAAGACATTCCCTCCTTGAAAGCTGGATAGAAAGGAACAGAGTAAGGACACTTCTTGTGCAGATGAGCAAGAATGAGGTCCCCAACTCTGGGGTGGAGCTCCCAAATCCCGGATGCCACAACCGCGATGGGGAAAGCTGCTTCATGATGAGAGGCCACTTCCTCCTCTCCTTGTTTCTGGGACCACAGAAATGGGGACGATTTTAAGTTAATACTTGAGAAAAGCTTAAATGTTGTGCACCAGCCTCTTCTTCCCATAGCTCTGTAAACAAGGTTTCTCACCACAAATTTCTCTGCCAGTTTGTACTGGACAAAATCCAAGGCCTGTGGGTGAAGTGTCACGGACACAGAGCGCCCACCAGATTGAACAGGTTTTCCAGAGAGTAGGCTGTGGATCTTGTCAAAGATCTCCTTTAGCTTTGAGCCTGGGTGTGAAAGAGAGAAAGCTAGTTGAAAGACACAAATGCAGATCAATCTATTTTTCACCACTGCAATAACAAGGAATCTATATAAATCCAGCTGTGCAGCCCTACAGAAGTTCAGAGCCTAAAGCCAGAATACTGATGCAGAAAAATAAATGACAATCAAATACATGTTGTGGGGATACAAAAAGTACATAAGACATGGTACTATTTCAAAGGAATTCCTCCTTTGGGAGTGAACTAATTCTGAAACTGACACATCAAACAGAGAGATGAACAGTATGGAAATAGGTGTTGAATTGTTACAGATCCCATGGGCTGTGGCTGATGTCCCTAAAGGAGTCATTTGCATTTTTAGGAAAAATCTTCTGAAGGATCTTCCCAGCTCACAGTGATTTTTTCCCCCTTCTCTGGGACCTGCCTTCCTCCATTCTCAGAGACACAGAAGTGGGTTCCTAGTAGCTGTATTTGTATGAAAGATCCTGTGTGCCCTATTCCCTAGAGTGGCTACAGTTAGATTAGGGTAGTCTAGCTGAGCCAATCAGCCAACTGACAGAGTTAATCCCTTGAAGTGGCTGGCCTGCAGCATGTACGTTCGTGAGCAGAGGGACCTTGCAAACACCATGTGGACCAAAGAACGGCAGTCTATAAAATAAGAATGGAGATGTACAGGGGGAAGACAAGATGAGAGAGAAAAGGGTCCTAAAGTTTCTAGCTCCTGAGACCTAGCCCCATTCCTGCCATTAGGTTCTATGAAATACCTTGTTATCTTTAGGACAAAGTTTTTTTTTTTTTTTTTTTTTTCAGAAACAGATCTGAGTTAGTTTCCACTAGTTGCAATCAATTTAATTTTATTTAAATTAATACAGCATCTCCAGTTTAGAAATATCCTGCCAAGTTCCTAATCACTTTAAAAAATGTTACAAGAATCTCAGAAATATCCTCTTCAAAGCACTGATTCAGGTCCATTAAAAAAAAAAAAAGCTAGCCACATTTCTAGGAAATAAGAAAAGCAGGAGGAAACCAAGAATTAAATAATGAGATATCATAGAAGCCCCAAGGCTAATAATCTCAGAAAAACAGAAACAGAGACTCAAACCTTACTGAGATGGTAAAATATGTACATTTCCATAAAAATATACCCAGTTCACATCCCTGCTAAGTCACTCTATCACTACTTTACTGATGGTTTCAAAGGACCCTGTTGGCCGAATCCCCACCCAGCCCCTCTCTCCGTGATTCTCCAGTTAGGAAAGTCAGCTCCCAATCCAATGTCTGACACGGCCCCCCACATCCCATATGCCACCCCAGCACCATATCCTTATTTAAATTCTGCTCCAAATCCAACTACTCATGGACGTCCACCATTAAAGAGATAGGAACTCGGTATCTCTTCTCAGTCATCCAACATTTACTGAGACTAACTCTACAGCATGTCAGTGTCTGGCTGGACTATACATTCTTAAAGGGCTTACAGTAATGATGGGGACAAAGAGACATAGTCAAGAAAAATGTAGAAGAATGAAGAACAGTAAAACTAGACCCTAATTCAATGCAGACAATGACACAGTGGAGGCAGTCATGAGGATGACTCCCAGGTTTTCAGCTAAGGCGACTGGGTAGATAACGGTGCTCTGATTACTAAGAGTAACAGGAGAAAAGGCTGGCGTAAGGAAGACGATGAGTTCAGATCCGAACATATTAAACTTGAGGTATCTGAGAGACAGCTAGGTGGAAAAGTCCCTCAGGTACCTAGAGCTGGAGAATCTGAAGCTCAGGGGAAAGGAATGAACCAGAGACAGATCTGGGAGTCATCTGCACACAGGTAATGGCTGAAGCCATCGGGTCTGCAGAATGAGAAGAACTGACAGGTAAGAGTGAATCCCTGGGAAACACCTACAATGACGGTGTGGGGAGACCGAGGAACCCACAAAGGAGAAAGAGAGTAGGAGGAGAACCTGGAAATTAACGCTGCCATGGAAGCCAAAGGAGCAGAGTTTCATAAAGAGAGTAAAATCAACAGTGCCAAATGGAAATGTGAAGAAGACTTGAAAATATTTACAAGATAAAGAATCAAAGGAAACATACTTTAGGATGTGAGTGATTCAAGCATCTTTAAAGGGAAAGGACCTGTAAAGAGAGTAATTGCAGAAAATGGGAGAGAAAGGCTATAAATGACGAGGCAAAGTCTTGAAGGAGATGAGAGGGAATGGGGACAAAGGCAGAGGTGGAAGGGTAAGCGTGGGCCAGAAGGACACCTCATCCTTTGAAACAGGAGACAAGAGGTAAGTACAGCTGTGTATAGGTGGAAGCGGCAGGCATCCGAGTACCTCACACCTGACGTCTCGATTCTCCTGATGAAGGAGGACGCAAGGCTATCTGTGGTCAACTGAGGGGTAAAGACTGACGATGATCCTGGGGAGAGTAGTGAAGGTATGGACTGGCTGTCACATCAACCTCTCCCCCATTTCTGCTGCTATCAACAAAAATGGCACTTTAAATTCCAGAAAGTGATACGTGTTTATTTATTTATACCTTGTCCTGTTCCAGAGAGAATTTCAGGCAGCAAAGTGATATGCAAGTCCTGTCACAGAGCCTCTCAAGGGCAGGAACTGCAACTTTCCTATGCTTTTTTAGGCAACAAGTTAACCAGGGGAAGCAGGGGACACGCTAACTCAGAGCAACTCTCTGGTTGCACATGCTCCCCAGCTGTACAGACTTGGCAGCACAGTCTGCTATTTGGAGGCTTCCACATCTAGAGCTCTATAAAAACAAACCTCTGTTTCTAAAGAAGAGGAAGAAGGGTCTTTCCCCTGTCTGGTTCTTCCTCTCTAAATCTCAGTCTCTGGAGAGAAAAGGAACAAATTCTAAAGTATTAACAAGGCAGGCTTCGAGTTTGGAAAAGCCAAGGTTGTAGGATAAGCAAAGAACACAAGTTACATCCGAGGTTCCCTTAGTGATGTTTTCAGTAGTAACTTTCAAATTTAGGTAAGAGCCATCCTAAATAATTTATTATTAATATGTAGCTTATTAAAAAAAATAAGTCAACAAACACATAATGATTACCTTCTCTGTGTCGAAGAGGAAACAGAGGAGAGTAAAATAGGATGCATGTAACTTATCCATACCTGATCCAACTGTCAACATGTGTGCAAACATACTCTGCTTACAGGAACCTTACAGATAAGTAGATGTGAAGTTCTTCAAAAATAACAAAATGAAGTGAAGGACTATGTTCTTAACTCCTCTGACCAACCTGCAATGGTGGAGATTTGGCTCACTGGGATGGTGGCAGCCTTCTGAAGGTCCATCTTTATCTTCTTGGCCTGCCAGAAGAGAAGAGCGAGAAGGCAGATAGCGTTTTGAAGAGCTGAGTAGATGCCATTAGGATTAGGGAATGTGGCATGCTAGCTACTTTCCTTTGGGACACGAGGCAGTGGGGAGCACTATCGGGCCCAGAGAATTCTTGACTTACATCCCTCCTACCTGACTGTCTTTGCTGCTGGTCAGCCCCTCAAAGGCCAACACACACCGACTGGAAGCATCCTGCAGCTGCTGGTACCACTGCATTGTACTGTCTTGCACCTTCACCTGCAGGTCTGAGGAATCAGACAGGCTTTCACAATAGCTGGTACGTACTGATCACTTACCATGAGGCGGGCACTATTCTCATCACCTTATATATGTATTAACTGCTTTCATCCCACGACAACCCTGTGAAGTAGATACTATTATTTTCATTGTAATAGGTAAGAAGACAGGCATGGAGAGGTTAAGTAATTTGCCAAAGTTACATTGCTAAGGAGAAAAACTAGATTCCCATTGATCTGGCTCCAAAGCCAGCATTCACAACCATTCCGCTATATTGATTCTCTTATGTATTAAACCAACACATATTTTGTACATATTTACTGAAAACACTCAGCAGCAGCAACACTTGGAATGATACATCTACTAGAATTATACAGAATTTCAAGTCTTCATGGAAAGTGATGGAATCTGAAGTCAGGCTCCAGATCAACCAAGCCTAAATGTAATTCAATAAAAGTACTGAATTTTACATTATGTAAAAGTTCTGGCAAATTGTCCTGTAGTTTAACACAAAACTGAAAACACATTCTTGTTTCTTTTCACATTCTGAAACTTACACTGAGCTAAAGGACCATATCCACACCCAAACTCACCTTCCTTCTGTTTCCCTCCAGGGCCCAGGTTGGGAGCTGGGGACTCTTTGTGGACCTCTGGCCCCTGCTGCATCTGTGAGTCTTGCTGCTTTATCTGGGCCTCCTTTTCATCCTGCCTCCTCTTGTCTTCACAGGCCCTGGCGATCTCCTGATGCAAGTTCGTAAGGAGGTCCCGCATTTCCTGTAGAGCTCTCTCAGCCACAGCTTGGTCCTCTGCGGTGGGAAAGCCGTTCTGTAAGGGTGACAGAGGCAGAGCTTAGTGGTAATTTCCTAGGCACCCTGTGGGGCTGAATCATACCTCACACAAGTTGATACATTTCTAGAATTGCAATCGTTGTGTCAATGGAATACTCACATTCAACATGTTGATACTTACTGCTTTCCTGTTCTCTTAAAGGTAATACTGAATTACCAACAAATCCACGCTATCTAAGTAGGGATTCTTCCGTGCCCTCACCAACACTGGCTGGAATAATTTTTTAAAAGCTTGTGACAATAGTCTAGATAAAAATGACACTGAGTTTTAATCTGCATTCCATGTATTAATGGTGATTTTGAACTTATTTTCAAATTTACTAGAAAATTGTATTTCTGCTTTTATAAGCTGCTCGTCCTGTCCTTTGCTCATTTTCCCATTAGTGGGATGGAAGGAGAGAGTGATTTATTTATCTTTTTTTCCCCACAAATTACAAGAGCTTTGTATCAAGGACATTAAATTTCGGTCTACTGGATACGTTACAAATATGTTTCCTAACTTGAATGTGTCTTTAACTTTTATGTATTCATATCTATTGATCTTTTCCATTATGACTTCTGCTTTTATTGCTTTGCTTTCACAGGGCCTCCATACCTTAATATAATTCAAATATTCACCTATTTTTTTCTCCACTAAACATAGTGATTTCTTTTTTTTTGTTTATCTCTGTTTTTACACTTAAACATCCAAGAAATATGGAATTCATAATATGAGAGAAAAGGACAAATTTAATCTTTACTTCTATGGTTCTAAATAATCCATCTTTTCCCCACTGATCTGAAATGATACCCTTACAATATATTAATTTCCTACAAAAAATATGTCTCCTTCTGGGCTTGCTATTCTGTCTCACTAATCTTGCTGTCTGTTCCCAGGCAAGAAGAAACTGCTTGAACTGTAGCATTAGGAAATGCTTTTATATTTTATAATGCAAGTCCGCCACCACTAGGTTTCTTTTCTGAAAGAAAACATATTCTTTCAGTCTTAACATATTCTTTATTAGAATTTCACGAAATTTACTGATTTGGGCAAATTTGATAGCTTAATGAGGCTTCAGGAACATGGTAAATTCTTCCGTTTATTCAAGTCTTGTTTTATACATTCAATAAAGTTTTGTACTTTTCTTTATGTATATCACATCGATTTCATGCTAGTTTGTTTCTAGGTATTTTATAATTTCATCATATTTTTAAATCTTTTTTTTCCAGAATATTTTAAATTTTGGCCACATTGCTAAAGTCTCATTAAAAAATCTAATAGTCAGGGGGTCTGCCCTGTGGCCTAGTGGTTAAGTTCACGTGCTCCACTTGGGCGGCCCGGGTTCATGAGTTTGGATGCTGGGAGCAGACATACACCAGACATACACCACTCATCGGCAGCCATGCTGTGGCAGCGACCCACAGACAAAACAGAGGAAGACTGGCACAGATGTTAGCTCAGGGACCATCTTCCTCAGAAAAAAATAAATAAATAAATCTAATAGTTTCCAGTTTTTCACTCTTGGCTTTCTAGGTAGACAATCATATTATCATCAAATTACATTTCTTCATTTAAATATTTATAATTTGTTTTTATTACCTTCTATTGGCTAAAACTTCTATAACAACATTGAATAACAGTAACAAGGTGGTATATTTTTATTTCTTTCCCAACTTTAATGGCATATCTGAAATATATACTCTTTATCATGTTAATAAGGAACACATTTTTATTCTTAGTTTACTATAAGGTTTTTTCAATCAGGAAAGAATGTCGAATTTTAGCACATATTTTTATAACATCTGATGAGATAAGCATATGATTTTGTTCTATTAACCTATTAGGAAAATGAATTTCATATTGAACTAGCTTTACATTATTCTTAGAATAACACCTCTTTGGTTATAGGGCATTATTCTTTTGAGGCACTGATAAATTTTATTTATCTTTTATTTAGATCTGCTCATAAATGAGACTGCATATAAGTCAGACTGACATGCACATTTGTTTTAGTGTGCTATTTTGTTAGAATTTGGCCATCAGGATTATAAAATGAATTGAGAAGCTCTGCATCATTTTCTATGTTCTGTCCTATAAACATGTTTCACAGTTTTGTCTGTTAAATCAGTGAGGCCTCTCACCTTAAACGAGCTCATCCCAGGTAGAAGAAGAACAACAAAATTCTACAGGAAATTCATGAAGCATTTTTCCTTTTAGGTATTCAAATGTATTATAAAGCTACATCAATTAAAATAGGATGATCTTGGTATAAGAATAAAAACACGTATCAAAGAAATAGAAAAGAATATTGAGAAAGAGTTACAGGATAGTATTTAGTGTGATGAGAGATATTTACTAATCAGGAGGAAAAAGTGGGTGGTGGTAAAATAGTAGTGAATATTTTAAAAAATAAAGATCTTCATCTCCTATCAATCATCAAAGAAATTTCAGGTGGATTAAACGAGGGGGGAAAACCCATAACGTCTTCTTTTTTTTTTTTTTGGTGAGGAAGACCAGCCCTGAGCTAACATCCGTTGCCAATCCTCCTCTTTTTGCTGAGGAAGCTTGGCCCCAGGCTGACATCCGTGCCCATCTTTCCTTTACTTTATATGGGACACCGCCACAGCATGGCTGACAAGCAGTGCATCGGCAGGCACCCGGGATCCAAACCTGCGAACCCCAGGCTGCCAAAGTGTGAACTAAACCGCTGCGCCACCAGGCCGGCCCCCCATAACTTCTTTATATCAAAAATGTCATGGGGGACAGCCCAGTGGCATGGTGGTTAACTTTATGTGTTCCGCTTTGGCGGCCCAGGGTCCATGGGTTCAGATCCTGGGCACAGACCTACACACCACTCATCAACCCATGCTGTGGCGGCATCCCACAGACAAAACAGAGGAAGACTGTCACAGATGTTAGCTCAGGGACAAGCTTCCTCACCAAAAAAAAAAGTCATAAAGTATGGTGGTACTATATACCCACGCAACAGAGTACTATGCCATCATATAGAGAAATAAGGAAAACTACATGTTGCTAAGCAGTGATCTCCAAGATAAATTGTCAAGTGCAAAAAAAGCAAGGTCCAGAACAGTGCATACGGTAAGCTATCTTTTTTTCTGGGAAGGGGGAAATATATATGTAAGCATTTCCTTTTGTTTTTAAAGAATGGACACAACACCCAAAAGTGAACAGAAATGGTCACTTGCGGAGAGGACGAGAACAGGGTGGAGGGAAAAGAGAAGGAAGTTAGACTTCTCCAAATACACTTTTTTTGTAGTTCTGACTTTGGAACCATGTTTTAAATAAGTATAAAACAAAATTAATTCCAGTTGAAAAAAATTTTTTAAATGAAACAAATGAATCCAACAGTTTATCAAGTTGGTATCTTAACAAAAAAGAGAATTATTTCAAGTGAAATGAAACAGTAATTTAATTGTACATCCCTTAGTGGTATGTACTGTAGGCAAAAAGAAGCACAAAGAAACCTTAAACTGTTATCAGCAATCATATTGTTAATATTGGTATTATTATTTTGAAATTACATATGTTATGAAATTACACATATACACAGATATATTATACTATATATAGTAGGATAAAGTAAATAAGTAATGTTCATTAATTTAGAAACTGAGATTTTCAGAGTGGGATAAAAATGACACATATATAAAATTAAAGAAGTTAAATAAATTCTATAATCCTATAAGTGAATGGAAAAGATCCGAATGAATTGATGTATTTTCACCAAAAAAAAAATTTTCCTAGTGTTGTCCATTGAAAAGGCCTAGTAGCAATGACAAACCATAGTAACCAGACTGTGTTTTCTATATACCTTTTCCCACTAACAAATAATAAAGTTCCTTGAAGTAAAGCCTGATTCTATGTCTAGAGAAGAAAATGATCAAGATGAGGTAGGAACATCTTAGCTTACGTGCTTTCTGCTGAAGCAAACATTACTGGGGCCACGGCAAAGGGATGGTGGAGCCAACTTGAAGGTGCTCCCACAGGTCAAAGATGAGACAATTTAAACAATAACAAAACTGTAATAGAGTGAAACATACTACACATCAAATATATAAAAATTAATAAATTCTTAATGATAGCTAAAAAAATAAAGAAAAAAACCACATAAGTCACCGTAGGAGAATACTAGAAAAGCAACTCATTCTGAAAACTGATAAAAGAATCAAACATTTATCCTTCCTTTCCTATATAGACCGTACCTCAAGATAAATAGTTTATAGGGAAAATTTCTTCTTTATAGTAGAATTCCAGCAAATAAATGTAGAAAAAATAATAGAATTAAAAAACTCAAAATTTACTATCCCTAATGAAATAATAGATATAAGTGGCTTTAGTGAGTGGGGCAGACCCTGGGCTAGCAGGCCACAGGGAGAACTCCAATGGCGTCTGCCAGCATCTGTGTCAGCATGCCCACATCAGATCACAGCAATGGCGGCCACCAATGTCCCAGTCCCTCGAGAGGTCTCACCTCTCCCTGAGATGCACCCAGAGCCTATCAGCCCAGCCAGAAGGACCCAGAGGGTAGAGGATTTGTCTTCCTCCCCTACAGTTTAGTGACTTGGATAGGATAAAACTTCACTGGCTGGATGCTGCTAGCTCCTGTACTACTGCAGCTGAGAGATCCTGGACTCCTGACAAGAGCTGGCAGGAGGCCTAACTTTGGGAGCCCACCTGCATCACCACCTCCTGAAATGAACTTAACTGGACTGATCTATTATCAAGACTGAAAAAATGTGCTCAGTGAGATGGAACAATCTACTAACTCCGTTTCTGGACTATGAAACTTCTTAAAATTTCAAAGGACTGTGAAACCTCTTAAAGTTTCAAAAGTGGGACTGTGGGGAATCAGAATTGGCCACCCCAAAATGTATCTCTTTGGCTTGATTATTTTTTTATTTTTATTATTATTTTTTTTATTGATGTCTTAGTTTATAACACTGTGGGGTTTTAGTTGTACATTTTTGTCCGTCACCTTGTGGATGTATCCCTTCACCCCTTGTGCCCCCCCCACCCCCCTTCCCCTTGGTAACCACCAATCAGATCTCTCTGTCCGTGTGATCACTTATATTCCATATATGAGTGAGTTCATGCAGTGTCTGTCCTTCTCTCTCTGGCTTATTTCACTTAACATAATACCCTCTAGGTCCTTCCATGTTGTTGCATGGCTTGATTATTTTTAAGAAGAAAAGACTCTGAAAGAAACTTTAACCTTCCCTCTAACTGCCTAAAAGAATTTAAGATGAAAGGCCTGTCCCCAGGACAGGCCATCACCATAGATAACTCTGGGTATTGGTAGACTGGAAGGATCCTTGCTAAGCCCACTCTTATCAAAGTTCCATCTATCAAACATTTGCATTTCCATTTCCATGTGAATTGCCTTCTTCCCCTTTGAAGAACCAAACCACTACCCCCAAGATCCTCCTTTGTCTTTAGCTGAAGATAATATTTAAGCTGGCAGAACAGCCATTTTGGTGAGTTACCCAGTTTTCCTAGGTTCCTCCCATGTATACATGTTATAAAGCTTTGTTTAATTTTCTCCTGTTATTCTGTCTCATGTCTATTTAATTTGTAGCCCAGCCAGAAGGACCAGGAGGGTGGACGATTTGTCTTCCTCCCCTATATCTTCTTCCTGTTCCTTTTATGAATACATTATTTTTAGTTAAGTAATGCATGCACATGGTATTAATTGTGAAAATATTCAAGGAAACATAAAAGTACCACTTCTGTCTCTGAACATCACTGCTGTTATCAGCTTAGCGTGTATCTATCCAGACACTTCTATTCATTTAAATGTGTGTGTGTGTGTGTATATATCTATATATATCTATATATATGCGCCTTTGTGTTTTGTACATATTTTATTTAATAAATGAGATAATTCTGTTAAAAAAAAAGATATAAGCAATAATCACCAATGGCCACTAAACCATTAGCTAAAGGCTCATAGGGATCTTTAAAATGGAAGACAAGGCTGACAATACCTGAAGCCACTGGTCGATCTTAACATCACAAGCAGAAAAACAATCAGACACTATATGCTTCCCAATGTGACACAACAACAAGTACACACTACCAAGTGTGAAGTACTGTTGTGCGGAAAAAAAAAAATCAAATCTGAATCTGATCAAGTGTGTAAGTCTGTGCTGTCCAGTAAGGTAGCCACATGTTGCTATTTACTTTTAATTAATTAAAAATTTTTTTAAATTAAATTCAGTCCTTCAGTCACACTAGCCACATTTCAATAGCCACATGCGGCTAGTGGCTATTGTATTGCATAGCACAGATATGGAACATTTCCATCACCACAGAAAATTTTGTTGGACAGCACTGTCCTAGATAAAGTTACTAGTTCATAGGAAATACAGGGAATAAAAGAATATATTAAAATACACCACAGGGGTAGGGTGAGTAATTGCATTCTGGAATTTTCCAGAATGTAGGAAATTTTATAGAACAAATGATCCAGATTCTTCAATAATTAAATGGCAAAAAACAAGAAAGAAAGAAGGGAAGTAGAGTCTTGAGATTGAAAGACGGGAGAGACATAAGACATTAAGTGAGAGAGAAAACCAAAAGGTTGAACCTTGTGTGGACGTTAATTTTCCAACCAATTGTTAAAAACAACTTTGAGACAACTGGAGAAATTCAAATACTAACTAGATACTTGGTCATATTAAATAGATTATTAGTTTTTTAGAGGTGATATTAGTATTTTAGTTGTATTAACAGAGTTTTGTCTTTTCTAGATACATACTAAAGTATTTTCCAGATGAAGTAATATGTCTGAGATTTATTGTAAAACCATCTGGGGTACAGGTGGAAATACAGATGAGACAAGACTGTCAGGTATTGATTCTTGTTGAAGCAGGGGAATGGGTGCCCAAAGGTTCATTATGCTGTTTTACTTCTGTATAGGTTTGAAATTTTACAAAAAGAAAGGTAAACAAAAGCCATAAAGAGAATTCAAAGGGAACAATAAATTATAAAAGTAAACCTTTGCTTCAAATATGATAAATGGTGAAAGTTTTTGATATTTATAACTCATATAAATTGATTTTTTTTTTTTTTTTTTGGTGAGGAAGATTGTCCCTGAGCTAACATCTGTGTCAATCTTCCTCTATTTTGTATGTGGGATGCCATCACAGCATGGCTTGATGAGTGGCGTGTAGGTCCGTGCCCAGGATCCGAACCTGAGAACCCCAGGCCGCTGAAACAGAGTGCACAAACCCAACCACTATGCCACCAGGCAGGCCCCTAAATTGATTTTTTAAAACACAAACTCTAGTAGAAATACAAACTAAGGGAAAGAATAAACAATTAATAGAAGGGTGAACTGGTACAACTTTGGATGTGAATCAAGAACCTTAAAATTCTTTGGCCAAGTAATTCCATTTCTAGGAATTTATCCCAAAGAAATAATCAGAAATACAGATAAGACATATATACAATGATATCACTATACTGTTATGCATGGTAGTGACAATACAGAAACTTAAATGTTCAATAATACGCATGTTTTTTCCAATAAATTTTGGTATTGTTAGCTGTTGGAACTATCCAATTTCATCTTTTCATCAAATATTTACCGAATACCTACTATGTGTCAAGGCAATACTTGAAGTTTTTAACACTGCCTTACAAACATTAAAATATTTTTAATGATTATAGTAATTATGTGTTCAAAATGCAATGTTAACTGAAAAAAGCACTATATATTTCTGTAAGGCTTTAATTTTTACCATAAGTGTAGTAGGCGTTCAGTATATATTACTGAATGAACTCAAGTATTTTGCAATCAGAAGAAACAAATAGGGGGCTGGCGCAGTAGCATAGTGGTTAATTTGTGCACTCCGCTGCGGTGGCCCAGGGTTCACAGGTTCAGATCCCAGGCAGGGTCCTACACACCACTCATCAAGCCACGCTGTGGCGGCATCCCATATACAAAATAGAGGAAGACAGGCATGGAGGTTAGCTCAGAGTCAATCCTCCTCACCAAAAAAAAGAAGAAACAAATATTTTTTTAACCTAAGGTAAAAAACTATATCTGTATGAGTCCAATTTTGGGTGAGGATAACACACATGCATACACACACACGTGCACACACACACACCCTGTCAGAAAAGAAGTATAAAATGTTAACAGTGGTTATCTCTAGGTAAGGAGATGACAAGCGATAATAGGCATTATTTTAAATCAGAAAACAATTTTGCTTTTAAGGTTTTCCATTTCAAAGATAGAGTCCCCCTGAAGCCCCCTCACCTCAGAAGTGGCCCGAATGATCCCTGAGATGAGGCCACACAGCTGATTGCCTCGGGTCTGGAAGGCCGACAGGTCAACCCTGAGCAGGTCTTTGTGCTGCTCAGAGGAGTCCAGCTGCTGGCTGAGCTGCAGCACCTCCTCCTGCAGGGCATAGAGGTTCCGCAGGCGGCCCTGGCCTTCTTCCTTCCGGAGCCGCTCCTGCTCCACTTGCTTCAGGCGCTGCTGCTCTGCCTCCCGCAGCTTCAGGTTGAGAATCTACAGAAAGAGCTGTCAAGTTCTCTCTCTCCCAGGGGCTCCTGGGCCTTCTCATTCTACATTCATCAAGTCCTAGGTGGCTAAATATTTTCACAGATGGGCCCGGAGCAGAAAAAGGACCACCCAAGGTCACTCACACACAGGTATGATATGGGCCAGGCTCTCCACGACTGTCTGCAGAACCTGACTCTTCGGGCAGGTTACAGCCCTACCCTGAAACGCACACGGATTCTCCCAGGCTCTGACCTTTGCTCTGTGACGATGCTCAGCTTTTAGCTTCTCTTGGTGCCCCAGGGCTTCTCTGGAGCTGAATGAAAAATGACAGGGAGGAATAATCAGGGATGCTCCCTAAAACTGTTTTACCTCTCCCAAAAGCCTCCCCCTCTTTGTGATACACTGGTCATCTTTCCAAGTCTGGTCATCCTCCTAGGTTCTCTGGCTATTTTATTTGATATTTAAGGACTCAGAAGTTGTTCAGCTCTTTCCCTTTGGGTTTCCTGTTGGGAAAGAGTTCCAACTGACTACACTGATATTCCCAGTCAGAATTCAGGGAGACTCACCTCTTCTCCATCACTTCCCGTAAGTCCTGGAATTCTTTATGATGCTTCAGTTCCTTCCGTTCATCAAACCGCTTCAGTTGTTCAGATGCCATCTCCGAGAGGGCTCGCCCCTTCCTCTCCTGTTCCTCCTGCCATAGCCTCAGTACCTCCTGAAAAGGGTCAGACCCTGCTGTCCGGAGCTCCATTACCACCTTGCTCACTTACACCTGTGGAACACCCTCCCAGCAGTCCTTAACTCCATCTGAGATACTCAAGGGCACGGAATCATCCGCTTCCTTCTCAGAACCTCTGCGAGACACCTCTCCCCTTTCGGTTGATCTTTAACTCAGCTCTTTTTGGAAAGCTCTTCCAATTTGCCCCATATGATTTATGTCACTCCAGTAACAGCAGGAAATGAACAGTTATTTACCAACATAGTAGCAAACAGCCCTGTACTTTTAAGCTTCTATCCTGTGTATTCTTGTGAGGGTTTCAGGGTAATCTACAGAAATCCTTTCTCTAATTCCATAAACCTGCAATGTTCATTCCTACCTCACTCCTTTCCTCACGTTATTATCTCTGCCTAGATTTTCCCTCACTCCACTTAGGAAAGTCCCTTTCCTTTATACCTAAGGGAGTCGGGTATTTCATTTATGATTCATGAGAGTACTCTCAGATGGCTTTTAAGGGCAATCTGACATTTTAACTATGAAAATTTAAAGTGTATATATCCTTTGACACTAGTTCCATTTTAGGATTTTGTCCTGAGGAAATACTTGCACATGTGTACAAACATATATGTAGAGGGATGCTCACTGCAGCCCTGTTGGTAATTGCAATAAATTTAAAACAATTTAAATTAACTAGGGAATGATTAAATAAATTACAGTATGTCATACTAAAGAATATTCTGCAGCCTTTAAAAAGGATGCGATGCTATATATACTGGCATGGAGATATGTCAAAATATATTAAGACATTATGTTACTCTATTTTAAAAGTTATTTTAAAGCTGCCAGTGCAAGAAGGCAAATTGAACACAAGCATATATATCCTCTCCTCTGAGACTGTTTACATAAGAGTTGGGAAGAAAAAAACCTCAATATCAGAGGGCACATGAGGGAGAACATCAGCCAGGAAAAACTTTCTACATACTTCTGGAAGATAGAAAGTCCATGGAGGAGTGGTGATTGATAGAGCAGAGCTGAGAAAACCCAAGGACACACATATGCATACGCACACACACACACCCCATTTCTCACCATCTCCATTGCTACCACACTAGTCTAAGCAACCATTATCTTTTTTTTCAGTGTCAAAGTGAATGCTTTAATGAGTGTTGCTATCTTTCACCCAGATTACTTCTGTCTCTCCCACCAGCATATGAGCTCTATGAGGACACAGACTTGTGTCTACTTCGTTCACTGTTTCTTCTAGACCTAGAACAGCATCTAGCACATAAGTGCTCAGTAAATATTTGTTGACTCAATGAAGAAATGAATGAGGGTAGATGCCAGAAGACTTTCACTTTATCAATTCATGTATTCTTTAAAAAATTTTACAAAATCATGCATTGTTTTCTAATGAAAAAATAATGTCAAATAAATTAATTAAATAGTGCATTCTTTTCTTACAAGGATGTTAAGGTCCATCTTCTCAGTATAACCTTATTGGACAACCTCAGATCATCTGCAAATTTTGGAGAAGTAAATGAAAGCCAGGAAAGCCTAAGCAGTTTTCCCAAAGCCACATGTAAAAAAATAGAAGAGCTAGGATTTGAAACCAGATTTGACCTCAGATAGCTTACTCTTGACTGCTACACTACACTACCTCCCTAACTGAATGGGGAGCTACTATTTGGGGCATGGTGATTAGCATACGGTGGCATTCAAAAGCCCCGAGGCACTGTACTTAAATGTGGTTACCTAGGGTCAAGCCTGCCTTGCTTCGCAGGTCACTTACTGTTCCTTTCATTCTGTGCACCAGCTCGTACATTCGGATGCAGCCTTCCACTCTGGTCCCCCGGGAGGACTGAAGTACCATAGATTCTGTGTGCTGCGAATCATGTTTGCCCTATTTAGACAGAAGACAGAAAAATTAAGGTTTTAAGATGTTAAAGTTGGTGTTATCCAGCACGTGCTTTTTATATTGACCTTGTTCTAATTGTTTTCCGTAATAAATTGATGTTTGTTTCTTTGGGCAGTCATTTTTTTTTTCCTCAGCTTTTTTGCTTGCTTGTTTATTTTGATCTGCCCAACAAGTTTTTCCCCTTTCTTCTAATAAGTGTCCATTTGTGCTGGGGTAGTTTGGATGGAACAACCTCAACCCATGTCCCCAGTTCTTCCACCTGCCTGGCCTCAGGGGTAAGCATGTGACCAGCCTGGTGATCGAAGTACTCTATCCCCCCGTAGCCAGGATCTACTTCGGGAATGAGTCTTATGACCCAAGAGAGGCAAGAGTCCATCTCTGAATTTTTCTAATGGAACTGTCTGGGAAGGTTTTCTCCTCTTCTGGGGATGCTAACTTAAGAGGATGTGTGTCCAGGGCTACCAATAGCCATCTTGTCACATAGAGGCTGAAAAATTAAACCAAGGAGAGTTAGGCAGAATTGAGAACTGGAGAGGCAAAGCCTTACGTCTGGGTCACTGGATCAAGTCAGAAATAATGTCAAGCAGAGACATGCAGAAAATAGACCATCTAGATCTAACTGATTCCAAATGCACCCCTAGACTTCCTGTTTATATGAGCTAATCAATTCCTTGTCCCCTCTCCTGTTTTTGCTTAAGCTGTTTAAACTGGGTTTCTGTTACTTAAACACCAAAAACTCCTAAATGACACAATAATCCATTATATAAAGCCATTCTAAAATTTGTTTAAATCTCAAGAATTATGGAATTTTATACCCAGAGAGGATCTCAGCAATTTAGTCCAGTACCAGATTTACAGACGAAGAAACTGAGGCCTAAGGAGGGAAAGATTTCTGCCTGAGGGCATGTCACAATACTGACAGGGTCAGAACAAGAACCTGCTGCCTCTGAGAAGCTGCTCACGGCACCTTTAAGAAAAAATTCTTATTCTGAAATAATTATAATTCATAGGAAGCTGCAAAAAAGGTACAGGGAGGTCTTGTCCTGTGTATGCTTCACCCAATAATAACATCTTTCATAAATACAGTAAAATAACAAAAACAGTAAATTGACATTGTTACAAGCCACAAAACTTATTCAGATTTCACCAGTTTTAGAGGATTTCATTTGTGTACGTGCATAGTTCTATGCAATTTTATCACATGTGCAGATAAGATAAAGAACTGTTTCATCACTACAAGGCTTCCTTGTGCCACACCTACCTTATAGCTCTAACCTGTCCTCCATCTCTATAATGACCTTATTTCAAGAGTATTAAATAAATGGAATCATACAGTACATAACCTTTTGAGATTGGCTTTTTATTGCTGGGAGTATTCCATGGTGTAGATGTACCACAGTTTGTTTAACCATTCAACTGTTGAAAGACATTTAGTTGTTTCCAGTTTTTGAATATTATAAATAAAGCTGCTATGAACACTGGTATACAGATTTTTATGTGAATGTAAGTTTTGATTTCTTTGGGAAAAATGCCTAAGAATGCAATTGCCAGGTCATATGGTTAAGTGCATATTTAGGTGTATAAGAAACTGCCAAACTATTTTCCCAAGTGGTTGTACCATTCTACAGTCCTACCCAAAATGTGTGAGTGATCCAGATTCTCCAGATCATTGTCAGCATTTGGTGTTGTCACCATTTTTTATTTTAACCATTCTGATCAATGTGCTACCTCATTCTGGTTTTAATTTCCATTTCCCTAATGGCTAATGATGTTGAATACATTTTCATGTACTTATCTGCCAACTGTATATTGTCTTAGGTGAAATGTCTGTTCATATCTTTTGTCCATTTTCTAATTGAAGGTTAGAAAGTGCTTTGTTTGATTTTGTGAGGAAGACTGGCCCTGAGCTAACAGCTGTTACCAATCCTCCTCTTTTTGCTGAGGAATATTGGCCCTGGTCTAACATCCGTGCCCATCTTCCTCTACTTTATATGTGGGACGCCGCCACAGCATGGCTTGATAAGTGGTACGCAGGTCCATGCCCGGGATCCGAACCCATGAACCCTGGGCCGCTGAAGCAGAGCACGGGAACTTAACTACTACACCACCAGGCTGGCCCCAAAAGTGTGTTTTTTTAACCTTTGAGTTTTGAGGTTTTTTATCTATTCCAGATACAAAACCTTTTGAGATATGTAGTTTACAACTACTTCCTTTCAGTCAGTAGCTTATCTTTTCATCCTCTTCACATGGTCATTCACAGAGCACAAGTTTTCATTTTGATGAGGTCCAATTTATCAATTTTTCCTTTTATGGACTGTGGTCTTGGTGTCAAAACTAAAAACTCTTCACCTAGCCCTAGATTCTGATTGTGTTTTTTTTTTCCCCTAAAAGTCATAGTTTTACATTTAAGTCCATGATCATTTTGAGTTAATTTTCATGTAAGGGATGAAGTTTAGGTGGAAGTTCATTTTTTTACCAATGATGTTCAATTGCTAGAAATACTTTTAAAGGCTAATGTTTTTAAAGATGAAGTGCTAAATATAAACTAAAAAGTAAACTTCAAATGTATAGAACCATGTAGTCTTTCATGAGTAATAATCTCTGTCCTATATTACTTTTTATCATTATTATTTACTGTACAGTAAATTCCTATTTGTTGTGAATAACTCTTGCAAAGACATTTCTCCAAAGAAGATAGTACATGAAAAGATGCTCAACATCACTAATCATTAGGGAAATGCAAATCAAAACCACAATGAGATACCACTTCACATCCACTAAGATGACTATTACCAAAAAAACTAAGAAAATAACAAATGTTGGCAAAGATGTGGAGAATTTGGAACCCTTATGCATTGATGGTAGGAATTTAAATGGTGCAGCTGCTGTGGAAAATAGTATGGTGGTTCCTCAAAAAATTAAACACAAAATTACCATATGATCCAGCAAATCCACGTCTGAGTATAGACTCAGAAGAACTGAAGATAGGTACTCAAGATAATACATGCACATGCATGTTCATAGCAGCACTATTCACAACAGCCAAAAGGTGAAAGCAATCCAAGTGTCCAGTGACAGACAAATGGATAAACAAAACGTGGTATATACTACAATGGAATTATTATTCAGCCTTAAAAAGGAAGGAAATTCTGACACATGCTACAGTGTGGATGAACCTTGAGGACATTATTCTAAGTGAAATAAGTCAGTCACAAAAGACAAATATATGATTCTACTAACATGAAGTACCCAGAATAGTCAAATTCATAGAGACAGAAGGTAGAATGGTGGTTGCCAGGGACTGGGGGAAAGACAGGAATAAGGAGTTATTGATTAATCAGTACAGAGTTTTAGTTTGGGATGATAAAAAAGTTCTGGAGATGAACATTGTGAATGTACCTAATGCCACCGAACTGTACACTTAAAAATGGTTAAATGACAAATTTTATGTTATGCATATTTTACCACAATTTTAAAGTAAGATTAAAAAAAAAACTTTAATGTTCACACCCTCTTATCTTTGATGCAATCATCTGGGTATTTATTTTAAGATAACAGTTATAAGATATATATTAAGATTAAAAAGGGAAAAATGTCTCTGCAGAAAGCTTTTCACTGTAGCATCTTTAAAAGAAATGAAATAGAAATCATCTAAATGCCTAATAATAAAAGAGCAGTTTAATAAATTACAGGATATTATATATCCAGAAAGTATGATATTTACAAAGCTGGAAATAACATGAAAAAATAGCTCAAACAGTTCATGAACAAAATAAGGTTAAGAAGGAAAAATAGAATGTGAAAATGCACATACAATTTAATTATGTCTAGGTACAAACATGCAGGCATATGAGATTGGAAAGAAGTAACTGTTGACTGAAATGATGAAATCATAGGGAGATTTAAATTTTTTCTTTTGATGCTATGCTAAGTTTTTTTCAGTAAACAAAAATTTGCAGTGGAGAAGGACAAAAAGAACAAAGAACTTTGTCTTTTGGAAGTTAAACATGAGAATTTTAATCTCCACCTTTCTAAAAAGTATCTGGTCTTAATTTGTTGGCATCAAAATCTAAAACTTGAAAAAGCACAATAGTGCAGTTTAGAAGTTTTTTTTTTTTTTTCTATTAACTCTTTACATTCCAGGCCAAATACTACTTTTTACATATTACTTTGATCCAGAAAGTGCTTAATGCAGCTTAGAAAGGAACATAAAATATAACAACAAACATAAATTAAGTAAAAAAAAATATTAAAAAGAATAAAGCAGATATAAATAGATGATAGACAGATATAGAGACAGAGAAGAAATGAACTCCAAGATATAATCTCAAGTGAAAAAAAAACAACTAGGTACCCGACAGTTTATTCTACCATCTTTGTTAAAAAAAAAGAGGAACATATATTCCTGTATATCTGTATATATACAAACTACTCTGAAAGTATACCAACAAAAAAAGAAAGAAAGGAAGAATTAAAAAAACACGACCAATAACAACTGAACTGTTTTTAAGTGGGAGAAACAAAGGCAGGGCCAAAATAGAGCCAAAAGTTGGGTAAATGCTCATACAGAACCAATGATAAGTAAGATACATAAATTTTAAGAGCAGATACAAATTTTACTCTAAGCCTTCCAACAGCCAACACAAAAAGGGAGACCTTACCAGTAAAACAGATGCAAGATTCATGAGAAAAAAATATCCAATTGCTCATGAAATTAATTAGTACTCTTGGTACTAAGAATAGGGAGGGATTTCTTTCTCTAGGTCTTCATAAAGAAAACATTCGGTGATGTAGTTAACTCTGTCCCTACAAACAGCTACAAGAAGAAGCAATCATTATTTTCCCCAGGGTAAGGTCATTGTCATATGACAATGTAAAACACTTCAACTTTGCAGCCACCATTGTCTTTTGTCTTCAGCTGATTAAAAACCTTACCTTGCTTCCATCTGGTGTTGCTGGGGAGGCTGGTGATAAGGCAGGGCTTCTGATGGGAGATTTGGGAACAAATTGGTCTAGGACTGAAGTAGATCTAGAGGATGTCGAAGTCTCAGAGGGAGGTGAGTTCCCTGGTGTACGGGGTAGGATATGATCGACCACCCATCCAGAGTAAGAAGATAGCTTGGGAAGAGACATACATTCTTCTAAAACATCCTAAAGAGAAGAAGAAGGTTAAGCCCAACTTGCACGTCAACTGATCTAAGCAATCAAAAATAATCCACCACATGCCTTACTGGAAATCTAAAAAGGCATACGTACATACATACATACATAAACACCAAAGATCCAAAGTAATTGTATTAACGATCAGAGATTGGGCCAGCCTGGTGGCATGGTGGTTAAGTTTCGGCACTCCGCTTTGGCAGCCCGGGGTTCGTGAGTTTGGATCCCGGGAGTGGACCAACGCACTGCTCGTCAGGCCGTGCTGTGGCGGCATCCCATACACAACGGAGAGGAAGATGGGCACACATGCTAACTCAGAGCTAATCTTCCTTAGCAAAAGGAGGAGGATTGGCAATGGATGTTAGCTCAGAGCCAGTCTTCCTCACACACACACAAAACCCCAAAAAACAAAAAAAAAATCAGAGATGAAGAGAAAGTACAGTAGTTTCTTGATAAAGACCCTGACTATTATCCTTTTAGAGTATTAGACTAAAAAACTCTATTTACAGAAAAAAGAACAATGTACAAAGATGGTCATTAAAGCATATTCAAAAGCAATCTAAATGTTGGAACAGAAAAGAACACAAGAGGAATTCTGCAGTAAACTATCATATACACGATCAGTGGAATATTAGTCATCTGAAAATACTGATCGTGGGGGCCAGCCCAGAGGCATACTGGTTAAGTTTGCGTGCTCTGCTTCGGCAGCCCAGGGATCCCAGGTTTGGATTCCGGGGATGGACGTACGCACCACTTATCAAGCCACACTGTGGCAGGCGTCCCACATATAAAGTAGAGGAAGATGGGCACGGATGTTAGCCCAGAGCCAGTCTTCCTCAGCAAAAAGAGGAGGATTGGCAACAGATGTTAGCTCAGGGCTAATTTTCCTCACCAAAAAAACCCACCAAAAACTGATTGTGAATCCTATGTAATAACACACTTAAGATTCAATTTTAAGCGAAAAAACAAGAGTATAAATACAACATATCTACAATTATATAAAATAAAAACAAACGCTATTACACCAAAAAACATGAAGGAAATATACCAGAAGTTATGCTTGGGTGATGAGTGACATAATTCTCTTTGTTTTAATTTTCTGTACTTAATTTTCAAATGAACGTGTTATAATTTTTTAAATGAAAATAAGCATATAAGAAATAGGCATAGAAAAGTGGTTACTGATGTAAGAGCCAATGGCTTAAATAAAATGGGATTTATAATAGAAAGACTATAAAACAAGTCCTAGACAATATGTGTGAGGACACCTTACTCAACTGTACCACATACTATCATTTCTATATGTTCAGTGTACACTGCTTTAAACCAGAGAAGCTCATACCATTTAACTGTGGTTAAAGTACACAGCAAATTTTGCCTGGGAACGGTACTCGATGTCAGGAAAATACTACCAGGAAATATGGAGAAATAGTATAATAGTGATTAAGAGCACTGAGTTTGGAACCAGTCTTTCTTGGTTTGAATTCCATCTCTGCATTCCACTTACTTGTATAACCACAGGCAAGGTACCTAACCTCTCTATGCCTCGGCTTCATTGCTTCTAAAATGTAAGAAAGGATCCACCTCAAAAGATTTGGGGAGGATTAAATGAATAATAGATATAAAGGACTTAGAGCATTACCTCGCACATAATAATTACTCAAAAATGGCAAGCTATTATTTTATCTAGATCAGTGGTTCTCAAACAGGGCCAATATTACCCCCCAGGGGACATCTGGCAATGTCTGGAGACATTTTTGGTTGTCACAACTGGGAGTGCGCTACTGGCATCTAGCAGGTAGAGGCCAGGGATGCTGCTAAGCATCCTATAACGCACAGGACAGCAGCAGCAGCCCACTACGACAGACGATTATATAGCCCAGCTCAAAAACCTGATTGAGATCATAGGTACACATCCCAGGTACAATAAAGAGATATTCAGCCCACGGGGAACAATCTGGACAGAGAAGCAACATGCTGTATGCACACTTTATTTAGTAATGAGGCTCACTGTAAAGACATATCAGAAATAATATGTTTTACTCATTCCTTACACCAAAATAAATTCCAGGGGCAAAGTTTCAAATGTAAAAAACTAAACCATATATACAAAAAACACCATAAACAGAGAAAAAATTCAACTGACAAACTAGAAAAATATATACACAATATATATCACAGATAAAAGTCTATTATTATCCCTAATACATAAACAACTTGTAAACATTAGGGGGAAAAAACACCAAATCGCCAATAGAAAAATGAGCAAAAGATATAAACAGGCAATTCACAACTAAAGATATAAAACTGGCTCTTAAATATATGAAAAGATGCTCAATCTCAATCAAAAGAGAAATGCATTGTAAAACTACACTGAGACCTTACACTTATCTATTATATAAGCAAAAATTAAAAGTATAATAATACATTCTGTTGACAAGGTTGTGGGCAAACAGGCGCTATCGGGCATTGCTGACTGGAAGGCAAACTGATACATCCTTTGGTGGGGGGGATTTGACAATATATAACAAAACTACATCTATATTTACCTTTTGACCTAGCAATCTCAGTTCTTGGTAAAAATACACACACACAAGGTTACAAGTAATGGATTTCAACTCATTGAACAAAACAGGAACTCATGAGTCCATACTGATATAAATAATCAATTAAACAGAGGAGAAAACAAAGCTCCCCCTTACGGCAGAATGCCAACTAATAAATGTGGAAGGATGGATATGAGAAAACACCATTTGGCTACATCACAGGGGTGACTGATTCAGGGAGAAATCAGCAATGAATGCTAAGGGTGGAGGTTTGATGAGAAAAAGGATATTAGTGTAATTTTGGAATACACAAAATACTCATCAGTTAAAAAGGGGAAAATGATGAATTTAAGTGGAGATATCTAGCAGATAGCGATGTGACCAGGTGCTCAGGGTTAGCCTCACCAGTGTTGGGATGGGTTGAAGCATCTGTGTGCTTCCTGATGTGACTTACTGAGCACACAGCATCGTTTCTGTGGGATTCCTGCCAGAACGCATAACCCGAGTCTAGACCAGACAGACCCATGCTAGGATTCACCCTATAGAATGTAAGGTAAGTATTCTTCAAAATTGTCAGAGACCTAGAAGACAGGGAAATGCTTTGGAATTGTTTCTCACAGAAGTCTGAAGAGACAGGACATCACATTACCAGCAACTCGGGAACAGGATTACTGCCTTAACTGTCTCTACATCCCCGACCCGTGCGGTCTAGTACAGGGCTTTGCAAATAATAGGTGCAGTGACCACGCCCCCACTAAACCCTCCAGGTCCGCCCAAAGTCATCTAAAAATTGGGTCTTCTCACTGGCAGCAATAGGTTAGTCATGTTCATGGTTCACCGCTAAATCTGGCTCTCCCAGCACAAAACTAGCACAGCAGCCGCGCAGTAAGCTAACTGACCCTGAGAGGCCAGGGTTGCTCTGACACCACGGCCGGAGGCGCCGAGCTCTGGCTGGGGGTGGCAATGAAGCCTTCAGAGAGAACAACTCCTCTAAAGTGAGGGGAGCTCCCGAGCGGCTAGAACAGGTCGGAGAGGCAGAAACCCTAGAACAGGGTGAAGCACACACAGGACTCAGGAACCAAATGCGGCCTGTCGGAAAGAACGCACGGGTTCCCGGCGCAGGACGTGCCAAGAGCGAGGGAACAGCGGTGTCCCGTCGCGAGGGGCCGAAGGGCCACCGCCCCCTCTGGGTCCACTGCTCACCTCGCCCTGCAGCAGCCAGTCGCGGTGGTAGCAAAGGCGACCTTTGTCGGAATTGCGCAACGCCTGAAGGGTCTCCCAACAGCGACCCTCAGACGGCATGGCCCGGCCTCCTGCGGCTCCTGTTGTGACAAAACACGTCCTCGAATCAGCCGCCCGGAAACGGCTTCTCGCTTCCGCTTCCGGGGCGCGCACGCAACAGCGCAGCGCAACCCCGCCCCTAACGGATGCACGGCCCCGCCTCTAGCGCCGAGCTCAACTGTCAGTGCGCCTGCGCACAAAGCTTGCCACCGGCCCCGCCTCCCTCTCGCCTGCGGGGAGCAGCAGATAGGGGCGTTCGGAAGCGTCTGGATTGCAGAAGATCTAGTATATATTGATGAGGTTATGGAGAAATGGGAAGCTTCATACACTGCTGGTGGGACTTTAAAATGGCGCAGTTCCGTGGAAGACAGTCTGGCAGTCTACCATTCACACAGCAGTTCTACTCCTAGGCTTATACCCAAGAGAAATGAAATGTGTGTCCACACAAAAATCTGCAGAATGTTCATAGCAGTATTACTCATAATAGCCAAAAAGTGGAAACCCAAATGTCCTTCAACTGATGAGTAAATAAAATATGGTGTATTTATACAATGGAATATTATTCCACCACAAAAATAAAGTACAAATATGTGCTACAATAGGGATGAACCTTAAAAACATGCTAAGTGAAAGAAGCCAGTCACAATATTGTATGATTTCTTTTATGTGAAATGTCCAGAATGACAAACCCATAGAGACCTAGAGACTTTATTAGTGGTTGCCAGGGGCTGGGGGGAAGGGAATGGGGAGTGGCTGATAATGGGTATGGGATGATGAAAATGTTCTAGAATTAGATAATGGTAATGGTTGCACAACTTTGTGAATATACTAAAAAAACCACTGAATTATACACTTTCAAAGGGTGAATTTTAGGGTATGTGAATTATATCTCAATAAAAATAAGAAAGATTTATGATTGCCCGGAGCCAGCTTTCACTAAGACCCTTTAATTTTGACCCTTTATGCCCATTTCATGGGATCTCGGTTTGAGGTAGGAAGGATTCTCGTACAGAGTTTGAAGCAATATGAACATTTTTCATTTTTTGATTTTTTACAAACTCTGGACTTTTTATAAGAAAATACAAAGAAAAATAGAACATTGTTGAGAGAGTACTAGCAATGGGCTCCAATGAGGTGTTTCCCACACCAGCATCATAAATAGCAGTGCCCTGCCTGAGGTTTCCCTTAGTTTGATGAAAATGTGTTATACAGATATGTACACGTATTGGTTAAGTTTGCCAACTGTCCTTTCTTGGGAAGGTCTTTCATACGTTGTAAGTGGAAGTCCATTTACATTAAGGATGTGAAAACAGGCTTGATTTTGGGGCAATGGTAGCTGGTCGTTGTTTTTTTCAATGACTTTCCTTGGCAAAATAAAAGCTGGAAACAAATATCCCCAAAATTTGGAGGGGAAAGGGGTTTTCTGGTCATGAAATCCAGATGCCTGGGTGGGGCCCACTGCCTTTGAGGACATAGAGGAATTCTCTGGAGTTTTGGACTTGGGTTAGAGTGGCTGAAAGAGAATGAGACTGGCTCGCCCAGAAGGCCAATACCAGCTAGAACAGAAAGGTCAGGATTCCACACAGTACCAAAATTGTCCACTTCACTCTAAAGAATTTGTTGTTCTTTCTTTCGAATACAAGAAAATGTGAAGGGAACAAAAACAGTTCATAATCTTATCATTCAGAAACCAACTAACATCTTAAAAATAGTAATATATACATATCCCATCTTCCTCCTAACAGCTTAAGTGTCTGCCTTCAAACACCGAGCAATGCCTTACAAAGTGTGTTTCCTCCAGTCATCTTCCGGGATTATATCATGAAAGCACACAGAGGAGAAAGAAGCAACCTGGGCCAAAATGAAATGAAAAGCCTAATGTTTCTGCAATAAGTACTTTAAAAATGTTTACTGGCTCTCCTGCAGCATTTTACTTAATGATTTTTAGAAGAGGGATGGAGGTGGGTAAAGGAAATCATCCAATGGAGACTTAAATATTGATTATAAAAGCTTTTTGTAAAACAACACACATATTTCAAGAATAAATGCATTCTATAGATACAAACCTGGCAAAGAGAAACAAAACTCAACGAGATTGGGATTACACTTGTACAAGGCCAACTGGACAGGAGTCCTCGCCTCGAGTGTCTACTGTGAAGTGCGTGGGGACAAGTGGCCTCACGGACACTCGGGCATGAGAGGTGTCCACTGGGCTTGGGAAGGGAGGCTTGGGGAAAACACAGTACCCATGAAATACGGAAAACAGCAAGTGAACATGCTCCCAGCCCAGGAGGGGTGGTGCGGACCTCTGCTAACAGCTCCTGCTGGCTCAGGTCAGAGAAAATCCGAGAAAGAGATTCCTAAAAAGAGGAGGGCTGTAAGGAGACCGGAGGAGAACGTCCACTCCAAACATTCTCTGAAGAAAGGAATGAGCAATGTCATGGTGAGTTAAAATCTGGTACCCAAACAGAAGTAGGTTTAAGGCCTGTCAGGGTAATTAAAAACTTCCACTAGGCGACTCTACCAGAGAGGAGAGAGCTAAATAGTTCCTGATTCAGCCCCTGCTGCTTTAGGGACTTTTCTAGAGCCAGTAGCTAAGACAAGATCCTGAACACACTTCTTCACTGGAAGAGAGAGGAAGACCAACAGGCTTTGCAGGCATGGCTTGGCAACTCCTCCGTTCCCATGGCATCAGTCTGGGCTCCTGGCCCGAGACCGGCAGCCTTAGGTGGGAGGAGATCGGGAGCGGACAGGAGAGCTAGTCAGGTAAGTAGTGTAGGGACCATCCCCAAACACGTTGGCATATGACGACTTGAGGAACTGGACATAGTTCTGCATGCTGCGGTTGGTGCTCTCCGACTGCTCCAGGCGGTCCTTCAGGTCTTGCAGCCGGCTCTGGTAGCGGCGGTCAGCCTAGGAGAAACAGCACGGGCCACGTGTGTGAATGTCCAGAAGAGACGATTCCATGGTGATGTAGACACTTTATTACTGGTTGCCAGGGGCTGGGAGAGGGGAATGGGAGCGACTTCTAATGGGTATGGGGCTTCCTTCTGAAGATATCCTAAACTTAGATTTGGCGATAATTGCACAACTCTGAATATGCTAAAAACCATTGAATTGTACAATTTAAGTGAGTGAATTTTACGGCATGTAAATTCTATCTTCACAAAGCTGTTAATAAAGAAAAGGATCCCTGAGGGGATGGGAAAGTGAGTGGAGAAAAATAAAACCATGTCATACTCATAAAAACAACAAAATATCTTGCCCTGCAGGCCCCAGGAAGCTAAAATCTCAATCTGCTCCCTCTTGTCTGCCACCTGCCCCCTGCCTCCCAGCCTGACTCACATCGTCCCGGCTCCTCCGCAGCTGGTTGAGTTCAGTTTTGGTCCTGCTTAGCTGGGTCTCGAGGTCCAGGATTTTGTTCTGGGCTGCTCGCTCCTTGGAGACTGCGTGCTCCTTGGTTTGTTCCACCTGCCCAAAAGGCACAGAGGTGGGGCTGGCTTACCTGACGTGGGGACACCTGGCAAAGAGAAGGCTGGGCCACTCCCACTATCTGGTCTCACAGACAGCACTTGCATAGGGCTGGGGAGAGTTCTCTGGAGTCTCAGGGCATGTGCTAACTGTGGGGACAACTTCTGCAAGCCAGCCTTCCCTGCCCTTTCCCAACGCCCCGTGAGTCATCACCTCGGACGCTGGTAAACCTGTCTGAGTCCCACACAGGTGGCAATCAAACAAACCCACACAGGCAGCAATCAAACAATCACAAATAACATGCCAAGTCCTTTACAAGAATTGCACACTTGATCTTTATGATAAATTCATGAGGCAGGTACTACTACCCTATGCCCGTTTTTCCGATGGGGAAATAGGCTCAGAGAGGTTAGGTGATTTGCCCAAGGTCACAGAGCTAGTTAGTAATGGAACTGAGACTGACCTGCCGCCGAGCATCTTCAATGGCACTCTCCAACTGCCTCGCCAGGCTCCCACATTCCCGTGTTTTCTCCTCCAGCCGCAGCTGGGACTGGTGGATTGCCTCCTCCCTCTTGGCAATCACCTGTAGGAACTCGATATTCTGGGCACTGGTCGCCTCCAGTTTCCTAGGTGAAAGCATGCAGTCAGGTCCTGCTCACGCCCTACCTGTCCTGTTCCGCCCCACCAGGGGGCTGCCAGCCACCCCTGGACCGAGGCTCTCATCACGCCAAGAATCTCCAAGGAGCCACAGGAATGAATCAAAGAAATCTGCTGATCAGCACGGCGGCAAGGAACTGTGAAGTGGAGCAGCTGGTTCGAGGACTGTATGAAGAGTGGGAAGAGCAAGCACAGACTGACGGTGGGCTGTGGTATCATCACACGTCACACGGCAACTTGCAGCTCAGGAAGGTGGGTTCCATTATCAGCCCACTTTACAGGGGAAGAAGCTGAGCCTCAGAGAGGTGAAGTCGCTGGCCCAGAGTCAGCACAGCTGGCAGGTCTGTCACCAAAACCCATGTCCTAGATTTCTTCTGAACACTGCTGCCTCCCTCAGCTGGACCACTCAACATCTTATGTGACCAGACACGGGGCAGCAGTGACCATCCCCACGTGCACACACTGTCCTACTGTACTTCCAGAACACCTTCCAATCTAAGGAGCTCTGCAAGATCTGCCGAATCCAGCTGCATCTTTGAGGACAGCAGAGCAGGGGAGAGGTGGAGCCCAGAAGACCACCTGGTTCAAGTCCCTGCCTGCATGAGTCACCTGGGGCAGTGACAGCCTCCTAGAGCCTCAGGCCGTTCATCTCTGAAACTAAGATTACAGGTATAGATGCGAAAAGATTTGGAGGATGACAGTCAGGGGTCTAAGCTGCAGCTTCGCCAGGTACCAGCTCTGTGGCCTTGGGCAAGTCACTTAACCTCTCCCCAACCTGTTTCCCCACATTTAAAATTGGGATAATACTAACTGATATACACTAACTGTATTGTGCATTTTTGTATGCCAGGTAATGTGCTAGGAGGATTATCTCACTGAAGACTCACAATAACCCCATGAGCTAGATGGTTATCCCTGCCTGGATCCCTTTCTCAAGATGAGTAAACAGAGGTCCCAAAGGGTCAAACGATTTGCTCAAGATCACAGTGCAGGTTAAGTGGCCAAGCTGGGACCCCTAGGCCAGGGCTTCTGATTCCAAAAGGTGTATTCTTCCCCTCTGACTGCCTCCAACAGTCCGTAAATAACAGAGAAGAATCAGATCAGAAAGGTCCTGGGGAAGGATGATGGGGAACAAAGAGCAGAAAGGGGGAGTGCCCCCCACCACAGTGTCCTGGCCCTGCTGGTTTGCGTGGACGAAGCATGTCTTTCTGATAGGTGGTGCCTATGGGTGCCCAGATCTTGACCACACCATTATGGAGTGTCCCCCTGGCCGAGACACCACCTTCCTCTCTCCCACAGTGCTTACCACTGCAATGGAAGCAGCTTCTCCTCTGAGCTCTGCCTAGTACCTTCCAGGGCCTTGAGTCCCTCAAACACTTCCGCACACTAAGCCCAAAGCAGCTAAGTGGCTGAAAGTCTCAGGTCCTAGGAAGAGGACAGAGATGGGACCAAGTGCCTCTAACCTCTCCAGTTCATCCACCTTCAGACTCAGCTGTTTATTTTCCTTCTGGGAAGCCTGATGTTTCTCTCTCGCCATCTCCAGCTTGTCCCCCTGGTGTTCGATCTAAAATGACAGGAACACAGACTGGTTTACGAAAGAACTTCCCGGTACAGCCCTCCCTTCTCCCTGTGACCTGTCATCCACACCCAGGAAAGAGGCACGCTGCCCTCAGCAGGCATCCAAGACTCAATGCACAACCTGGAGAAGAGAGCAGTGACAGATTAGGCCCAAGCTCCCAAGACTGAAGGCTTTCCCGCACTGAGAGAAGCCAGGTTTGATCCTGAAGAACCACGATGACGCTTTCCTGATCAGGAGACCACTCAGTGGGATCCGGGGCAGACGTGACAAGGCAGAGGCAGATGGCAGGCCTAACTGGCCCACACAACACGGAGCTTTACCAATTACGGTGTTGGTACCACTGACTTCATTCTCCCCTTAACTGGAGGCAAGTGCAGGCACGGCAACAAGAAATCTATCCAGTCTTTCAGGCTGCCAAGTTTGAGAAGTTATCAGAGGGTTGCTTTACACGGAAGCCTCAGATACCAGGGATCGAAAAGCCCGGAGAATGCTCAGGTTGAGGAGAAGTCAGGCAATTTAAGATCACCGAGAACATGGGCTTGGGAACCATACACAGCTGGCTGGGTTCCAATCCCTGTTTACTAAGTATTAGCTCTGTGACCTCAGGAAATTACTTCTCCCCTCTATGTCCTAGGCTGCTTTCTATAAAATGGGGAAAATAATGTACCTCACCAAATTCCTGGGAGAATTAAAGAGAGAATGCTGGAGCACAGAGCACGTGCTTGAAAAACGGTAGCTGCTTTTTTTTTATTATTACAAGGAAGCAGGTCAAGACAGGGGAAGGGCCTTGCCAAGGTCACACTGCACATGAGAGGAATGTAATTTCTTAGACACCATAAGCATGGTTCCAGTAACCCAGAGGCAGACTGCTTCTGGGAGAAAGGGAGCCCTCTTTCAGGACAGAATCTCAGGCAATGGGTCTGTTAAGAGTAAGGAAAGGGAGCTAAAGCAAGAGACAGATGGAAAAGAAGAAAACCTATGGCTTGGTGTCTGCAGCACAGTGTGAAGGTGAAGGACGGGGGCAGACAGGGACCTGCAGCCCTTGGGAGCGGGGCAACTGCAGGAGGGCCCAAAACTCCAGTCGAGTGACGGCTCCTATAACTACAATCACTTGGTGCAAACACGAGGCATTTGGCACACCAGACTTTTATTTCACAGCACTGATGATAGCTCACTCCTTTCAGAAAGCGGCAGCCAAGAAAAAGGAAGTAGTCCTCCCTTGGGGGCGTGCAGCTCATCTCGGTAAGCGGGCCCCTGCTCGGGCCAGGTCGTGGGACCCTTTCTGCCAGTCCCTTACCCGGCTGCGCAGGTCTGATATGATGGCTGTGAGGTCGATGTTCTTCCTCTCATAGCCCTGCAGCTGGTCTTGGCACTCTGCCAGCTTAGCCTCCGTGATCTTGAGGATGTCAGGCAGCTGCTGCAGGTCAGCCAGCTGGGACTGGAACTGCCTACGTGCCTGGAGCAGGGGAGAAAAGCCCACCATTGGGAAGGGCCCGGCTGCTGGAGGGGCCAGGCAGAGTCCTTTGGAGATAGGGCAGGGCCACCCTCGGTCCCCAGAAGAGGATCCTGTGAGATCCACCACTGAGGGTGTCCAGCTGTTCTCTGCAAGGACCCACTTGACCCTGACTTGCCACTTGAGCCTGCCACTCCTTTAGTCGTTGAATAACAAAGGCAACCACAGAGCAAACACCAGGACCCATTGTGCTAAGGGCTCTCTGAATTACTCATTTAACCCATACAACAGCCTGTAAAGTAGGTGCTGTTGTTCCCATATAAGGACCTAGGGGTCAAAGGCTCATTTGCCCAAGGTCACTCAGCTAGAAACTGGTAGGGCCAGGATTAAAGTCTAGTCTAACTCCAAGGCCCCTAGGAAGCAACCACAATGCCGTAGGTCAGAGGGAAATGTAAGAACTCTCTGGTCTTAGTCCATCCTTGTAATCACAAGGAGACTGAGGACTAGCGAGGAACACTGACTTGCCCAAGGTTATGCAACATGTTAGTAGCTGAGCCTGGACTCAATCCATCTCTAAGGTTACTATTAAGATGATCCTGTTGCTTCTAGACAGCCAAGCTCTCTAGAATAGGCTCTTTGGGGAAGAGGATTGGGAGGCACTTTTTTTGGTTGGCACAAAATAAAGCCACCACACAGAATGAAACAGACATGCCTAAGACTTGGCATACCTGTGGATTTGAATCCACTTGGATGCTCCCAGCAGGAGAGATTTTTTTTTTAAGGAAATTGGAGAAAGAAGAAAACCAGGAAGGAAAAAGGGATGAAGAAGCAGCATGAGAGAGAGAAGAGAGAAGACAAAAGAGAAAGGAGAGGGCATGTACACGGTAGAGGAGACCAGCCCAGCAGTGAGACAATTTGTTAATCTTTTTCCACAGCGGGAAGGTCAAAGGCAAACAAGAGAGACAGATTGACTGACATGGAACTGGGGGGGGAAGAGAGCGAGGAAGGGGTTCAGTACCGCTTCAATCTCTTTGTTCATCTCATCTTTAAGGATCTTATTCTCTTTGTCACAGCGTTCCAGCTGGGCAGCCACTTCATCAGCCTCCAACCTGGTCTTCATCACCTATGGACCAACAAAGATGGGGCGGTCTTGGGCAGAGCCAAGTTTTGGTGAAAAACCCCTTCACGTCCTGCTCTTCCTGGGAGAGGCCTCGTGGTTACTCCCCCAGCTTGCTGGGAGGTGCTGCCCCGGCAAGGCGCAGGCCCTGAGAGGCCTACCTGACTCTTATAGTTGTCAATCATCCCCTCGTAGTTCTTCACCGACGCCTTCAGCTGCTGGACCTCGATGTGGGCTTGATTGAGCTTGTCCTCCATCGGGGCGAAGCTAGCCTAGAAGGGGTAGGTGGGAGTAACCAACAGGAAGGTTCCGGAGCAGGTGGCCATCCCACCCTCAGCTCCAACTCCAAGGGGCCAGCAAAGGGAAGCCCCGCCTACTCAAACCCACACCAGCAGTTTTTCTCAGAGAGGCACCAGGCAGGACTCCTAACATGACCAATTCAGGTGACCACAGAGGCAAGTAAGTGGCTCCTGTGTTTTCTCGTTCTTACTACAAGAGCCGTACAGAACCATTACAGCAAATGGAGATAAAACTAAGAAAACTGAATCATGATGCGTGACGCCGCCTTGGTATATGGTTACACATCAGTAGCTGAGTAGATACTCTTAATTTTTTCAACAACAGTGGAATTACATTGTACTTACTGCTTTGCAACATACTTTTTCAATGAACAATTATGTTGTGAACTACTTCTCAAGTCCATAAATGTCTTACCACCACCCAAATGCTCACCTTAGCAGGTGAGACCAAATAAATCATGGTCTCTCAATAAAATAATAAGCAGTCACTTGAGAGAGAAAAGTTAAAAAAAAAAAAAACTGACCTAAAAAAGACATCCATGAAACATGGCTCAATGAGAAAAGCAAGCTGCAGAACAATGGTTGGATGAATGGACTCGTATGTATTTGAATACGTATGTTAGTATCGGGGGAAAAAAGTGGAAAAATACACATCCACAGCTAAAAGAGACCTTCACTCTTATATCACATTTCTGTAATGTTTTAAGCTTTTACTATGAGCACATTTTACCTTTGTTATGGTAATATCTAAGAAAATGCACTTGTACAAACATCATTTTGAATGGCCACACTGAATTACACTACACAGATACACCACACTGTAACTAATCCCCTAACTCACTGTTAGACTTGGAGGTCATCTGTCATTCATCCAACAATCGCATTGCAACAAAGGAGATATCCTACACTCCCCCAGAGGGGCTCACATGGAAAAGACTGACAATACCAAGTGTTGCCGAGGAGACACGGAGCAACTGTTAACTGTCACATACTCCTGATGGGAGTGTAAGTTTGAACAACTACTTATTGTATGGCAACATCTACCAGAGCTGAACTTATGCCACCACTGATGACCTGGCAATTCGACCTCAAGGTATATAACCTGTAAAAATACACCAAATACGTGCACCAAAAGATGTACAAAGATGTTCTACAACTCGAATGTCCAGCGACAGTAGAATGGATAAATATGTCATGGTGCATTCATACAATGGCATACTGTACAGCACTGAGAATGAATAAACTGCCACACACAACGTGGCTAACGTTCACAAACATGATGCTGAGTAAAAGCCAGGCATAAAGTTCAAAAACAGACAAACTAATCTGTGGTGATAGAAGTCAGGATAACGGTCACCTCTGCAGGGCATGTTTACAACCAGGCAAGGTCTCTGGGGAGCTGGTAAGGTTCGATCAGGGTGACTGATGGACAAAGTATGTTCATTTCGTGTACCTTCCTGTATGTTATACTTCCTTAAAATCAATCTTACTTAACAGTTAACAAAAATCTGAAATGTCAACCTCTGTTCAGGTCCTTTTGCCCCTGCTATGCTTGGAGGGTATATAGCAAGTGGTTAAGAGCTAGAGCTACAGAGTCACACTTGGGTTCAAATCCCAACTCCAACACTTCCAAGGGCAAAATCTTGACGAGAAACCTGACCTCTCTCTAGGCTTGTTTCTTTATTCCATAAAGTTGAGATGACCATCACACTATCGGGAGGCTGGGAGGTTCAGGGAGAACGAATGCATGTGAAGGGGCCAGCAGTCCCCCAGGAGAGTCAACGTTAACCTCAAGGTCAGGTCTATTTCACGAGCCGTGTGTGTCATGTCAAGCTCTGCATGTGCATCACCACATTCTCACAAGGGCCTCATTTCCTCCCACTAAGGGACCTGCAGCAACAAAGGATGCCATGTCTCACCAGGTCCTGCAGCTAGTAAGAGACAGAGTCACAACTTGAATCCGGGCCTTTCTGACTCCAGAGCACGCCCTCTTTATCACACTACTGCTTCCAGGCCCTCTGAAGACCCTCATGGGTCACCTCTGGAGCCCAGCCAGGAATGCCCAGCCATCGGCCTCCTGCTCTCCGCCCCACTGTCCCGGGCCCGACTCCCACAACCGACCTTCAGCCTCTCGTTCTCTAGCTTGAATGCAGAATACTCAGCAGTCTGCCGGTGTAGTCTCTCCACCAGGCTGTCCCGGTCTTCCCGCATCTTCTCCTCTAAGGTTTGTTGTTGGTTTACGAGATCTGTCACCCGGCTGGAAGGTCATGATGTGAAAGCAGATGGAGAGAAACACAGGTTCTGAGGAGCCGGGATCTTTGTGTGGAGGGGGGTCAAGAGCTCCTACCCAGGTCACGTCCCTCCTCTTGGCACCCTGCCTGCTCCCCAGTCTCTACCCTGAGGAGTAGCTGCCCTGCCCTGCCACCATGGCGTTCCCATGCATACCCCCTCTTGTAACAGCCTCTAAGGTTTGTCTCCCATACCACCCCTTCCAAAAGCCTTCTCCGTTCTGATCCTCCCAGGAGGCCAAGACACTCCCTGAAGACGAGGACCAGAGGCACACTCCCTTCCCAACTCCCCACAGCACCCCCTGGATCTCTTAGCCCATCGGGTCTTGAAGGTGGGAGAGAACTCCCAGGCTGGGTGGTCAGAGACCCCCTAGGCATTCCTCCCTGGGGTTCCGTCTCTCCCAGGCGAGGGCAGGTGCCCTGAGCAGTAAAAAGACATGTGCATCCCACGCCCTTGCTCCCTTCCCTCCCCATCAGTCACTCAGCAGGACTATCATCCAAGAACAGAGACAGTGGCCAGAGAGGACACTGGGGCTCAGGTGCTTGTCTATCTTGACCACATACCCAACACAGAACCTTCAGACACTGCGTGCTCTCATATGGATCAATTATGGTTCATCCAGCAAATATTTACTGCACGCTGACTAGGCCCAAGCAAACACACTATGTTGTTTTACCTGACAAACTCCTATTCACCCATGAAAACCCAGTTCAGATTTCAGGCATCTCCTCCCCGATGCCTCTCATCTGTACCATACATCCTTCTACCTTAATTATCTGTTTTCTCCCACTAGACAGACAGCTCTCTGGGGGCAGCACCTGGCATAGGGCCTGGCACATAGCAGTTTCTCATGTTGTTTGCCAAATTGAGTCGAATATGGCAAAAGCCACTGCCCCGGGGAAGACCTTCCTGACCTGGAGCCTACGTTAGCTCCCCTGTGACCCGTCCTTAGCCCAGGAATCGGGTCTCTGGAGCCTCGTCTCCTACTAGAGTACACAGTCAACTCCATGAGGGCAGGGGATGCATCTGTCTCTTTAATGCTATAACCCTAAAGGCCAGCACAGAGCCTGGGATGTGGTAGATGCTCAATAAATATTTTTTAAATGAATGAACACATGAATCCAGTTGACACTGAGAATGTTCACCAGTGGCAAGAAAGCTGAGTTCAGTCATCTGCGACTTGAGGCCACTTTTGCCCCCCAATCCCAGGCCAGACCTCTGACCTACTGACTCGTGGGCAAAACAACAGTGAGAATATGACACAGGGATTACCGGCTGCCCAGTCCCTCAGGCTGTGCAGACTGGGACCCAGCTCAGGCCCAGGAGCTGGAGTCAGGCCCAGGCCTCTGTGACCAGAGCAGCCTGGCTCCTCCACAGTGCCTGCCAGGAGGGTAAGACCCTGGGACTGGGGCTGGAGCCTGCATCCCAGCCCCAACCAGAAAGCCTGGCTCAGGGCCTCCCACATTCCAGTCTAATGCAGCCCGACCAGTGGAGACCAAACAGCAGCCATGTGAGCAATATCTACTGCCTTAGGTCACAGGCTCCCTTCACCTGCACACCCACTTCCCTCCATCGGCCCCGCTCCCTCTCCTAACACAGACGTACTCATTCAGGACAATAATTTCCAGCTCGAGGTCTCCCTTGTCTTTCACAACTTGGTTGTAGCGGCTCCTCCATGACTCCAGAGTGGATAAAGCTTCAGCGACATAAAGATCCTAGGAACATGAGACGACAGGGCCCATCAGCCTGGTGTCAGCGCCGAGGCCAAAGAGCTGGGGACTGGGTCACCCTTGATGATCCCTCACCCTGATAACTTAAACCTCGCTCCTGCGATCCCTTTCTAGAGAGCAGGGAGAGTGACAGTGGGAGCCCAGCTGTTGCTTCTAGGTTTCCATGCATCCTGTTTGTAAATCCTTCCTTAACCATCATTCCCACCCACAACATTGACCGACAACCTCCCAGTCACCTCCAGCCACCCAACCCATTATCATCCTTTACCCATTTAATCCCCCCACCAGCTCCCCCTCCACCCAGCCATCTACCCACCAGCCCATTCGCCCTTTCCACCATCATCCCTCCATTCACCCACCCAAACCACCTCCACCCATCCCCCCATCCACCACCCACCTATCTACCCCCCCCACCTCCACCACTGGCCAGCCCTCCACGGGGAAGGCCTGCTACCTTGTCAGCAAGTTGCACGTGCAGCTGCTCAGCATACTCCTCACTCTTCTCAGCTCGTTCCTTCTGGGCTCGGATGGCCTTCTTCAAGGACTCTTTGTCTCGGTCTCCCTTTTGCTTCATTTCCTTCAGCTGCTCCATGATGGCCTCCACTTCCGCCTTGTGCTGGTTCCCACTGCGCTCCAGGTTCTGGGAGGGGAGGGCCGGGAAGCAGACCAGGGGAGAGGGACAGGGATGAGAAGAGAGAGAAGACAGACGAGAAAGGCCGGGCGAAGGCAGGGCAGACAGTAAAGGGGAGAGAGGGAGAAAAAGGGACCGGCGAGAAGTGGGAATGAGGGAGAAGGAGACAGAAAATGGGTCACCAACTGTGTGGGGGCTCAGGGCTCCCCTAACGTAGACCAGAGATGAAGACCCTTCCCAGCTCCCCACAGCACCTCTCCAGATGGCTGAACCCATCGGGTCTTAATACTCAGATAGGACTCTTCTGGAATCCTTCCTTGAACTCCCAGAAGGGTGGTTCACTCAGCGAAGCTGTGACCTCAGAGGGCCCCTGGCTCACAGACGCAAGCAGCATTTGAGACCATCCCTGCCCCAGGGGTAGTTAGGAGAACTGAGGGCCTAAGAGATTAAGTGATTGGCTCAGGGGCATGGCACCCAACCCAGTCACTGCTGGGAGGGGCACCCAAGACCTCCAGGGTCTCTGTCCACTCTTCTAGTCACTGTCCCACAGTCTCTCTGAAGCACGAGAGCTTTGGCAGCAGCTGCCTCATAAACCTTTGAGGCAAAGCCTTCCTGAGTGTGACAGCCTTGGCCAGGCCATCGCCCTTGGACTGCCAGGCCCCTGCCCCCTCCTTCTCCAGCTGTGGGGCCAGCAGGTACCTTGATCTGCATGCACAGGCGACTGTTCTCTGCCTCTTTGCATCGAAGCTGTGCCTGCAAATGCCCACGCATGGACTCCATGGACTTCGAAAGCTCAGATGCTGTCTTTGCTTGAGCCTTCAGAGAGATGGAGAAAGCGACAGAGCAGGATTTGAACCCAGCTTTCCAGTCCCAGAGCACACTCTACCCGCTGACCTCGACTGGCTCATAAGAAGGAGGAAGTGTCAGGGATGGTACCTTCTCACACTGTATTTCCTGGAGGAGCTCTTCCACCTCCTTGTCTTTGTCTTGCAGCAGTAACAGCAAGCGCTGGAGAGAACGTACACCATCATGAGCTCCCTGAGAAGAGCGAGGAGGCCCAGCCCAGAGAGGAGACACACTCCTGTGATTGCCTGGCCACCGGGCCCAAGGTCTCAAATACACTGGCCCACGTCACAGAGACCCTGCCCGGAAGCACCTAACACCTGTATTAAAATTTTTTTAAAACAATAAACATGTATTTATTCTGCAATTTAAAATAAAGTACCATTAATTGGGGAAAACATTGAAAAACACACCAAAAAAAACACTAAAGAATCCCCCACCCAGAGATAATAAGCCTGTTAATACACATTATAAAGTCACGTGCATACTTTGTTCCATAACCTACAATCCCACAACATTTACCATAATGTGATTAAATCTTCTACATCTTTTGAAACAGCAGCTTAATGTTTCAATTCACTGATGTATCATAATCGAACAAGGTCTCTCAAGCTGGGAATGCAGATTTAGGCATTATCGCCATTGCTGCTGAATCTCCCCCAGCAATGTTCAGCCAGGCATTGAGGGCCAAGGGCCAAACCTCAGGAACGTGGCCTCCATCTTTCTCTCTCTTGGAGACTCACAATGGGCATTAATATAGCAAAGGTTCCGAAAGGTCTTAGAGTTAAGAAACCCAGCGAACTTTTGTTCAGGCTAGCCAGTAGTTTCCCAAATTTATTTGGCAATAGATCTCTCTTCCCTTTTGTTTCTTGCACCCGTTAACATCTTGAGGAACCTAGAGTTCCATGGAATAGGCTTTGGAACATGCTGACTTGGGAGATTTCTAGAATTAGAATTCTTTTTTTTGGGGGGGCGGGGTGAGGAAGATTGGCCCTGAGCTAACATCTGTTGCCGATCTTCCTCTTTTTGCTTGAGGAAGATTGTTCCTGAGCTAACACCTGTGCCAATCTTCCTCTATTTTTTTGTATGTGGGATGCCACCCCAGCATGGCTTAATGAGCAGTGTGTAGGTCCATGCCTGGGATCCAAACCCATGAACCCTGCACTGCTGAAGCGGAACATACGAACTTAACCACTACGCTACCAGGCCAGCCCCTAAACTAGAATTCTTGATCAAAAAGTCTGTACTTTATTTTTATGCTGAGAAAGATTCGTTCTGAGCTAACATCTGCTGCCAATCTTCCTCTTTTTGTATGTGAGCTGCCACCAGAGCATGGCCACCAACAGATGAGTGGTGTAGGTCTTCCCCAGGGAACCAAACCTGGGCCACTGAAGCAGAGGACACTGAAGCTAACCACTAGACCACCAGGGCTGGCCTAAAAAAAAGTCTGTACTTTTTGATGGCTTTTAATCCATAATACAAACAAGGAAATCTAGGTAACAGACTTTGATGGTTTATAAATCCATCATCATCACCACCACCATCCCACAGGTTGGTGTCCAGCTTGGTGGTTCAAGCTCTCAAGTGATCAACTAGACAAGCCTAGGGGAGCAGGCAGGACGGGGGACATCAGCCCATTTTACACAGATCACAAAACTAAGACCCAAAGAAATGTCAGAGTGGGGCTCTAGCCCTCCTGCCTCCATTCAGCACCTCTATGCTTTGTTGCTTGGAACCCACTAGAGCCAGCACGGGGTGCTTTATGTTACCGCTTTCTCTGAGTCTGCCTCCGCCAGCCGTTTCAGTAATGCTCCTTGTTGTTCCATCAGCCTTTCAGAATCCTTCAGGGAAGGCAAAGAGAAGGCCAAGTCATTAAGCAATAAACCCGGATGTTTACATCCTATTGATTCTGTTCCTTTTCCCAAAATTATATTTCTATAGAAGTAATAAATAAATTACATTCTCACCATAAAATATTTAGTGAACACCAATAAAGTTGAAATTCCCTTCACCCCCACCTCCAAACCCCACCCTACTGTGACTAGTTTGAAGAGTGTTCTGACCAACCTTTCTCCATGCATGTGTGTATAGCTACACCTAGAGAAACATTATCTTTTGGGGGATGGGGGAGTGAGAAGGGATTACTGTATAATTTTACAAAAATGCTATTATACTGTATTTTTGTGCTACAATTTGATTATTTTATTTTGTAAAATTATTATTATTTTTTGCTGAGGGAGATTCGCCCTGAGCTAACATCTGTGGCAAATCTTTCTCTGTTTTGTATGTGGGCCACCCTCACAGCATGGCCACCAACCAGTGGTGTAGGTCTGCGCCTGGGAACTGAACCTGGGCCGCCAAAGCAGAGTGCGCCGAACTTAACCACTAGGCCACCAGGGCTGGCCCACAACTTGATTTTTTTTAAAACAGCTTTATTGAAATATAAATTCAGATGCCATACATACAGGTCACCCATTTAGAATGTACAATTCCATGGTTTTTGGCATACTACATTATTAATCTTTTAAAATTGTGGTAAAATATTTATAACACAAACTTTGCCATTTTGACCATTTTTATGTGCACAATTCAGTGGCATATAGAACATTCACAATATTGTGCAACAATCACTACTATCTAGGTCCAGAACGTTTTCATCACTCCACAGGAAACCCTGAACCTGTCAAGCAGTCAGTCTCCATCTCCCCTTCCCCCCAGCCCCCAGCAACCACTAATGCACGTTCTGTTCTCACATGCTTGCATTTTTAACCTCTTCCCACAATCTCTGGGCAATGAGGTTGTTCCCAGGTTTTGCAATTGCAAACACTGCAGCAGTAGACATTGCTGGGCAGGTACAAAGTGTGTCTCTAGGTTGATACCAAGAGGAGGAATGACTGGGCTGGAAGGTTTGTGATTTGTGGCTGAAATGTTCTGCAAAATGCCTGCAGCGATTCCCACAGCCACAAGCAGGACATGAGAGCACCGGGCAGTAGCTGACCTCTGCAGTTGCCAGTCTTTGCCAGCAGGACTCCTGCTGTTTTAATTTGCAGTTCTCTAATTACTCATGTTTATTAGCCATTTGAGCTTCTTCTTCCCTGATCTGCCTGCTCACATCCTTGCCCATTTCCCATTGGGATGTTTCTTTGTGAACCACCTCTATTCTTCTGGGCATTAGAACAAAGTGTCCCTAAAAGGGGTCTCACCAGCCCTTTCCCTCTTAGTCCCACAGGTCTCCTTCACAAGCCAAGAGAAAAGTGTTCTCTGGTCCCAAAGTTTCCTGGGGACCTAGGAACTGAAAGAAGCCAGGATTGTGGTTTCTCCAGCCATAAGAAGAGGCAAAGAACACAGGACGAAAGCCTAGCCCAAGGACCCAGAGCCTGAAGCTGCTCTCACTGCCATGCCTTCCGAGCCTCTGGGGGACATTACACAAACTAACACACAATGTCATCGAATCCCCCACTCTACAGAGCCATGCACTATCACCACCCCATTCTACAGATGAGGAGATTGAGGCTGGGAGAAGTGAGGTGAGCTGCCCGCGACCACACAGCTGGAAATGGCAGAGCTGGGCCCTAAACCAGCTGACTCCAGAACAGTCTCCCCAACACCGAGTGCTCCCTAGTAAGCACCGAGTTGGGGGTGTGGTCCCGAGTGCCATATGGGCAGGAGACGAGAGCCTGCACTGAACAGTCAACACCTGCTGGGGGTGGGAGTTCAAATTAGCTGCCCCTTCACCTCCAATCGGAGATTTGGATTCCAGGATGGCAGAAGCTTAGAATCAAAAAGGAAAAAACTGAGTAGGAAGAGGTTTTCTGAGGGCCCCAGTCCCAGGACAAACAGCAGCACCACCAGCACTCACCAAGCTCCTATCATGTGCCAGGCAGTACGCACATCCCTGGTCCACGCATCATCTCTAATTCTCTAATACAACCTCATGCAGAAGATGCTATTCCCATTTCATCGGTGCAAAAAGAGGCCCAGAGAGGTAAAAATCACCCACCCAAGAACACTGAGCTAACTATAACTATTTTAAGAGAATAATTTAGCTATAACTAGTAAAAGTCATACAAATATATTCTAGAAACTCTCAAGTACACCAGGATAGTGTACAGGAATGCTCAAAGTAACACTGCTTGTAATAGTAAACAAGTGAAAATATGTCTCCATCAACAGAATAATGGATAAATCGTGGTATTGTCATAGGCCACAAGGATAAAAATGGATAAAATCTCATAAAAATATTGAGTGAAAAAAGCAAACTCAGAAGAATACATATGGAACAATATCATTTATGTAAAGTTTGAAAATATGCTAAACAATACTATATGTTGCTTAGGGATACATACGTAAGTGATGAAAACGATCAGATTGGAGATAAAGGTTTCCTCTGAGGAGAGGGAGAGGAGTTAATCGCCAAAGGAGACACAAGTGGGATTTAACTATGTGGACGAGGTTTTGTTTGGAAAGCTGGACAGTGAGTATAACGCTTTATATTACTTATTTTAAATGTTAAGTTTTAAAAATAAAAACAAGTTGACAATGTTGGAAAAAGAAAAAGATGCTAAACTAAGAAAAATGTCATTTCATCAGCACAGGCATTTTGAAATTCTTTTTTTTTTTTTTATTTTTTTATTTTTTTTTAATTTTTTTTTTATTGATGTCTTAGTTTATAACACTGTGGGGTTTTAGTTGTACATTTTTGTCCATCGCATTTTGAAATTCTTGATATCCCTTTGGTTTGAACCAAACAGGAAGAAATTGTTTATACTGTCAGGCTTTCCAGAATCAACCACGAACATAAAATATATTTCAGAGACCAACTTTCAGGAAAATAAAGTGATACCATACATTTTGTGTCCCTGTCATTAGTCATCTGCTTCACTGAAGCTCGGGTCTAATTCTCTCCCGCTTTGCTGCACGACCCCTGGGATGGGCTGAACCCTGACCCCCACCGCCCCTCTCCTGACTTCCAAGCTTCTTCCTGTGCTGCCAGGTCCAGCTCAACAATGAAGACAGCACTCCCTACCAGGAGCCCCGCGCTGTGCGGGAATTTCGTTCACTCTCTCTATAGCCCTCTCAGGTCAGGCACCAACGGTATCTTCCTTTTACAGGTGAGGAGACTGAGGCTCAGAGAGCGGTCCGAGTGCCCACGGGTGGTGCCGTGGCCGGGAGCTCACCTCTTTGCAGTGCTGTTCCCTCAGCAGGTCTCGGAGGGTGCGGTTGGTCTCCTCGAATGTGCTCAGCTTCTGCAGGAGAAGTTCCTTCTGCCTCGTCAGGGTGTTGATGTCCGTGCAGGTCATTTGTTTCTCCTGGAAGACAGCAGGCAGTCTTATAAGGCCCAGGAGAGAAGGGAGGAGCTAGCAGAGGCAGGCCCCAGGGGGGCCATAAGAGGTACTGGTGCCAGGAAGCTCAGGCTAGAAGAGCTGGGCCGTGTGCAGGGCCAGAGGGGTCAAAGGCAGGCTTTCTGGAGGAGGTAGACCTGGAAGGATGGTCAGGAGCTGAGCCCACTGAGAGTGAAAAGCGGGGAAAGGGGCTGGGGAGCTCAGCGTGGGCGAGTGCACTTAGGGCAGGCTTCCCGGAGGAGGCGGAGGAGGAGGATGACACCTGGTGGCTGATACTTGCCGGAATCAGACGTACACCTTGACTCACTGTGATCCCAGGAGACCATGATGAGGTCTCCTCAGAGGGCCTGGCCACCAGAGGTCATCCTCGAGAGTTAGGCCCCAGAAATGAGAGTGGGGGGTGGGGGCCGAGGAGTTAAGTGTGCCCTGCCCCGGCCTGGAGATGTCATAAAGTCAGCCTGATGACTGTGGAAAGACCCCACCCGGGCTTGCAGCTGCCCCTCTCTGGGCCCAGTCCTGCCACCTACTGTCTTCAGCTTCCCGATGGTGTCCTTCAAGGCCATGACTTGCTTGGCAGCAGCAGCCCCATCCATTTCAGCCTCCACCAGCTTGGACATGAGGCACTCCTTCTCCTGCTGGAGGTGTTTCTTCTGAAGCCTGGGGCCAGAGAGAATAGGGCTCTGTGAGCCCTCCCAGGCCCCAGCCCGCCCGGAGCTCCGAGGCTCGCCTCACAATGCCCTGCGAGCCTCATCTGGCCAGGGAACAGTGGGGGAGGGGAAGGGATGGCCCTTCCGGCCCAAGCGGCCCTCTGGAAGGACACCTGGGCACCAGAGCAGGGCTTCTACACCAGGTGACATGCGACCCGCAGCCCTGCTTGTCTCTCAGTCACCAGCATCACCTCTGCGCCCGGCCACCACCAAGGGCTCCGAACCACCATCTCTGGATCCGCTTTTGAGCCCTCCCATCGACTCTCCACACGAGCCAAGTCTGGTCACAGCATTCTCTGCTTTGAAAACTCTTCCATGGCTCCCAACTGGCCTCAATGCCAACTCTTCAAAGTGGACTCTGAGAGCTGGCCCCTGTCAACCTCTGTGGCACCCTTGCCCTCTGCCCATCCCCTCTCCTCGCTCTGGCCTGCTTTCCACTTCTCAGTCACAAACTCCCCCCACCATGGGGTCTTCACACGAGATGTTCCTGTGTGCTTTCCTCCTGACACCCACCTGCCCAGCCCCTCCCCGCACCACACTGGGTGGGGTCCTTCTCTCCCCTCACACTGTGAATCAAGCACCATCAGGTAACTAACTGTGTGACTGTGCTCAACAGCTGTAACCTGGGCTAGACTGTCACCCGGGGACAGTGCCTGGGCCCGCTGCCTCCACTGCTTTCCATTCCCAGGGCTTGAGGCAGCCTGGCAGGAGAGATAATGCTCCGGGGACAGGGCCACCTTACATGGTCAAGTCCTTCTCCTCCTTGATGCGCTCGATGTTGTGCCTCAGCACCGTGTTCTCGTGCTCAGTCTCGGCCAGCTCGTGGGCCACCTCCTCCAGCTCCTCCTTCCGCTCCTCCAGGAACCTTTTGGCCATCTGGCGCTCTCCCTTCTGCATTTTGACCTGTGTGGGGGCACGGAGGCAGGGGCCACTGACGAGAGGCTCCTCCTCTCTGCCACATCACTTGGCCCATTGCTTTGGACCAAGTTAAGGGCACCTCTGGTTGACAGCTACATAGGTACTTAGGTCTTTTGGGGCACAATCTCAGTTATAGGTCACAAAGACACTCTGGACAGATATCATCCCTCTCATTTCCTCATTCCTGAAGCAACCGAGTACAGATAGCCTGAGTGACTTGCTGGCTGGGGACAGACCAGGATACAAACCGTGGTTCAGCTGCACACCACAGGAGAGATGTCACAAAAAGGCCCCTGCGCTGCGGGCTACGGAGAAAGGAGGGACTGTTGCCAGGCAGGCAGCCCCAGGTTCTCCAGGAGGGCCCGAGGGCCCCCGGTGCAGGGTGGAGGATTAAAGATACAGGCCACGTTAGTGGTCAAAACCTGGATGTCATGCCAGCCCTGCCAATTTCCTAGCTGGGGCTTTGGACTTCCAGGTTGTTTCCAATTCCATTGCCATATCCCACCCAAAGACACAGTCCAACGACTGAGAACAAACTTCCTTCACCTCTTTGGGGCTTTGTTTTTTTTTAACTTTCGTGTGAAATGGGAAGCAGAGGCCCCAGTGTCCCAGTCACTTCATCTCCAAAATGGGGACAATAATACCACCGGCTTCATTTACTGTTGTAAAAAGTCAAAGCAGGTCATCCATATAGAGCACCAGGCAAGGTCAGGGCCAAGCCCAGCCTAAGTGCTCGATGGCGAGGGCATCCCAGGTTGCCTGCTACCTCCCCAGGGGCATCCGAAGCCTGGGCAGCCTGCTGAGAAGGGTGGGAGGCCTGCAGAGATGCAGCCGGAAGTGTCCACCAGGAACCCACCTGGGCAGTGCCACATGTTCTCGGGGCACTAGCTGTCCCAGCCCCCCAACCTCCCTCACCTCAGACTTGAGACAACCAACCGCATTCATTAGACTGTCAATCTTCTTATCATAACGGTTCATTTTACAGTGACCCGAGTCGTCATCTTCTGTAGAAAGGTCACTTAACCGCATCACCGAGACCAGCTTTTCTGAAGATGGTGGTGTGATCTCCAAGCAATGAGGTGGATTCTGATGTAGAGAAGGGAGAGAGACATGAACTCATAGGGCAAAACCACCACCATCGGTTCCACCATACCTGGTTCTCCACTGGAGGCAGGAAGGGCCAAAACCACTAAAGGACCAACCCCAGGGACTCTGGGAGGAAGTACACGCCACACTTTCTTGATGGAACGTCAACTGCCCATGTTTAAATGAGGTTTTTGAAAGACTTTCTAACACATACAAAAAGCCTGTGTTACAATGTCAAGTTTCAAATAAAGGAGATAACAAATTAGCAAAAATAGTAATTTGTCAAAAATTTGGGGCAATAAATGTTTTCAATACTTAGTGCAGAAGTGAAATATGTCAGTCTTTTAAACGAATATGAACACATGACAGTGAACAGTTGCAAAGGTAAACAAATTTGCCATAAAAGGTATTTTAGGGACAACTGGGGAAATTTGAATACGGACCAGACATGATATGATATTAAGAAATCAAGTTTTTAGGACTGATCATTGTTATTTTGGTTACGTAGAAAAATATTATTAGAAATGCATACTGAATCATTTAGGGGGAGAATGGTATGATGTCTGGAAAATCTTTATTTAAATACATCAGCATAGGGGCCGCCCGGTGGCGCAGCGGTTTAGTTCGCGCTTGGCAGCCCGGGGTTCGCGGGTTTGGATCCCGGGCGCCCGCCGACGCACTGCCTGTCAGCCACGCCGTGGCGGCGTCCCATATAAAGTAGAGGAAGATGGGCACGGATGTTAGCCCAGGGCCAGTCTTCCTCTGCAAAAAGAGGAAGATTAGCAACAGATGTTAGCTCAGGGCTGGTCTTCCTCAGCAAAAAGGGGAGGATCGGCAGTGGATGTTAGCTCAGGGCTAGTCTTCCTCGCAAAAAATAAATAAATAAATAAATACATCAGCATAAAAACACATATTTTTTAAACGCATGTGCCCCTCAGAAAAGTTTATGTAAGTTGTATAACACTGCTTTTAAGACTCCAGAAAGATATAATCTGGGGGCCAGGTTTCCATGGGTTTTTGATATATTGAACTTGACTCTCTCCTTCTATAAGTTTATTCTGGTGCATTAAGTAATTGCTATTTCTTTTTTGTGTGTGTGTGAGGAAGATTAGCCCTGATCTAACATCCATTGCCAATCTTCCTCTTTTTTTTCTTTTGCTGAGGAAGACTGGCCCTGGGCTAACATCCATGCCCATCTTCCTCTACTTTATATGGGACACCGCCATATGAGACACCATGACAAGTGGTGCATCTGTCTGCACCCAGGATCCGAACCTGCGAAACCCTGGGCCGCTGAAGCGGAGCGCACAAACTTAACCACTACACCACCAGGCCAGCCCCATTGCTATTTCTCGTTATTTGTATAGTTCTTTGCTCCTCTTACACTGAGGTGGCTGACCTTCCATGCCAACTTCTGGGGAAGATGATGATTATCAGGAATAAAAGGAGGGTTCAATAAGGATATGACTGTTATGTCAAACAAATACGACTCATAGGTCGCACTTTAAAAAATGCCATGTACAGGGCCGCTCGGTGGCGCAGCGGTTTAGTCCGCGCTTGGCAGCCCGGGGTTCGCGAGTTCGGATCCCGGGCGCCCGCAGACGCACTGCCTGTCAGCCATGCCGTGGTGGCGTCCCATATAAAGTGGAGGAAGATGGGCACGGATGTTAGCCCAGGGCCAGTCTTCCTCAGCAAAAAGGGCAGGATTGGCAACAGATGTTAGCTCAGGGCTGGTCTTCCCCACAAAAAAAAAAAAAAAAATGCCATGTGCCCTTTGTCCCAGTAATTCATTTCTAGGGATATATCAAGAATATCTAAGAATGTGCATCAATAGTTATATTCAGGGCAAGGATATAGATCGATGTATGACAAGACAGTGCTGGTTAAATATGTAACAATACAAATATACACACGGAATACTGCCTTAAAAAAATAACGAGCAATGTAAGTATAGTCAAAATATGTTTAAAAAGAATGTCATACAATGGTAAGTAAAATATGATCCCATTGTTACAAAAATCAAAAGAATGAGTCTATTCATAAGAAAAGATCAGAAGGCTTGCCCCTAGAAGCTACAGGGGTCTTCTCAGGGTGGTAGGATTACAGGTGATTTTTACTTTCTTCCTTGGGCTGATTTGGATTTTCTATTTTTTTCAACAATGTATTGCTTCTATAAGAAAAAAGTTATTTTTAATGTTTAAAAGGAAGATAATAGGAAAATACATAGACAGAATGATTACAATGATATTTTAAAAAACCCCAAACTATGCATAGGGAAAAGGGTGACAGTAAATGTATCCAAATATTAGTAGTTTCAGGAGAGTGGTTACACTCAGGGATGGTAGTGACAGGAGCAGGACCAGAGGGGAGCTTCTGGGGAAGCTGGTGATGTACTTTCATAAGCTGGGTGATGGTTACACAGGTATATTCCGTTTGTAAAAATTCATCAAGCAACACACTTCTGATGTGTGTACTTTCCTGCACTTGTCAACAAAAACTCTTTAAAACTTAATAGCAGCCAGATTAGAGCAGAATTATAGGTGATTATCTATTTTTCTGTATTTTCAACTTTCTGTAATAAGAATAGATCACTTTTAATAATAGAGTAGTGAAAAAATGCAGACTTTCTTTCTCCCAAAGACAATCTTATGTACCAAAAAAAATCAAACAAGAATCCCCACATGCACACAGCAGCTTCAGGGGTCCATGTCCAGCTCACCCCAAATTTCCTCCTCCTACAGTCTTTCTCTCTTGTCCATAACTGAAAAGGTCAAGCTGGGGCTTCCCAGAAACACGAAGGGCCATTGGGAAGTGGAAAGGGGCTGGCCCAAGAGGGCAGCATGAAAGACAGCTACTATCTGAGAGACAAGTCACCTCTCCCGGCCCCTCCATTTCCAGGATTCTCTGGCCCCAGGACTGGAAGGGATGCTGATCTTTCCAGATGGGACCATAGCTCCTAGCAACCCATGTCAACAGGAAGTCAATTTCCATAGCAGCATATCTTTGATGTATACTTTGAAAACTACCAAGTCTTTTCATTTTTTTAAAAAGCATCTTTAATTACAAAATACAGTATGCTTATTATATAGAAATTCAAGCAGGCCATAAAAAACAAATTAAAGCCCCCCCATACCCCAGAGGTAATTGCTGCTTATCACTTCTTGTATAACCTCCCAGAAAATGTTATGCATATGCCAACATACGCATACACATATGGACATAGACACCCCTTTAAGTGCAAATAGGGCTAGACTCTACATGCTGTGCAGCTCCGTGCTTCATTATCCTGTATAAATATCTACCTCAGTCTTTGTAACGGTTGCACGGTATTCCATTGTATGGGTGTATCATAATTTAACCAATATCCTCCTGATAGACATTTAGATTGCTTTCAGTTTTTTTTCTATTACAAATGTCTTTATATACGATCCTTGTACTCTTCTGCGACTTTTTTAGGATAAATTCCTGAGTGTAAAACTATAGAATCAACATTTAGATACTGCCAAACTGCCTTTAGAACGGTTGAATCGGTTTCACAATCCTCTCAAAACTGTCTAAAAAGGTTCACTGATACTCCATGTGCTTGCCAACACAAGATCTTTGTAATCCTTTCAACTTTTTTCCATTCAACTAAAATGATAGCTTGTTGTTTTTGTTTTTAAAATATAGTTGTTTATAATTTACATTTCACCGATTATTAGTGAGGTACACATAATAAAAAATGTAAGACAGCATTTTAATTCCAATCTTTTCTATACTGTATATATATATATATGTGTGTGTATATATATACACACACACTGGTCAGAATACTCTTCATTTATTCCCTAGAATATCCCATATACCCCATACTCCCTTTGTCACTTAGGGATAAACTGGTAAATCAGGCAGTGTATGACATACTTCATGAAGTATGGCTATAAACTTCAGAGTAATCATTTTTATTTTTTCTTTCTAATTTTAAAAGTAATAAACTATCAGAAAAAGACTGAACCTTTCAATGTAGATCAGGCATCATCATCTTAAAGCAGTCTCAAGTCCTTTACTTGTCCCAGTAATGAGATCTCTACCTAACATGGCCAAAAGACTTGTCTTATCATTGAGTTTTTTCATTGCAACTGACTAGACTGTAAGCATAGGAGGGCATGTCTGCCTGTTTGCAGCTGTAACTCCAGTGCCCAGCAGTGTCTGGCACAAGTCCCAATAAATGTATGCTGCATGAATGACTGCACGATGGATAGACAGATGATTGGATGGACAAGCAAAACTTGTCGAGGCGTGGTTAAAAAAAGACAACAGTTCTCCCGGCACCCTGACAACTAATACTGAAGGCAATTATTCCCCAGGAGATTGTTCTAAATGTGGTTTTGATGACGTCTATGGAATACGTGCATGGTCTCTTACGGGACTACCTCAGAAAAGGCGATGCTTTCTTGGATATGTATATATTTCTTTATACCGGTATATATTTTTTAAAATTACACTTCAGATACTATCACAGTTACATGGGGAAAGACACGTGGTTCTTCAGGTACAAATTAGAGAGGCTAAAGCAGAGCCTCTAGAAGGAGACACCCTGCGTCCTAACTCCAGCTCTGTGACTTCCTCTGGGAGACGTCATCCCTCTGGGCCTGGGTTCCTCCTCTCTATGCTGGGCTAGCAGGACCTACCATACTGCAGTGTTGTAAGGACTCAAGAAGACGCACATAATTTCAGGGTTTAGCAAGGCGCTCAGTCAACAGGACCTACTGGGATGTCTCTAATAGCTCAGCCGACCCTGAATCGTACCTGACCTAGAACCTGACCAGTCCGAGAAGAAAAGCCTGAACAAGAATGAGCCTACCTCCCACTTGCATCCCACATGCCGGGTGGATGATTTTCCAGGGGGCATCCAAGGTACCTTGGTTTTCACCCGGACACTCCGCCGCACATTCACCGTGTCCCCTTTCATTCCGCGCTTATGAGATTTCTGTGGAAAGGGACAAACCCAGGGTCACTTCCCCACATAGGTGGCTGTGGCGTCACTCTGGCAGCATCCACTTCCACCTCTGCAGGGCAGCCTCTTCTAAGGCTACTGCTGACATTTCTGGATGACAGTCCTGCCTACCTTCTAACCAGGCAACTGACCTCTGAAATCGAGTGCGTTTGTCTCCAACTTTTGGAGTTAGAAGCTCAAGGAGGCTGTGCTGGGAGGTGTCACCCTGCTCCACAGCCTTCGCCTTGCCCCACTGGCATGCTCCTACCTGGCTGGTGGTCGCTGATGGTTTCGGGAGTTTTTTTATGTGGACGTGGACAGGGGTATTCTCATCCACGTGAACGTGTAAGGGGGGAGTTGAAGAGCGGTCCTTCATGGTTCGCTTCTGGCAGGCAGGGGAGGACAATACAAAAAAGGTTGATCTGTGGATGAGTAAACTGGGCATAAACAACAGAGCTCACAGCCTCTGGGGGCCACTAAAAGCCTAGCCACCAAGCGAGCAGGACAGCTACCACCTACGGACGTGCAGGCAGGAACCAAGGCAGGAGCGCCATTCAGTAGGCTCCTCAGAGATCCCAGCTGAAGACCACGGGGGAGATCCAGGTCCACTCAAGAGAGGGACAAGACCTGCTGGTTCCATAAAAGAGCCCAAACCCAGGCCCCGGGGTCCTCAGAGCTGAATCTCCTTCCAAGCCTGCTGGAACACATAGCCCCTCCTTAGATTTTAGCGTAGCAAAGCCAGAAAGCAGGTGATTCCTTCTACACTGGAATCTGAGCTGGGCATGTGGATTAGCACGAGAAACACACAAAATGGTTAGGGTGCAAAATCAATCAGGCAGCAGGCAGATAACAGACGATGAAAACAGAAAGCTGGAGGAAATGCCGAGATGAGAAGGTTGTAGAAACTCTAAAGAAAATATAATCAGGGCAAAACCCTAGTTACATACCCCTCGCCCACCACTAGCTCCTATCCCCTCTCCACTCTTCTTTTTTACTTTTTTCTTCTTGGAAAATCTGTTCTAAAGATTTTTGGAGCTTTCTAGAAGGATTAGGTTAAGACAACCTCCTCACAGGCAAAAAGAAAAAAACCCCAATCAATCAGCAGGATACGCATGAAGGCACCTAGCAGAGCGCTGGGCCACAGGGGTGCCAGCGGGGTACAGCAGCTCCTGGAAAAGGCGTGCAGAAGCATTTTGGCAGGGCTGCGGACCGGAAGGCTGCTCCGTGAGCATGTCACCTACCGTCACAGTCACACTGGGTGCTCCACAAGGTGTCCTCAAGACCTTTTTCTGCGTGAGACTCGTTACTCCGTTCTTCCCACACGATGGAAACCTGCACCCAGGCACAAGAACCAGATTACAAGCAGAAAACTAGGGCTCTTCTATTAGATCTCCCGAAATTACACACTACATAAGGTGGCCAACGAGTTCACGGCTAGGAGAACCAGTCTGGAATCGCTTGGCTTCCTTTACACCAAATACGCATGGTGTGCTCGGCAGTGGGATGGAAACAGGGGGTAATGGGCATTTGCAGTGCTGGCCTTTTAACCTGCCATCGCATCACGTGTATTGTGACCTTTTGCTGAAAAGCCCAACTGTCATCCTAACTGTCTGGTGACAAAAAACAGGCAGCATGTGAGTGACAGCCGAGGTACTAGTTTGGCCAAGGGCAAAACTAGTTTGGACAGGGCCTGGAGCAGAGGAGGCCCTGAGGGAACGCTCGGGGAATGACTGACATAGAAAGACAGAGCAGTAGGCTCAGGAACAGAGTCCCTTTGACTCAAATTCATAAAATTGACAGTCAAATATTGAATAAAGAGGATGAAAAATTACTATTTCCCAAAATATTCCACTTGCTACCCCTAAGCTCCTAAGAAGCAAGGTTATTTTTGTTTTGGGGTTTTTTGTTTTATAACATGTGTAAATCAGCTTGCTTATTCATAAACAGCCCCATCACCAGACTTGCAAATATAGCAAAAGTTTAATCTCCAAAATTTGGCAGCAATACATCCAAGAAGTCCAGGATGAGAAGGGACTTGGAAAGTACATTTGATCCAGCCCCACTGCCTCCTCACAGCTCCAAAACATGACCTCGCCTTCCCCACAAATATTTGGAGAAAATAACGCAATATAAATATTCCCGGGCACTTTAGCATGCATTTTGCTGTATGTAAATTACACCTTGATAAAAAAGAAAAAAATATCTATTGCGTCCCACTAATCATTTAGTCAAGGAACACCAAATCTGAGTAGACAGCATTTTTTTCCCTTCTCACTTAGAACATTTCTGTTCCTTTAAAGCCAATAGATTTGGGAAATCTCTCTCCCTCAGTGAGCTTCACCTCACACCACTGGGATTCCATCAACACCTTGCCAACTGCCACATCCACCTCCTACATCATTGTTATTTACACCTAGTCTACTTTCAAAAAGGATCTGAGCCTAGTACTCCACCGAGACAAGAATCGTGACCCTGATTGCTACCAGGAAATCATAACCAGAAATCTAGGAAATGGAGCACCTGAGGAGGGAGGGAGGCAGAGCTGGGATTGTGTGCATGCATTTTTTTTCCTCCTTCCCTTTAAAAGTGATTTTTAAATGTTTTGGTCCAGACTTTCAGTACACTGAACAGGGAAGCTGAAAGAAGGAGCCTCCAGCGAGCCTGGTCTGGGGGCCCCTGACCACCTTTCCCTGCCCTACGGCGGAGGCGCCCCCCACGTTGGCAGTACCTGGGGGAGCCGCCTGAGGATGAGGCAGACATGGCTAGGCATCAAAGCCGCAAAGGTGGGCAATTGGGTCAGCAGGCTCTGCTCAGGGGGACCCAGAGGGGCTTGTCAATGAGAATCTCAGGGGCCCGGCATCAAACGTCCTGAGGGGAGGAGGGTGGAAGCTTTGGGGGTGGCAGTTGGATGAAAACTTGGGAGGCGCTCCTCTACTGTCCAAGTCGCACAGCAACTGTCCTGCCAAAGTGGGGGAGATACGAGAGGCTGAGCAACCTGTGGGGCAGCGGGTGCGGGCGCGATGGGAGCTCCCCTCCCCAGAGAGGGACGGGGATGGGGGGAACTTCGAGGGAAACGACCACCACGCCCGGCCCCACCCGAGACGGAAGGTGAGTGGCCACCAGGGGGTAAACCTGCGGTGCTGGCTGGCGTGCGTGGAGGGCGGGAGAGAATGGCTAGGCCCCAAGTGGGCCCCAAAGGGCCGGACTGGCTCAGGGAGCTGGGGGGATATTCGGGGCGGGGCCAGGCAAGTGTCTCCTAGGAGAAGGGGCGTTCCCGGCAGAATAGGTACCCGGAGAGGACCAATAGTATTTGAAGGAGGGAGGAGCGGAGGCGACAGGGCGCTCCGGGACCCCCGACGGCGGAGGCAAGATCCTCCCCGGCGCGGCAGCGGCCGCTGGGGCTTAGTATCCGAGTCAGAGCGGGTTAGACGCCGGGCGGTGCAGGGAGCGGGGCGGGACCCCCGGTGAGGCCCCCTGGACGGGTGAACCGGCTCCAGCGGGGCCGGGCGTCCCGGAGGCGGTCCCCGGGGGGCGGCGCTGCCTGCGAGGAGCGGGCGAGTAACTGCCGTGCGAGGCCCGCGGGGAGGGAGAGGCGGACGGGCGGCGCCCCCCGGCGGGCAAGAGGGCGCGGGGCCAGTCTCCGTCGGCGGGGAGAAGGCACGGCCACCCACCAGCGGGCAGGAGGGGCCCAGTTTCTGCCCATAGAGAGAAGGGCGGAGCCCTGCCGGCGGGCGGCGGAGGAGAGAGCGGAGCCCTGCCGCTGGCCAGGTGAGGAGGGAGGCGGCCGGCCCGCCCGTTAGCGGGAGGAGGAGAAGGCCCGCGCCGGGGGGCGGGGCGGGGGCCAGGTTCTGACGGGAGCGGGACGAGCGCGCCGGGGGCCGAAGGCGGGGGCGCCCGGGGGGCAGCGGGCCCCAGCGACCCCGGCGGGGGCCATCCCGCCCGTGGGCCCGGGCCCGGCGGCGGCCGCGGGCGTCCCGGAGCGCGTCGCGCCCCGCCTGCCGGCGGCCTCTCACCAGGAGCGACACGGCTGCGCCCAGAAACGCCTCCTTATGAAGTCGTTGAAGTCGGAGGCCAGGGTCGTGCCATGGAGACGCCGCGGCGGATGCAGTCCGGCTCCTGCGGCGGCTCCTCCCCGCTTCCGCCTCCTTTTCCGACACCCGGTCGGCAGCTCGCCCATTGGCCAGTTCAAACCCCCCCGGGAGCCTCTCGGGTTTCGCCATTTAGGCCCAGCCCCTGGCGTCACAGACAGGCCCCGCCCCGCCCGAGGCCCTGCCCACTTCCTGGGCACGCGTCCCGTCGCCATGGAGACGCGCGACGCCAGCAGCCGGCAGTGCTCGGGCTTGCCCCGCAGTTCAAGGCCTGGCTTCCCCCTCCGCCATTTTTGCCCTGCCTTCGGTCCTGCGCGATTCCCGTGACTCAAAGGAACGCTAACACTCGAACCCGCTCCTTCGATACGTAGTAGGAAACGGCCCAGAGAGGGGTCGCAGAACAAGTTAGTGGCCGGAGCTGCGCGCCGCTTCTGGAAGTCCAGCCCTGTCTGTACTCAGCTGCTGGTGCAGAGATGGAGCCTGCACACCACCCAGACCCTGTCCCCCTCCCACGTCGCCTCTGTCTTTGTCCAGACAAGAGGAAGTGTTCATGCTCTCCTCGCCCCTCACCGCCCTCCTGCCGCTGTGTGTACAGACCCACTCCGATGAGGTTCTCGCTGGGCCGCCATCTTCTCAACTATGCTTCACTGTCAACCAATCCCGGGGGGTTGTCACGTGGGTCACAGTGACGCCCTGGGTTCTGGGAGGCTTTAACATCCTCAGGGCCACCCTGGCCTCAGTTCCTGGTGTGGGGGATCAGAATTGGCCACCCCAAAATGTGTCTCTTTGCCCTGGCTTGATTATTTTTAAGAACACAAGATGCTGAAAGAAACTTTGGCCTTCCCCCTAACTGCCTAAAAGAATTTAAGATAAAAGGCCTATCCCCAGGATGAGCCATCACCATAAATATTGGGTATTGGTAGACTGTGAGGGTCCTTGCTAAGCCCATCCTTATCAAAGTTCTGTTTACCAAACATTTGCTTTTCCGTTTCCATGTGAATTGCCTTCCTCCCCTTTGAAGTCCCAAACCACTACCCCCAACACCCTCCTTTGTCTTTAGCTGAAGATGCTATTTAAGATGACAACCTCTGCCAGATGGCTGAGTTAGTTACCCAGTTTTTCCTGGGTCTCTCCCATGTATACATGTTATAAAGCTTTGTTTGATTTTCTCCTGTTATTGTGTCTCGTGTCAGTTTAATTCATAGCCCAGCCAGAAGGACCCAGTGGGTAGAGGAATTCTCTTCCTCCCCTGCACTGGACATCCTCGTTCTCCATGACCTTGCCCCACCCCTCAGCCATGCACCCCCAGGGTCACACAACTGGTCCATGTGAAATCTTAAATTCTAGCTCCCCCCTCTCCAAACAGAACCTGCTTTTCTGACTTCACTCTCACTGTCTAATGCCTACCATATTCATTCCTCAGTGTTAGGAATTCCTCCCTTCCCTTGACTCGTTCATTTTCTCCCCCTTGAATAAATAATGGATCCCCCATCCCTATTGTAACCCAACCACGTGAGGCTCTGCAAAACTAAGTCCACAAATCATTGCCTCCACCCTCAGCTGAGCCCTCACCACTGTCCAGCAATTGTTCTATTTGTCCCTAGACTCCTCCCCCACCCCACCATGGCTTTTCCAAACCTTTGCCTCTTCCCTGTCCAATGCTCCAATTCTCCTTTTCCATAGAGAAGAATAAAGCCAACAAGTGGAATTCCCTCCATCTTCTCCCCACCCTCCATCATCTTTGACTTTTCCCATCCCTAAGTAACCCCTTCAGAAGAAGAGATGTCCTTCTTGCTGCCCCAAGATAAACTTCTTGCTTCCAGGCCTAGGTCAAACATCTCTGAAAATGTCTCTTGCTACCCCCAAGACAGAATTGTTGATCATTTCTCAGTGATCCCATGTTCATTGAACCAATATGTATTAAGTCCCTGCTATGTGCTAAGCCCAGTCCGAGGGCCACTAGACCAATACATCCCACCCAATCTTCAAGGAGCCCATAGTTGACCACTCTAATGTAACCAGATAAAATGATTAAAGCTTTCCCCTCCCCACCCACCGAAGGATTTAGCCTATGTGGTTTTGTACTCTCCCCACCATCTGACCAGGGTCCTTCCCTGCCAGTGCAGTTCTTTGGGGCATTTGTGATGGAGAATCTGAGAATGGACAGGACTGGGAGGTCACACACACACTACAGCTGGGTGACAGGAAGGAGGAGGAGGAAAAGCTCATCAGAAGACGGGGAATAGGGAGGGACTGGGGGAAGAGGTGCCGAAGACAACAGCACAGGGCACCTGTAGTGTGTGAAGGACATGGGATGGGAAAGGAAAGAGGAATTTTAAAAGTATACCTGCGGTCTTGGTATCCGTCCCTTTTGTGGTGTTTGAGAAATGCAAGTGAAGAACTTGAGTTATTCTGATATTATTTTGGATTGCTGGGCCATGTATTCTGAATGCAAACCACTCCGAGCCTGGCCAGCATTGGCCACTTTTTTCAAAGGGCAGTGCCCAGCACTGATGAGGACACTGGGAAGCAGCAGTCTCATACATTGCTAGTAGGTTTAAAAGTTGATGTAACCTTTTTGACAATTGGACATTATATGTCAAAAACCTTAAACAGCAACAACCTCTTTGACCCAGCAATTTCACACCTAGGAATGGATTTTAACGGAATAATCAAGGAGGTGTGCAAAGATTTACACCTTAAAGAGAAATTCCCTTTCAGCGCTTGTTTTCCTCAATGTGATTTTCCTTGGACTGACCCTTTCTTACCTTCCCAAGGGGTGAGAGACTCAGGCAAAGGGAGAAAGGTGTCATCTCAGGCTTGCCCGTAGCCCAGGCAGATAGAGGGCTCCACATGGTCCAGACTTGCAGAGCAGGAAACTTTGTGGAGTTCAGAGCAAAAGCCAATTAGTAATAGGCAATATGCATTCGCCCAGTGTACATATTATTTCTCTCTGGAAGCTGGTGCAAAGATGAGTGGTATGGTGCAATTAGGAATAGAGGGTAGTAAGGTTGGGGGGGGTATCTCATAGATTCCCAGATCCCAGCATACAGGTCTATCCAACCTGAGGCTTCATTAAAATGACTAATATTTGTGGAAGGTTGAAGAATCCTAGCCGCTTGATAAATTATGTTACATATATTCAAAGGAATACTACAGGGACGTTAAAAATCATGAGAACTATTGTTCAGACATGGAAAGATCTCCAACGTATACTAGCTGAGAAAAATAAAAGGCAAGGTGCAAAACTGTAAATGGACCATGATGCCATTTCTGCATGAAAACAACCTGTGTATGTTAATACATGCATGTAAAAAAAATCTGGAGGAATATACAAGTGAACTATCAGGACAGCTTATTTCTGGAAAGTGGAATTAGAGGAGATTTTCACGTGCAAATTGTAAATTTCTGTAATGTTCAAGTATTTTTGAAAAGGACTATATATGTGTCTAGTCAGATAAAAAATCAGCAAATTAGGGGCCGCCCGGTGGCAGCGGTTTAGTTCGCGCTTGGCAGCCCGGGGTTCGCGAGTTCGGATCCCGGGCGCCCGCCGACGAACTGCCTGTCAGCCATGCAGTGGCGGCGCCCCATATAAAGTGGAGGAAGATGGGCACGGATGTTAGCCCAGGGCCAGTCTTCCTCAGCAAAAAAAGGGGAGGATTGGCAACGGATGTTAGCTCAGGGCTGGTCTTCCTCACAAAAAAAAAAAAAAAAATCAGCAAATTAAAAACTTGTTGGAGAAGATAATCACAATATATTGGTTGAAAACCCAGGTATAGAACAGCAAGTTCTGTATAAACCTATATATGTGTTTGGGGGGCTGGGGAGAGATGTAGATATAAATTCATAGAGGAAAGACTGCAAATTTGGGGTGTTTCTTATATTACTTATATATTCTTTCTGGCCCTTTTAAAAAATGTTTTTAATTTGTGAACTATATTTGCAAAAGAGGGTACATAATATATATTAGTTTTCTAGGGCTGCTGTAACAAAACACTACAAACCTAGTGACCTAAACAACAGAAACTTATTGTCTTGTAGTTCTGGAGGCCAGAGGTCTGAGATCAAGGTGTTGCGGGGGTGCTCCCTCTGAAGGCGCTAGGGGAAGATCTGTTCCGGGCCTCTCTCCCAGCTCCTGGCAGTTCCTCGGGAGAAGAGCTCCAGTCTATACATGGCGTTCTCCCAGTATGCACATCTGTGTCCAAATTTCCTTGTTATAAGGACACCAATTATACTGGATTAGGGGCCCACCCCACTTCAGTGTGACCTCATCTTTACCAATTACCTCCACCATGACCCTATTTCCAAATAAGGTCACATTCTGAGGTACTGGGGGTTAGGACTTCAACACACAAACTTCTTGGGGACACAATTCAACCCACACCATAATGAATATGTTCTGTTTGTTTATTTTTTATTTTTTGCTGAGGAAGATTGGGCCTGAGCTAACATCTGTGCCCATCTTCCTCTATTTTGTATGTGGGTCACTGCCACAGCATGGCTTGATGAGTGGTGCCTCGGTCTGCACCTGGGATTCGAACCTATAAACCCTGGGCTGCCGAAGCGGAGCGCAGGAACTTAATCACTACACCATTGAGCCTGCCCCCAAATATGTCCTGTTTAAAGATGTATAATAAAATAAACACTAATGGAGTCACGGCCCAGCTTAAGAAATAAAAGAGATTTAAAAACAAATTTTTTAACTACAAGACTATCTCAAAATGTTAACGCTGGTGATTTTATTTTCCTCGTTTTTTTGTTTTTTTCCCCTAAATTTCAACAGTGAATGTGAGCTTCCCTTGTTAGCTAGAAATAACCACAGGTGAAGGAGGAGGTGTGAGCGCTGGGCCCCAGCCCACGTGCAACGCGCAGCAGGGGGATGCCTGAGTCCTCCGGCTCGGGCTCCAGCCTCTCCATTTGCCCAAGGGTCTGATTACTGGTTAGTTCCACCCAGGAGCACCTCCTCCAGGGGCCCTGATGCAATTGCCACAGCACTGCCCCCGGGAGAAGGAATCTGTGCTCCAGAGTGGGTCTGGCTTTTCTTTCAGGTGACTCGAGAGATTTCAAGTCCTGGGTGGAGCTGGGAGAGAAAATTCTCACAGGCACTGTCAAGGTCTGGCTCCTCTTGGACCCTCTGAACAGCCCCTCACTGGCCTGGGGCCTCTGAGGTTGCATGGATGCTGGGCTCAGCTGAGAAGGGTCCTGGTTGTACAGTTGCCCAAACAGGTGGTTCTCAAAGTGTGGCCCCTGCACCAACAGCATCAGCATCTTCAGGGAACTTGTTAGAGATGCAAATTCATGGGCTGCAGACCTACTGCATCAGAACTCTGGGGGTGGGGCCCAGCAGTCTGTTCCAACAAGTTCTCCAGGGATTTGGATGCACTCTGAAGTTTGAGAACCGCTTCCCAGACCATCGGGAAGGGATCCTGGAGGGCAAATCTTGTCATGCTCCTTCATTTTACAGAGGGGGAAACTGAGGCATTTTACAGTGAGGAGGACCTGGCTCAAGTGGCACAGACAATTAAGCGGCAGAGGTGAAACTGGAAGTTAGATTATCTATCTGCAGAGCCCTCCACTCTTTCTTCTGACTCAGGCAGACCTCCCAAGTCCGTCCTGATTCACTCTGTCACTGTCTGGAGGGTTACCGTGATGCCAGCCACCATCAGGACAGCACCCCCTCTGTGCCAGGCACCATGCTCACCTACAATGGCTTAATGAATCCTCACAACATCCAGTGAGGCTGGCAGGAGTGCTAACCCCATTTTACAGAGCAGAAAACTGAGGTGAGAGAAAGGTCACAGAGGTGACATTTGCCCAAAGGTCACAAAGGTCACACTTGCCCAAGGTCACAGAGCTAGAAAGGGCAGAGACAGAACTCAAACCAGCTTTCTCTGCTCCCAGAGCTCATGCTGTAGCTAACAGGACCACATCAAGGTTTGCAGAGATGGCCACCAGCCAGGGAGGGCTCCTCTCCAGCATCTACAATTTGGCTGAGAAACTGGAAGGGAGACAAAGCTTCCGGAGCAGGCAAAACAGTTGGCAAACAGCCAGTGCCCGAAAGCTACTGCCATTTACTCATAGGAAAGCCCCTTGTCTCTTAGTTTACACACACCTGTTCCAACCTGGGGGGGATAGAGCAGATTAGAAGCAGCCTACCAGGAGGGAGGTGCAGCAGACGTGGTTCTTGCCCACTGACCCCACCCCCATTTTCTCACTTTCTTTCAGTTATCCATGCCTCCCCCTCGCAGCGCAGGGGAAGGCTCCTGATGCTTTCCACAGCAGGGCACACACAGAACACCAAAATATGCTCACAGCCTCCTACAAGCAGTCTGGAGGGTATTGGGGATGTTAGGAAGTCTCGATGAAAATTTCCCGACACATTCTTCCTAATATATATTAGGATTAGAAACTATAGTATAAAGTATTAGGGAAGATATTAAAGCTCAGTTTTGTATAAAACTTCCAAATAAGACATTATGCTGGATAAGAGAAAACACACAAAAGGCCGTATACTGTGGGATTCCATCCACATGACAGTTTGGAAAAAGCAAAACCATAGGCACAGAAAGCAGATCAGTGGTTTCCAGGGGCTGGGGGGAGGAGAGAGGTGCCTGCGCAGTGGCACAGGTGAACCTTTCAGGGAGATGCATGTATTCCCCATCTTCATGTAGTGGTGGTGACATGACGGCTTACTTTTGTCAAAAATCATCACAGTAAATTTTACTGTATGTAGATTGAGCAGCAGTTCCCAAACCTGTCAGCTGCTCAGAATCACCTGGGGTGGTTTTTTCACAAACAGTCGGGCCTCACCCACAAGCTACTGAATCAGAACCTCGTGCGGGGCGTTCAGAGGGGGCGGGAACCTGCATTTTAACAAGCTCCCCAGGTAACCGGTGGTGGAGGGTGTGCTTTGGGGCCAGGACTTCTGGATCAGGAAAGGAGATTCTGAGCTTCTATCTCCAGCCCAGACCTGAACCCTGAATCCCAAACTCATGGATCCAACCACTACCTGGCTTCCGCGCCTGATCTCAAATTTAGTGCGTCTAAAGCTGACCTCCTGGGGCTGGCCTGTGGCGCAGCGGTTTAGTCCGCGCTTGGCAGCCCGGGGTTCGCAGGTTCGGATCCTGGGTGCCCGCCGATGCACTGCTCGTCGGCCATGCCGTGGCGGCGTCCCATATAAAGTGGAGGAAGATGGGCACGGATGTTAGCCCAGGGCCAGTCTTCCTCAGCAAAAAAGAGGAGGATTGGCGACGGATGTTAGCTCAGGGCTGGTCTTCCTCACACAAAAAAAATAAATAAATAAAGCTGACCTCCTGACCTGCCCCCAAACCAGCCCCACCCGTGTTCTTCTTCAATTCAGTTAATGGCAGTTCCATTCATCCAGTAATTTGGGTCAAAAACTTCGACATCATCCTCAATTCCTCTCCTCTCTCTCTCATTTGTTGTCGTCTAGTGTTTATTTTCTGATCATAAACTTAACTCTTCAGTTCAGCTAGGCTTGAGGGAGAGAACGAAAACGTGGAACCCAAAGAACCACAGCCAGAGCACGAAGATGATAGGATGTGTGAGCAGGTAGGGGTGAGGGGTGCTCTCCTGAGCTGTGGAAGGAATCGTCTGGCGGTTAAAATAAAACACGAGTCAAATTTACTAGAGTTGTCCACAGACAGCAGTGGTCATCTTCCTGCTGGTCTTGTCATTCTTGGACCCAAAGGGCCCCATGGCTTCCACGATAGTCATGCCCTTTTCACCTTGCCAAAGACCACATGCCTGTCACCCAGCCACTCAGTCTTGGCAGTGCAGATGAAAAGCCGGGAACCGCTTGTGCTGGGTCCAGCATTGGCCATGGACAAGGTGCCAGGACCCGTGTGCTTCCAGATGAAATTCTCATCATCAAATTTCTCCCTGGAGGTGGACTTGCCACCAGCGCCATTATGCTGTGTGAAGTCACCACCCTGGCACATAAATCCTGGAACAATTCTGTGAAAGCAGGAAACTTCATAACCAAATCCTTTCCCCCCAGTGCTCAGACCACGAAAGTTTTCTGCTGTCTTTGGAACTTTGTCTACAAAGAGCTTGAAGGAGACTTGGCGGAAGGGCTCGCTGTTGATGTTGAAGAATACTGTGGGGTCGACCATCACTAGGCAGCGCAGGGTGGCTCCGGGAGGAGGCATCATCCTCGTTGTCTGCAAGGCCTCCTCTCCTTTTGAAATTCTGTCGGCTCTACCTTCTCCCCGCCCCCGGTACTGCAACACTCTGGTCTGAGGCTTCTTTGTGTCTCACCTGGATTGTTACATGGGTTCCTAACCGGTCTCCCTATCTCTACCCTGGACCCACCTACAGTTCATTCTCAGTACAGTAGCCAGGTGATCATGTTAAATATGTTAGATCTTGTCATTTCTCTGCCTCAAACCCTCCAAGGGCTCCTTATCTCAGAGTAAAAGCCAAAATGGCCTCCAGGCCTTCCCTGCTCTGGCCCTGACCTGGCTCCTCCTGGCTCCAGCCACACTGGCCTCCTTGCTGTCTTTTGAACCCACCAGTCCTGCTCCTGCCTCAGGACCTTTGCATGTACTGCTCCCTTGGCCTGGAACGTTCTCCCTCCAGATATCCCCATAGTTTGCCCCTCACCTCCTTCAAGTCTTTGTCGGACATTAACTTCTCAGATGGTACTTGATATCTCCCCCTCCTTTTGCTCTGTAGCACTTATCACCCTCTAATATTTACTTTTTTGTTTCTTTCTCCCTCACTAGAATGTCAGCTCCATGAGGTCAGGGATTTTTTTTCAGTTATATTTACGGCTGTATCCCTGGTGCCTAAAGCTGGCCCATAGGAGGTGCTCAATAAATGTTCATTTTAACCAGTGAAGGAGACACATGAAGCCTGGAGAGGAGAAGGGACTTGCTCAAGGTCATAGCCATCCCGAATCAATGGCTTTCACTTTCAGAACAAAGCACCAATCCCACAGCTCTGACCCAGAGTCCTTCTTACAGCCATGCCAGGGCCTGGAACCAAAGCTGGACCTGCTGGACCTCATCCCCAGGACGAACGAGGGATGGCCCAGCCTCAGGCGGTGCCTGTCCGACTTGCCGGGCCCCAGGTGTTTACACGACCAAGGGGCTGCCATGGAGAGGGGCTCCTCTGAAGAAGGAAACTTGAGATGCCGGTGCCTCGGTCCTGTGCTGGTGGAGGCCGAGGCAGCCACGGCCGAGGCAAGGAGCTGCCTCCCCACCCCTCCAGCTCCCTGAGTGCACACACTGGAGACAGTTGCTGGGCCCAGAAGGCTGACCCTCTCGGGGCTGGGGCAGGAAGGCCAGCAGTTCCCAAGCAGAAGAGCAGAAGACGTGGAGCTGCTGCAGGCAGCCCACAGGCCAGGGGCCGATGCCAAGTGCCCAGGCTCCCTTCCCCCTTGTCGCCCCACACCAGCAGAGGGCGCCCTGGCCCACAAGGCCCAGGTTCTGCCACCTTACGCCCTCTGGCAGCCACACTGGTTAGGGCCTGAGGGGAACCCCGGATCTCTGCCAGCCACTTCCAGGGGAGGGGTTCCAGCTGCACGGGTGAAGATCCAAAGGCGGGGAGGCATCAGTAGCCCTGGGTCTGGCCTGGGCCCACTCTGACCAGCCAAGTGAGACTGGTGATGACCATGACAGCCCCAATGGGTGAGCACTCACTGCGGGCTGGGCTCCAGGCTAGGCCACTTTATACCCACCCAGCCCATGAAATACTTCTCTTCCACCTCCACTTTACCCCCAAGTAGACTAAGACGCAGGGAGGAATGGCACCCACCCAAGATCACCCAGCAAGGAGATGATGCCAGGTCGGCCTGACTCCTCCTCCAGGCTGCCCTCCTGTCTCTCCACCTGCTCATCCACCTCCCAGACCTCGTGACACGCAAAAAGGCGCAGCCATGAGTTAAAAAGTATAAAGTGCAAATACCAGCCAGCTTTTATTGAGGGCCTACTGTGTGCTGGGCACCAGGTCTGCAAGGGTCCTCCTCCCACCTCCCTGCACTTCCCACTGGCCAGAGAAGAACGTGGGCCCAGGTGAGACCCAGGTGTCGAGCTGGGGAGGGGGCTGAGGTGGAGGTAGAAGGGGGCAGAGGGGCCCCAGCAGCTGGGTCCTCAGGGAGGGCAAGGCTCATGTCTGCTCAGCTTGAAACTGAAGGCTGGGGAGCCCCCTCCTTCCCTCCACCCCAGGCCCTGAGTCAGGCCGGGCAGGGTAAGAGGGCCTGCGAGCCCCGCCCTTTCGCTATGGGACCTTCAGGGAAGGGGACCCATCTCTGAGTGGTTTCTCCTGATGTAAGACATCCAGAGGGCAGAGTGGCCACGCCTGAGGTGGCGGCCAGGTCTCTACTGGGTCTGTGGCTCCTGGTGGCAGCCTCTGCCAGCGATCTCCACCTCTGCCCCCAGACAGCTGCAGCCTGCTCCTGAGCCCTCCTCTGCAGTCACCACCTGGAACTGGTGGGAGAGGAGAGGCAAGAGGCGAGAAACAGAAAGAACTACACTCAGACAGTGAAAGGCAGAGACGGAAACAGACACAGAGACAGTGAGAGGGACAGAGGCAGGCAGAGAGAGAGAAAGAGCTAGAGGCAGACAGAGAAATGCAGAGATGGAGAGGGAGAGAGAAGACAGGCTGAGACCCAGAGAGTGAGCCATAGGAGGGAGAGAAAACCGAGGTCCCAGCCCACCTTCACCTAGAGCTCGTCCCGGGGGTGGGGATGGAGGCTGTGCCCACTGCTGCCCGCCAGGTCCAGGCGGGGGTCACGCAGGGTCTTGTGAGAGCCACTCCAGCTGATGAGGCGGCCGCTGTCATCATCCCAGGGTGAGGACGTCTCCGTGTCGCTGAGCCACTCGGAGTCCCCCGCATAGTGGGTGGGGGCAGTGAGCAGGGGCCGGGCCGAGAAGGCCCGCAGGTCCCGCGGCCAGAAGTGTGCCTTGTACTGCTCGCTGTGAGGCAGGAGGATGGCCCAGGGGGTTCAGGGGGGCTGAGGGGGCCCTCCACCCCGACTGCACACCTGTCTGGAGCCGGGCGCCTCACCTGCTAGAAGTACCTCACTGCCCTCCCCATCTAGACCTCACAAAGAACATGAGAGGCAGGATTTCTCTTATCCCCATTTTCCAGATAGGGAAACTGAGGCTCAGAACAGGGAAGTCACTTGACTGAAACCCACACGGGCAGCACAGAATTCACACGTAGGTTGGTCTGACTCCAGGGCTAAGCTGGGCTACTCCTTGGTGGCCCAGAAGAAGTGACTCAGTCCTGCCAGCCTCCGCCTCCCCACCTGCCCAGCGAGAGGACTTACTACTTGCTGAGATGGGCTCCGGAGAGGAAGCCCCTGCCCGCCCGCCCCATCTGGGACTCACTTGGGGTGCTGGTCAAACATGATGGGCAGGAACTCGTCCACAGGCAGCATTCGGCGCAGGGGCTGGGGGGCCAGTAGCTTGCGGGCGCCAGCCAGGCTCAGGACGTATGCCAGTGTCCAGTAGGAGTACCCGGCCACCACCAGGTGTGGCAGCCCCTCCACGGCCGCCTCTTCCTCAGGGTTCACCTGCTTCCGGCCGAGGTAGCTGTAGGGACACCAAGGGTCCCAGGAGTCACTGTAGGTCCTGGGGTGCCACGGGACCCCTCCCCCGACCCCATCCCTCAGGCCAGGCTTGGGGGGAGGGCTGGCCAGGGCTCCGAGCAGGAGGAGGCAGCCTCCCAGAGGCCCGCCCCTCTCTCATGCCCCTGGGGGCGCAGGCTGCTTACATCAGGTCCCACGGAAGTTTCTCTGCCTCCACCTCCTCCATCAGCTGCCCCAGCCGCCCCCTGAAGTTGCTCTCAAAGCGCACGTCATCCTCAAACACCACGACCCGGGCCAGGCCCCTGGCCACCACCTGTGGTGCACGGGGTGATGGCTCTTTAAACTCGGGCTGCCCCCTTCCACCCAGCTAACACCGACAGACTCTCCCCAGCCTCAGTTATACACCAAATGCACAGCCCCAGCCACGTCACTCAGCTGCTCCAAAGCCTGCTGGGGATCCCACTGCCTGGGGGCTGAAATCCCAGCGCCTCACTCTGGCATTCAACGCCCTCTGGGACCTCAGGAGGCAGGACACGCGGTGTCCCTGTGCCGCAGTAAGGAGATGGCAATGCGGGGAGGTGAAACCCCTTGTCCAAGGACACACAGCCAGGAGGTGGCAGGACTGGGCTCTGACCCTGCATCTGCTGGACTCCAGGGCCTGGCTCCCCACTTCGGCCTCCCGAACTTCCCTAAAGGAAGCGGGGCTGGGCGGGGGTGAGGGAAGACCCCAGCCCCCAACATCTCTAAGAAAAGGTACTTTCTGTAACCTTTGGAAATGTGAAAAGATCATGAAATCAGCTCAGTAAATGGTGAAATGTACGTCATCCTTCGACCTATTCGGAGACAGTAGAAAAACAGAAAAAAAAAAAAAAACAGAAATATAAGCTCACTCGTACATATTTTGGCCACAAAAGAAAATACAGACAAGGAGTGAGTCTGTGCACCCCTCCTGGAGGGGGTGCCCTCGGAGGGACCGGCGCTCACACCCCAGCCCCGGGCTGAGGCCTCCCTGCCGAGTGCTGAGCAGGCCTTTCTTCCTCCCACTCCTGAACACACCCAACTCCTCCCTGCCTCAGGGCCTGGGCCCCACTGTTCTCTGCCTAGAAGGCTCTTCCCTCCCCTGGATGGTGTGGCCCACCCTGACCCCACACCAAGCCAGGAGTCCAGGCCAGCCCACACCCTAGAACAGCCTGTATATCTCCCCTCCATGGCAAGCTTGGCTCTTTCTTGAGCTGCATTTTCCTTTTCACCTCTGTATGCTCAGAGCAGAACACCGCCTGGCGCACAGTAGGCGCTCAGTAGAGATTGGAGGATGAAGAAGGTACAGGGTTGAACACAGGTTTAAAGCTGCTGGCAGGTCTGTGTTCACGTGTTCATTCCACCGTTGGTTCCCTGGAGCACTGGGCACAGAGCAGTGAGTAGGGTGGCCCCTGCTCTCCCTGAGGACATGCGCCGAGGGGCCGGGTCCTCACCTCCTCCCAGATGGAGTAGTGGCTGAGGAAGCAGCCCACCTCGCCCTTGGTCAGCGTGCGGCCCGAGTAGGGGTCCTGGTAGCCAGGGAGCAGGTCCACGCCGAGGCTCCTCAGGATACTGCTGTTGAGTGTCCTGAGGGAGACGGGTGTAACGGGGTGAGGGGTGCCCGCCAGGGCCCCATCCAGGAGGCCTGGCCTGTGCATGTTGGGGACAGTCACACTGGAATCCGGTTCGAAGGAGGTTTCAGCCTTGTTACTGCTTCGTGTGGCTTGAAGCCATCGGTGACTGAACCTGGGGAGCCGCTGCGGAGTGACCCTCAGGGGAGGGGCAGCAGCACGGGGAGGCGGCAGTGGCCTGAGAAGGATGCACCCCAGGATGAATGTGAGGACATGGCAGGTACTTCTTGGGCAGAGGCCCAAGCAAAAAACAGACATCCCATGGCTGGTGGCATACGCAGCAAAGAGCAGCAGGCAAGTGGAGCTGTGTGAGTGCTGGTTCCCCAGGGAACAGGACTGGCCTGCTCCCACCCCCACACACCAGGGACCTAAGTCCAGGACAGAGAAGAAGAACCCTGATCATAATAACGACGCCTAAGCTTTGGAATCCTTACTACGTGTCAGACCCTTACCAACCCCTGAGAGGAAGGCAGTTTTTTCCATTTACACAGTCGGGCTGAGAGGTGGGTGTAATGTGCAGGGGTCACACAGCTGGTAAGTGGCAGAGCCAGAACCCAGCCCAGGAGCTCCAGATCGTGGGTCTTAACCATTGCACTCTCCTCCCCCATCTTGTCCTGTCTCTGTCTGCCCTGGGACTCCTGAGACAGAATTACTCAGGCCCTGTTTGAATACTTCCTGGGACAGGAAACTCACTCAATTCATTCGTCTGCTTTTCCCACTCCCAGGGAGTTCTTATGGACCCCAGGGAGCCTCACCGGCCATCCACAGCGTCCACCACCCGCCCGGAGATCTCCATCTCCCAGAGCGAGCTCAGCATGCGCTCCCGGCGGTCAGGCCGGCGGGCTAGGCTGATGACAAAGACCTGGAGGAGGCAGGAGAGTGGGCGCAGGGGGAGTGGGTATGGGGCGGGGTGGGCACAGAGGGAGTGGGTGCAGAGGAGTGGGCACGGGGGAGTGGGTGCAGGGGGGGTGGGCACAGAGGGAGTGGGTGCGGGGGAGTGGGTGCAGTGGGGGTGGGCACAGGGGAGTGGGCACAAAGGGAGTGGGTGCAGGGGAGTGGGCATGGGGGAGTGGGTGCAGGGGGGTGGGCACAGAGGGAGTGGGTGCGGGGGAGTAGGCGAAGGGGGGGTGGGTGCAGGGGAGTGGGCGCAGGGGGAGTGGGTACGGGGGGGTGGGCACAGAGGGAGTGGGTGCGGGGGAGTGGGTGCAGTGGGGGTGGGCACAGGGGAGTGGGCACAAAGGGAGTGGGCACAGGAGAGTGGGTACAGGGGGGGTGGGCACAGGGGAGTGGGCACAGAGGGAGTGGGTGCAGGGGAGTGGGTACACGGGAATGGGTGCAGGGGAGTGGGCAGAGGAGAGTGGATGCAGGGGAGTGGGCACAGGGGAGTGGGCACAGAGGGAGTGGGTGCAGGGGAGTGGGCACAGGAGAGTGGGCGCAGGGGGAGTGAGTGCAGGGGAGTGGGTACATGGGGAGGGGAGAGCCCACCCACCTCCTGGCCCCAACTCTGCATACTGGGGGGACTTACCTCATCAAACCCCATCTTGCTGGGCCTCTTTGGGGGCTGGGACACATGAGCTGAGGCCCACATGGGGGGCCCATCCACTGCAGAGGAAAGCACCCCCTAAATGTGAGTCCCTACTGGCTCTTGTCGGGGGCGACCCTAGAGTCCTAGTGCCCCTCGGCAGAATGCCCAGCAGGAAGGGCCCTCTGAGATCACCAAATCCACCTGCCTCCAAGTAGAGATGGGGAGACTGAGGCCCAGCGGGGAAAGGGACTTGCCCGGAGTGGGGGAGCGAGCTAGGGTGAGGCTGGGACCCAGCCCACTGCCCAGTCAGGTCTGGGGCCTGGGAGAAGGGGCACATGGGGAGGGGGTGCAGGGAGCAGGGGCAGCAGGTGGACGCACTGGCTCCCAGCCCTCACCTAGTGCTTCCAAGATCAGGTGGATGAAGTTGACCCTTTCATCCTCCAGCCCCTGGTGGGCTTTCACGGCCACGTTCATATACCCGTAGCGGTGCTCGTTGCACACGTGGACCGAGACCCCTGTGCAGGGAGGCCGAGTGAGTGCTGGAGTGGGGGCAGGGCTCTCAGAACCCAGCTGAGAAGTCCTAGGCCCAGTCCTGCCAGTGACCCGGTGCGTGAGTCCTCTCTCGGACTCAGTGTCCCCACCTGTGGGACTGGAGGGAGGAAGGGCTTGGCTCAAACAATATCCAGGAGACCTTTCTGCTGAGGTGGTTTGTTCACTCAACAGATGTGTCAGAGCACCAGCTGGGTGCCAGGGTGAGGGTGGTGAGCAAGACAGACAGAGTCCCCGCCCTTGGGGATCGAGGTGAGGAAGGAGCAGGCAAACTCCCACCTGACCACAGCCATACGATGCCACTGGGCATGGCTCCACCCTCTAAATCTCTCCCACCTCTGCCCATCCACCCCCACACACCTGGATCCAGCACCACCACCTCTGGCCCAGATCCTTACACTTAACCCCACACCCTCTCCTGCCCCCTCCATGCTGTCCTCCACTGGCAACCAGAGTGACCTTTTTAATTTCATCAATATTTGTCACTTTTATTATAATTATTTATTTACTCTTTATCTTCTATAGACTGTGAACTCCTCAGGGGCAGGGACGTGGTATCTATTGAAAAGTTAACCCCATGCCCAGCATGCCTGCCTTTCCTGCCTCGGCCTGCACCATGCCTCCTTGCTTACTGTGCTCCAGCCACCTGCCTGCTTGTGTTCCCTGCCACCACAGGGCCCTTGCACCTGCTGGTCTCATTGCCTGAAATTCTCTTTCCAGCTGTTTGCCTTGTTAGTGTCTGCCCATACTTTTTAATTTTTTTGTTCTTCACTCATCTTTTTATTTTGAAAATGTTTCAAACCTCCAGAGGTTGCAAAACTATTACAACAAACTCCCCCATACCCTTCATCTAGGTCAGGGGTCAGCACATTTCCTGCTCTAAAACTGTTTTGTTAATAAAGTTTTATTGGCACACAGCCCCCACCCACCATTTACATGTATACTCCAGGCGGCTTTCGCTACAACTTGTCTGCCCATACTTTAGATTTTAGCCCCAAAGTTCACATCCTCCAGGAAGTCTTCTCTGACCAGGTCAATGCCAGCCTAAGCTTCCAGAACACCTATAACCTAGAAGTTCTCCTTCCTGTCACAGTTGTGATTGGACATCGACTTGTGTGATCCTTTGACTGGACTGGAGATTCCAGGAGAGCAGGGACTGCCAGATTTTACCACACTTTCTCCCCGGTGCCTGGCACATGGTTAGTGCTCCATAAATATTTGCCTGATGCAGGAATATATGAAAGTCCCATGATGGGGACGGACAGAAGGACATCTAACCTACTGGGGCAGTGGGCTCAAGAAAGGCTACAACCTGAAGGACAAAAAGGAGTTAACAAGATCAATTGCAGAGTGGGGAAGAGCATGCAAAGCAGAGGGAACAGCACATGCAAAGGCCTAGAGGCCTCCAAAGAATGCTCAGAGAGAGCTAATCCTCACCAGCAGCCTGACAGGCGTAGGCAAAGACGATGATGTCATCGAAGGGCCAGGTATAGTTGGGATGAGGTGGGTAGAAGGCGAGCTGGGCTGCCCCCTCAGCCCGCAGGGATATCAGGAAGGTGGAATGGACCATGGGGACACGGAAGCAGCCCTGGCGCTGGCGGTTCTTTGTGGGGAAGTACTCGGCTGTGCGGCGATAGTAGCCCTGGGGAAGGGGGTTGCTCTGGCTGTGAGAGGGCCCCTCCATCCCCAGAACACTGCTCCCCTGCCATGGCCCACAGACCCGAGGCCTTTGGGCTCTCTGCTCTCCATGTCCCTCCTCCTAGGTCCTCAAGCCTCCTGAGGCCACATCCCTGGCCTTACCTGGGGGGTGATCCCGCACCAGAAATTGGAGTAGTAGGTCTGGGAGTCCAGCATTGGGGCCACCACGGGCAGCCCCTTCTCTATCAGAAGCCTCAGTGTCTGGTTGTTGGTCAGAATGTTGTCTGTATCTGCAAACTTTAGGGACGGGGATGTCATGGGCTCCAGCCTTGTCTGGGCTGCAGCCCCCAGAGGATTCATTGAGTGAGATCCCTCCCGACTGCCAGAGACCCAGCCTGGCTCCCAGGATCCAACGGAGTTCCCTTAGAGGTCTAACCTACAAACAGGTAGATCTGTTTCTGGACCAAAGATCTCATCTGGGGCACTGGCTCAGGGATTGGGTCCGGAGATTAGACCTGAGCTGCTGATCTAAGAACTTTACCCGAGATCTGACTTAGGGAGTAGATCAAAGGTCTACTTTGAGCTCTAGTCCAGGGAACTAGGCTCAGTTTATACTCTGGGCTCTAACCCAGGAATCTAGGATCAGTATATACCCTGGGGTCTGTCTCAGGGATCCAGGCTTAGTACCTAGTCTGAGCTCAAGCATAGATATCCAAGCTCAACATCTGGTCTGGGTTCTGACCCAGGTTGCTAGCTGAAGGATCCAGCCTACAGGTGGTTATCACACCAAGATTTGTATCAGGGACAGATACCACCACCTGTGGGAAGCCCAATCCTAGGCTAGGCTTTCTTACCAGGATATAGTCAGCCCCCCAGTCCCTGGCAAAGGTCAGGGCTTCCTGCTTCAACTCCATCAGAAACTGGTGCCTTTCTTTAGTCCAGTGCTTGGGACCCTCTTCATCTGGGTAGGACCTGAGAGGGTAAAGAGATGAGATGTTCTCATAGGGTAGGGGCATGTGGTCTCCTCCATGGAAGGCAGTGGACAGGGCCCTGGCCTGGACGCTGAGGCTCAAGGCTGTCCCTTTCCTCTCCAGGTTGCAACTGTTGCCCATCTTCCCCAGGACCTTTCCCCTCTGATCACCACCTGGACTCCCCTTCGGGCCTCCAGACAACGGCTGCATAGTCATCGCCCACAGCGGCCAGCCACTCCTGCAGCATTTCCATGGTGTTATCCATGTTGTGGTCCGTGGCACACCTGGAGACACAGGAGAAAGAAGGGTGAGGGGGAGCAGCCGCAGAAGGACCAAACCCCGAGGCAGCCTTGACCCCCAGAGCACCAACTCCTGCGAGGCTGGCCTCTGCTGGGAGCAGTGGAGGTAGGTGTGCTACAGAGGAGGGGCTAAAGGCAGGCAGACAGGTCCCAATCACAGGTCTGAGATCCACTGTGTGACCTCAGGCAAGTCTCCTCCCTCTCTGGGCTTCACTTTCTCCCCCTGTAACTATAGCTGTTCTGCTGAGCTCATGGAGATAACAGAATGCAAATGCATTTTGAAAGGTGAAAAGTACCTCAACTTTGAGGAACATTCTCTGGTTACCTTCCTTTCTTGCTGGGTAAACACAGGTCAGCCCCTTCCCCTCTCTGAGTCAGGACTGAACAGAAGAGAGGCTGCTTCCCTCTGCCTGAAAGTTGTAATAAGGACCAAACCACACTCTGAACGTCCCTGAGAAGTGCTAATGGGTCCAAGCGCCACTGCCAGAGAGCACAGCCTCTCCTCTCCTGCGGAAGGGATTCCCATGATGGAGAGGGGTGCAGGGGGCTTAACCAAGAGACCAGGTTTTAGGTGATCCTGCCCCTTTAAGCCAATTCCCCAGAAGTGAAGACTAACTACGTGTCAAGTCTTGTAGGGGTGGGAACTAACTAACTCTCAAACTGTGGTAATTGTGGGCGGCCTCCCCAGGCCATGGCTCCACCCCAAGCCCAACTTTGGTGTGTTGTGGGGGGTAGTCTGTCATTTCTCTCAGTTTATCCCCAACCTCAGCTTAGGACTCCTCCCTGTTCTGGCTTCCACAGACTGTGGCCTCTGATTCCAGTGCCCGGCGGGGATGCCTGTGGGGAGACTCCAGGGACGGGGCGCTACCATCAGCTGGCAGGACCCAGCCCCTCTACTGAGAGAGGCTGGAACCAGCCCAGCAGGAGGAGAAGGTGGTCCGACTCCCCTGCAGGGCAGGATGGAGCCCAGGGCTGAGGGCACCCTCACCCACTCCCCAGGAACACCCAGTCCTGCTGATGTCTGCCACGTTGGGCCCCAGGGGACGCCAGCTGCTCCTGTCTGCTCCACTCTAAGTCAAGCCAACCACAGGGCCCACTGGGTTGAGTTGGGGCTCTGAGAGCTAGAGCACGAGGGGCTGGGCCCAACTTACAGCCAGAAGAGGTCCCAGAAGAGGAGTAGAAGCCGGAATGAGGAATGGGTGTCCCTGGGTCAACCTAAGGCCTCAGAGGTCAGTCTGCAGGGTCAGGGGATAGGGGGTCCCGTCCGGGGGCTGTGGAGGGTCTGTCTGCGAGGGGAGGGGACTGTCTGGGTGGTGTCTGGGCAGGGAGCCGATGGGCTATCTGGGGCGGGGGCTGCCTGTGGGGCTGGGGGCAGATGCCCAGCGGGTGTCAATGCCCGGGTCTCTCTCACCAGAGGGCCAGCCTGGCCCGGGGGTAGTCCAGCCGCTCCAGTGCGCCCAGGTAGTGGGGCAGTGAGTGCTCGGCATTGCGGGCCAGGATGGCAAGGACCACGGCGGGCAGCGGTGGCTCCGCGACGCCCGCAGCCTCGAGCGGCGGCCCCAGCAGGAGCAGCAGCTGGAGCAGCGGGGCGGTCGGGGCAGCGCGCATGGCGGGCGCTCGGGCGGCGGCGGAGGCCCCCCGGGCTCCGGGCCGGGCGGAGGGGAGTGGGCGGGGCGGCCGAGCCGGGGCGGGGCCTGGGGGCGGGGCGGGGCCGTGGCCGGCCCGGAGGTGGGTAGGGGAGCGTACCCCCCAAAAAGTGGGCGCCCACTCCCTACCCCTATTCGTGGATTCTCAAGTGTCCTCTCCTGGGCCCCCTGGCGGAGGGCCGGGGCCCAGAGACCCTCCCCAGACGCGGCCCCCTCCCCGCTGCACGCCGGAGGGGGGCCGGGGGGAGAGGGGAGGGTCTGGGGTGACGGCATCCGAGCCGCCCCGGCGTCAGAGAACGCTGGACTCCGAGTCCCCAAGCGTTCAACCCCCGGAATCCGGCTTCACTGAGCGCCCGACGGCCCTGCCTCGGGATTCCCTGGCCATCCATCCGACTCTCGGACCTTAGCCGCAGACCCCGCGGAGCTGGACCGACCGGCCGCGGCCCTTCCCGGGTTCCCCGGCCCCGCCCCTCCTCCGCCCCCGGGCGCCCTCTGGCGGGCCCGCACGGAACTGCGCAGACCAGCGAGGCCGCGCGTGGGCCTGAGAGCAAGACGGGCTTGCGGGGCGGGGAGGGGGTCCCCCTGACCTGGGTGCGCCATCCCGCCGCGGTTCGAGCCTGGCATCCCCTGCGTGTCATCGTCCTCGCCTCTGACGCCAGCACTGGCAGTGTTCCTCCGGCCCTTTAGGAGAGCAAAGCCCATATTAGACTGTAGAACGAGGGGGCACCGCACAGCCCTCACGGTGACCCAGCCCCACTCCAAAGCAGGGGATACAGCCCTCACTGGGGCAGAGTCGGGGTCCTGAGGCCCCTGCTGAGATGGAAAGGGGTCTCCAGCCTCTTAGGAGAGGGCAGGAAAGGGGAGGCACCTGGAGGTAGTGGTGGGTTCTAGCTCGTATCTGCCACTGATCTCAGGCAGTCCAATTTCCCTGAGCCTCAGGTCCTCCTGGGTAAAATCAGGCTGATAACGCCACCTACCTAGGAGAAACTGCAAAGATTTCTTGAGATAATGAATGCACTTGAATTACGTGCATGGAGCCCAGGACCCAGGAAGAGTTCCTGGGGCAGGAAGACAGGACTGGAGAAGCCAGGCTCCCCTTCCAGTCACCCCCAACCCTCGGGGAACCTACTTTCCTGTGGCACCTTTGGGTCTCTCTTCAGCCTCTTCCTAGGGTCAGGAAGGGGCGCTACACCTGTGCACACTATCTCCACTGAGAGGGGAGGGGTGGGGGCCCAGCAAGGAATGGACTTGCCTAGTGATGGGGCAGCATGTGGGGGCATCGAACCCCATAGTCCTGGTCTCCAGCCCGGCTCCAAAGCCACCACCAGGCCCCAGTCAAAGCTCCTAGGTGGGGCCGCTTCCCAGCCAGTGGCCCTGCAGTGGAAGGCCTGAGGCCCCATGGAAGCACCCTACAAGAGGCCCTTCTCTAGCATGGTAGCCTCTGGACAGAAGGCACTCCCAACCCCAGAAAGGGGTTCCCTTTCAGAAGCAAAGCAGTGTCCCCCACCTCACCCATCCCAGAGTCATCCCAGAGCCTCTGCCCATCCTACTGGTCAGAGGGCTTCCAGAGTCTTCCCTTGCCTCAAGTCCTCCTCCTCCTCTCGATGCATTCACCCCTCCCATCTTCACCTCCTTCCCTCCCGAATGCACCCAGTGGTCCAGCTGTCACTGTCTCCCTTGCCCCAGGGTTCTTCTATCATCCCTGCCTGGAAAAATCCTATAACCATCTTGCTTTGGGGCAGGTTGGGGCTACTGCAAACTCATGATCTCTCCCTTCAACTGGACTCTCACCGAGCCCAACAGTCCAGTTCCCCTCTGCTCCTGCGCCCTTTCCTCGGTGGCACTTCACATGCCCACAGCCTCCTGAAGCCCCCACTCTATTCCCCCTCCCCCCAGCAAGGATCTCCCTGCTACTTTTTGGAGAAAAGAGAAGCCATCACCTGGGAACTCTCTTTTCCAGCCTCCAAACCTTCCACCCCCTGCCCTCAAGCGGCCTCTGCTCCCACCACCTGGTACAGTGGAAGAGACACACCCCCTCAGGCCAGAACTACCCTGGGCCATCCTGAACTGCCAAACTACCTGTCTTCTGGAACCTTTCTTTGACATTCCAAAGGACTTAAGTCTCCCTCAACTTAAAATATGAAAACACCTAGCCACCTGCAGGCCCCCAGCTGCAGCTCTCTCTCTCTCCCTCCAAACCTCTTGAAAGGCACATCTGCACTTTGCTTCCTCACCTCCCTTCATGGCTTGACACGCGCCAAGGCTGCTCCAGTCAAACTGCTCCTGCCAAGACCAGCGTCCTCCTGGCCACTCCCCCCAGTGGACACCTCCTTCTCATCCAAGAGGGCTCTCCTCAGCAGCTGACCACACAGACACTCCCTCTTTCTGGAAAACTGACATGTGTCTCAACTGTGCACCTAGACCCAAATTCTATTTGTCCAAAACAGAAGCCCAATCTTTCCCCCAAACCTGCTCCCCCTATGGTGCCCTTACTCGGAACGGCACCTCTGCCCACCCAGTCCCACAAGCTGGAGACCTGGGTGTTGCTGATAACATGTCACTCTCTCTCAGCCCACTCCATCACCTCATCCTGGCAAGGCCACCTCACCATCTCCTGCGCGTGGCTGCCTTTCCTTCTGCACTGCCACTTGCCTGGCTCAGGGCATCAGCACCACTCACCTGGGCCACTGCACCTCCCAGCCCCGCTCCCACAAGGCTTTCTCCCTAGAAACCATCCTGCACTCAGTGCCCCTCTCTAAAATGCCTGATGTTAACATGCTCGGGGGCTGCCCGGTGCCCTCAGTATAGAGCTCAAACCCCTCAAGGGGCAATGAGGCCCTGCATGGCCTGCCTGATGCTTCTGCAATTCTCTGACCTCCCCTCTCTCCCATCTCCTGCTCTAGCCAAATTGGACTATGTACAGTTTCCAGAACACTCCATGCTTTAGGACCTTCCCACATTCTTTTTTTTTGTTCCTCTGCTTGAACGGGTCTTTCTCCTCCTGGACAAATCCTACAGGCCCTCCAGTCTCAGCTTGAACTTCCTTCCTGTGGAAAGCCTTCCCGATATCACGTCTGGGGACCACCCCTTACATGGCATCCTATATAACCCCATTCATTCAGCAAATATTTATTGAGGTGCATGCCAGCTGCAGGTAGGACTCGAGGTACTGGGGTGCACAAGACAGATAATCTCTGTTCTTAGGGTGCTCACATTCTGGTGAGGGAGACACAAAGAAAACAACCAAACTGATTAATAGATAGTTTCAAAGGGTGTTAAATACTATGAACAAAATAAAAGAAGTTAATAAGAACAGAGAGCAGCTGGGGGTGGGACAGCAACATTGAGTAGAGGGGTCAGTGAAGACATCTCAGAGCAGAAGGGGAGCTAGCCAAGGGCGGGTCTGGGGGAAGAGTGTTGCAGATGGAGGGAACACATGGGGCCAAGGTCCTGTGGTGGGAACAGGCAAGGCCGTGGTTGGAGCCACGTGAACAAGGAGGGTGTGGTGGGAGATGAGGACCGCCTAGGGCCTGGAAGCCCTGGCAAGATTTGGAATTTTTTTAAAGTGCAATAGGAAGAGTTTGGAGGGGGTGGGCAGAGGAGTGACCTGATTTGTCTTAAAAAGATTGCTCTGGCTGCAGCTCAGAGGGAGGGCCATGGGGCAAGGATGGAGGTAGGAGGCCCTCATACAGCGAGAGATGACGGTGGGCAGGGTTGAGACATATAACTGAGGAAGAGCCCAGTGCCCTGTGGGATTAGATGTGGGAGACAGAGCGAGGAGTCAGGATGACTCACAGGGTCTGGGACTGGGCTGGATGGTGGGCTAGTCTCTGAGTGGGGAAGACCCGAGAAGAAACAGGTGGAATGTGAATTGGGTCCTGTGTTGGACCTTATTTTGAGCTGCCTTTTAGACTTGCAGGTGGAAAGATCACATGCCAGACCCACCTGGCTGTGAGTTCTGTGGTGGGGACCCGTCCGCCTCCTTCACCGTTTCATCTTCAGCCCTAGAGCAGGGCCAACCGGGCATAGGGTGGGCTCTCAACAGAAATACGGTGGGGTCACTGATGGAGGTGGGCTGGTCAAGCACCTGTACTCCCACTTATTTTGTTGCCCCAAGATATAATAATAAGACATACTCTGCAAAGGTAATATTGGACCAAATTCACAGAAATTCTAAAGCAGTGGTTCTTCAGGCATGGTTCCTGGCCCAGCCAGCATCAGCCTCACCTGGAAACTGTTAGAAATGCAAATTCCTAGGTTCCTCCCCATACCACTGAATCGGAAATTCTGGGAGTGGAGGGAAAATCAACAAGCCTTCCAGGTGATTTTGATGCAGGCTAAAGATTAAAGCTGCTGTTCTGTGGAGACTAAGGCCTCATTATCTGGGTCTTGTAGGATACATGCCTGGAAAAAAATGATTGTTTGGACTCATCTGGCTGAATAGAACCCAGACTACCCTGGACCAATATCTAGGGGGGCTTTCTCCCCGCAAAGCATCCTCACTCCCATCCCTCAGCCGTTGTAGTTCTGGCCAAAGCCAGGTGGTGGCGCCAGTGCCCCAGGCTTCACTCTTGTTTGGGGAAATAGAGACCCTGGAGGAATTGTCCCCCTCCCCAGGGCCTTCTTCCCCCTGGGGGCCTCAGCTCCAAGGCCTGCCCACTGGCAAAGGCTCTGCAGAGTGGCCTTCCTCAGGGAGAGGGGCGCTGAGGCTGGCACACCCAGGGTGGGGCCCAACACCCTCTTCCTGGAGGTTAGGAAGGTGGGCTACAGGAGCCCCCTTGGTCGGAGAGAAATTAGGGCTGTCTGGCCTGTGGGACTTGGGGTCAGGAGCCCAGGCAGCCGGCTCTGGTCCAGTGGACTCTGACCACATCCCCATTAATCCTCTGCCTACCCTGCCCAACCCCATTTGAGGTCTCGGGTGCCGCTTCTCTGCCAACAGGAGGGGGCAACCTGGAGGTACTCCAGGGCCCAGACAGAGCCTCAGGGTTGGGGGTCCTCAGAGCCTGGCATCCAAGCAGGCTGGGAACGGGGGCCCACGGTGGGGAGGATGCTTGGATGGAGCTCTTACCAGCTGCCAGCTTCACGTCTCCTGGGTTGGGGGCTCTCTGGGCCCCGTCCTGCTTTGTAGCCAAGGGACCCCAGGATCCTGGCCTGAGGAGGGCCCCACGCCCCACTCCTGGTCCTGGGTGCAGCTCAGCAGAGAGGAGTCAGGAGCCCTGCCTGGGCTCCCTCCCACCTCAGGTTCCAAGGCTGGTTCCAAGAGAACCCAGGGCTGAGCACAGGCTTGCCCCCCGGTCTGCTCTTCTGCCCCTCAAGTGTCCTCTTTGAGGGGAGACTGAGACCCCCTAATCCCAGCTGGAGCCACTCTGCCCATTCTCCTTAGACCTAGCATACCTTGGCCTCTGCTCTAGGAACCTGCCCAGGCCCCTCACTTCCAGGGGTCCCACCCAACGCCCACACTCACTCCAGAGGACAACCCCCTCCCTCTTGGTCATGCCTTCCTCTCCCAGGACCCCAAATGTGGAGCTATCCTCCTCGGAGGCTCTGCCTCTGTCCTGAGGCGGCTGGGGCCAGGCCAGCTGTTTTTCCCAGGCAGCCAGCTGTTTTGCCCATCAGGAAGCAGCGCTGGCTCCTCTGCTAAAATCCGTGCTGTGGCTGGGCTGCAGCGTGGCAGCCCTACTGGGCCAGGGCCTGGGAGCTGTTAACTCCTCTGGGCCCAGGCAGCCCCTTCCTCTCCCAGCCCGATCCCACCTGCCTCCTCCCAACCCCTAGACCCGCAGGAGTAGTCTGTCACAAGACTTCTAGAGACCCCAAGAAGACCAAGCGTTGCTATTCCCACCCCCCTCGACAACTGCTAACCCGCCCCCCCAACAAAGCCTCGTCCTCAGGTGACCCCAGGTGAGAGGAAGCTTCAAAGGGATAAATGTTACCCCATTCAGAATAATAATATTAATAGCTATATTAACTGACTGCCATGTGGCAGGCATTGTGCCAAGCGCTTTAAATGTATTCTCCATCTTAATTTTCACAACAGCCCTGTGAAGTAGGGAATATTTTCATTTTATAGAGGAGGAAACTGAGGCGTGGGAGTCCAAGTCAGTTGCCTAAGCCCACAGAGTTGAGGTCTGAAACTGGGCTGCCTGCCTCTCTCAGGCTGGCCCTGGTGGCCCCAGAATCACTGTCGGTGTTGCTATTTAAGTTTCCCAGGCTGGGCCTCGGTAGCGCCATCTGTGAAACGGGAACACTGATGGGTGCAATTAACACCACCAGCAGCTCCCGTAGGCTGAGTCCAGGGCTGTGCCAGGTTCCCTGCTCAACACCTTCCAAGTATTTAACAGATCGTTCCTCTCACTGGCAGCGGTCAGCCTGGGCGAGGATCCCAGCTTTGCTACCTCCCAGCAGCCTGGCTTTGGGTAAGTGACTTTACGTCTCAGAGTCTCAGTGTCCAAAACTAAATAACGGATATAAAAACAGTATCTCCTGCGTCCTCAATTTTGTCATGAAAAGGATGAGATAACGTAGGTAAAGTGGTTAGCCTGGTACCCAACACAGAGGAAGTGGGTGGGTGGGAAATGTTACCCCTTACTGTTATGACTAGTAACACATCTGGAAGAATCTGAGTGGCCCACCCACCGCTGTGTGCCCCCAGGCCCAGACGGAGCTGGCACATAGGAGGGTTCTGTCGTCACTTGTGAATGGATGAAGCCTGGTCTGGGAGTACCTACATGGGGACAGCAGGCTTCAAGAGGAGGCATAAGTTGCCCAGATCACACAGTTACCAGAGTAGAGCTGTGGGGATCCCCAGGCTCCCTGCTCTTAACTCCTCACCCCTTCTCTCCCAAGGCCAGAACCTGGGCTGGTGGGAGGGGAAAGAGGGGCAAGGGAATAGGGACAATCCCAGGGCTGAGACAGCCCAGAAGGTGACTGGGCTGTGGCTGGGTGGGATCTCAGGGTCTGGGAAAGACCCCTCAGGATGCAGTGACCCGTGCTCTCCCCTTTGTCCCTTCCCCCCTGCCCACCATGGGTCAGCTCCCTGGTCCCAGCCTAGACATCTGGAACTGGGGCAGACAAAGAGCTGCGAGGAGGGACAATAACCTTCTGTCCATTTTCAGATGCCGGGCCAGGCCTGGCCAGGGCTGGGGGCCGGAGCCCCGGCAAGGCGGTGCCAGGCCCCCCGCGGGCAGCGGACAATGTTGGCAGTGATGGAGAGGAGGCATTTCAAAGCGTTTTGTTCCCACTGACCCCCTCCCCCCCCCACATCTCGCCCCAGCTTGGGGTGAGGCCCCAGCCCCACCCCCAGCCACCCAGGCCCCTGCTCCAGGCAGCTTGGGGACCGGCCACATTCTTGACCTCAGGGGAAAAGTTTAGACTCTTTGCGCCCTGGGCAACAATAACAGTGTCACAGAACTGATTTAGGAGCAGCACTTACCATCACAAAGCAGCAGACAAAGAGCCAGGGCTGAGAACGCGCTGGCCTCTGTGCCTACTCTAACAACCGCTGACTTCTCTCCTGGGCTCCGCCTGGGCAGGACTGGGTGCCAGGGCCCCGGACCCTGGGCATGCCACAGGAGTGGAGGTGGGAAGGGGGCAAAGGAGAAGAGACGGGGGATCTGTTTGGGAATCAGGGGGCCTGAGAGCTGCTTCCTGCTCTGCCATCGATTTGTTAAATGACCCTGAGGAAAGTCCTTCTCCACTCTGGGCCTCAGTTTCCCTATCTGTAATAAGGAGGCTAAACTATAAGGCTGAAAGCAAGAGACTCTGATCTTGCAGGCAGAAGGGTTTCAATAATGATGATGATGATGATGATGATGATGATGGTGAGAAGTATTTACCGCTTTGTTCTGGGCACTTCCTAGGTGCCAGGCATTGTGACCACTAACCCCCTTCTGGCCTTCATCCCATTTTGGCATTTAATGCTCATGAACCTCACATAGCAGGTGTATAATTAACACTAGTTTACAGTTGATAAACAGAGGCTCAGAGAAGTTGAGTCACTTGTCCAGGGCCACACAGCTTGGAGGCTGTGGAGCCGAGACCTGAGGCAAGGCTGGTTCACTTCTGATTATGCTGCAGTGGGAAGGAGAGAGGGACAATGAGGCAGCTGGACCCTGGTGAGTTCTGGGTGGGAGGGCCTCTCCTCCCAGCCAGAAGGCTATGAATAAATAAATGTCTGATTACCTCCAGGGGGATTTCTACCCTCGGAGCAGGTGCCTTCAAAATAGAGATTGATTCTTGTCTGTGAACAGAGGTTGGCCTGGGCAGACACCTAGATGCAGGGGATTGGACACAATGACCTCTTGTGGAGACCTTCAAGGAATTAGAGGCAAGATAGGAGAACATTTAAGGGCTCAGGGCTCTGGAGTCAGGCTATGGGTTCGAATCCCAGCTCTAGCTTTTTCTGGCAGCGTGTCCACGGACAAGTTACTTCAACATCCTATGCCTCAGTTTTCCAACCTGTAAAACTGAACCCATCTGGTAGGAGTGTGGCAACCATTCAGTGAGGTACATGGAAGCCCTTAGAACAGCGCCTGACTCAGTGAGGGCTGCCTGTTCCTATTTGGCAAGATCCCCCCAGCTGGGTCCCACAGCTAGGACACCTCGAGGTGGGCACTGCTGGGACACTTTGGCATGCAGTCAGCTGTTGACCTTGCTTTTCAGGAAGAGGTTGGGCTTTGATTCCAGCATGAGGGATTATGGTTAGACACTGAGAGCAAAGGGGGCCCTGTTTTCTGCCATCTGGAAGGCAAAAGCCAACCATGGCTTCCTAGGGATAGTCAGAGGAGATTGTGGCTTTTCTGACGCCTGGGCAGGGTGTCTGGGGAAAGGACAGAAAGGGAAGGAGGCCCTCGGAGGTGCCCCCCGCCCCTTAAATCCAGAGGGACAAAACAGTATGTGGAGAGGGGAGGAGAGGTGGCTAAGGGCAGCATCCACAGAGCCTGGTGGGTTTTGAGTCCCAGCTCTGCCAATTTGCTGTGTGTTACCCAGGATGTGCTGCTACCCCTCTGTGAGCTCATTCCAAACGTCTTTTAGAATCTAAAGTGTTCAAAGAAAACTATCACAGGAACCTCTGTGAGTACACAAGTCTAATAAAAAAGTTGGCTTGGGGGCCGCCCGGTGGTGCAGCGGTTAAGTTCGCGCTTGGCAGCCCGGGGTTCGCTGGTTCGGATCCCGGGCTCCTGCCGACGTCACTGCCTGTCAGCCATGCCGTGGCGGTGTCCCATATAAAGTGGAGGAAGATGGGCACAGATGTTAGCCCAGGGCCAGTCTTCCTCAGCAAAAAGAGGAGGTTCGGCAGTGGATGTTAGCTCAGGGCTGGTCTTCCTCGCAAAAAAAAAAAAAAAGTTGGCTTGGAATCCAGGAGTACTGGTCCCCAGACTCCAGCCCCTCCTGGCTCCCTGCATCCCCAGACTTCCCCTCCGGCTGCTCTACCATCCCTTCGGCTCCCCTCACCAAAGCACCAGTGTGACACATGCACCACAGACAGACGGCGAGACAGTCCACTGGAAAATGTCAGATTCTTAGGGACTTGCGGAGGTTGGGAGGCTTCTGGGGAGCCCCAACAAGGACAGCCTCCCCCTCCCTCACTGCCTGGTTGTAGGGCCAGAGGAAGACTCACCTGGGCAGAGCATCTTGGGGTCCCCCTCGGCCAGGAGGTGGATGGCACTGCTGAGGCCGTCTCTGGCACAAGGTGAGTTCCCTACCCAGTTCCTGCTGCTGAGAAGGCTGGTCAGCAGGCCCTCAGGTGCCAGACCGCCCTTCCTGGGCACAGATTTTCCTGGCATCTGCTGGGCAGGAGGGCACTGGCTGGGGGTTGGGCAGAAGGGGCCCAGAAAGATTTAAGTGAAGGTGCCTCCTTGTCCCCAGCCCCTAAACCCACTCCCTTTCTGGATGCTGTGGGCCAAGGGTCCAGGAAGCCATGGGCCCTCAGGGGCCAGGACAGGGTTGACTTGGGGAGACTGAGAGGAGCAGGACCCTGCCCCATCCTGCCTCATCCTGCTCCACCCCCCCAAACAGGCCAGCATGACCCAGGCTGAGGTGTTTGCTTTTCCAGTCTCTACACTGACTCCATTCAGGGCAGCCTTTCTCCACCCCCAGCCAACAGCCAGTGAGCCAGGGCACCAGGGAGAGAGATCACCGCCCCCACCCTCTCTCCTTTGCAACCCCTCCTGCCATCTTCACTGCAGGAATGTCAGCATGAGGGCTTCCTAGTTTTCAGGCGGGACTGTAGAAGTAGGGGGACCGGGGCAGAGGGGGCCCACCCCAGAGGAGAAGAGAGAAACCAAATGGAGAAGAGGGTGGTGGGAGAAGAGGGCCATGGAGTGAGGCCAGGAAAGAGAAGAGGGACAGAGGGATATAGAATGGACTGGGGGGAGAACAGGGCTCCTCATGAGGAGGCCCGAGGCAGAGGTGGGGTGGGGAGAAGCGGCACAGAATGGGGAGCCACGGGGCAGAGACTGGCATAGGAGGCAGGGAGTGCCTTTACAGGCTGACCCAGGGTCTCCCGCCCAGCTCTGTACCATCAAGGTGGGCAAGGCCTGAGATGGACCCCGAGGGTGGGAGCTCCTGACTCCCACCTGAAAACCAGCCTCCTCCTCAGCTCTGGGACAGGGGCCGGGCGGGGCTGTGACCTGGTCTGGGGCCAGGGGAAGGAGGAGGGTGAAAAGTTTCCCCAAGTCAGAAGGCCATGGGGGAGGCATCTCAGGGGGTGCTGCTCTTTGCTCTCTCTGACTGTCATGTTGGTACATAAAGGGGGTAGAAAGGTCAGATGTGGCCTTTTAAGCCCGTGGGAAAAACTCTGCCCATTTCCCTAATCCATATTTATTGGTGTGAGACACTGGGTGGGAGGAAGCCCCCCGCCCCCACTTGCCGCCCCGGCCAGGCCAGGTTAGCACTAAGAACAGGCTCCATGTCACCCAAATCCTACTCTTTGTCTCCAGATTGGCTCCAGCGTCCTCCCCCTTCCCTCCTCCCCTTTGCTCCCCCCACCCCCCTTTGGAGTTGCCAAGCAACCGTGGAAGGGTAGCTGAGATATTTTCTTTATTAGAAGCAAAGGCAAGACAGCATCATGGCCCCAGGAGGGGAGCAGGGTAGGGGCTGGGGGACAGGCCGTCTTGTGCTCTGGGGGGACCTTGCTACCTTGGTCTGCTCTGGGCATGGGCAGTGGGGAGACAGGGCCTCAGAACTCAAGAGAAGGTGGAAGATGGAAGAGAGTGGTGGTGGCGATGGGACAGGTGGGTACACAGACATTGATCCAGTCTATGTACCGTTAAAAGAAGAAGCAGTGCCAAGAGACCCAGGCCCGAGTCCCTCACCTGTCACTCACCAGCTGAGCATTCTGGGTCAAGTCAGTTCCCTTCTTTGGGCCTAAGTTTCCTCCTTGCTAAAATGGGAACGATAACATGTATTATCTCATTTAATGCTCACATTAACCCCATGAGACATTTATTTTTCCCATTTTATTGGTTAGGAAACTGAGGCTCAGAGATGTGAAGTGACGTGCCCAGCAGATAAGCAGCAGAGGGGAGATTCTTGAGGCCCAACTCTTTAATACCAGCTTTATTGAGACGTAATTCACACACCATATAATTCGCCCATTTGAAATGTACAATGGAATGGTTTTAATTTTTTTAATTAATTAATTTTTTTTGTGAGGAAGATTAGCCCTGAGCTAACATCCATTGCCAGTCCTCCTCCTTTTGCTGAGGAAGACTGGCCCTGGGCTAATATCCGTGCTCATCTTCCTCCACTTTATATGGGACGCCGCCACAGCATGGATTGACAAGCAGTACGTTGGTGCGGGCCACCAGAGGCAGAGCACGTGAACTTAACCGCTATGCCACCGGGCTGGCCCCTGGAATGGTTTTTAGTACAGTCACAGAGTTGTGCAACCATCACTGCAATTTCCAACATTTTCATCCCCCTCTGCAAAAAATCCGGTACCTATTAGCCTTCACTTCCCATTCCCCCCAACTTCCCCTCCCTCCAGCTCTAGGCAAACCACTAATCTGCTTTCTGTCTCTAAGATTTGCCTATTCCGGATATTTCTGTAAATGGAATCAGATAATATGTCTGAGTCCCAACTGGTAACTTCCAACGGCTCCAAGCTCCCTGGGTGCCGGGATAATAGAGTAAGAGGTGTCAGATGGTGGCATCACTAAGAAAGTGGGCCTTGCTGTTAGACTTAGGTCTAAAACCTGGCTCTGTACCTGGGGAAAGCAGCTTCCTCTCTCTGGGCCTCAAGTTCCTGGTCTGTAAAATGGGGCAAGTAACGGCATTTCTCACAAAGCTGTAGTTAGCCATGAAAAGTGCTTAGCCCAGAGCCCAGGGCTTAATATATGGTAGTTGTTAACAGCATTACAATGATCCACGCATCCACCCATCTATTTATCCCTTCTCCCAGGCATTTAATAAAAGTTAACGCCTTCTAATGCTCAGGCACTGTTCTAGGTGCTGGGGATACAGCGATGAACAGGACGTGAGCCCTGTCTACATAGGGCTTACACTCTAGTGGCAAGACAAATAAGACAGCGGATAAATAAGAGGCTTTCAGAGAGTGATACGTGAGCTGAAGACAACCGCACAGCCTGATGGAGTGAAGCATCCCAGGTAGGTGGAGGTGACTGCAGATCTTCCTCAACTTACATGGGGTTACATCCCAATAAACCCATCGTAAGGTGAAAGCATCATAAGTCGAAAATGCATTTAATACACCTCATCTACCAAACATCAGAGCTTAGCCTCACCTACCTTACACGTGGTCAGGACGCTTACATGAGCCTGCAGTTGGGCAAAATCCTCTACACAAAGCCTATTTTATAATAGAGCGTTGGCTATCTCGTGTAACGTATTGCACAGTGTACTGAAAGTGACAAACAGGATGGTTGTCTGGGTACAGAATGGTTGTAAGTGTATCGGTTGTTTACCCTCGTGATTGCGGGGCTGACTGGGAGCTGCGGCTCGCTGCCAGCAAGTATCATATCACATATCGCTAGCCCAGGAAAAGATCAAAATGCGAAATTCAAAATACGGTTTCTACTGAATGCATATCACTTTCACACCACCGTAAAGTTGAAAAATCGTAAGTCCAACCATCGTAAGTCAGGGACCGTCTGTCCTTTAGATCAGAAGGCTTCCCTGCCCTGCCTTCACCCAACTCACGAAGAGGAACATCTTTTGTGAACTGAAACACGCTCTTTTGGGTGGAAGGGTTCTTAGGATCCCCTCTGAGTGGGGACAGTGGCCTGGCTTTGTCCTTTTCTGAGACTGGGGATATGTCAGGTTGTCAATTCATTTCCAAGGCAGGCCACTCAGCCGGTCACCACGTAAGAGCACTTGCTACTCTTAGAGAACTCTATACAGATGGGGTGATCGGAGGCCAGAGCAGGCAAGGTCCTGGCCCGGGGAGGTACACCGAGTAGTGGTGGGGCTCTTTCTTCCATCCCAGGCTGTGAGGCCAGGCCACGGTGAAACCTGGATTGATAGGAGCATTTGAGGACAGGACTCCACAGTTGGAAATATCCGGCACAGAGGTGTAGCCTGACCGACCTGTCGCCATAGCAGTTCCCTGGGCACCTGTCCGCCACACTCTGGGTCTTGGACCTGCCTTCGAAGCACAGGCTCGAGGCCACAGCATGAAAGAAGCCCCCTTCAATGACCCCACCCACAGCAACGCCTGTAGTTCCACACCTAGAACCTCAGCTGATTGGCTACATTCATGCACCCACTGTCAATTCTTTATTCATTTCATCTTTCATTCAATTGTCCCAACATCTGTTTTCTCATTCATTTATCTGTCTGTCCATCCACCCATTCATTTAAGTATTACTTCAATAAAGCATTCATTCATTTACCAGATGATTACTGAGCATGTCCTTTGTGCTGGGCACAGTGTTGGGTCAAATTCTTGGTAAAATGCCAGTCCTGGGGGAAGGGCATGCTTAACTGAGTGTGGACGACTGTCACCTTCTTCCTGAAGGTGCTGGTCTTAATAAGGGAGGAAGTAGAGAGCAGAGGCTAGGAAGGCTGAGTGCATGCAGAAGCCTGAACGTGGATCTGCGCGCGGTGGAAGATGATAAAATCTTACTGTACGCGAATGTGAGGCGTGTTTGGATCTTCTCAACACCATAACCATCTCTAGGGAGGCGGAACAGGTATAATGGCCCCATTTCACAGAAGCAATACCTAAGGTTCAGTCTATTGGAATTCACTTGCCCTGGAAGCCCAAGGCAATGCTGCCTCTTCCAGAAGTTTCCCCACATCCTCCCTGCTAGAACGAATCAGTCTTCTATAATTCCAGAGAACCTTGCTAATACTTCAGCTAAAGCATTTTCCTGTGGCTCTGCTCCTCTCATCGGGGCTGGCTGGGTATCTGTGTGTTTGTCCACTGGATGGATACTTCTGGAAAGGCAACATCAGACTCTGTTCATCTGTCTCTCCCCAGCCTCCAGCACATACATAGTACACCTCAGGTGCTCACTAAATGTTGCTCATTGCCAAGTGACCTGCCTGAGGTCACCCGGATTGTCAAGAACACAGTTCAGGACCCTGCTCTGCCATCACCTAAGCCCAGACCACCACCAGCTCTCACCTGCAACTCAGCAGTAGTCTAACTGGTCTCCTGCCATCCAGCTTGCCCTTTTTCCACCCGCCCCGCCTTCTCTATACTCCAGCCTCAGCAACCCTTTAAAAATGTAAATCTGAACTTGTCAGACCTTTCAGGATCCCCACTGCGTTTAGGATAAAAATCACAAATCCTCTCAATGTCCTTCAGGGCCTGGCAGGGTCAACCCCAGCTTTATCTCGCACTTCCTCTTCCTCTCCATGCTCCTGCCACGCTGAATTTCTTTCCTTCCCAGAACTCACCAAGTTCTGTTTGGCTTGTTAGCTTTGGGGTGGGCTGTTCCCTCCGCCTGGAGCAGTACTGGCCTCAGCACCCTGCCTGCTTCACCTAACTCCCTACTCCTGGGGCGGCTCTCCTCCCCTCTGACCTGCCTCTGCTGTGCATCTCCTTTGGGGACATCTGCCCACTGCTGAGTCCCCAACTAGCACACAGTAGGCATTCTATAAACATCTGTTCAATGACTAGCATTAGGACGCTTCTGGGCTCCTCAGTTTCCCTGAGGGTGAGGGTTAGGTGAATTGACCCATCTCTGCCCAGGACGGATGGCTTTACGTAGCTGTGACATACCCCGGAGGCGGAAAAGCCCTCCTCCTAGAATGGAGCTGCCCGACACACACAGATACCACTCTGGCCCGCTCCATCAAGGCTGTGTTCCTGCCAGGCTTGGGCGGGGCTGGGACTGGATTGTAACTCATAAGCAGACACAGGGTGTCTCCTGGATCTCGCCATTTTCAGCGTGCATTTATGCCTGTGCCCTCTGCATCTGCTAAGTAAAGGCTGGGGAACTCTAGTGTGCAGCGGGTTTGATAGCCCTGGGTTCCAATCTAGCTCCACAGCTTGCCAGCTCCATTAACTGCCACCAATCTCTGTTTCTTCCTCTGTAAAATGGGGCTGATAATAGTACCTACTCCCCAGGGTTGTTGTGAGGAGTCAGCAAGCTACTGCCTCTAAAGCACTTAGTGGTTGGCACACACGGCACTCCTTGTGGTTATAGCCGGTGTTATTATCATCAGATGGAGCATTCCCGGGAGTTGGGATCTGGTTAGCAGGCCTCCCTCTCTAAAACTCTGACTCAAGAAGCCATATTTTTTCAACTTTTATAAGAAACTCCAAGAAGTTTACGTGGTTCATTTTGAAGTCGCCAACGGATAGTCAATGACTGGTTGGCGGGAGGGCACTGTGCTAGGCCCCGGAGGCACAAAGATCAGTAGGACCCACTTCCTGTCCGAATGAGAATAGACAAACTGATGATCACAATTCCATGGGGGCATGTGGTGGGGTGGCCCACACACTGTGAGGAGAGAAGAGGATTTCAGGGCAGGGCAGGGCGCTCTGGGTGCCTGGGAGTCCTGGGGTGCATGAAGGGCAGGATTGTCTGGGAAGAATGGGCACACACTCCCCTGCAGGGGGTGAGATTCGTGGGGAAAGACAGGCTGAGTTCTGCAAGTGAGAAACTGGGCATGTATGCCCCCAATAGACAGAGTACCTTCTCTGCACCAGACCTGGTTGAGTGGGAGTGGAGAGCACATCAGACCTAGACAGAGCCCCTGCCCTTCTGGATCAGTGTGCTGCCCGGTGGAAGAGAAAATGACAAGACAAGCACTAATAGATTCCACGCCCCTCTCCGATGCCCCTGCTCCCCCCATTCCCACCCCCCTGCTAGAGCTGAGGTCTCCAGGAGCCTTCAGGAGGTATCCTGGGAGTCAAGCTCCTGTCCTTGGTCAGGGAGAGGGCTGTCTCCAGCTGCCTAGCAGGGGTGTGGTCTCCAGGCTCATCCTCAGCCTGGAGGTTGGGACTGCATCCTTTCCTCTCCCGTCCTTCAGTATAGCCTTTTAAGGGGGTGACCCTCTGATCTCCACCTCCAGGCTGTTCCCCTCACCCTCCAGCTAGAAGCCCCTGGGGCAGGAGCTTAAGGAAGGAGGGCTCCAGAGGCCTGGGGTTTAGATGCAGATAGGAGGCCAGGGCTGGGTCTTAAAAGATTCTGGGGTCCCCTGGGCACTCTTGGGGAGCTCAGCCAAGGCCAGGGGCCTGAATTAGGTCCATGGGAGTGCAGGGCCGAGATGCGGGTGCCTGGCCCAGGAGGAGGGAGGAAGCGACGGGCAAAGGGTTCAGCCCAGGGAGCAGGCAGGGCACTGGGAGTCTAGGACGCAGGGTGGAGGTGGGAGGGCTAGGGGTCTGGCCGGTGCAGGGGGGGCGGCCCCCGGGGAGGGGCACGCTATGTCTTTAAGAGCTGCTTGAGCGCAGGTTGCAGCTGCCTGGCCAGCCCGAGAGACAGCGGAGATTCATTACCCGCCGACACAATGACCATTGATGGCCCCGTGGCGTTATTCAAATCCAGTACCAATTGCAGCCGAGCCCCTTTCTCCGCGCCAGGCCCGTATTGTTGGAGCGGCCCACTAAAAGCCCGCCCCGGCCCCGAGCCGCCAGAGGCGCCCGCTCGGGTTCAGCCCTGTGCCTCGCCAGCCCGCCGGCTCCCAGCCGGGCTCCCCGGGCGCTGCAGGTGACCCGGCGGCGCATTCCAGCGCTCCCCGCCGCCCTGGCCACCGCCCCCACCGCTACCGCCGGCGTCCCGGCCGCGACTCAGCCACAGGGAAGCGGAGAGCGCCGGAGCCGGTGCGTGCGCGGGGCTGGGCGGGGGCGGGGGACCCAAGAGTCCATGAGCCCTGACCCGGGGTTCGGAAACGCGACTCGGCCTCTGGCCCCTGCTTTCCGGATTCCCGGCGAATCCGGGGAGCCCAGGCGGGGGGCGGGGAGAGGAGAGTCGGGGTTCCCCGGGCCTGACAGAGGAGATTCCCCCGACCTGGGGCGGCGCAGAGACCCAACGCGGGCTTCTAGGGACCCCGGGCCGCTACTGAAGGAGAGACACGCCAGGGGCGATGGGGATCCCCGCGCAGGGTCGGATCCGCGTGCTTGCTCGTCCACCTTACCGCCGGATGAGCCGCGACTGCTGAGCGTCTGGGAGGTAGTCGGACGCGCAGCTCTGGAGATGTCCTGGTCTGGCGCTTTTAAGGTGCGAAGCGGAACCCTGCAGGACACCGGGACCCTGAACTCAGGGGCTTCGCCACTGATTGTCCAAACGCAATTCTTGTACGAGTCTGCGGCCAACCGAGAATTGTGGCTGGACATCTGTGGCTGAGCTCCGGGCGCAACAGGGGCGGGAGCCGCAGGCACCGAGCTCAGCGCGGGCGAGACCCCTCGGGGCGGCGGCTGGCTGGCCCCAGCGCGAGGATCGCGGCCCCGGCCGGGCGCGCAAAGGAGGGACGCCGGTCCCTGCCACCAGCGCCGCCATCCGCATCCTGTCGTCGTCGTCTTCCTTCTCCTCCTCCTCTGCGGGTGACCAGTCCTGGCTGGCGGGGTTCTCCAGTCGATAGCGTCGTTTCCCCCTTTTTCAAATTTCGGCCGGGAACGAAGCTGGCACGCCGCGGCGGGGCCTGAATGTGGTCCGGGGAGCCCGCCCTCGGCCGGAGCCGCAGGAAGTCGGGGGCGAAATAAGATGCCGGCGGAATGCGCTCGCTAACTCGTTTTGAATTGGTTCTAACCTATTCTCCCAATACCCCCCAAACAAAAAAGCCTAAACCGACCCCTATATCCCAAATAAACCGACCCCTCCCGCCAGCCCCTCCAGGCGGACCAACCGATGGGCTGAGCCTCCTCCAGCCGCTGCCGGGGTCGGAGAAGCGTCGGGAATGATGCGCTCCAGCCGGGCAATCACCTCGGCTTTGGAAACGGAACTTGGACAAACGAATCCTTTTCATTAAAGACAAATCTTCCGAGATAGTGGGGTTTATTTATTCGTTTATTTCCTCAGAAGTGGGGGTTAGGAGTTGGGGGGGCAGTTGGGCGTTGCTGGGGCTGAGCCCAGGTCACCTGTCCCTGACCCCTTTTGGGCTCAGGGCTGAAAATGACCCGAAATGCTGTGGAGCATGGCCCTGGCCAATTTCAGCCACGGCAATGGCATCCCTCACTGCCACGGAGAACCCGGTTTTCCCAGTGTGTCCTCCTGCCTCACTCCTCAGCATTAATTGGGGTGCGGTGGAGGAAGGGATATCCTGTGTCTAACCCTCTCCTCCCACCTAGTGCAGGCAGGAAAGGAATCCTATCGCCCAGTTTCCAGGAGGTGGAATCCCCTGTGTGACAACCAGTGGGGCTGGAGGCAGGGACTGACCTCCAGGTTACAGGAATCAGGGGACAGGCCAGTCCTCTACAGTAAGGCTGCAGGGGACCATTTCAAGTCCCTTGCTCTATTCCCTAACATGGAGACCCTGACCTCAGCACCTAGTGGGGATTGGTCAGACAGCCTCTCTAGACCCCACCTGGACCCCAACACTGACCTTAATTTGCACCCAGACCAGCTCCTACCACTAACCCCACCATGGCCCCACCATCACCCCCTGGATCCCCTGGATCCCCCCTGCTGTCTCCACCTGCAGCAGTGCTGAAGAGAAGCTCACCAGCCGGGGGTCGTCTGTCTTCTAAGCCTTGACAATGATGTGTACACACATCTCCCCCAACACTGCTGGCACAACTATCTGGCACTTCCAGCTCCACTGAATGAGAGAAATTCTACCTTAAATTATTGACATTTAATGAAAAGCAATGTTTTGGGTGGGATGATGTTAATGCCCTAATTTTTTTTTTTTTTTTGAGGTCTCCCTCCAGAAAACAAAGCTTTTCCTCCAGGTCACAGGAAGGGGGGCTCAGCAGTCTTAGCTATGCCACTCCCGTCCTGGGTTCTGGGGCTGCAGCTGGTGGGACAAAGCCTGGCCTCAGACAGATGGGTACGGAAGTGTTCTGGGACCCAGACTGGTCAGCTCAGACTGGCTCTGCTACCCCTTTCTCCAGATGGCCCTATCAGATCACCCCCCTACCAGACAGTCTGGGTTTCAACCCCTGCCCCCTTTTTCACTGAAGGGCAGTTCTGAGAGCCCTAGGCTGAGGGCAGAGAGGACGGACCAGAGACCATGGCTGGGGGGATGTGGGGTGCTGCTGGTTTCTAAGGATGAAGCTCCAGGCAAGGCTAGTAAACAACCTAGTCTTTTATTTGCCCAAGGCCAGCTGTTGCAGGCACCGAGGCCCCAAGACTTCCAGAAGGGATGGAGGGAGGAGGGGAGAACCATCCTGCCCACCAGGTGCTGCCTGCCCCCGTCCTGCTCCCTGCAGGAAGTGAGAAGGGAGGTAAAGTCCACATGTGTGCCATCAAATATCACCCCACTTTTCAGATACTATAAATATTCAGTTGTTGAGGAGGAAACTGAGGCACACTGACCTGACCCTCCCCCTCAGGCCTCTATTTGCCAGTCCAAGGTTCAGCCTACTCCCTCCCTCTCTCCAGAATGAGCTGTAGGCGGCCTTTTGCTGGGGGAGGGTCTCAGGAACCCATCTGGTGGCCTGTAGGGGGGAAGGCCAGCCAGGGTCAAGGGCTGGGGATGGGGGGAGCAGGGGGAGGGGTGTGGTTGGAAGAGCAGCTGCTGGGTGGCGGGAGGGGGTCAGCACTGAATAGGGGACCCCAGCTGGGGTTCCATAATGATATCAGTGGGGGACAGGCAGAGCCCTCTGCTGTCCAGATGGGGAAACTGAGGCAGAGATGCCTTCAATGTGTGAGAAAGGAGGGGCCTCCCATCAGCTATTTAGGCTCATTCATCTTCCCCATGAAGACACTGCGGCCCAGGAGCTGGCATGCCTTGTCAGCGGTCACCCAGTGTTTGGGTTGAGACACAAGGAGGGGAAGGCAGCTGGGTCACCTGGCTGCAGAGCCCCCCCACTCTTGACAAACCAGGAGCACCCTCCCCCACCTCGGCTGCTGGGAGAGGAAGTGCCAGGCTCAGGCACCTGCCTGCCTGCCTGCCTTCCCCAGCTCACGTGTCTGAGAAAGGCTCATTTTTAGCACCTGGCCTCTTTTCCCTGCCTGGAGGGAGCTCAGGGGACAGAGTAGGGAAGAAAGCAGCCAAGGGGGACAGGGAGATCTGGAAGCAGGGCCCAAGCGGATGTCTGATTGTTTTCTTCTCCCCACCCCCCACAAGGGGGCCCAGGCACAGAGAGATCCCTTAGCCGCCATGCAGCGTGGAGATGAAGAGGACGCTGTCCTGGTCCTGAAGCTGGTAGTCCAGCTCACCCTGGTCCAGAAGAGAAATGGGGAGACCATCAGGGGCACTTCTCCCTAGGTTTCTGCCTAGCTGTTGGGAGGGGAAGAGTGGGGGCCTCGCTGCTTTGGGAGAGAAAGATAGAATCTACCAGAAAAACAGGTACCCTATACATTAACTTGCAAATCTCCAGGATGGAGGAGAGCTCCCCACTCCCCCTGCTCCCCACTCCTTCCTCACTTGAGGTGGGAGACTTGAGTAGCCTCAGCCTGGAGGCTGGGGTGGGGGTGGGTGGGGTGGTGGGGGGTGGATTATCCAGCCACCCTATTTGGGCCTGATGAGAGGCCCCAGGCTTTCCTACTAAAGCAGTGAGGGGAGGGGTTGAGGGAGGGAGGTCCCCTGAGGTACTGACCAGCAGTTCCCAGTCGGCATCGTTAATCAGCACCAGAATTCCTGGCCGCCTGTGGGAAAGATGGCAGTGAGTAGCAGGGAGCAAAGGGCAGGAGAAGGGCTGGAGAGGCTTAGACATTTGGGCTGCAGTAGACTGTGGTGAGAGCCTTTCTTCCTGAGGTTCTGGTTAAAGATGTCCCAGGAAGTGGAGGCGACAGTCCGAGTCTAAAGGAAACCAGGTCAGATAGTCATGGTCTCTGGGGCCAGACGGAGCAGGTGCTCATTCCAGCGCCACCTCCCAGGCCTTGGGCAGGTTGTTTTGTTTCTCTGAGTCAGTTTCCCCATCTGAAAATGGGGTGAATTACAGTGCTTCCCTCAAGGCCTGTGCAAGGATGTAATGGGATCATGCATGAGGGGCTTGCTTGCCAGTGTGTGTCATGGTAACCACTGGCAGCAGCATACTTTCCAGGGTCTGACCTCACTCTCCCGGGCCTCCCACAAGCCTGTGCTGGAGAGGAGGCTCTCTGGTGTCTCTGAATCAGGGAAGGCTGCCAGAGGCCCCGAGTACCAGAGTGCCCGAGGGCAGTGCTGCCTGGCATAAGGCAGGCAGGTTGACATTTGGACAGGCCCCTTAGCCTGGCTCCTGCTGGCAGTGGCCCAAGGGGCACTGGTGTCCTTGGGATGGCCTCCATGACTGCTGGACCATGACCTGAGCCAGGGCTTGGAGGGCAGCCCTAGACCCCAGGGCTTGCTGGTGACCTCTGCTCCAAGGCAGATGAGAGAGTCCCTCAAGTGCCCTGCCTGCCTCTTTTACACATTAGGCTGGCCCTGCTGTAGAAATAAAGTGACTTCTTGGCACACAGAACCTGGCTCCTTTCCTAGGAGGCTGAGCTGGGCCTGGAACAGGTACAGAAGCTTTGGGCGGGGGGAAGAGGGGTCCCCAGTGAGCACATGTGCGTGCGTGCGTGTGCACACACACATGCATGTGCACATGGGCAGTGACTCCTTGGAATCCTAGAGCTGTGCCGCCCAAAAGGGTATCTACTAGCCACATTTAAATTTATTTATTTATTTATTTATTTATTTATTTATTTATTTTTTGCGAGGAAGACCAGCCCTGAGCTAACATCTGTTGCCAATCCTCCCCTTTTTTGCTGAGGAAGACTGGCCCTGGGCTAACATCCGTGCCCATCTTCCTCTACTTTACATGGGACGCTGCCACGGCATGGCTGACCAGCAGTGCGTCGGCGGGCGCCCGGGATCCGAACTCGCGAACCCCAGGCTGCCAAGCGCGGACTAAACCGCTGCGCCACCGGGCGGCCCCTATTTATTTATTTATTTATTTTTTTTTGTGGGGAAGACCAGCCCTGAGCTAACATCCATCGCCAATCCTCCCCTTTTTGCTGAGGAAGACTGGCCCTGGGCTAACATCCGTGCCCATCTTCCTCCACTTTATATGGGACGCCGCCACGGCATGGCTGACAGGCAGTGCGTCGGCGGGCGCCCGGGATCCGAACTCGCGAACCCCGGGCTGCCAAGCGCGGACTAAACCGCTGCGCCACCAGGTGGCCCCTAGCCACATTTAAATTTAAATTTAAATTACAATGAAATAAAACTGAACATTTAGTTCCTCAGCCACATTTCAAGGGCTCAACAGCCTCATGTGCCTAGCAGCTTCCATACTGGACAGCACAGTTATAGAACATTTCCATCACTGTAGAAAGTTCTATTGGGATAGCACTATCCTAGATTGTCGAGGGATGAAGGGAACCTTGGGCAGCATCTTTTTCTCAGTACTCTCTGTACAGAGACAGTAGCTGAGGCCCAGAGTAGTGAAGTAACTTACCTAAGGTTCCACAGCACATTTGTGGCAACCAGAAAGGGGAATCCAAGTTTTTTTAGAAATTTTCCAGTCTCTTGACCTGGGCTTTTAAAAACTCCCCAACAGTCCAGTGTGGTTAAAAAGAAAACTGAAAATAAACCTCCAACAGAGCTGGACAGCAGCTCTTTCCTCTGAGAAGGGGAGGGTAAGTTAGAGAATGGGACTGGAGAGGCTGTGGTTGAACCCAGGCCAGGGGCTCAAACCTCCTTCCCTCTGCCCGCCCTCCTTACGGAAGGGAAGAAAGGGACTCACACGCTGTCTCCCTGGAGGAACAACTCTGGCCGCTCTTTTAGCAAATTCTTCTTGATCCAGACAAGGAGGTTCCGGATATCCCCTGGAGAGGAAGGCACAGAACAAACTATTGTCAAATCCAAATGATTCCTGGCCTCCAGAGCCATGTCTCGACCAGAAGGAAGTGAACATGGGGCTCAGAGGGCCTTTTATTATGTTTTTTTTTTGTGTGGGGCAGACCAGCCCTGAGCTAACATCTGTTCCAGTCCTCCCCTTTTTTTGCTGAGGAAGACTGGCCCTGAGCTAACATCCGTGCCCGTCTTTCCTCTGCTGTATATGGGACGCCGCCACGGCATGGCTGACAAGCAGTGCGTCGGCGGGCACCCGGGATCCGAACTCACGAACCCCGGGCCGCCAAGCGCGGACTAAACCGCTGCGCCACCGGGTATTATGTTTTTTATTCATTTATTTTATTGATGTCTTAATAGTTTATAACATTGTGGGGTTTTAGTTGTACATTATTATTTGTCCGTCACCATGTGGATGCATCCCTTCACCCCTTGTGCCCACCCCCCACCCCACTTCCCCTTGATAACCACCAATGAGTTCTCTCTGTCCGTGTGTTCATTTATATTCCATGTATGAGTGAGTTCATGCAGTGTCTGTCCTTCTCTCTCTGGCTTATTTCACTTAACAGAATATCCTCAGAGCGCCTTTTAGACCAAGTTGTCATGGCCCTTGAACTTGTGGATTCCCAAGGTGAGGAAATGGGTTAGGAGAGGCCAGTGACCTGCCAGAGAGGTCTTCAGAGAAAGTGGCACCTGGCACTGCTGAAGGCTTGAAGAGGGAATTCAAGGCAAACAGCAGGAGGGACTGTCCCAAGTCCTGGAAGATGGTCTGAAACTGCCATGGATAGGCTTCTGGGAGGGCCCTGAAGAGCCCCCCATCTTTATCTCTCCAGCCAGTCCCAGATGGGGAGGATTCGGCTTTGCTCTTGGAGAGGTCTGCATATATTTCCCTTTGTGAGGGAAGAAAAAACAATTGCTGAGCTGATAACATCAGTTAATTTCCTCTGGCAGAGGGAGAGAAGGATCCTTCACCAGCCAGAGATGCTGACAAATCACTGCCCGTCTACCCCCCCGCCCTGCAACAGAGCCCCCTAGGCCGGGGACGGCCACCTTAAAGAGGCAAGAGGTTCAGGGTCGAAAGGGCCTGTCCTGCTCAGCCAGACACTGAGATCTGCCTCTTTGTGGTTCTGGGACAGCCACCAAGCTCTTTGCGCATCACGTGGGGGCTCAGAGCCACCTGTCCCCAGGGTCACCTCTCCTTTCCTAGGAGCAGGGTCCCAGGTCACAGTACCCTGAAATCTGGCTTGATAAACTCCTCAAAGCCCATGGCTCTCAACTATCCACTCTTCAAATAGACCATCTCCTGAGGTCGCAGGAGTTCTTTCTCTCCTTGAGGCAACTTGAGGACTGAAGGTCCTGGGGAGACAACTAGTTTCTGGGAAGCCAGTAGGGGGCTTGGGGCTAGCCACCCCCATCCTGAATCAGTATCTCACAGGGGTCTGCTGTCCTGGACCCAGGCCCAAGACAAAGCTCAGGGGCTAAGCTGGAGAAGGCTTTCTCTGCCTAGACTCAGGGTCCTGGCATGGAGGTGAGGGAAAGGCTGCTTGGACAAGGACAGGTTTAGCTCTGCCCCTATCTAGGCCGAGCAGCATCTCCCACACACGGCACCAGCCTCGGGCAGGGTTTTAAGGCACTCTCACCGGCCTGCAAGCCACCCTTCCAAAAGGCAGGCAGGCCACACTCTGGGTGGACTGGATCACTCTGCTCCATGCCAACTTCCCTGGATCGTACGCCAGCAGAGCACAGGCCACAGGCAAAGTGTTCATGGACCGAGACTGCCGCTTTTCCATCTTAATTCCTACTTTCAAACAAAGCAGATCAGAGTCTTCATGGTCCCTGGAGTGGGCAGAGGATGGGGTGTGTTGCCTCCGACTAGCTGCAATCCATGTGGACTCCTGGCTGGTTCCTCCCTGAGGCCTGGGTTTCAGAGGCTTCCCCTTGGCCTCCATCTTGGCACTGTCTGGTGGGCCGCCAGCCCATACATCTTGTGGCCGCTCGATAGAGCTGCCGGGGTCTGACACATCCATCAGCCAGCCCTGGCAGGCGGGGTTGTGCCTCTGCGTGCGGAGGCACTGAGAGGGACTGGGCAGTGCCTGGCCTGAAGGCCACCAGCTGCACCTCTACAACCCTGGCTGGCCTGTACAGAACCAGGATCCAGTTGGGTAACAGCCCTGGCTCCCTCCAAAAGGAGGGGACTTGTGCTCCACTCTAGATAGGCTGGGGGGAGGAAGGAGGGCTAGTGGTCATGTCGAGGTCATCCAAGTGATGGCACCATCATGGAGTCCCAGAGGGGTGGGCTGGGGGGTGAGTCTGCTGCCGGTGCTGGCTCATTTATCATGATGCTCCTCTTTGCTGAGGTCATTCCCCCCCTCCTCTGTGCCCCCCCAGGCCAGCCCACATTCTTGATAGCCTGTTACCATGGTGAGGCCACCGCACCACCACCGTATTGTTCCCCTATGCCTGGATTTGGGGGTGGGGAGAGGTGGAACTCGCAGCTCCCTTCGCAGGCTACAAGGGGCACTTGGGCTGGCCTGAAACACACCCCCAGGGACATCTTGCTAGGCTTGCTGAGACCCAGACAATATGCAAATAGCCTCCAAGCCAGATGGTCGGCTTCCAAAGGTGCCCAGGGGAGGAGGAAGGGTTAAGCAGAGTCAGGGGCTGGTGGCTTCGGGATGGCTCTGGGGAATCTCACTTTCACCTTCCCCCTGTATCCTCCTGACTTCCCACTCCTACTGACAGTGGTTTCCCTCCTGGGATCCCATGCATTCATTCACAAGACAAATATTTACTGAGCAACTACTATGTGCCAGGTGCTAGGGAAATGGCTGTGAGCAAGACGGACACCGAGCCTACCTTTATGGAACAAATAGGCCAGCAGGGGAGACGGACATTACTTATTTAATTAGTTGTGACAAATGTTATCTCCTTTGTGTGGGATCACAAAAAGCTTTTCTGAGGATGCTGACATTGAAGCTGGGGCCTGAAGGATGAGTAGGGTGGGATGGGGGAGTATTCCAGGCATAAGGAAGAACATATGGGAAGACCTGAGGCAGGATGGAATTGGCAGGTTCAAGGTAACAGAACAGAGAAGGCAAGAAGATCAGCATGCGATGAGGCCAGGGCAGTAGCCAGGGGCCAGATTATGCGGGGCATGGGTGGGCCTTGAGACGGGGTCTGCTCTGGAAGAGGCCTCTCCCTCCTCATGAACCCTAGGGGCATTTACCAAGTGTGTGCTCTGCTCCCATGTTTCTCCGCCCTGACACGCATATCAAGAAATGGCTGAAATGTACGGCATTACCATTACTAGCATGTGTTCTGAGGACCTGGCACCGGCCACAGCACACAGCACAGAATCTCACACACAAAACACCCTTGAGATGTTTGCTGAGCCTGTGGACAACTGTGGAGGGAGGGAGGGAGAACAGGTTAAGAACAGGGACTCAGTCCTGGTTCTGAGTTCGACTCCATCACCTCCCAGTTATATGACCTTGGGTAAGGACTTCTCTGAGCTTCCCTCTGTAAAACGGGATGGTAGGAATGCCCGATAGGGTTGTTGTGAGGCTCAAATAAGATGATCCCTATAAAGTTCTTGGCACTGTGCCTGGCATGTCAGTGCTGTGATTATTCTGTGATCCAGAGGAAGAGTATCCTTCCACCTTTCTTGATGCCCTGAGAAGACACCAGAGTTCTGCCCCAACAAGACCATGCTGGCCTGGCTCCAGGACACGTACCCAGCCCTGGCACCACCTGCGCGGCCCCTGGAGTGCACCAACCAGGCTGGTGAGGTCAGTGGCTGGCAGGAGGGGGCCAAACTGGGCTGGGCCTGGCCAAGGGCCCCCAACTAATCCCTGTGCCCCCCCAATCCTCACCAGGTGCTGTGTCTCCCTGACCAACGGTGGCATGCCACACTCACCAGTGTCTTCATCTTGACCTTCCTCAGCTAGCCAGAGCAGAAGGCTGGCGGGCCCACCGCACACCAGCACACACCCCTATAGTGCTCACAGATTTTTTTTACAGGGACAGTGGTGGCAGCAGTGGCCTCAGCCCAGCCTACCCTCACCTTCTGTTTCTGGGCCAGAAAGGGGACAGGGAGGCTCATGGCCCAGCAGAACGCTGGCACCCTGGGATATGCTCAGGCAGCTTTGAAGGATGGGGTAGAATCAACCATTAATCAGACAGTGCTAGGACTGGCTGGGGTTTTCTGTGGGATCCACTACCTTTCCATCAGAAGCCAGAGAGGGAATGAGGGAATGGGGGGATTGGGAGAGAGATGAGGGGGCCCCAGACACTGGCCTTCCCTCCATTTCAGATGTTCAGACCCCTAAGATGCTCCCAGGACAACCCAGGTGGAAGGAACCACATTCCGAGGCTGTGGATGCTGGAGGCCAGACTGGCCCCAGGCATGCAGCACCAGAGGAGGGAGATGAGCACCCTAATACAAGGTTTCCAGTGTAGGACACCCTGGGACCTGGGCTGCCCATCTGGGGAAGAACAAGTGATGGGAGCTGCTGGTCTGTGGTGGAGTGGTTAACAGTTCAGATTCTGGAGCTGGAAGGCCCTGGGTTGTGTGCTAGGTGGTCTTGGGTAGGAAGTCACTTCCCCTCTCTAAGTCTCAGTGTCATCCTCTGACAAACTGGGATAATAATCTAAACTCCAAAGAGGCTATGAGGATTCAGGCATAATGCCAGCAGCAGGCCCAGCATACCATCAAACTCACAGACAAACGTACATTTGCCCACAGTGACTTAGGATTCCTTATCCTTTGGGCTGCCAGATCCTTCTCCTAAAGGCTGCTGGCAAAGGGGCACCATGCATGCCTCTCCTACAGAGGCTCCCACCAGAATCTCTCGTCTCAGTGGACTTCTCCTTGTCTGGGGACACCGACTACCCACTGTGGCAGGGCCCCCAACAGTGTCAATCCTAGATTCTTAGGCTGAAAGAGAATAATCTCAAGGTTTTATCTGATATTGAATACGGCTGTAACAACCCTCATCCAGCCTCTCTCTGAACACCTACAGGGAAAACTTTTCTCCCAATCAGAAATCTGTCTTCCTGTCATTCCCACCCACTGAGCCTGGTTGGTCCATGGGGACCATGCCAACTAATGTGGGCCCTCTTCCCACACCATCCAGATTTGAGAGAGAGGGATCCCCTAAGTCTTCTCTTTCACAGGTTAAACCACTCCAGTCCCCACCAGGTCCAACAGGCTCTAAGACAGGGCTTTTCTGGGAGCCCACCCCAGGCCTTAGTTGAAAAGAGAAAAGAAAGAGCTGGGATGGGGGGAGTAAAACAGAAGAGAGGGTAGAGGGAACATCAGAGGGTCCATTTACAAGTGAATGGGGGTAAGAAAGGAGCAGTTTGTGGGCTAAACTGGCCTCAGAAGGAGGTTTACAGATGTGCGAGGGGACGCTCCTCATTGTTTAATTAAGCAGAAAGTGGATCTTTTCAAAAGCAATTTTGCACAGGGACTAGGAGGGGTGGAGGGAGAGGAGGGCAGTAGGGAGGGGATCAGCAAACAGGCCCCAGAGCAGAGAAAGGAACAGCTGGCCCCAGAGAGGTTGTGAAATGCATGCTAAGCAGTTTAAAGCTCCCGGGAGCTCCCTCCAGCTCCTGCCCTCCCTTACCAGCCACTCTTTAATGTGAGTGGAGCCAGCCAAGGGGCACAATGGCAGGGCAGAGGAAGAGGGGCAGGGAAAGATGAGGCAGACATGTCTCCTCCTGGGGGCCAGGGCAGGTAATGAACACACTGGGACAGTCTATCCCCCGATGTTCTGGGTTTGTACCAGGCCACTGACCAACCAGAGGCTGGAAGCCTTGAGTTGAGGGGATCTTTGAAGCACAAAAACCAGCTCCCAGCAGCCACAAGCCCAAAGCTGGTTGGTGCCTACCAACCCCTGCCAATCAAGGAGATGGCCTGTTCCGTGGAGATGGCTCTTAAGACGTTCCCTCTACACGCACAACTTCTCACTGGATCAGCGCACCCTGCTTCACAGAATTGTATACTTAGATCCAGAAGCAACTTTTCCAAATTGTAGATGTCAAATAGATAACAAGCTCAATAAAGACTAAATCTAGCCCAACCTCCCATTTTACAGATAGGAAAAAAAAGGCCTACAGAAATAACTGATTTGCAGTTGCACACTGCCAGGGCTCTTCTCTTACAGTCTCATCCCCTTTGGCCTTGGCCATCATCTTCTCCCAAGTTGGCCAGGTTGGAAGCTCTCCCCTGGCCCAGAACCCAGGGCCCTGGAGTCCCCTTGTTTGTAAGACTTGTCACAATCCATAATCTTATGGCTGCTATTTTCTCTGCTGGAGTCTCCAAGACCTGCTTAGCCAAGTGGCAGCCCCTGGGCTGGGAAGGCTGCCAGACAACAGATCCGGGCACAAGCTTAGAGGAAGAGTAAGACTCTCCCAGTGGCACCAGGCCCCTGCCTTCCCGCTGGGCTCCCGTGTGCCAGGGTAAGGCCTGGCAGCTGCCAACCGGCTCTGCGGCTGCGATGTGACCTATGACTCTGGGCACAGCAGGGCAAAAATGGGAACCAGAGGTAGAGATCCACAGCCAAGGGCTCAAAGACTGAGGAACAGGGCCATTTCGGCTTCCCCCTCTGCTTCCTTGTTTTTCATCCCAGAGAGGATAGGATAGGCCTGCACCTGCCCCCTAAGCAGCGGACAGAAGATGAGGGCTCAAAAACCTGGGTCTGACCCCCAGCTGCCCCACTTGGGTAATTCTGGACAGGCCATTTTCTTTCTCTCTCTGAGGTCTGATTTCTTCGAGGATAGGTAATATCTACAGGGGTCATTACGAAAATGGAAATAAACAGCTGTTGAAGGCATGAATGAAAGTGTAAAAACCAGAAAATACACTGCAGGTGTTGAGATGTTACATGATTCAGGGAACCTCTTGGGATAAATGGTGATGGGTTAGTGGCACCATGCAAGGCCTTTGGAGACCCTGAAATCTGGTTCTGAATTGCAGCTCTGCCATTTAAATAACTGGATGACTTGGGGTGAGACCCCTGACATCTCTAAGTTTGCACTCCCACTTTTTAAAATGGGAATAATAACACCTAGGAATTTGTGACAATTATTTGCACAACCAACTGGGGATCTGTTTACCATGCCAAACAGCCTGTGCCCCTTAGAACACTGGCCTCTCGTCTTCAGTTCCTTGACCACCCCGAGGCCTCTTGCCCAGAGGGCCGTCACAAATGCCACCCCCTTTGCTTGGAATGGGCCCCATGCACCTCTGCTCTCCCTCCAATTTATTAGACTGGCTTCTTTTCATCCTTCAGAACTTAGCCTCAAAGTCACCTCCTTAAAGAGGCCTGTGCTCACCATCTGATGTCTCATTCAGAGCCCCCTTTTGTTCTCCTCACACCACTGATGACCACTCATACAGTTATACAGTTAAACATGTGTGTTTACTTGTTTCCTGTCTGGCTCCCCTTCTATCATGCTGTAAGCTCCCTTAGGGCAAGAACCACATCTGTATTCACCACTGAATACCCAACAACCAGTACAGTGCCTGGCACAAAGGAGGGACTCAAGAAAATATGTGTCAACTATAGGAAAGAATAAAGTACTTACTACCACACCTGGCACTTGGTAAGCATTCAGCCAATGGACGAATGCAAGAGGCAGGAATTATTAAATGTGGGACTTTCAAGTCAAGCGAATGCAGGGGGAAATAAATCATAAGTTGTGACATTCTAATAACTTCCTGACCAGGTCTTTAAGGCTGAATCTTTGTGAGGCTTCTTCTGAGAGCCCCCTGTTCCCTCTCAAGGCTGTGTGGCCATCTGCCAAAGTAAGAAACAGTCACTTTTACCACCCTGGGTTGTCCCCGACCAGGAATATACCCAATCCTACAATCCTGACATTTAACCCCAGCCTCACACCCACCCTCAGCTCAAGGGGACAGAGTCCTGTTCCTCGGTGAGTGTCCCCCAGCCTCTGAATGTGGCACACAGACCCACCCTGCACTATTGCTCTCCTACCCAAGGGAGGGTCAGAGGCAGCTTTGGCAGCCAGTGAATTTGGGCAATAATTGTTTGATTCCTGGCAGATGCATGCCATGTTCCAGAATTCTGTCAAACCTCACTTGACCACTTTCTACTGCCTGCTTCCAGGAACTCATTCCCCTGCCTCTTCATACGATTGATTTCCTCTTCTCCCCAGAAGTATCTCAGCCTTAGGTAAGACGGGCTCCCATTGCTGAGCATTCTGCTCTTGCTAGGACCCACTGCTAGGGCTGCAAAGCACCTCAACAGTTCCAATATCCAGCCCCCTGCCTCTTGGCTACTCTGATATTTACCCAGCTGGACCTCTACAAGTGAACTCTTCAAAACCCCCCAATATGAAGGCAGGAACTGGCTCTCGTTCGTGTCTGTCTCCCCAGTGCTGGTACATGGTCTGCCACACAGTGGGTACTCAGTATATATTTGTTAAAGAAAGATGAACAAGTACAGTCACGCACCGTGTAACAATATTTCGGTCAACGACGGACAGCATATATGACAGTAATCTCATAAGATTAGTACCATGTAGCCTAGGTGTGTAGTAGGCTATACCATCTAGATTTCTGTAAGTACACACTATGATGTTTGCACAATGACAAAATCACCTAACTACGCATTTCTCAAAATGTATCCTCATCATTAATCAATACATGACTGCATCTGAATGAACAAAATGAAAAAACCCCACTGTCTCCTTTAGTCAACCTCCCTCCTCCAACCTCCATTTTCAAATTTATTTATTTATTTTTTTTGTGAGGAGGATTGGCCCTGAGCTAACATCTGTGCCCATCTTCCTCTATTTTATATGTGGGATGCCGCCACAGCATGGCTTGTTGAACTGTGCATCGGTCTGCACCTGGGATTGGTACCTGTGAACCCCGGGCCACCGAAGTGGAGCGTGCAAACTTAACCACTACGCCACTGGGCTGGTCCTTCCAACCTTCCTTCTGGCTGGATACTCTTCTTCCATCTAAATCCTCTTACCATAATGTAAGCCCATCTCCACTGTTCCACTCTCAGTGAAGGTTACCACCTTCATGAGAGCATCTCTCTGCTATCTACTAATAACAGACACGTGGTATAGCTGGTTTACTCCTTTTAGCAACCCTGAGGTAGGGATTACCATCCCCACTTCAGAGATAAGAACACTAAAGCTCAGAAAGGTGAGCTCACTGGCCTAAGGTTCTATGGGGATTCAAACTCAAGTCTGTCTGAATACAGAACCCATACTCATAAGGGCTAAGCTGTGCCATCTCCCTCGTACAAAGCTGGCTGATCCCAGAGATAATGTGGGGAGAATACGTGGTGATCTTCTCTCTTCCTCCCTCCTTCTTCCCTCCCCACTGTCCACGGAAATACTACCCATTCCCACTTGAACGGGACTGAGTGACCCCTGTAGAGCAACTCCTGCCTAGTGGCCCCCAGAGAGGGACTCAGAAAGCCCATACTCACAGGGCTCCTCCTGTCCAGGCAAGGTGACCTGATGTTTCTTTACACCATCAAACAGGAGCTCCGCGCCGCCTCTGCAAAGGAGGGCCAGAGAAAGACAGCCAGGTAAGCTCCTGCAAATGCCTAGCTGAGACTGAAAACTGAGCAGGGGGCTGGCACTAGAAGCCCAAGAAATGCAGAGACCAACATTTGAGAATACCTTGGGTACCAGTAACTGATTGTCAAATGTGACTCCCCAATGTGGTAAAGTAGGATAGAAGTAATTTTTACTAATATTCAAGTACCCAAATTTGCAGACTCTTGTTTTCACTCCTCTGCTTTCTCAAGAGGCGGCTTAACTTACAGGAACATAGCACGGGCTTTGGAGCTGTTGCCCCAAGATCGAGGCCAGGTTCTACCTCTGCCTGATGGCAGGACCTTGGACACATGACTCCATCTTCTCAAGCTTCAGTCTTTCCATCTGCGAAAACGTTGAGAAGCCACCATGAGCTGGAGACCCTGTGTGTCTAGAGGTTTCCCCAGGTCAAGTGGGGGTTTGAAATGCCTCTGCTTGTGCCATTACTGCTGGCCTGGTGGGCACACCACGGTGCTGGAGGGTAAGAGACTCCACTGGACTTAGCAACAACTTTGCCATTTACAAGAACATTCTTCATCTCATTTCATCCTCAGGGCATCCCAGGGAAGGAGGGAAGGAGACACATTATTAACTCCCTCCAATGGAGAAGCAAACTGAGGCCCAGAGAGGTGAAGTGACTTGTCCAAGGTCAGATAGGCAGTGGCTAAACTAGGATTTGAATTCTAACTGGTTTCTGCTCAGCCCCAGCAGCCTTGGCAGAAAAAAATGAAGACTCCCCAAAGGTCAGAAAGCCCCATGAGGGCAGAGTTTAGTTCACTTTTGTGTGCCAACACCTGGCTAAGGGGAGGCTGGGACAGAAGAGATGCTCAGAGCCAAGTCCAGAAGCCAGGGCTTATGATGCGGACACCAGGGCTCTTTCAGGGTCCCACACTGCTTCTCCCTCTTGGTCTCCTGATTCGCATCTCAGACTTCACGTGGATCTTAACTGAGAAGGCCTTAACAGATTTTTGATGGATGCAACGCCTCCCACCCCACCACCCTTTCCCAGTTTCAGAGAACAGAGATGTCCTGAGATAGTCCACTGGGAGGCAAAGGCAAGGCAAGCATTGTCATGGGGAAAACATGGGGCGACTGTGGTCCAAACAAGGTCACGCTTTGTTGATGCAGAAATGTGGAGGGGGAGAGGAGCCCCATCTGTGGCCGCGCACAGGGCCATTTCAGCTGCAAGCCCGCACAGAGCCTCCATTTATCCCCTTCCAAGAGCCTCGTTCTCTCCTGGGTGGGGGTTGGCACATGCGGCAGCTGGGGTGGGGGAGGGCGAAAGGCAAGGGGCTCAGGAGTTGGGGGTCAGAGAAGAGGGGTGGGAACTGGAGGCACTGGGACCCAGGCAAACAACCAAGAGTGGCCAAACCTGGTGGTGCCAGGCTCGGAGGCTGAGGCTGTTTTTCCCTTTACAAGCAGATAAAGGGAGAATCAGTTTGGCTCAGAGAGTGACCTGTCACTGCTGGGTTCACTAGCCCCCAAGGGAGGGGTTGGCATTTCTGCTGTCAGCACATCTGGAGGGGAGGAAGGTGCATGCATGTCCAGCCTCTGGATTCAGGGAGGCAGGCAAGGGGCCTCTCTTGGCCCCAGAAAAGAACCAAAGCCAGACTCTCTTATGTCCTACAGTATTTGCTATTCAAACTCAATTAAGTTTACCTTAAGATACCTCATCTTCCCTCCACTCCCCAATTCTTGGTGGGAGTGTTTGTTGGTACCAGTGACTGGTACAGACATTCCCAAAACTGCTTTCACTTTTTCTAGTTTATCTTCATCTTTTTATCTTATAGTTTTAAATTTTTGTTTATTTATTTCCCCTCTACCTGCTGAAATGCAAGCTCTGCCTAAAACAGGGCCTGGCACACAGTAGGCACCAAGAAATAGTTGCTGAATCAATGAAAATGCCCAGATCTCCCACTTCTCTGATCTCAATGGTATTCCTGCCCTCTGCCAATACCTCCCAGACTTAGGAAGGAGGAAAAGGGAGAAGGAAGACAGAATCTCACATCTAGACTGCAGGGACACACAACACATCGGCACTACATACTTTGAATCCTGTGTGACCTGAGAAAATGCACTTGCTAAGGACAGTCCAGGAGGTAAGACAAAAAGGATGGCAGAACTGGCCACTGACAAGAGGGAGAAAGGTGTGAGAGGACTTCTAGAGAGCCTATCAGAGCTGGTGGGGCTGAGAGGACCACATCTGCTCAGAGGAAAGAGACAAAGTCCTAGACCAGACTCTTCAAGGATCAGGGTGGCCTTCGGGTACAAAAGAGAGAGAATGATGAGCAAGGTAGCTTCTTTGCAAATCTGCTTGGGTTCAGAATGAAGGGTGAAGGAAGTCTGCTAACAGACAGGAAATGAAAGGCCAGGGGCAAAAATATGCACTGAGACAAAGAAAAAGAGAGAAGGAATCTGGGTTTGGCATACATCTTGGGCATTCTTGCTTCCCAACAAGCTGCAATTCTCATGGGACACTGTGGTGGTGGGTGGAGGTGTTAGGAGGTAGGTAGATAGATGGGTGGAGGAACGTTGACCTGCCTTGCTGGGGCTCACTATTGCTCTTGGGGGTAAGGGAGGCTGAGGCTAGAGGTGGTCAGGCCAAAAAAGGGGTAATTAAGCTAGTCTGTAAACTCTGGAGGGCAAGAATCATATCTTCCCCATATGACTTCCCCACAGCTGCCAGCATAGTAACTGGCAGACAGAGACATTTCTGGTGAACATACACCATGTCTGACTCAGTAAGAATGAAAGGTAAGCTGGCTGTAGATAAACCTTAACACAGGCTTCTGCAGCTTCTTCCTTCTCAGCTCTGCTGAGGCCTATCAAAGCAACAGGGATCCTCCTAGAACCACCAAGCTATCGGGAGCATGACTGGGCCATGAGTCAGTGAAGTCAAACAGTCAGGAGGCCAGACCAGTATAGTTCTAATTGGATCCAAGGGGCCAGACAATATCATCAATTAAAATGCACTTAACATTCATTAGACTATCCCCTTCTAAGAAACAGAAACGCTGAACACTGGAGGGCATGGCCAGAGTTCTATTTATCTTTGTATTCTCAGTGCCTGGCTCACTGCCTGGCACATGGTAGGCACTCAATAAATGACTGGTGAATTAACTACCCAGTGACGGGAAAACATGAAAGAAAGTGGGGGTATCCAATGGAACGAAAGGCATTTATGGGCAGAGGTTTTAGATTCCCATCCCAGACTTTTCCTTCCACATAAGCCCTGGCTTGTTTATCTTCACACACACACACACACATCTAGTCCCAGCTTTTCCATGTGACCCTGGAAATTACACCACTCGTCTCTTAAGGTCTCAGTTTCTTTGCCTTTTCTCTAAGCTCTGCAGTTTCTCTCAGCTCTGAAATCATGATAAGCCTTCTGTTTGTAGAGGAGAAAAAGACAGCAGCTTGAGGAGACTTCCTCCCTGATCTGTGTTTTTTCAGTTATTGGTGTGTGTGCCCCAATTCCTGCACTGTTCATGCTGTGCATACTGTACTGTCAGGGCTAGCCTCCTCCATTGCGCTCTTATTTATCCCCCTAGCCCCACCTGACTTAAGACCTGCAGAAGGCACTCAGCAAACTTACTGAATGACCTGAATGAGGTTCAGGTCAAACATCCCCAAATCTTGCGATAGAGAAGAAAGGAGTCCTGTCTTGGCCACATATCCCTCGAGAAACAAGACTCCAAGAACCCATATAAGTGGAACTGCTGCCCGAAGGAAGAAATCAGGGGATGAAGGGCGATCCTTCTTGGTTCCACACACGGGCCTGGTCCAAAACGAGATTGGCAAAGGAAGTAGGGAGATCGCCTGCTAACTGTCACGCCTTTTGAGTCCGGCAAGGCACAAGGCACCGGGGATTGCCCCGAGCGCACCTCCACGCGCGGGCGTGCGCCTCTATTCCCGGACATACGGCCTCGTCGCCAAGGGAGACCGAGCCTCTCAGACTCCGCGAGGCGGGTTGCGTAGCTCAGGGAAGGCGCCAGGAGCCTCGGAGATTCGATCGTGACAGGCCCCAAGGCAGAGGGAGGGGAGTTCCGGGCCCGACGACTTCAATCCATCCCCACGGTGCCCCAACTCTCTGACTCACCCGAACTCCACCTCCACTGACAAGGGCGCCGCCATGTTGAGGAAGCCGAGCTCACAGGAAGCTCCCTTTAACTTCCGGCGCTCCCGCCCACTTCCGGTCCTCGCATCCGGAAGAGGCGGTGCCAAGGGAGCCATCCTCTTCAGCTATTGGAGGAAAGCCCGGAGCGTGGAGCCGGGGAGGAAAGGTGATGGGCGCCGTTGGGGGTGTCAGAGTTGGTCTCCCTCTGTCTTTAACGGACCCGGCTGACGGAGCCAGGGTGGGGTGCGACTTGTATGAGCCACAGGTAGGCGGAGGGGAGTCCCCGGCATCTTTGCTCATTGACTGTGAGCCACATTACTGTTTATTGGGATTAATTACAAATCCCTCTCCAGTCCGCTCGGCTTGAATTATAAGTGACCCCCAAATCTTTATTTCCAGCCCAGAAATCTCTCTTCTGCGCTATCGACTCGCTATCCAACCGCCCCTTCCCCTGTCGATTTGGATTTCACTCATTCGGCGGATATTTATTGCACGTCCTCCGTGTACCAGGCGTTTTGGTCGGTGCTGTGGGTGAAGTGAACGAGGTGGGCAAGGTCTTGCCTTTTCCCCCCTAGACTCACAGTCTAGGGGGGAAATTAACTCTAATAAAATAAACATACCAATCATACTAATACCTGTAAAATCTCAAACTGAAAGAAATGATCTGAAGTTACAGGAACTTCAAAAAGAAAACGGACTGGACTGGACTGGACTTGAGCTGAGCTCTAAAGCCTGAATAAAGTTACCTAAGTGGATTGAGGGGAGAGAAACCTCTGGGAGCATTCCAGTGAGGCGAACGGAAGGTGTAGAGGCTCTGGGTGGAGAACATGCTGGAGCACCAAGAGAGGACGGTGGGAATTGAGGAGCAGAGGGCCTGGTAAGAGATTAGGCTAGAAAGGTGGGCAGGGGCCACATCATGCCTCATGAGCTAGGTAAGAACTTCCGTCTCTATTCTAAGAGCAATGGGGGGCCTTTGAAGCGTTTGGGAGGGCATGACATTGTTAGAACTGTGTTTTAAAATATCTTTTCTGGCTGCAGTGTGGAGAACGGTTTGGAGGGGAACAAGGAAGGAGATAGGGAGACCACTGGAGCCTGTTACAAAAAACCAGGGCAGAAATGGAGTGAAGTGGATGTTCCAGGGTATCTAAACCACAAAACTGAACTCAGTATTAGGTGGTGTGCCTGGTGGTTAAGGGCGGATGTAATGATGTACAGATGGTCCCCAGCTTACGATGGTTGGACTTAAAATTTATTGAGTTTACGATGGTGTGAAAGCAATACGCATTTAATAGAAACCTTACTTTGAATTTTGATCTTTTCCTGGGCTAGCGGATATGCAGGGCGATACTCTCATGATGCTGGGCAACGGCAGCGAGCCCCAGCTCCCAGTCAGCCCCTCGATCGTGAGGGTAAACAACCAATACACCTACAACTACTCTGTACCCAGACAACCATTCTATTTTTCACCTTCAGTACAGTATTCAATAAATTACAAGAGATAGTCAACATTTTATTATAAAATAGGCTTCGTGTAGAGAATTTTGCCCAACTGTAGGCTCACGTAAGTGTCCTGAGCATGTTTAAGGTAGGTGAGGCTAAGCTGTGATGTTCTGTAGGTGAGATGTATGGAGTGCATTTTTGACTTACGATGTTTTCAACTTGTGATGGGTTTATTGGGATGTAACCCTGTCGAAAGTCAAGGAAGATATGTAATCGCTAAGAGCTAGGAGTTCAACTGCCAGCTTTATATCCAGGTCCCACCACTTCCCAGCTGTGTCTTTGGGTAAGTCCCTTAACATCTTTGTGCCTGAGTTTCTTCAGGGATAACAGTCCCTACCTCATAGGGTTATAGCGAGGATTATATAAATTCTTGACTCTGCTTCTTTCCCTAAAACAGGCTCTCTCCTGTCTTCCCCATCTCAAGAATACTATTGCCATCCACTGAAACACCCAAGCAAGAAACCTTGGACATTGTTTTTAATTCTCTCCCACAACCAGACAGTCACCAAATTTGGGTTTGTCTTCCTTCTAAGCTGATTTTGCATCCCCAAATTCTTCCACCACCACCACCCCCATCACCTCTTACCCGTACCTGCTTCTTCCCTGGCCTGCCTGCCTCCCACCCCCCTCCCACTGGCCCTGGCTTCTTTGTACAATTCAACTCCATGGACAGCCCTGAGCCCTTTCAGTGTACCAGACACTGATCCAGGGTGCTGGCAAAATGAGGACAAATGAGACAGAGCCCTGGCCCTCAAAAAGTGCAAAAGAATCCTGTGGTAAATGGAAAGGCCCCACAGCCATGCTGTGTGGGTAGATCACTTTCACCTCTCAAACTCAGTTTCCCCAGTCTGTAAAGAACGTATGAACCAAATGATCTCTTAAGGCCCTTTCAGCAAAAATATTCTAGGATTCTTCCACTGGCTCCTCCAAGGCTGGGCTCTAGAAACCTTGCCTGATTTGTCTTTGGTCCTTAGCTCATAGTAAGGAGCTTTATACATTTTAGAGGTTTGGTAAGTGCTTGTTGAATGAGTGAGTGAATGAATGAATGAACCACTGAACACATATCTCTCCTCTGGTCAAAGTCATTTAATGGTTTCTCTTTGCCAGCAAGGTAAGGGCCTACCTGGAAGGCATTCAGAGCCCTTCACAGCTTTGGATCCTAACCCACCACTATGAGTTGACTATCTTCTGACCCTGGGAACTGCCACCTCCTGGAGCTGGAACAGGAGAGCTAGGGAGCATTTGAAGAGCTTCACCCATCTCACATTCATTGAGCACCTATTAAGTGCCAGGCCCAGTACCAGTGCTAGGAACACAATGGTGAACAAAACCAGTGGGTCCCTGCCCTCCTGGGGCTCATGTTCCCAGGAAAAGACATAGACCACAGTAAAAATGGACCACAGAGTGCAATCAGTGTTATGAAGGGGGAACACACAACTGTGGGAGCTGGAGGAGGCCCCTGATCCAGCCTTTGGGATCAGAGAAGGCTTCCCAGAGGAAGTCACATCTAAGCCCGAGTCCCAGGGAATTGTGGGAGGTAGAAGTGGGGAAGAGGGCCACACAGGAAAGCCAGAGGCATTCCCTCCCTCCTGCACATCTCAATGGGCAAGGGGTCCTCCAGCTTCTCTGTGCATATCCCCAGAGACTGGGAGCTCACTTCTGGGTAAATCAACCTAATCTGTGAATACCTGGCTCTCTCTCTTAGGAAGTCCTTCCTTCTCCTGACCCCAAGCCTACCCTACTCAATCTCTTAATTAGTAATGATAATAGTCCTGACATATTATATTCATTCAGCGAGTATTTATTGAATGCCCACTTTGCACCTGCCAGTGCTGTACATGCATTGCCTGATTGATTCTTCACAGGGACTATTATTATCCCCATTTCTCAAATGAGAAAACTGAGGCTCAGAACTGGTGGCTTGCCCATGGACCCCTACGTGTCAACCCCAGGTTATTGTGGCTTCAGGATCCCTGCCCCTACTGGCTGACCCTCACCACCACCCATTGGGCGAGGCTCACCCAAATGCCTTCCCCTGGGATTCACGCAGAAGAGGGGCTTGGGCCCCATCCCCTGTCCCCTTCAGCAGGGCGGCCAGCTGGGCGTCAGCCTCTATCCCCTCTGAAGCTCCTAGGGAGACAATGGAGGGGGAGGCAGGGGAGGCGAGGGCGCGGGTGCCCCCGTGCCCGCTGCCCTTTGTCTTCCCGCCTGCTCCCCCTGTGAGCCCCGGGAGGCTGGGAGGCGCCTCTTGCAGCCTTCTTCCTCCCATTCTTGTGCTAATTGGGTGTCAAGCTGAGATCAGTGAGAAAGAAATCCGCCCAGGCTCGGGTTAAACTGCCGCCAAAGATGAGGGCTGAGCCCAGAATATCATTAGGCCAGGAGGAAGCAGGGCCCCCTCCTCAGGGGGGAGGGGCCGGCCATGCATCCAGGCCCCTTTGAAAGTCACTCGGTCGCCCCCTCGCCGCCACCGCCTCAATGGGCCTCTTGGAGGTATTTAACCTTCTTCCCAGGAATTGAAAGTGATACACCAAAAGCACTGGCCTGGGCAGCCACTTGCCTGTCCCGAGGGCGGTAGGACCTCTGGGGACGCTGGAGGCAAGCCCCTTCCAGCGTCCCCAGGTGCAGGTTGCAGATGGGAACACGGAGCCTCCAGGAAGGGGGCTTGCATCCCAGTGCTGCCATTCACAGGCTCTGTGGTCTGTGGAGAGACTTACCTTTCTGAGCTTCAGATTCCTCATCTGTGGAATGGGGATAAATATAGTAGCTGCTTTGTGTTATGGATTTAATGAAATAATGCACATAGAGCACTTTGCACAGCACCTGACACATAGGAAGCGCTCCATACATGGTGGCCTTCACAAGTGTAAGGAAGCGGGTTTGACCTGAAACAAAGATTTCCTAGCGGAGCGCCCTGTCTCTGGAGGGGGGCAAGTAGAAGTGCCCACAAAGGACTCACTTTTCACATCTTGCCCTGCCCCACCCCCCAAGCCTCAGTACCCTGCTCGCCCTGCACCTCCAGACTTTTACATGCTTTGGTGCCCCTTCTGTCTGGGACACTCCCTGCCCCACCGCCCCCATTCTGGGATAGCTCTTCCTTGAAAAGTCTCTCTGACCGTGAAACACAACCTCCCCGCTCCCAGACAGTGGGCTCCCTGAGGGCAGATCCAGGGTCCGGGTCTCCAGCTTGCTCCCTGTCCCCATCATCCCCTCTCCTGACACAGTAGGAGTCGGCTCCATAGATGAACTTACATAGTGCGTTGTAAACCATGAAGCACTATATACAGGTCAGGAAATGCCCAATAAACAGTAGCTATTGTCAACTTCAGGAGCACGAGCCTGTATTGAGCACCTGCTGCGTGCATGGAGCTGACCAGAGGCAGACAGAAGAGCTGCAAGACCCAGAGGCCCACCAGTCCCCCGCTTCATGGAGGGGTGGTGGGGGGGCCGGTGTGGAAGGGGGAAACTTAGGCCTAGTTTGTGGTCTTAACACCTGAATATACCTCCTTTTTGCTTTGAACTGCCATGTTCTGAGCAGATATCAGCCCCCAGGCCCCGTGCAGAGATTTCCATACACCATCTCACTGCATGTTAACAACTACGCGAGGTGGGGATTCCTAGACCTCCGTTTACAGGATAGGGAACAGGCTTAGCCTGGCAAATGCTCCTGAACGCAGGCCCAATTGACTCCCAAGCTGGAGCTTTTACCCATCACTCCACTGCCTTTTGGTGACTGTGTTCAAGCTGGAGGAAGGAACAGGACCCCCTGGGGGGCTCCTTCCCATTGGAGAGCCCTTACTGATGGGGGTTAAAGACAGGAAGCTTCACTGTCAACCAGGTCCAGCCCCTTGAGAGCCCGACCAAAGGGGCTTCTGGGCTGAGTACCTGGCCTGGGGGTGAAGTGGGCACTCACAGCCCCTCCTTCCCACTTCCCAGGGTTGAGCTCTAAGGGCCAGACAGGATTCTGCAAGGTCCACGCGCCCTCTGCTGGTTACACTGGGCGCTGCAGCTATGCTTGTGTGCACACACACCCTGCCCTGGCTCCCTGCCCCCAGCCTCACTCTCTAAGGACAGACTCCAGCTCTGGCCCCCACCCCCAGCCCCACCTTTCCCCAGGAGTGGCACCAGACTCCTCTATTTTTCAAAGGCCACTCCCCCAGGAGGCACTCCAGATTTCCCGTCCTGGCCACCCTCCACCCAAACTGTCAGCTGCAAGCCTAGGGTGTGGCCCCCAGTGAGGTCCACAGGCATGCGTGGAATGGAAGCTCTTTAGGCTTTCCTGTTGCCTTCTGCACCAAGGAGGCGGGTGGAGGAGAGGAAACGGCACGGGGCTTGGATTTGCATCCCAGCCCCCACTGCTCGCTGTGTGACTTCGGCCAAGTGACACAGACCAGTAAGGGTTAGTTAAACACTGAGGATGAGGCCCCCAGGCACACACTGTCTGTTGCCCTGGGCCGTGTTGGCCCCCTTTCCCATTGGACTGTGTGCTTCCAGCCTGGGTGTGACTCCAGCAATGGGGCCTAGGTGACAGCTGGCTCTCCACTGGCATTGTTGACTCTACAGCCCTTGTAAGACTCCAGGAAGCTTCCCTGGACTCTGCCTGGGCTGGTTAGGCAGCCCTGCCCTGGCTTGCACAGCCCCCACGCCCCGGGGAAATGCCCCCCCAGGCAGAGGGAACAGCACGGACAAAGGTGTAGAGATGGGATCCTGTCCTGGGTTAGGGTTTTCTCCTTGAAGGCTCTGAACAGCCCTCCCCTTATAATGGCTACCTTTAGCTCTGAATTCTCCTGATTATTCCCATTTCACAGATGAGGGGACTGAGTCATTTGGCCAAGGCCACAAGCTCATAAGTGACACAGCTGGTTTGGACTTCTAAGCTCAAGCTGTTAAACACCTTGCCAGACTCAGTGGGGACGGCCCCATCTGAGACAACACACAACACGCTGGGGGCAGGGGCTGTGGCATCTTACCTGCCACATCCCCAAGTCCAAGTGAATGAATGAATGGATGAGTGAGTGAATCGGGTGGGAGGTGGGGCCTGAGCAGGCTGGAGGTGAGCTCGGGTGGCATGCACACAGGCTGGGGGAAATCAAGGCAGAATTTATTGGCCCCTGAGCGCCCCCCCCCCTTTGTAGCCAGGCCAGGACTGAGATGGAGAAAGTGACGTGGACAGACCCACAAAGACAAAAATGCCCTGCCTGAGGGACAGCAGGCAGCCACCCAGGGAGAGGAGGACAGGAGGGGGGTGCTCTGTTCAGGCCACCTGCTGCAGGTCGGGGTCCTCCTTCTACCCTCCTGGAGGCCAAGGCAGGGCGGAGTGACACTTGAGAAGCTCAGGAGTCAGACTCCTTTGGCCACCTGATCAATGACCACTGCTGCCCCTGTCCACTCTGCTGGCTTCCTGAGTCTGGGGGCTTCTGCCCTGGTCCCATGTACAAGCTCCCTGCTCTCTGGGGAGTGCTTAGTAACCCTCCACCTCCCCCTGCCCTGACCCAAGACATCATCCTGAGGGGCCCAGTCAGCCTCAGCCTGGGGCCCAGAGGCCCTCCCTGGCCTCGAAGACATACGTGGACATGAGGCTTTCACAGAAAGCCTCTAGGGGGAGGGAGGAGGTGGCAGTGAGTCACCTGGCAGTTTTGAGGGGGAGGGGGTCTGCACCTCAGGGTCGAGGTGCCGGGTCCTGCTTGCTTTGGTCTGGCATCGCCCAGGACCCCTCTGGAGTGGGAGCTGGGGCTCTGGATCCAGCATCCACTGGCCCTCAGAGGGATCTGGGGCAAATCACAGCTTCTCGCCTGCCTGGATGCGGATGTAGGCCTCTCTGTCCAGCGGGACATAGCGGCCCTTCCGGGCATCCAGGTAGAACAGCGGGTCTTTCACGACTGCTGGGTCAAAGCCCTCCTTGCGCAGCTCTGTCTTCAGTAACTTGAAGGTCCCTGAGGGAGCGGGGAAGATGGGGGGAAGGGGAAGAAGAGTCAGAGTCAGAGGGTGCAGTGCAGGGGCCCGAGTTCCAGGAACCCACCCATCAGAGTTGGGGAGGGGCAGAGAAGGAGGGCTGGAGGGAACAAAGGAAAGGGGATGTGTGGGAGGAGGGGCACAGCCCTTTACAGTTTGCAAAAAAGGCTCCATCACATTATGTCCTGCTTCTCAAAGCAGCCCTGGCAAAGGGGTGGGGGGCCGTGTCACCTGCCCCCTTTGTGCAGATGGGGAAACTGAGACCTGAAGAAGGGAAGCTATTTGTCCCCAGCCACACACTGAGTGAGGACCAGAACTCGGGTCTTCTGTGATGACTCCCTTTATTCGAGCATCTCCCAGGTACAGGTGTGATCTCATTTAATCTGCATATCAACCCCAGAGGCAGGTGCTCAACCTAATTCTATGGATTCTAAGATGCACACGTTCAATTTTAACATCTACGAAATAGTTTAATTAGCGGTGAGTTTTTTTCCTTAATAGTACGTAATGTAAATTATGCATCTTTCAATCAATGGTATCAGCCCACTGTACAGATGAGAAGACCGACGCTCAGAGAGGCACACCTCTGGGCCAACGGCACACAACTAGTAAGTGGTGGAGCTGGGATTTAAACCCAGGTGTGATAGATTGCCAAATATGGCTACAGAGTCCTACAGAGTCCTCCCTTCCCTGTATGCACACTCCTCTGCCATGTGGTTTGGCCACTTCTCCCAATAAGAGCTGGAGTCTTTCTCAACCCCCATTTGAATCTGGACTGGCCCTGTGTCTTGCTTTGACCAACAGATTGTGGCAGGAGCAATGTTGTGGGAGTTCTGAGTGAGTCCAGGCCTTAAGGGGCCTTGCAGCTTCCATCCCCACACTCTTGGGGGTGCCCTGAGACCGGTCTAGCCCTGAAGGATGAGCAGCCACGTAGCGCAGAGGTGAACCATCCCAGGGAAGGCCACCTAGACCGGCGCTGTCCAATAGGGTAGTCACTGGCCATATGTGGCTATGTAAATTTATTTTAAATTAAACAAAACTTAAAATTCAGTTTCTCAGTCACACTAGCCACATTTCAAGTGCTCAATAGCTAAGGGGGCTAATAGCTGCAGTGTCGGACAGCACAGACACAGAACAGTTCCACCACTGCAGACAGTTCGGTTGGACAGTGCTGCAGAACCAACCAGCTGGGAGCACAAGTGAGTGAGGCCTTCTGAGACCCTCCAGCCCCAGCTGAGTCGCTGAGTGATGGCAGCTCTTTGACCCCAGGTGAGGCCAACAAAGAACCACTCAATCCCAAATGCAGACCCCAAAATTGTGAGGAAATAAAATGGTTGTTTTCAGCCCTAAGTCTGTTTGGGGTGTTTGTTCTGCCTCTCTGAAACCCAAGGTCTAATAGCTTCCCTGCTCTCCTGGATGAGAAGTCACGGCCATTGTCCAGTCCTCAGGGGACTCAAGCCCAGCACCAGTGTCCCCACCAGACTCCGCCTACTTCAGCTGCTTCAGGTGCTCCCAGGGGCCTGATACCTGGCAGGGGCCACGCCAGTCGGGGAAGGCTTTCCAGCAAGGCAGGGGCTGACCTGATGAGCCCGTGGGAGGTGGCCAGGCAGATGTACCCCAAGGCTGAGCAGGGGGCAGAGCCAGGATAGGGCAGCAAGGACTGAGGAGCGCAGGGGAGGTCTGGGCGTGAGCTCCACACTTCCTGCCCATCAGGGAACACCTGAGAGCCAGCAGTGGCCCAACAGACAGAGGATGGCACCGCCCTGCCATGTGATGGTGCGCCCACCACTCACCTCTCACCTGGATGACGATGACAGCCCCTCCCTGCCGCCCCCGCTCCCCTGAGGCCACTTGCAGCCCTCTCCCACTCTCTACACAGCAGCCAGAGAGTCTGCAGAACACAAATCTGATCAGGTTACTACTCTGCTCAAACACTTCTGCGGCTCCCACTGCCCCCGGCCTAGTCTAGCCCCATCCGACGCACGAAGCCCCAGGCTTCCAGCCCCTGCTGGCCTCTCTATCCCTCCTCACACCACTGCCCGCCTCTCTCACTGGCTCCAGGTGTGGTAAAAGACTCCTTTCCTTCTTCTAGTGCCCAAGCGCCTGCCTGTCTTGGGGACTCCACACTCGCTGTTCTCACAGCCTGGAATGCCCCCCACCCCTGTGACGTCCTCCTTCTCCTTCAGGCCTCAGCTTGAACGTCACCTCCTCAGGGGAGCCTCACAACCATCTGAGCCTCCTTCATTTGCTTTTCTGTCAGTTTGATCTGTCGTCCATTCTTTATCTTTGGAATTCCTTGTCCTGCGGCTGTCCCCCTACTGCTCTAGAAGCTCCATGAAGGCAAAGGTCCTGTCAGAATTTGTAACCTGTATCCGCAAGGCCTAGCATGGTGCCTGGCACACAGTAGGTACTCAATCAATACCTGTTCCACTAATGAATGGAGGAAGCTTCTCTCTCTAAAGGCTCAGTATGCTCCCTGGACGCAGGGAGGTCAGTTTACCCACTACCTGGCAAGGCCATGGGTGAAGGTCAAATGACAGCCACCCAGGTCTCTCCAGAAGGAACCAGGAAGGGACCTAGGCCTGGACCTGCAAGCTAGAGCAGGGGAGGGACAGACCTGTTTTTTGCAGCTCAGGCAGGAAGCGCAGGAAGATGGGGCGGGCGTATAGGGGCAGCTCCTTCTCCAGGAGCTGTGCAAAGTGCTCCAGGTCACAGCTGCCAGCGGGCTTGGCCACAGCAGCCATTCCGGCCCGGCCCTCCATTCCTGGGGGCAGTAGGATGGATGGTGAGAGGCTGGCAGTGCCTCCTGGTGGCGCCTCCCCACACATACCCGGCACCTCCCACCTCCCCACACATACCTGGCACCTCGACACCATACACTGCCACGTCAGCCATGTCCAGGAGGCGGCTGAGCGTGCCCTCCACCTCGGTGGTGGACACATTCTCACCTTTCCAGCGGAATGTGTCCCCCGTGCGGTCTCGGAAGTACAGGTAGCCCAGCTCGTCCATCACCAGCACGTCACCTAGGGAGGGGCTGTGTGAGGCAGGGCTTGGGCAGGCCTAGCTTGTGGCACAGCAGCTTGGGCAAAGCAGTCCTTGCCAGATGCCAAGGATCTGTTCAATCATAAGGGCTGGGACTGGGGGAGTCCTGGGGAGGTGTTCTCTGAAGGTAGGGGAAGGCCCCTTCCTTCTTCTCCACCCTGCCCACCCCAAAGGGGCTGCAAAGGGCTGGGGAGAGATGTTCACCCACCAGAGAGGTAGGCCTGGTCCCCCTTCTGGAAGACGTCCTTGGCAATCTTCTTATTGCTGGCACCCTGGTTGAGGTAGCCATCAAAGCGCCGCAGTGGGTCCTGCTGGACGATGCGGCCCACTAGCTGGCCCGGCTCCCCTGGGGGCAGGAAAATCGGAGTCAGATTTGCCCTGGTGGCCTCCTCCACTGGTTCCCCCACACCCAAATGCACACTGCCTCTCGCTGTGGCTTCTGTTCACACTGCTTCCCATAGAAACACCCATTTCTTCCCCAGCCCAGGAGCCCTGAGGGCAGGGAGCTTCTCATGGCAGGTCTGGCACGCGTTGGTACTTAGTCATGTCTGGTTACCGAACAGATGGAAAGAGAGACAAATAAACGACGGGTGGCCAAGCTCTGCATGGACAGTCTGACGAAAGCCAGCATTCTCCAGGCCCCTGGCTCTGCTCAGAGCTTTATGTTCTCTACCACACTTCATCCTCAGGGCAACCCCAGGAGGCGGTGCTGCCACCAGCCCCACTTGCAGATGAGAGGACTCAGGCACGAGAGCTGAGGGGCTGAGCCAGGATCAATCCCAGGCAGCCTGGACCCAGGGTCCTCAAACACGAAAGTGAATGAAAGACTGACGGATGGGATGGTGAATGAATGGATGAGTGGACGGATGAAGAAATAAACCACTTGGAGCCCTAGGAGAAGAACTGAGTGATGGCCTTTGGTCAGAATAGGGCTCCCCACTCACTGACCCCTGTCCCATCTCCCTCCTCTCCCCCTTTGACCCCCAATTCCAACCCTGGGGCAGACCTGGCTGGCAGGGAAGGCAGATGCCATCGGGCCCCCGGATCAGCTCCATGGTGTCCTCATTGACACGTACCAGCCGGATGGGGTACACGAAGGACAGGATGCGGCTGTTGAAGCCACAGGCCCCCACCTGCAAAGGCCAAGACTTGGGCCTGGGCTCTCCCCTCCCCCACCATGGGCCCGACACTGGACAGTGTGTGTGGGGGGGCTCTGGCACCCACACTCCCACGCTGGAACTCTGCCCTCCCCTCCACTGCAGTTACTTCCGTGGTCTGTCCGCACCCCCACCTGGGCCGCACCTGGCTGTCGAAGTTGCCCAGGCTGCAGTTACACTCAGTGGCCCCATAGAACTCTGCCACCTGGGGGATGTGGAAGCGGCTAGAAAATTCAGTCCAGATGGACTGCCGGAGGCCGTTGCCGAGCGCCATGCGCACCCGGTGCTGGTTCTCCGCCTCCCGGGGCGGCTGGTTCAGGAGGTAGCGGCAGAGCTCCCCGATGTACTGTACAATCTGGGGGTGGAACTGGCATGAGTCTGGGCCCCTGAGGTTGCCTCACTGCACCAGCTCCCAATCCCTCAGGTCCCAACCTTGCTAGTCCTGACCCCACCCCCCAGGGGCCGGCTGCGCCATCCTTGCCCTCCAGGCCTCAGTCTCCCCATCTGAACAATGGGAATGTTGCCCCAAATGAAGGACTGGCTGCCTTCAGCTGTCAGACAGACATCCCTGAGTGGGGCTGGTCACGAGGGACAGGATGGCTCATGCCCTGCCCTTCTCACTCACCGTGCAATTGTACTTGATGCAATCATCCCAGAACCGGGAAGCTGAGAACTTCCTCCGGATCACCACTGTCATGCCATGGAGCAGGCACTGCCCGATTCCCACGACGTTTCCTGAAGGCAGAGGGGTGGGCCCTGGAGGTCAGGGAGATGGAAGACCCTTCCCTCTAGTCTCCTCTTGCCCAACCTCCACAAATGCCCTTTCCCCTGGTCTCTCTCTTTCCTGTCCTGTCCCTCCAACACTTACTGATCATCTCTCTCCCCTAGTCAGACACCTTCCATGGCTCCCCAGTGCCTATGAGATCGAGCACACACTCCTTAGACTGTCCCCTGGAGCCTCTGGAGCTGGCCCCAAGTTTCTGCTCCTGTACCTGTAATGCTGCCATTCAGCCAGGGGGGGACTGAGCTAGCCCACTTGGCTTCTGCACCTCATATCTGCCTGCCTTGGGTGCAACTCCTCCAGGAAGCCTTCCCAGCCATCACTGGGCTCTTCCCTTGAGTCGAGCTCCTGCTCCCTGCCCCTCCCCACACTCATGTGGGCTCCCATCATTGTCCTGCCCCAAACACACACCAGACTCTTAAGCACCTTGAGGGCAGGAACTAGATTTATTCCATCTCTGTCTTCCCTTAAGCCCCTAAGACCAGGCAGCAAGGCTGTGCACACCTGTGGAAACTGAATGGTCAGACCAGTCCAAGTGCCCTGTGGGACACAGCCACACACACCGTCAGGCTGGTACAGCCATCCTCATTCAGAGAAGTCCAGTCAAATGGCCACATCTGGATTTGAACCCAGATTTGATTCCAAAGCTCATGTGTTTCTACTGTGACCTGCCGCCTGCCAAGAGGGGTGGCGTTCCTGAGGCTCTGGGGGTGACGGAGGCTGAGGAGGTGGGCCCAGGGTTACCTGCCGTGTGGTAGAGCGGGAGGCAGTCGTAGACAACGTCGTCAGGCCGCATGCGGAATCCGTAGTACACCAGGGCAGCCATGCGGTAATACCTGGGAGGGCAGTGGGCTCCGTGGGCCCCTGGAAAGGCAGGGGGAGAGGCTCCCAGGCCCGGCCACCCCCAGCCCTCCCCCTGGGGCACCTACCCCTTACCTGCTGTGCACCACGATGGCAGCTTTGGGCAGCCCCGTGGTGCCTGATGTGTAGATGTAGAAGAGCTTATCTGAAGAAAACAGACATGTGAGCAGCTGTGAGGGGGCAGCACAGGGCTAGGCATGGAGTCAGACAGAAGGAGAGGATTCAGCACCCACTCTCATCATATCTCCTCCAGAAAGCCTACTCTGATGACCCCAGACACCACTCTCTGCTCTAATGCCTACATCTGTTCCTTCGACAAACTTCTTCTGGGCCCTCGCCCTGTGCCAGGTGTGGGGAGATTATCAGTAACTAAGATGGGCAAAGGCCCTGCCCTGGCGGAGGTCACAGCCCAGTGGGACAGGCAGATGAGGACACAGGCAATCCCAATACTGAGCACAAAGTGTTGGGAGGAGGTGGGAAGCACAAGGCCTGTCAAAGCCCAGTGGTGGCACTTGACCCAGGGTTGAGGGAGGGCAGGTGGCACCAGGGAGGGTTTCCCAAAGGAGGTGATGCCCACCCTGAGTCTTAGAGTGTGGGGAGGCATTAGCTACAGGAAGCGGGGTGCTGAGGTAGCTTCGTTTCTTCTTTATCCCACCCTGCAGGCCTGACCAGTGACTGTCGTGTTACAGTTTCTGTATGAGGCTCAGTCCCACTAGGCTGGGGGTTCCGGGAGGTGAGGAATGCCATGGGATGACCCTGCACGTTTTATATTGGCCACCTCATGCTCTCTGGATGCCTGCTGATGCCAGCCCTCGGCTAGGCACCGTGAGGGCACCAGGCTGAACCAGCCAGAGTCCCTGCCCTCAGGCAGCTTACAGAGCACCAGGAGACAAGATCCGAATGTGACTGAGGTTAAATGATGGTGATGACGACAATGACCAGCTACTGAGCACTTCCTGCCACACTCTAGCTTTAGGACTTGATGCACTACATCTTTGTCAATCCTCAAAGCCATTCCATAAAATAGGTTCTGTTACCATCCCCAATTCTATGGCTATGGGAACCAAGGCTCAGAGGACAGCTCAGGTGTTCAGGGTCACACAAAGGGAGCAGTAGAGCCAGGATATGAACTCAGTCCAAGCTCTGAGCCACCCCGTGATGCAGCAAGCTGTGGGCTCCACAAGGCAGGCTGGAGCGTAGAGGAAGAGAGGCGAAGGGGTCTGGGAGGCTGCCCGGAGGAGGGGAGGGGAAGGCAGGCAGCCCAGTGCAGGGAGAGGATCTCGGCCCAGCAGCGGCCCACAATGAACAGGTGCTAAATGAATATTCAGAGGGTCTTGCTCTTGGCCCAAACCCAGGCAAAATCAGACAAAGCAGGTTCCTGGGCTCCACCTGATCCTGCACGTTAGGCATTGACAAAGGCTTGTTCAACAAACCAGACTCGCGTTTTGTGAGCTCCTGTGTGCTCAGCGCTGGGCCTGGCACTTTCATACGCATCAGCTCATTTCACCTTCCTGGTAACCCCAGGGTTACTGTCCCCACTTTCCCAGATGGAAAAAGGGAGGTAACACGACTCACTCCAGATCACATGGCAGGTTTGCAGAAGAATCCAAGCCTCTGGCCCTGAGGCCAGTGCTCTGTCTTGGCCATCTTAGAACCCCTTTGTGAGAGTGGGGAGCTCACCTGTGAAGCCCTTTTCAGGGTGACTGGGCAGGTGCTTGGGGGCATCTTCCAGCAGGGGGTCCAAGTGCTCTGTGCCAGCAGGCACCGCGCTGGGCTCCCAGGGGCCGGAGCAGAAGAGGCTGAGAGAGGGGTCCAGGCTGGCATGGATCTCAAAGACAGCTGTGAAGAAGACAGGACAAGTCAGAAGGCAGGCCAGGAAACCCTGTGTTCCCAGGATCTCTGCTCACGTCAGGGCTGGGCATGATGTCAGGGGAGACTGGCTGGATGGTGGGAGAGACGGGTGAAGCACTCGGGACTGCATAAGGAACATGCTCATAGGAGCAACAGCTCCTGTTAGCTGCTGACTAAATGCACAGCAGGCTCTCTATATGCACTATCCTGCTCACACACCCCAGGAAGTAGGTACCAATAATAGCCCATTTTTACAGATGAGGAAACTGAGAATGGGAAGGACTTGCTCACAGCCAGAATGTGCTGGAGCTGGGTCTCAGAGTCAGCTCTATCTCACACTGAGGTCTGAGCTCTTACCCCCTGAACTGTGCTGGTCTGTGGGGGACCAGACAGAAGGGAGGAGTGGGGGTCAGAGGCCAGCAGCCCTCCAGCCTCTTCAGAGAGTAGGAGGCTTCTCTCAGGCTCCCCTGAGCACTACAGATGTCCAGATACTCACTTGCCCTGGGCATGGGCCTGTCCTGGCCCACTCGGCCCCACTTCCTCTTGATTCACCCAATCCTCCCCTACTCCCTGCTACATCCTTTTTCCTCCCCTTTCAGCCATTAACAACCTTCCCTGTCCATTATTCCACAACCACAGCAGCGTGGGGAAAAAGAACAGGGATGCTGTGGTCAAGCCCAAGATCAAATCCCGGTTCTGCCACTTACCAGTTGTGTGACCTTGGGTGAGTTCCTTACACCACTCTGAACCTCAGTCTCCTCATCTGTAAAGCCAAGACCTACCTCACCAGGCTTTGTGAAGATGAGAACTGCTTTTGTAAAGCACCAAGCTCAGCACTGGGTCAGTGCCCAATGTGGCAGCAAATAAACCATAGGCTCTGCAGGAGAGTGGGGAATGGATTCTTGTTCCCATTTTATAGAGGAGGCAAATGAGGCCTAATTAGTCACAAGAACGGTTCCCATTATATCTGAGGGCATCAGATAATAATAGCATCAGCCACTGTTCGTGCTTCAGGTGAAGTATCTTCTTGAAAACGGTATGAGGTAGATACTACAGCGAGGAAACTGAAGCCCAGAGAATTCCATCTCTCACTCAGGGTCTCCAGCTGACCAGCGGCAGAGCCCAGGCCATTGGCTCCAGGGCTCATGCCCTCACCTGCTGAGCCACACAGCCTCCCCCAGGGCTAGAGGGGGCTGTGGTCTGTGAGCATCCCATGGGATTCCCTGCCTGTCCCCCGCCCCTTTGGGGCTCACCTGGGGCCATCTCGCTGCCAAAGATGAGGGCCCGGGCCTGGGACGTGGTCAGGCAGTGGCGCAGGGCATCCCGTCGGAGGTTGGTGTTGATGAGAGCTGCCTCCACGCCCAGCTTGGCCATGCCCAGCCACAGGCCCACGAACTCATTGCGGTTCTCCATGAAGAGGGCAGCCACGTCGCCCGAGGCCAGGCCCCGGGCCTGCAGGAAGTTGGCCACACTGCTCGAGTAGTCGTCCAGCTGGCGGAAGGTCCAGTGGGCATCTGTGCCCTCGAAGATCAGGGCCGTCTTGTCGGGGTGGCGCCGGACCGTAGAGGCGAACAGAAGGGGCACCGTCTGCTGCTCCCGCAGGTACCGCCGGACCTTTGCCTTCACCTTTAGGAGCACCATGCCGCCGCTGGGTGGGAGCGAGCAAGGGAGCCGTGACGGTGGGGCTGGGGGTGGGGGTCCCGACACGCTGGCCCAGCTTGCGGCCCCACGGGCCTGAGGGTCCTGAGCCAAACCACTTGCAACATTCCCCTTCTGGGCACCGTTACACACACCAGCTCACCGATGCCACATAGGAACACTAGGGACGGGGCGATTACTCCCTCCCTGTACAGACGGGCAACGGAGACTCTGCCCACGTCATGGCTTGCCCCAGGCTTTGTGGGTGGAACTTGAACCACTGTCCTCTCTGGCTCCAGAGGTCAACTCCTTCTATCCTCTAAGTTCTGCCCTGAGGCTGCTGCTCTGTCAGAGCCTTGCAGGACTCCCCAAGTCAAAGCCCAGACTCCTCTTTCGAGTCCTTCCACAGCCCCATATCGTACCTCCCCGCCATTGCCGCAGTAAATAAAGGATGAGTTTGCAATTTGTCTGGTCTTCCCCTCTGTGAGCCCAGCAAGGGCAGGGCTCCGTCTTGTTCACCACCTGGTCCCCCAGGTCCTGCTCAGTGCCAGACACAGGGTAGCTGTTCAATAAGCGTCTGTGGAATTGCTGGCAACATCCCCCTTTCTTGCCCTGCCCCTGCCACCTCTGACCCCTGAACTCTCCCAGATGCCCAGCCTCTATGTCTTTGTTGATGCTGTGCCCTCTGGCTGGAATCCCCTGCTCTTACCACCTTGAGGTGCCTCTCAAGTACAAATACTTTTCCTCCAGGAAGCCTTCTCTGATTCCCCAAGGCCCCGGCCTGAAGCCATCTGTCCTTGCTCCATGCTCCCACCCTTCCTGTGGTGGCCCCTCGAGACCTCCTTTTGCAATCGACTCAGACTGACAAATGCTGAGCTGCCTGTTCTGGACGTGGGTCACTGTGCTGGATGCTGGGACACTACTGTAAGTAAGGCTGCAGGGGTCTCTGCCCACGTGGCACTGCCAGTTAGGGATTTACGGTGTCACCTTATCTCTCTGAGCTTGGCCTGGGACTGGGTCTGCCTTGACCCTCTCTGGGCCCCAGAGCCAGCTCACCACCTGGCAGCAGGTATTTCTGGTACAGGATATCCCTGTGGACCACACCTGACTTTCTTTGGGGAGCAGGTTCTCCCAGACATCTATCTGGGGTCCTGCTCTAGAACTCAGTGCCCTCTCAGATTCACGCCAACCCCAGGAGAGGGCCTTTCCCACAGGGTTCCTCTTCACCGCCTCACCAGCTTCAGCATTTCCTGGGGACCCTTGCAGATGTCTCCTCAACACACCTGGTGTCCGATGCATATCCTGGGCCCCCAAGTCTGCCCCGGGTTACAGAGCAGCAAGTTAGAGAGTTTCCCCAGGAGGAAATTTTGACTTTGGAGATGGAAGTACCAGGTGCTACTGCCAGGGGAAGGCTGTGCTGCAGAGGCTGTTCCTTTGGGGCCCAAGTGCCCTGTGCTGGTAGAGGCCATGGGGTCTGGTCTGGGGAGATTTTGGGGGATTAGGAGGCCAGCTTGGTATGAGAGACCCCAGGAAGGGCTGGACCAGGTACTCACAAGACATCGCGCCTGATGGTCTTGATGAAGATCCGGACCAAGCGCCAGCCGCCAGACCCCAGGTAGAGGAGCAGAAGGGAGAACCCCACTTGGGTCCAGGGCAGTTTCAGCACCAGCTTGGAGAACAGCAACACCCCCACCAGAGATGCCCCAAGAAGCATTGTGGCCTGTGGGCACAAGGCAGTCAGTGGACCCAAATGTCTGAGTCTCCCACCTCCTAACCCAGCCAGCCAGGCATATATGATCCCAAAGGGTCTACCTGTAGTGAGGCTTAGCCATACTGAGTGTGGTGGCTGAGGACGAGGTCCCTTTCAGGGCTGTCTGGAAGGGGCAGGCTATAGGCATGGGACTTGAGGTTTGGAGTTCCAGGAGTGACAGGCAGGAGGCTGGGTTCTAGCTCCTTAGTCCCGTCTCTGCCTACGACTCTCCAAGTGACCTTGGGCAAGTCCCTTTCCCACTTAGGCCTTAGTCTCCCACTTTGTGCAATGGATGTAGTGACACTTGCTCTCAGAGACCCTTCCAGCCAAAACAGGTCAGTCCACTCTCCTGACATCCATGGTCTCTAACCAAAATGGCTTGGAGCGGGGTATTGACTTGAGCGCCTCTGGCTCGACTCCCCACCCAGAGACCTAGGGAGGTTCTGTGGATGACCAAGTCAAACCACAACACTCAAAGGGACAGCTTCCTGGGAAGGGGCCCTGCTCAGTCCCTGCCCACAAGCTAGGGGGCAGCACCATACCTCGGCTGGCCCATAGAGGGCGACGGAGCAGACAGGTTACAGCCCGGAGGTGCCTGAGAGGTGACCGCCCAGAGGAGAAAGGTAATTGAGGCAGAGGAAGAAGGCCTTGAAGGCACTCCCCACAAACACACTCAGCAAACCACTCAAGTGAATCTTTGGGGATTGGGGTTTAGGTGGAGGGGAACGGCTGGCTGGGCTGAGATTAGGACTCGGGTTCTATTGTTGGCGCTTTACGGACTTGCTCAAGGGGGCAGCCAATGGGACTCAGTTTTTCTTCGGGTTCTCCTATTTCTGGGGAGGGGCTGAGGGTCAAGACTGTGATGTAGCCTAAGAGTCTCCAAGCCAGGATGAGGACATAGTCTGGACCTCAAGGAGCCTTTATAGACTATCTCTCCCTCCTCCACACGTAAAGCAAAAGCCGGGAGGGGGACCGAACTAACGCCCCAACTCCAACACCAGGGTTTCCAAGGCCCTCAGATCTCTGGCCTCCCACAGCCCACCAGAGCAGAGGGCAGGAACCTGTCCCGGAAGGCTGGAGGATGGGGCTAGGAGGGAAGGGGATGCCCAGTTCCCTCGGGCTTCGGTCTGTCACTGCGGACCGCTCTGGCCCCTAAACAGCCAGGGTAGCAGAGCGTCCGGCAAGGAGACAGAGCAGCAGGGCGCGCCCCCCACCCCAGGCGGGCACTGTCACCTCCCCCCGACGCGGCCGGGCATATTCCTCCGCCCAGGGACCCACTAGCCTGGCCTGTGCTCACCCGGCGTCGGCCCCGCCGCGCGGCGCCCCGTCCAGATGCGGCCCGGCTGCGGCGGCGGAGTGGGAAGAGCGAGGGGGCATGAGCCGCCCCTGGGTGCGCAGAGCCGGGTCTCAGCCGTGCCTAGCCAAATCTGCGTCCTGCATGGCCCGGCCGCCCGGACAGCCCCGCCCGCCGCCCGCCCGCGGCGCTCCTCCCCCGCCCGCCTCCTGCAACCCAAACCGGCTGCGCGGGCCGCAGCACCGCCTCCCGCACCTTCCCCGCGCCGGCGAGCGGCTGAGCCAGCAGCGCAGCCCCAACGCGCCCGACGACGCCCGGCCCAGTCGGCCCTGCGCGCGCGACGGCCTCGGGCGGTGCCTCGCGCGGCACTCTGGGAGTTGTAGTCCGCGCCGCTCAGCCTCGCCCGGCCGGGGAGACCCCCGGGGCCGGGAGGAAACAAGTGGACTCCGCCTGGTCCCTGACCCCCCAGCACCCGGGCGTCCGGACGTGAGGGAGAGAACCCCCACCCGCACCGTTGGCGGAGAATCCAGAGTTCGGGAGAGTTCGGGAAGCCTCAACCTAGCTAGCGCCACACCTAGAAGAGCGCTTAAAAAGGTGGTTTCAGGTGAAGAGGTGAACCCGGGGGCAGGCTTGGGTAACCAGCTCTGTGGCGCAATGGATAGCATATTGGACTTCTAGTCGATCCTGGTGTGGTCATTCAAAGGTTGTGGGTTCGAGTCCCACCAGAGTTGAATTTTTTGACAGCTCACTCCCATTCTGATATTTTATGGCCTCCGGTACCCTTATGAGGTTCAAAACACTTGTAGACCTGAGGCTGACACCTCTGCTCCTGGGACAGCAATAAACTTGGCGTCGGGATTACTGCATGGGAATCCTTTCCCATCCATGGTATCTTGTAAGCAGCCTGGCACACCTGGTGGTGGTACAAAGGGCAAGGATATGGAGACCTATATCTAACTTCGGCCTCTGAACACCCTGGACCCTGCAGCAATGGTTAACCTCTAAGCCTATGACCATACTTATGCCACCTGCCGAACCCTGGGCCATCGGGCAGCTTCCCAGCCTGTGTGACTGGACCTCTGAAAACTTGGTTTGTTGATAATCAAACATGTTGGGCATCCACAGTTGCCACTTGTCCTTAAATAGATCCCTTAATCTCTTAGTCCAGTCAAAGTCCTTAAAGGGGGGAGGGGCATTTTTCAGGGTCTGTTCATAGGGATCAAAAATGAAGTTTGGGGTGGCCAGCCTGGTGGCGTAGTGGTTAAGTTCCCACGCTCTGCTTCAGCGGCCTGGGGTTCACAGGTTTGAATCCCGTGGACTGATGTACTGCTCATCAAACCGTGCTGTGGTGGCATTCCACATACAAAATGGAGGAAGATGGGCATAGATGTTAGCTCAGAGCCAATCTTCCTCAGCAAGAAAAGAGGAGGATTGGCAAAAGATGTTAGTTCAGGGCTAGTCTTCCTCACCAAAAAAAAAGAATGAAGTTTGGGGGCCCAGCCGGGTGGAGTAGTGGTTAAGTTTGTCTGCTCTGCATCAGAGGCCCAGGGTTAGCAGGTTCGGATCCCAGGCACAGACCTACACACCGTTTGTCAAGCCATGCTGTGGCAGGCATCCCACATATAAAGTAGAGGAAGATGGGCAGGCATGGATGTTAGCCCAGGTCCAATTTTCTTCAGCAAAAAGAGGAGGATTGGCAACGCATGTTAGCCCAGGGCTGATCTTCCTCACTGGAAAAAAAAAAAATGAAACTTTGGTCTGGTAAGTATTTGGACATATTTCTTCCAGAGTATAGGGTGCATCCTTTTGGAAGAGCTTGGTAAATTAAAACATTACCTCCTCCATGGGTATTACATTCAGGAGGCAGTGTGGTGCAGTGGTTATGGGCCTGGGCATTGGCATCCAACAGACTTGTGTCAACTTCTCTGTTGAAAGTCTCCATTTCTTCTTCTTTTTAAAATTTTTATTGATGTCTTAATAGTTTATAACACTGTGGGGTTTAGTTGTACGTTATTATTTGTCCGTCACCATCCATTTCTTCTTAAATACAAAAATGAGGACATACTAATAGTGCTTACCTCAGAGGGTTGGTGTGGAGAGTCACAGGGAGCATTTGAATTAGCATTTGACATATTTATTATTGTAGCTTACAGGCTCATCGATCACAAAGCACATACAAAATCTAGACATGAAGATTATCTCTCCTTGTATCCACAGGGCTTAGCAAATAAAAGCTCAATAAATGTTTGTTGAATGAATGAGAGGGAGTGAATTGGAGGCTCTGACCTCATCCACACCAGGATCCATAGGTATAAACATGATTATTTCCACATTGACTACTGAGGTCATATGTAAAGTGGGCAAGTGAGAATTTGGAGGAGGGCAGTGGTGAACAGCCCCTGGGGCTCTCCTCTACCCAGGCTGGTCACATTGGTGAAGCCAAAGCCGTACCACCCAGACACTGGGCCAGGCCTGAGGGGGAGATGTGAGGGGACACAGAGGGAACAAGTCTGCCTTCAAGTTGCTTGCAGTCTAGTTGGACACATAGAGAGGGTAGGTGGAGATTAGGTCACTAGAGTAGGTTGTCCCTCACCAAGTGCTCACTATACTTCTGTCAACACCCACGACACATTATTGTGATTTGTCTTTTCTTTCCAGTCAGACACATCTGAGTTACACTCCCAGCCCCAGCTGTGAGACATGGACAAATCACCTCAGCCCATGGAGCCTGTGTCCTTGCTTGTCAAACGGGAATACAGTCATCACCATCCCTGCCTCCTAGGGCTGGGTATGGATTCAATGAGATGATACACATCAACCTCTCAGCACAGGGCTGGCATATGGAAGGCCCTCAGCTGCCATACTGCTCAACTCTAAGAGGGTGGGGATGCAGCTGTCTCAGTCACTGCAGAACTCCAGCATTCGGCAAACACTTAGAAGATATTTGTGAAACGATTGAAGACTAGTGGGCTTGTGCATCAGAATACACGGCAGAGGAGGCCATGTGGTGGGAAAGTGATGGGAAAGGCCTTTGTCTGCCAGGCTGAGTTTATCCTGGCGCAGTGAAGAGCCACTGAGGGTCCCTAAGGGCAGGAGTTGGGTGCTGTCATTTGTGGGACAGGCTGAGCTCAGGCTGACCTCACAGTGAGCTCCTTTCCACTGACATGACCCCCATCTGCCCTGCATCAGGGAACTAACGTGAGTGTCAACACGAGCAGACTTATCAGATTGACATTTGGACTCACTTGAAGGAATTAAACCTCCCCAGGGGACTGATGTGTTTTGCCCCTGCCAAACAGTAAGTGGTTACCCCATAGGTATCAGTTGCATTTAGCACGAGGACTACTGAGCTGTATAAGTCCTCCCACTCTGGGCGTGTGCAAAATACATACCTCTGACTTGATTGTGTACATGGTGACTTCAGAGGCTACGAAGGGCCTTCCTGGCAAATGATAACTTCCATTTCCTAAGCGCTTATGTGCTAAAGCCCTACACATGCACAATGACCCTGTTGTGAGACAGGTATATACTCTCCCCGTTTTACAGATGAGAAAACAGAGGCTCAGAGGGGTGACATGACTATTGCAAGGGTGCAGAGCTGGTCAATGGCAGGGCCAGGTCTGTCTGCCTTCAGAGCCTGGGCTCCCAAACACTGCTCTGGGTCAGCTACATATGGCTTCGATCAGACAGAGGGAACGGGAGCTTTCCCTTGGCTACTGGGAGAGGACTCAAGACCTGTGCCATCCCAGGACAGGCTCCACCACACCCTGGCTGTGTGACTGTAGGACACTCCCCGAACCTGAGACCCGGGGTCTTTACCCCGCAGTGAGGCTGTTGAGGGGACCGAACGAGATCTCGCACGGGGAATACTCAGCACAGAGCTTGGCATCCATTCCTTCCACGATGAAGCAGCAAGCCCCTACTGTGTGCCAAGCACTGTTCACAGCAGTGAAGGGAAAGAACAAAGCCCCTGCCTTTCTGGAGCAGACACAGAACTTGTAAATAAATGAACAAACGAGATAATTTTAGAGAGTGGTAAGCATTCTAAAGAAAGGAAAAGTGATGGGAAGTGAGGGGAGGGGACTGCTTCAGATGGGGTGGTCAGGGAAGGCCTCTCTAAGGTGACATTTGAGCACAGATGTGAATGACAAGGAGCTGAACATGTAATGACCTGGGGACAGAGTGCTGTTCCCAAAGACAGGAAGAAGGCCAACACGGTATATTGGGATGAAGAATAGAAGTTTCTAGGCAGAAGTTGGCAGGGCCTCATGGACTGTGGTAAGAACGCAGTAAGTGGTAGCTATTGCCAGTATAATTTTTCTCCAATTGTGAGCTGGTGACAAAAGTGCCACCCTGTGGTCTGGAGACCGGACTCCATGCCCAGGCTCATCTGGATGCCCAGACCCCATCTCTCGAGTGTGTAAAGGCCCAGGGCCATTCAGGCACCAAGTGGCCAGAGCAGGTGAGCTCCACAGCTAGGCAGAGAAGCCAGGAGAGTATGATCTTTCTCCCCGTACCTTGGCACCATTGACTTTTACTGACCTGGGGGTGGGGGTACCTGGGACCCTGGGAAGCCATGGGAACAGCTGGCAGGTCTGGAAAGGTGCCCTATACTGCAAAGATAGATGCGGTATGGGAAACTCACCACAATCCCCTCCTCTTTCTGCAGAAATTCAGAGGTCAGCATGAGGCTTCCCTCTTGACAGGCCATGGTTCTGAGGTTGGCCTCCAGCCTTCCACACCCTCCCTCTGCCACTGGGAGCCCTGGACTGAGATATGGTGTCACGAGGAAGGCTGAGGCACTGGTGTGGCAGTGCTGGGCAGGTCTTCGGACAATCCCTGATTCCAGCCCCAGTTCTGCTCCTATTGCCTCGCTAGTAAAATACAAGTAGTAGTACCACCTCCCTCCTTGGGTTGTTGGATGTGTCAGTGTGAGCATGCTCTCAAGTGCTTAGGCACGCACACAGTATAGCTATAAATAAACTGTAGCCCTCATCATCAATAGGGAAACTGAGGCATAGGAAAACCAACTAGGAGGCCTCGTGGCCTGTGTTCTAGTTACTCCAGGCAATTCTTTGCCCATCTCTGGGCCTTAGTTGTCTTATCCACACAGTGAGGAGCTGGGCCCCCAAAACTCTAAAGGCTCTGCCATCCTGGGAGTGTCCCTGGTTCTAAATATCAAGATGGGGCCACCTACTCCTCCAATGACACTTGTCACCCTGCCCATCCCCACTCCTTAGCTCTGACCCAAGGAAAATGCCAGGTTGCCAATCCAAAATGAACCTGCAGTCTCGCAGCTGCCTCCTCCATCTGCGAACACACCGAGACTAAAACAGCTCCTGCCGCTCGGGTCCCTTCTGTTCACGGATGCCCTTCTTCTGAGCATCACCTCACGGAAGCCCCACAAGAACCCCAGGAGGTGGGCACTGCTTTCATTCCCCTTTTACTGATGATGAAATGGGCACAGAGCGGGGAAGGGACTTGCCCTAAATTCTTCTGCTAGAAAATGGTGGAGGAGTTAGGAATTTGAATCCCAGTCGGCCAACTTCAGCCCAGAGACAGGACAAGCAGCTGAAGCTCAGGCTGGAGGGCATGTCTGCCCAAGTCTGCCAGAGTCACGGGAGAAGCAGACACTGACTTGATGGGAGCCTTTATTCAGACAGTGGGGACTCACCCCCACCCCCCTTCTCAGGCCTTTGGAATTGGGTGTAGCCCTCACTCCTGAGAGGATACCCAGCTTGGCATCCAGAAAACCTTGGCTGGCAGGGAGGGGTCCAGAACAGGGGGTGTGAACCTGAGACATCCCATATGATTTCTGCTCACAAGTCATTCTCTTTGGGTAACTCCTGGCTCGCCTGGGAACCCCATTGCAGCCTGCTCCCTTCTGGGTTGGCCCTCAAAGCCACTCAGAACTGGTTATGACAAATTCTGATAAACGATGTCCAAAGGTCAGTATTCAAAGAAAAGGAACAAAGGAAATGGCAAAGGAGTCCTCTGTCCCCAGCGGGAACCAGGCCAGGCCCCTCTGGTTCAGTGGCTCAGGGCCTAGGCCAGGCCCTCGACATGGATGGGGGGTCCCTGATGCCCAGCTCCTCCCGTAGAGCCCTCAGGGGCTGCTCCCAGCGCCGCTCGTAGTATAGGTTGAGGACACACGGGGCCCTGCGCCCATTCTGAACTGCCCATGGGATCAGCTCAGAGACCAGCACTCGCAGGCTCCTGTGGGGCAGCAGAGGAAAAGAAGACATAAGGTCCAAGGGCCGGGCATACTATGTGCCCAGCAATTGTTGTGCATTTTCTCACGTAATCATCACACAGACCTAAGGAGGAGGTAGTTATCCCCACTTTTCAGATGAGGAAACAGAAGCTCAGTGATGTGAAATCCTGTGCCCAAAGCCACACATCTTGAACATGCCAAAGCCCAGATTTAATCCGAGGGCTACCTAACTCCAGAAACTAACGCTACGTTGCACCCCCCAACCCCAACTCCATCGTTCTGACTCACCACTGAGGCCTGGCCCAAGAGACCCTAGGGTCCCATGAAACATGCAGGCTTCATTCATTGCCCTGGAGACCACGTGCCAGGCCAGTTTCACACCTCTGCTCCGTTCTTTCCACTCTGGCTTCCTGGAGAACCACTGGGAGCTGCTCAGGAAGGCTGCATGCTCCTCCTATTTCCTGGAGCCCTAGCCCCTCTCAGTTCTCCCCTGACCCCTGGCCACTTGAGAACTTACTGGGCACTGAGTCGGACTGGTCCAAAAAGCGCACCCAGGATGCACATGGGCAGGCCGGTCTGGACAGCCTCAAACCACTTCACCACGATCTCTCCTGGAGGGCAGGGTGGGGGAGGGAGTGGGAGGTGAGCAGGGGCCAGGAGAGGCCAGTGGTGCTCAGGGGAGGGCACAGCAAGTTATCTGCTCCTCTGACCTCTAGTAGGGGTCAACCATGCCCAGTCCCAGCCTGTGCTGGGCCCTGGGGCAATTGGCTTGAGGTGGAGGGAAGGGTCCAAGAAAGAGAAGGAAGTAAGGGCTGAAAAGGAAGCCTGGGTCAGAATGCTGAGAACTCCAATAGCCAGGCTGGTACCTACAGGACTTAGGAAGCTGCTGAGAGTTTCAGAGCAGGGAGCCCTGATGCTTGGACGCTACTACATCAGCATAGGAGCCATAGAGGCAGTGGGGATGGAGGAGAGGGCATGTACGGCATAGATGCTACCAAGATGTCCAGGTTAAGCAGAAAATGAGGCGCCGAGCCAGCTAATTGGTGGGTGGCAGAGACAAGTGAGCCCTGCCCTGGCCCTTAAGACAGGCCCAGGTGGACAGGCTTGCTGGAGTGCCCCGCCCCACCCCACCCCCCACTCTCAAGGCAGCTGGCAGGGTGGCACTCACCCAGGATGTTGGTGGGCATCCCCAGCAGGGTGTGGAGCATGTCGTGCACCTCCCGGTACCGCTGGATCACGTACGCTAGCTCCTCGTCGTCCACAAATCGGGTGGGTGCCCGGGTATCTGGGGAGACCCTCTGACAACCATGAGCCTCCCCTAGACCCCTTCCCAACAGCTCCCAGGGCCCAATTTGCCAACCACTCCCACCAAATTCACGTCCCACCAAAAATCTCTGGGGACTTTATTTCTGTCCATACCTGCCGACAGGAGTCTTCGGGCAGGAAATGTGGTGGGATTGGTGCCCCCCTGGACTACTCCAACTCACACATAATGTATGTAACCTGTTGGAATCTATGGCAAAGGAGCCTCTGAGGGAAGGGGGAAGCGGTGGTTGTTTAACAGGTACAGAGTTTCAGTTTTACAAGATGAAAAAGCCCTGGAGACTGGTTTCATAACAATGTTAATATACTTAACACTTCTGAACTGTACATTTAGAAATGGTTAAGAAGGTAAATTTTGTTTTTTTTTTTTTTAACCAGAATTAGAAATAAAACAAGGGGCCAGCCCAGTGGCGTAGTGGTTAAGTTCGTGCACTCTGCTTCGGTGGCCCGGGGTTTGCAGGTTTGGATCCCGCATGCAAACCTACACATCGCTCCTCAAGCCATGCTGAAGCGACATCCCACATACAAAATAGAGGAAGACTGGCACAGATGTCAGCTCAGGGCCAATCTTCCTCAAGCAAAAAGAGGAAGACTGGCACAGATGTTAGCTCAGTGACAATCTTCCTCAAGCAAAAAGAGGAAGACTGGCACAGATGTTAGCTCAGGGCCAATCTTCCTCACCAAAAACAAAACAAAAAAGAAATAAAATGGAAAACAAAAAAGGCCCCAAGGCCCCTGATCCTTTGCATGAGCTGCTCCCAGCCCAGGGTGCTCTCTCCCACCATGCTCATCTTCACCCTGATAATTCCTTCTTACTTTTTTGACTCGGCTTAAGCGTCCCCTCTGGGGGAGGCTGTCCCGGCGCTTCAGACCGATCAGACCCACACTGTGGTCCTTCTAGCATCCTGTATCTTTCTGTGGCACCCCACATGACTGTACCGTGATGTTTAGTGTGTGTGAGTGTGAATGTTCTCTCCAGTACAGCAGCACTCACCACAGGAGGCCAGTAAGTCCTGAAATGTGACGCATTCCAATTGAGATGTACTGGACACGTGAAAAATACACACTGAATTTCGAAGACTTAGTATGAAGAGAATAATGTGAAATCTTAATAAATTTAAAATATTGATTACATGTTGAAATGATAATATTTTAGATGTATTGAGTTAAAATATATCATTAAAAATAATTTCACCTGTTTGTTTTTGCTTTTATTAAAGTAGCCAGCAGCAAATTTAAAATTACCTCTGTGGCTTTTGTTCTATTTCTATGAACAGTGTCACAGCAGCCTGTCAGCTGCATGAGGACAGGGCTGGCTCCGTCTGGCTCACTGTAGGATCTGCAGCGCCTGGACGAATCAACATCTCTTGAATGCATGAGTAAAAGGCCAGCCCCAGGCACTTTTCTGATCCCAGGTAGGAAGGTCCATCCTCCTTTTACCCACCCACTGTCTCTGAGTCCTCAGGAACACCCAGAGTGGGAACAGCCTGGTCTTCCTGTTCCCAAAGCATGGCCTCAGCCTGTCCAGAGGCCAAAGATTTGATGTCTCATTGCTTTGGGGCTGCTGGCTCAGTGCCATGGTCTGTGGCCTCCTTGGGTCCCAGGACCTCATTTCTTCTGCAGAGTTCTACGTGCTGTGTGAAGCTGAAGGCGATCACAGTGAGAGCAGCTACATTTACTGAGTACCTACCATGTGCCAGCACTGTATCGTGTCCTTTACAGGTATTATCATACTTCACCCTCATGACCATCTAGGGGTAGATACTGGTATGAGCGTCAGATACAGATAAGAAAAATAGGGCTCAGAGAGATAAAGTTAACTTGCCCAAGGTCACACAGCTAATCAAACGGCTGTGTCAAGCCTTGAAACAAAGTCTGCTGGATTCCAAAGCCGGTAGTCTTAATATCCATTATTAGTAAGCCATATAAGTGCCCTGGAAGATAAACTTTAGGTCCCCTTACCTCAGATAAGGAATCTGAGGCTCAGAAAGGTCAAATGATTCGCCCAGGGCCATAAAGCTGGGAAGAGAGGGAGGATTCTAACTCCAGAGCCCACAGCCATAATCTTGATGTCACAAGGATGACCGTACCCCCTACCAATGTCAGCCTCAGGGAGGCTGACTTCACCTTGAACCTTGATCTAAATCTCTGCTGGGACAAAGGTAGTCCTTCACATTCTGCCGGTTTCCATGTTCTAGAAGTGTCGCAATCTCTAGGGCTGTGACTGGGCAAGGTGCCCAGGGAGGCCCTGGCAGTCCCATCTCCTCCACAGCAACAGGACGAAAGGCTCTGGGGAACCTGAGAAGGTTGTCCCTCCCTGGGTGGCACTTGGGGCAGGTCACCCTGGTGGGTTTCCCACTGATGAAATAACTTGCATCCCAGTGAAATCTGAGGAAGATGGTATAAAATGAGGCAGGGGCAAGTGTCAGGACAGTATGGGGAACAGATTATTTTTTCAGGAACAATAACCTTCTAGAGCCGTGGTCCTCAACTGTCCCCCAGGGGACACTTGCAATGTCTGGAGACATCTGTGGTTGTCTCAACTTAGAGGGGTGTTACTAGTATCAGGTAGGAGAGACCAGGGATGCTGTTAAACATCCTACAATGCACAGGACAGCCCCACAACAAAGAATTATCCAGCCCCCAAAATCAACACTACCAAGACTGAGAAACCCAATTCTAAAGCAACCCTGGCTCACTCCTTCACCTCCATCGGCCAGGCAGGCTCCCACAGCTGGGCTGGACAGCCACTTGACAGAGGTGCTTTGATGGGATGTGTAAGTGTTGGGGGAGGGGGAAGGACAGGGAAGGTGGCCCAGCTGTATCCTAAGGTCCTTTGATAAGTCAGATCGTGTTACTACCCTGCTTGAAACCCGCAATGGCTTCCTATTGCTGCTATCACAAGACGTAGACTCTTTCCCATGACTGGGGGGGCCCGGCCCGGCTGGCCTCCCAGCCCCCTGGCTGCCTCCCCCGGCCTCACTCCTCTCTCATCAGATCGGTCAGTCTTCCTTTTCTTAAACACACAGAGCCTTGTGCTCGCCAGTCCCTCTGTTCGGAATGCTCCTCCCAACTCCTCAGGGCTGGCTTCTCCTCATCTTCCAAGTAGCCTCAGAGGGGCCTCTTGTGACCACGCTATCAGAAGTGCCCCACCCCGTCCTCTATCGTGTTGACTGCTGTCCTTACAGCACCACCTGCTAGAATGGAAGCTCCTCTAGGGCAGGCATTTTGCTGGTTTCATTCACTATATCCCAATTGCTAGGAACAGTGTCTGGTATGTTCTAAGTACTCAATAAATATTTTGCCTGAATTTTTATATTAAATTTTTTTCTTTTACTGCTTGATTGTCTACCTCCCAAACTAGAATATTAGCTCCATGAAGGCAGGACCTTGTCCGTCTAGTTCACCATTATATCCCAGCACCTGGAACAATGGATGGCACTTGGCAGATTCTGAACAAATGAATGAGTTCCTCAGTAGTTGGGACCCTCCCCCCAGCCCTTGTCCTCCCTGCCTGGGGCTGGAGAGTGCCACAGCTTGTAATACCCTAGGGAAAACCACTGTCCCTGGAACAGGCAACACAGTGCAGCAGTTAAAGAATACATTCTGGGTTTGAATACTGCCTCCATTAATAGTGGCTGTGTGAGATCAGCAAGTTGCTTAACTGCTCTGAGCCTCAGTTTCCTCATCTACTAAAAGGGGATAATAATAGAACATACTTGACAGGGTTGTTGGAAGGACTCAGTGAGATCATGTATGAGCCTGGCATCTGACATGCAGTAAGAGGTTAATAAATGCTGGCCAGTATTACCACTTGGAATGATATCCCAGACTATTTGCCTGTCCCAGAGAAAATGACAAAGCCTTGGCACAAGAGATTGAAAAGAACTCCTGCCCATGGTGGCAGCCCAGGGCTCCTCCTTCCTTGGGATGTCACTCCTGTGCCACTCTCTGCCCTTCCTGGTGACTGCCAAATGCACAGAAGCTAGAAACTCACATTCACATCCAGGAAACGGAGATACTCGCGGCCGAGGGAGCCCTCAGGCAGGCTCTGGAGCTTGCCCAGGTCTAGCGTGGAGAGTGAGATCCGGGGGCGTTCTCTGCAAGGCAGAAGGCAGGACTCAGGTACTGGGAGGGCACCAGCAAAGGCAGGTGAAAGGTCCAGCTAGAGCAGGTGTGGGAGGTGAAGGAGCAGAGAGCAGCAATGGTGCCACAAGTCCTAATGGAGCACCTTCTACTGGCCAGGACAGTGGCCAGGGCTGAGGAGACTACCACAAGCTAAGGATGTGGTTCCTGCCCACAGGGGCAATCTAGGCAGGCAGGCCTCCCATGTGATCAGGGTACTCACAAAGGGCACTGAAGGAAGGGGTGCAGGGTACAGCTAGCACGTGTTATAGGAGGTTAGTGAAGGTACAGTGGCTGGAACTGAGCCAAGGCCACCAAATGGCACTATGCAGGGGTAATCGTAATGTCTATGTGAACAGCACCCCTGGAGTTGGGCAGTGCCCAGCCTGTGCAGCCATCCATGGCTAGTGTATCAAGAAGAACTCTCTACAGGAACACAATGTGACTCCAGAGAGATCAGGATCCCCAGAGAATGCCCCCAACCCCACAGGCAGAGCTGGGACCTACTGCAGGATCTGGGAACCCTCTGGATCCCTCCTCATCTGGTCCCTGAGGACCTTCAGGGCATGGCATCCTGTGGTCTCCCCTAGAACTGCGACCATGTCTGAAAGGAAAGAAATGGGGATAAATGGAGGAAATGATCTTAGGTAAGTTACTTGACCTAGTCTGAGCCTGTTTCCTACAAGATAAAATATCTACCTACCTCTTAGTTATGAGAATTCACGTTAAACACTTAGCAAATCACCTGGCACACAGTAAGGGCTCAACATATCTAAAGTTATTATTATCAATGTTATTAATTTAAGGGAGTGAGGTGGCTCTAGTTAGCACAGTGCTCTAAAAAGTATATAAATCACCGTCACACCCATTATCACAACAGAATATTGTGTCTCCATTGACAGATACAGGCCTCAGCGTGAGAGTGTGCTGGGTTTGAGCCCAGGTGCAGTCACTAACTAGGTGACCTTGGGCAAATCACTTCAGGGTTCCAAGCCTCAGTGTCCTAATTTGTGAAGCACAGATAACACCTTTCTTATAGGGTTAATCTGAGAAATCAAGAACATCATGCATATAAAACACTTGGTGCAGTGAGCAGCCAGCATAAGTGCTCGGTGAGCAGTTAGGCTACCATTTTTTTGTTTGTCTTTTGTGAGGAAGACCAGCCCTGAGCTAACATCGTTGCCAATCCTCTTTTTTGTTGAGGAAGACTGGCCGTGGGCTAACATCCGTGCCCATCTTCCTCTACTTTATATGGGACGCCGCCACGGCGTGGCTGACAAGCAGTGCATCGGCAGGCGCCCGGGATCCGAACCCGCGAACCCCGGGCTGCCAAAGCGCGAACTAAACTGCTGTGCCAGGGGGCCGGCCCCAGCGTTACCGTTTTTATTAGTAGAAGTAATGATACTTTCCAGACTTAAGATCCTGGAAAGCATGAGAAGGACACACTGTAGGATCCTAGGATGTTCTGTTCATACATCCAGCAAACATTTATTGTGCGCCATGCACTATTCAAAATGCTGCCGATACAGTGGAACGGGGCAGTCATGGTCCCTGACCTCATAAAGTTTAATTTCTAGTGGGATGTCATAATTTGATGGGTGCTCATAAATCATCTATTTAGTCCAGAGGTTCTCAAGGTGGCTGGAAGACAGAATCTCCTGGGAAGTAGTTTAAAAAGGCAGAAACTCAGATTTCACCTCCCCTCTCCACTCCCGGCAGATTCGGACCGAGTGAGTTTAGGGTGGGACTCAGGCATCTGCATTTTTATGAACGTTGTGAGTGATTATGAGATGCAGTCAGGTGCGGGTACCCCGGCCTAGTCTATTTTGCAGTTACCCGTAGGAAACGGAGATCGTTTGAAAGAGATCGGGACCTGCCCAGTTTCCAAGGCAAGGGCGCGCCCCGACCTCTCGCTGTCCCCACGGGAGCGCCGGGCGCCGGCGGCCTTACCGTGGCGATACGGGTTGTAGAGCGCCATTCCGGCAGAGCCGGCGGCCAGCAGCGCCTTCTGCAGCGGGGAGGTGGGGATGTGTTCGGGGTACAGCAGGCCGGCGCCATCGCTCGCGGCTCGGAGGGGCAAATCTGCGGGGCAAGAAAAGGCCGCGGTCAAAGGTGCAGGGGGCCCCCAAGACTCCTTCCCGCCTCGGGCACTTGCCTGCGGCAGGCCCGGGACAGCCCTTGAGCAGGCGGAGGGGGCGCAGAGCCCGGCGCAGCCGCGTCGCCATGGCAGCGGGCACGTTCGAACTTCCGCAGGAGGATGGGCGGGGCGCGGCCGAAGCCCCAAACTGCTCTGGCGACGGAGCGCCGGAGAAGTCAAAAGGACTCGATACCTACTGCGCGGAGTAGGTCCTTTTAAGGGGAAAAATCGTAGCACGGAGAGGAAAGGGCTCTGTCGCTAAGTATGAGAAGGAAACCAGGCGACCTGTCTACCACCTACTTCCACTGATATAAAACTCTCCCCATTTTCACCTCACTCCCAGAACGGGTCACCAAATAAAACCCGCTAGCTTTGGGGGGGAGGGGGTTCAGCGCCGGGCCCTACTTCCTCCTCCGTAGCACGTTTTCCCCGAGGACAATAAAACGCGAACCTCTTCCGGCTATGAAACATGGCGGCGCCCGTTGTAGGGATCACATTTGAGAGCGGACTATACGGCACCTCCGTCTAGGTTCCGCGCTGTCTGCGAGCCCGGAACACGGGTTTCGGGTATGGGGTCCGCCGGCCTGGCGCGGTTGCACGGGCTCTTCGCGGCCTACAAGCCCCCGGGGCTAAAATGGAAGCACCTGCGGGACACCGTGGAGCTGCAGCTTCTGAAGGGTCAGCGCCTCGAACCAGACCCACGGTCCCGCTCCCGTTCTCCGGGGAGGCCATCTCCGCTTCTGATCCTTCCCGCAAAATCAAGTCATGTGACCTAGTCACCTGGGCAGAGCGCTTTCTTAATCCTCTGTTCTGTATATTCTGTTATTCCTCACTTTCCCGTGTTCAGATGGGTAAACCAACTCAGTATTGTACATTGTCATAAGTAGTTAATAAGGAGTGGAGTCAGGATGTGAACCCAAGTCTGTTTCTTAACTACTGCTATTCTTTTCGCTATACCGTGGGATTTATCTGCCTTCCACGTCTCCATACTTCCCTGCCCCACCTGCCCCAGGTGTTCGGACGGAATTGACAAGGTGTCCTCTACTCTGTGTGCTCAGGTCTCAATGCTGGGAAGCCTCCTCCCCCTGAACAGCGTGTTCGCTTCCTGCTGGGCCCCGTGGAAGGCAGCGAAGAGAAGGAGCTGACGCTCACAGTCACCAGCGTGCCCACCCTCACCGACCATCCGCTGGGTAAGACACGTTCAGGCAGGGGCCTTGGTGTCACTTCGCATAAATTACCTGCCCAGAGTCAGTGTCCCAGTCAGTGCTCAGACTCCTTCTGTCCCACACCCTTGAGGGGCCGCAGTGGGGATGAAGTGTTTGACTAGGGATTGGAAAGTGTTCCTGGAAAGGGCCAGATAGTAAATATTCTAGGCTTTGCAGGCTCACCTCTGCCATTGTAGTGCAAAAGCAGCTGCAGACCATATGTAAAGCTATGAACCTGACTGTGTTCCAATAAAACTTCATTTAGGGACACTGACGTTTGAATTTCCTGTAATTTTCATATGTCACAAAATAGTCTCTTGATTTTTTATCTGAACTATTGAAAAATGTAAAAACAATATTAACTCATGGGCCATTAAAAAAAAAAACAAGCTTGAAGGTTTGACTTGAGGACCCCTTTACTATTCTGGGACTCTAGGTGGGAATTGAGACCCTCGGGTAGAGGGGATAAGGAGGGAGTTTGGGCTCCTGGGAAAGAGTAACTCTTTAGTCAACACAGCGGCCTGGCGGTGGAAGTAGTTCTGATAATGAGCGCCCGTCACTAGATGTGATTAAGGCACGTTTGGAGGAGGCTGTAAGAGGACTGAAGGGCTTGACCAGAAACCTCTAAAGGCCCTTTGACGGTGATCTTCAGTGACTCTGCGGTAGAACAACAGGAACACGTGTGATGTGTCGAGCATCTTTGCTGTACTGGATACTGTGATAAGCCTTTCCCAAATACCATCTCACTGAATCTTCACCACAATCCTGTGAGGCAGATCTTATTCCCGTTTCACAGATGAGGAAACTGAGGCTCAGTGTTGACATTAAATAACATAGCTTGGATTCAGTAGGCTCTTAATCACCCTGTACCCTTCCCCCTAGATTCCTCTTGTTCTGCTGGAGTGTAAATGCTTCTGACTGATTCATGCACTCACTTTTTTTTTTATAGCTTTATTAAGGTGTAATTGATATACTAGAAACTACACATTTAATGTGTATGTTTTGATGAGTCACTCATTCTTTCAATAGTTGTTTCCTGAGCACCTGGTGAGTTCTGGGCTCTAGGGGTAGAACTGTGACAGACAGGCCCAGGCCCTGCCTTAAGGAGCTCACAGCCTCCATTTTCTCGCTGGGACAGTGGCCAGGACTGTCCTGCAGGAGCTGAATGGAGAACCCACAGTCTTGATTCCCAGTGTTATGCCCAGTCCACTCGAAGCCTCTCATGGGGTGAATGGTGGTAACAGAGTCACAGGCATCTTGGGTTGCCCTTTCTCTGTGTCCAGGGAACTGAGGACATTATTCTAGGACCCAGATTTGATGATGGGGAAGCCTGAGAGTTCAGCCTGATCCTGGTTTAGGCTCCATGGGGCTTCATTCTAAAAGTGAGGTCACCACACGGCCCAGAGCCATCCCAGGGGCTGGATTTGTTGAGGAAAGTGACCTTGTTTGTTTCTTTCCAGTATGTGGACCAGCATTCACCGGCCTGAAGGTTGGCGTGGGACACCGGCTGGATGCCCAGGCTTCTGGGGTGCTTGGTAGGTGATGTGGTGAGTCTCAGGTTGCAGGGATACGGGCTTAGGGGAGGATTGGGGAGCTACTAGGCGCCCAGCCCACTTCTAACCTGACAACCATTTCCCACACTGCCCTCTTCCCCTGATGCCTGCCCTGACTCTGATCAGCTGGGGAGATGACTGGTGGAGGGGGGAGTCACAGAAGAGTAATCATAATTGCCCGCCTTTATCAAGTGATCCCTGCATTGACATGTGTTCACCACAACTACCTTGTTGGGTAGATATTGTTTGACTTTCTGGATGAAGAAAGTAAGGCTCCAGGAGCTTAGGTCACTCGTCCTGGGTCACGTGGCTAGTGAATGCCCCTGGTCCAGAGGGAAAACTGTCATAGCCTGTGTGGGGTAGCCAAGCACATGACTCTGACTCCACTGGCCAGGATCTGGATGTTGCTGGAGCTGGACACACAAAACCCTGAGTTATGAGCCATCTGTGTCCCCAGGTTCAGGTGGTAGCCACATCCTCCGTGCACGACAGTCCAAGTCCCTTGTCTTGCTCCCTTGGGTACAGGCAGGCAGATGTGATCTCATGCCCCTTCTCCCTGTTCTCCCTCTCCTGGAGTGAACAGAGGGTCATTCTTTTCATTAGTCAGGGGGAGGAACAGACCTGGGGAAAGCCAGGGAGTGGCCACAATGCCTGTTTATTGGGCCCATCCTTTGTGCTGACTGCTTCCTGTGCATTGCCTCGATCATCACAGCCCCCACAGGAATCAGACAGTATTTTTATCCCCATTTTACTGATGGAGAGCCTGAGACCCAAGGAGGTTAAAGAACATGCTTAGAGCCACCCCAGATTTGAGTGTAGGTCTATGTGACTGGGCCAGTGGTCTCTTACTTTTGAGTGCATCAGAACCCGCTGGGGAGCTTGCTAAGGATCCTAGGTCCCCTCCCCACCGTGACTCAGAGTCGGTACATATGAGTGGGGCCCAGACATCTGCATTTTTATGTATTCCCAGAGGAGCTCACCTGCACCCTGTAGAAGAAGCTCTCCTTCCCCCTTGCTGGCTTCAGCAGCATTGGAGGTGGGAGTATTCTGATGGCGGATATGGGGGTTGGGGGTCCCAGGGGAATGGGAAGGGGGAGCCAGGTGTGAGATCAGGCTGGGTGCCTTTCAGTGCTCGGCGTGGGATGTGGACGCAGGCTCCTCACCGACATGTACAACGCTCACCTCACTAAGGTACGGACGGGGGACTGGGGACAGCATGCTTTCCCCTTGGTTCTTTCTCTGGGGGTCATTGACAGGATTCTGAAGCTGAGAGGATTCCATGGGGAGCACCCAGGCCATCAGCAAGCCTTTTGTGTGGTCATGTGCTGGGGAGAGGTAATAACGCAACAGCAACTGTGGGCGTTACTGCTTGCCGACTGCTCCGTGCTGACCACTGTGTGTGGACTCCCTCGTGGACACCTCACCACTTCCCCGTAAAGTGGGATCTGTTGTTGACCCATTTTACAGGTGAGAGAACTGAGGCGCAGAGAAGGGATGTCACTTGCCCGGGGTCACGCAGCCTTTTTGGGGTAGAACTGGGATTTGAACCTGGATCTGTCTGACACCAGAGCCTGATCATGATACCACTCCATTCTCTCCCCAAGACTGAGAAGTGGATGTCACTGTCCAGGTCTAGGGAGCCTTTGTCTAGGCTGGAGCCGTGAAGTCTGGCACCACGAGTTTTTGAGGTGCCATGTTAGATGGCCTTTGTTTTTAGTGGTTAAAAGCACAAATTCTGGAATCAAATGGCTTCAATTCAAAACTCAGCTTGTACCTCTCTGCCACTTATGTATCCTTGGATAGGTTACTTAACATCTGTGTGCCTGTACCTCAGTTTTGTCAGCTCTAAATGGGAATGATCGTAATACCTCGTCTATAGGGTTACTTTGAAGATTAAATTAGTGACTACATGTAACGTGCTTAGCACAGTTGCTGGCCCTGGTAAATGCCCTGTAAATGTCACTGTTGTCTTCATATCTATCATGATTGTCATTGTTACTCTTATTTGTGGCAGAAGCTGTTAGCTGCACAGATTGTAGTTAGAGGGGTGGAGAGAAGCTGACGGCATACTAGGAGGGGACTGGCATGAGGAGTCACGTTTGGCTGGAGTGGAGAGACATGGAGGTGTGGGGTGGTCACAGGGTGGCTGTCAGCACCCTTTGTGGGAAAGGTGCCCTTCCCCAGGGGGCGGTGGGGCAGCTGGGCTGGGGCCGAGCACCTGAACTCCCTGAGGGAAGACCTGAGGGCTTCACCTCCAGCCCCGGTCTAGCACCTCAGAGGCGGGGGCCGCCGGTCCCACCTCCCTCCTCAGCACTGAGACTTGGAGCTGAGACGCTGGCCATCCCTTGCCCTCCCTGTCCTCGCAGGACTACACAGTGCGCGGCCTCCTGGGTGAAGCCACAGACGACTTCTGTGAGGGTGGGCGGCTGGTGGAGAAGACAACGTATGGTGAGAGCCCGTGGAGCCCAGGGCGGTGGGAGGGGCAGCTGTGGCTGCCTCCGCATCTGCTTTTCCCGATTCCTCACCTCCACGTGGACTCCCTCTCAGTTACTCTCAGACACACCAAGCTCAGGCCGGCCACTGGGAGCTTTGGACACGGCATTCTGTCTTCCAGGAACGCCCTGCGCTCACTTCCTCACCTGGCTTCAATGTCACCTCCCCAAGGAATCTTCTTTAGCCCCCAGATTTGGACTGGGTGGACTCTCAGAATAGTAATCAACACATGATTAGTGATTATTTAATCTCTGTCTCCCCACCAGACTGTCACCCGTGAGAACAGGGACTGTGGTCACACACAGCACAGGGCCCAGGACGTGGCAGGTGCTGGATGATGGATGGATGGCTCATTTTTCACTTCTCATTCTTCCCATGTTCTAAGACTTTCCGTAGGATCTAGTGCATTTGCTTATTTGACAGATGTTTTTGGAGCACCAGCCATGTGCCAGCCCTGGGGGGACATATGGTGAATCAGATGGGGTCCTCCATCTCAGTGAACTCACAGTGTAGCAGGGAGAGCAGACACACACCTCTGCACATCTACACAACATCTTCTGGAGAAGATTAAAAACAGGTGGCAAAGCAACACTATATATTTGTACATGTAGGTGTGTGTCAACAGCCAAACAGCATCTAAAGACAACTACCAAGTTCACATTTCTGGGAGGGAGGAAGCCAGAGTTTGGATGGGGAGAGATGTTTGTTGGTACTGATCTGAATGTCTTAAAGAAGATTCACATATCAGTTATACAATTTAAAAGTAACATAAAAACCAAAGAAAATTGGGGCCGCCCGGTGGCACAGCGGTTTAGTTCGTGCTTGGCAGCCCGAGGTTGGCGAGTTCGGATCCCAGGCGCCCGCCGACGCACTGCCTGTCAGCCATGCCGTGGCGGCGTCCCATATACAGTAGAGGAAGTGGGCACGTATGTTAGCCCAGGGCCAGTCTTCCTCAGCAAAAAGAGGAAGATTGGCAACGGATGTTAGCTCAGGGCTGGTCTTCCTCACAAAAAAAAAAAACCAAAGAAAATTAAGTGCTTGGAAAGAGACCTAGGTGCAGCATCACAGAAGCCAGGAGGAAGAAGCAACATATACTAGGAGGGGCTTCCTGGAGGAGGCAGCATTTGAGCTGGGCTGTAAATGAGGGGGGAGGAGGGAACGGCAGGTGCATTCCAGGTAAAACAACAGCATGAATGAAGTCAGACCCAAGGGATGAGAGGCCTAGGCTCTTGCAAGCTCGCAGGCCTTCAGTCACCACCCCAGAAGTTGGCACCTGGCCCAGCGAGGCTGCAAGATTGGCCTCCCAGCAGAGTTGTGAGCGTCCACAGGCTTGGCTCCCACAGTCACTTTGTGGGACCAGCAAGCAAAGCCATTCCCACTTCTTGCCACCTGTTTCTGCATCTGGACAGACGGCACCCTCCCTTCCAGGGTCCCTGACATGAGAAACCCCAGACTGGGGCTCAGGAGACCTGGCTTAGAATGTTGGCAAGTCACATTATATTTTTGAGCCTCATTTCCAGAAGAAAATGTTCTTAACCTGAAGTCTGTGAGCCTCTTGTAAATGTCCTCAAGATGTTGAGTTCATGAGTATCTTTCTGAAAAGAGGAGCCAGAGCTTTCATAAGATTCTCAAAGGATTCTCGTCCCCTTGTTGGGAAGAGACCAGAGGATGCTCTGGGACCCCCTCCAGGTTCCACGGACGGGGCTGGTTTGTGGGAAGGCAGTTTGCCAGTTTGTTGTCACCCGTCCTCAGGGGGCATCTGTGTGCTGACCTTCCCCTGGCTTTTCCAGACCACGTGACCAGGGAGAAGCTGGACCGAATCCTGGCCCTGATCCAAGGTTCCCATCAGAAGGCCCTGGTGATGTAAGTGGGGCCCAACCCACATCTTGAAAGGGGCCCTCGAGGTGGTGCTGGAAGAGCAATAAGTGCCCACACGGCTCCCTGTAGGCTCCGCCCACTCTGGGACAGTTTCCACAGGTCCTCTTTTCAGAGGCCGAAACCAGACATGAGCCACCTGTTTCTTCCACAGCACACAGAAGTGTTTCTATGTGCTGGGTCTTGAGCCAGCCCCTAGGGAGGCTGAGGGGAACAAGAGACCCCTGCTGGCCTTCCAGGGAGCATACCATCTAATGGAGAGAAAAGCCAGGGATACGCATCATCAGGGTACAGAGCCATGGGTGGGAGCAGTCAGCACGTGGGTGATTGTTGAAGCCAGAGAGAGTGTGCAGAGGAGGACAGAGCCTGCATTTAGGGATTGAGGGGACGGAGAAAAAGGCTGCTGCACAGGTGGCTGGAAGGGCAGGGAAGATGGAAAGTGAATGAAGAGCTTCAGGAAAGGCCTCTTTCATGGGTGGGGTAGGGCTGGGGGTGAACATCAGCCCAGCTCCCCACCCCAGCCACCTGACTCTAGTACCCTAGTACCCTTCTGATCCCCAGGTACTCCAGCCTCGACCTGCAGACCCAGGAGGCCTATGAGATGGCCGTGAGAGGCTTGATCCGGCCCATGCACAAGTCCCCGATGCTGATAACCGGCATCCGATGCCTCCATTTTGCACCTCCGGAATTCCTCCTGGGTGAGTTGCCCTGGGACGTCGGAGCAGTGAAGTGGGGTTTGGGGGGTCACTGTGGAATGCCCTTCAGAGGCCAGCACATGCCAGCCCCGATCTCTGCTGCCAGGGCACCTGGGGCTGACTTCCTTCCCAGCCCTGGGCTGGACTTGGCCCGTCACACAGCACACAGAACAAATGCCGTCCTGTCTCCTGCCAAGTCACTCTTTGAAGCCAGACCTCAACAGGCAAAGGTTATGTTCAGCGGCTCATTTCCAGAGCCGCCCAGTGTTTCAAGTTGTGTGGGCCATCAGACACCACTCTCACCTCCCCAGTCCCATCCAACTCAGACCCCACTCCTTTCTTCTCTGTTGATCATATTAACCTTTTCTCGAGCGCTGACCAAGCCTCTCCTGATGCTAAGCACCTTGTGTAAGTGATCTCTTAGACTTCTCACAGCCACCTGTTTTACAGATGAGCCAACCAAGGCTTAGCGCCCTGCTTCTCGAATTTTAACCTGTCCACAAATCCCCTGGAGGTCTTCTTAAAAGGCAAATTCTGATTCAGCAGGTCTAGGAGGGACCTCAGATTCTGCAGGTCCAGCAAGCTTTCAGGGCTGGCCCCTGGGCTACACTTTGAATACCAAAGCTCTAGAAAACTAAGGTGGCTTGCTCAAGTTACTACACCACCAGGAAGTAGTGAGGGGGTCTAGATCAGCAGACACCAGAGGCTGTGCTCCCGACCACTGTATCTGTTACCGTGTGTCCCTGGCAGAGGTGCAGTGCATGCATGAGACGCAGAAGCAGTTGCGAAAGCTGGTGCATGAAATCGGCCTGGAGCTGAAGACCACTGCTGTCTGCTCCCAAGTGCGGCGGACGCGTGATGGCTTCTTCACCCTGGACGATGCCCTCCTGAGGACCCAGTGGGACTTACACAGCATCCAGGATGCCATCCAGGCCGCAGCCCCCCGGGTGGCAATGGAGCTGGAGAAGAGCTTGAGGCTGGGGCTGGGCACCCAGCAGCCGCCCAGTCCAGGCCAGCCTCAGAGCTCCAAGGGGCCGAGCCCTGCTTTGGGGCTGGAGAGCTGTGTAGGGCACTAAACGGCCAGGCAGTTGGTGGGACAGTGGGTGGATGCAGGTAAGAATCGTTCATCAGCCGGAACTGATGACTGTACAGAAAGTGAGAGTAAGGGAAGCGTTTCTACATGTGACATAAACCTCTGAAGCTGGAAGAGAAAAAATTAACAGACTTGACCCAATTGAAAAGGAGAAGCTTCCGTGTGGAGGAAAAGACTACGGTAAACAAATGACAGTCTGATAAAAATATTTGTAATATGTTTAACTAAGAAGTAATAATCCGTGATATATAAAGAACGCTTATGGGGCCAACCCCATGGCGTAGTGGTTAAGTTTGGTGCAGTCTGCTTTGGTGGCCCGGTTTAACAGGTTCGGATCCCAGGTGCAGACCTACACCACTTACCAGCCATGCCATGGTGGTGACCCACATACAAAATAGAGGAAGACTGGCACAGATGTTAGCCCAGGGCTAATCTTCCTCAAGCAAAAAAAGAAGATTGGCAACAGATGTTAGCTCAGGGCAAGTCTTCCTCAGCAAAAAAAAAAAAAGCTTATAAAACATAAGAAAAAGACAAGAAAATTGGGCAATTGACATGAATTTGTGTGTGTGTGTGTTTATATATGTATAAAATATATAATATTATATATAATAAGAAACCCAGGGGCCAGCCCGGTGGTGTAGCAGTTAAGTTTGAGCACTCCACTTAGGCGGCCCAGGGTTCGCCGGTTCAGATCCTGGGCACGGACTGACGCACCACTCATCAAGCCATGCTGAGGTGGCGTCCCACGTAGAGCAACTAGAAGGATGCACAACTATGACATACAACTATCTGCTGGAGCTTTGGGGAGAAAAAAAGCAAAAGAGGAAGATTGGCAACAGACGTTAGCTTGGGGCCAATCTTCCTCAAAAAAGAAAAAAGAAATGCAAATAGCCAATAAACCAGAAGTAATTCTCAGCCTCACTAGTGATGAAAGACATACAGAGGAAGATGAGATAACTTTTCCTTGCCTTTCAAAAAAATTAATAAAATGATTACTACCAGTGTTGGCAATGATTTGGGGAAACAGGCAATCTGTACTGTTGGTAGGAATATACAACTTTGTATATTTTAGGAGTAATTTGGTAGTGTGTATCAAAATTTAGAAGAATGCTCCTGCCCTATGATTCAGCAGGTACAGTTTCAGGACTCCATCTTCTAGCACACAGTGCAGAAAGTTCTAGGTGCATAGATGTTCCTAGCTGCATTGTAATAGGAAATGTGCTTACCATCCATCAGTCAGGGACTGATTAAATAAGTATGGCATATACACAGTCAAAAGGCTCTGTTCTAATACCCTCACGAAAATTATCAAAAAGTTTTTTAGCCATTTTTGCTGTCAATTTTATTTCTCTAGCCTTTGGACGCCGGGCCCCATGTGGACTATTTTTTGACTTGGTTGTCCTCTAACCTCTATCCCTGTGGATAGAGGCTCAGGCTAGAAGGAGGGAGTGGACCTCTGGCTAGGGCTCCGGTTTGGGCCCTGAAGGGAAGCCCTGCTGTCACCCTGGGAGAAGACCCCCACCCAGCATGGCTCTGTCACCTCACTCCAGGGCAGCCTGCAGCTCAGAGCAGTGCTGAGCAGGTGTGACGGGCTCCTGGCTGGGAGGCTCCAAAAGCACAGCTCCCTCATCCATAACTTGAGAATAATGATTTCGCCCACTTTGTGGGGTTGTGGGGACAAATAAAGTCACGGTCAGGTGCTTGTCACAGTGCCTGCCATGTAAGACCTGCTGTCTGCATGTGAGCTGTCTGCTTGCTGTGGCTCCTTTCTGAACAGTGACCTAAAAGGGTTAGCACACAGAGTCGGAGGCCTTCTCTCCGTCACCTCTTGTTTCTCTGGCATAAAAATCAGCTGGGAACTGGACAAACTACCTCAGCCAGGTGTTCAAGGTCAACATCAACGGTGAAGTCGTGTTGCTCATCGGTGCTCTTGGTAGGATGTGATGGGAATGGCTCTTACAACAGCCTTTGACAGAGCTCTCCTTGTGCCAGGTCCTGGGCTAAGGGCGGTTAACATACCTGATCTCACTTAAACAGGCTAGGGTTTCGGCACGATGGGTATCCCTGTTTTACAGATGAGGAAACAGGCATGAAGAGGGCAAGTGACATGTCCAAGGACACCCAGCAAGAGAGTTCAGAGCCAGGGATCAAATCTATGCTGTCCAGAGTCAGCATCCTTAACCATTATGCCATCCTGCCTCTGCACTGGAGCTATTGCTGCTTTTGTGGTGGTTTACTAATGTAGTCCCAGGCCTGGCACACAGTAAATATTTAAGGAATTGAATCCCTCTAGTGATATTGTGATATAAGAAATATATATTTTGGTCCTCCCCCCCAACTCCTGGCCAGAGCTCCTAAAACCCTTGTTATTTCCTAAGTGATAAAGATGAAAGTAGCATCTTTTGTTATATTTTTTTCCCCAATTCCTGAAGTAGCTCCAGAGTGATAAAGGTGAAAGTGAGTGTCTTTTGTTATTCATAAAAAGTCCCTTTCCACCACACCTGCCTACTGTGATGGAAGCTCCATAAAAACCCTAAAGATGGGGGTTTGGAGAGCTTCTGGGTCAGTGAACACAACTGGGTGCTGAGAGGGTGACCCACCTGGAGAGGGCCTGGAAGCACTGTGCCCCTTCCCACATACCTTGCCCTATGCATCTCTGCCATTTGGCTATTCCTGAGTTATATCCTTATAATAAACTGGTAAACATAAAGAAGTGTGTCGATGCAAAATGACCAATAACCATTCTATAGATAAGAGAAATAAGGTGAGTTTACTTGAGCCAAAGTGAGGAAGGCCTTGGAAAGCGTTCCGGAGAAGCATGGTTTTCAGTACAGTCTCATAGTTTTTTAGAACAAAGAACATACATTGAACACACCCAGGATACATTTTCATCAAAATCTCAAAGAGGTATTCAGTTGCAAATTAGCAGGTCAACGTGACTGTGATGACCAGAAGGGACTAATTCGGGCCTTACCAATAGGGCGTAGGAGGGGAAGTATGCATTCTTCTCTTAAGAGAGTGTATTCTTGAATGGTTAACCAGATATGCAATGTATGTTTGATGGACCATAAGTCAGGCTTTTTAGTTCAAGCTGAATCAGTTTTGAACCCGAATAGTTACCCCATATACCTCAATATGTGAGAATCTCTTGTCAAGTGTTTCTCTGAGTTCTGTGAGCTGCTCAAGCAAATTATCAAACTTGAGGGAGGGGTCGTCCTGATTCATAGCAGTACAGGTGACAACCTGGAACTAGTGAATAGCATCTGAAGTGGGAGCAGCCTTGTGGGACTGAGCCCTTAACTTATGGGGTCTGGGATAACTCCAGTCAGTGTCAGAAGTGAGTTAAATTGGGGCCAGCCCAGTGGCGTAGTGGTTAAGTTCACGCACTCTGCTTTGGTGGCCCAGGTTCATGGGTGTGGATCCTGGGCACAAGCCTACACCACTCATCAAGCCATGCTGTGGCAGCATCCCACATATAAAATAGAGGAAGATGGGCACAGATATTAGCTCAGGGCCACTCTTCCTCAAGCAAAAAGAGGAAGATTGGGAACAGGTGTTAGCTCAGGGCCAATTTTTCTCAAAAAAAAGAAAAAAAAAATTGAGTTAAATTGTAGGATACCCAGTTAGTGTCCATCAAGAATTGGAGAATCACTTGGTGTGGAAAAATCTACACACCTGGCATCAGAAATATTGTGTATATGGGGCCAGCCCAGTGGCTTAGTGGTTAAGTTTGTGCACTCTGTTTTGGTGGCCCTGTGGTTCAAGGGTTCAGATCCCAGGCACGGACCTACACACCACTTATCAAGCCATGTTGTGGTTTTGTCGTCCCATGTACGCAGTAGAGGAAGATGGGCATAGATGTTAGCTCAGGGTCAATCTTCCTCACCAAAAAAAAAAAAAAAAAAGTATTGTATATAGAGGGGAAACAGGAGTGTTTTTTTTACCTGTATATGTGTTCAGTGTGTGTTTGTTGAATGAATAACCCAAATGGTTAGTTTTTTTTATTATTATTATTTATTTATTTTTGCTGAAGAAGACTTACTTTGAGCTAACATCTGTTGCCAATCTTTCTCTTTTTTTTGCTGGAGGAAGATTTAGTCCTGAGCTAACATCTGTGCCAATCTTCCTCCACTCTATATGTGGGTCACTGCCACAGCATGGCTGATGGTGGTATAGGTCTGCACCCAGGATCCAAACCCACGGACCCAGGCCACCAAAGCAGAGCATGTAGAACTCAACCACTAGGCCACGGGGCTGGCCCTACTGTTAGTTTTTTAACAAAGTGGAATTATAATATACACAGTGTGTCACAACTGGCTTCTTTCATTTAACAATAGAGTGTAGCCATTTCTCCCTGTCTGGCCATCAGGTATGGGTGCTCCTTCCTCCAGACCCTGAGGGGGTGGCCAGAGACACAGGGCTCTCTCGGGGGAAGGCCCCAGCCTCTTCCCTGCTTGGGCTCTTCCTTCCCCATTGTGCAAATCGTGGGCAGGATAGGGCAGCTTTCCCAAACACCTGGGTTCTAGCCAGTTTGTTCAACATTCACCCAACTAATAATTATTTAGTGCCTACTATTTTCCAGATTGTAGGCACCAGGAATACATCAGTAAGCAAAACGGCCCAAGTAGGGGAGAGGGAGGGTAGCAGTGTTAAATAGAGCTGCCTGAGAAAGGGCCGTTTGAATAAAGAGCTGAAGGAGGCGAGGCACCAGGCTAGGAAATCATCTGGAGGAGGAAGCCTTCGAGGCCAAGGGAACAGCCAGTGTGTTTCAAAGGGGGACTTATTAGGGGACAATAATGTCCCACGTGGAGAGGCAGCATCCACTGACTAGCTTGACTGCCTGTGAATGAGAATCACCTCGAGGCCTCTACACCTAAGGTGAGTGCCCTGCATTCTCAGAAAGTGGGGCCTCTGACTCAGAATCTGCTGTGGGGCCAGGACCCTGGATGGACGATCTGAACCCGGGCTTCATCTTCAATGAATTTTATTTAACCTCACAGAGTTGAGAGCCAGCGCGACCGCTTGTTCCTTCAGAGGAGCTCCTTTGGGCCTCTCATCTGGCACTTGCACCAATAATTTCAACAGAAGGTAGAAATTGGCTGCCCACACCTTTTTGCTGAAAGGCTGGGCTGATGCTGTCACTGTGAATTGTTCCCAGGACCCGGTGTCCAGCCCAGCGCCTGGGCAGGTTTGGTGGTCAGCAGGCCAGGTGACCTGAAGGGAAGGTGATGACAGCGATGTCAGTAATAGCAGCTGTCATCTGCTTAGGGCTTCTGATGTGCTGGGCCCTGTGCTAAGAGCTTGACATTCACCATCTCAGTTGCTCCCACAATCACCCCCTATGGAAGGTATTGAAGCCGGGTACCTGAGGGTCACTGTAAATGTTCAGTAAGAACACGATTACCCTTTGAGCTTGTTCCCAACACAGACACAGATGACAAGAAGTTAATCTCGTTAATTTCCTTCGTGTTTAGCCTGAGGGGTGACTCAAGGGTCACAAGGATTTATGAGCTTGTTTTGCAAAAGAAAAAGAATGCCTTCAAGGATCACCAGATAACCAGCCCCCAGCTGCCTTGACGCCCAGAAGTTAGATCGTCCAAGGGTTTATCTGGAGGGAAAGAAACACAGATTACCCCCTTTGTTTCTCTGAAACTCCTCCTGCCAAGCCCCTTAGCTCTATAAAACCTCCTGCTTTCTTCTTTTGTGAAGGCAGATTTAAGAGAACCTATCCTCCTGCCTTCTCGTTTTGGCCAATTTGAATAAACCTTTCTCCATTTCCAAGAATGGATGTCTCAGTGATTGGCTTACTGTGCACTGGGCACAGGAATTTGAGATTAAAAGGCTCAGTATCAGTATTATGATTATCCCCATTTTATGGGTGAGGAAAGCTGCTGAGGAGACACATCCTGCCTAGCAGAGAACACCTACATCTATCTCTCAATAGGACCCTGCCCCCTCCATGATTTCTGAGCAAGAAGTTGCTCAAGACATCAGTTTAACCTTCATATCTCCTGCCTTTCTGCCCCAGAGGTGAATACAGACCCATCTTCCCCACCTCAGAGACACTTGGATCTGGCGAGGCTGAGCCATGAGCAGGTGCCCGCTCCACCTGTGCTTACTCAAGCCACATTCACTGCCCAAGGCAGCCACCCCTTCTTCCTGTTTAGCAGTTCCAGACTTCCACTTACCACCCCCTCTTATACTGTCCCTCCCTCACACCAAAATTCTCAGGGAATTTAATCCTCACTTTACAGATGTGGACACTGAGGCACCAACGAGGTAGTGCTTGCCTGGGTCTCCCAGGCTGTCAAGGGTAGACTGGAGATCTGAACTGAGTCGTCTGGCTCCAGATCCATGCTGTTAGTCTCTTTAATCTTGGCCTCCCTATCTTGATCTTGGCCCAGGCTAGGCCCAGTTCAACTGTGCCCTGGGTGGTCCCCAGCAAGATTTTCCTATTGAGACCTTGGAGCCAGGGAGATATGCATAATCCAATCCCATCTAAGAGTTGTGGCTCTGTTAGATAGGAAGCATATGGAAATTTATATTTCTGAAAGTAGAAAATTCAGAATAAAATCAAGCAATACTTGGATTAGCAGGATCCAGTCCAAGGGTGAGGAAACCTGGGTGGAGGTGAAGGGTGTTTGCAAATCTCAGTTAGTTGGTAAGTGGAACCCAGGGTACATGGGCTGTCACATCACCCCTTGGAGTCCTTATGGGCACAGAGATTATAAAAGAGGAGTCAGCATGGCCTATCATGATCTCGGGATTGTTGGGGGCAGGAGGAACCCTGAATCATGGCCAAAATATTTGGTCAACATGCAGCTTCAGTGTGCTGAGACAACCACCCCAAATCCTTTGGGATGGTAAAATGCTTTCCTTAGTAGGTGTCTTTCACTCTGAAAAGGCTTAACAATGACTTTCAAATTGTGCCAAATGTCAAATGAAACCAGGATCAAAATGAATAGACAACCCACCAGCTGGGAGAAAATATTCGCAAATCATGTATCTGACAAGGGATTAATCTCCGTAATATATAAAGAACTCACACAACTGAACAACAAAAAACCGAGCAACCTGATCAAAAAATGGGCAGAGGATATGAACAGACATTTTTCCAAGGAAGATATACAGATGGCCAACAGGCACATGAAAAGATGTTCAACATCACTAATCATCAGGGAAATGCAAATCAAAACTACGCTATCACCTTACACCTGTTAGAATGGCTATAATCACCAAGACAAAAAACAACAAATGTTGGAGAGGTTGTGCAGAAAAGGGAACCCTAATTCACTGCTGGTGGGAATGCAGACTGGTGCAGCCTCTATGGAAAACAGTATGGAGATTCCTCAAAAAATTAAAAATAGAAATACCTTATGATCCAGCAATCCCTCTCTTGGGCATCTACCCAATGGACATGAAATCAACAATCCAAAGAGGCTTATGCACCCCTATGCTCATTGCAGCATTATTCACTATAGCCAAGAAGGGGAAGCAACCCAAGTGTCCCTCGACTGATGATTGGTTAAAGAAGATGTGGTATATACATACAATGGAATACTACTCAGCCATAAAAAATGACAGAATCGTCCCATTTGCAACAACGTGGATGGACCTAGTGGGTATTATGTTAAGTGAAATAAGCCATAGAGAGAAGGACAAATACCACATGATTTCACTCATATGTGGAATATAAACTAACACACGGACAGAGAGAACTGGTTGGTGGTTACCAGGGGGAAGGGGGGAGGGGGGTGGGCACAAGGGGTGAAGGGATGCATCCACATGATGACGGACAAATAATAATGTACAACTAAAACCCCACAATGTTATAAACTATTAAGACATCAATAAAAATTAAAAAATAAGTAAATAAGTTGTGCCAAATGTGTAAGCAACATGAAATTTGTAACTTAAACTTTAAAATTTGTTAAACTATTGAGTTTATTGTTTCAAGAAATAGACTCTATTTTTAAAGCCAAAGAAAGTGCAAGTAATTCTTTCTGTGCACAAAACATGCTCTGAAGATCACCAGCAACTTCAACACGCCCACAGCCCTCCACGTTTGCCAGTCGCCTGCCTGGGTGATGTGGGCACTGGGGTGAACCGGGGGAGAGGGGGTGCAGCCCCACGGCTGTGCATCTGGGCTGAGCTTTGGCAGCCCAAGGGCCTGGGTGTGAATCCCAACTTGCACTTGGTGATTTGACCTCTGGGAGACCAGTCCATCTATCTGCCAAATGGGGATTAAGATGACATCCACTTGATCATTCCCTAATTCAGCCCTCCCCCACGTATTAATCGTATACTTCTGTGGACAAGCCACTGCTCTGGCACTGGGGACTTGGTGTTGAAGGACAGACAAGGTCCTTGGTCTCACAGAGCTTACAGGGTGGGAGGAGCAGGCAAGACAATAACAGGAGAGATGAGCACTTGGAAGGAACGCGGCAAGGTGAGTGGAGCGGAGACTAGGCGTCCAGGAGAACCTCTCTGAGATGGTGACATCTAAGCTGGGACCTGGATGCTACAAGAGCCACCCCTGCAGATATCTGGGGACAGAGCTTTCTAGACAGGAACACAGATACCAGGCCTCGAGGTGGCGTGGCTTGCCCAGACGAGGCAAAAGGAAGAAGGCTGAGGATAGAGAACGAGGCAGGGCCTGACGCTCCCATGGGGCCCAGTGAGGAGAAACCGTGGGGGCCCAGGCCTGGGGAGGACCCAGGTTTCGTGGGGCCTGAAGCTTATACAATTTGGGGGCCCTCTAAGAAAAAGAATGAAACTTGAGGGGCCGACCCGGTGGTGTAGCAGTTAAGTTCACACACTCAGCTTTGGTGGTCTGGGGTTCGCAGGTTCAGAACCCTGGGCACAGACGGATGCACCGCTCATCAAGCCAGGATGTGGCCATGTCCCATATAAAGTAGAGGAGGATGGGCGCGGATATTAGCCCAGGGCCAGTCTTCCTCAGCAAAAAGAGGAGGACTGGCAACAGATATTAGCTCAGGGCTAATCTTCCTCACACACACAAAAAAGAATGACGCTTGAATGTTATTAGTTTCATGTCATTAGCTTCGCTACCACCCCTGCTGTGTAGTGGTAGTAGGTGGCAAAGAACAACAGCAAACTACTTTTTTTAGAGTAGTGATCTCTATTCTCTTTCTTTAAAATACAATTTTCAAGTTCACTGTTTTTGGTGCGCAGTTCTAGACAAAAGCATGCAGTTGCCTAACCGCTCCCACAATCAGGGTACACACAGGTCCTTCACCCCTAGATGTCCCTCATGCTGCCCCTTTGCAGTTAACCCCTTCCCCCCATCCCTGGCCCCTGACAACTCCTGGTTTTCTGTTCCTATAATTTTGTCTTCTCCAGAATGTCATGTGAATGGAACCAGACAGTATATAAACTTTGGAGACTGGCTTCTTTCAGCATCATGCATCTGGGATTCATCCAGATATGTCATTAGTTCATTCCTTTTCATTGTTGCATAGTATTCCACTGCATGGATGTACCACAGCTTGCTTGTTCTTTTACTAGTTGAAGGACTTCTCAGCAGTTTTTAGTGATTATGAATAAAGCTGGATAGCTCTTTTTTCTTTGACATATATTGTTGCCTCCTATTTCACTGAGAAAATAGAAGCAATCAGAGGAGGACTTGCAAAGCTCCCTCTACCACATCCCTACCTCTCTGAATCCAGGTCCATAAAATCTCTCTCTCCTCCCGTAACTAAGGACAAATTCCCGGGGCTGACCCAAGGTCATCAGCCCAAGGCCAACCCCCTACTTGTGCATGAGATCCCACCTTCTCTCCTGACCCAAGGTCATCAGCCTGGCAATTCTCCCCTCTCTTTTGCTTCATCAATTTCCTCCTTTTTTACTTGATCATTTTCATCAGCATACAAACATGCTGTTATATCTCCTATCTTAAAAAACAAACAAACAGAAAACAGTATGGCAGGTCCTCAAAAAATTAAACACAGAATTACCATATGATCCAGCAATTCCACTTCTGGGTATATACCCAGAAGAAGTGAAAGCAAAGACTCAAACAGATGTGTGTACACCCATGTTCATAGCAGCATAATTCACAATAGCCAAAAGATGGAAACAAGTCAAGTGTCCATCAGCAGGTGAATGGATAAGCAAAATGTAGTCTATCCATACAATGGAATATTATTTAAGCATTAAAAAGAAAGGAAATTCTGACTCATGCTACAACATAGGTGAACCTTGAGGACATGATGCTAAGTGAAATAAGCCAGTCACAACAAAGACAAATACTGTATGATCCCACTTATATGAGGTTTCTAGAGTAGTTAAATTCATAGAGACAGAAGTAGAATGGTGGGTGCCAGGGGCTGGGGAGATGGGAATGAGAAGTCACTGTTCAATGGGGACAGAGTTTTAGTTTGGGAAGATGAAAAGAGCTATGGAGTTGGATGGTGGTTATGGTTGCACAACAGTGTGACTGTACTTAATACCACTGAATTGTACATTTAAAGATAGTCAAAATGGTAAATTTTATGTTACATATATTTTACCACACAAAAAAGCCACAAAGAGAAAAACAAAACATAAACTGTTTCTTGATCTCACATCTCTCTCCAGTTATTGCATTTCTCTGCCCTCTTTAAGAGTAAAACTCTTCTTAAAATGTTGTCTCCATTCACTGTCCCCCGATTCTTCTCATCGCATGCTCCCTGGAACCCACTCTGATTAGACTTTCCCTGTCCACTGCGGTCCAGAAATCGCTCTTGCTAAGGTCAACAATGACCTCCTCCTAATTAAATCCGGCAGCTCCTTGTCAGCAGCATCTGACACAGCCAGTCACTGCCTCCTCCTGGAGCAGTCTTCAGGAGCCTTCTGCTGGGTCTGTAAGTGAGCACAAGGGAGGCCATCTTGTTACACTATATGGCCCCAGCCCCTCCTCTGTGTGACTACTTGCTACTCTGCATGTACTCCAAAAAATTCACGTTCTCCTGATTTGTGGCCTCCGCTTATGTACGTACTCCCCAATGGCTTGATAAATTGAAAACTTTGTTCTATAAGTTCCTCTCCAGGTACAGGCTGACCACAGGCAGGAAACACACCTACAAGGTCTCCATCACAGCGGACAGAAGAATGGAAAATGTGATGCCTGGATCCCATCATGCCTGGACACCAACGTCCCTGAACCCCTTCTCACTGCCCATTTTCCCTACATAACTGCCTCAGGATTCTGTAATCTTGGAATTAGTCTACCATCTTCCCGCTTATGCCAGCAAATCAAATTAAAACTTTGTTTCTCAATCCCTAACCCATTGTGATTAATTGTCTCCGATCATGGCAAGCAGAGGGAGCCCATTGCTCAGTAACAGGTCTCCTCCTCCCTGTCTGGTCCTTCTGTCCCTTTACTGGATCCCCCTCCTCCCCACGGTGTTCCCTGTGCCCACAGGCTCTGTTTGGCTCTTGGCCCACACTCTCTCCTTGGTGCTGTCAGTCTGCAATCCCAGGGCTGTCAGTACGATCAGTACGTTTCACTGCTGGTGCCCACATTTATACCTCTCACCTGACCTTCCCCACGAACTCCATTCCTGAATATCTGTCACTTCACCTTTCCACTTCCATGTTGAGTTGGCATCTCAGACCTCACAGATCCCAAATCTAGCTTCTTTCTCCCCCCTGCACCCTGTTCTTCCCACAGACTTCCTCACTCCAGGCAATCCAACTCCACCATTCCAGATGCTCAGGCCAAAATCCTGACACCTTTTCCTCACACCCACGTTTAATCCACCAGCAAATCCTCCCGGCTCTACCTTCCAAATACTGTTGTTTCCAGAATCTGACCACCTCTCACCATTCACCTGTGTCTACCCTTGTGCCCCACCCCCCACCCCCCCAGTGGACAGAGGAATTTTGTAAAAATGCAAATCAAATCTTGTTACTTCTCTGCTCAAAGGCCTTCCCATCTCACCTAGAATAGAAGCCAAAGTCCTTACAATGGCTTGAAAGGCCCCCACAATCTGCCCCATTTCCTCTCTTTCCTCTCCTCTTTGATTACCCAGCCGGAGTCCACACTGGCTTCTACACTGTTCTCAAATCCTTCTGCCTCAGGGCCTTTTCCTCTTGCTGTTACCCCCAGATATCCACAGCCTCCCTCCCTCACCTCCTGTAGGTCGGCACTCCTCTGACGCTTTCCCACCCTATTTAAAACTGCCGCAGAGTGGGCCCTTTCCTGGGCCCAGGACCTAAATGTGAATTCATTCCATATGTACTGGGGAGTGGGGGGCCCAAATTTTATAAGCTTCAGGTTTCATACCTTTTCTCTGATTTATTTTTCTCCCCAGAACTTATCACCATCTTAAGAATGATTTATTTTTTATTTGCTTTATTGTCTGTCTCCCCCACCTTAGGATGTAAACCCCATGAGGGCAGGGATATTTGTCTGTTTTCCTTACTATGATATCCCTGGTGTTTAAAGCAGTGCCTGAAAAAATACTTGCTGAATGGAATGAATGAATGAATATCAAGGCCCAGATATCCACAGCTTTCAAGGTAAGAGTTTTCTCTTCATACACTCCCCAGCCCACTCCGCTTTCCCCCTCTCCTAAGTAGCCCCTCTCCTACTCCTTCCCAGCCCTCCTTTCCCCTCCCCTCCCCAGACCCTATTGCACCAAGAGTGTTGGCTCATTAGGGTCCTATGTTAAGCTATGGACTTGCCTTCCCCAAGGGCCAGAAATATGCTTAGGTGTCATTGTAATAATAAGCTACATTTGCCTATAATCTTTACGATCATTAAACCAGTCTTTGTATCTATGATCTCTTGTGAAGTAGCCACAGCAGGCATCGTGTTACCTACTTTATAGATGAGGCAACTTTGGCCTGGCGAGGTCAGTTGAGCCACCAGCCCAGCCTCCTGCCTCTGTCGATACAACGCACAGCCTGCTGAGCTTTCTGTGTTTGGCCATAGAATAAAAAACAAAAAACCATATCCACTACCTTATTATCAAGATCTTAATTTCCTCTGCCATATGCTGTCAGTCCCTGATTAAGCCCCTCCTTCGAGCACCTGAGCCGGAGGCGTGGGACTCATCCAGAGCAGGCTAGATAAGAGGAGGGACCGACATTAGTCACACCAAAGAAGTTCCTGTCTAGGTGAGATCAGGATGCTGCTGGGGGTGTGGAGGTTGATTAAGAGAGACAAGCATCAGGTGGGCGGCTGAGGTGTGATTGATGGGGTGGTGGGCTGTCCTGGGCCCTTCCAGCCCTCTGTGGTCTGCAAAGCAGCCTGCAGTCAAAGTGGCCCCCCGCCCAGCCCTCTTCTCCATGTGGTCCCTGCCTGCAACCCGTACAGGTATTTCCTGAGCCCATAATAAATCAGAATCAGGAAGAGCCCTAAGATGGCAAAACAGGCCAAGCTCCTCTGGCAAACCAGCTGGGCAGGTCTGCTGGTGCCATGGTGGAGGGTGGAGCAGGTCAACTCCAGCCCAGGACAGAGCTAACAAATCCCTGGGCCTGTAAGAGGGCTACGAGGAGAAGCCAGAAAAAGTCTCACCTGGGTTTCATCTAGAGCTGGCTCTTAGGGTCCAGTGGCTCTGTAGATGGGTCTGAAGATGACTGGTTTGGAGGCAGAATTTGATCGGATGTTATTACTGGTGGTTAGAAGCCATTTCCTCGCCCAACAAGGAACACTCACTGGTGAGGCCAGATATCATGAATATCTGGGGAGCTTGTTAAAAAAAACACAGGCCTGCCCTAGGCCTGCAAAACCAGAATCCCTAGGGAGGGGTTAGGGACCCAAATCTTTATTTTCAAAAGCCCTCTCAGATAATTGTGATACTCAGAGGTTTAGAAATTATTACCTGGTGAAGGGGAGAAAGAGCTTTCTCTCCCCACTCTGGGTCCTTTCTGGCTGGACCACAAATTAAATTGACATGAGGCCGAATAGCAGGAGAAAAATAAAAGCTTTATAACATGTATATATGGGAGAGATTCGGGGAAACTGAGTATCTCTCACCAGAATGGCAGAGGTTCTCATCTTATATAGAGACAGGAAGATTTTTAGGGGGCTGCGGTGTCAGCCATGAGGGATTACAAGGAAAGCACAGTAAACAAGAGTATGCAGATTTAAGTTTTCTGCCTTCCACACTGATAATATTTTTAGAGATAAAGTCATCCCCCCTTCTTCCCAGTACAGAGATAACTTTACAAATGGAGGTTTCCTTTACAAATGTAAATATCTCTTACAAAGGGTAACTTCTACTTGTTTTTCAGAGTTTTTCCCTGTCTGCAAATTTCAGGCCAAAGTCTTTATGTCAAATAATCTTCACATTTTGGGGTAACCAATTCTGATTCCCCACACTGGTCTTTAAAGAGCGTGTCTTTGGAGCCTTCAACCTCTGAGTCTACTTGGTTGTGTTTCCTTGAGAAAGTGACTTAACCTCTCTGAGCTTCATTTACCTCATCTGGAAAATGGGGATAACTACATACCTCTCAGGGCTGCCATCAGGAATACAAGCGACAGTCACGCTGAGGGCTAGGCTCGGGGCCTGGCACGGAGCTTGTGCTTGGAGGGTTAACTGCTGTGATTATTATCGCAGCTGAGATTCTTTGGGATTCTGGGATGAATGTGAGAAGCTAAAGGTCAGGGAAGGGTCTGTTCCTGTTCAGAGTTCCTGATGTTGGGAATGAGAGGCTCAGTGGGAAGGGAGCAAAGCTCCTGCTCAGAGGAATTAGGAGAGAGGGGTCAGGGCCAAGGCCAAGGCTGAGGCTGTTCATTTCTGGCCACTGGCCTGGCCGCTAGGTCAGGGCTTCGGGCAGATACAACTTATAGGAAGCACAGCAGAGATTTGTGGTTAAGACCTTGGGCTTAAGGGCTCAGAGAGTCCGGATTCAAGTTCGGACTCCTTTTGTTGTGTATGACCTTGGATGAGAGACTCAAGAGAGGCTGAGCCTCCAGGGGAAGGCTGGACAGCACACCACCAGCCAGCTCTGGAGTCAGACAGTTTGGCCACTTATTGGACCTGTGACCTTGATCAAGTCACTCCACCCCTCCGAGCTTCAGCTAGGAATGGAGATAGTCCATCTGCCCACACTCTGTGGTCGGGAGGAGCTGATGAGACATTGCACATGACGTGCTCATCTCCTCGCCTGACCCACAGTGTTTTGTGAATGTTAGTTATTAATACCATCAGCCCCTTCTTTGGGGAAACTTTCGCTTGTGACTGGTTTGAGTATGTGATTGTCACCTTTCACCTCATTCTCAGTCCCTGCCCACCTGACACTAATCTGAGCTTTCATCAGAATGCCTCCAGGCACTAGGGTTGGGAGGCCCTGGCCTGGATTTCCTTCCCTCCTCAAAGTATCTTCTGAGACTATTTGGTGACACTGCCTCCGTGAGGTCAGGCTGCCCAGAAATGACCCCTTTTGGTCCCCAGGGATGAGAATGCAGGCTGTATTGTGTTAGTGTTTTGAAATCCCTTGGGTGCCGGATGATAAATATTTTTGAGTAAGGTTTATGCCGGATATGAACAAACAAACTGTTCGAGCACCCACAGAGTCAGAGCTACCCTTGGCTGCCTATTTTCCAGCACCATCGGGCACGCCCTGAGAAATGTGTGTCACTACCCACATCTCACAACCAGTTGGGCCCTTGCTGCCTATGGTGGAGGAGTCCCATCAGACCCCTGGGAAGGATGCTGAAGAGAGAACCCCCTCTTCTATGTGGGATGCTTGGAGGATCTAGTCTGCAGCCAATGGCTTGGCAGGCCCAGACCTTCCCAGCAAGGCCCTCCCAGGGGTGCTTCCCTGGCCGTTGGGCGCATCTCTGAGTGGACACTGCCCCCACAAGGCCTCCACCTGCCATAACACCTGGGAGAGCTGACCTCGCACAAGAGGGAAATGGATCCAGATGATGCTTTCTTTCCTTCCGAGCGTCCTCCACGGGTGCCTTAAAATTGGGCCCAAATGAAAAGTCTTTGGAGACTAGCAGTGTATCCATTCTCAGCTGGAGAACCTAGAATCGACCCTAGTGCCATTTATTGCCTTCCAGAAGAAAGACAACTCGGGGTGACTGCCAGAAAACAAGTAGTCACAAGAGGTCTTGGGACTCTAGGTTACTGGTAATTTGTAAAAAGGTGAGGGTTTTAGGGAATGAGTGAGAAGCTTCCTTGCTTTCTAATAACATTTAGAATTAGGGTTGAGGATAAGGTTAGAGTTAAGCAAAATAACTAGTAGAGAGTAATGGGAAAGGGGGGAAGATATCTTGCTATAAAATTTGAAATTAGATACCAAAAAGGGGGTGGGAGAAATAAAGAAAATAAGAGAAAGAAAGGATTAACTACAGAAAGGTCAGGATTAACTAGCTAGCCTGAGAACTGAGTGGAGATGCTGTGGTGGAGGCGTGGAGACTTGGGTCCCACAGCTGTGGTACTGCGACAGTATAATCACATTGCAAGCTGTAGAGAATCATGGGGAAAAGAAAAAAAAAAAAAACACTAAGAATCCTACCATCTTAAATAAGCAATAAGAAATTATTATTATTTGGATGCATTCCCATTATTATTTTTTCCTACCTGTCTGCTTTTAATGACTTTATTGGATTTAATGTCTTTCCTGGATTTTTTTAAATCAAAAAACATGTGATTTGTAGAGTGACATCAGCATCATGGCGGAGTGAGATTCCCTCTTTGAATCTCTGCCCCCTAAGACACAACAAAAACATCATCCACATACCAACAGAGGTCAATCAAACACTACAAAGGACTTCTAAGAGACCCACACCACAGTACATCTGACAGTGGAGGCACAGGAAGCCCCAAAGGACTTGAGGAGAGGCAAGGAGATTTACTCCCCCTCCCCAGCGGATGGGCAAAGACAGCTCACAGACAGAGAGGGGGGAGGGGCGGCCCTCTGTGGGGAAAGCTATCACCCTCCAGGTGCTCTCACAGACTGTGGAGAAATCCCCACTGGAAGCGATGATGAACTGTTGGAGGGGTGCGGTCAATGCCCCAAGAGAGCCAGATAGCGAGGGAGAAAGGAAGCCCCTGGGTCATGCAGGCGAAAGAGAGAACCCCTTCCCCCACACGCCCTGCGCTTCAGCACAATCCCTCCGGGGACCGCAGCGGACTCACAAAACACTGCTCATGACCTCCACCCAGTAGTGGCAAGTGGAAACTGCAGGACCAGAAATTCTCAAGATGAAGAATAGCAAAGGTAAATCAGCTGGCTCTATGCAAAAGTATCTTAAGTCTCCAGACCAAGAGGAAAATGACAAACACCCAGAAACCAACCCTGAAGGCACAGAAATCTATAACCCAAATGACACAGAATTCAAAATAGCTATCATAAAAAACTCAATGAATTACAAGAGACTCAGAGAGACAACGAATTCAGGAATTTCATCACAAAAGAGATTGAAACCATAAATAAAAACCAATCAGAAATATTGGAGATGAAAAACACAATTGATGAGATAAAGGAAAACCTGGAGTCTTTAAAGAGCAGAACTGACAATACGGAGGAAAGAATTAGGATTATTGAGGATAGCCATGCAGAAATGCTCCAGATAGAGGAGGAGAGAGAACTAAGACTAAAAAGAAATGGAGAAATTCTCCTAGAAATGTCAGACTCAATTAGGAAAAGTAACATAAGAATAATAGGTATTCCAGAAGGAGAAGAAAGGGAAAAAGGAGCAGAGAGCTTGTTCAAAGAAATAATAGCTGAGAACTTCCAAAACCTGGGGAAAGAGATGGAAATAACAGTGAATGAAGTCAATAGATCACCTAAATAGATAAACAGGAAAAGACCAACTCCATGGCACATGGTAGCAAAGCTCACAAGAGTCAATGACAAAAAAAATATTAAGGGTAGTTAAAGAAAAAAACAAAATAACATACAAAGGAAACCCCATCAGGCTCTCAGCTGATTTCTTGATAGAAACTCTACAGGTTAGGAGAGACTGGAAATAGATATTCAAAATCCTGAAAGACAAAAACCTTCAGCCAAGAATATTTTATCCAGCGAAAATATCCTTCAAATATGATGGAGAAATAATAACTCTTCCTGATAAACAAAAGCTAAGGGAGTTCATCACCACAAGACCCCCACTACAAGAAATGCTCAAGAAGGCCCTTAGTCCCGAAGAAAAAAAAAAAAAAAGAGAAAGGGGATACAAAGTTTAGAGCAAGGAGAAAAATAAGGAGACTAGCAGTTGGAAAACATCAAAAATGAATTTATACTCATCACTGTAAACACACTCACATCACAAGATGGAATAAGTAGTGACAACAACAAATTAGAAGGGGAAGAGGAAAGGGATCAAATCGACTTAGTATAAGGAAACAACAGGCATCAGAAAATGGACTATCTTATCCATGAGATCTTTTATATAAACCTCATGGTAACCACTAAACAAATAACCAGAATAGAACCACATATGACAAATAAAGAGAAAACTAAGAGAATCATCATGCAGAACTACCAAACTGAATTGGCACTCCTAAACACATGGGGCAAGAAACGAAGGAAATGCAAGAGAACCAGAAAATGTACAATAAAATAGCAACATTAAACCCTCATATATCAATAATCACTCTAAATGTAAATGGATTGAATTCTCCAATCAAAAGGCACAGAGTGGTGGGATGGATTAAAAACCAAGATCCAACAATTTGCTGCCTCCAGGAAACATATCTCAGCTCTAAAGACCAACACAGACTCAAGATAAAAGGATAGAAAATGATACTCCAAGCTAATGGCAAACAAAAGAAAGCAGGAGTAGCCATACTTATATCAGACAAAGTAGACTTCAAGATAAAAAAGGTAATGAGAGACAAAGAAGGGCAATATATAATGATAAAAGGGACACTTCACCAAGAAGACATAACAATCATAAATATCTATGCACCCAACACAGGAGCACCAAAGTACATAAAACAACTACTAAAAAATCTAAAAGGAGATATTAACAACAACACAATAATAGTAGGGGATCTTAACACCCTCCTTACATCAATGGATAGATCATCCAGACAAAAAGTCAATAAGGAAATAATGGACTTAAACAAAAAAACTAGATGCAACGGACTTAATAGATATATACAGAGCACTCCACCCGAAGACAGCAGATTGCACATTCTTCTCAAGCGCACATGGAACATTCTCAAGGATAGACCATATATTAGGAAACAAGGCAAACCTCTACAAATTTAAGAAGATTGAAATCATTACAAGCATCTTTTCTCATCATAATGCTATGAAACTAGAAATCAACTGCAAGAAAAATACTGGGAAAGGGACAAAGATGTGGAGACTAAACACATGCTACTGAACCACCAATGGATTGTTGATGAAATTAAAGGAGAAATAAAAAACTACCTGGAGACAAATGAAAAGGAAAATACACCATACCAACTCACATGGGATGCAGCAAGCAGTCCTGAGAGGGAAATTCATAGCAATACAAGCCCATCTTAGCAAACAAGAAAAATCCCAAATAAATAACCTTAAAGTACACCTAACAGAATTAGAAAAAGAAGAACAGACAAAGCCCCGAATCAGCAGAAGGAGGGAAATAATAAAAATCAGAGCAGAAAGAAATGAAATTGAAACCAAAAAAACAGTAGAAAGGATCAATGAAACAAAGAGCTGGTTCTCTGAGAAGATAAATAAAATTGACAAACCCTTAGCCAGACTCACTAAGAAAAAAAGGGAGAAGAATCAAATAAATAAAATTAGAAACAAAAGAGGAGAAATTACAACAGATATCACAGAAATACAAGGGATTATTGGAGAATACTATGAAAAACTATATGCCAACAAATTGGACAACCGAGAGGAAATGGACACATTCTTAGACGCATACAACCTCCCAAAACTGAATCAAGAAGAAATAGAGAATCTGAATAGACCAATCACAAGTAAAGAGATTGAAACAGTAATCAAAAACCTCCCAAAAAATAAAAGTCCAGGACCAGATGGCTTCCCTGGAGAATTTTACCAAACATTCAAAGAAGATTTAATACCTATTCTTCTCAAACTCTTCCAAAAAATAGAGGAAGATGGAATACTTCCTAACACGTTCTACAAGGCCAACATCACCCTGATACCAAAGCCAGACAAGGACAATACAAAGAAGGAAAACTACAGGCCAATATCGCTGATAAGCATAGATGCAAAAATCCTCAACAAAATATTGGCAAACTGAATACAGCAATACATCAAAAAGATCATACACCACGATCAAGTGGGATTTATACCAGGGACACAGGGATGGTTCAACATCCACAAATCAATCAACGTGATATACCACATTAACAAAATGAAGAATAGAAACCACATAATCATCTCAATCAACGCAAAGAAGGCATTTGACAAGATCCAACATCGATTTATGATAAAAGCTCTCAACAAAATGGGTATAGAAGGAAAGTACCTCAACACAATAAGGGCCATATATGACAAACCTACAGCTAACATCCTACTCAACAGGGAAAAACGGAAAGCCATTCCTTTGAGGACAGGAACAAGATAAGGGTGCCCACTCTCACAGCTCTTATTCAACATAGTACTGGAGGTTTTGGCCAGAGCAATTAGGCAAGAAAAAGGAATAAAAGGACTCCAATGAAGAAGTGAAACTCTCACTATTTGCAGACGACATGATCTTATACATAGAATATCCCAAAAAATCCATTTGAAAACTACTAGAAATAACAACTACAGCAAAATGACAGGGTATAAAATCAACTTACAAAAATCAGTTGCATTTCTAAATGCTAATGACGAACTAATAGAAAGAGAACTCAAAAAGACAATCCCATTTACAATTGCAACAAAAAGAATAAAATTTCTGGGAATAAATTCAACCAAGGAGGTGAAATGAAACAGTGAAAACTATAAGACACTATTGAAAGAAATTGATGAAGACATAAAGAAATAGAAAAATATTCCATGCACATGGATTGGAAGAATAAACATCGTTAAAAAGTCCATACTACCTAAAGCAATCTACAGATTCAATGCAATCCCAATCAGAATCCCAATGTCATTCTTTACGGAAATAGAACAAAAAATACCGAAATTCATATGGGGCAACAAAAGACCCCGAAGAGCTAAAGCAATCCTGAAAAAAAAGAACACAGCTGGAGGCATCACAATCCCTGATTTCAAAATATACCATAGGGACCACCCGGTGGCGCAGCGGTTTAGTCTGCGCTTGGCAGCCCAGGGTTCGCAGGTTCGGATCCCGCGCGCCCGCCGACGCACTGCCTGTCAGCTATGCTGTGGCGGCATCCCGTATAAAGTGGAGGAGGACGGGCACGGATGTTAGCCCAGGGCCAGTCTTCCTCAGCAAAAAAAGGGGAGTATTGGCAATGGATGTTAGCTCAGGGCTGGTCTTCCTCACCCCAAAAAAAAAAAAAAATACTATAGAGCTATAGTAATCAAAACAGCATGGTACTGGTATAAAAATAGACACACAGATCAATGGAACAGAACTGAAAGCCCAGAAATAAAACCACACACCTATGGACAGCTAATCTTTGACAAAGTAGGGAAGAACATACAACGGAGAAAGGGAAGTCTCTTCAATAAATGATGCTGGGAAAATTGGACAGCCACATGCAAAAGAATGAAAATAGACCATCTTCTATCGCCATACAAAAAAATCAACTCAAAATGGATCAAGGACCTGAAAGTGAGACCTGAAACTATAAAACTCCTGGGAGAAAATATAGGCAGTACACTAATTGACATTGGTCATAAAGGGATCATTTCGGATTCCATGTCTACTTGGACAAGGGAAACAAAAGAAAAAATAAACAGGTGGGACTTCATCAGACTACAGAGCTTCTACAAGGCAAATGAAACCAGGATCAAAATGAATAGACAACCCACCAGCTGGGAGAAAATATTCGCAAATCATGTATCTGACAAGGGATTAACCTCCGTAATATATAAAGAACTCACACAACCGAACAACAAAAAAACAAGCAACCTGATCAAAAAATGGGCAGAGGATATGAACAGACATTTTTCCAAGGAAGATATACAGATGGCCAACAGGCACATGAAAAGATGTTCAACATCACTAATCATCAGGGAAATGCAAATCAAAACTACACTAAGATATCACCTTACACCCGTTAGAATGGCTATAATCACCAAGACAAAAAACAACAAATGTTGGAGAGGTTGTGCAGAAATGGGAACCCTGATTCACTGCTGCTGGGAATGCAAACTGGTGCTGCCTGCATGGAAAACAGTATGGAGATTCCTCAAAAAATTAAAAATAGAAATACTTTATGATCCAGCAATCCCACTATTGGGCATCTACCCAATGGACATGAAATCAACCATCCTGAGTAGGCTTATGCACCCTTATGTTCATTGCAGCATTATTCACTATAGCCAAGAAGTGGAAGCAACCCAAGTGTCCCTCGACTCATGATTGGATAAAGAAGATATGGTATATACATACAATGGAATACTACTCAGCCATAAAAAAAGACAGAATCGTCCCATTTGCAACAACATGGATGAACCTAGTGGTATTATGTTAAGTGAAATAAGCCAGAGAGAGGACAAACACCACATGATTTCACTGATATGTGGAATATAAACTAACGCACGGACAGAGAGAACTGGTTGGTGGTTACCAGGGGGAAGTGGGGGCACAAGGGGTGAAGGGATGCATCCACATGATGACGGACAAATAATAATGTACAACTAAAACCCCACAATGTTATAAACTATTAAGACATCAACAAAAATTTAAAAATAAAAACAAAAAAACAGATGTGAGTTGTAGAAAATAAAAACTGCACTCATCTTCCCCCCCAAAAAAGATTGGCCCCAAATGCAGAGTTGGGTTACAAGGGAGCTTGGAAGTGACTCTGTTCCTGAGCATACGCCAACCAGACCGAGTCCTTTAGTGTCCTGGGCCCACAAAATTCTCTGCCCCTGGGCCTTTGCAAATGCCATTTCCCATCCTGAAAAACTCTCCCACACTCTTGCCTAGCTGACTCCTACAGCACCAGCGTCAATGTCTCTTCTTTCGGGAAATTTCCTCAATGTCCCAGCTGGGCTAGGGGCCACTCAAATGTGCTCCTATAACCCCAGGACAGACTTTTATCAAACTGCATTGTTATCACTTAGTTCCCTGACTTCCTGCTGGCAGGTGAGCCCTGTGCGGCACAGACCCGGAGACTGTGGCTCCCCAGCCGCCGGCACTGAGAGACTTCCTGTGTGGACAGAAGGGAGACAAGCCAGCTGTCCACGTGGAGAAAACGGGGTGAGGTGGGGAATCCAAGGAAGGGGGCACTTCTGGGGTTCCCACCTACCTGAGCCTGGCCGCTCACCTCTCCTCTGCCTCTTCCACTGTATTACGATGTGGCCCAGAAAGTTGAGAGGGGAGTGGGTCAGGTGAGGTGACAGGTGTGGGGCCTAAGGAGTGTGAGAATCTCAAAAGCCCACTTCAGTCCTGAATCCATCTCCAGTTAGGTCGCTAGCTCCCACCCAAGACCTAAGGAACCAGGATCAGGGCCACGTTCAATTGGGCAAATGCTGCGTACGTGTGAGGTGCAGGTGGGATGGGCATCATTCGCGATGGATCTGACAGTCTTGTCCTCAGAGGGCACCCAGTCTGGTAGGAGTCCAGTGCAAGGCGTCGTGGTGTGGGGTCCAGGTTAGGAGCCTGGGGTCAGGAGCCAGACAGGCCTGGCCTCTTGTCCTGGCTCTGCCACTGTGTGACTTTGAGAAGTTGCTTCTACTCCCTGAGCCTTGGTTTCCTTATCTGCAAAATGGGGACAATAATAGAACCTATCTCATAAGGTGGTTGTGAAAATCTGTTGATATTATGATGTGAAAGTTTAAGAAATGGCAAGAAAAGCCCCCAAATGAGAATGCATGCATGCTTTCATGGTGAATCTAGAAGGGCAAACAAGAGTCTGCCATGTAAACCAGGACCAGAGCCTGGGCACGCACGGGTCGTGCCAGCCACTGAGGATGGGTTGCTCTCCAGCACTAAAGAGGAGATGGGGTCGTTTCTAGGGGTCGGGGCCTGTGCGTTTTTTTCACCAAATCCCTGAGGCTCCCTTTGGGGCTGGGTGCTCATGGCTGAAATGGCAGATAGTCCCTATCAAATATCCATGGGCTCACCCTCTTTTCCTCGTCTCCCTCAGTCAGTTTGGGCTGCATGACTAGTTCTGGACAATTGTGTGTGAGCACAAGTGATGTCTGCCAATTTAGGGGGGAGTCAGTTCAGAGCTGATGCGTCTTTTTTCCTGCTGTGGCTTCCCGTGGTGAAGCTCTGAATCGTAGGAGGGCTACCAGACCCTCACCAGACTTTGGGAGACAAAGAAACCTTTATTGTGTTCAGCCATGGAGATTTTGGGGTGGGTTGTTGAGGCGGCAACTGCTAATTACCCTGATGCATACAGTACTATTATTATTTCCACTTACAGAGGCCAAGTCAGTTGGCCATGGTCACACAGCTCGTTTACGTGGGCAGAGCTGGATCTCAAACCCAGCCCTGACTTGCATGGCCAGTTTTTAGAAGCTATACTTACTTTACCTCGTGACAGCCTGTCCCCAAACACATCTGAAATCTTATGAGAATGTCCAGCAGGGCCACGGGCCAGGGGGCAGCTGGCAGTCAGAACACTTAGCAAGCTGGACGTGAAATCCTGCCATCTGGATTGAGCTGAGCAGTTGTAACCTCCAGTTTCACTTCTGCCAGTGAAGGTTCATGACAAGCAACAGGCAACGAAGAAATGGTAAAAGCTCACCCTTGCTTGGCAGGGGATCACAATTGGGGACTGGAACTCTCATCCTGTCGATCAATTTACAAGAGAAGAATTCCTTCCCATGTTGGTCTTAGCTCTTACCTGCTTGTGCCCCAACCCAGAAAGGCAGTATTGCAAACCATAAGCTTCAGAGTTAGGGCTGAAATTGCTGCTTGGCCACTTATAGCCTGTGTGATGCTGGGCAAGTCACTGTGCCTCTCTGAGCCTCAATTTCCTCATCCGTAAAATGAGAATAGCAATACTAATTCCTCATAGGATGTATTTAAGCATTAGAGATCACAGATGAAAGGCACTTAGCCCAGTGCCTGGTACATGTAAGTGTCATAATCCAAGGCAGGCTCTCTTTCTCCCAGGTAAGATTAGGGGGCTATCAGAGGAGAGGCAATCAGTGTACAGATTCACACCAAGATTGCTCATACGTTTATTTACAAATAGGATACATACACACACACACAGGTATCACTGGGACATTTCAGGAAACTTGGAGCTGGGAACACTCCTTCCTCCCTGCCCCCCTCCTCTCTGGGCTCTCTCCTGACTCAGCTTGGGCTCTCTAGAAGAAAGCTTCTGCACTTTCTTGCTGCAAAGCTTGCAGGTGTGCTGGTTGGGCTCTCACTGCTTCCCATGTCCCCATTCGCCTGTCCCAGTGGGCCGTGGACAAGGGCTGTGAGCCTCTGCTCAGTCATTCATGTCCAGGCCAAATTCTGGATACAACTCTTTGGTGGTGACACCTCGGATCACGGCTGAAAGGAAGGAAGGAAGGATGACTAGCCAGTGAGAGAAATGGCAGGGAGAATGCCCAGAGCCCTGCCCTGCCCAGGACTCACTCCCGCACCTTCCTCCTGCTCCCCTGGTTGCCCAAGATAACCCTCCTGCTACTCCTTCCAGGCCCCTCCACTGTGGGGCCTGCCTGGCCACCCCAAACTAGACTCACTGAACCCTCACCCCACTTTGCAGAGGAGTCAAAAAAAGCTCCCCTAGAATTCTTTCTCCACACAGAGTAGCTAGAGTCATCTGCTGAGAATGTAAATTTACGTTTACAATGTATCTGGGGCCTGCGGACAACCCTGACTCCTCAGCCCACCCCACGTGCCATGCCCGTGCTATTTGGCAACGTCCTTCCTCAGCTCCCTCTAAGACTTCTTTCCTCCCATGGGGAGGATTCTCCTCAGAGGCCTTCCCTGACCTCCTATCTCATCCCCACCTGCCTTCCTGTTCATACCTCAATATTCTCTATCTTGTCCTTCTTTTCCCTCCTAGCACTGAACACGTTTTAGAATTCCTTTGTGTTCCTTTACTTATTGACCATTCCCCTCCCCCACCCCAACACTATAACATAAGTTACATGAGAACAGAGACCTTCAAGTCCCTAGTTCACCAAAGTGTCCTCACACCCTGTACAGTGGCACCGAGTGGGTGCTCAGTAAACATCCAGTGAACAAATCAGAGAGAAGAGGCTGCCCACTCCAGGTCCTATGACCTCGAAGGCTCAAGCTGGGTCCAAGCCAGCTCCTGTAGCCACTGGGCTCCAGTCTCCTCACATCTCTTTCTTCTTAGGCCCTGATCCTCCTCCTCTCTTCACCCATCTATATTTCCCTCCTTCTGTGTTCTCCTTTCTCTCCTTTGGGACCGCTGCCCCATTGAAACACAGAGAAGCCCTCCCTGCCGTGGAATCCTGGAGGCTGACGGGTAATTCTGCGAGTGCTAAAACTCATGTGGCAACTGGGCAGACAGTCCCCGCTCTGCACACCACCCCAAACGGTCACTGGCTGCTGAACATGAGGGTGCCCACCAATCCAAGCCAGGGGATGGAACGGAGGCCGACACTTCCTGACCTCCAGGTGGGCTGTCCTGGCCCGCCCAGACACAGAGGGGTCTGTGCCTTGGCTAAGCCCTCTGGATAGTAAGACTGTGTTCAGGGAAGAATAAAATACTCCTTTAAGCCACACGGAGTCGCCCTTGCACTTTCTGCCTCTGGAGCAAGTCAGCCGCTTGAGTCAAGGATGGTGTCTCGATCAGTCTGAGTAGACCCCAGAAGACTGGGACCCCCTAGTCCTCTGTCTAGCAGGTGGGCCAGCCCATGCGCAAACCTGCAGCCTGCAGCTTTAAAGCAGGCTCTACGCTGGAGGGAAAAACCCTAGGGACTCAGGTAAGAGCTGTATGGCTGCTTCGTTAGGTGGCCAGGGAGGGAGGGCAGGGGCCCTCAGGGAACGGGGCAGCTGAGAAAGGTGAGAAGGTTGGCAAGTTAGAAGGCCGAGGAGCAAAATCCAACCACCCCTGGGAGACGGGGACTCCCTCCCAGCCCTGGTCGCTCCTCTGGAGTCCTGCTGCTCACCTAGTTTGCCCAGCAGCATCTGGCCTACATCCTTGATGTCATTATACGTGTGGAGCTGGGAGATGTGGTCCTCCAGTTCACCCACACTGTAGCCTCTGGGATGAGGGATGGAGAGAGATTGAGAGAGAATCGTTAAGGAAGCTGATGCGGATCTGAGGTTCAGAGCGTAACGAAGCATCTATTTAGCAAATGTTCACTGAGGGCTTCCTAGGTGCTTGGCACTGGGGACATGGCGATGGCAAAATAGACCCTGCCCTCAAGAAGCTTACAGAAGGGCAGGGGATCTGGCCAGCCCCTCACTCCTGGCAAATGCTCCCCGTACCCTTAGGGAGGGGTCTTTAGCCACACTGGTACTATGTGACCCTGGCCACAGCTGAAGGATTCACTTGCGTGGCTGGTCAGATCCCCTCAAGTATGAAATGCACATTCAAAGGCTGCTCAGTCTGTGCCATGTGGCTGGAGCAAGGGGCATGGGAAAACCCAGGAATTGTGGAAGAGCCAGCTTCCCCTACGCATTGAAAAACCCCTCCTGCAGAGAAAGAACAGAGTCAGAGTGCAGATGGAAGCAGGAGCGGAGAACGTGAGCCCCAAAGAGCCATTGGGAGAGCAATGGCCTCCATTCCTGACAGCTTTCCAGTTCCCAGTTCCTGGTCCTCCTGACCCTGACCACACCCTACCCAAGACAGGCCGCTGAGACACCCTAAATCCAATGGCAACTGAGTTTCGTCACTGGGCACTAGTTAAAAGTTATCTTAAGCATGCTGAGGAACATAACAAGACTTACTCAGATATTAATCGGGAGATCTCCTTGTCCAGCATGTCCCTCTTCTCCTTCAGTTTCTGAATGTCAAGGTGCAGAGAATCCTCGCTGGCCCCATCAGCCTGGCCAGACTTGGGAGATGGTCGCTGATTGGCACAAAAAGTCTTTAGCCAAACTGATCAATTATCCACAATTCAGAACCTAGAAGTTGTCGCCCAACAGCCACTTCCTGCTTCTGCTTGGTAACAGACAACCCCCATCCTGCAACAAGACTACATTTCCCAGCATCCCTTGGAATTAGACGTGGCCCTATAACTAAGTTCTGGCAAGTGGAAATTAATTAGAGATGGTATATGCAACAACTGGGAATTGTCCTTCCAGGGAGAGGGTATGCCTTTCTCTGGTCTTCCTCCTTCCTGCCAGCTGGAACGCAGAAGCAATGCTGGAGCAGAACAGCTATCTCGGATGATGAGGTAGAAGCCAGGTTGAAGATGTGGTAGAACAAGACAGAGGCCTGGGTCCCTGACGACTGTTCAAGCCACCATTATTTGGGGTTTTCTCTCCCTCCCAGCCAAACTCAATCCTCACCGAAGGGCCCATCCTGGTCTCCAATCTGACCCCAGAGAATCCGCCTCAGGTCACTTCTTGAATTCTCTTCTCAAGTCTATGATGTCGCTGGATGTATAATCTCATAGGATAACAAAACCCTTCCCTGGGGATACAGTTCATCTTTGCCCTTTCTCCCTCTAAAGGCTGCTAATCTTCAGGAAGTGTGTGTTGGATCAACCATCTACACGTGATACAAGAAGAGACTGAGGAAGACAGGAAAACGTGGTTCCTATTCTTAGGACAGGGGCTTTTAACTAGTCAGTCAACAAACAGTCAGTAAGCACTATCTTCCAGGCACCAGCAAAGGTTTCAGGGGTTCAGCAATGGGTCAGACATCAAGCCTGGCCCCCTGCCTTCATGGAACAAATAGCCTAGTCCAAAATATAAAATACCTGGTAATTATGCTCTTCCTTTAGATAATTCCATTTAAAGCTCTACTCTCAGATCACACTTCGTCAGAAAGGCCTTCCTCGACCACCCCATCTAAAATGGTCACTCCTCAATCACTCACCATCCCTCTGACCTGCTGTTCTATAACATCTACCACCACCTGACATAATATACATTTCATCATTATTATTATTTTCTTTGTGGCGTGTAAACTCCACGAGGGCAGGGACTTTGTTTTGCTCACTGCTGATGGTACCGTGTCTGACAGTACCTGGCACATAGCCAGGGACTCAGGAAAATTTGTCAAATGAATGAGTGAATGACAGATAACTAAACAACTAATTACAAGTCTGAAAAATGCTTTGACACTGAAGTACAGAGTGCTAAGAGAGGGTCTAACAGGAGAACTGGGCTGAGCCAGGAGTGGGGGTGAGGTTTCTCCGAGGAAGCTCAACTCTAAAGCATGAGGAGGCATCAGCTTGGCAAAAAGCTTGATGAAAAGTATTCCAGACAGGGAACAGTATCTCCAAAGGCCCTAAGGCAGGAGAGAGCACACGGGTTTGAGGCAATGCGCGTGGTTTCTGTGTGGGTGGAACGGGTGAGAGAGGGGATGATAGTGTGAAGAACAAAACCAACCACTTGCGGTGCCGTCAGGAAGGAGACAGCCCACTTAGAGCCCACTGACAAAGGACGGGACATTGCTTCTTCTGTGAAGCCTGGTGGGCAGGAGGAAAGAAGGGGAAGGACTGAGAAATGACCTGGAGTTTCTCAGCAGAATAGGGTCTGCTGGGGGAAGACCGTGAAGACGGCTGGCGGCGGGTCAGCTGCTGTTGGGGATGGAGAGGAGGGCTGGGAGCAGCAGTGCCTAACACGGTGGAGGACAAGGGGGAGCACAGGCATACTCACAGGGGATCGGAAGGCCCCGCGGCAACTTTTGGAAAGTCCTGGTTGAGTCCTGGAGAGGAATCCGAGGGGGAAAAAAAAGCCGACTGGACCTACAATCCGCTCTGGGGGGAAAGGGGTACTGCGGGGGTGAAGGAGGAGGAGCAGTTGGTAAGTAGGAGCGACCGGGACTGGATCCAGTTGGAGGGGGAGCAGATATGCTCCCGGGATCAGAGTAGGGATCCTCGAGGAAGGGGAGATTCTGATGGGGGGAGTGTGTGAAGGACTGGACGGGGGTCTCTGGAGGTGATCTCTGGGATGAGAAAGTCTGGGGCAGAACTATGGGGAGTCAGGAAAGGAGCTGTGAAGGGATGCGCTGTCCGCCTGCTGTCCGCTCTTGGCCCACCTCCTGAGCCCTGGGGTCCGGGGCCCCCGTCTCGGGGGGGTCTGCAGTGCTGGAGGATCCAGGGCGAGAGCGGGAGAGCGGTCTCTCAGGTTTGCCCGGTAATCGGGATCCTGTGATGGAGACCGGGAACGGTCAAACAGCGAGCTGCGCGCGCACCCTGCAAGATCAGGCCCCGCCCCTCCCCCGAAGTGGGCGGAGACAGAAGCTGCGCGCGCAGCTTTTATTGTGCCCTCACACGTTCCTCCTTGCCTACAGCGGCCTGGCCACGCCCCTTCCTTTTCATCTTTCTCGCCGGCCAATGGGATTGGAGCAGTGAGACCACGCCCACACCTCTGCCTATAAATACTGTGGCCCCTCCTTTTCTGGCTCAGTCTCACGACTGCGCAGTAGCTGCCGGAAACAATTGCGCGGTGGTTGTCGGGATCGCGCTGATGTGGCCCCACCTTCCCCCTCCCCGTCCCGGGATGTCGGAAGAAACCCGACAGATGAAATTGGCCGCGGCCAAGAAAAAGGTAAAACGTGCCGGGTCGCGGCTCCCTGACCCAGCCCGAGGCTTCTCTGACGGCCGGGCTGTGGCCAGAGTCTGTGCTGCCCCTGAGGCACACGAGGCGAGCCCCTCGGCGCCCCTTGGCGTCCCCCCAAAGTCTTTCTAGCCTGTCCCGCCCCCTGGCAGCCCAGCCCCCGCCCTCGCCCGTTCCCTCCGGGTGACTTTGGGCCGGTAACCCCCGGGGCTCCCCAATCCAGGCTCGGCCCTCGCCTCCTGCCGCCCAGAATCAGACTTCCTGGGTTCCCCGGGCTCCCCGAGCTCCCAGTCTCCAAGGACCTCCGTCCCGGCCCTGCGCTTTCCTCCCCCACCGCGGAGCGGCGACTCGGGCGGCGGGGCGGAGGGGGGTGGGGCGGGGGAGGAGTGGAATGTAGTGAAGTCACAATCCCCCTCGTTACTGTCATTCCCGCCTCGAGCCCAGTGTTTGATCTTGCGACCCAGTCCCCTAGTGTTTTCATCCCCTCAACAGTTTCTCTGCTCGCGTCGCAAATTTTCAGCTTGACGGGGACTTGGGACTATGGGACCTAGGTCGGAAAGGTTTCAGGCTCCCTTACTGTAGACTGTACCACATCCTTCGACACTGACAGTGTAAAAAGCCTATATTTCACCAGTGATCTCGAAACGTTGAGAACTTCTCTGGCTGACAGTGAGGAGAATGTTTAGTTTGGTTTTCTCCCAGGTTTCTACTCTCCAGAGAAACTTTCAAATTTTTAATCTGAATTCTCTACCTCCCATTCTAATTCCCTATGATTCTGGGACCAGAGTGCCCCTCAGTCAGTGTTGGAGTGAGGTCTGCTTATCTTCTGTGGAACAGATCCCAGGAAACTGAACTTTACAGCTGGGAGTCTTCCCCCAAATCATCTCAACATGGGATGCTCTGAATGCCACAGGATAAATATGAGACTGAAGCATCAGTTTTGCTTAATTCTCTTAAGAGAGAAAAAGCCTTTTATATTAATGTACTTAGGGGTGATATTTGCATATATTTGTAAGATTATAATAGACTTCTCTCTGAAATGGTGCTTGAGTTGTCCTCTTTCTGTTATGTTCCCAGATTCACTAGGGTGTGCCTTCACTGCCTTCTGCCATTAGGATACGTTGATGTAAAAGTTTGAGAAGTACTGATGTGCAGCTCTGATAGACGTATAAGAAAGGACCCTGATGTCTGATCACTTAAATGCTTAGTTTTCCACGTCTGCCTCTGGTTTGCCCCCTGGCAGCTGCTGATTCAGGCATAACCCCAGAACTTGCAGTCAGAAGATTGAATTTAAATTCCATTATTGGTTTTTTTTTTTTTTAAGCCATGTTATCAGTCCATTTCTTCAGTCATTAAATGAGAATTACAACACCTTGTAGGGTCGTTGGTGGCATTAAATCGGATGATGAATATAAGTGCATTTTGTAAACTGTAAAATAGGGTGTGAATACAGGGGCTTATAGTTCTCATGAGTGTCCCTGCTTTCTCTTTCTGCAGTTGAAGGAATTTCAGCAGAAGAACAACCTTGGTGCTTTCGCAAAGAAGAAAAAGAAGATTAAAAATGGCAGTAGCCCTGAGATAACCACTTCTGATGGTTGTCACTCTCCTGAGGATGTGAGTCTTAGCTGGCCAGGCATCCGGGGACAAGGATGCTCATGGGGCAGTAAAGGGTAGTGGTTAAGATTGTGGAAGGAAGTGTCGGGTACAGATTTGAATCTTCCCTCTCCCTCTGCTAGGGATATGATTTGGGGCAAATTGTTTAAACTCTTTGGATCTCTGTTTCCACGTCGGCAAAATGGGGGTAATGTTGTCTTACTTACACTTAGGAAGCTTAAATGGGATTTTTCTTGTTTTTATATTAATCCCTTAGTCCAGGGCCTGGTGCGGAGTAAACATTCAATAAAAGGTAGTTGCTATTTGACTTGCTGCTCTGGTGATTTTCCTCATCCCCAGCCTTAAGGGGAAGCCAGGCAGTGAGAACTTACCATAGTGCTCTCCCTTTAGGAGGCACCCAGAAAGCCCCAGGGTATGGTGAGGAGAGCCCCGAGCACTTGGATTAGGAGCTGACCTGAGTTGCTAGTCCATCTTTGCCACCAGCTTACTGGATGACCTTAGGAAAAGCACTTCTTCCCCTCGGCCTCAGTTTCCTCATCTTAAGATGATCTTGTTGGATCAGATCAGTGTCTTTCAAACTTATTTTTTAGCTGTAACCCCCTTTGTTCACACAACCCCATATTTGGAAGTCTGGCTTTTAAAATGGAGATGGGGGTCTGGAGCCTTTCCAGACTCACTAGCATCCTGGGCCTGAGTTGAGGGTCTCATGGATGTATTAAGAGCTGCATTGGTCAGGTGACTCCACTCTGTGTGATGGCATCATTCAGGGGACTTTTTCATCTGTTTATGGTGATTTCTGCCTTTGGCAAGGCAGCAAGTGGCTGTTTGGAAAGATGGCACAGGCTGTGGTATTGATACCCTTCTCTCTTCTCCAGCATTCCATTGCCCTGAACCCATCTCTTCTTCCTTCCCTGACTCTCTTGCCTTTCACTAAGCCACTTTTCTCTTTCTCCCCTTCCCTTGTTTTTCCCTTTTCAACTCCTGTAGATTCAGGACATTCTGAAGGTGCTGGTGTCCGACCTTAACCGCTCCAATGGGGTAGCACTCCCCCCATTGGACAATTGGAAGGTGAGGCAGTGCCGAGACCCCCTCTCTGGCTTGCTCTCTCCCAGCTGTGCATGCCCCTGCGGCTTCTCTGGTTTGGGGGATACTTCGTCTCTGGCTTATTGTATGTTGCTGTCATTAACCCTCAGCCTGTTCATGTCTGCTTTTTCGCCTGCTTGGTTGGTTGGGTTTTTTTTTCCTTCCCTCACATCTTTTATCATCTTGGAGAAGGTGAGATGCACCTTGAAGGTTAAAGGTAATTTGGGAATGGCTTCCAGAGCAGGTCTGCGGCATTTGGGCTTTCTGAGGCTCAAGTTGGAATGCCCAGTGGTGCTATCAGAGTAGGAGAGATTAAATAAAACCAAACTGTCTTGGCCTCTGGGCATCTGTCCCCAAAAGACCAATAGACCACAAAGCAGTTTGTGATTTTTTGAGTCGATTCATTTTGGTTTGAAAGTAGGGAATGCAGAGTTAAGAGAAAGGGAGTTTGCATTGTAGTTACAAGGATTGAGGTTGTTTTGTCAGGGAAACTAACTGTAAAGATTGTGAGGTTAACCAAACAGATGAGTGACCAGGACATTCTGCCCCTGTTCTCTTTTAAAAATTGACTGGACACTTAACCGTGTTCAATGGGCCCTTGATAGCAGAGGCTTTTTGCTAGGCGCTGGAGAAAATAGATGAACCAGCTAGAATGCGCACTTTCTGCTGAAAGAAGTGAAGTAGAAGGCACCATTCCAAACGCTTAACTGAGGCAGAGGTTGGTACTAAATGGACTTGAGGCTGGAGGGGGTGGCATTTGAGGCCAGTTTGAAGATGGAAGGTGGGTAACATTTGTTCATAAGGAGTTTGGGGGAAATGGGAGTCCCAGGCAGAGGGTGTGGTGCAGAGCACCTTCCAGAAAGGTGGGGAGTCTGGGGTGCACTGGGCTAGGAGATGACCTCTTCCGGACGTGATGTTGGCACTTCCTCTTTAATTAACTTCCTCGGGGAACATCTGCCAGGCCAGAGGAGTAGGGCTGAAACAGGGCCAGCTCCTGTTGGAGATGGGTGTGGGGAGAGGGGCTGGGACATGGTCCTGTTGGCTGGTGTTAGAGAGTTTCAATCATCAGGACTGTTCACGCCCAGTTGGTCAGGTCTGTCCAGGTATGGTAACTCACCTTGTCAACTCAGAGGAGACACTGAGTGGCACAGAAGGGGAGCCCAGGCCTAGAGGAATCCTGAAGCCATGTATGTGCACTCATGTTCGGAGATTCTGTGCCCGCATCCCTCTCTTCTCCTGGAAATGAAGACCCAGATCCTCATATTCGCTTCCTGTTGTTTTTAAATTCTCTGTCAATAACTATTTCCCACTTAAGTTTTCTACTGCAGTACTGCAGGCCTGTGATTACAGAAGCCTGGGCAGAGCTGATAGCATTTCCAGAAATGGGGAATGATGGAGAAATACAAAAATTTTTAATGGAATGGGACATTTGAGGGGAGTGGACAATGTTTTTTTAAAAGTCCACACTTAGCTACAAGACTTAAAATGATGAAATAACTTGATTGCTCACATGACTATTTTGAAAGACTTTTTCACCTTCTGAGCTTTCTTGCGTCTAGTTTAGAGATCAGTGGGAACCCGAGATGCCAGGAGGGACCCAGAGCTTACCAGAGCCCATGGCTAGGAGTGTGCCCACCTGCCCCAGAGTTTCATGCCCAGCCAGCTGCTGCACCCTTGCTCTTCCCTGTTAGATTCAGTTGTATAGGTTGGCTAGGCAACACCAGGTTCCAGGGCCAAAGGTCACGGTGTGGACAGTAAGCATGCAAACAGCTTGACTCCTCGGCTCCCCAGGCTCTGCAGCACTTGCTCTAAGGAGGGCAGTAGATTTGGGTTTTCAGAGGGTGGGGCTGAGGAGTCCAGAGAGCAGTTAGCCCTTTCTTCAAAGAGAGGTGCAGCCTCTTCCTCCTGGACCCAGCCTTGCTGGCCAGGCCTTGGCTTCCTAGCACTCTTCACTCGTCAAGATTTAGCTTGTCAGCCATCTTCCCCATCTCTTTGCCCATCTGGCCTGTTGGACATTAGATCTCCAGAGCCAGAGGTTTCAACTAAGTGTTAGGTCTGAGCCTGGAGAGAGGCTGGATAGGGCTCTGGTCAAGCTAAGGGGTCCAGTTGGGGAAGAGGGAGCCACTGCTTTATGGCTCCTGGTCCTCAATCCCAGGATTGTTCTCCAGGATGCTGAGAGTCAAAGGGTAGACATCTTACCTCTGGTTTCTCAGGTGGTTTCTTGGTTGGGAAGGTGTTTTAGAGTGAGGAGGTTCAGTGGGGGGGTACCTCCAAGAGCAGGGCGAGGCTTCTAGGTGGGCAGCCTCTTTCCCAGAAAAGGCCTGAATCTCTGGATCGGGCAAACACAGCCAGCGGTTGTGGGGAGGAGAGAAGGGAAGAAAGGACAGCTAGAGAGGAAAGAGGCAGGTAGCTGCAGTAACTGCGTTTGCTTCTTCATCACCACCACCCTCTGCCCAGCAGAGGCCCAGGGTGAGGGTCACTCTGAGGCACAGACTGGCTTTCTGGAGAACAGTGCCTTCCTTCCCCCTAAGTTGGCACACCTCCTTCCACCTGCTGTGGCTGCCACAAGTCAGAACCTGGTCTGGTCATTTGCTGAGCTCCAGGGAGAACAAGGCCGTCATGTGTTCACAGAGGTCGTGCAGTCCCTGCTTAGAGCCTTGGCTGTCCAGAGGCTGCAGAGTGGCCTGAGGCCTGGACGAGCCATAGCCATACCCGAGGGTGGCTCCCAGCATGTGTAACTGTCACTCTGACTGCAGCAACACCTGTCCTACCCGCTCTGCACCCCTGCATCCATAGCAGTGAGGCGCCTTCTTTCCTGCATGGCCCCCTAACCCCCTGCTCTGTTCTGTGACAGGCGCCCAAAGACCGCGCCGCTACTGCTTCAGAACCTGCTGTTGACACCGTGTCACCTGACGGTGTCCCTTCCCCCAGTGCTAGTCCCCCCCGTGTCACTAGCATGGCATCAACTCAGGTTTGTGCCTCTTCCCCCTTTCCCTGCTGCCCCACTGTATGTTCGTCCCCTCTTCCTTCCCAGAGGATCGTACCTACTATGGATTCTCTTCCCCTTTCTTCAGGTAGCTTGGTTCCTAGAGCCAAGGGCCTTTCCTGAGGACTGGGATGGGGGAGGCCAAGACCAGATTTTTCCTTGAGGTTTGGGGAGATGGAAGGTTGGAATGAGCTTGGCTCACCCCACCCCTGGGTGGTTCCAACCGGATAGTAAGTGATCACCTCATGTGTTTGTTCCCAAACAGAATCATGATGCTGAAAATGGTCCTAGTCCCATGGAGGAAAGCACGTGAGTGTCTCCTATGGGGGCAGCAGTCCCTAGGCTGAGGGAGTTGGGGCAGGCCACTGCCCGTGAACCTCCTCTTTCCCGTCGAGACTCCTGCACCTCTGACTCCTGTATTCATCCCTAGATCCATTTCATCTACCGAGAGCCTGCGCCAGCTTTCTCAGCAGCTCAATGGTCTTGTGAAAGAGGTACCCCAGAAATTGGAGCCCAGTGCTGGGGGGAGAGGGGAAAGGAAAATATGATAGAAAGAGACTGAGGTAGAGATTACCAGGAGGGAGGGAAGATCCTGGGAACAGCCTACTCAGCTGGGTAATGTTTAGCTAGTCATTATTTCTCTAAGTCTCCTCTTTGAAGCTGTACAAATGAAGGGGTTGGACCATGAGATGGGTTACATCCTTTTATCCTACTGCAGAAAGCACAGGATGAGAGCTGCTTGGGAGGGGAGAGACAAGGGGGAGATGAGAACCCTGGAAAGTTGGCACAAAGGGGTTACGAGAGGAGGGGGCCAAGTCAGGCAGCAAATAAGAGTTTGCTAGTTGATGGGGAAGACAGGAAGTTAGAGGTCTTAGGCATTGAGGGGGACAGAGAGCATCTCCATGTGAGCTCTTTGATCTCTCCTAGTCTACTTCATACATCAATGGGGAGGGCCTAGCATCTTCTGCTAATATAAAAAATCTTGAGGTAAGTAGCCCTGGATTATGGCCCAGTGACCCTGCAGGCCAACCCCCCACTTCCTCCCACAGCCGGGGCTGGGTGCCCCACTGCCAGCTGAGACAGCCCAGGCACCCCCCAACCCTAATGATTGCTCTCTCTACCTCTCCCCCACCCCTCCTCCAACTCCTCCTCTCTGCATGCGCCTCAGAGCCGGTACCAAGAGCTATCAGTAGCCCTGGACTCCAGCAATCTAACAAACAAACAACTCAGTAGCAAGATAGAGGAATTGGTAAGAGTCCAGTGGGGTCCCCTGATTCTGTGCTGCCAATCCCGGGCTCCAGGTTCCCCTTGGGGCTCTGAAGAAAGGGGCTGGGGGCTCCTGGTGCCAAGGGAGAATGGGGTTGGGGGGCCTAGGTCTCAGCTGGAGGGACCCCCAAGCACGGAGCATGCAGCTTGGCTCTTTCTGTGGCTGCCCTCTGCCTACTCTGTTCTCCAGACACCCTGCTTGAGCCCTCTCCACACTTGCCCTGCGTCTGTGGCCTCTAAGGGAAGCACTAGCTTGACTGGTGTGTTCTGGCCCTCACTTAGCCCCTCATTTGCTCCGTCTTTGACCTTGGACGAGTCACCTCTCCTTCCTGGGCTTCAGTTTCCTGAGGAGGTAGAATTAGAGCGTGTCCAGGTCCCTTCTAGCTCAAAAAATCTGAGATTTAAAGGTCCTTTTCATTCCTGTATCCCTGCTACTAAGAACAGAACTTGGCCTGTAGTAAGTGCTCTGTAAACTTTTGTTGAATGAATGCACTCTTCCAAATCCCAGGCTGGCAGAAGGGGAGTCTTTCCCTTCTCAAAGTCCACTTCTAGAGGTTTATCATTGTCCTTTCAAGGGAATCTGGATACAGACTCTCACTAGCTATGAGCAAACCACTTAAGACACAAAGTCGCCTGCTTGGGATCTTAAGGAGAGTGTCAGTTCACGTCCCCATGAACTCTGCCTTTAAAACGCACTCCTGGCCCCTGCCCATCCCTCCTCCTTGGTCTGGGGAGCATAGTAAAGAGGGACAACCTCAGTTACCTTCCTTTGACTCTTCCCGCAGAAACAACAGAACCAGGAAACTTTGGATCAACTAGAAAAAGTAATGTGATTTCTTTGTCTGCCTGTTATGTGGCTGATGGGTTTGGGGGAGGACTCAGAGATAGAGGCCCATTCTCGTCTTGCCTGCTCCCAGCCTGGAGAAATAACCCTCCCCCGCCATAATCTGGTGTCATTGGTGGGCCTGTCCTGGGCCATTGGTGACATTTGGGGGGCATGCCCTTTGCTATTTCATCTCCACCTCCTCCCAGTAAGAGATGTTTCTTTTCTCTTCCCGCAGGAGAAGAAGGAATTTAAGCAGAAGCTTGCGAAGGAACAAGGGGCTCTAAGAGAGCAGCTCCAGGTGAGTGGACTGTATGCCGTTCTCTCACACCCCCTAGGGAACATTTCTTTTCCTCCTTTTCAGCACATTTTTGGCTTTTCCCCCAAAGGTTCACATTCAGACCATAGGGATTCTAGTGTCTGAGAAGACAGAATTACAGACCGCCCTGGCTCACACTCAGCAAGCAGTCAGGCAGAAAGCAGGTGGGAATCTAGGCGCCCTGTCCTCCCTAGCCTGGCACATCGGCAGTCCTTCAGTGGGATTTCTTCTTTGGGCTCCATTTCTAACTCTGTCATTCCAGGAGAGTCGGAGGACCTCGCTAGTCGCCTGCAGTCTTCCCGGCAGCGCATAGGGGAGCTGGAGCGGACGCTGTCTGCCGTGTCCACGCAGCAGAAACAGGCAGACAGGGTGAGCCCGGCAGCCTGCCCATCCACTGGAGGTGACAGGGAGTGAGCCTAAAGGTCTCTTCTGCAGGGATGGAGTGTCTTGCTGCCCAGAAGCCCGCACAGGCCATTTCTCGCTGCTTTAAAGTTGTGTGGTTGTTAGAAGCAACCAGGGATGAGTTGGTTGCGGGGGCGGGGACTGGTGCGGTGCTATCTAGAGTGAGCACTGGATGCAGAGCACAGAGCCTGGGTGCCAGCCTGCTCTTAAGTGGCTGTGGGCCTTGGCCAAGTGCTTGGTGTTTGGGCTGTGAAGGTATAGAACAGGATTTTTAGTATGTCACCATGTGTGTAGAAAGGGGAGAAGTGTGTGTGTTGTAATAAAGATGTGTGTGCAAGGATTCATGAAAACCCAGGGGAGAGGAACAGGGTGGTTGGGAGACATGCCACTTCTGTACCTTCTGAGTTTTGGACTATATGAATGTGTCATCCCTTCCAAAAGTGAACAAAAGATTACAATACAAATTTAATTTCCCCCCTCATGTCTGCACCCCCAAGCCGGGGAGAAAATGTGAATCAGATAGACCTGGATGTTCAGTCCCAGCTCTGTCTAAGTGATCGTAGGCAAGCACCTTAACCGCTAATACTCTGTGGCTTTCACCTGTGAGTGGAGATAGTAGTACCTACCTCCTCCAGTGATTGTGAGGATGAAGTGGTATTGTTAGCACGTGCCTGGTGAAGTGCTCAGTCAAGGTTCAGAAGTGATGACGCTGAGAGTAATAATGAAGCAGTATGAGCTGCTGTCTCTGCGTCTCTGTTCGCCAGCTGAGGGCCTCTTCCACCCTGCCCGAGTTCTTATTAAAAATAAATGAGAACATGGGCCTGGAAATGCTTTGGGAAAATGTAAAGTCTGACTCAGGGCGAGGAAGTGTTACTGTTGCTGCTGTTAGTCTGCCAGCTGCATCTTCTGCCTGCCCACACCTGACCTCGCCTTTCTGATTTGCAGTACAATAAGGAATTAACCAAAGAGCGAGATGCCCTGAAGCTGGAGTTATACAAGAACAAGTAGGATGCGGGCAGGGGGAGGACTGGGGGGCCTTGGGCCGGTGACACGCTAGGACGTGGGAGGGTACCAGTGAGCGTGGTGAGGGGGTCGGTCAGGTTGGGACTTGTGCAGAGCCAGGCTCTAGTCCCAGCTGGGCCACCAACTCATGCTGTGGCTTCAGGCAACTCATGTCCTCTCTCTGGCCTGCCACTTGTGACTCTTGATCCTGGGGTCCCTTCCAGTGCTACTGTGGTTCAGTGGCGAGGGGAGTGGCTTGATCACCAAAGGGATCCTTTCTGTTCTTTATTCATGCCTTTCTCCACTTTCTCCGGTCATAGCAAAAACAATGAGGACCTGAAGCAACAGAACTCAGAACTGCAGGAGAAGCTTCGAGTCTTGGTGACAAAGGAGGAGTCCATGCAGCTCGGGATGGAGGAGCTGCAAAAGAAGCTGGAGATGTCAGAGCTCCTGCTGCAACAAGTGAGGGGCTGGAGTCCCAGACAGTCTGGTCCCATCCGGCTGGGGCCAGGGTCTTTAGGGATCCTCTTGGGTGGTTTCCAGCCAGGAGCTGGAAAATTTGGATCCTTGTTCTGGTCCTGCTCTAGAATCCTCCATAGAGTGATAAAAATCCACAAATTGGGGCCCTGCCCCAACCTATAGAATCAGAATCTCAGGGATAGGACTATTTTATTTTTACTTTTTAAAGCATCCTGGTTGAAAACCATTGTTTTGTAGATGACAGTTACAAGGCTAGCCCATGAGTCTGTTTACTTCCTCTCAGGGGCCAAGCCACCAGACACTTAGGGTGCCTGGCTCAGAGGGCTCCTCCTCTTCAGGTTTTCTTCACACTGAGCAATACTCTGCCTTCACGTAACTTCCTTCCACTGGGGTCTTTCTTCCCTCCGGAACAACAGAGGACAAGTCTAATCTCTTTCACAAGAGACCTTCAGATGCTTTGAATAGGGGGTGTATGTGGGTCCCCTGTCCTTTCTAAGATCTTCTCTGTGCTAAATAGCCCCAGCTCCTTCAGCTATTTCTCATGCAATCGGTCACCCTCCTGATTGCTCTTTCCTGGATGTGACCTGACTTGTCAGGGCTTCTCTCTTGGTCAGCCCCCCAGAGTGAAACATGAGTCTCCAAATTTGCTGTGGCCTGGGCAGTAAACAGAGAGCTCCCCCCTCCTCTCCTTCCATCCCTCTGTTCATCCACCTGTCCATTCAGGAAGTAGTAATTGAATGCCTCCTTTGTGCCCCTTTCTGTGATAGGCAGTCTAATAAATGACCTACTAGAGATATAAAGAGTTAGGGCTTAAGGTTGCTCTGAAATTCAGATGGCTGCCCATACTCTATGACCCAACCGCCCCATTTCCAGGACCAGCGGTGTGTAGCCTTGTTCATTATAGCCGTCTGAAAGGCTATCAGTAAGGGCATGGTTAAAGTATGCTATATGCAGATATTGGACTACTATGCAACCATTACAGAAATTAAATATATCTTGTATGCAGCAAAGTGAAAATAAGTTGCAGAACCATATATGACACCACCCCAAGACAACACAACTGTAATGTGCATTAATTAAACATGTTTGCATATGTATAGAAAAGGGTCTGGAATTATACGCACCAGATTGGTGGGATTGAAGAGCTAGAGGAAAGGTTGGCAGGACTTTGAATGCTTATTGTTTGAATTGTTTACAATGACTCTCTAATAAATAGAAAGCCTAAGCATATGGTATTAATAATATGAGGATAGAAATTTTTATTGACCCTGAGTTGTACGTTGACCCTAGCTCAGACCGTTTGGGGAGGATTGTGTGGAGCAGCCTGGGCTCGCCAGATCTAACCTCCTCATTTTTCATCACCCAGTTTTCCAGTCAGTCTGAACCCCATGATAGCAACCAGCAGTTACAGCAGGCCCTGGAAGAGCGGGCACAGCTGGAGACACAAGTGGGGCAGGTGAGGCTTTGCAGAGGAGTGTGGAAGGAGGATGACCCCAGCTGACCAGGAGCAGGTGAGGCCCAGTGAGAGCCCTGCTAACTTCTGCGCCCATTCTTGCAGCTGAAGGATTTGCTGAAGCAGCTGCAGGTGGAGCGAGACCAGTATGCGGGGAATCTGAAAGAAGAGAATGCCTTTTGGCAGCAGAAGATGCAGCAGATGTCGGAGCAGGTGAGATGTGACCTTCAGCCCCCCACCTTAGGTCACTTGGTCTTTCTGGACATCTGTAAAATGGGAATCATCACTTGCTGTGTGCAGCCAGAGGTGGATATGTGTTTTTTGTAGGTGGGGGTAGAGAGGGAGATGGTCGCCTGGCCATACCTCCATCCCTTCCCTCCATTTGCTCCTCTCCCTGTGCTTTGGGCAGATGCTGAAGTTGCGGGAGGAGAAAGAGCACAGCATGAGTCAGGTGCAGGAGCTGGAGACCAGCTTGGCCAAACTGAACAACCGGATAGGTGAGCTGAACTGGAGTGATCTGGGAGCAGGACTGGTGTCAGGGGGCTGGTGAAGGTGGCTTTGAATGCCCCAGGGAGGTGGGTGGATGGAAGGGCGTTGTGGCCAAGGGAAAGGAATCTGTACCAGGAGTTGGCAAGTCTTACAGTCTCTTTGAGCCTCAGTGTTCCCATCTGCAAAAAGGGGGTGGAGTGCCCAGTGTTAACCACCCAGAGTTGTCTTGAGCATAGAAATGTAAAGAACTCGATCTGAAAGTGTCTTGACAGATTGAACATCATATGAGTGTGAGGCATTATTAGCTAGGAAGCCAGGATTTGGGGCGAGGAGGCTGAGTGAGGAGCTGTAGACCAAGAAGAGGCTTTTTTGAGACTCCAGAGGCGAGAGGCCCTTATTGTATGCTACTTTTCTCAGCTGTGCCCCCACCCCGGGAACCCCCAGCAGGGCCCTCAGAGGTGGAGCAGCGCCTGCAAGCGGAAGCTGAACAGCTTCGAAAGGAAGTGAAGAGCCTGGCAGGGCAGCTGCAGGCCCAAGTGCAGGACAATGAAAGTTTGAGTCGCCTGAATCAGGAGCAGGAGCAGCAGCTACTGGAGCTGCAGCGGGCGGCCGAGGAGTGGGGAGAGCAAGTGGCAGAGCATAAGCAGATTCTGGAGACGGTGCAGAGCGACCGCACCACCATCAGCCGTGCAGTCTCCCAGAACCGCGAACTTAAGTCGCAGCTGGCTGAGCTGCAGGATGGCTTCGTCAGGCTGGTGCGCAGCCCTACCTGGCTAGCCTGCCCTCCTCCCTGGCCCAGGCCTTTGGTGCAGGGCAAGACACTTAACCCCTCTGGGCTCTTGTTTTCCCCCCTGTAAAATGGGGTGGGATGGACCTTACGTGACAAGGTGCCTATGAAGGCCCGCTGTGAGCTGGAGAGCCCTGCTCAGATGAATGTGGGGGGTGGGGGGTGATTTCCCTACCTGCCACACCCTTCCCTGAGCTGTGGGAGGTGGACACCAAGTTCTGGGATCTTTGGCTGCATTGGGTGGCTGCTGATTGCTTCTCTCTGTCCAGACCAATGACAATATGGAGATTACCAGCGCACTGCAGTCGGAGCAGCATGTCAAGAAGGAGCTGGCCAAGAAGCTGGGCCAGCTACAGGAGAAGCTGGGAGACCTGAAGGAGACGGTAACTCCGGGCCCAGCTGAGACAGGGCTAGGTGACAGGCGCCAGCCTCTGGGGAGGGGAGGTGCCAGGGCCAGGACAGAGGCAGCTCCAGCCTGGGGAGACAGGTGACCCCAGAGTCCTTCAGGGCCTGTTCCTCCCTGCTCTCTGACTTTTTGAGGCAGGGAGCCCTGGGCTGTAGGTCGTCATCCCGCTAGAGGCATTGAGCCCCTAATCAGAGGAGAAGAGACAGTGGACAATGTGCAGCTCCTTGGCTTCAGCCCCGGATTCTCGACTCAGCTCCACTGGTCACTATTCACTTCACATCTCTAAGCCTCAGTTTCCGTAGCTTAAAAAGGAGATTAGCATTGAAGGAGGTCTGGGCCTCTGGGCAATGGAAGGGGTCACATAGGCCCTGGAGCAAGGGGCCTGGGCAGGCAGCAGAGGGGTCTACCCGACCTCCCCAATCTATGGGCTCAGATTCTGGAAGCAAGCCACCACCTGCCCTCACTCCCAGGGTCTTCCCTCAGGTGGCGCTGAAGAGCCAAGAAGCTCAGAGTTTGCAGCAGCAGCGAGACGAGTACGCGAGCCACCTGCAGCAGTATGTGGCCGCCTATCAGCAGGTGGCCTCTGAGAAGGAGAGGCTGCACAAGCAGGTCCTGCTGCAGACCCAGCTCATGGACCGGTTGCAGCACGAGGAAATTCAGGGCAAGGCGGCAGCTGAGGTGGCCCGCCAAGAGTTGCAGGAGACCCAGGTGAGGGAGTTTGAGTGCTGGGCCCCTGAGTGGGAAGGCCTGCAACCTGCGTCCCTTCTCACTCTTTCCTGGCCCCTTAGGAGCGCCTAGAAGCTGCCAACCAGCAGAACCAGCAGCTACAGGCCCAGCTGAGCCTCATGGCTGTGCCTGGGGAAGGTGAGTGGGCCTGCCCAGAGGGAGAGGCCAGAGCCCAAGGATGAGGGGACTTTGAGCCGCATAGAATTGAATGGGAAGAGACCTTTAGGACAGTGAATCCTTCTCCTCTGGAGACTGGCTGGCCCAGGGTTGCACAGTGAGGTCGGGGGGCAGAGCTGGGCCCCGAGCTTTCTTCCTTTCCTTGTTGGGTTGTCTGAGGACCTTCTGGCTGCCCCCCAACAGGAGATGGACTGGACAGTGAGGAGGAGGAGGAGGAGGCTCCCTGGCCAAAGCTGAGCATGCCAGAGGACCTAGAGAGCCGAGAATCCATGGTGAGCTGCCCTCCCCGCACCCCCTTCCTGCCTCCCTCTGTGGTCCCTCCCGGACATCCTTCTTACCTCTTGGTTTCTCTCCCTCTGAATTCTCTTGACCCCCAACCCCCACTGGGAGCCAGTGGTCAGACACCGCACCATTCTGGAGCCACAGACAGGCCCACTGAGGCCCCGAGAGGGAGAGCTCCTCTCTGCCTTCCTGCGCCCCCTCCTGTGTATCCCCCCACAAAAGCACACGTGCACCTCTTGCCCACAGATGGCATTTTTTAACTCGGCCTTAGCCAGTGCTGAGGAGGAGCAGGCACGGCTGCGCGGGCAGCTGAGGGAGCAGAAGAGGCGCTGCCGGCACTTGTCTCACCTGGCAGCCCCATCCCAACACGAGCTGGAGAAGGAGGCCCCAGCCCCTGGGACCAGGGGCGACAGTGTGCCTGGGGAGACACACCAGGCCCTCCAGGTGGCCATGGACAAGCTGCAGGTGACCAAGTCACCCCTGATGTGGGCCAGGAAGGGTAGGGGCAGGCGGGGCAGGTGACTGCTGAGCCCTGACCCTGCTCTTATGGCTGCAGAGCCGCTTTACAGAGCTCATGCAAGAGAAAGTGGATCTGAAGGAGCGGGTAGAGGAGCTGGAGCATCGGTGCATCCAGCTGTCTGGAGAGACAGACACCATCGGTGAGCAGGAAGGCTAGGGCCTGGGGCAGGGGAGCTGCGTGGGGGATCGGGGAGCCCCAGCATCTGAGCCCTGTCTGCCTGCCCTCCCTCCCTGCAGGAGAGTACATTGCCCTGTACCAGAATCAGAGGGCAGTGCTGAAGGAGCGGCACCGGGAGAAGGAGGCATATATTAGCCGGCTGGCTAGGGACAAGGAGGAAATGAAGGTGGGGGCTCTGACCGTCTCTGTGGGCAGGGTGGGGGCAGGGATGGGCGTGCTGAGTGCCTCTCCCTCCAGGTGAAGCTGCTGGAGCTGCAGGAGCTGGTTTTACGCCTGGTGAACGGGCGTGATGAATGGTATGACAAGTGTCTGGCAGCCGCCCAGATCCCTGCTGGTGAGCTGGCTGCAGCGTCCCTAGCCGCCGAGGAGCTTGGCGCTGTCGACAGCCAAAATGTTGCTCAGGGTGGTGAGTAGAGCCCTCAGGAGGGAGGGAGGGAGGGCGGGCGGGCAAGAGAGCTGGCCCATCGCTCAGAGCGCTGCCCCTCTCTCTCCCAAGATCTCCACGAGGTGAGCCTCGCCAACGATGTGGAGCCTACCCAGGAAGAGGCCCTGCTGGGCCGGGGTCCCCCTGAGAACCTCACTGCACAGCAGATCATGCAGCTGCTGCGTGAAATTCAGAATCCCCAGGAGTACCCAGGCTTGAGCACCAACCCCTGCGTCCCCTTCTTCTACCGGGCCGACGAGAACGATGAGGTGAAGATCATGGTGATCTAAGCCTGACACAAGCAGGCAAAGCGTGGAGAAGTGGGGCCAGGGACTCTGCCCCCACCCTATCATTGCCACCCCATCCCCGCCACCCCGTCCCCGGTCATCCTTCCCCGGTTACCCTTTTATCCCTAGACTAGCAAGATAAGACCCCTGAGAATGGGTATGATGAGCCCCCCTGTCTAATGCGGGGAGACAAAATGATGAGCCCCCCATCTAATGCGGGGAGACAAATAGGTGCAGACCTCTTGCCACCTTGGCCAGGGCTGTCTTAATTTCTGGGCTATTAGTTCCAGAGCCAGAGGCTCAATAAAGGTAGTTTATATAGCAGGCTGCCTCTCTCGGGGGGCAGGAGCTCCCTGGTGACCTCCTTGCCCCCACCAAGCAGCCCTCCATTCAGAGGGGCTCAGGTATCCTCTATTCAGAGGCACTTTGGGGCACATGTGCCCCCTTTGTCCAGCTAGACAACTGGGCAGCACTCTCACAGGCCTTGGGACGATTGGGGGTCACTGAGGCCTGGCAAGGGCGTAAGCTGGTGGTGGTGGGCTCCCTCCCCAGTGTATATACTGTATCTGTGTAACATTTTGTATATTCTGGAGGTAGGGCAGCCCCCTGTATCATAGTGGAGGTTGGAGCTGGAAAATGGGGAAGAGATTTATTAAATATTTGGGGGTGGGGAAACTTATTTATTGATTTGTTTATTGATAGCATAGGACAGAGGAAGGAGGCGGGGACGGGGTTGCTCCCGGGTGATTCTACTCCTGTTTATTTCGGAATAAATGGATTTAGCCATACTGCCTGGCCTAGCATGCTCCTGTTTCCTGTCACTGGGTCCTGGTGTCTGTGCCGTGCGCACTGAGCAGGGAGCGGGTCCTGCCAGCAGAGGGAAGGCTTCTGGATTGTTGTGTCTGAGCATGTCCAGCGGGGCTGTGAGAGATCTTCCAGGCCTGTCACCTGCACGTGGCTTGGTGAAGCCCGGGGGATCCCAGGGGGACTGCCATGGGGCTGTAAGGGGCAGTCCTGCTCTAATGGCCGACAGACTCAGAAGCCTGATCTAATCCCAGGGAAGGAAGGCAGGGTGCCAGCACCCAAGAGTGCTGGCTTCCAGTCCAGGTTTTCCATTCCATCATCCTGCCCCTCTGGTGGCCTGTCAGTCGTGTCCTTCCACAGTGCCAGACCCGACCCCCTGAGCCCCACATCCTCCCTGCAGGCTGAGTTGGTGCCCCTGCCACCTAGTGGCCAGAACAGGGTTCCCACGATGACGATGGGCTAACTTCCAGGTGCTTTCCCAGGGGGCCTTGGAAAGGATGGGGCCTTTTTTCACCATTCCTTACAGCACCCTAGCAGTGGCTGGGCCCTTCTCCACCCCTGCAGGTCAATGTTTAAACCTCCACCTCCCCCTGAACTCCGTAAGAATACAAGCCAGCAGAGGACACACTGTTCCCCATCGTCCAGAAATAGGTTTTATTCTCAGCCAAGAGACAGTAAGACTGGTGGTGGTCAGAGAACCACACAGCTGCCAGTACAGCACCCCCATGGCTCAAGGGGGAGGGACGGGAAGGTGGCAGAGGGGGGCTGGCTGTCCACAGGCTGGGCATGACAGGGAGGCTCATTGGAGGTGGCACACCAGAGTGGGATGTCAGGGTGACAGTGTTCCCTTGTAGTTGGGCCACAAGACTCAAGGACAGCATGGTGACTGATTCCCAACACTAGAGGCGAGGCTGTGGCAGCCATATATGTGTATATATATATATATGAGTATTTATAGATATTTATACAACGGGGCAGGAGCAATACCACAGAGGGGCACAAGTTTCACCAATGTCACGCCTGGATGTCAGCTCACCACTACAACAGACTAAGTCACAGATGAAGGGGAGGCTTTGGGGCTGGGGAGCCACTGTCAAGTCACAGAACAGCCGTCCAGGCAGGCTTGGAAAGGGAGGTCTTCGAGGAATAGGAGGGATCTGGTTAGAGGTCGAAGGGGGGCCTGGGGCTCTCAGGACGGGATGGACTTGCCTGACCCGATCGGCTGGCAGTTGGAGAGAAAGCAAAGAGAAAGAATGGAGAGAGGGGAGGGAGAGAGCTGGTAAGGCAAGAGCAGCCAAGCCCTGCAGTTGGCAGGGGGAGGGGAGGGCAGGGGAAGAAGACTTGGTGAGGGTTTGGGTGAGGTTTCTGGAATAGAGGAGGTAGATGAGAAAGGGAAGGTGGAAGGGAGGAAGTGGAGATGGACAAGGGACCAGGCTTCACGGGGTCGAGGATGGAGGCTGGGGCAGCCCTCCCTTGCCACGCACGCTGGTCTCTCACACACCACCAGGCAGTGCACCCACAGCTCCAGACACGTGCTCGGCCCCTTCTGGCTTCCCTCTTCTCTGGCTCCCTTGTCTTTCAACCCACTGGCCCAGGGCCACTCCTAGCCTCAGGGAATATGGGACCATGAACCCCATGCAACAGCCACCAGGCCTGATGGAGAGAGAGGAGAAAGAACACTGTTTGAACCAAGAGGGCAAAGCTAAGAGGATGGCTGGAGGGAGCACTGGAGGCCCCTCTGGGCAGGCAGAAAGCCCGGGTGTCCTCTGAAGGGACCCTGGGGAGGCAGGGAAGGCAGGCAGCTGGATGCCAGAGGCCACAGGCTTATAAGTCTAAGAGGGGAGCCTCAGCTGGTCGGGGGACCGCAGGTCGCGTAGGTGAGGCTGGGCCCTTCCTGCTGGGGAAAAGCAGAAGAGCAAGAGTCAGTGGCAGGCGGGTTCACTGAGCAAGTTTTGAGGCCCAGCTGGGGAGGAACTCAGAAGAGCTGACTTGCCCAGGTCAGCAGACTCTCTCATCCCCTTGGCTGGAAAGTGTAGGTCACCCCTAGGAGCAACAGGCCCAGATCCATGAGCCCATGAGCTGCCTATGGTGCTTCATCTGGGGCCGAAGATGCTGCCTTCAGTCATATACTAGCAGGCGTGACAATACCAAGGAGGTAAGGGAAGGGGCTGTGTGACCCTGCCTCACCTGTGAGGTGTGCTCTGGGCTGATGGCATGGGTAGGACCCTCAGGCTTTCAGAAATCATCAACCAGAGCCTTCGCCCCAGATCACTGCTCACTTGCTGGCACCATAGAGGAGGTGGGACTCTGACCTCCTCTGCCCTATTGTGGATTCGGTTCCCAGAGCTCCCAGGCTGAGAGGTGGCTGTACTGCCCCAACAGCACAGCTCAGATTGGGGAATGAGTGTGGCATCCCCAGGGTGAACTTCCAAGGCCTCTGGTTGCCTGAGTCCAGCCCCACACACAACCCCCTCCACACTCCCTGCCCCTACACCATAAACTGTGAGCTCTCTGCCCTCTCTGATGGCTCCAGAGAGCATCCATGTCTGCCAGTTTGGGTGAGGAGCCTGTCCCAAGAGCTCCCCAGGCTCAGCCATGGAGGTCTTGGGCAGGGGCACTGAGTCCTGAGGCTCACTGAGAAGAGAGGTGAGAGCCAGCTGTCGGCAAGGAGAGAAAGAGGAAAGAATAAGTCTGGAACTGCAGAAGGGAGAGGGAAGGGAGCCTGGCTCTGAGGTCCCTGGTGATCCCCCCCGCTGTGGAGCTGGTGCAGCAGGGGGCAGACACACCGTTCATGCAGCAGGCTGAGAGGCATGTACCTACCATGGCTGACGCTCCTCAGGGGTCACTGATAGTGATTCTGAAAGACAGCACGAAATCAACATGGCAGTTCACACGCACGGATGGGGCAGGCCTGGGGGTGGGGAACACGCACACGCACACGCCCGGGCGTGCACACACATGCTGTAAGGCCCTACAGCCCTGCATGCCCACGCTGACACACATGCCCACGAAAACACGCATACACCTCCCCCACCTCCCACTGCCCAGCACCCTCACTGGCCGGCACGTGCAGCACGGATCCAGGGCATGCAGCCACTCGGCACACTGAAGCACACGCGTGGGCTGAGCCACAACACAGAAGCTCGCCCGCACACAGGAGGCATTTGCACCAGCTCCCTGTACATTGGTGCCTGGCGTGCTCTGAGGGCCACCTGCAATGCTCCATAAGGGACAGGTCTTGTTTCTTAGGGTCCAGCTGTCATCTCTCTGCCCAAGAGCCTTCCATGGCTCCTACTGCCCACAGCACTGAGTCCCATCAAGTCAAACTCTTCTGTGGACTTGGAACATTCTCCAACCTGCCCCACTGTACCACCGCACCCAGGGCAACCTTTTCTTATTGTTCCTCATTCTATCTGCACGCTGCTCTGGCCAGTGGCTCTCCTCAATGCCTCCCACAATAAACCTTTGCCCACACTGCTGCTCCCTACCCAAAGGCCCCCTGACTCCTCACCACCTGACCCACATCTCAATGAGCCCCCAGACCTCACTGAAGTCAAGCTACCTTGAAGCTTCCCAGACTGCTCTCTTCCCTGAGGCAGGGCCATGACTTGCCAAAGGTTTCCCATATGTTAGCGAGACTGGAGTTAGAGCAGGTATCAGATCTTACAGCTCCCACATGTCACACCTCAGTACAGACCTGGGCATGTCAAATACCCTTAAGAATCTGAACTCACACTGGAAGTTAGCAAAATGCTTCTATAGCTACTGTCTCTCTAGATCCCCACACCAACCCTGGGAGAAAGGCAGATGTTAAATATCATTTGGTAGAAGGGAAACTGGGGCCCTGGAAGAGAAAAGTGACTTGCCTAAAGGCCCAGGGTGAACCAGAACCTCTGGACTCTAGTTCAGTGCTCTTGACCAATACCATGCTGCCTGCTTTTCCCCATCTGCTTTGGTCATCAGATCACCACAGAGCAAGCCCCATCTCTGCTTCATTTTGGGATCATGGAGGCTAGACCCATGGCCCTACCCTCCAGCCATCTGGAAACATAAATGGATGCTATTGGTCTAATGTGTTCTTCCTCAGGGAACGTGGCCAGTGGAAGGAGGGCAGACTGAGTTAGATATCATAGTGAGTTTCCTTGAAAGATGGTCATGGATCAAGAAGGCAAAGCCAAGGGATTAAGTAGAACCCTTTTCCCTGGAAATCTCTGGGAATGAGGCAGCCTTTAGCCACTCCTGCCCCCACACACACCACATTGGTCCAGGCCAGGTAGGGCCAGAGGTAAGGGGAAGGAAGAAAGCCTCAGATTGCCCCATGGCTCCCAGACCCCTTTCCCAGCTGCCCTATGTCCTAGCCCATGCCTGGGTGCCATTCTTGCACTCACACCTGTGTGCACGCCCACACACACATCACACACCTTGCTGGTCACACAGTCACAGCTTGGCCTCTGTTCCTGTGTGCCAGATGCTGGACACCTCCAGCATCAGGATTGGGGAATGAGTGTAGGAATGAGTGGGGAAAGAATCAGGACTGGGAATTGGGGACATGAGGGTAGCCCTGAGTGTAAGTGAACAAAATCTACACATCTGGAGAGGATCTGGGTTCAGATCCTCAGACCTGGGGAAGGCTCACTAGGGGCTGGGAGAGAGAAGCAGAGAACGGAATGGAGAACGGAGGAGAGAGCAAGAAGAGGAAGGGAAGAGGAATGCAATGTGTGGGAGAGAAAGGAGTGAAAAAGGAGGGAAACGCCATGCAAGTGCTAGAAAGAAGGGGGCAGGTGGGACGAGCCCCACGGACCCCTCCCCAGAAACGACCGCCTCCAGGACTCAGCGCTCCCCGGGGGGCAGGCTCCGCCAGCCCTCGGCACCACCTCCCGTGGCTCTGGCACCCACGGTCCAAGCGCCTTGGATGGAGAGGGCCAGCTCTGGCGGCCAGGGCTGACGTTCCAGAATCCGGCCCCCACCTCCCTCCCGGCCACGACCGCCCGGCGGTCTCTCCTGCCACATTTAGCCCCTACTCACCTGGGGACCCCGGGTGGGGCGCGGTTGGGGCGCGAGGGCACCTGGGGGGGAGGACCGAAGGGGTCAGGGGAAGCCCCCGGCCTGGAGGGCACGGGGGGCGCTCCCCCCAGGGCGGACCCAGCAGGCGGAGGCCCAGGAGCAGGGCCCCGCGACCCGGGCCGGGCTGGGGGCACGGCGGGGGCTCGGCGCTGCGGCGTGGGGCTGGACGTGGGTGACCTGCAGGCGACACCGAGCGGAGGACAAGGAGAGAGATGAGCAGCTCTGCCCCGGCCTGACGGCCCGCCCCCACCGCGGTGCCGGCCACGCCCATGCGCGCAAGCCCCGTCCCACCCCAGTCGATCGCCGGAGCTTAAGCCCCGCCCCCAGTGGCTCCAGCTGTCCAACTCCACCCCGCCCCGCAGCCAGCACTCCACGGCAAGCCCCGCCCCGCGACAAGCCCCGCCCCTCTCTAAGCTCCGCCCCTCGCTCCAGGTGGGAGCCGCCCCGGTGACGCGGGCGCGCCACTGCCCGGTCCCGGCCCTCCTCCCGCGGGCCCCGGGCTAGGGGGCTTTGGGGCCTTGGGGGCCGGCCCTGGTACCTGCGTCCGGCCGATACGCTCTGCACCTGCAGCCAGGAGTCGTCCACGGGCGGGGGCATGGGCGTGCTGACGGTGGTCGTGTTGATGTCGCCGATGATACTGAGCGCCTCCTTCAGTGCGTGGTACATGCGCAGCATCTCGTCGCGCCGCTGTGCCTGCTCGGCCGACTCCTCCATCAGTGTATTCTGGTCCCCGCACGAATACAGGTTGGCCAGCAGCTCCGAGAAGATGAATTCCTTGGTCTGCAGGCAGGTGAAGAGAGGTGGGGCTGGGACCTGACGCCTGTACTGCTCTGCCTGCTCCACCGGGCCCTGCTAGGACTGTGCAATGGATTGGGAGCTCCGGACAGGGCTCTGCCACCACTGAAACTCAGAGATCTCCCCTTGCTTTCCACCCTTGCCCTTTTCTCAGATGGTCCAGAGAGGAAAAGTGAGCTGTCCAAGGTCATAGATCTGGGAGGACACCTGCTGACTCAGCTTTTTTCAGCCTCAGTTTCCTCATCTGTAAAATGGGGTAGTTACACCCTTTCCAAGGATTTGCATGCTCCACTGGACCAAAATAAGGAAGATGACAGTTTAAAATTTTCTGAGCCCTTGAGTAATAGGTGTAAATGTGCCTGGATGGGGTGAAATGTGTCTCTGTGTGTAGGGGGTGGGTTAATGTTCTCTTTAAAATCCCCAGGTGTTACCTGGCCAGGCTCTGGGACATTCATGGAGAGATGTTGAGGTTTTTTATGCCATAGGCCTGTGTCTCATTTCTTTGTTATTCAAATATATGTTAGGCACCTACTACCTGCCAGGCACTGTGTTGCTATGCACTTTATATTCATTTAATCCTCAACTCTATTATTTTCCATATTTTACATATAAGGAAACAGGCTCAGAGAGGGTAGTTCCTTTGCTCAAGTCACACAGGGAATTTGTGGGAACGCCAGGATTCACAGTTCTAACTCCCCGGGGTCCATGCTTTTCCACTAAGCCTGAGGTGGTAGTGGTTCTGTAGAGTGCACATTTCAAAATGTGGTCCGGGAGTTCCCAGAAGATGCAGAGGTCTTTCCCCTTCTGGAAAACAGCTAAGTGTATCTGGAACAACTTTGGGGTGTGAATCTACAAAATCATACATGAAGCTCACATTATATTCCTATTGGACAGCTCTGGTGCGGACTCACACCTCCCTAGACCTGTTCTCACAGGGCTGGCCTGCGCCTCCCCCAGGCCAGCGTAACCACCCACCTCCCTGGTCCCACGAGAGCAGCCACCCCCCGCTGGCGGTGCACCCACGTTGTTGATCATGAGGTGCATGATGGTCTTGGGCATGAGGTCCCGCACGGTCTTGTTGACGATGGCCATGTACGAGTCCACCAGGTTCCGGATGGTCTCCACCTGCCGCTCCAGCTGTGGGTCCATGGAGTGCATGAAGCTGTCCGAGCCATTCTCCTCGGTCTCGCTGGCCTGCGGTCAAAAACAGAGGGCATCAGGGTGGCTGGACCTGCAAAGCCAGGTTCCAGGCATCCCCAGAGTCTCAGCCCCTCCAAGGTGCCTGGAACACTGAGGCACAGAGAGAAGCAACTGGCTTGAACACAGAGATACCTGGCTCCCCCATACGCTCCGGGTCTCTGGACTCTGCCCACCCAGTGCTTCACAGGACCCCAGACCCTCGTTCAGCCTTATCTCATCTCTGACTCTAGTGCCTAGAATTTGTCTCATTTTACCAGTCCCTAAATTAGGAAAGGACATCTCCTAGGTCCCTTCCTGATTCTAAAGACCTGACCAAAGCTGATGCCAGGCTGGAGACGCCTGGTAGAAGGCGAGGGAGGGGCATACTCACTTTCTCCTTGTCCTGGGAGGTCCACACCAAAGCCATAGAGGTCACCACACCAGCATCGCCACCGCCACCATCACCAGTGAGCACAGCAAAGCAGACACACACAGAGAGGAAAAAGGGAGAGATTGAGTGAACCCAGGGCACTGCACCCCAACTCTAAGGTAACTCTACACATTTCCACAGTGAAAGAGGGGAGAAAAGAGACAGCAGTCACAGGAAACCACCATCATATGAAGTGGATGCAGCAAATGGCATCTGTGGCAGAGAAGGGGACACATAAAACTGCCATTGGAGAAGGATGGGAGGAAGGCTTAACTCTGATTCCGTCCCAGGGCAGGTAGTGGAGGATCCCTGCTATTTCTGGGCCCAAGAAGGGCTGGGAAACACGGCATGACTTGGCATCACTGAGGATGGTATGCCCCAGGTCCCCTATTATAAGCAGCTTGCCCCTCCCCTGCCTGCCCTGCCACTCACCCCAACACGCTCAGGGTACACGCCAGCCCTCAGGAAGGAGGCCTTCCAGCTATCCACCTCTTCCTGTGTCTCACAGGCCAGTTCCAGCTGCCGATAATCCTTGTAGACATTCCTGCAAGATGGGGCAGGAGGTGAGGGAAGACGGGGCAAAGCCCATCTTCCTTGATGGTTAAGGGCATGCATGGACTGGGGTCATCACGCCTGGGGTCCAGTCCTGGCTTTCTCATTTCCCAGCTGAGTGACCCTGGGCAAGTCCCTTCGTCTTTCCAGGCCTCAGTTTCCTCATTTGGAGGATGCATTAATAATAATAATTCTTGCCTCCTTGGGTCATTGTGAGGATTCGGTGAAAGGAGCAGTCAAATACTCCATTAGAAAGGGACTGAGCCCTCATAAAAGGGGCATCTATGACAATACATCCCCTGGCTTCTCAGCCCCCATTGGCTCCCCTGCTGGCTCTCCGGGGACTCCCCTGATGAACCCTCATCTCTGAGTAAGAGAAAGCCTGCTAGAGTCAGCCCTGGATTGGGAGGTGAGAGGCCCCGTTCTGCCACTGGTCTCACTGGAAGCTGAGCAACATGAGAAGGGGACCAGGCCCTACTGGGGCTCTTCTTTGCCCCCAGTGTCTGGCAGTGTCTTAGGCAGAGCAGGCACTAACCAAGTGATTGTGGAAGGACAGGAGGGGAGGAGGGAGGGAGGGAGCATGAGAAGGATGCAGGGCCCCGGCGGGGGGGTGGGGCAGGCAGGCACCTCTGTTCCGTGTTAAAGAGGGCGAAGATATGCTTGCTCGACATGAAGCCCTTCTCCACATCCCGCAGCTTCAGGTTGTCCACAGACAGCATGTATTTCTTCTCTTTCTCCTGTGGGTGGAGATGGGAGCGATAGGCACTCTCCTCTGCCATGCCTCACTCCCTTAGAGTCTGCCATGCTGGGGGGAGCCTGGGGCTGTGGACCCCCAGAGCAGCCCTGGACTTCTGGGCCCCAGCCCCCTTGTACTGCACAGGCGCTGTCTGATGAAAGCCTGACCATGGACCCCTGGGCCTGCTGGGCGCCCCTGGCTCCCACTGGCCTTGAAGCCATTTCCACCACCTCTGTATACATGCCAGAGCCCAAGAGCCCAGGGTGGCGAGGCTGAGGGTGGCTCCCACATCCCACCCCAAGCAAGCCCCGGATACAAGCCAGGCCAGCCTGCAGTCGAGTCTCTCTTGCCCCAGCCTGGCCGCCAGGGCCTGCTTCGGATAAGCCTCTGACTTCATTTCCTGACTGTAGAGACAGCAAAGGGGGGCCACCAGCCCTGGAGGCTTCAAAGGGCTGGCTCAGCCCACTCCCCCAGCCGCCCATGTGTTAGCAATCAGGCACACAGCACAAGCCTGGAGATGGTGAGTCTGTGTGTGCAAACACACGCAGGCCCAAGCCCATACCCTATCACCATTGTGTGTGCCCATGTGTCCGTGCAGCATACGTGTGTGTGCACATGCGCCCGAGGAGGTGCCCAGCACGGCCGTGTGTCCGAGTGAGCATGTTTGTATGTCAGTGTGGGTGTGTGCACACTTTTGTAGATGTGTGTGGCAACTGGAAATGTCTGTGTTTGCATGAACATGCCTGTGGGACATGTACTGTGGATATACACACTTACGAGCATCTAGTTTGTGTAATGGGCTGAATATGTTTGATATATCTATAGTGGTCTGGGAGGAGTTATGCGTATCTGTGGACGGGCAAGTGGGTGCCATGCCAGGCCTATGTGCACGTGTGTGTACACCTGGTGTGGGCCGACATGTGTCTGTAGGCTGCTGTGTCCAAGGGGAGGGGCTCGGGGATCTGCAGAGGATGGGACTCCGGGAGGAGGGGAGGGGTTTCTGCTGCCTGTATCCCACTCGCCCACCCAACACCACAGGACCCCTGCCGGGGCATGGCGGGGCTTGTCTGTGTAGGTCCTAGGGACTCAGGGCTTGAACATGAACTTCACCTAGGATCTCAGGTGGGGGGCTGGTTTAGGAGGACCCTGCTCCCCCGTCCTAGCATCATCCTGCCCACCTCCCTCTGCCCCCCGCACCCGCCTGGCCTAGCCAGCCACATAAAGCCCTCTTTATGCCAGGCGGGTGGCCGAGAGCCCCAGAGGGCGGCTGGGGGAGGAGAGGAGGAAGTCGCACACACGGCCAGGGAACATCTGGAAGCGTTAGAGGGAGGCCCCGCCGCCACCCGCCCCGGGAGCAGCCTCCTCCCCCACCCCTCCCTTCCTGCCGGCCGGCCCCCTCCCCAGGCCCCTCCTCCCAGCCACAGCTCCCGCTCACCCCTGCCACGTCAAAAGAGGCAGAAGGGGAGTTGGGAGCAGAGAGGGGACCACGGCTGGCTGGGCTGGGGCTGAGGGGACACGGACTGGGGCGGGGGGCCTTGAATCTCCAGGAGATGGGGCCGAAGCTCCCCCCGATGGACAGACACTGCTGCCTGGATGGACCAGAGGACACCTCCACTCCGTCTACCCAGTGTTTAGACTATCTGTTCAGGACTCCCAAATTGTACAGTAGTCTGCACATTGGTTAGGCTGGGCTGGGTTAGACCCTCGGCACCGCCGCTGGACAGCTGGACCGACCCCCGCCCGCCATCCCAGAACCGGAGCCCGGAGCCAGGGCAGGGGGCTTGGGGGGTACAGGGTGGGCTGGGAGGAGGTGCAGAAAGATTGGGGTGCCACCCTGCTGTGGGACGGGGTGGGGGGTGCTGATGGGTGGCAGAGCAAGACTGAGAAGACAGGGGGGTCAGTGAGGGCTGGGGATGTGGGTGGCTGCCTGTCTGCCCAGAGGGTCACCCAAGTCCCAAAGACCAGAGGGCTGGCCACTGGGTGGAGAAATGGGACAGACCACCCGCCCCCCAGCCCCGACCACCTCCATGTCCCCAGCTGTTCTAGTGCAAAAATCCACTCACACCCAGCACACACACACAACCTCACCTTGCCAACCTCCCCCCTACAACTCAGGCACATACACTCCCACACTCAAACTTTAAATCACACATCCATGCCCCAAGCATACACGCACATTGCAAGTACACACACGTGTGTGCACCTACACACACACCCCCTCACAATGGAACCCTGGCCCTCTCCCATCCTTACATCCCAAATACATACATATTCTCATGCATTCCACAGGCACACCCTACCTCCCCAAGCCCACTAGCCACACACATACACCTACACTTACACACCGAGGCCAGGCACATACACCCAAGTCACACCTCAGGCACACACGGTCTGCCCCCAAATGCACATGCAGATCCCCATATACCAAACACACTTAGATGCTTGCAGCCCAAACACTGTTCTACAGAACACCCACCCACAACATCCATAAGCCTCACACACACCCCCCACCTCCCAGCACTCACTGCCCACCCCCACCCCACCCCCACGTACACCCAGCACTGGCTTCCACACACGACTAAACTCAAATGTACATACGAAGCTCAAAAAAGACCCCCCACAGGTACGAGGCCAGGGGACCCCTCTCAGATACACTCCCCCCTTCCCCCAGTGTAGCCAGTGTAGAGCCCTGAGCCCCAGTCACACTGTCCCCCTGACCCTGTGTAAGGAGCCCCATCATAGGAGCAGCAGATGCTGTGGGGCAGCCGTTGGCACCCCCAGCCCACAGGGGGTGTCTAGGGCGCCTGCCTGGGCGACAGAGCAGGAAGTGACCCCCCCCACTCGCGCGCCACGCCACCTCACACTCCATCCCTTCCAGGGGCCCCGTGCTCCGGGAGAGGCCAGGGTTGGGGTAATGAGGTCCAGATGGCTTGGCGCCCCCGCCAGTGACGACAGAGGGCCCCGCCCAAGGTGGGGAGGAGGGGGCCTGCCCTGGGAGACTTAGAGGGGGCAGGGATCAAGGAGGGGGCTTGGAGACCAACATCACAGGCGCCCACCCCAAGCCTACTCTCCCATCAAGAGCGCCCTGTCCTCCAACAGCCCCCTCAGGAAGAAGAGGGTCCCTTCCCCCACTTAATGGCCAGCTGGAGTTCATTACCACAAGCCCCCCCCCCTGCCCTCCCCATTCTCTCTGGTCACCTCTGGAATCCAGATGTGGGAGCCAAATAGACTCATTCTTAAAGGAGCCCAGCAGCAGGGGAGGGAGGTGGCGGGGGTTCTGTGTGCCCCAGTGGGCAGGGCGGGGTTGGTGTGGTGCCTCTGCGGGGCCCCATCACTCCTTGCCCCTCAGCCTGGAGGCACGCTGGGCATCTCCTTTGGACTGCCAGGGTCTGGGGGACTGGGGTGCAGGGGTTAACAGAGTGTCTGGCAGCTGGACTCATGTGTGTCATGAGCCTGTGGGGGCCATGGAGGAGGCGGCACGCCCTGGAGCAGGAAAACAGGAAGGCCGCAGGGCTGGTGGGGTCAGGGAGGGACATCCAGCACCCCTGCCCACCCTCTCCAGGGTGCTCAGTCCCAAGCTCCCCAATCTTGCCTTCTCTGTCCAACCTGGATGAGCCCGCAGGACTGTGTGCCTCTGCATCCCACCTCCACCCAATGGTCTTTGATGGGATTTGTTTAAACCCCTGTTGGGTGGTCCAGTCCACTCCAAGCCCATGGGAGGGTCTGAGCCTTACTATGGCCACCAGCCAAACCCCTTGATGACCAGTGGCCCTTGACTCACCTCGTCATCCTTGTACCAGGACAGATTCTCGGCAGTCAGCACAAACCAATATTCCTTAGAGCCTCCCTTCATGATGCCAATATTGTTGATGGTCAGCCAGCCCTTCCGGATGACCTGGAGGGTGAGGGGGCAGGAGGTCAGTGGGCAGGGGCTAGGCTTCCCCGTGGAGGATGGGTAGGCAAAGAGAGGCTCTCAAAAGCCCACCCCTCCCCCCAGCTCTTAGAGGCTTGGCTGGACAGAGAGGGTGGGGGCCAGACCTGTCCTGGTTTGAACTGCAGGTGAACAGAGTGGAAGACAGGAAGGCAGGGGTCAGCTCAGGATAAAGAGCCTTCTGACAATCAGAGTCGCCTGAGTAGGGGACTGCTGGCCTTGGTAGGGAGTGAGCTCCCCATCACTAAAAGTGTGCAGAGTTTAGGTGGCCAATTGGGCAAGACAACTCTGAGTGTCCTTTCAGCTTAAGATTCAATTTATTCTAAGACTCCTTTCTGACCTCAGGGACTTTTCACAGGCTGCTCTTGCCTCTGCCTAGAAAGCACTTCCTCTCCTGTTTGCCTGGCAAATTCCTACTCACCCTCTGGGTATCGGCTCAGAAGTCACATTCTCAGGCAGACCCTTGCTGGCCCCTAGTATAAGTCTGGACCCCCATTATAATCTTTTATCACTCTGTTAAGTCTTCTTCAATGACAATGACTTCAAATTACCTTGTGTGTGTGTGTGTGTGTGTGTGTGTGTGTGTGTGTGTGTGTGACTATCTGTTGGTGTCAGCCTATCTTGCTAGGTTGTGAACTCTCACTCACTGGTATACCTCAGCACCTTGCCTAGTGCTTGGCAGACAGTAAGTGATCGATAGATAATTGTGGCATGAATACGTGGACTGCTACAATAGTAACGCTCTAAGAGTCTTTGGCCCCAGGCCTGGGACATGAGCAGGGTGGAAGGGAGAAGGGGCAGGGGAAGGCACTGAGAACAAACTGCCCAGACCCCTTCCTCCCAGGGGAATCTCAGAGTAACAGGCAAAGGTCTCTTTTCACAGCAGAAAGCCGCTGTCCCCAGGACTGTCCTGAGCCATCACCACAGACCAGGGCCTATGGATTCTACTCCAAGGGCAGGGCCAGACCCTCGTGGTGGGCCAGACTAAGAGGACGAGGGAGCTGCCTCTGCTCCCTCCCTTAGTTCTGACTTCCCTGGCTTCTCCTCTGAACATCCAGAGAAGACCCAAGGAGCCTGGGGCTGACAGGAAAGCTCTCTGGGAGCAGGCCTGTTTTTGAGGCCCTCAAAGCCTTCCTGGAGCCTCCCTAACCCTCTCTGGCTTCCCCAAGAGCCTTGTGGAGAACCCAGGTCCCCCGGTGGACCAGCAGCTGAGTAGCTGCCTTAGTCATTAACCAGGACATGATAGCCAGGTGCCCCGTGAGCCCTCTCCCACCCTGCCCTGGTCCTGTGAGGATCTCATTGCCTTGTCACTGTCTTTGGAATTGAGTCCAAACACCACATCCCAGGATCTGAGCAGCAGACCTCGCCATCCTGCTCCCTGCCCTGACTTGCAGAAGGGACTTGACTCTTGACATTTCATTAATGTCTTTACTCAACTCTCTGGTACAGATGGCCTCAGCTTAAAAACATGTTTCTCTCTCATTCGTCCATCCATCCATCCATCCATCCATCCATCCATCCAACAGACATTTAAGGAGCACCTTCCCAGTGCCAGGCCTCTGCCAGGCATTTTCACCCACCCCAGCCACATGGTCTACCTCTGCTGAAGTGGATGCTCAGTTCAAGCACACTGATGGACAGGTTGATGGGACTCTGCGTGTGGCTAGGCCTTGCCTCTGGTTTGACAGCATGTGTGGACACCCATGTGCTGGTGTGGGCAAGCAGCTCAAGCCAAAAGGTGCCCTCTTCTCCCCTGCATATCCCCACTACAAATGGGCCCCCTCCTCCCCTCACTACACAAACCAAGAGCCCCAGTCCTGGTACTCACCAGAATCTCATCCTGCAAAGAGGTAACCATAGCAACCACGAGACGCATCGGGAGAGAGGAGAGAGGGTTACTGAGGCAGAGTGGGATGCTTGTGGCTGGCAGTTGACAGGCTCCCTGGCCCCTGTGGAACCCTTCCTCTCGGGGGAGGGGGCTCTCAGAGCTTGGCGTCCATCCGGCACCCTCCATCCCTCGGGCTGGGGCACTGGGGCCCACTCACCTGGTTCCCTGAAGCCTTCTTCTTGTTCATCTGGTTGCTCCTCTGCTGAGCACTAATGGAGAGAGAGGGAAGAGTCTCAGAATTTCTCTCAAGAGACCCAGCTCCACTGCCACTGCTCAGTGGGCACCAGACCCAGATGGTTAATGCAGGAGGCCTGGGTCCTACACACGCACACACACACACACACACACACACACACATGCTCACACAAACCTTCTCTGCCCAGGGAGCACTCACTTGGCAAAGCCTATGAAGTCCTCATGGTTGGTATTCATGTAAGCCAGCTCAATATCGATGAGGAGCATGACCTTCAAGGATACACAGGTCAGCAGGCAAGTGGAAAAGACATCACAAAGTTTTAAAATGCATGAAAACTGGGAGAAACATACTTGCAGCACATATAGAATCCATAATCAATCAATCAATCCATAATAAGTAAAGAGTTCCTACAAATCAATAAATGAAAGACAAGAAACACAAATCAAAACGGTCAAAGAACATGAACAGGTAATTCATAAAAGAAATACAAATAACCAATAAGGATATGTAAAAAATGTTCACCCTCATTAATAGAGAAATGTAAGTTAAAACAATGAGATTCTTTTTAAACCTAACAAATTAATAATAAATATTGACAGTGACCAGTGTGGGCACAGCTGTGGGAAGATGGACTCTCTCCTATACTATGGGTGGGAGTGTAAATTAGTATCACCTTCTTGGAGGGCAATTTGGCAATATTTAACAACATTAAAATGCACATATTCACTTCCAGAACTACATCTCACAGACAAGCTCAGTGTGGTGTGGTTTGTAATAGAGAAAACTTGGGAACAAGCCAATGGCCATCAGCAGGTGATATAGATTATGGTACCCTCTAAACAATAAAGCACTCTATGGCTGTTCAAAAGAATGAGGACAATTTCTAGGTTCTGGCATGGGAAGATCCCCTTTGCAAATGACTAAGAGTGATGGGATTCATAATTGAATCGTGATGATGCACACTGCTGGGTTCAGGACGAGGGCCTGCTGCTTCCTGTGAGCCTGGGGTCTGTCCTCACTAAGCCTCAGGTTCCACAAATGAAGTGTTTCTTCCTCAGAGGAGTGAGGAAGACACAATGAGATGAGGCAGGTCACCTGTCTGACATGTAGGAGGTGCTCGACAGATGTCAGCTACTATAATTCTCTTTAGAGAAAAAAAGGCATGACACACAGCAGGACTGTGGCTCTTTAAGATTGAGATGGAATCTGGAATCTGTGTGTGCCTAGAAAAAATGCCCAGAAGGGGACACACCAAACTGTTAATGGCTATTTTGTGGGAGGGACTGGGGGTGGAGAGGAGTGAATGGAGGCACACTTATTTGTAATTTAACCACTTCTATACTGATTGAATATTTTATTGAATATTTATCTTTTTTTATAATTAACAAGAGACCCACAATGATTTAAAAACACAACATCAACAACAAAAATGTGAGTAATTGGGGACAGTGCCATTGTGGAAAAGGGATGTGTGAGGATAGAGGCTGGGAAATGGGAGCCAGAGGTGGGCATAGACGGAAGGATGACAGAGAGATGGACAAGGATACAGGACTAGCCTGTGAGCTTCATGAGGGCCATGGGGGGCCTGCTCATCTCTGCTCCTCCCAGCTCAGAGACAGTATTTGGTGATACGTTCGTGATCGAATGAATATTTGATAAATGACTACATAAAAGGAAGAGGGATGGCCATGAGAGGTATAAGGTGACCCAAGAAACAGCAAATAGACAGACAGAGAGAAAGGCCCAAAGAGAGATGACCAGAGGATAGACTGCCAGAAAGTTGAGAAGCAGATAGTGGGAAGGTAAAATGGTGCAGTTGCTGTGGAAAACAGTATGGCAGTTCCTCATAAAATTAAACATAGAATTACCATATGACCCAGCAGTTCCATTTCTGGATATAGACCCAAAACAGTTGAAGGCAGGATCTCAAAGAGATATTTGTACATCCACATACACAGCAGCATTATTCACAATAGCCAAAAGGTGGAAACAACCCAAATGGATAAACAAAATGTGGCATATACATACAATGGAATATTATTCAGCCTTAAAAAAGAAGGAAATTCTGACACATGCTACAATATGGATGAACCTTGAGAACATTATGCTAAGTGAAATAAGCTAGTCACAAAAGGACAAATGTTGTATGCTTACACTTATATGAGGTACCCAGAGTAGTCAAATTCATAGAAATAGAAAGCAGAACGGTGATGTTGCAAGTGGCTGGCGGGAGGGAGAAACGGGGAGTCAGTGTTTAATGGGGACAGAGTTTCATCTTGGGAAGATGAAAAGTTCTGGAGATGGATGGTGGTGATGGTTGCACAACCATGCGAATGTACTTAATGATATTGAACTGTATGCTTAAAAATGGTTAAAATAGTAAATTTTATATTATATATTTTTCTCACAATAAAAAAGAGAGAAAAAAGCAGAGAGTTAGTATGAGGAAGGAAAGTATCAGCGAGGTGGAGACAGAAGAGACAAAATAAGAGAGCCCTGGGACAGGATGGAAGTCAGGGAAGAGGGGGCAGTACTGTGGGCTCACCTGCTCCTTGGTGCGACCCTCGCGCTCCCGGATGTGGGTGGTCACGATGCGCTCCATCTCCTCCCGCAGACGCGGGTACTGCTGGAGCTGGAGAGGGGCAGGAGGGGAGAGAGCCAGGTACACGGGGGGCACGGGCAGGGAGCACCCAAATCCCACCGGAGTCCAGGGATCCAGGGGCTTGGGGTGGGAGGCACACACAGAACGCCCAAGTGGGGGAAGAGAGGCCTGGGTCCCAGGAAGCTGATGGCACCAAGCCACAGCCACCCCTCCCCCCCCAGTGTGGGTTCCAAATGGCAATTCAAGGGTCTTCCTGGTTCCAAGCCCCCTTCACTGGCCTACCTGGGCAACTTCACGGGGTAGGGCAGTTCCCATGGGCAGATACGCCACGAGAATCAGCCTGCTCCTCGGCCGCCATCTTGGTGGCAGCCATCTTGGAAACAGACATATTCGAATCGAGGCCTTTGTTTGGGGACCGTTAGCTCCCAAAGCTTTCACTGATCCTCAGGGCTACCCCTTGCCTTCTCAAAGGCTTGGAGGGACAGTCAGCTGGGAAATCAGGGAACAGACTTGAGATTCCTATCCAGGAAGAATCTGGGGAGGGCAGGGTCAAGGTGCCAGTTGGCCTCCTGAGTAGGCTGGGGACAGGCAATGCTCCTTGTCAGAGCCGGGCAAGGGGGGTAGGGGGAAACTAGCAATCACACAGACGACATGCAGGAGCCACAGGCATGGGCATGCGAGGGCATGGGGGGGGCATGCGGAGTGGGGGTGCCAGCAGCATGAGCAGTACCCCGCGGGGGCCTGGCTGGGCCCCGGGCCCTCTTGGTAGAATCCACCCGGTTTTGCCTCCCTTTGCATGCCCCAGCCTGGCACCATCATCCCCAGCCACGTCTGCCTGGCTCCCAACTGGCCAGTCAACCTGTCTCTACCCCACTCCTTTGGAGTAGGAGTTCAGCAACACCCATTTCCCCCAGTTTTTATCAACTGAGGCTGAAGGGGAAGTTGCTCCAAACCTTCCCCCCTCTGCCTGTGAACTCGGTACTCAGCTCAGTCTGGCTCAGGACAAAGCCCAGGTTGACTCATTCTTCTTCAAGACTCTGTTGGATGTCACCTCCTCCAGAAAGCCCGCCCTGACCATCCTCAGAACTGAGTTGGGGGCCTCCCCGTGCTCCACCCCTTCCTTCATCAAACTCGATTGTAATTGCCCTGAAGGCAGGGGTAGGGCCGGGCACACCACCAGTATTCAAAGAGGGCATGTTGAAGAAATGAGAGAATGAATGAAGGATGGATGTCTTTGCCCTCCTTGCCAGGGTAAGCGGACACCAGCTCCTCTGCCATCTGGCTCATGATTCAGCAACTCCTCGGGAAGGGGGCTTGCTGAGCTGCTGATGGTGGGAGCCCACCCACAGGGACCTCCAGTCCAGCTGGGCCGCCCTCCCTACTTGGTGGTCACCTGGGCTCCAGGTGAGGCAAAGCTAGAACCGCTCCTTGTCCCTCTTCCCATGCCTGGGTCAAGCCCTCAGGTGAATGCCCCCATGTGGGTGGAAAGAGAGTTGGAGGTTAGCAGGCCTGGGTCACAGGCAGTGATTCTGAGGGCAAGGTCGAGGCCAAGGTGGTGGGGCGGGGGCATCAGGAGAGGCAGGAGGATGGGGAAGAAAGTGGCGCCCTGCATGCCAGCCCAGGAGAGGCAGACATGAGAGATGCCACATTCCCCCCTCCGCTGGAGCATCTGTGGCTGTGCCAAGGGTGTGGCCGATGTGGCCAAGTGCAGCAGACCTGGGGGAGAGGCAGCCTGAGGCCAGGGGCTTCAAAACAAACGCTGACCCATGAGGCTCAAGGAGCCTCCTTCTCGAAGTCTCCAAGTTAAGGCAGAGATGCGGGACTGAGTCATGGGCACCAGAAGGCCCCCTCTGAGATGGTCCCAAGTGCTGCCTCCCAGGGTGGGGTTGGCGGAGGAGAGGTAGGCAAGGAGGGAGGAGGAGGGGGCAATTTGCCAAACAGCATGACCAGTTCTCCCACTAACCGCCTGGATGTTCCATTTGTCAACTTTTCCACGTGTCACACATGACAGGGCAGCCTCAGCCCCTTTGAGAAGGTCTGTTCTCTTTGAGCATCTTTTTCCATTCTGGCTGCCTCTAAGCATTTCCAAGACTTTTAGCCAGTTTTTAAAATGGAACTTTTCTCTTTTGGTCCTGGGCTGAGTTTAGTCCAGGTCAGCCTGGAGCCCACCGGTTAGTGGTCAGGGACACAGGCCCTGAAGCCACATGGCTCTGGGTTCAAAGCCGGCCCCTGCCCTGCTGACTGTCCTCAGAAAGTCGACTGGACCTCTCTGAGCCTCAGTTTCTCCATGTGTAAAATGGGGTAGTAATGGCACCTTCCCTCAGAGGGTTGTTGAGAGAGCATTGAGCAGCACATTCTATGCCCAATATTAAACTCTAGATTTCCTCCAGAAATGAAAGCTCTAACCCCAGCAGGGCTGGGAGTAATTAGAGTTGACTATGTGTCAAACCTCTGGCCAGAGTGGCTTGCTAAGCTTAGAACACTCAGGGAGAAAAAAAAAGGACAAAGATGGGTGAATTTTGCCATGTTAAAAAAAATAAATTACTATCCATTAAATAAATCAAAAGGCAAAAATATTTTAAAAATAATTTTAAAGCCTTCCTTTCCAAAATTTTTGTTGATAATTTTTTCTGTTCACAAAGATCATACAAACCCACTGTAAATTTGAACATGACTAAAATTTGTGAAGTAGAAATGGAAAAATTCCTCTGTTCCTTGCTCTCTCAAAATAATGGTTAGTAATTTGGTGAATATGCCTTTGGAATTTTATCTTTTTTATATATATAATTTTTTCCCCAAAATACTATACATTCTTTCCTGAAATGTGCTTTTTTTCCCCACACTACATTGTGGAAGGACATGTGAATGGACATAAATATGCCTTGCCCTTTAAACAGCTATAGTCTTCCATTGTCTGTGTGATAGTTCATATAATCAGTCTCCTCTTGCTGGACATCTGGGTTGTTTCCAAAATTTTACCACTTACAATAATTACTGCTTTCCTTTTGGAATGCAATTCAGCAAAGTGTTCCACAGTTTTTAAATGTTTATATCTAGCAATTAGTCTTCTAGGAATCTATTCTATGGAAAGAATCCCAGAGAAAGAAAAATAAAATTCTTTATATACAAAGATGTTCATTGCCAAGTTATTTATAATATTGAAAAACTGGAGACAATTTAAATGTTCACCAATAGGGAAATGGTTAAGTAAACCATGATAAATCTATTTAATAGAATATTATGCACCCATTAAAAAGGCTTATGTAGGGGCCAGCCCTGTGGCCTAGTGGTTCGATGCACTCTGCTTTGGCAGCCCATGTGGGTTCAGTTCCCGGGTGCGGACCTACTCCACTCATCAGTGGCCATGCTGTGGCAGTGACCCACATACAAAATAGAGAAAGATTGGCACAGATGTTAGTTCAGGGTGAATCTTCCTCTGCAAAAAATAAAAGTAAAAATGCTTATGTAGACTATGTAATAATACTCCAAAAATGCATATTATTGAGAGAAAATGCAGATGCTAATACATTCACAGTGTACTTAACAAAAGGAACAAACCTATGTATAGAAAAAAAGATTTAGAGGAATATAAATTGGTGAAAACTTTTTGGAAGGCAATATCGCAGAAGTTACCAAAATTGTGAATGTTCATAGCCATTGACCTGGCAGTTCTATATATAGAAATTTGCCCTAAAGAAACAACAGAATAAGTACTACAAATACGTCTATGAGGATATTCACCGCAGCACTGTTCGTAAAAGAAAAAAGTTGAAGCAACCTAAATGTCTGTCAATAGGAGATTGAGTATATAAATGATGCCACATCTCTACAGTGGAACACAATTCAGCAGTTCAAGGGCATGATCTTTGTGTTGCTACGTACAAGGATGCCACTACTCACTGCTTAGTGAGAAAAAGGAGTTCATGGATCAGTGTATGTAATGTGATCCCATTTAGGTTAAAACTGGTGTGTATTTGTAATGAGTTACAAAGGGCGTGCTGCAAGGAGTCCTTTCTACGGTTGTGGGATTACAGGGACTTTTGCTTCCTCTGTGCTGTTTGAGTATTTTTATAACAATCATCTATGATCAAAACAAATCCATACTGATAATTTTATTTTTTACAAAAGGAGTGTACTTGCAGGAAATGTTCAAAAATCTCAACAGTGGCTCTCTGGAAAGGGAGGGTTGTTGCCCTCTTGTTAGTCTGGCATGTTCCAAATTTTCTTTAATCGAGAATGTATAACATTTATAATTAAAAACCAAAGGGTAAAAAAAATTTAGTTATAGCTCGTCTTCTTTTGTAAAGGGATTTGAGGCAGTTTAACATAAACTCGATATTTTTTAAAGTGCAACAAAAGTAAGATCGTGTTGCTTAGTATTCACAATGCAGCGGGACCATGACTTAGATGTCACGATAAATACTATGCAATGGGGAGTCCAGCCCAGATTTCATTCCACCTGGGCAGACACTGAGTGGAGCTGATTTGCTTCGTCTGTTCCCATTTGGCACAAAAGTGGGCAAAAGGGAGACAGGATTGTGAAGGGGGTGCAGCAACTAATTGTGCATGAGTCACGAAAACTGTGATACTTATTTGAAACATGAAGTTAAGGCAGATGTGTCCCCACCTTCCCGGCACAGGGAGTTTTTTCAAATACAAATCAGGCTGGGTTCTTCCCCCAGAGATGCTGATTCAGCCTGCTGGGCAGGGGCATTTGAATTCTGGAAAGGTTCCCCAAGCAACTGATTCTCAGGCAGTCCCCTGGGAAGAAAGCCTTCAGATGCTCTGGCTAAAAATCTTCAAAAATGCCCCAAAGTAGAAAATAGGAAAAAGGCATCTAAAAGGTCACAGACGACTGAAAAGAGGCCGACCCTGCCAGACATGTGTGGGTTACTGTAAAGTGAGTAATCCAATATGCTTTTAGGCAAATTGGTTTTGAGGGACCAGGATAGCTCCCCGACTCCAGGAGGCCCTGATGTCAGAGCTCCTCCCTCGGCCTCCCTAATCTGAACCCCATTCTGCTTTTCTTTCCTTGGACTCAGTTTTGTCATCTGTAAAATAAGGGTACTACCACCCACTTTTCAGGGTTGTTGAGAGGATTAAGTCAGATAACAAGCACTTAGCCCAGGGCTTCGCATACAGTAGGTGCTCGATAAGCAGCGGCCATCTCTTTATCCTCAGCATCATCATTGTCATGCTTATTGGTGGAAAAGGCCACTGAGGATGCCTGGGTTGGGGCAAAGTCTCTGGCAGTGATGGGGGCCTGAAGGGATCATAAGTGCGAGTAGACCCAGGGTCGTAATCTGGCACGAAACCTCAGGACCAGGAGCCACCTGGCCAGTGTGGGCGTCCGGGTCCACGTGGGTGGCCGAGAGGCTGCCAGGCCTGCTCAGCAGACGGTTCTGCCCACGGGAGGCCGTGGCCATGAGAAAGGGACGGCCAGGCCCAGCCCCGCCCAGGTGGCCGTCATACCTTTTCGCTACACTTTCTGATGGTGGCCGTGAGCTCACTGACTACCATATCCACACACTTGATACTGGGCTCTTTCAGCTTCTGCACCTGCTTTTTCACTGTGGCTTCAAAAGCGAGGTCAGGTGTGAAGAGGCCCGTCCTGCACCCGGGGAGGAGGAGGGACAGGCGGAGGAGCAGCCGCGAGCCGGCGGGCGGGGAAAAGGAGGGCAGTGAAAGCCAAGCAGGGCCAGGGTCCAGGGGTGGAGAATGGCAGGGGCATGGGGGAAGAGAGAGAGAGACACCGACACAGAGAGAGAGAGAAGAGAAGACAATGTGAGCGTGGGACGGGCCCTCCCTACCGCCACACGGAGTGGCCACCTCCCAGGTGCTGCCAGGCACCCCCAGGGCCCTGTGGATGGGGCGCTTCTGAGGGACCAAGCCCCTGCTCTGTACAAGACACCTTACTGAGTTCAGATCCTCTCCCCAGGGTTTGGCCCCCACTCAGCTACACTGAGGCTGCCTTCTCTCTCTTTTCCAATGCCATCTTTGTCACAGCCTTGGGTCCTCCTAAGGGGCTGGCCCAGGCCAGGATCCCATCCACCCATTCTGTTCAATTCTAGGTTTCCCAGCACCTCCTGCATTCACTTCATCCTGACTCCACAGCCTGGCACCATTCCCCACCTTCACCAGGGTTGCTGTATCCAGCTGCCCAGGCTGTGCACTGCACGACTCCAGGGGGTTCCATTTGCATAGACTGTGGTGCAGATGATGCCTCCTGGAGTTGCAGTTTAGCTGCCTGACCTCCACTCTCCAGCTCCCTGCTCTACTCCTGCCCTTCTCTTTCTCCTCAAGGGGTATCCTTTGCCTCTCCTCCAAAGGAATCTGGAGGAACTCAGCTTGGAAAGACAGAAAGAGAAGAGGACAGACAGAAAGAGTGGAGGTGGTGATAGAGAGGGGCCAGGGCAGCAGTGGGGAGAGGAAAGGAAGGGAGGCTGGAGGGTGGAATCAAACGAGCACTGGACTTGGAGTCCAAAGCCTTGGCTTTGAGTAACTGCTCTGCCACTTCCTAGCTAATATGATCTTGGGCAAGTCGCTTGATCTCCCGAGCCTCAGTCTTCCCCCTGTGAAATGGGTGCCATCCTGCCTGCCCTGCCCTCCTTGGGTGGTTCTGTGAGCCTCAGATGACATAACAGATGGAAGAGGGCTCTGTCCCTGGAAGGCTGGATGTGGATGGAAGGGATGGGGAAGGTCTTGAGTGAGGGTCCCGAGTGAGGGTGGGGTGAGAATGGAGAGGACAAAGGACACCGGGGAGTCAGGGTACCTGCCAGACCTCGGTCTTCCACACCCCTCTGGCTGTCCAGGCCCCCAGAGCGGCCCAAGAAGGCCCTGTATCTCACCTGCCTCCAGGGCTAAGGTTTCCCCAAGACCCCTCCCTGGGGCCCCTAGAGATGACCCCCCACTCTGAGAGCAGGGAGGGGGCTCAGGCTCCCCTGAAGGCCTATTCTCCCTGAGCTGGGGGAGCTCTTGACGGGCTCTCAGGACAAATAGCCACCATCATACCTGCCTCGCCAGTTGTCTAATCCCTTGGTCCCCTGGGCCTGGGGGCCAGCGGGTGGGTGAGGCCCCCTCAGAGAGTCCCCTGTCCTGGCCTGTGGTGGTCTGCCTCCCCCACCCCGCTGAGGTCTGAACATGCTACCGAGGAGGCAGTGGGGGACGGGGGAAGGAGCGCCTGGCAGCGGTGCGGGATGGGGGCAGAGGCGGGGGGCTGGCCCGGGCTGCTGGGTTACCTTCTTGGTGCACTGTCTAACGGTGCTGATTAGCTCCGAGATAACCATGTCCACACACTTGAGACACGGTTCTCGGATCTTCTTCACCTGCTTTTTCACAATGGTCTCAAAGGCCATGTCTGGGGTAAAGAGCCCCGTTCTGAACGCCCGGAGCGGGAGAAGGGCACAGTGTCACAGGCCCGCTCCTGCCAGGAGTGCCAGGCCAGGGCCCACCCCGCCCCCTGAGCTCTGCCCTTGGGGTCCTCCCACTATCCCTCTCTGGGCTTCAGTGTCCCCGACTGTAAAATGGGTGGGAGGGATTCTAACAAAGAAGTTTCATCAATACTCTCTGGGGCAAGACCAGGTCTCATAACTGTTGTATATGTCCTGCTTCCTCTTAAGATTCTGTTCATACAAAAGGTTCTGTGGCCAGAAATGGTTTGAAAACTGCCGAACTCAGTTTTCTTTAGGAGCCTTTCTGGGAAAAAGCATGTTATTTTAAGACTAAGAGAGAGATTTTTTCCTGTGTCTTGGCCAATGCAGTTATCAGTCTATAAATTCCATGCCAAACCTTGGATTTGAACGTGCATGAAAGCAGGGACAGTTTGGTCTTATTCATTGCCCAGCACATAGTAGGTGCTTTAAATTTCCTTGTTGAATGAACACAGTGTGGATCTGGGGCCCTGAAGAGGGGTTAAGCTTGTAAGGAATAATCTGTTTCCCAGTCCCCTTCCCTGTTCCACAGGCCTTGAGTTTGGCTAGAGGAGGGACATGGGATAGAATGGGGCCCACTTTGAGCTGTTGGGACTATGGGAGGGTCTGGAGGGTTGAGAGGCCCCGTCCCATCATAAAAGGACACAGACCAATACCTAGATGCTCCACCCCAAGCCCTACCCGATGGTTTGGGCAGCTTTGCACAGCTACCTGGATAGGACTGGGGGAGTTGTCTCACCCTGGGGGTGGGCAGGGGCCCCAAGCCCAGAGGGTGTGTCCCCAGCCACCTGTGTCTTGGGCTCTGCCCAGCTGGTCTGCCCTCCAGGCCCTGTTCCCAGGGACAGCAAAGGAGGGCAGCAGGTTGCAGGGAGGGGGATGGCCCAGGCCTCCCATCCACCTCCCCCAGCTGGAGCCTGTCCAAGCTGGGAGCCAGAAAGTCGGGATTTGAGGGGATTGGGGACTAGGGCTCTTGGTCTCTCCTGAGGGAGACTGACTTCATCGCTCCCTATGCCTCTGCATTAGACCCTCCTGCCTTCCGGGCTTCAGCGCCCCTCCCTGGTCCCAATACGTGCCTAATGCCATGGATATTCTTGATGGCATAGCTGATCTCCCTTCGGAGTTCCTTCTCATCAAACTCCATCTGTGTAGGAGAGAGACGGCTGGTCAGGGCCTGTCCCACTACCTAGGAGGTCAAGCAGAGTCTGCCCCACTCCCAGGGCTGGGCACCAGGGCCTCCAGTGGGGTCAGCAAAGGTCCGTGTGAGAGAGTCCCAAGGGGGTAGGGAGGTAGTCCTGAGCCCTCCTGCCCCTGGGAGCCTGTCCTACCTTGACCAGCTCAAAGGGGAAGCGCTCATGGAAGATCCGGTTGATGCGGGCTCCCCCTGACAGTTCATAGGTGTCGATCTGGTCTCCTGAGCCCTCAATGCGCTTCTCAAAGTCCACGGCAAACTGCTGGACCATCCTGGGTGGAGAGTAGTGTGGCCTGAATGGGCAGCAGCAGCCCAGTGGAGGCAGCCCCGGGAGAGCCCTGCACGGAGAGGCTAGGGGGAGGGGGCGGCTCAGTGATGGGGAGTCAGCAGTTGGGGAGGGACTCACTGAAGCAGGGCCTTGGTCTTGCGAGCTGGGTCATCAGGACGGAAGTTCTTGTACTCCTCCACCTCCTTCTCAATGGACAGCAGCTGGCTCTGCAGCTTGTTCCGCAGTCCCGGCAATGTATCCCGGATATGGTTCGTCAGTTGCTGGAGGGCGGGGAGGGGGGGAGAATTAAATTCATGGTCACAAACCCAGATGCTCACAGGGTCAGGCAAAGACCAGGATGCCAGGGGGCCTGTGGACATGGTGAGGTGGAGAGCTAGGGAGGGCAGACACAGCCATGCCCACTGCCGCCCTGCCCACTGGAATGAAAGCTGCCTGAGGGCAGGGCCTGGCACACAGTAGGTGTTCACAGAGGTATATTAACTGAATTAATGAGTGAATAACTCAATTTTCAATGGAAGCCAGAAATCCAGATTTTTATTTGAAATTACCTGATTTTTGACTAATTTAATATTTTTAGACACCATGAGAGCCAAACGAAATGAATCAGTGGCAGGGATGGCTGGAGGGCTGCCTCCTTGTGCACTCTGGGTTTAAGGCCCCCCCTTAAGGTAATTCTCAAGTTCTGGGGCTCACTCTGGCTAGGTTCCCACACACAGTATCTCCCTGAACCTGCATAATAATCTTATGAAACAGAGTCTATCACCATTTTACAGATGCAGAAATACAGGCGCAAAAAGCTGGAGAGAGCATCTCAGTGGGTGAGTGACAAAACTGGGATTGGAACCCAGGTCTGTGGCCTCCAGAGTCCCCAATTCTGCCCCAGGCCACACTGCATTCCCCACTGCCTCCCTCCCATCATCAAACACACACACGCCTCCGCCCTGGAAGCCCCATTCCAGATGGAGAAACATCCTAAGGAAGCCCCTGGGATCACCCATCCCCATCTCCAGATCAGCCTCTCATTTCAGGAGGACCAAGGTCTTCGGCTGAGGACACTCCCATCCTGGCCCCCAAACTCAAGCCCTTGTCAGTGCCACCCTCCACACAAGGTCTTGATCTTCTCTCCATCTTGAGGGGTTACAGGGCTCCCCTCCCAGCCCCAGAAAGGGAAAGGTCAGGAAAGCTCTGCTGCTACCTCCCTGTGGGACTGCGGGCAAGCTGCTGTGCTTTTCTGGGTCTCAGCTTGTTCCTCTCATAACAGGGATGCTAACCGCTGCCGATCATCCTCACAAAACATGCTGAAATGATTCTGTTCTCATGCTGGTTTCCCCAGGCCTCATCCTGGCCTGAGCCCCTACCTGGTTGAGGACCTTCTGCAGGTAGGGTGTGCCCATGCGGTCAGCCAAGTGGCGGTAGGATGGGTGGGAGAGGAAGAACTTGCGTTCAGCAGCCAAGGCGGCCGTGATGTCCTTCTTGCCATCAATGTCCTTCTGGCTCCGGTTCACCACCCCAATGTAGCCTGTGGATGGGGGTTGAGATCAGGGGCACCCAGCCTTGCAGGGGGTGGGGGTAAAGGGGAAGGGCAGTGGGGAGGGTCAGGAGAGTGGCCTGACTACCTCTGCGCAGGGGGAGCAGCTTGTTCTCCAGCACGTCACGGGCATCTGTGCCCTCGTCCATCAGGTCCAGCTTGGTGATGACCCCGATGGTGCGCTGACCTGGGGGGTGGCAGGAGAGGGTTGTCTACATCTGCACTTGCCCTCGCACAAGAGACCCCCATGCACTCCCACCTCACTCCCTCCATCTCCCTGCCCACTCCCCCCCTCACCACTCCTCATTCATTCTCCACACAGTAGCCCAAATGATTTTTAAAGGCCTGAGTCTGATCTCACCACCACTCGCTTGGACTTTCCAGTGGCTCCAGCTACACTGAGAATAGACCCCTGAGGCCTCGTGCCTGTGCCTCGGCTGCCGGTGGGAACCTACCCTGGGAGTCCACCTCCTTGGCGATCTTGAGAGCATCTGAGTTGGCCAGGTCGGAGTTGGCCGGGGACACGGCCAGGATGAGGCAGTTCTCCTTGGTGACGAACTGCATAAGCATGTCCCGGATCTGGAACTCGATGTCGGGAGGTTGGTCCCCCACCGGGACCTTGGTCATTCCGGGCAGGTCCACCAGTGTCAGGTTCAGCACTGGACAGGGCGGCGAGAGGGCGGGCTCAAGGCGAGGGGCGTGGCCGTGGGCGGGCGGATTAAGGAACAGGGCCGGGCTTAGAGAGGATCCGCTTGGGGGCGTGGTCGTGGGTGGACTGGGTCAGGGAAACGCGGGGGCTAAAGCGGCGGCCCGTTCGAAGCGTGGCCAGAGGTGGGCGGGGCCACGGCAGGGTGGGGCTTGGAGTAGGATGCGCGGAGGAGAGGTCGCTGTGGGGGCGGAGTCTGCAGGAGGCGCGGAGCCTGCGTAAGGAGGGGCCCGCAAAGGGGCGGGGCCAAGAAATGGTCCCAAGGGGCGGGGCTCAGCGGCGAAGCCCAGAGGCCGGGGGCGGGGCCGGGGTGTCCTCACCGTGCGGTGAGTAGACGCGAAGGTTGATGGGCACCGGCGAGATGCCCTTGTTGGTGCCGGTGACCCGGTCGGTCTCAGCCTCGATTTCCAGGCGAACCTCCTCGAAGTCAGTGAATTTCTTCCCTTTGCAGTGCAGGAACTCGGCATATTCTGCCCCGGGGGCGGGGGGCGGAGTTAGGGGTAAGCATTATAGCCTGGAACCCACCTGGGTCCCATCTTTCACTGGGAATAGACCTCCACACACACCCCCAAACGCTGCCTTCTCTCTCCTCCCTCCCCACAACCACGCCATGTCTCCGTTATGCATTTTTATTCCCACTATCCAGATGGGGAATGGAGGGCCAAGGTCATACAGCAAGCAAGTTCAGCGGCTAGGCTGGACCTCTCCTTGGAGATGGGGTGGGGGACTGGTGAGGCCAGGTCGGGCTGCTGGTGGACGACAGCACGTACCTGTGGTGGCATTGACCAGCTGCAGGACCAGGGGGCGTCGGGTGACGATGCCAGATCCTCGGGGCAGGAAGTCCCTGCAATGAGTTGGGAGGGAGAAGAGGATGAAGGTCTGAGGAGGCTCCCTCTGTCCCAGGGGCACCTGTCCTGCCACTGGGAGCTCCAAAGGTTCCCAAAGTGCCCCAACACACCTTAGCCCAAGGACGTCAGGTCACTAAGGGGAGATGGCAGCCGAGAAAGGTGGAAAAGACCTACCCCAAGTCCCCCGGGTCACAGAATTTATGCATTTGAGCTGGCAGGAGACAAGACCAACAGCCCCCAGACCTCTCTCAGGTATGCCCTGTGTTGGTTCTGAGCCAACAGGAAGTCCCTGCCCCAACGCAGCCACTGCCATTCAGCCAGGAGAAATTGAGCCACATGGTGCCCCACATGCCCAAGTGTCCAGTGGCCACAGGGTGGATCCCAAGGGAACGGAGCTGCACCTCCTCCCCTCTCTTCCGCTGTGGGGAAGGACAGCATCTCACTTCCCCTTCACGGGCCCCATCTGGCTGGGGTTGAGGATGAGGGGGTTGGGGGGAAGGAGGAGGCAAAGAAAAGAACTCATGCTTAAGTGCCTACTGCATGCCAGGCTCTTTGTGGGCAACAGCTCATGGACTGCACACAATAGCCTCGTGAGGTAGGTGCTGTTATTATCCCCATTTTACAGATGAGGAAACTGAGGCTTAGGGATGTTCAGGTTGTGCAGCCAGTAGCTAGCAGAGCAGACCCTGGACCCAGATCTGTTTCACTCTGCAGTAAAAGCTCCCTGCCCTTCAGCCCCCTGCAGACCCAGCCTTTGAAGGACTGAACTGAGGGGTCCCAGGGTCGCCACCTGCCTGATATCTATACCTGAGACATCTGCTCATGCCAATGTCAACCTCAGCAGTCCTTCTGGTTAACTGTTGCAGGTGCCGATTCTCTGTCTTGTCAGTTCTTCTCATCTCCCCACCCACCCACGGCCCCACCCAGGCTGGCACAAGAATGAGGGTGAGGCCTCTTCAGGGCCCAGGCTGTGGGAATCTGCAGTCATGGGATCCCCAGGACCAAGGAAATGGGGAGTGGGCCAGAGCCTGAGGGACCATGGAGATCCAGCCAGCCACCTCATTCATGGAGAGGCACATGGAGGCCCAAGAAGAGGAAAAGACGTACTCAAGCTCCCACAGGGCTCAGACGGAGCCAGAACAAGAACCTGGGTCTGCTGCCCCCAGCCCAGAGCCTGACCTGGACCCACACAGCTTCCTGCACCCTACAGATGGGGCAGGGAGTCCCAGGGAGAAGAGAGTAGGCCCAGGCTCCTGGGTTCAAGGCCTCTTCCTGGGGCCCTGGGGAGGCCTCTCCCACCCCCTGTCCTCATCTGCCCCTCCTAAAGGGGAGGAGTCAGCCACTTTAATGGGGAAGGAAAAGGATGATAAATCCTGCATCTATTCATCATTTCTAGGTGCCAGGCAAGCGCTTTTCATTTTTGCAAGACTGTGGGCTTCAGCAGGGCGGGTCTTGCTTCTCTCCGTCCAGCACTGTACCCCAGGGCCCAGGACAGGGCTTAGCACACAAGACGAACTTCATAAATGTTGACCGACTCCCCAAGTGCTCAGCACAGTGCTCTGATGTGGAAATTATCATGTTACAGATGAGGTGACTGAGGCTCAGAGAGGTGAAGTGACTTGTCCAAGGTCACCCCGTTAGGAATGGCAGGGCTAGGACCCCAGAGCCTGGGAACTTCCCCGTCATACTCTGCTGCTCCCTAAACCCGAGGAGCCAGACTTGGCTTTTTATGTAATTCAATTAAATTCCGTCTAGGACATATTTGGGAGCAGCTGCTCTGTGCCAGGCCCTGTGCTGGGCCCTGGGGATGGGAGATGATGAGTCAGACAGTTCCCCACCCGAGGAGCTCACAGTGCGGTGGGAGAGCCAGACAAGTAAACAGATAATGCAGTGCAGTGTGACATGTGCTGGAACGGAGGTGCACAAGGCAGCCCAGAGAAGGAGGTGATGAACTGGGGGGCAGGGAACTCCCTGTCTCTATCTCTCCCCTCCTTTACTCACTCCTTTGGGGGAGTAACCCCCTAGTATTTGGGATCCACCAGGGCTGTGGAGACAGGACATCTGTTCTCACAGAGGCTGGGGTGGGCATGGGGCTTGGGGTCCACCCTCTTCCCCACCAGCTCCTCACCCAGCAATACCATGGCAACAGTAGTTGCCATGGAAACTGCAGGAGGGGCTGGGAAGGATGGGACTCCCCACAGAGAGCCCCACACACAGAGCCATGGGCCTTTCCTGGAGCTCTCCCTGAGAAGCCTCCCCCTGCACAGATGGGCCCTCTAGGCCCTGGCAGGCCTGAGGGGCGGAGGTCTCGGAGGTGCCACACAGAGGGCGTGGGGAGCCCAGGGCTGGGCTGGAGGGGGTGGTCAGGGGTCTGGGCCAGCCTGCCCCAAGTCACTGACCCCCCAGGGATACTTAAAGGCCAAGCAGCTTATGGGAAGCGGAGATTAGAGGGCAGGGCCATGTGTGGGGGCAGAGCCTCTCCTCAGACCAGGATCTCCCAGGGCCCCGGGTGGGGACGGGGGTGCCGGGTTGAGAGGGGCTCCATCTCTGCCATGGCCCCGGTTCTCAAAGTGAGGCCCTCACAGGGCCTGCATCAGAATTCCCTGGACAGCTTGTTAAAATGCACATTCCTCAGACATGATGGGTGGGACTCTTGGGGAGGGTGGGCTGGGGAGGGGAGGAGGGAATTTGGATTTTAAACATGATCCCCATGTGATTTTCATGTTCCCTTTCAAGTTTAAGGATCACTGGCTTAGTGGTTGGGAGCCAGTGCCAGGCAGAGGCCCCAGGTTCGAATCCTGCCTGAACCATACCCGGCCTGGTGCCCTTAGGCGAGTTACTTTACTCTCTGGGCCTTGAAGCCCTCATCTGTAAAGGGCTTTATATACACCAGGTGTCATACTGCACCCCAGGTGGCTGTGGGGGGATTCATGGGGCCTTTTCACAGGAAGAGCTTAGCCAGTGCCTGGTACACTCTAGGTGCTCGGCAGCTCCAGGCGGCTGCCAGGGAGTGCGTCCTGTTCTCAGCCTCCTCCCTAGGAGGATTCCCAAATTTCAGCAAGGAATCCAAGATCCTGAAGAGCCCCCAGCCTCACCTCCTCCAGGCCCGGATTTGGATCTCAGGATTCTGGCCATGAAATGTTGGACAGACATGATGGACATCGAGGAGAAGCTCTCAGAGACCATCCCATGCCCCTGTCATTGTCCAGAGGGTGAGATAGAGGTCAGAGAGGGGCAGGGAGCTGTGAGACCACACAGCAATGGGAGAGGTGGCCGAGAAGGACCAGGACCCTGGAGGCCTGCTTCCCGGCCCCCAGCCGAGACAGGCAGTGAAGAGCACCGGCTGGTTCCCACGTCCAGACTGTGAGCGCCTCACTCCCTGCCGATTCCCGAGCTCAGCACGGGCCTGGCACATGGTGGGTGCTCAGGAACCACTCGAAGGAGCGGGCATGGCTCAGGCTTGGCAGCTCCTGCCCGTCACCTGGACACACTGTCCCCCAGTGCTCTGTTAAAGTGCCCCCTGGCACCTCCCCACTGGGGATTCAGGCCTGATCCAGCAAGTGCCACCCCTGCACTTCGCACCCAGCCCCTGCTTAGGCTGAGGTAGCACAGAACAGGTGCCCAGAGAAAAGTGTGCCGGGCCCCCCAGTCTCGGAGGCTGTGTGGGAGGGGCGCATGGTGGCATGCCAGCTCTCCCCACTCCTTCTGGGCAGATGGTGGTTTCCCAGGGAGGCCTTGCTTTGCCATCTGCAGAGGCACCTTCAGACCTGAAGCCAGGGAGGATGAAATAAACACCTCTCACGACCTCCAAATGCCACACGCTCCCTGTCTGAATTGGCACTGTCACCCCCAGAGGGGGCTGGAGAAAGCACACCAAAGGTCTGAAGTGACCCCCACCACCAGATCTGGGGCCAGAGCTCAGGGACCCTGGGTCCCAGGTCTTGTTGAATGCAAACGACGCCAGAAAGTAGCATGCTTGGTCTGGCGTGTGCACAGTGGAGGTCATTCTTATAAGTCTCCAGTTTCCCAGGCTCTGATGTCAGACAGGCCCAGGGGTTGAATGTCAAAGCTGCCACGTAAAAGCTGTGTGGCTGTGGACAAATGACCATACCTCTCTGAGCCTCAGTTTCCACATCAGTAAAATGGGTTACTGTGAGGCTTGTATAAGTTAATGCCTGAATAAATGGTAGCTATTATGATTATCAATAATGTAACTTGTTGAGTAAGCTGAGAACACAAGCTGGGCTCCCACAACCATGTCCGCAAACAGTGCAGCAGGGAGGGAGCTGAAAGGTGGGTCTTGGGGGGCTGGCGGGAAGAGTGGGTGGGCAGGCCAGGATATTTCCAGCCACATCTGGCCCCTGGAAGTGGAAGGCAAAGGGGGTGGGCAGGCTCTGAGGTGCCCTCTGAAGCAGGGAGCTGGGGTGGAGGCGAGGAAGTGGGTGGGCCAAGACATACAGTTGGGAGGAGGTGAGGCCGCCTCTGGGCAACAAGTCCCTCTCTGTTCCTGCTGCCCCAGGAGGCCCCAGGCGTGCCCGCGTCACACAGCCATGAATTTCCAGTTGAGGTTTGAACATTTCAGGGCAGTCCTGGCCGTGGCTTCCCCTGATGTTCTGATGTCCTGGGCTGGCCCTGTTTACCACCATATGCCCAGCACCCGGCACGGAGTCTGGCATGGAGCCAGCAGCAGGGACGCCTCTGTTGGCCAAAAGCATGAGTTAAAGACGAGCTCCTCTAGTTTTCCCACTGTCACCATCACCCTTGTTGTATAGATGTGGAAACTGAGGCACAAACGGGAAGAGTGTTGCCCAAGGTCATAGTGCAAGTTGGCGACTGGGTGGGACTTGTACCCAGGACTCTGGACTCCAAGCCCAGGACTTTCTCCTCAACAATGTTGTCTCTATCGAAGAACATCTATGATCTTTCCTTCCACCTTATCCTTCCATCCTCCCTACCTTTCTTCTTGGCCTCTTTCCTCCTTCTTCCTTCCTTTCAAGTGTTGATGACTTTCTATTTTCAAGATGGAAATAGAGTTCTCTTTCGCCCCCTACTTTTAAAAATCACATGTTCTCCTTTGAAAAAATATTCAGAAAATATACAAAATGTTTGAAAAATAAAAAGCAACCATCATTCCAACACCTGGGGATCACCATCTCACCATTTATAATTATCATCATGGCGAACACCGATGGATCGTTGACTGCCAGCCAGGGACTCTGCAGGGGCTTTAAAATCTGCATCATCACGAGGTTTCTTTTTGGGGTGATGGAAGTGTTCTAAAATTAGATTGTGATGATGGTTGCACAACTCTGTAAATATACTGAAAATCATTGAATTGTGCACCAAAAGCAGGTGAATTTTATGGCATGAAAATTATACCTCATTAAGCTGTTTAAGAAATCTGCATCCTCTGAACTGATTCTCGCACGGCTGTGTGAGGTGGATGTGACCAGTTTCCCCATCTTACAAGGGAAGAAACTGAGGCTCAGAGAGACGAAGTCATGTGCCCCTCACGTGCCCCTCGGGTGCCTACACATGCACTGGGCCCATCCACGCTTGGGTAGCGGCTCTACTTGACTAACAGCCTATCATGGACATTCCCCAAGTCATTCAATTCAGAGCTACACCTGGATCCTTATTTCTTATCACTAGCAGCTTGATGCGAAGGAATCTCGGCTCCACCAATAAATTATTTCCCTGCTCCAAACCTCAGTTTCCCCATCAGTGAAATGGGACACAATCCAGCAGCTCTCTCCTGGGGCTGTAGAGGGAATGCCCTGAGATCCTGCTGTGGAAGGCTCTAACAGAGGGTGCCCATGGGTGGCACCTTGAGCGCTCATCATGTGCTGGGTGCCCGTGTGTGCCAGAGAGCACTGCGCTCCTTCAAATTCGGGAATCAGATCAGAGGTGAGCAGGCCTTCACCTGCTGAGATTTTTCTCCCCATCCTGGCTGGTGGCCTCGTTTCTCTGTGCTAAGACCAGATGCATCAGAACTGGAGTGATGAATGAGTGGCGCAGTCATAAAGAAGTAAAATGTTCATAGTAACTGTGGTTGGAACTGCTGTCCTCCAGGAGCCCTCAGCCCAAGGCAACGGGCTTCTGTCTTCCTCTATAGCTTCTCACCCTGGGAGAAGACTGAGCACTACCCCACACACCGAGGGTCAGTTCATGGTGGGAGAGAGTGGTCAGGGAAGACATCCCGGGGTGGGGGGTGGTGTTGGCGGATGTGAGACTTGGAGGATGAGCCAGTGAAGGAGGAAGGTGAGGGCATGGTGAAGAGCCTTCCAGCATATGCAATGGCCCCCCAGGAGGGTGAGAGAGTAGGCACAGCCCATTTTTCCCCATGAACTGCAAGATACTCAGGTGGCCCAAGAGGGAGCAGCTGGAGGGGAAGCAGGGCTGGGTAAGGCAGGCCTCAGGGGCCCAACTCAGGAGCTAGGGGTCTGTTTGGAGGGCAGGGGGCCAAAGAGGACTTCAAGCAGAGGGGGGTCAGATTGGGAGGCCATAGAGAGTTCCATGCTGTCAGGCGGAGAATGGATGAGGGGGGCAAGAGAGGAGGCTGCCCCAGGTGCTAAGACAAAGGTGGTGGTGGTCGAGGTAGAGAGGTGGGTGGACTAGATGCAGAACCCACAGGGCTTGGGGACTGACTTGGATGAGTGAGGAGGGGAGGCTGACCCCAGGGCCTCTGGCCAGGGCACTGGGAAGATGCCATTTAAGAGACTGTCTTGAACACCCTCCAAGGCCAATATTCCTCTTTTTCCTGTTTCCTGTAGTAATTCCAAGTTGCTAGAGCTGTCTTCTCCAAACAGCTCTTGTTCCTTAGCCAGGTTTCAGTCCAGGGAGGGGGTGAGAGTGCCAGACAGACAACCAGGGGGAATGGAGGAGAAGCTGGGGTACACGATATGTACGCACAGAGTGGGGGGTGAAGAGGGTGGACATTCACATGGAAGCAGGAGGTGGGTGCAGGTTCCTGTCTTGCCTCTGATTCCATTGCTGTGTGACTTCAGGCAGGTCCCCTACCCTTTCTGAGCCATTTCATCATCTGAAAACCTGGGATGATAGTCTCTACTCCTCCTACTAACAGGTTGTTGGTTCTAAGACAGTAACCAGCACTGCCCTTGGACCTGGGGAATCAGGGGCCCCATGCTTTAGGGGTCCCTCTTTGGATCTCTGGCCTCACTTTCCCCATGGAGAAAGGGGTCCCCAGGGGCCAAGGGTAGGTGCCCATCTGGAGCCCGTGCACCTCTCCTAGGCCACACTTGAGTGCCCAGGAATTCCCTCTCAAGCAGCCTCAAGTCCTCCTCTTTCTGCGGGCTGCCCTCACTGCTGGGGGGCTGCCCTGGGGCCAAGGCTGCTCCTTTCTGGGGCTGTGAATGGAGCTGGGATATGAGGGCTGGGGTGTCCACATGTGAGCCTAGGAGGCCCCTTGTGGTGCGGGATGGAGTGGGAAGAGACAGGGGCAGCCTGGGGAGAGGGGCCACCTCTCCCCACGCCTCCACATCCCATCACAGAACTCCGAGGAGTCTCAAGTGCTGAATTCAAACGTAGCCTGCCAGGTTGTTACGAAGGTGTGTTTGTCAAGGTGGGAGGGCAGGATGTATTGTATTTAGCAATTCCTCAGCTTGATTTATAACTGGAATGTTTAGACATACGGCACGTGGGCCTCCGTTTCTGCTCTTGTTCCATGCCTGGTAACACTGTGCCCATGACTGGCTTCCTCCGCTCCTGCCCTCCCCGACCTGTGTCCCCTCCCCTGAGGTTACGACCCTCTGACCCCAAGGCCTGGGAAACTTGATTCCCCGGGAGCCGGGATCAGATGCCAGAGTCACCTTTCATTTCCAGCTCCTCGAGTTCACTGAGTGGGGCAGGGGTTTGGGGAAGCTGTCCTCCGGCCAGGAAGGGCACACGAATCTGGCTGTAGGCATGCGCTCAGCACGTGGCAGGTGCATGCTCTGAGCACAGAGAGGCTGAAGCCGAGTGTGGCTGCCCGGCAGCAACGTGGGCTCTCTGGGTGGGGGTGGCTGTCGAGGGGCCACTAGCACCTCCCGGACCTTCCTGGTCTCACTGTGGCCTCGGCTCCTCACTCAGCCACACTGCCCTTCATCGGGGTTCTCAAACCCACTGGGCTCCTTCCCACCTTGGGCCTTTGCTCAGGGGGGACCCTGCACCTAGAGTGTGTTCACTCCTCTGCCTGACCAGGTCCTCTTCTTGCTCAGGTCCAGCTTTCAATGCCACCTCCTCAGGGGGCCTTCTTTGGCCCCCTGACAACTCCCTGCCCTTCAATATCAGGCTCCTCATACCCTTCCTCAAATGCAATAAAAGAGCTCTTTGATTTAGCATCTGTCTGTCCCGCTTAGATGTGAGCCCCCCAGAGCAGGGATGGGTCCGGCTTGTTCACAGCTGGATCCTCGGGGCCTGACACGCTGCAAGTGCCAATGAGATGTCAGCTCCCTCTACCCCTTCAGTCAGTGACTTTCTATGTAAATGTCTCCCTTAGCCCTTAATCCTCTTTGGCTTCGGTCTCCAAATCTGGGAAATGGGACCACTAAGATGTATCCTCAAGTGTTCAGAGGAAGAGACATAGGTTGGTAGTGGGGAGTGGGCTGTCCCCCAGGGGAAGGGCTGGGCTGAACAAAAGAGGGGCTCCCAGAGGCTGGAGACCATCACCCAGCCCATGCTGGGATGAGAATGCAGAGGAAGGGGCGGCGGGGGGGGGGGGTTGTAGGAGGCAGGGAGCCTGGGCAAGCGTAGGCAGAGTCACCAGGGAAACCCAAAACCTTGCCTCCCAGGCTGCCCTTGGGCTCTGGGCAGAGGCTCACTCACCAGGCCCCCTGCCCACCCTGGAGGGAGAAGATCCCCTACCCCCGGCGCCACCTCCCAGCTGCACCTATTCCCAGGCAGGAACAGACCTGGCATATCCTCTACGCCAGGCCTTCCTTTGGTGCTTCAGGGGCAATATCTCAATGCTTAGCACAATCCCCAGAGGGAGGTGCTATTATTATCCCCATTTTCCAGATGAGGAAACAGCATCCGAACAGGGTTTAAGAAACATGCCCGAGGTTGCTCAGCTTGTAAGTGGCAGAACTGAGCTACAAACCCAGGTCTGATCCCAGAGGCTGAGCTCTCAGACCCTCTGCCACATCCCCACTGGCCTCGGCCTCCCCAGGAGCCAAGAGAGCAGGGAGGGTGGGCACTGCCCATTTGTTGGCCTGCCTGGCACCAGAGTGAGCAAAGTCAGGGCACAGAGCCTGGAAGCCTGTCCCAAGGACACCCCACTCTTGGTGATGGACGGGGGTTGTGGGGAGGGGCACATGGCGGGGGGCAGATATAGGGGAGCCTGGGGCACCAGGCATCTGCTCACAAAATGCTGGGGTGTCCTGGGGCCCACGCACACTCCTCTGTCTGCACTCACCCCCAAGATGATCTCATCTGCGCTCACGGGTTTAAACCCCATATCCACACGGACGACTTCCAAATTTATAATTCCAGCCCGCCTTCCCCTGAGCCTCCAACTTGCACCACCACACTGCCCAGCTGACACCCCAGACTGACATGTTCCAAATCAAGCTCCTGATCTTACCCCGCCCCGAACCTGCTCCGCTAAAGGCGCCAACGCCCCGCCAGACTCAGACGCTGAAGTCATCCTTGATCTCTCTTTCCTCACCCCCATCCCTTCCAGCAAGTCTGTGGGACTTTCCTCCAAAATATATTCTGAACCCCACCATTCTCCTCCTCTCCACGGCCTAAGCCCGGGTCCAGGCCCTGTCACCTCCTGCCCGCCGCAGCAACCTCCTCACCTGTCTCCTGCCCCCTCTTGGCTCCCTCCCCAAATCACACACTTGCTGGAATCAGCTTGAGTCACTCCACTACTTAAAAGCTTCTGACAATAATGAAAATAAACCCAAACTCCTCACCATCGTCTAAGGGCCTGTAGATCTGGCCCCTGACTACCTCTCTGATGCTGCATCCCCCTTGCTCACCAAACACCAACCCCAGTGGCTCCTCTCTGTTCTTCAAACACACCAAGTTCATTACTGCCCCGGGGTCTTTGCACTTGCTATTCCCTCAGCCTAGAATGCTTCTCCATGGCTAGTCCATGGCTTCTCGTCCATCAGATGCCACCCCTCCTAGAGACCCTCTCTGACCTCCCTGCAGAAAGCATCCCTCTCCTCTCCCCGGCACTGACCACATTCTCTGGTTATCTCCTACACGTCCATGCTCCAGTGCTCACTATTTCACAGTTTCCGCTCGGGAATGCAGAGCTTTTGTCTTTCCTCCCCTAGAATCCCCAGTGCTGAGATGCTATGGACACTCCATGAATGAGTGACTGACTGAATCAGCCTCAGTTTTCCCTTCTGTCAAAGGGGGATGAAGAACTAGCATAGACTCAGACAAGTCCTAACAGGGTCCTGGGCAGCTGCTGGGCCACCTCCCTCGCAGAGCTGACAGCAGGGCCCTCCTGGACGCCCAGGAGCCCAGGCTAGCCTGAAGCAGCCTCTGCTTCCTCTGATGCATTTTCCACTTCCTCCCCATGGGGGGTTACTCCTGGGAAGCCCCAGGAGGCAGAGCGGCTGTTACCATGTTCACCAGTCTGGGGACCCAGCCCTGGGCGGAAGGTTGGGAGCCCATGAGGGAGCAGGCAGGGCCGGCTGGGGCCCCACTGACTCTGTTTCCTGCCTTCACCCCAGCCCTCGCCTCTCACCAGCTTTCATGAAGATCAAATAAAATAATGCTTTCCCACCCACTCCTCCACCTCTGGCTAAGCCCTCCTACTCTGCCCTGGGCCTGCATCTAGACACCCTGTGCATCCTCCTACAGGGCCACCATCCAAGGGTATTGGGGCGTGGAGGGCAGCGAGAGGGCCCGGGCCTCCTGGGGCAGAGTCCACATCCTGCTCCACCACTCGACAAGCAAACAGTTGCCAAAGTCAGCTGTGGCCGGACTGGCCTGCTATGCTCCCTATCAATTGGCACCTTCCTCTGCTGGACAGTGAACTCCAAGAGGGCAGGGGCCAGGTCTGTCCTGGCACAGACAGGCCCCCACACCTGACTACCAACACCTCCCTCCCACATGTTTACACTCATGAACTCATTGGAGCCCCACAGCCACCGTGTCAGGGAGGTAGAGCAGCAGCTGCCAGTGTTCCCATCCCATGGATGGGGAAATGGAGGCCCACACACCTGCATGTCCCTGTGCCCAGTGCAGGGCTTGGCTGTCAGAGGCTGTCAAGGTAAAGACTGGGAACCCAGGCTGTGGAGTCTAACAGACACTGTCCTTCCTGGCTATGTGACTTTGGGCAAGGCATCTAACCTCAGGGCCTCAGTTTCCTCATCTGGAGGATGGGCGTGATGGTATGTGCCTCATGGGGCAGTGTGAGCCATCCTGTGAAGCATGGTGTGGGGCTCATGGGAAGGGCTAAGCAGATGGGAGCTGTGGCCGTCTTGCCCTCTGTACCCCCTGCCCAGAACACACAGCCTGGCCCAGAGCAAATGTTTAGCAAATATTCAGTGATGAAAGGTGGGAATATGGTTTGTACACGGTAAAGTACTGGATATCCATGAGTGCCATTTAAAGCACTAAGGCCTCAGGGCTTCATCGTCTCCAGAGTCCGCCCATCCCCTCGCTCTGACTGCTGGGCCGTGGGGAAGGGACCCATCTGTGTGTCTCTTGCCTGTATGTCTCTGCAGCTCTGGGGGTCACGTGAGCGGGAGGGGGGCTCTGTGGGCGCCAGTCCCCAAGAGACAGACGGCCTCCCCCTCTGCTGACCAGATGGGCCTGGCCGCCCCCATGGTGGCTTTCCAACATCCCACAGATACATCGTTCCAGTCAGGACTCTTCCCTCTCACCCCTAGGGTGTGCACTGGGCTTCCCAGGTCATTTGAGGGGCAGGAACAACCATCCAGTCCAACTGTCCATATTAGAGATGAGGAAACTAAGGCTCAGAGAGGGCAAGTGACTCTCCTGAGGTTTCACAGCAGAACCTGGCTTGGACCAAGGATGTCTCCCCTCAGAACTGCTGTCCCTCTGAGGGAGGGGCCTCTGCCTCCCTCTTCCACATGTCAGTTGCTTCCTTAGCCATGAAGGTCATTGGAAGAAAGCTAGGGTTTCTGAAGGTGAGGGAGGGAGCTGACAGAGTGGGGAGGTCAGTGTCAACTCTCCTGCCTGCCCAACCCCCCATTCCACCTCCAGCACCAGGAAAGCGCCATCCTCTCTCTCTCCTTCTCAGCCCCGGAAAAGCCATCTCTGCCTCCCCTTTTTGGGGGAAGCCTGGGGGGGGTCACGACCCTGCCTGCCCCCCCAACCCAGGACCCTCTGTCTTTGCAGTTGCCCCCCATTCCCTGCCACCTGGCCCTCCCAGCGCCTTGTGGGATCAGAGGCAGGAGGGGGATTAGGTTCTGCAAATGGCTCCCCCCTCCCCGCCATCCAGCCTCCCTGTCTTAGTCATCCCTGCCCTCCGCCGCCTTCTCCCTCCATCACAATCCCTCTGCCTGGCCGAGGGGAGAACGACACTGACAGGCGCCCCCCACCCAGGGGCGGCGGCGGAGCCAGGGGCCAGCTGCTCAGAAAAGGATCAGAAGCGGTTTCTCCCCCACCTCCTTTCCCGTCCTCATCCCGCAGCCCCCCCGCGCCCCCCCAGCCAGGTGCCGCGCTGCGCACGGATGGCGGCGGGAGCCGCAGAGGTGTGTGTGAGGGGGGAGGCTGTGTCTGGTACTCGATGCCCACGGGGCTGTATCCTCTCCCAGGGGCTGCAGAGTGTGTGTGGGGGGGTGTCTCCTGCCAGGGCCCAGGAATTCCCATGGGGGCAGGGAGCTGTCCTCCGTAGAGCCCGGGGTGGGGGCACTGGCTCGGGGGTGCTGCCCGCTCCGAGACTCCCCGAGCCCACGGGAGGCGCTGAGTAACGCAGGCCCCCTCGGTGCTACACTGGGGGAGGGGACAACCCTTCGCCAGGGACGCTTGGCAGAGCGCTGTCTTTCCTAAAGGACGGGGCGGCGGAGGGGGGCGTGATACCGTGGCCGGCGGCTTGACGACGTTTGCAGACAAGCGGGGGGCGCTGCCGCCCGAGGGGCTCCCGCGAGGGGGAGGGCCGCCTCCCTCTGGGGGGAGTGGGGGGTGCGCCGTCCGCGGTGCAGCGCCAGGGGCTGCGGGGTCGCGGCGCCGTCGGGGCCGGGGCAGAGGGCCGGGGGCCCGGGCGGCGGGAGTCCGCTCTCCGAGGCGCGCCGCTCCTACCTGCCCACGAAATTCTCGAGCACCGAGCTCTTGCCGGCGCTCTGGCCGCCCACCACGGCGATCTGCGGCAGGTCAAGGTCCGCGTTCTGGCCGATGGCGGAGAAGGCGTCCTGCAGCCGGTTAACCAGCGGGATGAGATCCTCCATGCCGCGGTTTCCCATGGTTGCGGCGGGCCCTGCGGGCTGCGATCCGGCCGCCGCTCGGGCTCCGGGCTCCGGCTCCGCCGCTGCAGCCGCGCGCTCCGACTGCCTGCGCCGCGGGCCCCCCGCCCCTCGGGGAGCGGAGCGGAGCGCTGCCCCCGGGTGCCGCCAGAGGGCGCCGCAGCGCTGCGGGCCGGCCGCCGTGCGCAGGCGCCGCCCGCGGCACTATGGGGATTGTAGTTTTCTCCTTCTGCGGCTTTTGGGGCGCTTGTCCCGTCTAGGGGGGCGGATGCCGCACCTCAGGTATCATTCCTGGAAATGGATGAGGTCTCACCCCTGGCACAGGGCCTCTCATATAGTGGTCATGGCTGCCTTGTTCGGCCTTACACTTGGGGAAACTGAGGCTTGGAGAGATCGGCCTCCTCCAAGGTCACGGTCTCCTGACCCGGAGTTGCAGCTGGCCTCACTGCCTTCTACTCTGGGTTCTGACACCAATTCATCTCTGGCATGTCCCTTCCCGTGTTTGGGCCTCAGTTTCCCTGCTTCTAGAGAAAGAATGATAGAACATTAATTCATCAAATATATACTAAGCGCTCACTCTAAGCCAGGCCCTGTTCCAGGCTGTGGAGAGAACAGCAGTGAACAAGATAGGTCTCCGCCCTCATAGATCTGACATTCAGGTGGCAGAGACAGTAAATGAATAAGTAGATAAATGAAATAATAAAAGCAAGACTTGTTTATACTGAGTGATGGAGGAAATAAATGGGGGGTATGAAGAGGCACCTGTATGAGTAGAAAAAGTCTACTTTAGCCTGGGAGGAGTTGGGGGGGTTCTCTGAGGAGGTGACATTTTAGGAGAGACCTAAATGATGAGAAAGGAGCCAGCCACAGGCAGATCATGGGGAAGAGCATGCCAGGCCGAATATCAGGTGCAGAGGCCCTGACACTTGGGAGTCCTTCCCTGGGAGAGTTAGGACTTCTTGTCCTAGAGAGTGGCTTCCTTTGCCCCAATCCATCAGAGTGGTGGTAAAACAGTGGGATTTGAATCCAGGACTCCCACAACCCTACTCTGTTTGTCCCTTTCCCACAGAGAGACTATGGGGCCCCAGGCCTAGTCAACCACCTCTGCATTTAAGGAACCTGATTTGGACTTCCCGCAAGGAGGCTGGGAAAGAGAGGCCAGCCTACTCTCTGCTGTTGGGGGTCAGCGGGTCACCCTGTATGTGAACAAGGTGGGGGCACTGCTGGGAGACCAGCGGCCTGTGAATTGGAGACTGTCATTCATTTACCCATTTACTGCATATTTATTGAGCCAGGCACTATGCTCGGCCCCAGAGATACAGCAGTGAGCAAAATGGACAAAGTCTTTCTCACATGTAGCTTATAGTCTAGTGGAAAAGAGGGACAAGGCACAAATAGGCCAATAAACGTGACTCTGTCAGATGGTGATGCATGCTTTGGAGAGCAGGAAAGCTCGGGAAGGTTAGGAATGGGGGCAGTGGTGCTATTTTGTACAGAGTGGTCAGAGAAGGACTCTGGTAAGGTAAAAACTTGAGCAGAGTCCTGAAGGAAATGAGGGAGCGACCCTTGTGGACATCCAGAAAGGAATTTTCCAGGCAGGCAGAGGGGAAGAAGCAGGCTCTATCCCAGGAGCCTGGCCTGGGCCTTAGACAAGCTGTGTGATCCAGGGCCCTCCAAGTCTCTGAGCCTCGGTTACCTAATCTGGGTAATGGGGGTGATGATAGATCAGAACGCCTGTGAAGGGCATGGCCCCGGCCTGGCGCTCAGGAGACCCTTATAAAACCGCTGCTTTGAGGACAACGATGATGACAGCCCCCCAGACAGCTACACACAAGGTGCATCCTGAGCGGCTGCCCCAAGCCAGCCTGTTGCTATGCTCTGAGCACCTGAGAGGGCAGAGAGGAAGCCTGGAGTGGAGCCATTAACTTGGAAAGGGGATGCAGTTTACAGATGTCTGCCTAGAAGGGCGCCATTATGGCTGGCTTGTTTTTCCTAATTACACTAGTGAAACAGGGTAAAAATCAGACTTTACACAACTATTTGAAAGCTTCTGGTCATCTTCCCACCCAGAGATAACAGCTATTTATAGTTTAGGGTTTATTCTCTGACTTTTTCCCCATATACATTTGTTTTATGTTGTTTTTACAGAAATGGGATATTATTTATCCTGTACTGCTGCGTCACTGATGCCAGACCAGCAGCCTGGGCATCACCTGCAGTTTGTCAGAAACGCAGATTCTCAGGCCCCACTCACCACCTGCTGGATCCCAACCTGCATTTAACAAGAACCAAGAGCCCCAGGAGATTTCTGCGCACATCAAAGTTGGAGAAGCTCTGATAAAATATTTTATTATGTGCAACTTGCTTTTTTAGTAACATTACGTCTTTGACGTCTGTCAGTGCAAGAACAGACAGATCGGTCACGTTCCTTGTTCACAGCTGCATAGTTTTCCGCTGCTTGGCAGTGCCCTGGTTTCTTTCCCTGGTCTGCTCAAAATAGCTGTGCTGGGCTTGAAGAATGGATGGAAAAAAATGCCACTGGGGGGTGTGAAAAAGAGTCCATGTTCTGCACAGAGGAACCAGCGTAAGCAAAGGTACGGGATCAGAAAGGAAATGAATCAGAAATCTACCCTGGCCTCAGTTTCCCACAGGACGTGGTGTAGACTGAAGGAGGGTTACCGCAAATGGTTCTCCCGAGGCACTGAGAAGCTGGGGGCCCTGAGGGCCAAATAATTAAATAAGAACCTTAGAAATAACTTTGACCATCTACTTTGAGCACCTGAGAGGGAGAATTCTCTCCGGAGTTGCCAAAGCTTTAACCACCAACTGTGCTGGGCAGATTAACAACAGGAACATTCACTGGGCATTTCCTTCTGAGAGTCAGCCCTCCAGGGGGAGAGGTTTTAACCAGCCCCCTTTGACAGATGAGGTTAATGAGAAAGGTGTCTAAGGTCACGAAGCCAGATGTAGTGCAAGTGCTAGCAATTAGCATTTCATTGTAATGTAAGGACCTTTTTGATTGCCGAGTTCCATTTCAAAGACATCCATCTCTAATAAACACATTGCCACCCACACAACTAAATAAAGAGCCAGGCTGCCCCACCTGTGAAGTTCCTCTTTTAGAAAGTCCTGTGGCCTAGATAATCGACTATTTGAAGGACTCTGCTTTTCCCTTCCTGCGCTTAATTCCTGCTCTTATGTTTTAAATTCACCAATAAAGAGCGCACCCACAAAACCCTAGACAACATCCCCTTGACCCTAATAAACATAGAACCCCAGGTCCACACTCTCTTTCTCTCTATCTGCGACCTCGCTGTGTGGCCCCGGGCATGCCGTGTACCCTCCAGGACCTGTGGGACTAATGGGTGTTGCCGAGGTGTGGCTTGCAATCGTAATAAGAAGCACAAGAGCCCATCAACCACAATACTGGCTCTGGTGGCGGAAATGTCTGTAGGGGCTGCCACAAGTAGTACAGGCCCAGGTGAGTGCCCCCAGGCATTCCTAGCATCCTGCATTCCTAGCATTCCTGATAGCATCCCTGTCAACAGGCTGAGACCGACACAAAACACCAGGAAGTGATGGAGTCAAGATGCGAACAGAGGCTGGTGTGACTCAGAGCTTCCACATTTATATGCTACACTGCATGAGCTCTTGTAACCTGTGTGTTTTGTGTGTGTGTGAAGAGGATGGTCCCTGAGCTAACATCTGTGCCAGTCTTCTTCTGCTTTGTATATGGGATGCCACCACAGCACGGCTTGATGAGCAGTGTGTAGGTCCATGCCCGGGATCTGAACCCATGAACCCCAGGCTGCTGAAGCTTAGCGTGCGAACTTGACCACTACGCCACCAGGGTAGCCCCAATAACCTGTGTATTTGTAGTACACATAAAATAAAACAGTAGCCCTTTCTGGTAGGGTTTCTGTTGTGCATACAGTAGGTGCTCAATAAATGCTGGTTGTATTGAATTGAACAGTGGCCTTATTGTACAGCTCCTGGGTCAAGCCATTATATTTAGTCACTAACTCTGCTCAGGGTCTGGCCCTTTGGATTCATTTGTTCATTCATTCATTCTTCAACAGGTATTGATCAGTGGCTACTTTGTGCCAGACCTCAAGCAAGACACAGGGAGATGAAGAGGTTAATAAGATGCAGGGCTTGTCCTGCTAGAATGTGGCTTCACAGGGGAGAGAAAGACAAGCTAAGCAGACCAGGTGCATGAAGCAAGGGCACCCGGCCCTGTCTGGGGCAAGGTCACTGCTGAGGATATAGCTGGGCCAGGCTGGGACACACACAGTGCCATCCTCTGCATGGCTGGGAGCTGGGCACCAAGATTTTCCATGGACTTTTGGACACTGATGGTCCAGGCGTCTGTGCCTGCACTGCCCCATCTCACAGAGAGGGGCTCCCCATGAGCCCAGCACAGGGCAGGTGCCCACATGTGCTGGTGGTAGATGCCTGAGGGTGAAGGGCACGGGCTCTGAAGCCGGACGGCCTGGTGTTCAAATCCCTCTGCCACTTTCTAACCCGATGACCCTGGGCAAGTTGCTTCAACTCCCTGACCCTGAGTTTATTCATCTGTAAAAGGGTAGTAATAATATTGCCTAACTCATAGGGTGTGTGAGGAGGATTCAGTGATGTCATAATAATTTAGGTAGAGCATGGGGACAGTGCCTGGGACAGTGAATACAATTAGAGCTACGATCAGTGTAATTGTAGTCGTCACCACCATTGTACTGTCTGAAGAAACTGCAGTCTCATGGAGGTAGCAGAGGGTGTCACCTCTTGATGGGAGGCAGAAAGGATCGTAAATATGCCAGGATTTGTGGGAGAGAGACAGAGCTGGGTCTGCAGGCCTGGATTGGGGGCCAGCTCTGTCCCTGGATGGCTCAGCTTGTGGGAATCTGAGGCCCTGGTGGGCCCCAGATGGTCCCATTCCCCATGTGGACAGGGGGCCTTGAGGGTATGACCAGCAGCCAGGGGAGGCCTCCTGAGGACGTGATGTTTAAATTGAGCTGGGAAGAGTGCATAGCAATTGGCCTGGTGAGGAGTAAGGTGAGGGAAGTTTGGGTTCTTTGGGGACAAAAGGCAGCCACTGAGACTGGACGTGGTAAGGGTCAGGGGAGAGACAGCCTGTTACCCACAAATCAGTTCTGACCAGCAGAGATGGCCAAATTAAGGTCCCAAGTTGGGAGGGGTCCTGCCCCGATCACTCTGGAAGGTGGGCGCAGCAATAAGGTTGTCCCATCCCGCCACTCCCTGCCTCTGTTCTCTGTCTCCCTCACCCTGTTTATTTATAGGTAAAGGCACAGGTGCGACAGCTACTGGGGAGGCTGCATGACAAGCATATGGTCTTATATTTTTCTCTGCCTCTTGTCTGACCCGGAGCTGTCATGGAGCATAGCCTGTTCCTGTGGTTTCTGGGCTAGGTGTCCGGTTGTGGGCTCACTCTATTACCCCGTGTGCTGTGCCGCGTACCTTGGGGTTTGCGTCTCTGGGGTGAGGGACACAGACGTCATGGAGGGAAGAGCTGCTACGATGAATACCAACCCAAGGATGGAGGGAGGAAACTACACCCTAAAGTCATTCACTCCTTCATTTATTCACTCATTTAATCGACCTTCCCCAGGCAATCATGATGTGCAGGACTCAGCTGCTTTCTGCCATCAAAGGACACATGACATTACTGACACCATGATCAATAGCTGCCTAGAAAGTGTACTGGGAAAACAGCGACAATAGCCACTGTAGAAACTACACAGGTGCTGACCAAGAAACCTGAAAAATCATAACATAACAAAAGGCTTAAATAAATGGAGATATTTACCTCATTCTTCAACTGAAAAACTTGGGATAAAGATATCCACTCTTCTCCAACGTAAACACGTTTCATGCAACATAAATCGAAATTCTGATGGGATTGGCGGGGGGGGGTTGACAAAATCACTTTACGATTTACCTGAAAATATTTACATGGTTGGGAATTAGCATGAAATTTTCTATAAAGCATAACAATGTCAGGGGCCTGTGCTGTCAGGCGTTAAAATATATTCCAAAACTATAATAATCACACTTTGGGATATCATCATGGGAAGAGACAGGTAGATTCCTGGAGCAGAATAGGTCTGAACATAGACCCACGGGGCACAAGAGTTTATTTTGTGATAGAAGTGCATCTCAAATTAGAGGCAAGAAAGAGGCCCCCGGGCTACAGCCTCAGACTTCATTTGGGATGCAGAGAGAGGGGGCCTCTCTTCTCCTTCTCAACATATCCCATTAGGGGCCTTTGCCTTGCAAGGAACTGATTAAAAGCAATTAACATGAGTCTAGCCCCAAACAGTGTCCCCAGAGCATTCCCATCCACTATCTTGTCTGGTCTTCAAGGAGGCAGCACAAGGTCATACACGCTTGAAAAAATGTTGTTGATTTCCTCCCCGTGATAAAATCATCCAAACTGATTACAGCAAATTAGAAAAAAAGAAGAGAACGTGAAAAACCCCCATGAGCCCACTACACACATATTTACTGTTTCCAAAATGGGTATCATAATGTGTGCGCAGTTTTGTAACCTGTAACTTCACATCTCTATACCGTGTGTGTTTAAATATCCTTTGAAAACATAACTTCTGATGGCGGTGTGCTATTCCTGAAGAGACAGACACCATGACTTATTTAGCTGTTCCTCCGAAGCTGATTCTTTTCCAGACGGCTAGTATAAATAATGTTTCTGTGAATGACCTGCTGGCTTTTAAAAGACTTGTTTCTGATTGTTTTCTTGGGCTAAATTCCTACAAGTGGGGTTACCAGGTCAAAGGGAAGAACGCATCCAGGAGTCTTGATGGAGAATTTGCAGATTGCTTTTCAGAAAGACAGACACAGGAGGCCAGTGCTGGCTTCCCAACCATCACCAGCATGAGCATTATTTTCAGTTTTTTTACTTTGGCAATTTGCTAAGCTCGCTCTGTGCCAGGAGCCAGTGCTAAACATTATGTGATATCATTCCCGCCTCCTCCTCCAGGAGGGGCACTCATTTTAGAGACGAGGAAGCGGGCTCAGAGAGGACTCCTGCATCTGCCAGGGTCGCCTAGCCAGAAGTCAGGGGAGCCCCGATTCAACCCCAGACCTCTTTAAGGGTAACACAGATCAACCTGGTTGGAAGCCTGGGAGATTTAGACTCGACCCCTTCTCTCCATCCCCACTACCTCCGTCTGGGCTCTCACCAGACTGAGTTTTCTAAGCCGGTAGATGTGATGCTGTCACAACCTCCCCTAGCGCTCCCTGCCCTTCGGGGATAAAGCCCAACCCCTCAGGCCGGCCTTCAAAGCTCTCATCCTCCAGGCTGCCCTTCCACCCAAAGGCGCGACGTCCCGCTGACCCCAGCCCCGCCCCGCGCTCTGGCCATGCCGGGCCACTTTCGCGCCTCGAAATCCAGGCGGAGTTAGGGGCCTGTGCCGCCGCCCAGGGCTGCAGTAGAGCCGGCCCAGAGCTTTAGGGCAGCGCTTGTCACCTGACTGCAGGGATTTGTTGACATCCCGGTCTCCGTCGCGCTGGGCCGGCCTCTGGTCTGCGCGTCCCTAGCGCCACCGCGCGACCTGCCCGCACACAGTCAGCGCTTAATGCAAAGGGCTCGAATTGCCCAGGGCTGTTACAGTTCCGGACGGCTTTGAGTAACAGAAAAGGGAAAGAGATTGCTACTTAGTAACCACGGATTGTTCGGCTCAGTGACTCTGTGTGGGGACCGAGGAGAGGGGCGCCGGGACGCGAGACAGAGTCGTATTTGAAGGATCCTTCCGGGCAGGACCGTTTCAGGGGCAGGATGAGCGCCGTTTATCATCGAACTCGGCCCTCCTCGCCACCTCCTGAGTCAAATCCGGGAAAAAACACTTTCAAATGGACCTCCCCGCCCCCTTCCAGGGCAATTCTTCTGCCCGGCTGTGCCGGTCGCCCTCCAATCGGGTCTCCGTCCCCCAATGGACAGTGGCTGGCTGCACGTCCCCTCCCATCCTAGCCCCGCGCGGCCCCTCCGGATCGCGTGACAGTGGCAGCCGCGGGGAGGTCGGTTGGGGACGGTCCTCCTGGAAGTCGCCCGCGATGTCCCCGCCGGACGACAGACCCCTGTGGACAGCAGACGGACCTTGGGCTCAGGGCTGCCCCTGCCGGATGCGGAGCACGCACGCCAGAGGGTCTGCGCCGCCCCGCGGCGTGAGCGGTGCGTGGAGGCACCGGGACCTCCGGGCCTCCAGGGGGCGCTACCCCGGCCCGGCCCGCAGACCGGCCCTCCGAGCGGACAGGCCCCGGCGGAGGCGCGGGGAGCCCCGGAGCCGCGAGCCGCAGCCGCCCAGCCCGTGCGTGGGGGCCGCGCGACGCGGAGGGGGCGCGGGGGGAGGCGAGGTGCGGGCGCCGGGGACGCGGGGGGCCGGACGCAAGGCTTAGGGGCCACGTGAATGGAGGCTGCGGGCTTCGCGGGCAGGTGGGGTTCCCGGATCTGTTGTGTAATGCTGGCGGTACCGGCAGAGGAAGCGGGTAGCGGAATGGGGGCGGGGATTCGGGTAGAGGGAAGCCTTCCTTCCACTTTGTTGTTGGGGGTGTTGTTGTTATTGACACAAAATAGGCAGGAAGGAGGGAGAGGTTGGGAGAACGTATCAAGGGGGTGTGAGTGGGAAGGGGCTGGCATCGGGACGTGACTGGCAGGGAAAGGTTGAAGGGTGCTGTGGGGAGATGTATTTGGGTCGGACGCTCCTCCTGGAAGGATAGAGCTGTGGGAGTTGGAGAGATGGAGGGTGGGTTGGCCGTTTGCAAGAGGGACTGTTGGCAGGATTTGGGGGAAATTGGAGGGAGGGTGGCTGAATCCTGCTGCTGCTGGCAGAATTGGAGGTGTGTTGGAAGGATGGGGGCACATGTGGCATTCTCTTGGCAGGATTGGGAGTGTAGCCGTGAAGCTCAGCAGGCAGTATTCGAGGGCCGTGGGCTGGGGTGGGTGGTCGTGGGTGGGACGGGAGCTGGACTGACCTATGGTGGGGATCCTGGCCTCACTCCCCTTCCTCCCCCAGCCATCATGTTCAACCAGCAGCAGCAGCTCCAACAATTGCAGCAGCAGCAGCTCCAGCAGCAGCAGCAGATGCAACAGCAGCAGTTGCTGCAGCTCCAGCAGCTGCTCCAGCAGTCCCCACCGCAGGCCCCACTGCCCATGGCGGTCAGCCGGTGAGTTCCCCACTGGAGGGGTGGGTGGCTCTAGGTCTGCCACTCAGACCTGTCTTGGAGACCCCTATCCCAGCCCTTTCTCCCAGGGGCATCCCGGTTTGAATCCTGGAAGTCATGCATTCCCACCCTAAGGGGATCCTCTCTTTGCTGTAAGGGGGGAAAAGAATGGAGGTGAGGGGTCTCAGGAAAGAGAGGGTCTGACTCTCCCGATCACCCTCTGACACCTCCTCTCAACGCACAGGGGGCTCCCCCAGCAGCAACCGCAGCAGCTTCTGAATCTCCAGGGCGCCAACTCCGCCCCCCTCTTCAACGGCTCTGTGCTCCAGAGAGCTTTGCTTCTGCAGCAGCTGCAAGGTATGGCTATGGGCCCTTTCTCACTCCATCTTAGCGGTAGCTCCCCAGCAGCCCCATTGCAGGAAATCTCATCACATCCACACAGTGACCCTGAGAGGGAGCTACTATCACTGTCCTCGTTTGCAGATGAGGACACCGAGGCTCCAGGAGGTGCAAGTCCCTAAGCTGCTCAGCTGGGTGCAGGTGTCGCTGATCACGGAGGTGTGCCCTTGGCCATGGTGCTGGTTTTATGGGCGGTACTCAGCACACGTCACTGACATTCAGATTAGATGAGATGGTGGATGGAAAGATCTATTTTGACCACCCTTCTCTGCATCTCATTTGATAGATGAGGAAGCTGAGGTCCAGAGAAGGGAAGTCTTTTACCCTGGGTCACACAGCACCATCAGTGGCTGAGCTAGACCAAGGCCTGGGCCTCCTGACCCCCTGGATCTCTGGGTGGGTGTCTCTAGCCCTGTGCGTTAAGCCTGTGCCCTTGCCTCAGTTTCTGTGTGTGGAGAGCAGTCTGTCAATTCTTCCTTCCCGATGCTACTCCTCATTTCTCATCCCTTGAGGGAGTAATCCAGGGGTCCAATGACCTGGGGACAGCTCATGTTCAGACCCAGTCCCTCCCACAGGGTGAGCATGGCTTCCTAGGTGGTCCCTCTGGGCTGGGCACTGTGGTGAGGCCTTTACAAACCCAATTCCTTGACTCTGCTGACAACCCTAAGGGGAGATACACTCATGATCCCATTTTACAGGTGAAGAAACTGAGGCCCAGAGAGGGGTCATGTGTCCAAGGTCACACAGCAGGTAGATGTTGATTAGAGGGAGAATTAGAGCCCGGGTCTTACTATAGAGCTGTGTTCTTAGACACCAGGCTATCCTGCCTCCCAGCAGGGTGTGCAGCCAGGTCACAAGATGTGATGGCTGTCACTCTCCAGCCCCACCTGGGCCACATGGATGTGAATGGTCCTGGGAACTGACTTACAAATGATAGATTGATGGTGCAGAGATAAAACCACACACAGAGACACACAATGTATACATATATCGTTTCCCCCCTTTTCTGTCCCATTTTAAAAGTCACACTCTTCAAAGAAATGTGAAAAAAATATTTTAAAGAGAGGATAAGAAAACCCAAATGGTCATATGTAAACTTACTCAATCTCCTGTTGAGAAAAACCATGTGTAAAGGTTTTGGTGTATTTCCTCTCATTTTTTTTAGGCACAAACTTGGGGATTTGTTTATGATTGTGCTTCTTGATAAATGTGAAAGGCTGTATCTTGTTTCTTTTTCACTGAGTAGAATGGCATGATCATTTACCATACAATTTGACAGTCTCTGTAAAGCTTATTTTTAACAGCTGTTTAGTATTCCACTGGAGGGATGTGCCCTTGCTTACCTAAACTTTCTCAGCTGTTTCTTTTTTTTTTTTTTTTCTGTTTTAAATAACACTGGGATGAATATCATGTTTGAGATTGTTTTCTTAGAATGGATTCCCAACAGTAGGATGACTGGGTTAGGGGGATGGATGTTTTATAGCTCTTGATAAGTATTGCCAAATTGCTTTCCCAAAGGACTGGACCAGTTTGCAATGCCACCAGCCACGTATGACAGTGCCGGTCTCACCATGCCCACAGCAACACTGGGTATTATATGCTTTTTTAATATAATATATGTATAACTTATTAACTTGGTTGGCAAGAAAGCTCTATCATTAATGTTCTCGTTTACATTTCTTAAGAGTGCTAGTGCAGTTGTACATTTCATATTTGTTAAACATTCATATTTCTTTTTGTGACTTGTCCATGTCCTTTGTCCATTTTTCTTTTTGAGTGTGCCATCTTTTATCTTAAGAGCCAGTTGGCGTTCTCTCTCTGCACATATGTGTATATGTGTGTAAGGTAAAGTTAATTGAGCACTTGCTGTATACCAGGCACACTTGTGTAGCTCATGAATCCTCATAAAACATTGTGAGTCAAGCACTGGTATTATCCCCATTTTACAGATGAGGGCATTGAGGCTAAGAAGGGGGAACTGACTTGCTCAAGGTCACAGAGCTTGTCCTGTAGAGTCTGGATTTGCACCAGCTGTCACAGCACATCTGACCCGTGCCCCTAACCCCTGTGCTTCCCGTCACAGCATCAGGGCAAGGATTTGACCTGTCTTTTATGGCTCAAACACTTCCCGAGCACTGGGCCTCCGAGTCAGCTGAGGTGTCTGCCCTGAAGGAGTTCCCAGTGTGGTTAGGTGTGGGCAGTGGGAAGCAGCTGGTGCCAGAACAGGGAAACTGAGGCCTCTGGGGACACAGAGAGGGTCTGGTAAGGCCTCCCAGAGGAGAATTGATTTAAAAGGAGGAATGAAGGATGCCTGGGAGGTAGTGGAGGCAGAACGGCCCAGGCAGAAGGACAGCATGTGTAAAGGCCCAGAGGCAGGGAGGTGCACGGGAGGCTTGTTTGAGGGATGCACAGGAGCTTGTGGCTGGAGTTTAGTGGGAACGTTTGGGGAGAATGGCAAGAAAGGAGGTCAGGGAGGTGGGCAGGGCTAGACCTTGCATGGTGAGGAATGGGCTTTGTTCCCAAGCAGCAGGGAGCTATGGAAGGGTTTAGGCAGGGGGAAGGGCGAAGTCAGAATGTGGTTTTAGAAACATCACTGTTTTCTGCTATCTGGTGCAAAAGCTGTGGCTGAAATTCGGGCAGGAGATGAAGTGGCTTTGGAAGGAGGGTGGGAATGGAGACGGAAAGGGGAGTCAGGCTGGACCGGCAAGAGGGGTAGGAGACAGGGTTGGTAGGAGTTGGTGATGACTTGGATGGGGGTGGTAAAGAGAGGGAGAGTCAGGAGGGCCCTCAGAATCCTGCCTGGGGCCAGTGGGGGGACAGTGGTGCCCCTCCCAGAGACCCTGGACAAGCTACTACTCCACTTTGTGTCTCTGTTTTGTCGTCAGTAGAGACGATAATACCTCCCCTAATACCTCCCCGAGGATGGCTGGGACGAGTGACAGGCCCTGCCTGGAAAGTGCTTAGCAAGGGCCTGGCTCCCTGTAGACTTTTGATGGAGGATAGCTGTTGGGGGGAAGGGAGCGTCTCATTATTCCAGGGACCAGTCATCTTGCCGGTTCTCCCTATGGGTCCTGTGCTGGATCTTTCACATACCTTAAGGTGTACCCTAAAGCATGCCTGTGGGTGATTGGGGCTGCTGGGAGTGCTCAAGCTGCTGACCAGGGAGGCATCTGGGAAGGGAAAAGACAGAGCCCCTCCCCTCCCCAGGTGGAGCAGAAAACCAGCCCTATAGCCCCCTTCCCACCAATGCTCAAGGTGGAACCGGGCTTCAGCTCTCATTTCTCCTCTCTGGCTGCCCTTGGGTGGGAAGGGGCCTGTTTGAAGTTATCCATGATGTTTCCATGATGCTCTGGGGGACTGACCCCTGAAGCTAGCCTCTACCACCCAACCATGATTGTGATCCCTCTTCTCTCCTCTTCTTGCCCACAGGTAACCTCCGTGGCTACAGCCTGGCAACCCCGAACCTGACAGCCCCCAGCCTCCCACCCCCCCCGCTGGCCACCCCAAATCTACAGCAGTTTTTTCCCCAGGCCACTCGGCAGTCCCTGCTGGGCCCCCCTCCTGTCGGGGTCCCCATAAACCCCTCCCAGCTCAACCTTTCAGGGCGGAACCCCCAAAAGCAGGCCCGGAACCCCTCCTGCACCACCCCTAATCGCAAGGTGAGTGGTGGCTGGGGTGGGGCAGGTGGGGTTGGAAGCGGGAGAGGGCATACCGGGTACAGCCCCACTCCGTTCACTCTGGGCCTTTGGGCAGGTCACACCCCTCTTTGTGCCTCAGTTTCCTCATCTGTAAAATGAGCCGGGGTGGTGGGGGGTAAGTTGGACCTGTCTAGTGTTTCCCAAACTTCAAATATTCCTGAACCCCTGATGTGATTTGTGATTTTTGCCATGCCCAAACACCACCAGTACTATTATTTACCTAATATTTCTCTCTTTTTTTAAAAAATTGAGATATAGTTGACATATAACATTGTATTAGTTTTAGGTGTACCGTAATATTTTTCTTTAAATCAGTGCTGCCCAGTGGACATAAAATACGAGCCATATGTGTCATTTAAAATTTTATAGTAATCACATTTACAAAGTAAAAAAGAAACAGGTGAAATTAATTTTACTCATATACTTTTTTTAACCCAATATATAAAAAGTATTATTTCAGCATGTAATCGATATAAAAAAAAATGAACACAGCATTTTACATTCCTTTTTTTTTTCGTATTAAGTCTTTAAAATCTGGCGTGTGTTTTATACTTACATTCAGTTCGGCTTGTCACATTTCAAGTGCTCAAAAGCCGTGCATGTGTGGCTAGTGGGTACTGTCGTGTGGCTAGTGGGTACTATCGGGGTCAGCGCAGCTTTGAATAAACCAGCTTCTTCTCAGTTACATTTATTTAAAAAGAAAACATTATATCACTACTTGAAGTGTTAAAAACAGTCTAAATTAATTGCCATACATAGAAGTAAAAGAAAGAAGTTGGAGTAAAACAATGTTATTAAAATCCTACATGCTACACTGTTGCCATCCGAACATTCCGGGCCTACACTGCTGGCTCTGGGTGCTTCGAGAGGTGTTAAAGGTGTCAAGGAGTCCTCCCTGAGATAAGCAGAAAGACTCAAAGAACATGCAAAGGAAATAACCGTCCTGTCCCTGAACATCCTGGCAGCTCCTCACACACACCACGCTCCTGAGAACATTCTGGGGCAGGGGCAGCACCTCCCATTTTCTGGCTGCTCTGGGGCCAGCCCATATCTGGAGATGGGGCATTTCCCTCCAGAGGGAGGGGTCTCAGCCTCTGACCTTCCAGTGGGGCCTGTCCTAACATGGTCTTGTCTAGTATCCACCCCCCTGCCCCCATTTTACATGTGGGAAAACAGGCTCAGAGAGTGAGGTCGCCTTGGGCTGTACTTGCAAGCCAGTGCCCGAGTGGTGCAGGGTGAGAGCTGGGCAGTTTCTGACAGTTGTGGAGTCCTGGTGTGCACGTTCCTGCTCAGCACTGGTTCCTTGGGCTTAGTAGGAGGGAGGGAGGCTGCAGGCGTACTCCTGGGGTGCCCCAGAACCAACCAGAGCTGTGCATTTATTTAGCAATCATCTGTAAGTCCCTACAGGGAACTCAATGGCACAGACACATCTGGCCTGGCCCTGCTGGAGATCTTGAGCTGGGCAGGAGGGTGGTGGTGGTGGTGAGACATTAGTGCAAACAATGCTCCCACCAATTAATTAAGACTGTGGAAAATGCCACAGAAAGGAAGCCCAGGGCCCTCTGGGTCTGGACCTACTCTGGGGTCAGGAGGGCTCCTGCAAGAAGTGCTTTTAAGGCTCTGGGTGAAGGCCTGAGACAGGAAGAGGTCTGAGGCTTTGGGGAACCAGAGAGAAGGCCAGTGTGGACGTAGGGAGGGGAGGGGGGGAGTGGGCAGAGCTGAGTCTAGAGGGGTGGATGTGGGTGCAGAGGTCAGGTTGTGTAGGGGGTGGCGGAGGTGGTTTCAGGCTTGGGGTAAGGAAGGAGTATTCCAGGGCTACAAGAACTCGCAGGAAGTTTTCAGCCTGAAAGAGACGAGACATCATCAGGTTTGCTTCTGGCTGCTTCGTGGAGAAGGAGGTGAGGGAGTCAGGAGGCAACACCGTGGGCCAGGAGAGGGCTTTGTGTCCCCAGGGTTTACTTAACAGTCAGGCAGCTAGATGGAACCCCTAGACACAATTCCCAGGGTGTTTAGGATCATCTCTTGGCAGCTCTGGGGCCAGGCCCCTTCATCCCCGGGGGGACTGTTGCAGCCGCTCTTGGGAAAAAGAACATTTACAAGGGTGGGTGGCAGATGTCAAAAATGGTGTCTGAAAGGAAGCAGGATTCTTGTTCTCAGACGATGCCTGTGGAAGACAAGTCAGACCCCCCAGAGGGGTCTGAGGAAGCCACAGAGTCCCGAACAGACGTACCAGAAGGTAAGCAGGGGAGGCTGCTGGCCCTTCAGAGGGATCCAGGTTGGGGCAGGTGGATGCATGGTTGGTAATAGAGGCAGATCTGGGAGGCAGGGGTCTTAGTGGGGGGTGAGCCCAGGCCCCATCTCCTGGAGCTCATTCGTGCTCTACCCAGCATCAGCAGTCACTCATCTGCCCTCCATTCCAGACCAAGATTCCTCTCCCAGCTCAGATGGCATCACCAAGGAAAAATGCACGCCAGCACCTGAGCCCGAGTCTTTTGAGGCATCTGAGCCACCAGCCAAGAGGTCAAAGAGGTAACTGACACTGAAAAGCTGCCCAGGGCCCAGGTATCCTGTATTCTCCTTCCTGCAAAGGCAGGGGGTGGGTGTAGATGGAGGCAGGACCCTTCAGGGGGGCTGGAGCAAGGAAAAATCCTTGGCTTCTGACTTGGAGGAAGGTCAAACCTAATTCTGCCCCTTCCCTGGGAAGGCCCCAGGCCAGACAGACTCTGCTGTCTTCACTGTGACTCAGCCACCTGGAGGCAGACTAGGTGGCCAGATTGGAGGGGTAAAGATGTGCATCTGGGATCTAAGAGTGAGCAGAGGGTGGGCAGCTTTACAGGGCCTTGGATACATATAAGCAAGTTGTGGGAGGTGGGAGTGAGTGATCTCAATTTATTGTGGTGGCCAGGAGAGCCGAAGGGGCTTCCCAAATGCCCAGCTTATATGTGGTCGAGCTAGGATTGACCATTGGAATCTGGGTCTTAGCCTTTCTAGGGAGCCCCTGGGGCCAATTGGAAGACATGAATTTGATATTCTTTTGATCCTTCCTAGCTCAGAGGGGCCCACAGAGAAGGGGCCCCCAGAGCAGCTGCAGGTGAAGGTCCAGCCACGGGCCCGGATGATGGCACCGAAGCAGACACAGACACCTGAGCTGCTGCCTGAGCCACTGGAAGCCCGAGTGCTGCCACGATTCCAGCCACGGGTTCTGCAGATCCAGGCCCAGGTGCAGCCACAGACTCAGCTACAGATGCCATCAATGGATGTCCAGGTGCAGCCAAAGCTGCAGAAGCAGGCACAGACACAGACCTCTCCAGAGCACTTAGTGCTGCAGCAGGTGCAGCTGCAGCTGCAGAAGGAGGCAGAACCACAGAAGCAGGTGCAGCCACAGGCACATTCACAGCCCCCAAGGCAGGCTCAGCCACAGCTGCAGAAGCAGGCACAGACGCAGACGTATCCACAGGTCCAAGCAGAAGCACAGCCAAGGGTCCAGCCGCTGGTGCAGCCACCAGAGCAACCTCCAGTGCAGTTGCCAGTGCAGCCACCAGACCAGACCCAGGGGCAGCCTCAGCCCCAGCCACAAGTGTTGGTGCCAGCATCAGAGCAAGCACCAGTTCCGGTTCATTCCACAGTGCTGGAGACACCTCCTGACATGGTAGAAGCTAGAGCAGGTAAGTGAGCGCTGGCTCCCAGCTGGCCCAGTGATGGAACAGCTCTGCCTGGACCCTTTGTTCCTCTCCTGGCACTGTCCAGCCCTGACTGGGTGCTGCCTGGGACTGGGGATTGGGCCTAGAAACAGGGTTCAGAGCCATCCACACCAGAAGCTTCAAGGTCCTGGCTGTGGGCAGAGAAGTGGCTCTTGGGCCCAGGTGGGAGACAGGCCCTGGGAAACAGAGTACGTCTGTCATTTCAGGCCTGGAGGAGGCCTCGCCGGAGCCAGTGGGCACCCAGGGAAGAGTGGAGGAGAGCCAGGAGGAGTTGACCAGTGGCCTGGATGTGGGAGAATGTGAAAAAAGAGCAAGAGAGATGCTAGGGGTGGGTAGAGATGTTAATGTGGATGGCCTCTTTCTGCCCCACCCCCGTCCAGGCCCACTCATGTTTCCCCACCTGTGAAGTGTAACAGCAGCCCCCTGCCAGGGCTCGTGGGCAGACCAGACTGGGTTTGACGATGGTTCGTCAAACTGTCGTGCTGTTTGCTGCCTTACATGCCCTTGCTCTGAAGACCCGGAGGTACTTTTGGTGACGAGTCCCTTCCAGCCTGCTCACCCCCAAACTGGAGCCCCCAGTCCCCTCACACACGTGTAACATTGCCCTAGTGGAGAGAGCACAGAGGGAAGCCTGTGCCTGGGGCGTGGGTCCCAGCTCTGCCTCATAGTGTAATTGTGGCCAAACCCACAAATGCAAATCTCTTATTTGCATCTCAGTTTCTACATCTGTCATGGGAGGGGTCGGGTGGGGTGGACTTTAGAGTTAGGCGGACTTGGGTTTGACTCCTGACTGCAGTCCTTCCTAGCCCTGTGAGCTTGGGCAATCACCTGACAGCTCAGAGCCACAGTTTCCCCATCTGTAAAGTGGGCCATCACAAGGGCCTGATGAGACCATGCTCATGGATGTTTAGCACTGGGGCTCGCCCACCATAAGCGCCCAGCTGGTGGTAGCTCTGCTTCTGTTTCCGGTGCAGATGTGGGGTGCCGGGGGCTCCCTGAAGGTCACCATCCTACAGAGCAGTGACAGCCGGGCCTTCAGCACTGTCTCCCTCACACCCGGGCCCCGTTCTGGCGACTCCACCTCCGCCACCCCTGCCACCACCAGCACACCCTCTAGGCAGGCCCTCCAGTTCTTCTGCTACATCTGCAAGGCCAGCTGCAGCAGCCAGCAGGTACCACCACCGGGCCCAGGGAGATGGCTAGGTCGAGGGGGTGGGATGGAGGGTTTAGCGCTCACAGTCTCCGGAGGAGCAGGAGTTCTGGCTGCTGTGTGCTCATTCTCTGCCTCAGTTTACCATCCTTCCCTGGCCCACACAGGCTTGTTATAAGAGAAATGGCCTCATCGCCGTGGTGGGGTGACCATGAAGCTGGGGTTGGAGGCCTCCTCCCCAGGCCCCACCCTTGCCCGCTGTTTCGGGGCTCACTCCTCGTGCCCATCCCTCCCTCTCGCTCACTGCAGGAGTTCCAGGACCACATGTCGGGGGCCCAGCATCAGCAGCGGCTTGGGGAGATCCAGCACATGAGCCAAGCCTGCCTCCTGTCCCTGCTGCCCGTGCCCCGGGATGTCCTGGAGAGAGAGGACGAGTGAGTTGGGGCTCTCGGGGGCTCCGTACTGGGGGGTGGGCTGTGTCGCAGGTCAGGCAAGGCTGAGAGGGGCCCTGAATCTATCATGCGCAGGGTCTGCCTTTGGGTTAGACATTGCTCTCCCCGAGAGCCCTCTTCACACCATTAACTTGTGGCCTTGGGCTTCAGTTTTCCTCATCTGTAAAATGGCCTGATGAGGGGTGTCTTGCAGGAATTCATGCTTGAGAACTGCCCCTCAGCTTCAGATCTCCTAGTTTTTCAGGAGAATGCAGAAACCCAGATTTGTATGTGAAATCTCCCAATTTCATAGTTCAACAGCTAGTTCAGAATTAAAACAACAAACCCTGTGGGGGCCAAATCAAACCCTTTCACAGCTGGACAGGCCGAGTCAGTGGTCAGGGACTCTGCCTTGTGTGTTTACAGAGGGTCACAGCTTGAAGCTCCCCAAGTAGGGTGAGGGTACAGGAAGGGCTCCTGAGCGGCCTCTACTTGCGTGCCCTGAGTGACAGGGAGCACTCGCTCCAAAGCCAGCTGTGGCTCTGTCAGCCGGCTCTCACTTGGAGAAGAGCTTCCCTGCGTGGTTTTGTAGTATGTTCTCGAGCTGAAGCCTCCCCCTGCCTGCTGACCTAGGATTGATCCTCGGGTGAAATAATCATAAACGTAGGAGGAAAGTGACTCACAAAGATGTGCCTCACAGAGTTAATGCAATAGTGAAAAAATTTAATTGCAGATGATCTAAAATATCCAAAACTAGGGGACTAGTTAGATCGTTTAAGGCTTGTCCACTTGGTGGAACAACTAATAAAGAGGACGGTGGCAGGGGATCTGTGATCACGTGGAAATATGTGTATGATGTAATGTCAGGCTAGAACAAGATTCAAAACTGCATTTGCAGAATGGGCTTGATTATGTAAAAATACATCTTGTGACTCAAGAAAACCAGAAGGATGGAGCTCAAGATGTTAACGAGCTCCAGGTGGAGGGGATTCACGGAACTGTCTCCATGACGTCTCCCCCTGAGTCTTGACTTGACCCCCTGAGGCCACGCAGAACGTGGCGGTCAGTCCTTCAGAGAGGCTGGCTGTCCTTCCTTCACCCAACACAGTCAGAAACTCTGGGCTGATCCCCTTCAGGCCCCGGGGCTACTGGAACGGAGTCTTGGCCTCCCAGAGCTCACCACAGTCCATTAAGGATCACGCCCTCCCGATGCATCATGGAACATGCTGTGGCAGTGGCACTTTGGGACCTCAGAGGGGGACCTGGCTTCCTGGGAAGGGGGTAGGGGCAAGAATAGCTCTGGGAACAACAGGACATTTAAACTGAAGGATAGAGAGGAGTTTTCAAGGCCAAATGTCCTTAGTTGTGTCACTGTCCTGGTGGCCTCTGGGTATCCCAAATGCTTCTAAATCTCGTTTTCTCCCCAAGTTTCCTTGGTTATTCTTATTTGAGTATTCTTCCAGATGAATCTCAGAGTCGTTTCGTTAAGTTTCCAAAAAAGATCCCGTTGGAATTGCTTTACATTTATGGAGCATCTGGGAGAGCAGCTGTCTTCCCAACAAGAACATAGTGTCACACTATGCTTGTTTTGATTGTCGTCATTCAGAGAGCCTCCACCGAGGCGCTGGTGCAACACCTGCCAGGTCTACTACGTGGGGGACCTGATCCAGCACCGCAGGACACAGGACCACAAGGTACGAGGGCCTGCGTGCTGCGAAGGCACCCACACGAGCTGTTGCCAAGCCGAGGGCTGGGAAGGAGGGAGCCCAGGGTGGGAGTGGAAAGCAAATGTCAGTCTTTGTCTCTGCGTGGCCATAACTCGTAAGTGTGGCTTCTCAACGTGTCTGTCATGTTTCTTCTTTGGGCTTCGGCTTCCCCGTCTGTCCAATGTGGGCAAAGTGCCGTCTCACCCTGCCGTTCAGCCACAGGGTTCATGGGGGTCCTCTTGGTGGCTGCCCTCTCTCCCCGTCTTCTCTCTGTCTTGCCTCTCTGTTGCCCTCTGCCATCCCATCTGGTCCAGGGGCAGAGCGCAGCCAGCTGATTACAGACGTGGTGGCCTGCAGGGGGGAGGCGAGGTCTCGCCCGGCACTGCCTGGCTGCACCTAGGGACACTGCTGGCTGCCCACTTGGCCTGCTCTCATTTCCCCAGATCGCCAAACAATCCCTGCGGCCTTTCTGCACTGTTTGCAACCGCTACTTCAAGACCCCCCGCAAGTTTGTGGAGCACGTGAAGTCCCAGGGGCACAAGGACAAAGCTAAGGAGGTAACCCCAGCTTCCTCAGAGGAGGACACAGGCCCAGAGAGGTACACAGCTTTGGCCAAGGCCACACAGCAAGTTGAGGTTTATCCCAGCCTGAACTCATAGCACGTCCAGAGAAATTGGAGCTCTCTGGGGTGCGGGATGGATGGGGTGTGGCACCTTCGCTGCCCAGAGCTTACCTGAGCCCTGGCCCCCTCCCCTGGGCAGCTAAAGATGCTTGAGAAGGAGATAGCCGGCCAAGATGAGGACCACTTCATCACGGTGGATGCAGTGGGCTGCTTTGAGGGTGATGAAGAAGAGGAAGAGGACGATGATGATGAAGAAGAGATTGAGGTTGAGGAGGAATTCTGCAAGCAGGTGCTTGGGAGGAGGGGGCGTGGGAGGCAGGCTGGATTCCCAGCCCCGGAGGGACCTCACCCCACCTCCCAGGGGCCAGGAGGCACTGTGCGGCATTTGCAGGCACTAATGCATGCCACAATTTAGTGTTAAAAGGAACTATATTCTATATGACTATATGTAAGTATACATCGTGATAACTATAGGGTGGCAGATGAAATATGCAGGGGCCTCAATGCCTGGCTGAAATTTTGCCCTGTTTTGAGGAAGCGAAAGGTCATCCTAGGCCTGAGGAACAGCACCAACAAAGGCATGGCGGCGGGGGGGGACGACTGTGTGGTGTGTACAGGATAAGTCAGTGTAAGATGATGATGACGATGGTAGCAAGAGCAGTCAGCATTTTTTGAGCACTCATGCCAGGCGTGAACCAAGCATTTTCCTGGCAGAATCTCACCGACCTGGACGCCAGGCAGTGAGACTCTCGAGTCCATGCTCATAATGCCCCAGCTCCACTGCCTCCCCTGAGCGAGGAGCTGCGATTCTTTTCAGTTTAACAAATGTTTCCGGAGCACCTGTCCTGGGCCAGGCCTTGGTAGTGAACACCAGGGATACGTGGGGACCAAGGCCTGGCCCCTGACCTCAGAGCTCGCCCACTACAGTCCAGGGTGGTGAGGGGGCAGCCGAAAAGGGGTCGCAGAGGGGCTGTGGATGGCGGGTTGCAGGTGAGGGGTGAGGCCAGCTTTGCTAGTCAGCAGTGGCGTGACCCTGGGCAAGCCCCTTAGTGTTTCTGAGCCTCAGTTTCCTCTGCTTAGAACACTTGCATGTTTCCAGGTGAGGTCCAGAGATATCTCTATAGAGGAGTGGAAAGGCTCGGAGACCTACAGCCCCAACACCGCATATGGTAAGACAGCAGCCCTAACCCTACCTGCAGGAGCTGCGGCCCTCGGGCCCAGCTCCTGGGCGACGCCCCCCCCCGCCCCAGATCCCAGCCACAGCGTCCTGGCCAGGCAGCCTATCCCACCTCGTCCTCTTCTCTTCTCCCACCTGGAGGGTGGGGGAGTAACTGGGCCCCTGGAGAGGGTGGGACACCTGGCTGGCGTGGGGGATGAGTGCACAGACCCTGTGGTCCCCCAGGGGTGGACTTCCTGGTGCCAGTGATGGGCTACATCTGCCGCATCTGCCACAAGTTCTACCACAGCAACTCGGGGGCGCAGCTCTCCCACTGCAAGACCTTGGCCCACTTCGAGAACCTGCAGGTGAGCCAGATCTCCTGCCCCACCCCGCCCTGCCCAGGGACTCAGACTCCGTCCAAGCTGATGGGGATGGCCAGTGGCCACCTCCCTTCTGCACTTGGCCTCAGCCCCAGGCACAAAGGGAATCAGAGCTGGAGTGGGGTCAAGCCATTGTTCTGAGGAGGTGCTGAAGGCCAGGCTGTTAGCTCGGGAGCTCTGGCCCAGGGAAGCTGAGTGCCAACACACAGGGTCACACAGCATAGGGAAGAAGCCCTGCCTTACCTGCACCCTCTGTATCCAGAAATACAAGAAGGCCAAGAACCCCAGCCCCACCAGCAGGCCCGTGAGCCGTCGCTGTGCCATCAACGCCCGGAACGCCTTGACTGCTCTCTTCACCTCCGGCGGCCGCCCACCCATCCAGCCCAGCACCCAGGACACAGCCAAAACCCCTAGCAAGGTGATAGCCCGACCCCCTCTACCTCAGCCCCCACCACCCCGGCGCTCGACCCGCCTCAAAACCTGATAGCGGGAGCTCCCCAGGCCCACCCTGTCTGGGTCCAGATCTGCTTAGCTTTTTAGGAGTCTGTGTGGAAACTTTGACATGGTTGGTGTTTTTACTCAAAATTCAATAAAAGAAGGTAGTTTGGCTGTACAGTTCCCACAGCACTTCTCTCCGGGAGTACCGGGGAAGGGGGGCACCCCAGCCAGCTCTCAGCCGCTGCCCAGCCTCTCCAGGCACAGTGTGGTGGCAGAACCACAAGGCCAGAGACAGGCTCCCTAACCAGGGGCTCTGGGGTCACAAGGCGCTTCACCTCTCTAAGCCTCAGTTTCCCTCTTAATAACGTATCAGGGCTAGGAAAGCACCTTCAAGTAAGATCTAATTTAACCTTCACAATGACCCTCAGAGGTAGCTCTTGTTGTTATCCCCAAGTTGCAGATGAAGAAACTGAGGCCTAGCAAGGTCAAGTGACTTGCTGAAGGTCATACATCTGGTGAGCAGCCAGGATTTGACCCCAGGCCTGAGCTCTGAACCCCTGTGCTGGCCTCTCTCCAGCTGGACGCTGTGGATGTTTAGGTGCAAGAGCGGGGGCCCTTGCTGCTCCTCCGGTTGTGAGTCTGTGGTTCACCAGCAGGGGCCCCGCCCTTCTCGTCAGGCCACCCTATGATGAATCATCAGTAAATGGGGCCAGGCTGAGTTGGCTCTTTAGTTCTGCTGTGTCCCCATTTGGAAAGACCCTTAGAGGTGGACAACCAGACCAACCCTGTTATTGGTCAGCTGGGGAGACTGAGGCCAAGAATAGGAGGGCGGTACCCAGGGTTGCACAGCATGTCTTGGTGTTAGTTGTCTTAGTGAAAGGCCCTAGTACCCAGAGAAGCTGAGCGCATCACACAGGGTCACACAGCATGTCTGATGCTGTTGCAGCCAGGCTGGGGAAGCAGCTGCTGGCCAGGAGCACACCAGGTGTGGAGGAAGCCCTGCCTCACCTGTGCCCTCTGTGTCCAGAAATACAAGAGGGCCAAGAACCCCAGTCCCACCACCAGGCCTGTGAGCTACCCATGTGTGGTCATTGCCTGGATTGCCTCCACTGCCCTCCTCTGGCGGCCACTGGGATCCTCATCACAGGGAACAGAGGAGAGAGGCGCAGTGAGGTTGGAGACCCATTTAATGTGGACATTCAAGGCCTGGGCAGAGTGGGGAGTGCCCAGGAATTGGGCAGGCAGACAAAGTGGGTGGGTCGCAGGCACACACCTGGCCCCAGGAGGGGATGCCAGGCAGTGTGGCCTGGCCCAGGCACCCCAAGGAAAGTACCAGAAGGGTGGCCCAGGCAGGCAGACCCACCAGGGGACCTGCAGGCCAACCCTTGAAAAGGCATCTAAGCCAGGTGGTGAGTGCCCAGGCCAGAGCCTGGCCAGGGAGGCAGGGTTGGGGCCCGGTTGGGGGCTCCCGGAGCCTAGGGGCTGGCATCACTGGGGGCCTCCCCGAGCTGCTGCTGGAACTCAAGGCGCGTCTGCCGGTTAGACTCAAGCAACTCCTGGAGGCGGGCATGGAGGTGGTCGTTCTTCTCCTCCAGGTGGTCCAGACAGGAGTTGATCTGGTCCAACATGGAGTTGATGGCAGCATATTCTGGGAGGAAGGGGAAAGAGAGCCAAGATCCTGTGTCTCCTCAGGGCTCACAGACAACCTCCCCCCCCCACTGTCCCCCAGCCTACTTCCAGAAGGGCTTTGGGCAAGTCTCTACTCCTTCCTGAGCCTCAGTGTCACCATCTGGAAAATGGGTGGATACCAAAAGAGGAAAGGCTTTGGAGAAATAATACCTAGTGTATTATCCTTTTTTCTAGGGTTAGGGTGGTCACGGGGAGGTCAGCCAGACAGTGTCCTGCCTGGGAAGTCCTGCCAGGTGCCAAGTCTCCTCTCCACTTCCTTCATCAGCTGCCTAGAGGCCAGAGCCCGAGCAATCAAGGCCTCTGTCCCCAGGCAGGCCCTACTCTCCAGCCCTTTTGTGGCTCTGCCCTCAGGATAAAGCACCCCACAGACTCCAAGGCCGGCCCCCCAGCCCTGCCCCTGCTTCCCTTCTAGGGCCTTCTCTCAAGTCTTTTCCTTTTCTCTCTCACACCTGCCTTTGCCCACCTCAGGCCCCTTGAACATGCTGTTGCCTCTGCCTGGAATGCGCTGTGTCTTCCTTCTGTCTTCTTTCCTTCCTCTCCTGGATGAGTCTCACTCGTCCTTCAAGTCTCAGCGTGGAAGTCACACAGGGAGCCCTCCCAATGCCCCAGGCGGATGAGGCCTCTATTCCTGATCCCCCTGCCCTCCTCACACCTCTACGCCCTCACCTCTGGATTGACTGCTGTGATTATCTGTGTGCTGGTCTGTCTCCCCGACCAGACTATAGAGCTCCGTGAGAGGTGGGACGATCCTGTGTTCCCTGCTGTGTCCCTGGTGCCCTCACTGCACATAAGAAGCATTTGTTGAATGAATGAATGAATGAATTGGTGAATGAATGAAGCCTCTGACTTCCCAGCCTTTCTGCCTTTGCTCAACTGTCCCTGCCACCCAGAATGCCTCAACCACAACAGCCATTCAGGGACCAGCTCAAAATGCCTCCTCTTCCAAGAAACCTTCCCTAGTCCAGCAGAAACCATCACTCCCTCCTCCACGGCCACTCCTGACCTGCTTCTCTCAGCAGCACAATATCCCTTAGGACCCAAGGTCTGGGCCTGTGCCCACTGCGGGGACCCAGTTCTGAGCCAGTCCATGACTCAGATACACTCAGCTGCCAGGTTGGGACAAAGGGGAAGTGGCTGGCGGTGTTTGGAAAAGGCCAGGGCAGGAGGAGTGCGGTCTGGAATGTGGGTGCGAATGTGTCTGCATTCTGGGGGAAGAGCACCCACCGCCCAGAGTTGGCACACCTCACAGAGGACAGAGTCCTGGAATGTCTCTGCTGGATCTTAGAGTCCAACCCCCTTGTGGTACAAATGGGGAAACTGAGGACCAAGAAGGAAGAGACCTGCCCAAGACCCTCCAGCTGGCTGGTGGCAGAGCCAAGATTCAGACTTGGGAGCAGGGGCACTTGGGAGTCAGTCCCAGCTCTACCCCACTGCACCCTTCTGGAACAGGGAGTAAGAACTGGGTTGTGAGAATTCATATATATCAAGAACTCAGACAGGGTCTGGCCACAGCAAGTACTTTACAGATGGTCGTTACCATCAACATTTCGCATTCCATGTCATGAGACACAAGCCGGGAGAAGGATGGGGAGGTGGGTGTTTCCACACCACTGGGGCCAGCCTTTATCTGTGTCAAGGGCAATTCCCAGGTTCAAGCCTTTGCCTTCCACTTGGGATACCCTCCTCCCCACTGCGCTAAGTCCCGTGAATCTGCCAACGTCCACTCATGTGACTCCTGGGAGGTCCTTCCTTATGCTCCCACCACAGCTACTGGTGTGATTACACACATCTGGCCACTGTTCACCAGTAGTGTCCAGGGAAAACCAGCCAGCCCACCGCTTACCCCACTGTGGGAGGTCCTCTACCTCCTTACTAAACCCAGACCCTGGATGATGAAAGTGTTCTAAAACTACTGTGGTGACAGATGTACAACTCTGTGAATATCCTAAAACCCATTGAATTGTACAATTTAAATGGGTAAATTGTATAGTATGTGAATTATAACTCAATAAAGCTTTTACCCAAAACAAAACAAAAAGCAGACTCCATACTTACCCCACATTTACTAAGTCCTGCCCTCTAAGTTAATAACCCAATCTTCATTACACTAAAGAGAATAATAATAACCACTTACTGCACACTTGCATGCTTGGAACCTACTAGGTATTTTCCATTTGTTTTCCTATTTAATCCTGACACACCGCACTAGGAGACACTAATCATTATTCTTATTTTACAAATGGGGAAACTGAGGCTCGAGATGAGAAGGGAGCTGATGGCTCTCTTTCCACCTCCCCCACCCCATCCCCCGCAGCCCTGTAAAGGCAACAGGCTGCTCTGTAAGCAAGTCACAGTCGCCAAGGCTCCAGGCCACACCAGCAGAGGTGGCTGGGGATGCTGACTCAGCAGGGCAGCCGCGCCCACCCAGACAGCCCCTTCTGCTGAGCCAAGACGGTCCACCGCCCCCCGCCTCAGGAGCCTCCGTCTCCACAGGGGCTGAAGGAAGTGACTGGAGCAAATCCCAAAAGGGCGAGTGTCCCTGAAGCGGCCTCAGTTTCCCCATCTGTAAAACGGAGCCGGTTGCCCACAGTTCTCGAATGCTGCGGTTTCCGGGGACCCGCTCGCAGGTGCTCGCCCTGAACCCGCAGACGGCACCTGCAGCTCGCGACCCACCCAAGGGTGGCGACGGCTCTGAGGTCCCTTCCAAGCCCCCATCCCGGCCCGATCTCCCTTTCCAAGAGGGCACCCCCGGGAAAGCAAAGGTCGCTTCAGCAGCCGCCCCGGGTCACCTGCTTCCCCGAAGCCGTCGTCCTCGCCTTCCGCGCCCGCCTCCACCGGCACGCCCAGGTCCCCGTTGGGGCCCGACATTGCGGGCTCGGGCGCCGCCAGGGCCGCGCGACGGTGGAACGGTGCCGGGCGGAGTGCCGGTGCCGTGCGGAAGCTGGGGGCGCAGGATGGAGCGCGCGGCCGGAAGAGTGGAAAGCGGCGGCGGAACGCGGCGCGGCGGCCGGGGCCGCGCCCCCAAGGGCGGAGCCCCAGGAGCAGAGCCCGCCCCGCCCTGCCCCGCCCCACCGCCAGAACTCCGCCCCCGCCCGCCGCCAGACCCCGCCCCCACGCCCGAGCCCCCGCCCACACCCTGCCTCACAGTCGAACTCCGCCCACTCCCGCCTGCCCGCCCCCCCGAGCCCCGCCCCTCTCCCTGCCGCTGGGCGGGGCCATCCCGGGGCTGCCCGCGGAGAAGCCTAGGTGGTGAGGCTCCGGTCCTCAGCTAGGGTAGCGATCCCGGCCTGGAGGGGCAGCCTGGGACCCCCCCTCCTACTCCTCCTGCCGCTGGGGACATGAGGGCCCTCGAGCCGGCGCCTCCACGTGGGCGAAATCTGAAACACGTGGTTTCTAAGGCCCCCTCTGTGTAGGGACAATTTCCGTTCACAGCCTCCTTGAGGGTCACGGTCCGTGGCTGCATGTGGCTGTCGGATAAGGAAGGCTTCGGGATAAGGTGGGCCCAGCTGCCATCATCCTACACCCCTTTTACTAGCTGGGAGAGGGAGGGTGCTGGGACTGTGCCTGGGGGCAGCTGGACGCTCAGGTGGGTGGACGTGTGCATCACGCATCCCTGTGCAGCCTCCATGCATGAGCGTTCGCATCACCTGCGGTGCCTGCGGCGTCTGTGTGATGTGGGTGTCTGTGCGCGTCTCAGCATGTGTCTGGAAAACTGCCTGCCTTTTTGTCTGTTGCCCATCCCCGTTTACCCCTTCTGTGTGGGCTCACACACGGGGTGGGGTCCTGTGATCCCAGATGTGATTTCACATCTGGAAGCAAAATGTGTGCCTGTGTCTTTCTTTGGGTGCCCTGTGCTTATAGGGATAAACGTGTTTGGATTGTGTTAGCACGTCCACATATGTGACCTATGTTTCTGATGTGTCTCTGCACACTGGTGTGCTACACACAGACACAGGTGTTTCTGTGCCGGTCAGGGGACATGGGGCTCTACTGTCTTGGTTGGTGAAATGCCATGGTCCCAGGGAGGGCCTCTCACCGATTAGCCAAAGGCAGGTACCCAGCCCTACTTCTCTCTCAGTCCTGCTCACACTTCTGCCAGGCACTGCCCCTGCTCAGCCCCCCTCTTTTGCTGGGAGAAAACCCAGCCCCCAGCCTCAGAGAGTGCCCCCTCTCTTTTCAGGGCTCCCATCCTGTCGTGGGGACCAGGCAGGGGAGTCCCTTACCTTGTCCTGTTGGAAGTCAGACTCCATGGAGAACTGGGCAGGGTCTACAGGATCCTGCAAGGCCCACAACAGGACTAGCCCTGCCTACAGCATTCAAGGAGTGGCCCTTCTCCTGGAGCCTGAGCAGGGGCTTGGGGCCTGGGGCTAGTGGTGTGGGCAGAGGGAGGTGGGCAGGAGGAGAGGAGAGTGGAGCCCAGCTAAAGCCTGATCCCCCTTGTGTCTGAGTGAGGGCTGGGTTGGAGGGAGCTGGGGGCCAGGACCAGGGGAGGTAGCAGAGGCCCTTTACCTGACTGGCCCCTTCGCCACTCCCAGAGGCCAGAGCTAATCTGGACCCTGCCCAACCCACTCCTGTGGTCAAGGCCCACACACCAGTCCACAGGACAAAACAGCCACCTACCCCAGCCAGCCCCGGTGGGGGAGGGAGTGTGCCTTGGTGCTGCCCTGCCTCTGGGGTCCCTGTTCACCTCCCATTCTCCACCTCACAAGCTCTGCCATCATTCCCTCTCTAAGCCCAGTGTCGTGGGCTGAATAATTGCCCCCAAAGATATCTGGGTCCTAATCCTTGGAACCTGTGAATGGTACCTTATTTGGAAAAAGGGTCTTTTCGGATGTGATTACTTTAAGATTTGAGCTGGAAAGATTATCCTGGATTATCCAGGTGGGCCCTAAATGTAATCATAAATTATAAGAGGGAGGCAGAGGGAGATTTGACTACAGACATAAGAGAGAAGGCCGTGGGAGGACCTCAGCAGAGAGAGAGAGATTTGGAGATGCCATGCTGCTGTCTTTGAAAAAGGTGGCGAGGACCACAAACTGAAGAATGCAAGGAAGGCAGCTCTAGAAGCTGGAAGATGCTAAGAAGCAGACTGTTCCCTAGAACCTCAGGGGGAAGTGCAGCCCTGCTGACACTTTGATTTCAGCCCAGGGATTTGATTTGATTTGGTTTCGGATTCCTGGTCTCCAGGACTGTAAGACAATAAATGTGTGTTGTTTTGAGCTGCTGGTTTGCGGTAATTTGTTATAGCAGCCACAGGAAACTAATAAACCCAGTGATCCTGAGAGGAAACACAGAGCCCCATTCGTGCCCTAAGAGTTTGACCCTGGAAGGCCGAGGAGGTGCAGGTGGTGATGGGAAGCTGCACTGCGTGGGCCAAGGCAAAGAACCTGGATCTGCTGCCTGAAGTAGAGCCCAAAGGCCAGGCGTGCTCAATGCAGCTTCCCCCACTCTTGGCAGCTAGGGGGCTCTGGCTAGCGGGCCCCTCGGTGCCCTTCCTAGTGTGGGCCTTTCTGGGCCCAGGCTGCAGCAAGCTGATCTCTTCCTGGAGTCTGGCCCAGACTTCTGAAGCTGCAGTAGCATCTGGTGGGCCTGGATCTCAGGCCTGTCCTGCTCCCTGGGGCTGAGGCTAAGGCTGCTCACAGCCCCGGTGCCTCCCCACTCCCCCAGCCAGTGGATAGTTGTGCAAGTCTGTGGAGCAGAGAAGCCTGGGTTTCTTCAGAACCCCGCCTCCTCTGGCCTCTGACCTTGCCAGGGGAGAAGAGGCCACAGAGGGAGTTCCTGTGTGTGGTGCAGACATGGAGGGGCTGCAGGTGCGGCCTGTGGGTGGACAAGGGCTTGTCAGGCCCCAGACACAGGCCCAGCCAAGCGATGGGTGCAGGCCTGGAGCCCTCGAGTCTTCTGGAATCTGGATTTCTGGCAGCATATTCCCCTCTTTGCCTCCCCTGGCGGTCAGAGGTCATGATAGAGGAGAGGTGTGGGTCAGGGATACTACTCTAAACAGGGTCTGCATGGACACTGCCACCCACGAGTGGGGCCAGGAGGGTGAGCACTGGGACCACAGGGGGCTGGCAGAGGGGCAGGGGACCACCTCTGGGGACCCTTTCTGCCTGGCATGGCCTCAAGCTGAGCATGCCTCCGTGCACCCACTGTGCACCCCTTTCGCACTTGCTGCCATCTTCCAGCATCCACAGGGGTCCTGATGAGTCAGGGATGACAGCACCTCAGCCTTTACAATCCCTTCCAGCTCCCTGGCCCTGGCTGGGCCTCTGCTGTAGGACTGTTGCAGGCAGCAGAGCATGGGCATGAGGTGTGGCCTCATCAGTGATTCCATTGGACTGGGCACCCCTCAAAGGCAGGGACATGGGGGTGGGTCCAGGGTTGGGAGCTAAGAAGTGTTCAGTCAAAGCTGGACTCTGGTTCTGTGGCCTCCATCCCTTGCTGGGACTGCAGTCCCTGGGAGAGATGCTAACATGAGCCCACCCTTTGCCCGTCCTCCTCCCAGGGGCCCCAGGGGTCAAGGAGCACAGACTGGGGGTCTGGGGGCATGTGTTTATTTAGCAGGCAAGGAGGGGCCATCAGTAGGGTGGACTGCAGAGCAGCTGGTGGTCTGCGCCGCGGGAAGAATCTCCTGGGTCTCTCACTGGTGTCCGGGCTGGTGGGGGCAGCTGGGCAGCGCCCTGGGCAGGGGCTGACGTGAGGGCAATGGGGGCAGAGAGAGACAGGGGGCACCTGACAGGGAGACAAGGGAGTAAAGACGGGAGCATGCTGGGTCGGGGAGCGAAGGCAGGCCTGAGACCGCGCCCGCTGCGCCCTGGCTCCCCTCCGCCCCTCCCCAGCCATACTCACTGTGCGCTCACTGTTCGTCGATGCACTGGTCTGTGGGGGAGAGAGTCCGTCAGAATGGGCAGGTGTGTGTATGTGTGACCCCTGACCACCAAGGCCCCTGCATTGACCCTGGACTGCCCCAGGCCCCAGCCTGGCCCAGCAGCAGCAGATCTGGGGGTTCCCTTCAGGGATGGGACAGCAGAGGGGCAGATGATGGGGACAGGGGACTGGGAGAAAGGCCTGAGGATGAGTGGACCTGGGGGACACCCTCCAGTGGAGTCAAGTGAGGCCCAGCCACTTGCTCGGACACCCAGGCGTCCTGCCCGTTTACCTGCTGAGCCCTGGCAGCCCCTCAGCCTTGGGGAGGTCAGTGGCTCTCTGAGTGGCCTGGCTGGAGCCCTCCGCCCAGGCCAGGGCACCTCCCAAGTCAGTAGTGAGCAAGCCCCATGGCAAAAGAGGAGGTGGCCTGGGACAAGGGGGCCTGGGAGTGTGAGTAGGAGGTGGCCCAGGACAGCAGGGCCTGAGGCATAGGGGAGGTGGCTGTGGGCAATGAGACTGGGGAAACTTGAACTTGGGCCTGAAATTCTCATCTGGGCAGGCCCAGGCTGCCTGTCAGGGACGAACACTTGGGGCCCAGTCCCTGGGGACCCCACAGACCCCACAGGTAGGGCAGGGTCTTGCTGAACCCAAAGTGGCTCCCAGGGTGCTCCAGTGACTGGAGCAGGGGACTGACTCCCTCCTCTCCCCCTTTCCCTGGTGGGGCACTATCAGGCCTGGACAGTCCCCATGTCCCCTTCTCCTCTCCCCAATTGGCCCTTACCGATAGGGACAGGGAAGATGATGTGGTCATCAGTGAGGCCCAGGGATTTCGCAAAGCGGATGAATTCCTCCTTCCGTTCAGGGGTCAGCTCCTTAGTCCTCCCTGTGGCCAAGATGGTCAGTTAGTGGCCAGTGAACACTCCATAAATATTGTTGAATGTGTGGATGAGGCTCAGACCCCTTCCTCGAAGAGGGTCTGCAGAAGGACCTCGCTCCCTGGCCACCCAGGGTCTCAGAGCAGAGCTGGCGCTAGAGAGGACCTTGGGGGCTGGGTGGGAATGGGCCTCTCTTCCCCCCAAGTGACCAGGAGCTGGGTCCCCGAGGGGGTGGGTGAGGACCCACCGTACAGGGTAGTCTTGAAGTACTCCTGGTTTTTGTAAACCTTCTTGAAGAACACTATGGCAAACTGGTTGTAGTTGGTGGCCGCCACTCGCACGGTGTAGCTGTGCACTCCAGGATAACCTGTGGGGCAGACAGTGAGCGGTCAGCCTGCCTCGGTCGGGAGCTGACCCTTTCTCCCACTGCCCGTCTGCATGGGCTTCCCCCACACAGGACACTCCTGTGTGGAGGGGCAGGGGGGTGTGCCCCTTCTGGGAGGACTCCACCCCCTGGAACTCCCACCCCAGGGCCCACCTCACAGGGACTCACGTTTAATGTTGCCCAGGTTGAACTGGCCAGGCTGGAAACTTGGGACAAAAGTTCTGATCCAGTGGTCACAGCCCTGGTCCCTGTGAGAGCAAGAGATGGGTGGTTGAGAGGGGAGAGGACACAGGCTTGGGCCGCCTGGGCTGGACGAGGTGGGGCCAGGGCTGCAGCTGAAGGGGCTAAGATTCTGACGCCCCTGTTCCAGCCAGCCCATGACAGCCCATGCCCCACCACAGTAGGAGGCCCCACCCCACCCAGCTTAGACGGGTCTGGGTCCTTCCCTCTGAGCCTATCCCTGGCTGTCCCTGCCTGGTCGGCCCTAGGCCATCTTCTCAGACCCTCCCTTCAGCACCCACTGTCCTTCCCTCTTCAGGGCTGTCTCCCCTTGGTGGCCTTCCCTACATACTGTCCCCCTCCACGTCCCCCAGGCATTTATCCACTACTCTTCTCTTCCCTCTGCTGCTTCCCTCTCCATAACCTCGCCCGGGGCGGTGGGGGGTGGTTTTCATCCTGTGAGGTTCCAGTCTGTTCCATGCCAAGGATGCCCCTAGCTCTTGAGCCAACCCTGACCTCTCACCTGAGTCCCCCCTGTCCCCTGATCTCCCAAATCCACCCTCCTCCTGCTCTTTGCTCCACAAATGCTCCAGCCCCGATGTCCCCAGGTGCCGGAGCCAGAAACCCATAGGTGCTGGGTGATCCCTGGCACCCCACCATTCCTCTCGCTGCAGCCAGAGGGGCCCTGCTCAGACCTGCTTCTCACCAAATCCATTTGGGGCTGGTGCCTGAGGTCCCTGCCAGTGTGGGCCTGGCCCCCTCCAGGCCGGTCACCGGCTCCTGCTCAGGGCAGCCATGTGATGGCTTGCTGCTTCCTGAAGGAGCGGCTCTCTGACTCGGAGTCCACCAGCCCAGGTGTGAACGCCTCGCACTCCTCCTCAGGCAGGCTGGCTCCTTCAAGGCCCAGCCTAGAGGCCACCTCCCTGGAAGCCCTCGATCAAGCCTGGGCGGGGTTCCAGTGACCCTCCTCCCAAGCCAGGACACCCCTGCTCTCTAGTTTCCTGATGACTGTCCATCCCCACTACTGTCTGTGTGTCTGTGCTGAAGGGTGACCAGTAAATGCTGATCTAATGAAGGAAGGAAGGAACAAATATTTGAATCCAGTACTGAGCCAGTAGGATAAATGACTCTCAGCTTCGGTCACCCCTTGGCTGTGACATCAGTCTGCCTCTCAGCCCCCCTGGGCAGCCTCCCCAAGGAGGCGGCGGCTCTTACCTGAGCAGGGTGGAGGTGACGTTGTAGCTGTGGTCATCTTTCAGCTGGTAGGTGGTGGTGTACATCTTAAACTGGCCTTGTTCTTCTTTCTTGACTGCATTCCCAGCCAGGCCCACAACGTACCACTTCCCCTGGAACTGCAGGGGGGTGATGACAGGCAGAGCGCAGGAGCAGCACCAGGGTCCCCCCCTGCTCCATCCCTGCAGGCACCTCTGAGCAGCCCGGCCTGGAAGCAGGAGCCCCTACCTAGGCAGCAGGGCCTGGGACTGGGCACTTAGGCCTGGGCTGGGCCTGCACTGATGAAGTCTGCCAGGCCAGGAGGGAGCCCTGAGTTTGGCAGGGACGAGGTGACCCTGGCAAGTGGCCAGCTAGCCTCCCTGAGCCTCAGTTTCCTAATCATGCAGAGGCACTGAAGATGTTCCCACCTTGCAAAGACTGTGGGGATTATGGGAGAGAGTGTGGACCTAGGGAGGTCTGCTCAGGTGACCCTCTTGTCAGCAGGGTACGGGGTGGGTTGAGGGCACGGGCATGGCTTGCGGAAGGGGACCCAAGGGCAGGCTGAGCTGAAGCCTGGGCCTGTCCTACTCTAACACACTTCCTAAGACTCTTTGCTTCTCTTCTGCTCTGCTCACACTCTTCCTTGGGCGCTCCCTGCAGATGCCCCTCCAGGCCTCTCACCTGGTCATCCTGGAAGTCCGGCTGTAGTGGGACCCTGAGCAGAGGGGGGGCTGGGATCCAGTTTGGGGCAGAATCCTGGGCCTGGGTCTGCAGGGCCCCCAGCAGGGTGAGGCCCAGCCACAGGAGACCTCGGGCCATGATTGGCACTGCAGGAGCTGCTGAAGGAGGAGGAGGCGAGTGAGGAGCCTGGCCTGGGGGACCCTATTTATGGTCCACCTGTGGCCGGCCCACCCCAGGGTGGAGTGATTCATCCTTTGCCACATCAGGAAGGGTGAGGCAATTGTCAGCCACTCCTGCTGAAACACTTGGCAAGATTTCGGCCCCTTTCCCCCCTGGTCAGGATTGTGCAAGACGGATGGGCAGGAAGGCCAAGGGGGTTGGGAGGGACGTTCCCCGAGCTCTGCACCTTTGGCAGGGACAAGGGCTCCCTCCACACACTCTCTGCGGCCCTTCCCTTCGCTCTGGATGTGGATCAGTGGTCCCCGATCTGGACGAGCTGTCCTCTGACCTCCAGGAGCCCCTGCTCAGCCCAGGCCCAGGGTGGGGTCTGTGCAGTGAGGCCCCCCTTCCCACACCTGATGCAAGCAGGGAATGAATGCCTCGCTACAACAGGCCGTGTGTTTTTTCCTGGTTCTCAGAAGGGACAGGGAGGGTGGGGTGGCTGAGAGTGGACATGCCCCACAGGGAAGGACAGAGCATGTGCCCTGAGCTTGCGGAGCCCGGATCCTGGCCCTGGCACAGGGTGAGACCCCCCCGAGAGGCTGACCTGGGAGTGCTCCCCACCTTGAGTCGACCCTTCCCCTCCTCCATGCCCCATTTGTAAGAACAGACCGCAGCTGATCCCTAGGGGACTTGGCCTGTCCTGTGGGCCCAGGGGACAGAGACCCCAAGCTGGGCACTTGAGCAGCATACGTGGCTTCTTGGCAAAGCAGAGTGCTGAGGCTGCAGCCCCAGCTCTGTCCTGGACGACGGGAGGCGTGCACCTGTGCTGGGTGAGGTGGGCTGGGGGTTGGGGGCTGGAGCCTGACGGTGGGCTCTTGACCAGGCTGCTCTGGACACCAGGTGCTTTAGGTCACAGAGAACATAAGGACTTGGCCTCGGCCTTGAGAGGTCATTGAGACCATCCACGTCTCTGGCCACAGCCTTGGACCGTGGAGCCCCGTGACTCAGGCCTGGGCCCCTGGAAGTGTTCCTGCCACGGCTGGTCCCAGCTTTGTCCTGGAAGGAAGTGTTTCCTAACTGGGAGCCTGGTCATCCTTGGGAGGCCGTAATGAGTCCCCGCCCCTGTGCAGCGTCTCCCAGATGTCACCATGAGGGCCACGCTGTCCAGATGCCTGATCTGAGGCTTAACTGAGGGTTCGGCCTCAGAGGAGGCTGACAGGACCTCAGTGACTCTGCCCATCTGCTGCAAGGAGATCAGCCTCCCCAGCCCGGGTTCTGGGGCGGCGGGCCTGGAGGGAAGGGGCTTTGGAGGGGGTCCTGAGCTGGTGGGTGAGGCGCAGCCTCAGCCTCCCCGAGGCCAGAAAGACCCCTCAGGAGCCCCGTCCCCTCAGGGCCTGCCCTGCCTGCCCACCTGGGTGAGGAAAGGGCAGGAAGTGGAGATGAGCAAAGCTTCTTTGGGGGAACGATGTTGCCACCGAAGCCCGCACACCCTCCGGAGGCACCAGTGGCCACCTCCCACCCCTCTCGTTCCCGCTCGCAGCCCCAGGGGCTCCACCCCAGCTCCTCTCTTTGACCTTAAAAGGTATCCCCAAGTCTGCGGTGACTACTGAATGTGGGGAGACTGATGGATGAAGCCCCAAAGAATTTTAAGTAGGGAAGGGGCAGTGTCCTGGTTCACCGAGGAGCCACTGGATGGAATATTCTAGACTCTGAATGTCGGAGAGTAGAGTGGCCAATGCTACCCTGGTATGAATTGGGGAGGGGGTTTAGGGCCAAGTCTGCAGCATGTGAAACCAGGGCTTGGTGCAGGAGGGGTAACAGCCCAGCCCAGGGACCTCACTTTGAATCCTGGCCCCTCCACAGGGGCGGGGACCCATTACTGCCTCCCAAGGATGACCAGGCCCCCAGTTAGGAAACTGCGAATCTCTGCCCACCCCACTCCCATCAGTTTCCCCCTCTGTAAAGAGAGCTGCGCTGCAGATTCTTCGAGGCCGTGCACACACAGCGACTGGGTGCACACACATGGGGTGTCTCTACACCAGGTCACTGCTGAGTTTCTGACCAGACCCACGCAGGGCCCATTCTTGTCCTTGCGCTGGCTCGGACCTGTCTCAGACCCACTGGCGTTGTCTCTGTCTCTCTGTCCTCATCTCTGTGTGATCTTGGCCTCTGTCTCTCTGTCCTCATCTCTGTGTGATCTTGGCCTCAGCTGACACCTGGTGACAGCCATCTTATCACCTCTTCCTCACCTGGCTGCCTCCTGCCTGATCTCCTGGCCCACCCAGCCAAGGATGGTCATGGTCATGGCTGGAGCAAAGGTCAGGCCACATTGTGGCTGATCCCAGCCAACAAGAGGTGGGTGTTGGACTGGCTGGAGCTGGAGGGTAGGGGATCAGCCGGCAATGCTCGCTGCAGTCTGCCTTAGGAAGGGAGGGTCCTGCAGGCTGGGCTGGGAATAAAGGTGAAAAGCTCTGCCCACCCTCTTCAGAGTCCAGCAGGGCCTCAGGGGGAGGGTCGGCTCAGCGCACACACCGGCCTCACACAAGCTGCAAGATCCAGCACTAGGACGGTTGGGTGAGGACCGTGGTGTAGACCCCTGTTTATACTCAGGCTGACTCCAAGAGCTCCTGAAGGCCCTACTCCCCACCCATCTCCTTCCCACTGGATCGAGGAGGGGACTCTCAGGTTCACACTGTCCAGAGCTGGGGGCAGTCCCTGGGCCCCTGGGCTCTCAGAATGGTCTGCACTGCCCCACCATGTGGGGCACACCAGGCACTCGCCCACCTCCTCTTGGCCCCTCTCTTGGCTTCTACTGAGGCCTCTAGGCTGGTCCTGCAGGGTCACCTGTACCAGCTCTCCCTCTCTCTCTCCAGGAGCTCAGCTGTCCTGTGTGAGGCCACGATAAGCCACACAGAAGACTTGAGGCCAAGCCCCTCCTGGGAGAAGCCATAGCAGGGCCTTCTAAGTCCTACTCTGGGTCTCTTTAGCAGTGGCAGGAACTTAAAAACCATCCACACCTGGGTTTCTCTGTGGCAAGAAGCCAGGAGAACTCTGGTGGCCACAGACCACCCACACTGTCTCTGGCAGGGGGCTCTTGCCCCTCCACGTGCCCAAGAGGAGAGGCTCCCAGAGACCACAGTGACCTGTCCTCCCACCGAGGTGCCCAGGCCCCACCCCTCGTCTAATCCTCTCAGGAAGGCAGCAAAATGCTCTCTGACAGTTCCTGCACCTCAGGAATCCAGTCTAACCCCCTGGACTGGCTTCTGGAAGCCTGCAAGCAGTGGTCAGCCCAGCCTCGGACGGCTGGGGCAAAAGTGATCCTCTCTCACCTGCTTGAAGGGCTGGGCAGGAGGTCCCCCAGGGGGTGACTAGGCCCCTCAGAGCCAGGGGCCACGTGTGGGAGAAGCCTACAGGCACGATGCCCCCCAGAAGGCCAGTCACAGCCGCAGGAAGTCTTGGCATCCACAGATGGGCCTTCCTTGGCCACTGCGGATCCAAACACCCTGGAGGAGGAAGTGTAAGTGAACATAAGTGAGGCCATCTTGTTATGCTAAAGGATCCTTTCCTAGTTAAAATGTAATCATCATAAATTACTGCACGCTTTCATGATTTTCTGGCCCTGATCCTGTGCACTTACCCCTGCTGAGGTACTCAGATAGCTTTGTTCTTAACAAATCTTAACAAATTTTCCCTAGAAATAAGGCTTCCAGGAAGAAGGAACCCCTGTAGGATATTCATCATCACTGACAGAAGAAAAGAACAGTGAGGGACCCTGGAGTCCATCATGCCTGAAGGCCAACATTTCTAAACGCCCTCCTTACTGCCCATTTTCCCTATATAACTGCCTCCAGACCCTCCCCCCCAAAAAAACTCTAAGATGTATTTTTGAGACATTAGTCTGTCATCTTCTGATTGTGCTGGCTAATCGAATAAAACCTTCCCTTCTTGATCTCTCACTCGTGATTAATTGGCTCAGATCGTGGTGAGCAGAGCGAGCCCATTGCTAGGTAACAGGAGGAGTGTTTAGTGTGTGGTTCCTGCTCCCCCAGGGCCTTGGCTTGAGTGTCCAGTTTCCAGAAGCAGCTTCCCAACCCGCATCTCCCATCTCTCCTGCCAGGGCTCACTGAGGGTCTCCTGGCTCCTGTCTTTCCCACCCAACAGGGGCCCTGCCTGTGGGAAAGCTCTGCAAGGCAGCCCCTCCTGACAGCCCTCACAATATACCCACTGGGTTCCTCCCTCTGGGGAGGTCCCTGGGGTCCACCGGGCAGGGGGCAGCATGAGGTCTGGGCCCAGGGCCACCTTCTGGTTCTGGTCCTGGGATGCGTTGCCCGAGCATGCCCCTTAGCTGGGTGCTCCTGCCTTCCACTCTGGGGCCTGGACTCCCATGCAGGTGAGGGGGCCCATGATGACCACAAGGGGGCAGGGTACTGGAAGCCACTGCTCTGAGCAGGCTCTGCAGTGGGCACTGGGCATCAGGCAGGCAGCGGGTGGACGCCGGGCTCCCGTGGAGCTGGCAGGGGGTACTTCTGTCAGAGGCCTCTGCCGGGCATGGCATTGGACGTGACATGCTCCCGACAGCTCTGCACCTCTCCTGCCTGGGCTGTAGCCTTCAGCACCCCAGGAAAGTAGCTTTTCCACCCTGACCACTCCTGGGTCACCCCCATACTCCCTGCTCCCAGGCCCTTGGCTGGGCCTCTGCTGGACACCATCAAAGGTGGCTTGTGTGAGAGGATGGGTCTGGCTCTCCAAAAAGTCTGAGAGCCCAGGACACTCCAGGGGAGTGCCCAGCCCAGGGGGCAGGGTAGTGGGTGCCGAGGGGTTAAATGAGAACACATGTCTGAGAGGTGCTCAGGCTCCTCCTTGGTCCTTCCTGGGTGCTCAGGGTGTGGGGGCTGGGGACTGACCAAGCTGTAGCCCTCCCACCCCTCCCCATTCATCCCAGCTTCATTCATGGCAGCTGGTTGGGCTGCCAGCTCAGCATCTTGGCACCAAGTATTGATTTTAGGTGGAGCAGGGTCTGTGGCTGAGCCTGCCTCTGGGGGAGGGGAGTCATGAGCAAGACTGTGACAAGCAGTGAGGATGAGGTCAGACTCCAAAGGGACAGCATGTCCACCTGCATAAGGAGAAGGGGCTGACCTGGGCCAGTCGAGAGTGGAGCGAGGGGCCAGGGAGGGTGGTGTGGGGAGCAAAGGAGAACACTCACTGAGGCCTTGGCCTTGGCCACTGTCCCTCTGTAGCCTGATTCTCAGGGGGACTGGGTTGGGGGTGTAAGGGGAACTGTGGAGTTTCTGGGGACCTTGGGCTGGAGGGAGGACAACCCCCTTCCCCCCTCTCATGACTCTCAGAATCACCTCTCAGGGAAGGGAAGCCTCTGCAGAGGTGTGATGGACAGGCAGAGGATGCAGGGCACAGTCCCTCGGGTGGGCACTGGCCTCCCCCAGGTTCAGTGCAGCCACAAGTGCCCTCCTCTAGAAGCCAGCCTGGATCTGCCAGGATTGGAGTGACCCATGGCTCCTTGGTCTCTACCCACACTCCTGAGTCCCCTTGTCCTGGGACACTGCTATGAACTGAATGTGTCTCCCCAAAATTCATATGTTGAAATCCTAACCCCCAATGCAATGGCATTAGGTGGTGCCTTTAGGGGTGATTAGGTTGTGAGGGCGCAGCCCCCATGAATGGGATTAGTGCCCTTATCAGAGAGACCCCAGAAATCTCCCTTGTCCCTTCCACCATGTGAGGACACAGAGAGAAGATGGCCATCTGTAAAGCAGGAAATGGGTCTTACCAGACACTGAATCTGCCAGTGCTTTGATCTTGGACTCCCCAGACTCTAGAACCATGAGAATTAAATTTCTGTTGTTTATAAGCCACCTAGTCTATGGTATTCTGGGTCTCTCTGTCCTGGGCCACCTCTTCCCCAAGAGGGAACCCCCTGGAGACCTTTGTCTTGGGCCACCTCTTCCCCACATCATGGGTCCCCTACCCAGCCACACTCTGGGCCTTCTCTCCAGAGCACACTTTCCTAATAGTGAATTTTCTACTTTTGGCATCTTCTGCCATCTGGATAGGCTGAGAACTTCCCAAATCTTCAAATTACTATAACAAATTACCACAAATTTATTGGCATTAAACAACATATGCCAAAGACCAGAAGTCCAAAATCAGAAATTCACTGTGCCAAAGTCAAGGTGTGGGCAGGGCCACACTCCGTTGGAGACCCTAGAGGAGTGTTGCTGCCTCTCCTGGCTTCTGGTGGCTGCCAGCATCTGTTGGCTTGTAGCCCACTCCAATCTCTGCCTGTCTTCACATCGCATCTCTTCTGTGTGTGTAATCTCCCTCTGCCTCTCTCTTTCCCGCACACTTGTGCTGACATTTCGGGCCCACCCAGATAATCCAGGATGATCTCCTCATGTCAAAATCCCAATTTAGGGGCCGGCCTGGTGGCGTAGTGGTTAAGTTCGCGTGTTCTGCTTCTGCGGCCCAGGGTTCCCCAGTTCAGGTCCTGGGCGTGGACCTACTCACTGCTCATCAAGCCATGCTGAGGTGGCGTCCCACATAGAAGAGCTACATCTCTACAACTATGATACACAACTATGTACTGGGGCTTTGGGGAGAAAAAAGAGAAAGATTGGCAACAGATGTTAGCACAGGGCTAGCTTTCCTCACACACACACACACAAAATCCCAATTTATTTAAAAGGTGGAATAATAAGGAGGCAAAGAAGGAAGGAAAGATAAAAAGAAGAAGGAAAAGAAGGGAAAGGCCTATCATTGGTTTAGAACACTTGTGTTCTACTATTAAAATATTGGTGAGTTGTGAAAATAATTTTATTCTTCTCTTAGAAATTTGCAAACAGAATGCACTCTGTATCGTACTACGAATCAGGAATGAGAACACTGTCAATCTTCAAGAAAAGAAAAAATCCGGACCATACCAAGAAAAAAAACCTGCTTGTTTGGTTTGCTTTTGAAGAGAGTAACGCACACATTTAATTTGTCCATCTTAAAAATCAGGCATTAGGACATTGTTATGAAATTTTAAAAAGTAGTAATGAAAAAAATCTTGAACTTAATCATATCTGCAAAGACTATTTTCCAAATAAAGTTACATTTACAGGTTCCAGGATTTAGGACATGAATATCTTTTGGGGGGCCATTGTTTAGCCTACCATAGTCCCCTTGCTGCATAGATCCCTTCTCCCCACACCCCAGGCCTGCTCACAAAGGGACTTGGGTTCATCTCAGGAGAGGTCCCAGGCCCTGGGTGGGCCGGCCTGTGTAGGTAGCTGCAGCCGGGCTGCCCAGCGAGCCCCTAGCCTCCCTGGGTTGAGGAGCTTCAGGGCTCAGCTCTGTCCCAGGCAGGGTTCCTGGGTGCCTTGGCAGGTCCTGTGGCTGGAGCTTGGGAGCCTTGCCCTTCCGCCACTGCCACTCCTCTTCCTGCCTCCAGTGTGGCTAGGGGCTCATACAGGCTCCCAAGTGTTCCCTCCAAGTGTGTGCTGTATCAGGACCGGTGGGAAAGAGGAGGTCCTCCAGAGGGCCTTGCCTGGTATTCACGGGCCTCAGGTCCTTCTCCTCCCTGACCAGAGGCCTCCCCTTCTATCTATTAATTATCCCCACAAGGAGCAGGGGAGGGAGGGAGCTCCCCCTCAGTGGCCCTTTTAGAGAATCACTGGGGAAGGTGGGGAGCTGACTTCTGACCTTGGAGCTTCTGGATTGGAGTCAGACTGTTGCCAAGAAAAGTCAAAAGGCAAGAGATGGGTTGCATCAGCCCCTGCTGGACAGCGGAGGGGTAGGCTGCCAGGAAGGCTGCCACTCGGCAAGGGCAGGCAGCAGGGCCGTGTCTTCCTGGGGCACCAGTGGACCTTGGGGAGGAGCCATGTGAAAGCAATCCTGGCTGAACTGCAATCTGGACACGCTGAATGCTACCCCCCCCCCCGCCCCCAACCGGATCTAGGATGAAACTGACTTACTGTCAGGCTCACAGTAAACAAGTGGCATGCACTGCTTCAAGTGTGTGTTTCAGAGTAAGAAAGGCTGCAAAGTCAGGAGGGAAGTGTCCTAAGTAAGAATTTAGAAAGGAAACCACAGAAGAAACCGCAAGAAAATAGAAGGAGAAAATGAAGAGCAGAAATTAATAAAATAGAAAGCTCCCATAGGAATACCAAAGCCAAAAGTTGACTCTTGGAAAAGATTAATAACATAGATAGAAATTTGCAAAAGTTTCTCAAGACAGAAAGATATAAGGCACAAATAACAGAAGAAGTAGAAACAAAAAAGAGATATAAGTGGCTGGCCCAGTGGCGTGGCAGTTAAATTAGCATGTTGTGCTTCTGGCGGCCCGGGGTTCACAGGTTCAGATCCCAGGAATGGATGGACCCACCGCTTGTCAAGCCGTGCTGTGGCGGCGTCCCATATAAAGGAGAGGAAGATGGGCACAGATGTTAGCCCAGGGCTAATCTTTCTCACACACACACAAAAAGAGAGGTATACCTATAGATTCTATAGACATTAAAAGGATAAGATAATGCTATAAGCAATGAAATGGGAAATTTCCCAGCAAATTGTAATTACCGAAATGGATTCAAGAAGAAAAAGGAAGTCTCAGTTGCCCTGTAACCATCACAGAAATTAAATCAGTTAGGAACAAATCTTCCCACAAAAAGAACACCAGACAATGCAATAAAGTACACATATTCAAAGTGCACAATTTGACAAGTTTTTAAAAATAAACTTTTAATTTTAAAATAGTTTTAGATTTACAGAAAAATTGTGAAAATAGTATACACAGTCCCCATATGCCCTACACCCAGTTTCTTCTATTATCAACATCCTACATTAGTGTGGTACATTTGTTACATTAATGAACCACTACTGATCCATTATTATTATAAACTGAAGTCCATACTTTATTCAGATTTCTTTAGTTTTCACATAATGTCCTTTTTCTGTTCCAGGATCCCATGTTACATTTAGTTGTCATGTCTCTTTAGGCTCCTACTGGCTGTGACAGTTCCTCAGACTTTCCTTGGTTTCCAGAAAGGCCAAAGGAAAACAAAGGGGGGAGGGGGACAGAGCCACAGAAGGGCTTGTGTCCAGGAGGAGACGGGCCACCAGGGTCAGATACCAAGGGGCTCATGGGCTGATAGTGTAACAGCTAAATCTTAAGTTAGCATGAGGGAAGCCATCTTAGCGAAAGGAAGCAATATCGTGACCGTGACTCTGACCCACTAGCCTCTGTGAATACATTCTAGCCTGCACGTAGCACCTCTCGCCTTTGGAAACTACATGATCTTTTAGTATTATGACTCTTGCTTATGATAAGATGATAACTTTATTCTCTGAGCTCCCCCCCACCCCCAAGGAACAAGACGACCTCCAGAAAGAAAAACTCTGTGTTGGTACCCATCACAGATGACAGAAAAAAAAAGATAATGTGGCGCCCTGAAGTTCATCACACTGGATGCTCAACGACCTTAAACGCCCTCCTCCCCTGCCCTTTTTCCCTATATAACTGCCTCAAGATTCTGTATGATTTTAAGATGGCTCTTTAGGACGCTAGTCCACCATCTTTCGATTGTGCTAGCTAATGGTATAAACTTCCATTTCTCAACCACCGACTCGTTTGCAATTGATTGGCCCTGGATTGCGGCGAGCAGAATGAGCCCCTTTTGCTCGGTTACAATGGGATCTGGGCTATGCCTGAACAGAGGCTCCGTCCTCCCGCCATGTGAGAACCCTAGGTCTTCGCCACTTGTTCCCAGATGTCCCACAGCACAGCCATCTCTGTGATTTGCTCCGATTTGGGCCTAGGGCTCCGCCCAGCTCAGCCACAGCCTTGAGGTCCCCTGGGTATGAAGCAGGGCTGTGCTCAATGCTGGCCACAGACAGGAGGCCCCTGGCTGGAAGGAAGTGAGGAAGAAGCAGTGTAGGCAGTGAGCACTACTGGATGGCAAGCCAAGAGGAGTGGGCTTGCCCTAATGTCCTGCCCAATTTTGGCCAGGAGGACAAAGAGAGAACTGCCCGGGCATTTTGGTGGAGGGGCTGGTCACTGAGTTTCCTCGCTGTATTTGGCAAAGGCTGAATCACCCCATGTTAGGGTGGAGCAGCTGCCAGGTGGGCAGAAAAATAGGGGTCTCCAAGGAACCGGCCTCTCCAGCCTCCAGCCTCTTCCATTCGTTTTCCCATTTAATTCTGACACATCTCAATAGGAGAACTAACCATCATTCTCACTTTACAGATAGGGAAACAGGCTCCACAGGTGAAAACGAAGCTTAAGGTTCTCTTTCCACACCCATCCCCTCAACCCCTACCCCCCACCCCCCGGAGGGCTGTGCAGGCAACGGGCTACTTTGTAAGCAAGTCACAGTCGCCAAGGCTCCAGGCCACACCAGCAGAGGTGGCTGGGGATGCTGACTCAGCAGGGCAGCCGCGCCCACCCAGACAGCCCCTTCTGCTGAGCCAAGACGGTCCACCGCCCCCCGCCTCAGGAGCCTCCGTCTCCACAGGGGCTGAAGGAAGTGACTGGAGCAAATCCCAAAAGGGCGAGTGTCCCTGAAGCGGCCTCAGTTTCCCCATCTGTAAAACGGAGCCGGTTGCCCACAGTTCTCGAAAGCTGCGGTTTCCGGGGACCCGCTCGCAGGTGCTCGCCCTGAACCCGCAGACGGCACCTGCAGCTCGCGACCCACCCAAGGGTGGCGACGGCTCTGAGGTCCCTTCCAAGCCCCCATCCCGGCCCGATCTCCCTTTCCAAGAGGGCACCCCCGGGAAAGCAAAGGTCGCTTCAGCAGCCGCCCCGGGTCACCTGCTTCCCCGAAGCCGTCGTCCTCGCCTTCCGCGCCCGCCTCCACCGGCACGCCCAGGTCCCCGTTGGGGCCCGACATTGCGAGCTCGGGCGCCGCCAGGGCCGCGCGACGGTGGAACGGTGCCGGGCGGAGGGTGGAGGCGGAAGATGAAGCGCGGCGCCCAAAGAGTGGAAGAGTGCGGCTGAACGCGGGCCCCGCCCATAAGGCCGGAGCCCCATGGCCCGAGCTCCGCCCCGCCCTTCCCCAGGACCCCGCCCCCGCCCCCGCCCGCCGCCAGGCTCCGCCCCCACCCCGCCCACAACCTGTCCCGCCTTCAGGTCTCCGCCCACTAGCCCGTGCGCCGCCCCACTCTCGGCGGCCCGGCGGGGCAGTCCTGGGGCTGCCCTCGGAGAAGCCTAGGTGGTTGAGGCTCCGGCCCTCAGCTAGGGCGAGTGAGCCCGGCGTTGGGGGGGACAGCCTAGACCCCCCACTCTGACGCATCCTGCGTTTGGGGACCTGCGGGTCTGTGAGCTGGCGCCTCCGTGTGGGCGAAATCTGAAACACGTGGTTTCTAAGGCCCCCTATGTGTAAGGAAACTTTTGTGGTTCCGTCCGCAGAAGAAACGGCGCAGCAGTGCGGGAGGGCAGAAAGAGCCCGAGTCGCCGGCGCCCGGCCACTAGTGGGGCGGCGCGGGCCGTTTCCGCGACCCTCATGGGCCCGAAGCCGTGACCCTTTCCCTGACACTCTGAAGGGTTCAGTCTCTTTCGATTGGGCGCATAAGTTAGAAAATTACTAACCATCTATTACGGACGACGCTGAAGCTCAGGTCACATGGCGAGCAGCAGGGCCGAGTTCCCCGCATTCGGCCTGGGTTACCGCCGAGACCTGTTACGTCCACGTGTTCAGAAACCGGGGGCATTTAGCGACTCCCAGACATCCCCGCTGTGTTTCTGTGGCTCTGCCGGGCGTGTGGAAGCTGGGCGCCGGGAGCGCAAGCCCAGTCCGGGGAAGGCTGTCCTCCCCGCTCACCGTCGCCCTGGCAACCCGCCGGGCGCCGGAGACCCGGCCCTTTAAGAGGAGCTTGAGCCCGCACCGTCTTCGTTTCGCGCGCCCGCCCGCGGCGCCGGTGAGCGAACATGGCCCAGGCAGCGCGGTCACTGTGGGCCGGCGGGCGCGCCCTGGCCTGGGGGCTGGGCCGTCACCCCCCTCCCGGACTTCCCGTGCAGAGCCGGGCCGGCTTTGCGGGGGCGGCGGGGGGCCCGGGCCCAGCCCCCGCCGCCGCCCGCAGGGGGACCCCACGGCTCCTGGGGGCGGCGGCGCTGGCCCTGGGGGGCGCCCTGGGGCTGTACCACACGGCGCGGTGGCACCTGCGCGCCCAGGACCTCCGCGCCGAGCTCTCGGCCGCGCAGGTAAGCCCGGGCCGGACCGAGCCGCGGGTCGGGGCGCTGGGGTCAGCGCCGCGCTTCGGGACTTCCGGGAACCGGCGGGGACAGGAATCGCTTCCTCTGTTCGCTTGTGACCTTGGGCGAGTGACTCGGTTTTAAGCCTCCGAGCCCTCAGTGTCCTCATCCGTGAAGTGGGGGCGCTACTGATGCCTGCTAACTCGAACAGTTCGTGTTGTCTTCGCCTTAAAGTCGTTTTTCTAATGTGTTTTAATGGAAAGATTTGGAGATCGTAGAAAAGGGAAAGAAAGCCTCTTCCACAGTTTATCCCTTTCCAAACATTTTGTCGTCCCCCTCCCACCGTCCCCAAATCCTAATGTTGTGTATTTATTTATGAGGATTGTTATTAGTATTTTTATGGAACTGATGACCCTTAGACTCCAGGCGTGGAGACAGGGAGGGACAGGGAGTTGTCCCCTCAGCCGACGGTGGCACAGCTGCCCTTGAGATGCTTTATACACAGCACCAACACAGCCTTTGTCTGCTCCCGCACCCCCCCCCCCCAGCCGTCCCTTTCCTGGACGCAGGGGAACAGGGGTGGGTGGAAGGGGAGTGGAGTTCTCGGTATCTCCCTGCCCATCCCATGGACCCCGCCTGTTTCCCATTTGAACGCGGAGGGAGGTGGACTGAGCTGGAGTTTTCCAAGTGAACACCCCGCACGCTCACCTGGGGCTTTCCTGCTGAACGTGCGGGGTCCAGGCCTGTGACCCGGATGCAACCCTCCCTCCTGGAGATTTGAGGTAGACACCACTGTGGCAAAGCTGGGCTCTGCCCCATCACCAGAGGGGAGTGGGGGTGGGCACTCCAAGTTGAAACAAGTCTGCATCTGGGGGAGCACACCTGTTGGTGTCTGGTGTTCCCTTGGGACAGGAGGGAGAGGAGAGGTGTCTGTCTAGTGTTGGACAGAGACTGGAAAGTTCCTCCTACACAGACCTCTCTGGGGAGTAGGCCCCGATGGGCACTTGAGCCTGGGCTGTCTGTCCACTGCGCGAGCCCGCTCCCCGCCTCCCTGGGGCTCCCTTTCTCCCTGCCACCTACCCCCATTCCTCCCAGTGTTCTCAGGGTCATCCTAGAAGACCGCTCTGGAAAACATGTTTGCTTGGGGGCAGGGCCTGGGTCTGGGAGCAGGGTCTGGTGCCTCAAAAGCCCCCCTCTCTCTGCTCCCCCCCCAGCTCTCCCTGTCCGGCCGCTTGCAGCTGACCCTGTACCAGTACAAAACGTGTCCCTTCTGCAGCAAGGTCCGCGCCTTCCTCGACTTCCACGCCCTGCCCTACCAGGTGGTGGAGGTGAACCCCGTGCGCAAGGCCGAGATCAAGTTCTCCTCCTACAGGAAGGTGCCCATTCTGCTGGCCCGGGAAGGAGACAGCTTGGTGAGCCTCGGGGAGCCCCCGCGTGTCCTGGGTTGTCTTGGAATACTCCCAAATGGGGGCCCTGCTCTGCAGCCCTGGAAGGAACTTGGGCTCCTTGTGCCTCAGCTGAGGATTCTGAGGGGAAGTAGCTGGTTTACAATAGATGTTTGATAAACGTAGGCTTCTTTCTTCTCCACCAACACCAAATGCCAGCAGGTCTAAGGGAGGCAGAGCTCCACAAGGTGGGTTCTGAAATCAGGGTGATCTGGGTTCAAGGTGTGGCTCTGCCACTCACTGGCTGCGTGAGTTGGGGCGTCATTTAGCCTCTCTGGGTTTCTTTCATTGATTGAGGACCATACTCTCCTGGGTGTAGGGACAGCAGATATGAAATGCCTGGCACAGTGCTTGGCACCTATTATGTAGCTTCTGAAGTCCATCCAGCCCCTTGGTGCCCGGGAGGCCCGGCGAGTGAGTGGGCCAGGGCCCAGCCCCTGGGTCCTCCACACATCCTCCTCCCCATTAGTCACACTTGGGTCTCCCTTGTGATGGGCTGTCCTGAGGGCAGGGACAGGGTCTTAGGAGGGGGGTGTCGGTTTTAGGGGTGAGCCCCCAGGAGTGGTTCACCTGCCTAGTGTCCATGGATGCCTGCGGTCGGTGTCATTTCGAGCCCCTGGTGACCTGCCGGCAGCCAGGCAGTGCCCCTGACCTAAACCGACTTTTTCTCCAGCAACAACTGAATGACTCCTCAGTCATCATCAGCGCCCTCAAGACCCACCTGGTGTCAGGGTAAGAACCCCCCCCCTCCCATCCTTCTCTTGTCTCCAGGGGGGCCTCCCCTGAGTCCCTCCCCAGGAGCAGGATGGGGCTGCTGCTTAGATTTCCAGAATGGGCCATGGGCATCCTACTCGGAGACTCCCCCTGCCTCTCCTCCGCATGTCTCCCTTTGTGAGGGAAGTGTTCCTGGTGTCTACTCCAAGTCCCTGTTGCTGCAGGACCTGCTGTGTTACCTGTGAGAGGGTGGAAAGCTTTTGTGGGCCCGTCCTGGCTCCACCCGGGGCTGGGTCAGGCTTGGTTAGTCATTCCCCCTAAGGGGTTGGGGGTCCAGTCTCTGGAGGAGGAAGGAGTTGGGGTGAGACTCTGGCTGTCTCCCGAAGGCAGCGCCTGGAAGACATCATCACCTACTATCCACCCATGAAGGCCGTGAACGACCAGGGCAAGGAGGTGACCGAGTTCTGCAACAAGTACTGGCTCATGCTGGACGAGAAGGAGGCCCAGCGAACGTATGGAGGGAAGGAGGCGAGGACGTGAGTGGGGCTGGGGCTGGCCCGGGGGTGGTGGCGAGGGCGGGGCCTTCCCCAGAGGGGCCTGGGCTGAGCAGGAGGCTGTGCGCGGGGAGCGTTGTGGGCGACCACAAGGGCCGGGTACTGAGCCCCCATAGGGACCTGCTGCTCAGGCCTTAGCCTCTGGGCCGCACACCGGGTGGTCTGGACAGCATGTCTGCTCCAGCACCACCCAGGCCCCGGCTCAGGAAGCCCACCCGGTCCAGCCTCTGTCCCCCCCGGCCCGCAGGGAGGAGATGAAGTGGCGGCAGTGGGCGGACGACTGGCTGGTGCACCTGATCTCCCCTAACGTGTACCGCACGCCCGCCGAGGCCCTGGCATCCTTCGACTACATCGTCAAGGAGGGCAAGTTCGGGGTCGTGGAGGGCGCCGTGGCCAAGTACATGGGCGCGGCTGCCATGTACCTCATCAGCAAGCGGCTCAAGAGGAGGTGATGGCACCCATGTGTGCATGCATGTCTGCATGCGTGTGTGTGTGCGTGCGCGCCTGAGGGCCTGCTGTCCCCAACTCCCTGGTATTAGCCAAGACTTGAACCCAGAACTCGTGATCACCTTCCCCGGTCCCAGGGGATGGAGGGCTGGCCTGGAGTCCAGAGCCGGGTCCCTGCCTTGTGCCTTCCCCTCTTTCTCTCTCTTGTCCCCCCTGGTCTGCGCCCTCCTGTCTGGGGAAGATGGTAACTGAGTCTCTGTGGGTGCGATGCACCCCGACTCCCACTCGGAGAGCAGCCCTGGCCCCCAGACCTTCCCGCTCTTCCCACCTGGGCCGGGGCTCAGAGTTCCCCTGATGGACTTTCCCCATCCCTGCCCAGGCACCACCTCCAGGACGATGTGCGTAAGGACCTCTATGAGGCTGCCAACAAGTGGGTGGCAGCCGTGGGCAAAGACCGGCCCTTCATGGGGGGCCAGGAGCCAAACCTGGCTGATCTGGTGAGTGTGGTAGTGGTGGGGGTGTCCAGACTGAGGGGCCTGTCCTTGGGGTTAGGGGGGCCTAGGCAGGGAATGCCCAGACGTTGCCAATACCTACATCTCCCAGGTCCCCCACCCCTGGAGGCACCTGGCCCCATCTTAAGGAAATAGGGCTTAAGGAAAACCAACTACAAAGAACTGTCTTGGTTCACATAACTGCCAAGTTCAGGGGAGGGGTTGGCTTCAGGCCCGGCTGGATCCAGGGGCCCAAGTGGTATTCCAGGGCTCAGGCTGTCCTTGAGCATCTCCTTGGAGTTGGCTTCAGCCTGAGGCAGGCCTGGGTCAGTGCTCCGGCCTTCCATCCAGCAGAAGCCTTGGGATGGTGTCTCACTGGCCTGGCTTCAGCGCCAATCCTTGAAGCAGTCCTACAGCTGGGATGGGATTTGTTGAATCCCAGGTCTGGGTCTTGCAGCTGGGTGGTGGGGTCCCTTCTCCCCAAATCTCAGGACCTAAGCGTGGGGAAGGCATTTTCCCAAAGGAAACTCTGGGTGGGTTATTGCCCAGAAAGGGGGTGCAGGTGTGGGAAGGTGAGACCTACAACTATCCCACCCACTTCATTCAAAGCCCCGTGTACAAAACTGGCCCTTCAGTGGGTCACAGAGCTCAGAGAGGGGAGGTGACGGCCCAGGACACACAGCTAGCAGAGGATGGGGCGTGTCTAGATGCCCGCTGGGGCCCGGCCGCAGTGACAGTGCTGTTACCACCCGCAGGCAGTGTACGGCGTGCTGCGCGTGATGGAGGGCCTGGAGGCCTTCGACGACCTCATGCGTCACACCCGCATCCGGCCCTGGTACCTGCGGGTGGAGAAGGCCATTGCCGAGGCCCCGCGGTGAGCGGAGCGGAGCGTCCTGGGATGGGGAGGCAGCGGAAGACGCCAGCTGCCTGGGACCAGGGCCCCGGGCCAGCACCTGGTGATGCTGTGCAGTGGGCGCAGGATCCTTCTGCCTCTTGCCCACCTCCCAGCCCTCTCCCTTGTAACACTGGACGCCTGCTGGGGCCCTGGGACATTGCGGGACAAAGCCCAGGATTTCTGTCCACAGCCCTCCTGAGGGCACAGAGGGGCCACACACGCTACCCCCTGCCTTGGGCGTCCCTCCTCTTCAACCCTTCTCCAGGGCTCTCAGTGGCCGCCTGGTCTACACTCTGTGGGTGGGAATTGGGTCAGGCTCCTGCCCTGGACAAGGGAAGCAGGGACAGTCCGGTTTAGTGAGGGCTCATCCCTGGCTCCCCCTTGGTTCCTGCTCTTCCCCAGCACCCCTGGGACTGTGTGCCGTGTTTGCAATAAAGAGGGTTTGCGGCTCCCCTCGGGGGCGCTGTAATGGTGTGTGGCCTGGTGCTGTGTGTGGCTGCCGGTCAGGCGAGGCTTTGGGATGAGGCCACGGCCAGCCCTGGGGTAACTACAGTTTGTCCCATGCTTACTAAGTGTTGGGCCTGGGGTGAAGGCTTAGCAGGCTTGTGTCATGTAATCCCTGGGACACCACCATGGGCTGCACAGCGGGGAGGCTCAGAGATGGCCCAGGGCACAGGTCTGGGTGGTGGCGCCCCTCTCTGAGCCTTGGTTTCCTCATCTGTCAAATGGGCATAATGATAGTTCCCATCTCGAGGGGAAGTTGTGAGAGTTCAGTGACGATGCAGGTCGAGTGCGTAGAAGGATGCCAGCTCCGAGCGGGGCTGGGGGGGTTGTTCCACTGCTGCTCTACAGAAAGGAGACCTGGGTTCAGAGAGCACAGTGCCCTCCAGGGCTTCCCTGGCAACAGGTGGCCACCCCCAGGCTTCAATCCCAGGCCTGGGACTTCACAGGGGGTGGACATGGGGATGGGGTCTATAAGGAGAAGCCAGCTCTGGCAGCAAGGGGGGACTGTGGGTGGAGCCCCCTTGTGAGCAGAGCAGTCGGGGGGTCCCCAGTCCCCTGGTGTTAGCAGATGAAAGTTCATGGTGGCCTGCTGAGGCGGCCAGTGAGCCCAACTCTAGCCCCTAGGCCCTTGATCCCATCGTGGACATCTGTCCTTGTCAGCGCATGTCACGCTGGCTCGTTCTTCACGGCTGCTGATGCCCCGCTGCATGGATGCACCGTACCCCTGGGCCCGGGCTCTGGAGCTTCGGGTGGCTCCCCCTTCCTGTCCCCCTGGGGGTGATGAGCCAGGGCTGTGGGAGGAAGGAGAGAAGCCGAGGCCTGAGGCCATGCCAGTCTGTGACTTGAGGCTGCCTCCGTGGGGCCCACAGGTGTCAGGGTTCCCAGAGCTATTCCTGTGTCCAGAATGCTGTTCCCACTTCACTCGTCAGGCCATAAGTCCCGAGGGGCCTTTGTTCCAGGGGCCTGGGGTGGCCTGTGGACCCCAGAGTCCCCCTCAGGGCGGGAACTAGGCTGAGAGCACCATGGGGCACCGAGGGAGGGCCTTACCCACATCCCTGCCCGCACCCCAATTACCTTTTCTTGCAGACAGTCTGTTCCTGCCACCTGCCCTGGTTACTTGGTACCTTTCCGGCTGCACAAGGAGGCTGACTCTCTTTGTCTCAGTCCCAGATTCCCCAAAGGGAGCATCTGATGTGCCCGGCTTGGGACAAGGTGTCCACCTTCTGTCCATGACATTGGGGCCCAGGGAGGGTCCACCTCCCACAACCCACCCTGTGCTCCCTGCCCTTTCTGCTCCTCCTGCTCAGCCCAGCGATTGCATTTCCCAGCCTCAGCTTCCCCTTGAGGCTCAGTCTGACTAAGGAGGCCCCGAGTGCAGGCCAGGCCCTCAGCTACCAGCCATCTCCCCTCTCCGTGTTTTCACAGACTCAGAGATGTTTCCTTCTGTCTCCACATTTTGCAGAGGAGGATATGGTTGATGGCTGAGTCATGCTGGGGAAAGAGGCCTGACTTCTGACTAGGGTTTTTTCCTTGGGGCTGCTGCAGGCAGAGAGGAGCGCACCCGCCCCATCCTTGTCCTCTGCTGAATGGTAACCTTGATGAAAAGTTCAAGGACTGTGCTAGCTAGACTGGTTCCCTGTGACTGGGACTGGAGAATGGCCAATCAACCCAAGGCTACCATGGGGCACCGACTGAGCCCTGCTTCTTTCACTGAGTATCCCCCGCCAGGAGATGACAACCCTGCCTCAGTTTTACCAAATGTTCCTGGCCTGGGCCCTGGGCGTGTTTTCCCATAACCACCAGAGGGCGGTAGAGGATGTGAAGCCCTGCAGGAGCTGGTGCAGGAGGTTAGGAGGCCAAACAAGGCCTGGTCCTGCCACCTTGTGGCCAATTCTGGGATTGCATCTTCTCTGGGCCGTCTTCATTATCCAGGGACTCTGCCCATCTGTGAAATAGGTTTAGCATGTAAGGGTCTGAAGATGGGCAGGTAGGAAAAGCCATGCTTCTCAGGAGAAAGGGCCCCAAGCCAAGAACCCCTGCCCCATCTTGGTTATGCTCAGGTCATAGCATGTCCCCTGTGGCTTTGATGGTGGCAGTTGTGGGAACCCTGCCACTGCCCGCTGTGACCTTGGGCAAACCCTTGGAGGTCAGTTACCCTCCATGGGGTGGGTGCAGTCAGGGATGGGAAGGTTGCACAGAGTCGACATGCCGAGTTGACGTGTGGAGGGCGTTTCACGCAGCTGGTGGGGGCCTGCTGTCTGCTCTCAGAACACACTCCCCGCTCCGCTCCCAGCCGGGCTCCCAGAGCTCAGTCAAGAGCTCCAGGTATAAGAAGGGAAGCGAGTCGGGAGAATGGGGAGAGCCTTCCTTCCTGGGAGTCAGGAGGGCCCCTGGGGTGGGCAGCCACAGCTGGGGCTGCAAGGATTCTGGTTTGCTTTTTCTGTTGTTAGATTGTTAAATTTTAAAATTTCACTTTGATTATGCAAACAATTAATGTTTATTGTACATAAGTGGAACTTGCAGGTAAGCAAAAAGATGATACCAGTTATTCACAGTCCCAGTGCCCAGAGGTATAACCACTTTATAATTTTTGGAGTACAGCCTTCTAGTTTATTTTTATGTAACCTACATATAGTGTATATATATATATATATACAATTTATACTTTGTGTACAATAAATCTCTCTCTCTTTCTCTCTCTCTCTAAGTCAAAAAGGGCCTGTTTCATGGCAAGCACTGTGTTAAGCTCTTTACATATATTACCTCATTTAATCCTTACAACATCCCTGTGAGGTGGGTACAAATAGTCTCATTTTACAGATGAGGAAACAGGCATCAGAAAGGTTAAGTGAATTCCCTGGTGCCACACAGCTAGTAAGTGGCAGAGGCAGGATTTGAACCCAGCTCTCCCGAGGACTCCAGAGTCTATGATTTTAATCAGAATGTCATATTGCTCCTCTCTCTCTAGATAAGTTTTTCTTTTCTTTAAATAAAAATTCAGATCACACAGTAGTTCCTCAATGGTGAACATATTCCAGATCAGTAACTGTTCTCCCTCACCTTTGCTAATGACTGTGTAGTATTCCACAGTATGCCATGTTCCATGGAAGACTGTTCCTTAGTCTATTTAACCAGTCTGATGGGAAGGATTTTGATGAGCAGAAATGTCTAATAGGGAACAGGGCTTGTAGCGCGGGAACGGTGTGGCAGGCCGAATCATGGCCCCCAAATATATCCAGGTCCTAATCCTTGGAACCTGTGAATATTACCTCATGTGGTAAAGGGAATTTGTAGATGTGATTAAATTGATTTTGAGATGGAGAGATTTTCCTGGATTATCTGGGTAGGCCCTCAATGTAATCACAAGTGTCTTTATTAGAGGGAGGCAGAGGGAGATTTGACTAAAGAAGAGATGTGAGGACAGAAGCAAGAGGCTGAAGGAATGCGACGAAGAGGTCTCAAACCAAGGAATGTGGACGGACGACCTCCAGAAGCCAAGGAAACAGATTCTCCTCGTGAGCCTCCAGAAGGAACCAGCCCTGTGGACACCTTGATTTCAGCCCAGTGAAATTGATTTTGGACTTCTGGCCTCTAGAACTGTGAGAGAATAAATCTGAATTGTTTTAAGACACCAAGTTTGTGGCAGTTCGTGACAGCAGCCGTAGGACACCAGTACAAATGGTATAAGCCAGTGAAGTCAGGGAAGAGAAATGGCTACAAGGAGCCTAGTGACCTTGCGCCAGTCCCTGGTCCGTCCGTCAGTTTCCTCCCTGGTAATATGAGGGGGTGGGGGTTGGTGCAGCCGGGGGCTTCCCACCCTGGCGGGCGTGGGTGGAGCCAGCTCGCTCTCTCATCAGCCTCCGTCACTGTCCTGGGCAGATAGCAGATCCCCCTGGGCCTCAGGGGCTGTGCTGATGGGCGATAGCAAATGGCCAAAGGAGATCATTTCTTTGTGGCTGCTCTCGGGAGGCCTATGTTACGGGAAGCCCACAGCAGGAGGCCCAGGTTTGTTGGGCCCCCTCGGGGCCTAGGGCAGGCCTCTGGCCCTCTCTGGTCAGTTTCCTCATCCTTGGTTCCTCCCTGCCCTGCTCGGTCACTTCCCTCCTGCTGGCCCTTCCCAGCCAGCCCTGACCACCTTCTCTAGCCACCATGACCGGGCCTCACTGGTCTGCTCCAGCTTCCTTGTTGGCCCTGGAGGGCAGGGACCAAGGTCCAGCCCTGGGCAGCAGGGCCCACACCTCGGCTGCTCCTCCTCTCACCCTTCCCCTGCATTCCAACCCGCTCAGACCAGTGAGATCGGGACCGGGGGCGGCCAGGACGGAGGTTGAGAACATGGCCGGGTCAGCAAAGCTGGCTTGAATCTCTCAGCTCAGCATTGACCCTTTGTAGAACCTGGACGAGTCCTCCCCCCTCTGAGCTCCAAGGAAGGCATCATGCTCTTCTTGCTTAGGAGGAAACTGAGGCTCAGAGACGCACGAGATTCGCCCAAGACCACACTGCCCGGAGCCGTCAAGCACAGGCCTGCCCCACGTCTCCCAGGTTCTCTGTGACCTCTTGGAGAGCAGCCAGGGACTGGGTGCCACCTGCCTGAAGTGGGGCAAGGAGCACCTGCCCCTTGATGAGGGTCCTCACGGTGGGCCATGGCCTGGTTCCAGCCTGCTGGGCCTGTGGGCAGGGGCTCCCTGTCTGCTGGGCCTCCAGCAGAGCCCGCCCTATCTTCACTCCCATGCTTGCAGCACGCCAGGGGTCCGCTCACCTGCATTCACGGCCCTGTCACTTCCTCACAGTCAGGTCCTGGGCAAGTCCCTTCCCCTCCCAGAGCCTTCGTTTTCTCGTCTGTAAAAGGGGGTCATGGGGCAGCTGCACCTCATAGACCTGCTGAGGGCTCAGCGAGGTCATGTGCGTGCAGCTGGCACTCCATAAATGGCGCTCTCGGCATTAAGAGACGCAGGATCTAGCTTCAGGAAAGAGGCGCAGAGATCTGGCCAGATCCCACAGCACGAGTGGCTCCCCTGCCCCTGGGGATTGGCTTCAGATTTCCTCTCAGATGCCAGCAATCCCAGGCCACAGGACCTCCTCACCCGGGAGGCTGGAATGATGAACACTCTGTGTTTGGAATCCTGGATGGGGGGAGGGGAGCTGGCGATAATGCTGTTTATTAAGGACCATTTCCTGTTTGTTTCAACTTTCCAACAGCCCTCTAAGGCAAGTCTGGGGGTCAGAAGTCTGAAATGCAGCTCAGTGGGCTGAAGTCAGGGTGCCTGTCAGCAGGTGTCCTTCAGGGCCCTCTGGGAGAATCTGTCCCTTGCCTTTTCCAGCTCCTAGAGGCCGCCCGCATTCCTTGGCTTGTGGTCCTTTCCTCCATCTTCAAAGCCAGCAACCTGGGCTGAGTCCTTCTCGTGCCATCTCTCTGCCTCTCTCCCTGCCTCCCTCTCCCACATTGAAGGATCGTGTGGTTACACTGGGCTCACCTGGATAATCCAGGATGACCTCCCTATTTTAAGGTCAGCTGATTAGCAACCTTAATTTCATCTACAGTCTTAATTCCCCTTTACCCTGTAACCGAATGCACAGGTTCTGGGGATCTTTGGGAGGGGCCGACCACACCAGGGAACACGTGCATGGATTTCAGTCAACTAGTAGCTATTCATTAAGCACGGTGGGTGCTGCGCACCTACTGGGACAGTGGTAAAGAAAGCCCAGTACCCCCGCCCTCATGGAGTTTATGTTTATGCAGGAGGAAGCAGACGATAAACCAGGACTGAAAGCAAGCAGTGTAGTCGGTGGCGAAAATCCTAGGGTGAAAGATGAAATGGGATGGGGAATCAGCTGAGTTGGGTGGGGAGAGCAGGCTGCCATTTTAAGTAGGGTGGTCAGGGAAGATCTCGTGTGAAGGTGACACGTGAGTCAAGACCGGGAGGAGGGATGAAGGAACAAGGGGGATGACCGTAGGAAGGTGAGGCTCCCCGCTTCACCCCCTCAGAGCGTGTCCCATGTTAACTTCTCTGCTGGAGAAGCCCCTCTTCCTCTGGATGGAACTGAGGACCTGGGAGGGCCCCCAGGCCACCTCCCAAGGGGAAGCCTGGACAAGGGGGGATGGCAGGTTAGGGACGGGGGGACCAATTTGCCAGGACTCAATGGTTGGGAACTGATCTATGCGGGTCACCCCGATAACGAACAACTGAAACGAGTGGCATATTAGCTTCTTGGGGCTGCTGTCACCACAAACTGGGATGGCCTAAAACAGTAGAAATTCATTCTTTCATAGTTCAGGAGGCCGGAAGTCTGAAATCCAGGTGTTGGCAGGGGGAGTTCCTTCTGGAAGGTGTGAGGGAGAAACCGTTCCGTGCCTCTGTCCGAGCTTCAGGCGGCCGCCTGCAGTCCTTGGCATTTCACTGTAGCCACATCACTCCAGCTTTTGCGTCCATCACCACAGGGCGTTCTCCCTGTGTGTCTCTGTGTCCAAACTTCCCTCTTCTATACACACCCATCATTGGACTTAGGGCCCACCCTAATCCAGTATGACATCTTAACTGGGTTACATCTGCAAAAACCGTAATTTCCAAATAAGGCGACAATCTAAGGTTCCCGGAGACTCGAATGTGGGGGGACACTAGTTAACCTAGCACAAGTGGTATGTGGGTTTCACACATGGGCACTGTTCCATGCCTCTGTACAGCCTCTGAATGCCAGAGGCCCCTGGCGGGCTCCCCAAGCTGCTTCGTACCGGCTCCTGCCAGCCAGGACCTGTGGTGCCAGGGCCATCAGGGGACTGACGTGTGGACAGTTATTGAATGGACATTCTATCAAGTACTTTGTGCACCGGGCACTGTCTTAGGCGCTGGATATACAACTGCAAACACATTCCCTGCCCCCAGAGGCCTCAGACTCCCCAGACTCTCCTGGGGAGACAGACAGACAGCAAATAATGTTAGGAGGGGCCCCCCAACATCTCTACGTCAGAAAGATGGGCAGGAACAACCCTGAGGCTGGGGAGGAGCAGCCAGTGAGGTGGAGAGAAGCAGAGAGCCGTGTGGAGGCCACGGGACGGTGGCACTTCGGGCAGGGGGCAGTGATGAGCTTTGCCCACGACGGGCTGGATCGGATAAGGGCTGAGGCAGGAGCACCAAGCTCAGCAACTCAGAGGGCACTGGTGACCCTGTCGGAGCGCCCCAAATCCAACCAACACCCATTCCAAAGAGGGAGTGCCTCCCAGAGGCCCAGGGGGTAGCTGCTTCAAGAAGGGGTAGTAGCTTTCTGATCTTCTCCGATGAGAAAATTAGATTAATCTTCTAACACGTAAACGCCCCCACACCACCCAAGCCGATCAGAAAAATCACGGCTCCGTCATCAGCTTTGAAACAACTTTATTAGAAGGCCGTTTTAAATGACAGCTTCCAATTCTTTTGTAATTTGCTTTTTCACAAATTCCAGTTATAACTATATTTATATATGACAGTAACTTTTGCATTGATCTTTGCATCCTATTTCCATTGTCCTCACCAGGCCCTTCTGGCAGAAGGAAGTGCAACTGTGAAGCTGCAAGATGACCAGCATTACTGAGCAGGGGCAGCGGGGGGCCCGGAGGGAGAGAGCCCACGTCACAGGTGTGGGTGGGGAGCTGGCCGCCCTCTGCTTTAGGCCCCCACCCCAAACTCACAGTGATAGGCATCTCACTGCCTTCTCAGTCAAAAAGGGTGAAATAAAGAAATCCTTCAGTCAAGAAAGGATTTGGACTTCCATTTTCAATGGAATGGAGATTTCTCCCACTCTCCCCACCCCCAGTCACACCCTCAGATCCTGAGGCTTCCGGGGTTCCAGCCCTGCCCCAACCTGCCAAAGGACATCTATCCCCTCCAGGATCAGGGCCCCCCTTCTTGCCCTTCTCTGTCACCAGTTCCGAGGGGAATTTCTTTGGACAGACGTGACGTCGGTGTGGGCAGTGGTGGGAGGGTCCCTCCCACAGCCCCTCCCTCCTGTCCCCACCCCACCCCACCTTGAGGTGTTGGGATGGTACAGTCAACCGCAAACATAAATATGAATAAAAAATGAACTTGAAAATGACAGGCTATTAATTAAACAAATCTATAAAAATAGTTAGGACATAACTCTGTTCAAATAAATACAAAATAAATAGGCTCCAAGCACTGTGATACGAGGCATCAGTGGAATGTGAGGCTGGTCCCACTCTGCCCCAGTCGGGATTGGACATAAACCCCAGGGGCATCAGAAACAGACTTTAATGTGGTCAGCCAAGCTGTCTACTCCTTTGTCTTCTCTCTGGAAGCACACAACTTGCACATTTGTCCAGTTTGTCTTTCTGAACAAAACCCTTTACCCAACAATACATAATTAAGGCCTTTAACACCTTTTCCTTCCCTTACCAGGGCTCGCAGGCACGGGCAGAAACTGCCCTCCCGCTACGACACGATGCCCGACTGCCCTCACGCCAGAGGAGCGCAGGGAGTTGGTTCTGAGCTACTGCCAGTCCTGACAGAGGCCGGGGCCAGCTCAGAGCACCATGAGGCCCCCAGCAGCAGGGAGCACAGGCCCTCTGGGTTCCAGGACCCAGCACTCGCCTTCCAGAAGCCATGCGCCAGGACGCCAGGCAGCCAACGGCGGGGCTGGCCTTGCCCCCCTGCATGCACACGCACATCCAGGGGCCCATCTGTTGGTGAGCTTAGGGGCCAACAGTGGATTCAAACGAGGATGAGCACAAAAGCCAGACTCCTCCCTCTTCCCTGCACCACGTGGCCAGCAGCACGCTGCAGGTCAGGAAGTCGGGGTGGTAAGGTGGGTGGAACCACCTGTCCCCATGGACTGAGGGGAGAGGAGCGAGGAGGGGTGTGGGAGTGGGCTGGGAGCACCCCTCCTACCATGTTAAAACAGCAGCAAGGAAGGAAGCAAAGAGGGCCGGGGAAGACCCCCAGCAGGCCAAGGGGCAAGGCCTGCGGCCGATGGTCTGGCTGTGAGAGGGGCTGGAAGAGCTAAGCTGGCCTCTGAGCCCTGCTATTTGGCAGGCTCCACAGGAAACGTCCTGTCTCCACACATGACAGCCTGTGTCCTGCTGACCCCAGACCCTGAGGAATACCCGTGGGGCTTCCCTGGGATGGACACCAGGGTCAGCAGGACAAACCCGGTGGCCTGCCAGCTCTTCCCCCTCCCTTGTGGGCGCATCCCAGGCTTTTCACAGCTTGGCTTCAGTCAGCTTAGTGTTGGCACATTCACAGAATGAGATGGCTACACATCCCGGGGCCGCAGGCCCAGGATCCGCGAGTCCGCTGGGCGGGGCTGCCCTCCCTCCCGTCACCGCGACTGCACGCCCAGCGTGATCTTCAGGTTCTCGTACACCACGTAGCTGATGCTCACGGCTGGGATCACCTTCATGAAGTTGGGGGCCAGCCCCCGGTACAGGCCAAAGGCCCCCTCAGTCCGCAGGATCTGTCTGAAGAGGCTGCTCATGGTCACCTCCGGAGCGCCCTCAACGGAGGCTGCAGGGAGACAGGCCGCCCATCAGAGGCCTTTCGCCAGCTCCTCCCTCGTTCCCAAACCGCCCGGGGAGATGCGCCCCGGGTGACTGGCCTAGGACCAGCCTCACCTTGGGCCTGCATCCGGGTCCTGACCAGGGCCAGTGGGTAGCTGGCCAGCTGGCCACAGGTGCTGGACATGGTGCCACAGGCCAGGAGCACAAACACACCAGGGTCTGCACTGTTCACTGCATAGCGCTGCAGCCAGGCATTCTTGAGCGTCTGGAATGGGAAAGGGGGGTTGGGATGAGCCAAAGGGACTGTGAGCCCCAGAAAGGGCTTGTGAGGCAGTGAGAGCCTGGGGGGCTCGGGGGGGCAGTTATTGGATCCACACAGGAGGCCTTTCCTCGTCACATGGGATCCGCGAGGTCACTGTAACCTAACTCGCTTGGCCTGGGCTGACCTGGGGCTTGCTGAGCTCGTGGCCTGCCTGCCCTTTCTTTCTGCTGTCACTGGGGATTCCTGGATAGGACAGGATGAGGCAGGCGCAGCACCCCCTTCCCCCCACAAAGAGCCTGACTTCTGTGGTCTCAAGTCTGGTGGGGGCTAAGTGAGCCCCCATGGCATTGTGCTCTGGAGATCTGCCTGCTGAGCCCCCGGGGGTGTAGACCTTGCGGGCTGCCTGGGGCAGGCAGTGTGCAATATAGATGAGCCTGGAAGGAGACACCTTGGTCTGTTCCTTGTCCCAACCACACCTAGTGGTCTGTCAGGCAGGCAGACACAGGTGGGACGTGGCCAGGAAGGGGATCCTGACCCTCTCCTGCTGTTCAAGGGGCCTGGGCCCTCTAAGGCCTCACCTCGTAGACGGCTAGGTCTATGCCGGCGTAGGGGATGATGCCCAGCATGTTGGGAACATAGCCTTTGTAGAAGGCGGCCACCCCCTCTCTGGCCAGGATCTTCCTGGCACAGTCCAGCATGCCCGAGTACTGGCCTGTCTTGCGCAGGGCCATCCGGGTCTTCAGAACCTGCAGAACCCAAGAGGAACAAGAGGGGCATGAGCACAGCCCACTCCCCACCCTCACGCGCGTGTGCACCACCCACCCCAGGACCAGCGTGGCCCTCACCTCCATTGGGTAGATGCTGCTCTGGGCGATGGCCCCTGCCAGGGATCCTGCCACAAGTCTCTCGTGAATCCTCAGAGTCTCCTGGTCACTCCCAATAAGACGCTTGATCTAGAACAGAGAGCAAACAAACTGATACACCCCAGAGACCAGTGTGCCTGCTCCTGCCCCGCCCTCATGGAGCCAGTCGGGGTTAGCCGAGACCTGGTGTCCCCAGCACATCTGACGCCGTCCAGAAATGGAAGGCACTGGCCCACAGTGGAACCGGCGGCAGAGCTGGAGTTGGACCCAGGCCTCCCACCTCCCGCCTCGCCCTGCTGTGCCTTGGGTACAACGACTGGCTCCAGGTTCCAGGGCACCAGCAGAGCAGGGACCTCATTCCAGGGGGAGTTCAGTAAGCAGCTTCCAACTGGCACTCTCCCTGGGGAGCCAGGTCCTCACCTGCTCATAGGCCATGAATTTGATGGCTGACTCGGGGGCAATTTTCAGGACGTTGATGCCGTTGCCCCGCCAGAGGGATCTGGCCCCTCCCTCGCGAATCATCTGGGTGAACCCGCCCACAATGCACATGTTGTTGCTGCGGGAGGCATGGACCTGAGGAGGGAAGGACACGGGTCAGAAAGAAAGAAAGCTCAGCACTGTGAGACTCAAACACGGCTACTGTAGGTCCAGCTTGGTTTCTCTGGGCACCTACTGTGTGCCAACACCGTGCTGAACACCTCCAGAAGGACTACTTTTAAAGTAAAAAAATTTCTTTTTATTACAGAAAAATTTCAAACGTATAATATACAAAAGTATAGAGAATTATATAATGAGCTTCTGTGAACCCATAATCAGCTTCAACAATCACCAAACCACGTGTCCCGCACTGCCCCCACCTCTGCTGGATCACTTTAAATCACATCCCAGGCTGTGTGTCATTTCACCTAAAGACTGCCTTTACCCCCAAGAGCATTCCTGGGAGTTTCGTTAAGAAAAACAAACTGATGGGGCAATGTGTTCAAGTCCCCTAGGTTCACAGAGGAATGAAGTCCTGGGGGTGAAGTGACCTGCCCAGGTCATGCGACCGTGAGGGTGGGACCTGGGTCAGATTCCACGCCTAGAGCTCTTCTCCCTGAACCACTCACTTCCCTGTTTCAGCACAAGAAGGGAGCTCACGCTTATCCATCACCAGGCTTCAAACCAAGGCAGGCCCTGGAGGGCAAAGGGGAAGGGAAAGGATGGCATCTTTCTCAGCAGGGCTCTGGCACAAAAAGCGCCAGAACACAAGCAAGGGGACAAGGGGGTGACTGGCCACTGGTCAGATGACACTGAAGTCCAGTGGTGTGTCCTTGTGCATGTTGATTTCGCAACCTGCCTGACATCGGTCTAGCTTATCTCTGTCCTGTAGATGTGGAGTTGGGCACCCGGCCAAGGTAATGGGCGTGGGGCCATGTGAGGATCCGCTCACACTGCCCCCTGTGTGACACCCTACACAAGACGCTCCTAAGGAAACAGGTTCCTGCCACACCCCCGTTCTCACTGGCTTCACCCTGTCCACATTACAGCCCAGCAATGTGACCCCTGCTTTAAGGGCCTCGGATAAAATTAGATCAGCTGTGTGCAAAAGGTCACCTAGGCCTGGATCGAATGTTACCCTTGTCTGAGCAGTGATTTCAACCTCATTTATTGGATTAGGAAAGTATGGGCCCAGAGCAGGCCCCAGACAAGGAAGGGAAACCAGTCCCCAAAGAAGCCCGGGTGGACACCAGGTGGTGCGGGGCCTGTTCCCTGCGTACCTGCATGAGCACCTTCAGTCTGTCCAGAGGGGCCGTGCAGGTTCTGGAGACAGCCCCTGCCCCGCCTCCGGCCACGAGGTGTCTCCACCACATCCCCGTCTGCCTCTCCTCCACCGTGAACTCATCGGGGACCGTCAGATTCTCACCCACATCAAAGATCTGCAAGGAAGACCAGCAGAGATAAAACAAGCAGGTCCTGAGGATGTGAAGAAGCTGCTGGCAGACAGCTGGGTGCAGAGCTTTCCACCGTCTAGAACAGACTACACCCCAGGGGACCACACAGATGGGGAGAACGGCAAGGACTCTGGGTGGGGAAGTGATATGCCCCCTTCCCTTCACTATGTGAAGGTGGCAAAGTTCTGATCCTGTTGGTGGACTTGGCAAGGCCCAGGTACAGAATCTGAGGGCACAGCTGGAAGCAAGCAGTTAGAAAACCATCCGGGCAGCCCTTTCCACGACTGCCGGGGAGCTCTTGCAAGAACAGCTTACAGAGGCATTTCAGCTGAGGATTACCAGGCTGGCTGTACTGAAAGGGTTAAGTCAGGGGTAAAAATTCTTCTAGAATCTGATGTGTAACCAGATCACACTGGCAGAACACCGTGCAAGGCCTTGGCAAGTATGAGAGGTTGTGACGCCTACGTAACACCCTCTCTCCTGGGCGGCATCCTGGCTGCTCAGACAGAGCCAGCTCTGCTCCAACCCTGGGGCTGCAGGCCACACCTGCGGGTCATCTTGCTCCTGCCCCTGGAGCGGTCCACTTAGTTCCACCCAGCAAAGACAGCAGGTGTCCCCTGAGGGTGAGGCCCTGGCCTGGGCACTGCGGGAGACAGGTGAGAGGGACACCTCTGGCCTCCCTCCTGGAGCTGAAAGTCTGGGGTGGCTAGGACTGCAAATCAAGGGGGAACCCAGCAAGAAACAGCAGAGAGGGCCACACCCCACATGAAAAAAGCTCACGGGCAGGGGGGCCAACATGGCCACGACCAGTGAGGGTGCAGATCTGTATTTCTGAATGACAACTCTGACAGGCGTGAAAGAGCAGTATGTGTGCAGAGAGAAACGACTCAGAAAACGGGGCGGTGGGGGAGAAACCTAAGAGCTCCTCCATCTGTTCTCTAGAGTGGCCCCGCGCCCCTCCTGGGAGGAAGGCTCACACCAGCCTTAGGAAAACAAGCAGGACCAGGAGGAGGGGGCTTGAGGTGGACCTTGAACAGGCTGCACGTGGGGATGGGAGGGCATCATTTCTGGCAGGGGCGCCTTGTGTTTGGGGCATGGCCAGGCCCTTCAGGTTGGCCGGCGTGTGGCAAATGGAGGGAGCACGTGGAGGGCTCTGCAGGGTTGGCAGAGGAGCAGACAGTCTCGCTGCTGAAGAGGAGGCCAGCTGGGAACCCCCGCCCCCACCTCAGGATGGGGACTGATGCTGGGCGAAGGGGACCCTGTGAACAGATGAGGAGAAACCACCTCCGGGCCCCGGGAGTCGGGGACTCACCGTGGAATGCTTCCAGTACAGGATGATCTCGGGGATGTTCTCCACAGGATGCAGAAGGTGATAGTCTCTCCACTCGTTCCAGTCAATGGTCATCGTGCCATTTTTATCCATGCTGCAAGACACAGGCACCGTCGCCCACGTGGAAACAGGCCAGGGCATCTGTCAGGGCAGGTGCATGGCCACCAAGGACACCACAGAAGGTGCGTCTGCCCCCGAGGAGAGAAGGCAAGGTGGCTCCACACCCCAATTTGCACAAAAAAGGGATATAATGGCCCACAAGAACCCCATTCTAATCAGGCACAGAGGTCAAGGAGGGAGGGATGCAGTCACCAGGGTGACATGGGTACTTACTAGGTGACAGGGCCCCAGAAGTGGCCCGTTCGTATTCTGACAGACAGACAAAGGAGGACGCAGAGGAGAGAGGAGAAACAACACCAGTAAGTGCTCTGAGCAGATGTTAGTGAGGTGAGCGCACAGCACAGCACAGCAAAGCGCAGCACAGCGCAGCATGAGGACGCACCCTCCACAGTGCCCAGGCAGCGGGTACAAGAGCTGCTGTCCCTGAGCAGCCAGCTTCAGGCCCCAGGGATCTGGAAAGGCTGAAGCAGGAAAGGAAGCTGCTCCTAGGGCCCTTCTGTGCAATTTCCCAGCACAGCAACTACTAGGCTACCACCCAGGACCACCGCTCGCCCGCGGGTTGTCTCTCGGGGCAGCACATCTGACTATGGCGTTAAGAGAAAGTTACCATTCTCGGGGTGGAGCGCCACCCCATGAGCCCTTTCCCTTCACGACCAAGCAGAGAAGGGTGTCCCTTGCTCGCCTTTCACCTACTTGAAACCCCCCAATTAATGATTCTCTTCAAGGGTCACTGGCGAGTGGGCACACTTCCAGGTGATTCTTCAAAGGAGAGCTGACCTGGAACCTGGGCAGTGGCTGGTCTCCGGGGAGGGGTTACTTATTCATCCCTTCAAACCACCAGAGGCCAAAGTTTGGAGAAACGGGGTCAATACAGTGAATGACACCGCAGAATTGGTCCAGGAACTTTTCTTTCATCACACGTTTGTTAAACCGAATACAGAGGGCTGGCTGAGCACTCACCTTTTGAGAATTTTTTCCGCCTGCTGTTCAGATATCTTGACTCCCAGGTCCCGCAGGGACTGCATAATCTCCTGAGCGTCGATTCGTCCTGCAACAACAAAGGCTGTGAGCTGGGAGCCAGGCCCCCGGAGAGGCCCAAGACCCGGTCAGCTGTTTGCTCTGGAGGCGACGCTCACCATCATTCTTTTTGTCCAAACTCTTGAACACCAGCCTCAGTTTCTTCTCGTGATCTTGGAGATAATGGACAAACTCTTCAAAGTCTAGCTGCCCATCGAGGTCTTTATCGCCAGCTTGCACAATTTTCTGTAAAACAAAAGTAAGGTTTTGTCCTTCAGGTCAGGCACCAGCTTCTCCTTGTCTCCAGGAAACAACTGGGCTAACCTGTGAACAGAGGTGGCCCCAATGACCCGAGATGCTTCCCCTGCTCTACTCCCAAAGCCACCACCTGGATCCCCAAGGGCAGGCCAGAACCCAAGTAAGAGCCCACTTTGCTTCCCTCACAGCAAAGAGGACAAAGGAGCCCGCAGGAGAAGCCCGTCAGACAGAGGCCAACAGTGCAGGGCTTGGCGCTTTCTCCTTTCAAGTGTTCTGAAGACCAGCTTGTTACAGCACCAGGGTCAGCTGCCTGGCTCCTGTGCAGCGCTGTCCCCGGCGCCAGGCCTCAGCCTCGCATGCCCTCTGCTCAAATGCGGGGATGGCCTTGGAGCTCCACATTCCAGCGGGAACTCTGCAGCCTGCTCTTTTTATCCCTAAAAATGACATTGGCCCAAGAATAACCGGGTGGCCAGGGTGAAGGTATGGGGTAGAGCTGGCCTCTGCCAATGCCTACTCGGCAACAACACTGCCAGAGAGAACTGTGGAGGCTGGAGAAGCAGCATGAGCCACGGGGAACTACAGGGCGTGTGCTTGATGGCGCTGCCTGCCAGCCTTGGATCTCACAGGAGCCGGAGGATAAAACCAACCTCAGCTCCCTCAACCAGGCACTGAAAAGCAGGACAGCTCTACTTAGTAACAGTTTAGTGATCCAAGACGACTTGAAGACACGTTGTTCCTCGGCAGTGAGGTTCCAAAACTGCGCCTGCCCCTAGAGGTGGGCTTCCCTTAGTAGCTGCAGTTGGTGCCGGATGCTCAGCAAATGGAAGTTCCCCACAAAAGGGCAAGCACTTGGCCTGAACCACAGGTCCCGCTAAAGGTCTTACCTCTAGTAACCCACTGAACCCTCCCAAACAGCTCTAGAGGGTAGGTGCCATCATTTCCCCCATTTCACAGAGAAGGAAACAGAAGCTCAGAAAGGTTAAGTAATTTATCTAAGGTCACACAGCTAGGGAAGTGGTGGGCAGGATTCAAGCCGGGCCTGTTGGACTCCAGAGCCGCCTCCCAAGAGATCCTGCTGCCACCCAAAAGGATAATCTCAAAAAGGTGAGGGACACATATGAGTCACTCCAACTCAGCAACACCCCAAAACTAGGACCAAGAATTTCCTAAGGAAAATGATTACAGTCTTCCTGTGTTGCACAATTCTCTCAGCTAGAAACACATTCACTATCCCAAACCAATATGGGTTTCAAAGTCTTCTGAGCCAGTGGGTTTGGAAATGGACGGACCACTGGCCAGCTGCACTCTCCCACGATTACAATCACGGTCACTCTCTGAACCGCCTGATGGCTCCTTGTGACTGGCCAGCCACTAAGGCTGGTAGGAGGAGGCCTGGACAGAGACTTGGTCACCTAACAAGATCCAAACAACAATGCGGGGGGTGTGGCTGGAATGTGAGACAGGTGCTGGTCCATACTTTATCTGCTGTCTGGAGTTATGTCAACTTCCTGCAGACATCTGTGCTCTCAGCCAAGAAGGATGCAAATTACGTACAGGGTTATCGCTGATTTATGGCAGGAGCAGAAATAGAATCTGCATGCCATTTAGGGTGGGGGCAAACATTAGGGACGAAGCTCTTTGATATCTGGGCTGCTCTGCCGCCAACGCAGTCCATGTGTGTTACTGGGGCGGGTGCTCTGTGATACAGACAACCCAAGGATGGGCTCATTGCAGCTGATTTCAAAATATTCTCAAAATCCTTGCTTCCACCCCAGAACGAGTGGGCCTACTTTGTCTCCTTCCTAGGATATGCAAATCACCACCCCCTGCCCACCATCTGACCTCCACTGCACCACAGGTGCTGGGGCACAGCAGAGGATATGATTAACAGAGAAGCCCAGGGGCCCTTAAAGAGGCAAGTGACCCTCCCAGACTCTGCAGCTGTTTCCTCATCTTTAAAACAGGAACAGTTTCTGCTGCCTTCCTGCTCCAAAGGGATGTCTGGGAAGGCTCCCCCTGACCTCTGCATGTTGGTATGTTTCACCCAGGGCACAGCCCCGCCAGCTCCAGCCTCTGCAGCTAAGGGTCCAACTCCTGGGCCTCCAACAAGGAGCCTCTCTGCCTCTCCCCTCCCGTGCCCTCCTGGCCTCTGAGCCCCAGCTCAGAGAAGCAGCCTCACAGCAGCTGGACTGGCCCCTTTCCTGGCCCTGTACTTCTGAGGACATCCCCCTGCCCCTGCAAGAGAATTCCTTTCCATCTCCCACATAATTTCAGCCTTCCTTGGAGGTCACATGAAAGCCAAGCATTCCCGTGACGTCACTCTTTCACGGGCTATAGCCACATGACAACAGGGGGGAAAAATTTTCACATTTCAGACATTCTTTCCCCTCGGTGGGTGGCATGGTGGGGACATTCCACGCATGCATACCCTCTACCACCACTCATCCGTTCACTCAACCACACCACTGAAATGCCCGTGCCCTTCACAGCCTGGCGTGACCCTGCACAGACCTGCTTCCACTGGCGGTAGGTGGAGAACTCCTGGGAGGGGATAAAGACACTGAGTTTGAAGACGGACTTCAGCTCGGCGGGAAGCCCCTTGGACTCGAAGTACTGGAACTCCGTCTGGGCCTCCCCGATGAGTGGCACATACAGGCACAGGCAGAGCATGGTGACGGAGCCGGACGCTCAGCACGCCACTAGGAGCAAGTTCTGGCGGCGAGGACAGGAATGCTGCCTGGCCCGGCAAACTTGCACAAGCCCTGCTGGGGTACAGCTGCCACTGGCTCCTGAGGCCCTGCCCTTTTACTCAATTGAGAAAGTCCGCCCACCGTGAGTCGCCAGCAGCCAATGAGCACAGGGCCCTGGAGGAGGCGGCTGACTGCTCCAGGGGAGAGGAGTGAAGATTAGGCCTGAAGTCACCTGCTCGCCAGGGTTAACTCTTTGGAGACAGCAGAGCACTCTGCCCGGCCTTGGCATGGGGCCCAAGCAAACCCTCTCCCTCTGCTGCCAAGCCCTCCAATTGAGCAAACAGCCTTCAGCCTGTTTTCCCACAAGGTCCCCAAGTGCGTCACACAACACAATCGTTTTCTCCCCCTGGTAAATCATTCCCAACAGAAAGTAGGTGGATGTAGAGGTTGAATCGACGCTCCCCGAGAACAGGCCCAGTTTAGCTGGGAGGGTAAAAGCTGGTGGGGGAGGCTGAAAGCCGGTCCCCAGCCATGCTGGAAAGTGTCCCCGCTGTGGGCTCATTCATCCACAGGGGAGTGGCCCCTGAGCTGGCTGAGCCCCGGCCACCCAGCCTTCCAGGCACAGTTCCGGCTGGTTCCAGCGACCTTTTCCAGGCCACTCCTGAGGTGCAATGTGAGCACCTCAGAACCAACCCATGACCCTGCAGCCTTCCTCTGGGGGTCCCACAGGCACTGAGGAGCTGACATGTTGGGGGCAGGAAGAGGACACTCTAGGCTAAAAGTTGTGCTGAGGGACTCCCCAGCGCACCAATCTGGGGTCAGCCAGGGCCTCACTTAGGCCCACAGGCGTGGTCTTCAGAGGCCACGCTCACTCAGAGCACTTAAGTTCAGTATAATAGTAGCTTTATGGCTGAGAACTGTGCTGCTCAATACAGAAGTTTTTACATTTTAAATTAATTAAAATTAAATGAAATTAAAAATTCAGTTCCTTAGTCAGATGGCCACACTTCAAGTGCCTGACAGCCACCCGTTCTCACTGAGCATTTCCATCACCACAGAAAGCTCTGCTGGACAGCACTGCTCTAGGAGGTCCCTTTTAGGTGAGGATGAGAGAAATCTCAGGTGCCGCAAAGTCCAGATCTGGTCTTGATTTAAGGGTGACCCTCTCCAGGCCAGCCTACAATCTCCACCTCATTCCTTCCCCACAGACGGTGTCAGAGATTCGTGCTGCGGAGGAAGAGACCACGTCACAGAGATGAAAAAGGAATCGGTCCGCCCTGTTCCTTCTACAGTGCGCCACTTCCTAATATAGACTAAATCGCATCACCAGGATGGATAAAAATGGACAGTTATCATTTGGGGATCAACAAAAATAAAAGGAATTTCTTAATTCACTAAAAAAATTTTGTTAAGAACTTGAAAAAAGGATTTTAAAGTAAGATGCTAACGCTTACGTATAACGTTACGAAAGAGATTTTAATAACTTATGTGACATTTCGGCCCTTCTCAAGGAGATCTGATGATGAGTCTGTAAAAACGGGTCCTGGACTTCACCAGGGCGGATCCAATGAGGGATCCAGAGGCAGCTCAGGATTATCCAGGCAGATTCCTGCTCAGCCTCCACCTAAATCCATGACGGTCAGCTGTCTCTTAAGCTGCCCAGTCCAGAATGTTCTGCTTTGGGGCTATTTTTACACACATCTTATCTCTAGTGTTGGGGTCCTTGAAAGCAGGAGGCTGTTGTTTGGAACCTTTGCACCTCCTGGCCTGGAAGGAGCCCACGGCTCAATCACGGAGGGTGCCTAATGTAAGCAGTTTCTGAATGAATGAATCGGGCTTGCCAGGCCTCTGAGACCCCAAGAAATAAACACGACCTCTCCTGATGAAGATCTCAGGTTTGTTTTTCTGGGTGTCTGCAAATAGTCTTCAGGGCATTTTATCCACCTCAACAAGATAATGTATTGTTATTTCTATTTTAAGGGAGGTTCACATTTATAAATAAAAGAGCTGAATTTTAAAATGCTGATCTTCCTTTGTTCAATTGTTCACGTTTGCTTCTGAAATGAAAATAAACTACTCAGATCTGTTGAAGTATCTCATATCAGTGATGACTGTAGTCAGGACAATACAAATGGCAAATATTTTGACTGAATAAATGAATTGTTCAACTAGAACTTTATTTCCTAATAAACTATATTTTTCACATAATTTTGGTAAACATAATTGTACCATTGAATTCTTTTTCTTTTTGTACTATTGAGTTTTATGATGTATTTACAAATCTGAGAAGAGATTTGAAAACAATACCAAATAAAAGTGAAAGCTATATTCTATATTTTAAGGAACAGTTATTAAAGCATTACCAAATAAGAGCAACTGTATTTTAGAAAAAATAGAATGGAACCTCCTCAATTTTAACAAAGCTCACTACTCTCCAGACCAACGGTACCACGGGGTCAGGATATGTTCTCTGAAAAGGTCTGCATGTGCTTGGCACGACGTTATTTTACCACGTCAACGTTAATTCTATTCCAACGTTAATTTTAAAAAAGCGTTCTCCCTTATTTTTATTTTGCAACTGTGACGAAGTCCAACAGAATGTCTTCATTGGACAAACTTAAATTGACGTTTGCTTATTTACTCAACCACCCATCCTCCTGGTTTCACAAGTCATGCAGAACTCCATTTTCACAAAGAAACTGGGAATTCTTTCCAGCTGAGCCAATCTCGAGGCACCTAGTGTCCAAGGTAAATACTCTCTCCCTGGAATTACAGCAGCGGGGTCCAGAGGGGCGCTGGGGTCGTCCCTCAATCTCTGAGATGGTCAAACAGGCCAGGAGAGGTTACCTGGCCCTGAGGCCCCAGAGCCTGGTGGGGGCGGGGCTGAGCCTCACCCAGGGTCCAGCTCATGTGACAACACCACTTAAAATAACACCAAACTGGACACTGCCAAAAAGAGATTTTAGAACTCAGTTTCCAAAGAACGCCTATGGCCTGACACTGAGAATTACAGTAAGCAATACCTCACATTGGATGGTGGCAGGTGTACGGGAAGGGTGCAGCCTGAGCAAGTTTAGGCTTAGCCTTAGCTAAAAAACAGCAAAAACCGGGATCTGTTACTACTTCTGAACCCATATATTAAAAATACAAATAAGGAAGCAGACTAAGGCAGGGCTCGTGTTCTGTTCCTGATGTTTCACACCAGCACCCGGCTCTTCAAACTCCCACTGTCACGTGCTGTCTCTCCCCTCCTCCCATCTATGGTTCTTCTCTGCTCTCTTATTCTCCTTTTGTGACCCAGATCTACTTTTGTTTCCTCTCTTCTGACGTCCATTCCTGTAACAACTAGGATTCAGGAACAATGATGGCAATTCTAGATTCCGAGGAATTGAGTGGTATCAGATTTCATTTAATCTGAAAAGTAGCAATTCCTCTCACGAACATTTTCTCACCCTCAAATCTGCCAATGCCATTCCAAGCTTTCCTTATTCTACGCTCTGTTTCACGCCAAAAAACAGGTGTTTCCTGTAAGTGCTGGAATATCACGAGTAAGAACAGGGCAGGTATAGCGCCTTTGGGAGTATAGCATTAGGTCATCAAGTATTCCCCCCTCCTCTGCAGTGACTCAGACCAAGCCAAAAATATTAATATGTGAAGGAGCCCCACCAGCATCCGGCTGCTCTATCCCCGCCCACCCGCAAGGCTCTCGAACCTCATTTGCTGCCGTGGCCGCAGTGTCATTCGATGATCAGGTTGTCATGACAGCCCAGTGTAGCCCATTTCCAGTGAAACCTGCCTACAGTTGGCAATTAGACACACAATGAGCAAAATTCTCTGAGCTTCTGAGACAGCCCCTGAGGATTTGAGGCTTGAATGCCGCTGAGGGCACCTCCCCTCCAGAGTAATAGCTTTCTTCTCCAACTGCAGGTTAACTCTAAGACAAAGATAAAGGGAAACACTGGAGCAGTTTCCAGAATAAAAGGCTGCAGGAACCTGACTCACTAGCAGACATATTTAAACGGGGAAGTGAGAAAACAAAGCCGTGCTCATGGGAAGCCAAGAAGCCTGAGAACCAAAGTGAACTTCTCTAGGTTTCCAGAACGTTTTGGAAGCCTCTTCCTGAGAGAAATAGCGAGGCCAGGTCCCATCGGCCAGCGATCACAAACCACAAACCCCACCTTCAAAGTAGCTGCACTGGAAAAGAACACTAACTATCCCAAGTCTCGGTTTATCTGCTTTTGAAGAGTCCACACTGCCCAGATGTGCTTTCTTTCTTGCTTCAAACCAGCTGATCCAGCTCCCTCTTGGGGCTCCCCCCACCCCCAGGCAGCTGATCTGTTTCTCTTTCGGGGAGAAGTGCCACTGGAAGGTGTGGATCTCAGGCTTAGCCCCTACCGCCCCAGATTCTGCAGGCCAAGAACTAAGCCGCTTGGAACAGAAAGTCCTGCTGCGCAGCCATCCTGGGGGGAGGGCTTGCGAGAGGTGCCACTGTGAGTCTGGGAAATGGAGCAGTTAATTATTAAAGTCAAAAGTAGGTGAATTTAAAAGGGAGTCAGCCAATCCCTTGATCCCTTGGCCATAAGGCAAGCAGGTCTGTAGATAAAAGTTCCTCACAAAAGATAGCGCCACCGCCATTTCTGAGCTCACCTAAAATGATCGAAAGGTAGAAAGTGACACCTCTCGCAGGCATAATACAGACTCTGAGACCCCTGCTGGCCGGGAGGAGCCCAGCACGGATTAAGGAGTCTCCTCAACACTTCAACTTAAAAGACTGCAAAAGTTGTTGCATCAAAAGTCCCTCCCACTTAGCAAAGGAAAAATGAACATTTATTTCTTAACTGTAGCAATTCAGCAAACATTTCTTGGGACTCTACAATGTGCCAGACACGGGCACAATCTCCTTCCCTTCTCCAGTTGATTTTTATCCTGAGAAAGGAGAAGATTCAAAGTAACCAAAGCTCAGGAGGTGAACAAGGTCACTCCTACCCAGGCAGGAGAAATCTCCGCCAAACAGCACTTTCTGTTCTAATCCTGAGAACTCAATTGGTCCTGTTAAGAGCTGCCTTCTTGGGGGCCGGCCCGGTGGCATAGCGGTTAAGTTCCCGCACTTCGCTTAGGTGGCCCGGGGACATACCGCTTGTCAAGCCATGCTGTGGTGGCGTCCCATGTAGGGCAGAGGAAGATGGACACAGATGTTGGCCCAGGGCCAGCCTTCCTCAGCAAAAAGAGGAGGATTGGCGATGGATGTTAGCTCAGGGCTGGTCTTCCTCACAAAAAAAAAAAAAAGGGCTGCCTTTTTAAGGGAAAGCGAGGCAATCAGGGCAAAAGTTCTAGACAGAGGTGACACCTCAGCTCTACCCTCCTCAACAGTTTAACCCTGGGCAAATCACTTAGCCTTCCTGCACCTCAGTTTCCCCATCAACAAAATGGGCGTATTACCACTCACGTTGGCACTTGTGAGGATCAGATGCAACAACCCACCCTCACCGCAGGAGACGGACAGAAGGCCCTGGCACTAAGCAGACCCGCAGGCCCACGAGGGGCTCCAGCCTCTCCTCTGACCACCCCCACTTCCTCCCAGACCCGAAGGTAAGGCAGGTCCTCTGCCCGCAAGGCAAGGGGCCTAACCTTCACGCTGCAGGACAGGCTGGCCCTCCCAGCTCCAGGCAGTTGGGTGCAACTCTGGGAGTTCACTCTCTTGCCCGCTTGGCTTGGTCCTCCCCGCACTGTTCAGACACTAAGACACAAGACACATTGTCATCATCTGTCCCCGCCTCTCAAAGGGCTTTCTGGGGCCGAACTGACAAATCCTAAGGTAAATCTTCTATTGCATTCAACCTTCCTGCCCCAAATGGCCACACTGAAGTGGTCATAATAGAGTAATGAAGCTTTTTACAGTGGCCACAGAAAGATTCTGGACTAAAGATACAGGCTTCTTCATTGTCGAACATTTCTCCCCGGTCCCCAAGACCAAAATGATAGATTTGTAAGTCCTCTCTTCCTCCCCACACACCAATTTTTTCCGGGAAAATGATCCCAAACCAGCTCCTAAACCAGGCGGTCCTCTTAAGATTGCCATTACCTTAGGAAACTGCTCTGCAGGTCCGACCACCAGCAAAATGGTGGGTCTCTTTTCCATGGCCTCAGCCCTTCCGTCCTGTTTCCCCAAAAAGCTTGACATCTGGTCTCCCCGAGCAGGAGCTGGGGTGCCTCTGACTTCCTTATCGGTCCCCTCTCTGGAGCCTTGGCACCCAGCCCTGGGGAGGAAGCTAGACAGAAAATGCCACAGCATCTGCAACATTACGCTTCCTCTGAACGTCGCGACGGTGACTTTGGAGGAGGGATGTGACCACAATACCAAGGGTCGCTGGCTACACAGCTGCTTGGAAGACTAGCCTGGGGATTTGTAAGGCTGGAACAGTATGCAGTGGCTGTTTCCTGCTTTTTCAAATTGGCTAGCACTGCTGTCGTGCCTGGCCTGAGAAGTAGCTCGCGCTGAGAGCCCTGCCGGGCTGCTGGCAATAAGGAGAGAGCGGCTGGAGCTTCAACACAAACTCACTTCTGCAGGTGGACGGTGATCAAATCCTTGGCTTTTTTAAAAAAAAGGAGAAAGCAACAGCCCGACGGACCTCTCCCGGAGGCAGAAGCAACTTCCAGCTCCCAATTATTCAGCTGTCCTCGCTCAACTAATGGTCATCATACAGGCGAGTACCCCAGCATCCAGTCTGCATTCTCACTGCAGCAGGGCGCGGCCAATCACCTCTGCCGACACTACCAAGTTCATTATCCCAACCGGCAACATCCCTCCAATCACAGGCGGCCGATTCCCTGCATGCAGCCTGGCAGTTCTGCAGGGAGGCGCAGCCTCCAGATGAGCTTCCAGTCTCACAGAATCCACCCTGAGCTGGCTTGTCCGCAGGAGCCCAACTTCCCCCTCTCTACCTGCCTTGTTTCCGGGCTGACATTCACCATCAAGTTTAACATGATTAAGAGTTCCTGGAAAAATTTCCTAAGACATCTAGCAACACTTTTCCTTGTTCCATTATCCCAGTCTTTCCAACTGTGTGTAACACAAGGCACGCCGTATCATAGCTACTTTTGCTGCCTGGGGTCAGGGACCAAGTCACAGATCTTTCTACCCCTAGTACCCAGGGCAGGCACAGATGAAGTCTGTAGACTGTACTGAGTAAATGATCAACAAAAGGGATATAAGCTTTGGTCATCTGTTTCTTAATTTACTAGCAGACAAATGCAGTGACCAACTACTGTCATCTCTCACAAAGGTGGCCCTTTGATACGGTGTTCATACCATTATTTTAAAAACACAAGCATGAAAAAAGTTTAATAAACTGTGTTGGGGAGAGTGTGGGGAGATGTACGTCCTCATCTGCTGCCATGAGAGTATAAATCAGCCTCTCTGAGGAGAAATTGAGTCACAGCCACTGACATATCCAAAGCACAAACCCTTGGACATGGCACTTCCACTTGTAGCAAATTATCCTGCAGATACATTTGCACATGTGGGAAATCACAGATATACAGATATGATATATATGTGATAAAATATAAGCATATTTCTTGCAACCTTGTTTATAATAGCACAAGTTTGGAAACAACTTACAGTCCTTTAAAAAGGGAGTGGGTTCATAAATTATGGCACATCCATACAATGGAATGCAGTGCAGCTGTTAAAACAAATGAGGCAGCTCTACAGGTACTATTATGGGATGACTTGAAAACATCTTGTTAAATGAAAAAAATTAAGGTGCAGAAGAAGGGGGATAGCATGTTGCCACTTATTTCTAAGCTTATATATATGAAGAATATCTCTGGAAAGACACTAAAATTGGAGAGATGGTTTGGAACAGGGAAGGCCCTTGGTTTGAGGGGAGAAAGGCAGATGGGAGATTTATTTTCACTGAATATTCCCATATCTTGTGAAACTGAATCATGAGCATCTATGACCAGGCACGCATGCATACATACAACAATTATTTAAAAAGAACACACAAGGGGCTGACCCAGTGGTGTAGTGGTTGGGTTCATGTGCTCCGTTTCGGCGGCCCGAGGTTCACGGGTTCAGATCCCAGGTGCGGACCTACTCATCACTCATCAGGCCATGAGCCGTCCCACATGCAAAACAGAGCAAGATGGGTACAGATGTTAGGTCAGGGCCAATCTTCCTCACACACAAAAAAAGAAAAAATGAAACACAAGACGAGAAAGCAAGACAGCCAAGCTAGGGCTTCCTAATGCTTGCTGTGAAGCTGAAGGAGCCTGGATCAGCTGCCCTCTCACGAGATACACAGAACAACCTCATCTAGAAGCAGTTCTGTGTGCTGATTACATGCATGGTCTTTGGAGCCAGAGCCCGGCTTCGAATCCTGCCATCACTTAATAGCTGTGCGATCTTGGTCAAGTCACTTCAGCTCTCTGTGCTTTAATATCCTTATGTGCAAAATGGGGATGGTGACAGAACCACATTGTTACTTCAAAGAGTTGGTTAAGGAGTGAATTAGATAATACAGAAAGCTCTTAGAATTGTACATAGAGCATTCAATAACTATGAGCTATTTTATTATCATTATCTAGAAAATGACCGTGAGCTCAGGCAACCAAGTAGTTTTTTATTTTGTTTGCCTTTTTGTTTTTAAATTGGGCACTGTCTCAATTATCCTTTATTTGTAGTCTGCCCTTAATTATGCTGGTAGTCTTTTCAGTTTTTGTTTTTCTTCAATTCACGAGTGTCTCGGCTTACCTAGGTTGCCAACTCCTTTACAAAGGAGTTGTAAATCCCTCCTTTACTCCTGGAGGGATCAGAAAGCACAGCCAGTGAGAGCAGGGACTGCTTCACAACTAAGTAGTTTTTTTTCTTTTTTTTTTTCTTTTTGGCGAGGAAGATTGGCACTGAGCTAAAATCTGTGCCCATCTTCCTCCATTTTGTATGTGGGATGCCACCACAGCATGGCTTGATGAGCAGTGTGTAGGTCTGTGCCTGGGATCCAAACCTGTGAACCCCGGGCAGCTGAAGTGCAATCCACAAACTTAACCACTACACCACCAGGCCGCCTCTGCTACAAAGTAGTTTTAATACTACAGAAAAGCCAGTCCACTGCCAAAACCCATAAGTGAATAAATAATCCTTTCATGAAAATGAATCTTGCTTTTAGGCCCTGAAAGTCTGGTGAAATGGAGGAGATAGTGCTGTTTTGGGCCCCATCCCCAAACATAAGAGAAATCTCTTATTTTAGTTGGTTACTGGCTTTTAATTTAATGGACTCCTACGTACAACAGAACTGAGTTATGAACTCAGGGGGTTCCAGCCAAGATTGAGTAGCAGGGACCAATTCACCTTCCTGCCAAGAACAATTAAACGTCCAGATAAAATATATGAAACAATGGTTTTCAAGACACTGGACATCAGGCAACAAAGGACAGCGACCCCTGAGAGAGCTAAACAAATGAGATGAGCCCCATGATTGCCCCAGCTTCCTGACTGGGGTTTCCAGGCTCCGGTGCAGAGGGTGGGTACTCAGACCGAGCCCAGCAGTCTCCCCATGTTGAAGAGATGGAGCTGGAAGTCCAGGGAGGTCTGAGCGGCTAAAGTTTGCAGGACAGAGTGCCAGAGAGGAGGGAGCTGCACAGGCCCCTAGAGCCACAGCATGAGCATGTGAGGAGACTGCCTGAGGGGGAAGAGAACCATCCAAAGGCACCACAGTGCTGACAGCAGTTCCTGTTTCCACCAGCCAGAGTGGAAAACCTCATAACAGAGGGAGGTTCAGGAAGGGTTTTGCCTCAATAGTGGGGCAAAACTAGCCTTTGACTAAATGCTGTTCTTGCCCTGCCTAACAAAGTTTCAAAAAGCAAGGCTTGAAAAGGTCAAACTGTTTCCAAATAATTTAACTGCATCCCAGAATAAAGCTTAAGAACATTTATAGGAATACAAAAATATCCAGGAACCAACAGGACAAGATCCAATAAAAAATTAACAGCAAGGCAAAGAAGCAAGAAAAGACCCATAATGAGGATAGAAATCAATCAATTGAAACTGACTCAGAAATGACATATGATAGAATTAGTACACAAGGATATTAAAAGTCAAAATTGTATTCCAGATGCTCAAGAAGCTAATGGAAAGATCAAGCATGTTAAATAGAGACAGCGCAGACACTCTAGATGAAAACTACAATGTCTGAATGAAAAATACACTGGATGGTTTTAACAGCAGATTAGATAATGCAGAAGAAAAGATTAACCAACTTGAAGACAGCAATAGAACTTCCCAAAATGAAACACACAGAGAAAAACAAAACAAATAAACGAGCAGAGCGCCAGTGAGCTGTGGGAGAACCACGAATAGGCTAATACACATATAACTGGAGTCCATGAAGGTGGGGACAGAAAAAAATATTTAAAGAAATAATGGCGGGGGCCGCCCGGTGGCGCAGCGGTTTAGTCCGCGCTCGGCAGCCCGGAGTTCGCGAGTCCGGATCCCGGGCGCCCGCCGACGCACTGCCTGTCAGCCATGCCGTGGCGGCGTCCCATATAAAGTGGAGGAAGATGGGCACGGATGTTAGCCCAGGGCCAGTCTTCCTCAGCAAAAAAGAGGAGGATTAGCAACGGATGTTAGCTCAGGGCTGGTCTTCCTCACAAAAAAATAAAATAAAATAAATAAATAAAAAAAAAAAAAAAAAAAAAAAAGAAATAATGGCCAGATTTTCCCCCAAATTTATTGAAAACTACAAATCCACAGATCCAAGAAGCTCAACTAACCCCAAGCATAAGAAACATTAAAAAAAAAAAAAACAACCCTACACTCAGGCACATCACATTAAATTTCTGAAAATCAGTGATAAAGAGGAAAATCTTAAAAGCAACTAGAGAAAAAAAGACCCATTACATACAGAGGAACAAAGATAAGAATGACAGGCGACTTCCAGCCAGAAACTGCTAACCCAGGATTCTACACCTAGAAAAATACCTTCCAAAGAAAGGCAAAATAAAGACTTATCGGACATACAAGAGCTGAAAGAATTTATCACTAGCAGATCTGCATTACAAGAAATATAAGCTGGTGCAGCCACTATGGAAAACAGTATGGAGATTTCTCACAAAATTAAGACTAGAACTACCAAACAATCCAGCTATTCCACTGCTGGGTATTTATCCAAAGAACATGAAAACACCAATACATAAAGATACATGCATCCCTGTGTTCACTGCAGCATTGTTCACAATAGCTAAGACTTGGAAGCAACCTAAGTGCCCCTCAAGGGACGAATGGATAAAGAAGATGTGGTATATATACACAATGGAATACTACTCAGCCATAAGAAACGATGAAATCCAGCCATTTGTGACAACATGGATGGACACTGAGGGTATTATGCTAAGTGAAATAAGTCAGAGAGAGAAGGTCAAAAACCATATGATCTCACTCATAAGTAGAAGATAAAAACAACAACAAACAAACACATAGAGACAGAGATTGGATTGGTGGTTACCAGAGGGAGAGGATGAAAGGGATGATTAGGCACATGTGGGTGGAGATAGATTGTAATTAGTATCTGGGTAGTGAACATGATGTAATCTATGCAGAAACAGAAATATAATGATGTACACTTGAAATTTATACAATGTTCTAAACCAATGTTACTGCAATAGAAAATAAAAATAAAAGTAACAAGCAAACTAAAAAAAAAAAAAAAAAATTAAAGGAATCCTTCAGGGGGAAGGAAAATGGTACCAGATGAAGATCTGAATCTACACAAAGGAATGAAGAACACCAGAAATGCTAACTGTGTGGGTAAATATAAAGGACTTTTTTCTTATTATTTAAATCTCTTCAAAAGATAAGTGACTGTTTAAAGCAAAAATAAAACAATGTATTTGAATACATTGGGTTTGAACAATGGGTACCTGAGGGTTACTGTAAACATTCAATAAGATTACCTTTCCACCTTGTTATGAAAAGAAGTTAATCTTGTCAATTTTCTGTTTTCCTGCTTAACCTGAGGAGTAACTCAAGGGTCAGAAGGATTTATGAGCTTGTTTTACAGAAGAAAGAGAATGCCAGATAACCAGCCCCCAGCTGCAGTTGAAGTCAGATTGCCTGGGGGCTTATGGGGAGTAAAAGATTATACTTTTGTTTCTCCAAAACTCCTCCTGCCACATCCCTTAGCTCTATAAAGCCCCCTGCTTTCTTCTCTTGTTAAGGTGGATTTGAGAACCTATGCTCCCACCTTCTTGTTTTGGCCAATTCAAATAAACCTTTCTCCATCTCCAAGCACTGATGTCTCAGTGATTGGCTTACTGTGCATTGGCACACACACTTGAGATTAAGAAGTTCGGTATCAAGTTTATAACATATGTAGAAGTAAAAATGTATGAGAACCACAGCACAAAGGCTGGGAGGAGAGAAAAGAAAGTTGTGACATTGTGATTTATAAGAAATATATATATTTGGTCATTCAGATGACAAATATATTTCTCAGATATACTGGTCTTCATCCACAGCTCCCTAAACCCTTGGAATTTCCTGAGTGAGAAGAGAAATGGGAGCAACTTTTGTTATAATATTTGGTCTGTTGTCCTCAGTTCCTGAAAATGCTTCAGGGCCATAAGGTGAAATGGGTGACTTGTCTATGTTAATGAAGGTGACTTTTGGACCCCACCCAAGCATGGGGGCTGGTTGCCAGGAGAACCAGCTATGTGATCAGATTGGAACTTCCATCCCACCCACTGATTTCCAGGGAGGGGAGGGGGGCTTGAGGTTGAATGAATTGCCAATGGCCAATGAATTAATCAATCATGACTAAGTAAAGAAGCATCCATAAAAACCCAAAAGGACAGCTCACTGGACCTTCTTTTTGGAGAGCTCCACAGTGGGGAACAAGAATGGTTCCACATGCCACCGTGCTGGGCACCAAGCTCCACGAAGACAGAAGATCCTTTGTTGGGGACCTCGCCCTATGTATCTCTTCATCTGGCTGATTCATACCCTTTAATATCTTTCGTAATAAATCAGTAATCTAGCAAGTTAATGGGTTTTCTTGAGTTCTGTGAGCTGTTCTAGCAAATTAATCAAACCCAAGGAGGGGGTCGTGGGAACCTCTGATTTAGAGCCAGTTGGTCAGAAGTACAGGTAATGACCTGGACATAGGATTGGCACCCTGAGCTGGAGGAGGCCATTGGAACCTCCAGTTTGTAGGCAGTTGGTCAGAAGCACAGGCAACAACCTGGGCTTGTGACTGGTGTCTGAAGTGGAGGGAGATCTGTGGGACTGAGCCCTTTACCTGTGGAATCTCATTCTATTCCCATGTAGATAGTGTCAGAATTGAGTAGAATTCTTGGACACTCTGAGAAAATGGGAACAAAGAACAGATGGGACACATAAAAAACAAATAACAAGGGTCAGCCCCGGCGGCCTAGTGTTTAAGTTTGGCTCGATCTGCTTTGGCAGTCCAGGTTTGGCTCCTGGGCATGGACCTACATCACTTGTTTGTGAGTGGCCATGCTGTGGTGGCAGCTCACATACAAAAAGAGGAAGATTGGCAGCAGATGTTAGCTCAGGTGAATCTCTCTCAGCAAAAAAAAGAAAAAAGAAAAAAAATTGCTCTATTGGGGCCAGCCCCATGGCATAGTGGTTAAGTTTGGTGCGCTCTGCTTTGGTGGCCCAGGTTTGTGGATTTGGATCCTGGGCATGGACCTACACCACCTGTCAGCCACACTGTGGCAGTGACCCACATATATAAAGTGGAGGAAGATCGGCACAGATGTTAGCTCAGGGCTAGTCTTCCTCAGAAAAAAATTTAAATAAAATAACAAGATAGTAGATTTAAACCTAACCATTTCAATAACAACATTAGATGTAAATGGTCTAAACATCCCAATTAAAAGGCAGAGATTGTCAGATTGGATTAAAAAAAAGCAAGATCTAGCTACATGTTGCCTATAAGAAACACTTTAAATATAAAGATACAAATAGGTTAAAAATAAAGGGATAGAAAAAGATATACTATATTCATATTAATCAAAAGAAAACTGGAGTGGGTATATTAATCAGACAAAGTAGATTTCAGAGCAAAGAATATTATCATGGTCATTTCACAATGATAAAGGGGTCAATTCATCAAGAGGGCATAACAATCCTAAATGTTTTTGCACCAAATCACAGAGGTCCAAAATACATGAAGCAAAACCCAACAGAACTGCAAGGAAAACGAGACCAACCCACAAGTGTAGTCAGAGATCTTAACACCCTTCTCAACTGGCAGTAAGGAGACAGAAAATCAGTAAGGACACAAGACGTGAACACTCTCAACCAACTTGGACCTAACTGACATTTACAAAACACCCACCCAACAAGGGTAGAATATACATTCTTTTCAAGTACACACAGAACATATTCTGGCCCATAAAACAAATCTCACGAAATTTAAAAGGATTCAACTTGTACAAAATATGGCTTTTGACCATAGTGGAATTAAATTAGAAATCAACAACAGAAAGATATCTGGAAAATACCTAAATATTTGGAAACTAAATAACACAATTCTAAATAATCCACGTGTCAAAGAAGAAATCAAAAGAGAAATTAGAAAGTATTTTGAATGGTATGAAAGTATAGTACATCAAAAGTTGTGGACTGCAACCAAAGCAGTGCATAGATAGGAATGCCTATAATAGAAAAAAAAGATCTCAAATAAATGACATCAGAAAAGAACAAGTTAAACTCAAAGTAAGCAGAAGAAAGGAAATAATAAACGAGGCAAGGAAGAGACCATGCCTTATTTATCCTAAAATCTCCCTTGACCAGCACCTAAGAGAGAGATCAATGAAAATTTGTTCAGTTGCATACTTTGCCAACATTTTAATTTTTTTATTATTAGTATTCTTTAAAAGAATTTTTTTTTTGGTGAGGAAGATCAGCCCTGAGTTAACATCCGTTGCCAACCTTCCTCTTTTTTTAGATGAGGAAGATTAGCCCTGAGCTAACATCCATGCCCATCTTCCTCTATTTGTATGTGGGATGCCACCACAGCATGGCTTGATGAGCAATGAGTAGGTCCACGTCTGAGATCCGAACCTGCAAACCCTGGGCCACCAAAGCGGAGCGCATGAACTTAACCCCCCCAACAATTTTATTTTAAAGCACTTTTTCTTCTATCTTTGATTTCCTTGTGGGTTAATAGAGTACATCTCTTTCCTTACATCACAGCATCATCTAAACCAGCAGTATCTGGTAGACCGCTAGCTGCTTTGGGGTTACATGCAATTACTATAATACGACTCCACCCCACCTAGCTTTCTTAGGTATGAGGGACCACCCATATCCAGAGATAGGGCTGGCAAGTATCACCCTCCTGCAAGTGCAGCTTATAAACATCAACAGAACCTGGTTAAGATGAGGCTAATCATCTGCAGAGGTAACCCACTCTTCCAAGAATCTAGAAAATGGAGACTTGAGTTCTCACAACTGACTCCAGGGCAGTGCTTCATGTTGCACGTCTACCAGTTCACCTGCTACCTATCTATCCTAGAATTATTATTAATATTCAGAAGAGATGTTGTCAGAGAGAATGTTATTTACACATTTTTTTAACTGAAAAATGAAGATAGATTTATCTGACAGAAAGCCAGACTGACTTGATTTAATAATGAAGACTGGCAGGGCCAACTAAGTTATATGGAGGGAATTTTCCATAAACTGAATGAGTCAAATCTGCAAAACTCTAAGGTTTTGACGAAAACCCAAACCAACAAAAACATATAAAGCAAATATACAGTATGCCAGATTATATCCTCTGCAGCTATTATGCTGATGAAAAAAAAATTTTATGTCAACTTAAAAACGTGCAAGGGGGTACATTGTTTTTAAAATTCTTTTAGGACAGTACAGGAGCAAAAGAATTTGAAGGATCTCATTTATACTTTGATATATGGTAGCAATTTGCAATTTCAGGGGCACAACTGTAGCAGGTGACTGTCAGTCTCCTCTGAAATGAACCAGCTGGGCAACTTAAATGCTTGGAGCTTGCGCGCTGTCCAGCGCCGCCCCACGGCAGCTGGGGCTTCAGGTCGTGAGGCAGGACTACTCAACACCTTCTTGCTGGTGACTCAGCCCTCAACCACACAATGAGGATGAGCCAGGCATTCGCCTCATTTGGCACAAATGAAACCAAGGCATCGAAGATGACAGAACTGCAGTGATGGAAAAGGTGAAATCCCCTAATCTATTTTCATTTTAGGAAGTAAAACCAGAAAATTTAGCTAGCAAAAACTCCCTGAAGGAAACGCCTGTGACCGTGGAAAAGAAAGTGTATTACAGAGAAAACACTCAGTCTCTTGGATGGCTTCTGTTTACTCCTGGTGAAAGCCAGTCCCCATCCAGATTCCAAGTTCAAGGTCAATGCCAACTAACAAAGACGTCTTTTTCTTTTCTCTAAAACCAAGTGAGGAGTGTATAAAATTAATCCAATTTTAAGTGTAGGATTTTGAGTTGTAACATGTAAATTAAAGTTCTGCAGAAGCAAGAGACTGCACAGAACAGCCTAATTTCTCTTCTTTTTCTGCTCTTATGAGAGTATGTTTCTCCTTCAGATTTGACATATGCCAAGTGTTAAGGGGGAGAGGGAGAATATGGTACTGAGGCCAGCATGTAAAAACCCAATCACCTAAAATGACTGAAAATTTCTCAACCCACCCAAAATTGATCAGTGGGAGCCAAACCATTGGCACATGTTCACTCTATTTGCTGCAGCCACTTCATCCTTTTTCACGCCTTCCCTTCTTCCCCTTGAAAAGGCAAACCAGCAGATTTATTATTAAAGCAACACTGTTTTCAGTTTCTGGAAAGTGATTTCAGATCGCACTCTGAAACTGAGATCCTCTGCATGAGCTCTCACCAGCTGCTTGCTCTATACTCAGGCAGGATTGCCCAGGAGAGCCGGACAGAAGTGTGAAACCCACCCAGCAGCTGTCTACAGCAAACACACATCGGAGCTGCTCAGGGGTGAAGGAAAGCTGGGAGAATTCTGTCTAAGAGTAACTGGTTTATACCAAGCCAGCTCTTAGAAACAATTCAGAAAAGGCATTGTTTAGCTATGGAACTATTTACTGATGCTATCTTTATCTTTCATAATAGGTTAAAGAAGAGGCTCTAGCAAAAAGAACACATCCAAGATAAGAATGAAAAAAACAGTTAACCGTGTCTATAAATGCATCACTAAGTGGTGCCACACGGACCTTACCTTCCCCCTGCTAGTGCCTCTAGCACTAGTAGACCCTGGACAAGTTGTCTAACCTCTCTGCGCTGCAAAACGTGGGGACTGAACTGGAAAAACTTTGAAAGCCTTTCCAGTTCTAATGTCCTATGGATTCAAACTCAATCTAAAGGCATTAACCAAAGGTGACAGTAGCATTTTACATGTAGGACAGGGAAAGACCACCAGGTTGACGAAGGTGGGCACCATGGCTGGTTTTAACCAACAGGACTATTCAATTGTGTAGACGTACAGACAAAGATTTCACAGTTCGTGCTTATTCTTAGTGATCTAAACTACCCTCTCTGCTGACTTTTTTTTTTCCCACCACTGGTATTTCAGTGGTTTTTGAGAATTTTCTTACACAAAGTAGATGGTTTTCTTTGTGTTTTGGAGTCACATGAGACACCAAACGAGGTGAGGGAGGACTGGAGGAGAGAAAACATGAGGCCTGGGGTGGATGGAACAATGTGGAAAGCTTCACAGAGCAAAAGCAGGAACAGGAACAGCCCCCATCTCCAGTTTCCCCTTTGACCCTGGGAAAATGAGCAGGACTCACCTCCCTTCCAAGCTTCCTGGAAAGCCCGGCAAGAGTTTAAAGCAGATAGGAAGTTCCTCATGTCCTACCTTTGTTATTCCTTTATTTACTTTAAAGAAAAGTGCATCTTTAAGACAACAACTCCTTTTTTTCAGGTACTGTGTTGAGTCTTTTACATCCCATGTCTAGCAACAGTGTACCTCTCACTTCCGGCACTGCTTCCTGAGCACCATCGGGGGTCTTAGGAGGCTGAGCTGGCATGACGCACAGATATGTCAATGTCATAAACTGTGAATATAAAGCTTGCAAAGTTTTAGGGGCTAGTTAAGTACCTATAGAAGGAGGCAGTGAATGCTGAGCTAAATTGGGCAGAGGCAAAATCCTGGGTTCTGTTACTGGCCTTGCCTTCAACCAAGCCAGCCTCTGAGCCTGTCCTCCTTCTGCAAATAACACGGTTAGTAAGATAATCTCCAAAGGCTTGAACAAAGCTCTACTTGAAGCTTCCAGTTTCACAACTTCAAAGTGAACTCCGTATTTGAGAAAAGACCATCCATGGCTGCTGAAACAGGCAACAGGCTTGTAAGAGCAGCGCTCCGAAGAGCCCATTTCCGTCTAGGGAAACATTTGGGCCAAAGACACTACGTGTAGAGTGACTCTACCACTTCAATAACTTTTTAGAAATCTCCTGCCACCAGGGTTTCTTTTCTTGTTCTAATCTTCCTAAAGTCTACAGGGCCCAGGCTTTCTGCAACCCACATTCTTCCTCCCCTCCCCGCTGAAGGCCCTCTCAGCTGACAGGAGACTGTGCTCTCCCTGGGCGCTACACACCCTTTATTAGCGATGTCCTCAGACTTTCTCCTTCCTTCTATTCCACTGTTCACCTAGGCAACCTGGGAAAAAATGGAGATGATTAAGACCAATTCTGGGCATCTTATTTTCAAAAACTTAATGGGGGAAAAAGTCATTTTGTGTTGAACACCGATGTGTCAGACACTGTACTAGGCTCTTTATATACTTCATTTAATGTAATCCCATGACAACCTTATGACGTAGGTATTCACCCCACCATGTTTCTGATGAGGAAACTGAGACCTGGAGATGCTGAGTATCTTGCTCAAGGTCACACAGCAGAAACAATATGTGAACCCAGGTTTATACCACAAAGCCTGGACTGGGATGTGTGTGTGTGTGAGGAAGACTGTCCCCGAGCTAACGCCTGTGCTCTTCTTCATCTATTTTATGTGGGACGCTGCCACCGCATGGCTTCATAAGCAGTGCATAGGTCTGCGCCCGGGATCCAAACCCGCAAACCCCAGGCTGCTAAAGCCGAGCACACAAACCTAACCACTACGCCACCAGGCCAGCCCCCTGTACTGGGCTTTTTAAAACAGTTGTATTGAGATAAAACCCACATACCATACAAATCACCCATTGAAGTGGACAATTCACTGGTTTTTAGTATATTCACAGATATGTGCAACCATCGCCGTGGTCAATTTTAGAACATTTTCATCACCTCAAAAAGAAACCCTGGGGCCTGCCTGGTGGCGTAGTGGTTAAGTTCACGTGCTCCACTTGGCAGGTTTGGATCCTGGGCTTGGACCTACGCACTGCTTATCAAGCCATGCTGTGGCAGGCGTCCCACATAAAACAGAGGAAGATGGGCACAGATGTTAGCCCAGGGCCAATCTTCCACAGCAAAAAGAGGAGGATGGGCAACAGATGTTAGCTCAGGGCTAATCTGCCTCACCAAAAAACGAAAAAAGAAACCCCAAACCCCTTAGCTATCACCTTCCTATCTCTCTGTTCCCCACCCCTCCCAGGCCTAGGCAACCACTAATCTACTTTCTGTCTCTAGAGCTTTCCCTATTCTGGACTTTCATATAAGTGGATCATATAATATATGGTCTTTTGTGACTGGCTTCTTTCATGTAGCATAACGTTTCCAAGGAAACTCTTACTCCCATGGTACACTGCCTCAGATAAGGGACTGCAAAAGGTGTGGACAGCTTATCATGTGAGAAGTGCATGATGAAACCTAAGGTTTCTAGCAGCAGCAGAGATTACAGGAAGATAAGACAGCTGTTTTCAGATACTTAAAGGGCCCTTGGATCACTTCTCTGTGTTGCTCCTGAAGGTAAACTTGGGGCCAATGGGTAGCAGATACAAGCAGACAGACTTCAGTCTGACATAAGAAAGAACTCACAACGACCCTGAGTAGGTCCACAATGGAGTGTGCCGGATGGCCCCCCGTGAAGGATGCCACAGGAGGAATGCTCCCCACACTGGGTGGGAGGCTGGCCCATGATGGCTGGCGACCCTTCCAAGATTCAAATTCTTTGGTTCTGCCAAATTCTCATTAGTATAAGAAGAAATGGTTAAAAATTAAGTCTGTGCAGATTTAGTTTAATGAGACTAGTCCCCTAAGTACAGTTTTATTCCCTGGATTCAGCTCGTGGCTGTACTCAGCTGGACTAGCAATGAATACCAGCAAAATATTCGTTTCTCTCATTCCCCTGTGGTTTCTGAAGACTTCAACAATTACTGGCTCTTTGAACATCAAAGGAACTCACCCAGCTGAAGTCCAGATCAGGCCCTCTGGTATTCTTATTAATCACTTGGTCTTAGATCAGAGTACCTGACTTCACCTTTCCAAATATCAATTAATTTTTTTTTAAATCTTCTAGTTGACTTGATCATAAGTATTTCGAGCCAGGAACCAATTTTGCAACAGTGTAACCCAGTCAGCCTAATCCATGAACTCAATCCAATCTGCAAATAGCATTTTTCTTTTTCTAATGGCTATTATATTATACCCAATGATGTCTACCTCTTTTCTATGAAAAAGGCTCTTTCTTCTGTAGATTATCTTATCTAAGTCCAGCTATTTTGGTAAATACTTTCCCCACAAATGGCCAAACATTTAAAGGTATAGAGTTCAACAGCACTGTCTTATTAAGCAATACCAATTTGACATTAATGATCTTCCATTCAATTATTTCAAGTCAACAGAGATTGCCTCATGTACACTGCTCAGGTCAAGGTGAGAATCAGGGCGGGGCGGATTCTCACTCTTTGACAGGATAATCTCTGGATAACCTTGAAACCTATTTTGGTAATAACAGATGTTGTTTTAAATGGATCTCTCGTCTTTCTCAAGTTCTCCCCAAAGCCCAGGTGGGAACTCTTCATGTCCCTCAGAAACAACTAGTATTGTTAAAGAGGAGTGGAGCAGAAATCAGAAGCTGGTTCAAGTTCCTTCTCTGGTCTAATTCATTAGCGGTCAAATGAGTTTTGAGGTTGTTTCCTCTGTTCCTTGCTCTGTAAAATGGGGTGAAATCACTGTCTTGCCTACTTCACAAAGTTACTGTGAAGCTCAAACTAGATGGTGCACATGCAAGTCTCTAAATCAGCAAACTCAACCACACCACCTTCTAGAATCTTCACCTGCACTGAACACCAGCCCCTTAGGAGAGCCCCACAAGGCTCAGCTAAAGGGACAACTGTTTATATGTAACACAGCTTGTTCTTCCTCTAATTGGCTGTCTGAGTTCTAACCTATGTTTTAAATTTGTTTTAAGACAAAGATTTTGTTTGGTCACATGAAAATGCCTTAAATAGGCAATGCTATAATTAGCTCCAGCTGAAGTCCCATCTACCCAAGTCACTGCTAATGCCGTCATCTTTTTCTTTCTTTAAAAACCCTTCCCTTCTTTTGTCCCAGGACAGGCTTCTTGCTCACACGCCCTTTACAAAGAAAATTTCCTTGGCTGGCTGCCCTGGGTTTCTCTGCCCACTTCCATTTTGAGTAATTTTTCCTCGACTATCCCAATTTCTTCTGAAACCAAGGCAGATGCAGAAAATCGCTGGTTCATTTCTAAAAAAAACTTGACCCAAGCTGTTGTAAGCTAGCAAGAGGCTTGGAGTCACAAGGCCTGGGTTTACCCATCACCCACTGATAAGCACTCACAGCTGATTCCTGCGCAAACCCTAGCGACTCAGATTGGCCCTATGGGTCTTACGAAGCAGCTGTCGAAGTTTGATGTTATGTGTTTCAATGCCTCTCCCCATGGCAGATGACCCATTTGGAACTGAAGGACCCTCAAATTCTATTTTTAGGTTTTGCTAGTTCTGCAAAACGGCAGCACTACTATTTCTGTGTGCAGCTAATACTGATACTACTCCAACAGGAAGTGGTACAGGGGCTCATGAGGCAGGGTGTCTTCCTGTTGCCCAGTTATTTACAAAAAGGCAGATTCTCTCTCTAATACTGAAACCGTTTGCCACAGGACTAACCTGTGCTCCTCGACAGGTAATAAATAAATAAAATGAATCATTCCCCATCTTTCTGAAAGCTGTATAATAATTTAACTTATTCAAAAGCTGAAAGAGTCATAGAAATAGAGTCCATATAAATCCACACAGCAAAAGAATAAAAAAGAATTGTTCCATATCATAGGACTTAGATCAACCACAAAGTCAAAGATTTTAGAGCCAATGTGACCCCCAGAGGCTAGTCTCCCTTTAGTTAATAAAAAATGTTTTCTTTCAACACTGGAAAGAAAAATGATCCCTTTCTCCTTATTTGCCCTTAGAAATTTACTGCCAAAACAATGGATTAGGATCAATATTAGATGTGCATGAATCGCAAAAACACTGGGACTCCAGTTGAGGCACAAAGCAAGGTGAAAATATCAAATACACTCCTGCAGCCAGATGCCCTCGATGCGCCTGGCAGCACATGCCAAGTGGGCAGGTTCATAAAAGCAGAAAGGTTCACCTGGGCCCACACCTCCCTAAGCCCATAAGGCCCAGAACCGCTGAGTTCAGCCATCCTATCTTGCCAAGTGACTTATTCATCAGATATGTTCGGGAAAATATCCGGCTCACAATGCCATTTCATATAAAACTCACTTAAAAAAATTTTTTTAAACTTGTCTCTAAACCTCTTGGACTTAACCCAATGATTCTATCTTGTGCAGTGTTACCCTTGGTCCTCCTAGGCTGATCCTAAGTAGGTTAAATACCTTGGATGCTGGTCCAAGATATCTTGGACACGAATTAAAAACACGCTATGTACACCCACCCAACCAACAAATTGGTTTAATTCACTGGCGTTTTACCAGATTTTTTTCATACTTAGCTATGAGAGATTCTCTAACTGTGGTATGTACCAATGGACCAAAGGAACTAACTTAGAAGAGAAACAGGTTACTGGGTAAACCTACTCCAGGTTGTGAATCGGGCTAAGCCACAATAAATGAAATACTTGGGAAAGGGTAGCTACGGCCACAAAGTCAGATGGAAAAACATACCATGAGAGACAGAGGGGAAGAAACAGCCTCTGCTGAAGGTTCTTAGAAAGAAAGGACAGCGCTTCTCTTTCTGGCAGGTCCAGAGATGGCCATTCTCCATCCCCCCTTCCCCCTTGGCAGAGAGCCCACTACAGGACAAGAGCAACAGTTACCCCATCCTAGGTGTGCAACACTTTCACCTTTAGGAAGAATTTTCCCCCAGATTCTTTCACTCTGATCTGCAACCCTGCAAGGGAACACGATCCCATTTTCTGGATAAGCATGTCAATGGGGATGAGCCTAAATCATGAAAACTGTCAGTTCTCACCACCCACACCATCATAGTTCTGCCTGAAACCCCAGTTCCCATTTTTTTCAACTCCCACATGCTCCTGAGAGGAACGAGACCGGAGCCCACGGCTGGCATGGAAACGAGAGGGGACGGGAGGGGTGCTGCTGGAGGAGGATGGATGAACCGTCACGCTGGGCAGGGGCGAGCATCAAGCTTAGCCTTGAGATCAGGAGGCGAGGAAGGACAGACTCCTGACACTTGGCCTCTACTTCGGGGCAAGCCGAGCAGGAAGGGGCTTTCTACCCATCAGAAAGCCCAGTGGGTGCCCACGAAGAGCCTTTCCCCCTGGCCCAAGCGCTCACCGAGGTCAAGAAGGAGCTCCACTCCCAACACAGCATAAAGGGGCTGTCCACCTGTCACTCAGAAGGTTCCTTCCACCCAGCCCAAGAAGCCGTCCACCAGGCCTGCCAAGCTCCAAGGGGCTGCCCAAGAGGCCGGGCCATTCAGACCTGTCACCCAGACCTCCCGGAGGTGCCAGGACGCGGAGGGGTCCCCTCCCCGCCCCCGCGGACGGTGCGCGTCGCCTACCCGGAGCTCGCCTTCGGTGCGATGCAGTCCCAGGCGCCGCAGCCCCACGGCCAGGTCGTTGACACACAGGCCGCCGTCGCGGTTGACGTCAAGGGTCTGGAAGAGGCTCCACAGGCGCAGCCGGTGGTCTGGGCCCCCGCAGACGGCGCCGCCGCACGGGTCCACGGACGCCGGCGACGAGGCGGACGACGAGGCAGCGGCGGCGGCGTCCGGCGGCGGGGAAGCCACGCAGCGGCACAACACACTGCTCACCATCGGGCGCGAAGCAGGGGCGCCGGGCGCGGGCGGGGGCGGCGGGCCGGCGGGGAGAGCACGGAGACACGCCGGTGTCCTCAGACGGCGAGCGCGGGCTGGGAGATGCCGGCAAGCTGGCAGGAGGGGCCGCTTCCGGGAGCCCCGCCCCGCCGGGCACCGCCCCGCTGGTCACGCCTTCAGGCGCGCCACCAGCCAGTCACAGGCCAGGACGGCGACGCGGGAGGGGCGGAGCCTCCCCGAGGACTGCCCACACCGCCCAGGACTACCCGGATCAATGGAGTGGGCGGGGCGATCCCGGCTCAGCCGGGGACCGATTCAAACTGAGGGAGGCGGGGATTGGCTGAGCCGGGCCGGAGAGGAACTCACGCCGCGATAGGCAGAAGTCCTGTGATTGGCAGGCGGAAGGCCCCGTGTCCTGTTTCCATTGAAAAACGCTGTTTAGACTGCGGAATTGTAAGGATGGAAGGAGCGGTCTCCTACGGAGGGGTCGTAGTCTCCGGTGGGAAATAGGATGTGTGTGAGGAGCAATCGTAAACTGCGGTTGCAAGGCAGAGTTTGCGCCTGTGGGTGGAATTAAAAATTGGCCAACGGCTCAAGGCCGAAAGCACGAGGTATCCTCAGGAGGCCGGGTTTTGGTAATCTAACACCCTAAACCACCAATAAAATAGTTGAATTTAACGGCGTAATAGTCGTAATACTGATGATTTTGAAAGACAGAACGATTTTCCAATGAAAGTGAATCAAGGCTGGGTGGGCGGAGCGCTCTGTAGCGACAGACACACCTTTAGACCAATGATCAGGCCAATTCCAGAAAGTAGGCGTGCCCTTCATCTGAGCGACAGATCAAAAGAACCAGTGATCGACGTGATGTTTGAGAGGCTCCCAATTTGGAGGGCGGGCTCCCCCGAAGAAGCTCTGGGAGGCGGGAAGAGGGGAAGTGGGCGGATCTCCGCACACCCCGGCGGAAGAGGCAGATTCAGGAAGCCATTACGCAGCTGGCTGGCAGCGGCTGGCCCGGTCGGGACTGGGCCCTACGCACTTTGCGTAGCGAGGGGGGTTACTGAAGGTCTGGTGCTTGGCTTCGGGCAAGCCCGGCCTATCCCCTGTAGGGGGGTGGGTGAGGGGTGAGGCTGAGGAAGAAGAGAAGGGAAATTGGGGCGGTTAAGGGGATTATAATTTCTTGACAAGGAGGGGTCAGGAGAGGCCATGGCCGTCCCAGCCAAGAAGAGGAAGATGAACTTCTCTGAGCGAGAGGTGGAGATCATCGTGGAGGAGCTGGAACTGAAGAAGCACCTGCTGGTGAACCACTTCAACGCCGGGGTCCCTCTGGCTGCCAAGAGCGCGGCCTGGCACGGCATCCTGAGAAGGGTCAACGCTGTGGCCACCTGCCGCAGGGAGCTGCCTGAAGTCAAGAAGAAGTGGTCTGACCTCAAGACTGAGGTCCGTCGAAAGGTTGCCCAGGTCCGGGCGGCCGTGGAGGGTGGTGAGGCCCCAGGGTCCACTGAGGAGGACGGAGCTGGTGGGCCTGGGACAGGTGGTGGCAGTGGTGGCGGTGGCCCAGCTGTAGCCCCTGTACTGCTCACTCCCATGCAACAGCGCATCTGCAACCTGCTGGGCGAGGCCACCATCATCAGCCTGCCCAGTACCACAGAGATCCACCCCGTGGCCCTCGGACCCACGGCCACTGCAGCCGCAGCCACGGTCACCCTGACACAGAGTGAGTGACCTCCCTGCCCAGTTCGGCGTGCATAAATGGGAAGGGCCAGCAGGAGCTGGGGCAGCCTGGGGAAGGTTGGCTGCCAAGGGTCAAAGGTCAGATGGGAGTCTTAGAAGACCATGAGGCCTTCCAAGAGCTCCCCAGACAGAATTGATCTTGTTCTCTCTGGGACTTCCTCAGCACGCAGTCTGGACTTCTCGAGACTGGATTGCTCTCGACTGAGATTTGCCACCATTCATGTCCATGACTGAACTGTGTGGTTCTTGAAGACAGGGACCATGTCTGTATCCCCACCGGACTTATCACCGGGCCTGGCACATAGTAGGCAGTCAGGACGTGTTTGTTGAATGAATAGATAGATGGGAATAATAATGCCCAAGTAAGACATCGATTCTGGACAAAAACATTCTGAGTTTTCAGTGCAGTGGACATTCGTCAGGCACTGCTCAGGAACCTCAGGGTTCCTGGTGTTAATCTACTCATTCATTCATTCCTCAAACGTTAGAGCCAAAGTTATTCTGTGCCAAACTCTGTGCTTGGCACTGGGATTACCAAGGTGTCTGAGATATAGGCCAATTATATTCTTTTTGTGTGTGTGAGGAAGATTAGCTCTGAGCTAACATTTGTATCTGTCTTCCTCTATTTTGTATATGAGACACTGCCACATAGTGGCCTGATGAGCGGTGCGTAGGTCTGCGCCTGGGATCCAAACCCACGAACCCCTGGCCACCTAAGTGGAGTACATGAACTTAACCACTACACCCCCAGGCCAGCCCCTAGGCCAGTTATGTTCTGGTAGGACAGATAAGACATATATGGATAACTGCACTGTCAGTTGGGAGAACCTAAGGACTCAGAAGAAGAAGGGGGCTTCCTGGTGGGGGCGGGAACACACAGTTGGTGTTGGCATTGAAAGATGGAGAAGACTGACCTTCCCCACATGCATGGAGGCCCCAACAGCCCACCTAGAATTCCTTCAAACGTTCTCAGCTGTGAATAGCAACAGACCTTGCTTTGGTTGGACTTTTAGTTCAGATAAGGGTTTACACCAGTGACTGTTAACTGCCTCTTGGGACGGGCTATGAACTGTATCAAGCAGGGGCTTGGGATTACTGGGTTCACGTGAGGGCCATCCGCCCGCAGTGTCATATTTCTCAAGGGTCCTGAGGTGGGAAAGGGGATCAAGCACTGGTCTATATCAGTTGCTGTTCTGGAACAAGGAGGACCTTTAGATGTCCCATTGACCAGGGTGATCAAGGAGACAGGCATTTATTGGGCACTTTAGCTCTGCCACTCCCACCTGCTTGGCCATAAGAGACTCGGAAGTCAAGAAAGCACCAGAGGAGGTTGCACTAGTGTGGCTGCAGACAGCTCATGGAGAGTCCCACCCAAGCTGCCTGCTATGTGCGAGCATTTCAGGGATCATGTGACCCTTCCTTTATTAGCCAGAAGCAGCCCAGGGGGGTGGTTACGAGCACGTTGGACTTTGGTATTGGAGACACCTGGGTTTGCTTCCTGGACCTGCTGAATAAGCTGTGTGACCTTAGGCAAGTCACTGCATGTTTCTGAGTCTGTTTCCTCATCTCTGAAAATGAACATGACAATACCTACATCTTGGGGTCATTATGAGAATTTGTGGAGCTGATGAGTGCAAAGGGCTCAGCACAGTGCCTGGCACATAGTAGGTCTCTAAGTGTTTTGCTAGTCTTATTAGCATCTTTGCTTTTGCCAGATCCAGGCTGCCTCTTTGACTACCAAGTAGGTTAAGATTCTAAACCCCTTAGATTCTAGATTTATACATGAATAGCTATAAAGTCAGGGGAGGCCTGAATTCCCCAGAATAGGGCTTAATGGTCTCCTCCCCACCCCACATGGCCAGCTTCACTCCTTCCAGAAAGTGACCTGCTCCTGCCTTTGCTCTTTCTTCCCCACAGTCCCCACAGAGACCACCTATCACGCGCTGGAGGAGGGAGTGGTAGAGTACTGTACGGCTGAGGCCCCCCCGCCCCTGCCGGCCGAGGCCCCCGTGGAGATGATGGCCCAGCACGCTGACACCTCTGTCAAGCCGCAGGCGCTCAAGAGCCGCATTGCCCTCAACTCGGCCAAGCTGATCCAGGAGCAGCGGGTCACCAACCTGCACGTGAAGGAGATCGCCCAGCACCTGGAGCAGCAGAACGACCTGCTGCAGATGATCCGCCGCTCCCAGGAAGTACAGGCCTGCGCCCAGGAGCGCCAGGCTCAGGCCATGGAGGGCACCCAGGCGGCCCTGAGTGTCCTCATCCAGGTCCTCCGGCCCATGATCAAAGATTTCCGCCGCTACCTGCAGAGCCACACGCCCAACCCCACCCCCACCTCTGACCCTGGACAGGTGGCCCAGAATGGGCAGCCGGATAGCATCATCCAATGAGGGCGGGGTCGGGACAGCCCTCTGCTGTGATTGGATGACACCATGGTGATCTTGTAAGTGGGTTCTGTGATTGGCCTTAGGCTAGGGCCGGTCATGTGGACTGCTCCCTCTTTGATAGATATTTAAGGCTCCACTGTTTCTGAGAAGTGAAGGAGAGTGGGAAGAAGAACTTGCTGGGCTCCTGGGACCCAAACTCTCTTACCCCCACCACTTGAGCTGCCTTGCTAAGAACCTGAAGATTGGTTGGGTGGGGGTCAGGCGCTGGTGATGGGACACATGTTATGAGCCAGGGCTTGTGACGTGACCCAGGCTCGGTCTAGGACAACTGGAAGGAAGGCTCTCACTGGGGGTCGTCTCACAGCCAGAGGTGTGTGCTGCAGTGCCCCCTGGCAGGTGGCATCCTCGTGAGTAAGATAATGTCAGTGGTGCTGGCAATAGCACAATAATATCTTCTTCCTCCCTTGGGAGGCAGAGTGACTGGGCCTGAGGAGGAACCCCACCCTCTCCTCCTCACTGTGCCTCAGTTCTCAGGGGACTCTAGTTATGCCGAGCTCTCTCCCCACCCCACCCCACCACACCCTGGGCACAGCAGGGGCCCTTGTTAGTGCCCTGGGCTGCCCCTGCAGTACACCCAGGATGCGGCCTGCCGGGCTCAGGAATGCTGTGTGTGGTGGGGACAGCTCGCGCCATCTGGTCTTCCACTGCATCCCCAGGCAACCTTTTGGTGGTTTGTCCCGACAGCTTTTGACTCAGGTCAAGCATCAGGCTTTGGGTGCTGTACATTTTTGAGAAAGCAAACTAGTGTGGAAACTTATCCCGCTGCAGTGGGTCTGAGGTGACCTGTTGGCTTCTTCCAGAAGGCTTGCTTCAAGCCAGTTGTATTTATTCTGTATACGAACCCCTCCTGGGAAGGCCCCCAGGAGCTCCGAGGGCAGCTCTGGCCGTACCCTTCCTCCTTTCCTCTCTACTGAGTGTGCATTTCCAAAAGTCAGTGCAAAAAAAAACCCTGCTCAGCATCACACCCTGGATTCCCTTCACACATTATTCAGCACCTCATGTTTTTGAGACCCCCACTGACTGGCTGGGTGAATCTGAAGGCCTGATTGGCCCTGAATATCTGAGGTGGAGAGTTGAAGCCGACCTGAGAAGTGGGACCTTGGACCTCTGTGCTCGGGGAAGAGCAGACCTTAGAGTGCTGCAGGAGGTCGTGTTCCCTGTTCCGTCTGGACTCTCTCTCCCCGTTTGCAGGGAGCTTACCTGGATGGCATGTGTCTGTTTCATTTTCAGAATCGCCATCAATTACCAAGACCCTAGCATCTTCCCAGACCATTTCCCGTGTTAGCCGTCTGCTGCCGGTGCCTTGGCCACACGTGACCGATGGTTACAACTCGAGGCCCCAGATCTCAGCTGAACATGAAGGTGCTGCCCTTCTGGGCACGTATGTTTAGAATTGCTCAGCTTCACTCTTGCAGTCATGGGAAGATGCCCCCAGTGATGGTTGGGAGGTGACTGCGGGACCACCGACCTCTCTGTGGAGGACTCATGCCGTGCCAGCTGCGGAGCAGTGGAGAGGATTCAGGACGCTGAGGGAGTTGGGGGGTGGAAGGAAAGCCCTTCTCAGTGTGGCTGGAAAGCAGCAGCCCCTGGCAGCCTGTGCACCCTCCTTCCATGGATCCTGATGGCTCCAACAGGGTCGCTGCAAAGACTTCCTGAGGATTTGTGACTTGGTTTGGTTTTTCTCTGGGGTTGGCAATCTGAGCCAATATTGTGTCTGTTCCTATGGGGTATAAAGAGGAAGCCTGGATCCCTTAAACTGATTCTTTCCAGGACATAATTTTAAATTAAAGAAATATCACTTTTTTTATACACACGTCTGTGTCCTTATTGGTTATATTTAGAAGAGGTCTGGGTTGGCAGAGAGCAGGGGCTGGCACACACAACCCCCAGGTCAAATCTGGCCCACCACCTGTCTTTGAAAATAAAGTTTTATTGGAACACAGCCACACCCCTTCATTTACTTAATGTCTTTGGCTGTTTTTATGCTACAAAGCAGAGTCGAGTAGGTGTGACAGAGACATCTGACCCACAAAGCCAAAAGTATTTGTTTTCTGGCCCTTTACAGAAGAAGTCGGCCTAGGTTTAGGGAAGTGTTTCAAACTGAGTGAGAATTACCTGGGGTGTTTATTAAACATACCCAATCGCTGGCCTCACCCAAAACCTAGAGGAGACTCTTGGAGGGAGAGCTCTAAGAATATGCATTGTAAACAAGCTCTCTGGGTGATCTGGGTATTTCTTGAAGTCCAAGAACTTTGGCTCAGAGACTAGAAGACTTAAACTCAGCTGGAATCAGGATCAAGCCTCAGAGAGGGCTGGTTCTCAGGAGTTTCTGCTGCACAGTTGAGAAGTCTGGCCAAGCAGAGATTCTCACTTAAGGCTGGCCTTCCTTCTGGTCGGATCCCAGCCTTCCTGGACACGGTTATCACTCTCCAGTATTTAGTAGTAATAGAAACTGACAGTTACTGAGTCCCCACTCTGTCCAGGCCTTATAAGCATTACCTCATTGACTCCTTGCAACAGCCCAACAGCCTCATGAATTAGGTACTAATATTGTTCTCAGTTTGCAGATGAGGACACTGAAGATCAGAGAGGTTAAACAATTTACCTAAAGTGGCACAGCTACCTTATTCACTGGGGTGGCTCATGCTCTTAACTACTGTTCTTAACTCTTAACTACTCTGACCTTGCTGCCAGTGAGATGTGAATTTGCCTAGAGATAATTTGAGCCTGACCTTGAGGAGTTTCTAGGTCAAAGGAGGCCTAGGAGGCAGCTTTTGTAACTGTTCTTGGCATTTGAAAGGAAACAGTGACCTCTCCTACTGTCTACAGGCTCTGGATTTATTCATATTAAGAGGGAAAAGGGTGCTTTAACAGAATTAAACCCACTGCTCCTTGCTGGTACCAGTGGAGAACTGTCACATAGATTGGGGTGATTTTTTTGGAGTCCTTCCTGAAATGTGGAGTTTTGCATAAAGGAAATCCTCCAAGCCACTGGAGCTTACCACTTCAAGTATTGAAACCTTTTACAGTTTAAACCATTTTGGTGGAAGTCTTTGAAAAAATGTGTCCTTTGTGAACTGTATTTTACCCAGCTGTTTCCTATTCAATAGAGATTGCACAATGGGTCCAAGAGGCAGTGCTGCCTTGTAGAAAGCCCCGGGCTCAGGAAGATTTGGCCTTGAGATTGGACCACTTATTCACTGGGTTCTTAACTTTTCTGGACCTTAGTTTTCTCAGTTCTAAAATGGGGATGATGAATAACAGTCCTTCCTTTTCTCTTTTCACTGAGGAAGATTCACCCTGAGCTAATGTCTGTTGCCAGTCTTCCTCTATTTTGTACGTGGGTTGCCACCACAGCATGGCCACTGATGAGTGGTGTAGGTCCGCACCTGGAAACAGAACCTGGGCTGCCAAAGCAGAGTGCACTGAACTTAAGCACTAGGCCATGGTGCCAGGTCCAATAGTCCCCCCTTGACAGGGGTGTGATGAAGTGCTATTCCATGGAAATAGCTACCATTTATTGAGGACTCGCTATGTGCAGAAACTGTTCTAAGCATGGTATGTTAACTTGGTTCATGAGATCAGGTACATACACTCTTAGCGTAAGCCCAGGACACAGCACGTGCTCACTAAATACTGGCTGCTGTCATCATTATCACAGCATCCCTTACTCCAAAGGGGTGACTAGTGAGTCTTTTCTTGAGATCATAATAGGAGCTTTGTCAAAAGTGGTAAAGTGGTTTGAGCCAGATTACAAAAGACGTGACCCTGGAATGAGAGGGTGGTGGGGCACAGGGAGCAGAGAGTAGGAAGGATTCGAGGTAGACTGGGCCATGGGAACCAAGGCCGGTCCAGGGAAGAGCTGGATGCTGGGAGGCTCTGGTTACGTGTGCTCTGAAAGAGGCGGCTTGAGTGAGTTGTCACCAGCTGGGCTGCCACGTGTCACGGTAGTCCATTAAGACAACAAGCCAAAATAAGAGCAGCAGTCAAGTCTTTAATCACTTCCTGTGATGGTATAAGCAAGAGGAGAAAGTGCCAGCTTCCCAGGGTTCCATTTTCCCCAGGGGACAGCGCCAGCCCAGGGTCAGATGTGTGGCAGATGGGGAATCATTTTACTGCTGAGGGAACCCCAGCAAAAGGCCCCTGCTGTTTTACAGACTTGTGTGTGTGTGTGTTGGGGGGATGAGAGAGGAAGGGCTAAGAGTGGGAAAAGACTGAGTACTGAGTCTCCCCACTCCTCTCGGTCCAAAAGGAGGTCTTGGCAAAGGCACCTGGGGAAGGATTTGGTTGACCGACCCCAATAAAGAGGCCTCCAAATGGAGGCACCTGGGCTCGGCCAGCCTTGGGGGGCTGCCTCGTTGACTGCAACTCCCTTCAGAGACTACAGTGCACTCACTGTGCCCCAAGTCTGATGTGGCGAGGGCAGCATCTCCCCGTGAAGTCTGCCACATAAGGCCTTTGTAATGGCCAATGGCCAGGCCTCAAAGGTTGCACACGGGCTTGTGGCCGGGAGCTGGACTCCTCGCAAGGAACTGCCAGGTCTTTGGAGTCAGCCTGCTTGTTACTGGTGTGGGGTCATTTAATTTCTCCAAGCCTTGGCTTCCTCATCTAAAAATCCTTCTCTAACGAGGTTGATGTGAGAAGTTAAGTTAATGCCTAGAAGACACTTAGCACAAGTGTCCTCAACCAGACACATAAGACTGGCTCAGTAACGGTAGCTGCTTGTCTCAGTGAGCTACAGCTGTGTAACAAACCACCCCAAAACTTAGCAGCTTCAAGCGACAATCATGTACTGCCCGTGGTTTGCAGTATGAGCAGGGCTCAGAGGGAACAGCTTGTCTCTGTTTCTCCGTCAGCCGGGGCGGCTCTACGGGGCCAGGGGGATCCACTTCCAAGATGGCTCACTCACGTCTTGCAGGGTGACACTGGATCTGGGCTGGGAACTCTGCTGGGACTGTCATCTGGGGCTGGGAGTTGGGGTGGGCACCCCAGTTCTCCTCTACGTGGGCCTCTCCATGCAGCTGCTTGGGCTCCCTCAGCATGGTGGCTGGGGTTCCAAGAATGAGGAAGTAGAACCTGCCAGTCCTCTTAAAGGTTAGGCTTCGATCTGGCACAGCATCACTTTGTCATATTCTCTTGGTCGTGCAGTCACAGGCCAGCCTAGATTCAAGGGGGCGTCGGAATAGATTCCACCTCTGGATGGAGGCAAGACTAGTGTATAGGGGAGAGGAGGAACTGATGGTGTCCATCTTTGCAAACAAGCTAACACGCTGCTTCTATTATAAACTGGAGTCAGGACTCCAGACCCGTGAAAGACAGCTTCTCCCCCATGTTCCTGGGGGAGTTGAGGACTCCCTGCAGTCCACCAATCAGGAGGCAGGAGAGCTCCCCCAAATTTTGAAAGAAAACCTGTTGAAGCTACTTTCCATTTCCTATAGTTTTGAGTCAAGAGATTAGAAGGAGAAAAACCTTGGCAGGACAGGGGCCATTTTGACTCCTTTTACTCTGGAAATCTTTGCACATTAGAGAGGGGCCCAGGGCCTGCAAGGGGCCCATCAGGGCAGACCCGCTTGGAAGCCTCCCTGAAGAGCCTTCCTGACCCCTGGAGAAATTCTAGACAATTGGTTGAGGCCACAGAGGGTGGCAAGGTGGTTGCTGAGAGGCACAGGCAGGGACAAACCCACTCTTTTGGTTAGAGCTGATGAGTTAAACTTGGTCTGGATATTTGCAAAGGGGGATGTGGTTCTCAAAATGGCCTGTCCAGTGACGCAGGGCTAGACTGCACTGGAATGTGCTGGTTCTCTGCCAACTCAGGGCCATTACCTTCTCTGTCCCTCTTCCCTGTTGGCCTCTTCCCTGGCCAACTCCTGGGAAGTGCTCAGGGATCAGTCTGGATGTCACTTCTTGGAGAGGCCTTCCCCACCCCGCCACCGGCCCAGGTAGGCTCTCCCCCTGCTGTGCTCTCCCAGAGCTCCCAGCACTTTGTCTCCCTGACTCTCACCCATGTGGACTTGCTTGTTTTCCCATTGATTCCCGCACTGGGAGCTCTTGGCTTCAGTGACCTTGTTCCCAGCCCACAGAGCTCATAGCCAAGCTCTGTGAGTGGCACCTCCTCTCACCCAAGCTGGAAGCCCAGGTGACATCCTTGATTCCTCCCACTGCCTCACACCTCACACCTACTAGCTGTTAAAACTCCTCCTGACATCCCTCACATCCTCCCACGCTCTCCCTCCCGTCATCTAGTCTGCCTTCTCTCCCACCTGGGGTCCCCACAGCAGCCCCCTCACCGGCCTCCCTGCCTCTAGCCCTTCTGATGAGGGTCTTCAGAAACAAACCTAACCAGGCCGCTCGCTGTTCCACCCCTTTTATGACTCCCCTTAATTCTCAGGGTGAAGCACAAGCTCCTGAATGTGACCTAGAGAGGACTTTCACGGCCTGATGCTGTTTCCCGTCTTGTATTCCTTTCCAGCCACACTGAAAATTTACTTCCTTGTCAATTATATCTCAGTAAAACTGGAAAAAATGTTTACTTCCTTAAAAATGCCAGGCTCTTTCTACCCTGCAACTTTTGCCTTTGCTGTTCCTCTTGCTCAGAACAACTTTCTTCCTTTTCATCCTAACTCCTATTCCTCCTTCACATCCAGCTTGGGCGTCACTTCCTCCAGGGAGCCTTCTTGGATCACCCCGTTTCCTCTCTCACACCTTTATCACACTGTACTAGAATCTCACATTTAAATGTCTGGGTCTGGTATCGGAGGGTTTCTCAGCCTCAGCACGATTATCATTTGGGGCTGGATCATTCCTTGTTGTGGGGGGCTGTCCTATGCACTGTAGGCTATTTGGCGGCATTCTGACCTCCACACACCAGATGCCAGGAGCATTCTCCCCTCCAGTGTGACAATCAGAAATGTATCAGACATTGCCAAATGTGGCCCAGGGGGCAAAATCGCCCCCAGTTAAGAACAATTGTCCTACAGCAACAACATCTGTTTCTGAACCAGGTTCATTTTGTCTGCTGCACCATTATGCCAATCATGGAGACGAGTTTGCACAGAGAAAGAGTTTAATCACAAGGCAGCCAAGCAAGGAGGTGGGAGAACCAATTTCAAATCTGCTTCCCCGGAAAATGAGAATTAGGGATATTTAGGGGCGGGGTGGTCTGAAGTGGGAATAAATGACTAGAGGTAAGGAGAAGTCAGGTAACTGATGATCTTTGAAAGCGAAGTCAAGGTTCATGGCTCCTCATAGGACACACGTTCACAAAATGGTGTTGTTACCATTATCTGGAGTTTCAAGCTCCTTGATGTCACACAGTCACCTATCAGTCGTCCGCACAGGTCCAGTTGATGAGTCGGTGGTCTTTTTGTGTGTGTGAGGAAGACCAGCCCTGAGCTAACATCTGTTGCCAATCCTCCTCTTTTTTGCTGAGGAAGACTGGCCTTGGGCTAACATCCGTGCTCATCCTCCTCTACTTTGTATGGGACGCTGACACAGCATGGCTGACAAGCTGTGCAATGGCCGGCACCCAGGATCTGAACCCATGAACCCCAGGCTGCCAAAGCGTGAAGTAAACCACTGCGCCACCGGGCCGGCCCCAGTGAGTTGGTGGTCTTAACCAGCCTGAACTGGACAAGGAGTCAACTCTTATTTCCTGAAAAACTCAAGCACCTGTTACCATGGTGATGTTATCTATAGGGTGGGTCCCCCCCCCCCCCCCCCGCCGCTTGTGTCAATCTTCATCTACTTTATGTGTGGGTCACTGCCACAGCGTGGCTCACCAGTGGTGTAAGTCCATACCCGGGATCCGAACCCCCAACCCAGGCCACAGAAGCGGAAGGAGCCAAACCCAACCACTATGCCACAGGGCCAGCCCCTGGGGTGGGTTTTAATAATGCATCATCTAACTACTTTTGCAAACAGACAACTAACTGAGTACAGTTGAGTAAAGCAAGTTGCCTCCCAGTTTCACTGTCTTATTCATGGACTTTTCAAGTGCATAGCACAGTCCCTGACCAGATATTTAATACACTCTTTATCGCAGTATAGATGGAACTGAACGCCGAGAGCATTCCTGTAAGATGTTTGGCATTTCCCCCGTTTGATAGACGAAGGGACTAAAGCCAAGACTCACCTGATGGCACATCATTTGTAAGTGGCAGATCTGGGACTCTCCCCCAGGTGTGCCTGGATACACAGCCTCCTCTTTATGAGTCAACATCTCGGGAGAATGTGAGCATGAATCAGCCTTCCGGAGCTTCGGCTTGGACTCTGGACCTGTGACAAGTGCATCAGGAGCCCCACCCTGAGTGGCCCTGCCCCACCTGAATGCTGTGACCTTGGGCAGGTCACATCTCCCCCACTGGGCTGTGGGGTTTCCCCTCCCGTGCAGCCCCTGCTTCTAAGGGCTGATGAGAGGATGAAATGAGATTAATGAAGTAGACGAGTGATGTGAGGGGACGTGCACAGGTGACGAGGAGCCCCGGAGCTCCACACGGGGCCTGGCCTGCAGAAGGAAATGGATGTGAAGAAATGAGGAGGCAGGAAGGCACCGCCTGAGGACCCTTCACAGCATGTTCTTCAAGGATTCTGCCAATCCCAAGGTCACAAACTCAAGTGCCTACAGCCTACGGCCACTCAGATTAAGAGTCCCCTGGCTCAGATAACAAGCCCCCCCCCACCTTGTGTCTGCACAAGGTTGGCTAGATAGAGGCTGAACTTGGCTTCAGGCAACCCTGACAGTCAGGAATGTGGGTCCGTCCTGCCAGGTAGTCCCTTTTTACAAAAGCAGCCGGAAATCTAGGCTTTTATGTGAAATCTCTCAGTTTAAACATATTGACTATCAAATATTTGTAAACCCTGTGCAAGCCAAACAAAACACACCTGTGGACTAGAATCAATCCATGGAAGTCATTTTGCAAGCTCTGTGCTTAACCCTTTGGGGGCCAGTTTGTACCCCTTGGGAGGAGCCAGAGGAAGGTGGCTGCAGGCAGAGGTTGGTAGGCAGGAAGCCTGGGTGCTGGATCCCTCTTTCTCTTGCACCTCAGTCTCCCCATCCACATGATGGGGGTTAGCCAACCTAGCTGGAACAGTCCCTAGTAAGGACACCCCTCCTGGACGCCACTCCTTTGCCCAGGCTGGGCCTGACTCACTGGGAGGACCTGGGCCAGGCTCTTTGCTTTGCTTGAAGCTGAGTCAGTCTGGACACATGGCAATGAAACTCACATGCCACCTGTCTATCAGGAACCAAGCACAAACAGGACTGGCCACTGCAGGGGACCCTACCAAGGCTGAGGTTGGCAGAAGCACAGTTTCCAGACAGGCCTCCAACAGGGTCCTGTCTGAGTGGGAGGTTGGGCCAAAAGGCTTCCATGGTCTCTTCTGTCTGTTTATAGTGCCTGCTCAGCACCCAGGGCTCCTCCTGGCTGTGGCACTCTGGTTTTGTTTTGAGGACCCATCCTTCCTCCACTCTCAGTCCATGCAGTTTGAGGGAGGGATCCCAATTCTGGCTTCAGTGGTAAAGATGTGGTCCAGGACTGGTCCATGAGAGGAAAGCATCCCTCTGTCCACAGTAATTGGTTAAGGGTGAGCACATGACCCAATCGGACCTATGAGAGTCTGCCCTGGGACTTTTGCTCTTTCCATTGACGTTTCCAAGCTGATGGGATGAAAACCTGAGGCTCTGGGGAGGTCACCCCATGGAGAAAGCCCACCTAATAATGAAGCCAACCCAGGAAAGGCTAAGCAGAGGCTGGAGAAAGATTTTGGCTGGAGTTGGAGTACCTGAATCCAGCAGTTTCTGAAGCCAGCACTACCCTCTTGGATTTACCAATTACAGCACCTGCAAATCTCCAGGTTTGCTTACGTCATTTTAGGCCGATGTTTGTCATTAGCAACTGAAAGGGTCCTAATGCTTTTTTCCACCCTAAAGATCTGCAATTCAGATTCCAGATCAAAATATCTTTAGAGTGTTTGCCTAGACTATCTGCCTCTCAAATTATAACCTGAGGAGTTTTAGCTTTAGGATCATCAGGGTCATTAATACACATTTCTGAGCCCCACCTCAGACCAACTGAAACAGATACTGGTGGTGTTAGGGAGGGTGGTGGATTTTTAACAAGCTCTCCTGTGATTCTGACTAAATCTCAAGTTTGAGAATGCTGCCCGACCTCTGCCCCTTCTACTTCCACTCTCCTCTCTTCATGTTTGAACCACATGATTCCGCCCGGCTGGCCACAGCTCATTAGACAGGAGAGGATACCTGGTCCAAACTGGGCCAGTTGGTTTTCTTTCCCCCAAATTTGGAATCGGGATGCAGAAACCCACTCAGTCTTTGTGGCTGTTGGAAACTTCTTCCACTTTACACACCAAGAGGTAGAAAAGGTTGCTCAGCAGAGGGAGAGGAAGGAAGGAACACACGAGGAGAGGCAGGGCTGAGAGAGTCCAACATAAGTGACTTTGGTTCCATAAGCTTCCCAGCCCTGACCCCCAGCCCGCAAGTCCCCCTTCCTCACTGCCTGCAGGACCCCCGTGTTTTTATAACCCCTTCCGCTTTTTGTGGTAACAAACTTGGGTGATTTCTGTTACCTGTAACCAAGACACCTTTACTAAGGTAGTTTATTTCTCAAGGACTCAGTTTCCTTATCTGTAAAATGACCAGCATTGTAATTCACAACACCCTCCCCCGCATGCAGCCCCTGCTTAAACCTCTCCTTCCATCAGGAGAGGACTTGGTGACGTCGGGGATAGGTGGCAGAAGGATTTCACTGCAAACTTTGGTGTGCATTGACATTACCCACAGTCTGTTTAAGACGCAGATTCCTGGGCCCTACACGTGGAAGCTGTGATCACTGGACATAGCTCCTCCCCAAGCCACCACTGATTTGCTTTCTGTCACTACAGATTAGTTTGCATTTTCCAGAATTTTACCTAAATGAAGTCATGCAGCAAGTTCTCTTCCGTTGTCTGGCTTTTTTCCCTTAGCCTGATTATTCTGAGACGCACCCATGTTGACGTGTTTACCAATAGTTTACTCTTGTATTGCTGAGCAGGATAACCACAGTTTGTTTATCTATTCAATCACATATTGATGGATATTTTAATTGTTTCCAACATTTAGCTATCACACGTAAAGCTGCTGTGAACCCTTGGGTACAAGTCTTTGTAGGTACAAAGGCTCTCATTCCCTTAGATGAATACCCAGACTGGAATAGCTGGATCATATAGTTGGTGTATGTTTAACGTTTTAAGAAACTGCCAAACTGTTTTTCAAAGTTGCGCCATTTTACATTCCCACCAACAGTGTACGAGAATTCTGGTCGCTCCACATTCTTGCGAACATTTAGTTGGGTTTTAATTTTAACCATTCTAGCAGGTACGAAGTCGTGTTTCATTTGGTTTTAATTTGCACTTCCCTAAGACTAATGGTGTGGTTATTTGCTATCTGTAGATCTTCTTTGATAAGGTGTCTATTCTATTTAAATTGTCTTGTGTGTGTGTGTGTGTGTGTGTGTGTGTGTGTGTGTGTGTGTGTGTGAGGAAGATTAGCCCTGAGCTAACATTCACTGCCAATCCTCCTCTTTTGGCTGAGGAAGACTGGCCCTGGGCTAACATCCGTGCCCATCTTCCTCTACTTTATATGTGGGATGCCTGTCCCAGCGTGGCTTTATAAGCAGTGTGTATGTCCGTGCCCAGGATCTGAACCTGCAAACCCCAGGCCGCTGAATCAGAGTGTGCAAATTAACCACTAAGCTACTGGGCTGGCCCCTCTATTTAAATTGTCTTTTTACTGATAAGTGTTTAAGAGTTCTTTATATATCTAGATACAAGTCCTTTGCCAGCTATATTTTTGCAAATATTTTCTCCCAGTCTGTGTATACCTTTTCATTTTCGTAATAAACTCCATAGATTACTTTGATACACATTGAATGCAAGAACCTCTCTTTGATGATGAACATTGCAAATTCAAACAGCAGCGAGAGGTGCTAGCCTATCTGACTGGCAAAAGTAAAAAAGAGGGCCCTCAGGCGTTATTGGTGATGGAGAGTGGGGGGAACACGCCTCATCCTCTGTTAGAACGAGCGGAAATTGGTGCAAAATCCTAGCACTGTTTGCTAACAGTTCATCAAAATCTGAACTAAATGTGGGTTCCTTTGACTCAGCAAGTTCAGTTCTGGAAATTTTTCCTGAACAAATAAACAACCAAAAGCAGTAAGTTGTCTGTCCCAGGATCTTTGGTCCTGCGGTTGTGCTGACAGGAGGGGGCTGCAGACACGTCTGGCTGGCCGACCTGGGAGCTTGGTACTGTGTCCTTTTGTGCTCAGAGCCCTTTTGTCGTCAAGCCTGGGTGGAAGGCTCAGAGGGACTAGGAGGTCAGTGGGGCTGGAATTTGACCCGTCCCCAGCAGGGTGACCGGAAGAAAGTGCAGGGCAGGTCTCACCTGCCTGCATCAGGAATCTGGGGCCACTGTCAGCCTGGCCTCGGAAAGCTCCAGGATTCAGGTTCTAACCAGCCACCACAAGTGCAAACTGGGAAACGGGGACACTCGACTGACCTAGCTACCTGGGACCTAAGTAGAGACAGCCCTTTGCTCTCCAAACATCAATAGTTTCCCCGGGACTCAGGGAGGTGGGGCCTTGGCCAAGACCGGGCCGGGACTGCTGGAGCTGGGTGTGAGAAGGGAGCTGGAAGCCTGGAGACCTGGGTTCTAGCTTAGCCCCTATCCTGCTGTGCCACTTGGGGCCAGACTGTTCCCCTTCCTAGGCCCCAGTCTCCTCAGCTGGACACCAAGGAGGTGGATAAAATAGTCAGTCCCCTCTGGCCTCTCCAGCAAGGATTGAAAGCGTGGTGCTAGAAGCAGCCAGATCTGAGTTCCATTTCTGTCTCCGTCACTTTCTGTGACTTGGCATGTTATTTAGCCTCTTTGTACCTCAGTTTCTATCTTAACTTAAAGCCCTGCAATGGCTTGCAATTATGCTTTGGAAAAAGGCCCTCATCATCTGCCCCTTCCCACCTCTCCAGCTCTAGTTCCTGCCACTCTTTCATTCCTCACTCTCCAGCCACACTGGAGCCTCTAAGCTCCTCCCCCCGCCCCAGGGCCTTTACACATGCTCTTGCCTCTGCCTTGCCTGTCTCCAGACTCTCTCCCTGGCTAGCTCCTATTCATTCATCAGAGCTCAGATGCCACCTCCTCAGGGAAGCCCTCCCTGACCCCAGGCACAGTCACTGTGCTGCTGACCCCTCTCATAGCACAACTGTGGTCATTAAACAATTATGTCTGTGTGATCATTTGTTTGATGTCTGTCTCCCTGTGGCACTGTGAGGTCTCAGAGCAGGGACAAGACAGTCTTGCTTGGGGCTATGTCTCCTGCCCCTTGTACAGGCCTGGCATAGAGTAGGCACCCCAGTAATTTTGTTGAACAAGTAGCACTAACACCATATTTCATCCATTCTGAGATGTGTTTCCAGCCCACACTTTAACATCTCTGAAGTTAGGACTCATTTCTCAATTGCTGTGATGAAGCCAGGTACCTGAGAGTTACTGTAAATATTCAATAAGATTACCTTTCAACTTTGTTATGAAAAGTTAATTTTGTCAATTTGCTGTTTCCCTGTTTAACCTGAGGGGTGACTCAAGGGTCACAAGGATTTATGAGCTTATCTTTTTGTGTGTGTGAGGAAGACTGGCCCTGAGCTAACATCTGTTGCCAATCCTCCTCTTTTTGCTTGAGGAAGATTGTCACTAAGCTAACATCTGTGCCCATCTTCCTCTACTTTTTATATATAGGACACTGCTGCAGCACAGCTTGATGAGCAGTGTGTAGGTCCGTGCCCAGGATCCAAACCCATGAACCCTGGGCCACTGAAGTAGAGCACACGAACTTAACCATTACACCACCAGGCCGCCCAGATGAGCTTGTTTTACAGAAGAAAGAGAATGCCTGCAAGGATCACCAGATAACCAGCTCCCAGCGGCCATTGATGCCCAGAAGTCAGATTGCCTAGGGGCTGATCAGGAGCGAAAGAAACATGGATTACCCCTTTGTTTCTCAGAAACTCCTCCTGCCACACTCCTTAGCTCTATAAAACCCCCTGCTTTCTTCTCTTGTTAAGGTTATTTGACAGAACCTGTCTTCCTGCCTTCTCTTTTTGGCCAATCTGAGTAAACTTTTCTCCATCTCCAAGCACTCAATGATTGGTTTACTGTGCATCGGGCACACAAACTTGAGATTAAGAGGTTCAGTATCAATTTGTGACCAGGTGGCAACTGTGACATATTCGTTGGTATCTGCACATATTCATCAAAACCTGCAGCTCGGAAGGACATCCCTGAGAGAAGAGTGGAGTACTGTGAGGAAAAGCTGCATCATCCATGCTCTTGATGACATAGGACGACATTTTGAGGAACAACACAGACCTCAATGACTCCGAATGATAAAGTGATGCAAAGAAAGTCAGGCTCCGCATGTGCAAAAGTTTCAGGACTATCTGCACTAAATTATTTTGACCATACTTTCCTTTTAATGTATGGCCAATAGTGATATATGATAAAAATGGTCTCAGTTTAGAGAGCGCCTTCATTAAGTATAAAATAACACTTCTAAGTGATAAGGAAGTGCTGCGTCATGTTTTACCTGGTAGTGGTTTTTTTCTTTTTTAGTGGCACAAAAATGAGTGATGCATCTTTCAGCTGAAGGCGTCTTAGATTCGATTCAATACTGTAAGAAGTTCCTGCCTTCTCTGGGTTGCGGGGCCCCTCCTGCTGCCTGCGTAGGGCGCAGAGCTCTGGGCGGCCACAGGGGGCGCTCTGTTCACGGGCTCCTTCCCAGCCCGGAGTTCCAGGAATCCGGGCACGAAGATGCGTGGCGTGTCGTTTTCTGTGTGTCCTGTAGGAGGCGCTAGACAACCGCAGTCAGGCGCGGCCCCGGGCACAGCCCAGAGCCTTCCAGGCTGCAGGGTGGGGACGGGTGAGGCAGGAGGGTGGCCTCAGGGGTGTTCTGTCCCAGGGAGAGGACATGGCCAGTTCTACCAGCCCGTCTAGCCCAGAGGCAGCTCCGGATGTGGAGGGAGCTTAGGAACAGGATTTGAGGGCCCTGCCCTACCTGGGCAAGCTGTGCGATTCTGGGCTCCCTTTCCTTTCTGGCCTGTCTCCCTCCTATGCAGTGAGCGTGTGAGAACCTGCCAAACCTGCGCCCTGACAGTAAAGATCTGAGGTGGAGGAAAGGCCTGCACCAGCGGCGCATCCCCTGGCTTACCTGCAGAGCACAAGGATGGCCCTCTCCTTGTCTGACCTTGCCCCTGGGGCCATGACATTTCCTTTACTCCCTGGCTGGGGAAACTGAGGCCCAAAAAGATTAAATGACTCTCCCAAGGCTACAGGACTGTGAGTGGTTGGAGTCAGGAGTGGAAGCCAGACCAGCTTGCTCCTTCTACTGTGTCCATCTGACCTCCTGTGATGGAAGGGGGTGCAAAGCAGGGCCGGAGAGAATTTCCCACCAAACAAAATGAGCTAAGAGAAGTTCCTTGGTAAGGTGATGGATTCATCATACAGCCCGAATTTGTCCCCCTACTAAAACTACAGTAAAGATATTTTTTTTTAAGCCATTGATTTCTTAGAAAGGACACCAAAAGCACAAACCATAAAAGAAAAACTTGACAAATTATACCCTATTAGAATTTAAAATGTTTGCTCTTCAAAAGCCATTGTTGTTATTTTATTTTATTTTTATTTATTCATTTATTTTTGCTGAGGAAGATCAGCCCTGAGCTAACATCTCTGCCAATCTTCCTCTACTTTATATGTGGGTCACTGCCACAGCATGGCTGATGAGTGGTGTAGGTCTGTGCCTGGGATCTGAACCGATGAACTTGGGCTGCTGAAGTGGAGTGTGCTGAACTTAACCACTATGCCACGGGGCCAGCCCCATCAAAAGCCATTGTTAAGAAAAGGAACAGGTAAGCCCCAGACTGGGAAAAAAGTATTTGTAATACGTATCGCCGACAAAGGACTTGTATCCAGAAAATATGAATGACGTCTACAATTCAATAATAAGACAAACAGCTCGATTTAAAAATGAGCAAAATATTTGAACGGTTACTTCACAAAAGATCTGTGAATAGCCAATGAGCACGTAAAAGGATGCTCAACATTGTTAGTCATAAGGGAAGTACAAATAAAAACCACACTGAGATACCATTACATGCCTACTGGAATGGCTAAAATTAAAAAGACAGATAATCCCAAGTGTTGGTGAGGGTGCAGAGCAACTGGAACTTTCGTATACTGCTGGTAAGGTGAATGTGAACGTGGTAATGGAATGTGAAATGGAACAACCACTTTAGAAAACAGTTTTGCAGTTCTAATAAAGTTAAAACTACATTTACCACACACAGCAAATCTACTCGGGTATTTGTCCAAAAGGAATGAAAACATATGTCAGCCTAAAGACTTGTTTGGGAATGTTCATAGCAGCTTTATTCATAACGGGCAAAAACAGTTCAGTTGTCCATCAAGAAGTGAATGGTTGGACAAATTGGGGTGCGTCCATATCACAATGGAACACTACTGGCAATAAAAAGGAACGAATTATCGACACACGCAACAACATGGATGAATCTCAAAATAATGATGCTGAGTGAAAGAAGTCAGATAAAAAAGAGTCCATACTGTGTGATTCTATTTATATAAAACCCCAGAAAATGCAAACTAATCTATAGTGACAGAAAGTAGCTCAGTGGTTGCCTAATGGGGTAGGGCGTCAGGGAGGGTCAGAAGGACAGGATGACAAAGGGGCATGAGGGCAATGGATCTAGTCACCATCTGGGTTGTTGTGATGGTTTCCTGGATGTTCACACACATCAAAACTCACTAAATTGTACATTTTAAATATGTGTAGTTTATTGTTCATGAATTACATCTCAATAAAGCTGTAATAAAAAGTAATTATTAACTTCAGGAGAAACAGTAAGAAAGTAAGAAAGGAAATGCAATACTCAGCCACGAGTGATACTGACATCAGAAAAATCTTGTAAACACTGAAGAGTGATTTTTTTATTGAGGTATTAAGTATATTCAGGGAGTTGCATAAAGAAGTGTATAAAGCTGAGTGTGACTAGTGATTTCACCCCAAAGTGCAACATGACTTCCACCGTGGATGATGGAGGAGAGGAAATGGGGGGGGGCGTGATGCAAGAGAGCAAATCCTTCATCACAGCAGGTGGTAGGTAGCTAGCATAGGGGCGACGGTAGATAGGGTAGGTAGGAGATAATGGCTAAGACAAGTGTATGGAAAGATCGCAGTACATGCTCGTTACAGAAATATGAGACGTGCTAGAAAAAAACAGCCCAAAGAGTCAAAAGTGGTTGCTTCTGTGAAGGTGGCTTGGGGAGACTGGGGTGGGGCAGACGGGAAACCACAGTGTGTTATCTTCCCTTTGGTACAAATGGATTTTACTCTCCACGCACACACAGCGTTCCATCCATTTGAAGATGCCCATTTATTCACATCTGAACCTCTTTAAAATCAAGATGCATCTTTTTACGATCAGCGGTGCACCTGACAACTAGGATCGGCAGTGTTTTTTCTTGATGGTGCACAAGTAATGGTGCATGTTACAGTTGGTGATGGCCTAGATTCATTGAAGTATGGCATTATTTTGATAAAATAATGATTATTTTAAAGAAAGAAATGAGCTAATTGGAACAGCTGCTGTTTATTGAACTGCTACTGTGGGTCAAGCACTGGGCTTCCTGCCTATGTTCTTGTTTAGTATTCTAAACAACCTTGGATTGTTATTTAAATGTTTGAGCGAGGAAATTAGAGCTCAGAGAGGTTAAGTGACTTCCTTAACGTCACCCAGCCAGTAAGTAATAGACATGAGTCAAAAACTAGGGGCTGTCTGACTCCTGAGTATGTTACCTCTGTTTTAACTAGTTTGAAAGAGCTCCATCTATGGTCCCTTCTGTTGTAAGGCCCAGAGAGAGACAGGGGTTTGCTCAAAATCACACAGCAAGACTAGGGCTGAGTTGGGCCTAGACCTGGCTTTTAACACCCAGTCCGGTCTCCTTCCCTTGAACCTGGTCTCTCCTTTCCTTACTGTCACCGCGATGCTCAGGATACCACTGAGAGCTTGGATTGCAGCTCCTAAATGGAGGCGACAGTTATGGGGCCCAGGCAGAGCCCTGGGAGGCAGGGCAGAGCCTGGTACCTGGGGGGGATCAGCAGACCCATGTCACGTGACCACAGCTGTGCATGTCTGGATCAGCAGCCAGGCCAGGCCGGTCTCAGGATAGGGCAAGCCCACAGGAGGAGCCTGGGGCACCCATGTGGAGGGAAATTGCCGGGGAGACCAGGGATTTGTCTGGAAGCTGTGCTTGCACAGCAAGCTCACTCTTTTTAAGTAATGGTGTGTTTGTTTGGGGTGGCTGGGGCACAGGGGTGCAGGTGGTTATTATGGTGGGGAGGGGGATGAATCTCGCCGAGCCAGTCCCTTGACTTTGCCTCTTCTTTTGGCAAAGAATTGCTCCCACCTTCCAACCCTGCAAAGAGCCCTTGTCACCATTTACTGAATGGCCATTTCACCAGCCCTCCAACAGAGGCCCAGAGAGGTCAAGCCACGCATCTGCAGTCACACAGCCAGGAACCTGTCTGACTCCAGAGCCTGGGCTCTGACACTTAGCACCATGCCTCTTCCACGATGTTTACATGTATCGGATGGTACGTGTCCATCTGGGGCACCAGCCCCTTTAGGGGAAACCCACATCCTGTTTCTGATTCTGCCTCAAAGATGTGAATTCTCGGTAATGAGGCATCAGGAATCAATCTCTCACGTGAGGCTCTGCCACCTCTTTCCTCCTCTCTCCTCTGGCCCCGCGGCAGAGCGCCCGCAGCCCCGGCCTGAACACAGTCACGGCTGCCTGTGGCTTTTGCAGTGCTTCACACCTCGTGTCTTGGAGCCTCACTTTCCTCTTCTGTCAAATGGGAGGAAGGATGAAGCTGACCTCATAGGGTTCTTGAGAGACGGAACGAGCCGACGCGTGTTCCGTGCCTGGCACTGCGCAGGTGGGAATCTGGGAGGCGGGTCTGGGAGTCAGGGGACACAGGTGTGACCCCTGCTTCTGTCACTGACCAGCTATGCAGCCTGAGGCAAGTCTCTGCCTCTCTGAGCCTCAGTTTCCTCCTCTGTATGATGGGGGTGTGGCCCTGCCCCACTTTTCATTTACCTAAAGCAGGTCCAGGGGTCCGTCTGACGTTACTGTGGTTCTTGGTCATCTTCTCTGCTCAGCTTCATGGGCTCTCTTCTCCCATCAAAAGAGCCCATCTAGAAAACTCATGCCAAGACTCCCCTGTTCCCAAGGGTGCTAAGAATCCTGGTGGGACTGAGCCCCCGCGATCATCGAATCCTTCATCTGCAAAGTGGGCGCCATGACTGTGTCTGCCTCCCTGCCGTGTGGTGAGAACCCAGTGAGTTCTTTCCCCGGGGGGATTTATCCGACAGAAAGCCTCCCTTCCACAGGTGTGCAAAGGGGAGCGAGCAAGAATGTTCACTGCAGCAGGATTTGGAATAGAGAAAAAGGGGACATCCCTATGGCCCATCAGCAGGCACCTGCAGTGGCAAGAGAACCCGGATGCTACTCGATGCCTGGTCTTCAGCCCTGGGAAGCCCCTCCCACGTGCACCAGAGCTGGTCTGAGTGACCAGTGTCAGAGTGGCCTGCCCTGTCACGGCGGAGATTAGGTTATAAAAGACTGTGGCTTCCACCTTGGGCTCTCTTCTTATTCGCTCTGTGGGAAGCAGCCGTCACATCATGGGGATGCTCAGAGCCTGTGGAGAGGCCCGTGGAACGGGAATGTCAGCCACAGCCAGCAAGGAACTGGGGCCTGTGACCATCACAGGAGTGAGGCTGGAAACTGATTCCCAGCCCACAGCGTGACAGCAACCTCCTGAGAGACCCGGAGCCAGAACTACCCAGCCGAGCCACTCCCAGATTCCTGACCTTCAGAATCTCTGAAACAATAAATGTGTGTTGTTCCAAGCTGCTAAGTTTTGGAGTAATTTATTACACAGCAGTAAATGACTAATACAGGGCCGTGTGAAATACATTTAGTATACCTGTGATGGAATGCCAGACCAATGTTAAAAGGCATAAGGTAGGTCCCTGCGTCCAAACATGGAAAGATAGCCAAGGTATGGTGCTACGAGAAAGAAATCTTGCAGAACAATATGTATCGTATGATATTTTTTGTATAAAAATATGCTGTCATTGCATAGCAAAAAAATCTGTAAGAACATAAACTATTAATAGTGGTTATCTCTCATTGCTGATGCAAGGAGGGAGCACAGGGGACCTTCATTCATTTCTGTGATGTCTGAACTTTTTACAATGTATGTGTCTTAATTTGGTAAACTGGTGGAAAAATACAATAATTTTTAAAAGATTTGCCTGGTAGAAAAACATAATAAATTGGCCTCAATAACCAACAAGCCTTGAAATCTTAGTGTGTAACAGATTAGGAATTAATTTCTCAGTCTTGTAAAGTTCAATCAGCAGCAGGGAGGGGTGGGTGGGAAGAGCTTTGCTCTACGGAGCTAACCGTCCAAGGGTCTGGCTGATGGGGTTCTGCTATTTTCACATGCAGCTTCCCAGGCAGCCTTGGGCATAGACATCCAGCTGGCAGATGAAGGAAGCGGAGGGGTAGAGGATGAAGCGGGAGATTTTCATGGGTCAGGTCTGGAAATGATCCCAGACACTTCTGTCCACATTCGGTTTGGCCAGAACTTGGTCACCCTCTGGCCATGGCTCCTGCTCCATGACCTCAGGACCATCTACCCCTTGCCCCCCCCACCCCGTTGACTGTCTCCTTTCATTGCTGCTCTCCTCTCCCAGAACCTCAGCTACAGGAATATTAGGACAAGGCCCTCCTGCGGCCCCCAGATGCTGCCGGCCACCCAGAGGAAGGAAGTGCTGATGCTGCACATTCTGGAAGCGTTAACTCTCCGTGGAGGGAGCCCAGTCATGAACATGGCCTTCCCTCCTACCTCCTCCTCCCAGGCGCAGGGCCCACCACCTAGGGTGGGGCTGTTTGAGGATGAACCCGGGGTCATGGAGCCCCAGGAATTGTTTGCACACTGCCATGCACATCCGCGTGTATCTGCAAGCCGGCAGCACGCCAGACTTACCAAGGTCAAGGAGCGTGATGGCTGCTGTTCCCCATGCCCTGCTGCAACCAGGCACCGTGCTGAGGCCCCACCCTGCAGGAGTGTGCGGACCCTCCCAGCTACTCTCTGAGGAGGTCCCAGATGGGGAAACTGAGGCTCGGAGAGGTGACATCCCTCACCCAGGATCACACAGCTCCTAAGGGGTAAGGCTGGGAAGAGAGTGCAAGCAGGTCTGCCTGACTCCAAAGCCAGTGTTCCTAATCCTTACTCCACATCATTCATTCATTCATTCATTCAGCAAGTGTTGATTGACCCTCCGACTGTGTGCCAGGCTCTGTGCTGAGGATAGAGTAGTGAGCAAAACCCCAAACGGACAAAGTCCTTTCCCTCATAGAGCTTATGTTCAGGGGTGGGGGGACAGAGAACAACAGTGGTAATAATAACAGCAAACGAACACGCAGAGCACCCACATCATGCCAGGCAAAGGCCAGGCGCTTGATATATTGTTTCAATTCCCCCCACAATGCTGTGACACAGCATGTCATTAATATGCCTACTTCGTAGAGGAGGAGGCTGAGACCAGAAAGGCTACATAACTTGTTCAAGGGCAGAGCTAGGATATGGTAAAGGCAGATTCGGACCAGAGTCCAGGGCTCTTAACCACCCCACCCAACAAAACAAAACAAAACAACACACATATAAATAAACAAGATAATTGCAGGTAGTGATCAGTGCTGTGAAGAAAATAAAGTAGGGAGATGCGGTTGAGAGCACCAGGGAATGCAGGGGGTTGGGGGATGGACGAGCAGGGTCAGTCTCTCCCAGTGGGTGACATCTGAACTGAGGCCTGAATGATAAGGAGCCGGCAGCCATGGGAAGATGTGAAGAAAGACATACGAGGCAGAGAACATGGCATGAGCAAATGTCCTGAGGCAGGCGTGGGCAGGGACAGGGAGGCCGGTGTGATCAGGGGTCTAGAAAACAAGAGGGAAGGGAAACATGGAAAGTGAGCTCAGAGAGTGGATGGGAGGCACCCTGAGGCCCTTGCAGGCCACAGTAAGGATTTTGGATTCTACTTGAAGAACAGTGAGAACTATTGGCGGATTGAAACAGGGGAGTGATATTTCTCAAACTGTGGTCCCTGAGGATTTTCAAGTTTTATTTCAATCATCTAGTAAAATTGCCAGCCTCCATACTGGACCACGTGGTGGCTGGAGCCTGGCCTGCTTTAGCATTTCTGCTTGTGTCTGAGCCAAGAAGGGCTAGGTCGAGGCCCCGGCCAATGAGAAATTAACAGAGAAGAGAGAGGAACTGTATTAATCTATTGCTGCGTAACACATACCCCTCGAAACTCAGCACCTTAAAACAACAGACATTTACTGTCCCACAGTTTCTGTGTGTCAGGAGCCTTGGGCTCAAGGTTCCTCACAAAACTGTAATCACCATATGGGCAGGGGCTGGGGTCCCATCTTAAGGCTCAGATTGGGGGGATTTGCTTCCAAGCTCACCTACCTGATTGCTGGCAGCCTCCAGTTCCTCATGGCCTGTTGGACGGAGGATCTCAGTTCCTCCATGGCTGTCAGCCAGAGGCCTCCCTCAGTCCCTTGCCACGTGGACTTCTCCATAGGGCAGCTCATAACATGGCAGATGGCTTCATCAGAGCCAGCAAGGAAGAGAGCAAGAGAGGGCAAGCAAGACAGAAGCCAGCATCTTTTTGTAACCCAATCTCAGAAGTGACATCCCATCACTTTTTTCTTAATACATTTTAAAATTTTGGAATAATGTTAGATTTACCGAAAAATTGCAAGGATAATACAGAGAGTTTCTCTATAGCCCTCACCCAGTTTCCCCTAATGTTATCATCTTAACTTACCATGGAACAAACGTCAAGAGAAACGACTTGGGTACATAAACTAAACTCCAGTCTTTATTCAGATTTCACTCATTGCTACACTGATGTCCTTTATCTGTTGCAGGACCCAGTCGAGGATACCGCATTGCATTTGTCATGTCTCCTTGTTTTCTTCTGGTCTCTGACAGTTTCTCAGTTTTTTCTTGCTTTTCATGATCTTGAGTTTTGAGGAGTACTGGCCACGTATTTTGTAGAATATCCCTCAATTTGGGGTTGTCTTTGTTTTCCTCATGATTATGTTGGAGTAGTGAATTTGGGGGTAGGATATGTTAACTTGAAAAACCTCAAAACGAGTTTATTCAGGACTAGCCAAAAGAATTGCAACTTGGGAAGTGCATGCTATGGCGGACCATAAGCAAATCCAACAAACCAGGGGAGGCAGCTTTTATAGAGGAAAAGGGGGAGTGGGGAGGGTACTGTTCTAAACCAAAGTCCACTGCTGGAAAGGAACAGTTCAGGGAGTAACGGCTTCTCATTGGCTGAGTGGCTGCGTTCCTCATTGGCTGGGCTGTTGCTGGGTGGGGACAGAAATCTTCCTTCAGCAGTGTTACTTCCCGTCCAAGATGAAAACTTCCATCTCTTCCTGCTGGTGTAATTGACGATGTGTGCTATGCGTTAGAGCTCCTCTTTTTTTTTTTTATTTATTTTTTTTTTGGTGAGGAAGACCAGCCCTGAGCTAACATCCGTTGCCAATCCTCCTCTTTTTGCTGAGGAAGACTGGCCCTGGGCTAACATCCGTGCCCATCTTCCTCCACTTTATATGGGACACCGCCACAGCATGGCTGACAGGCAGTGCGTCGGCGGGCGCCTGGGATGCGAACTCGCGAACCCCGGGCTGCCAAGCGCGGACTAAACCGCTGCGCCACTGGGCCGGTCCCTAGAGCTCCTCTTATAGGCCTTCCTGACTCCGACTTAGTTTAGGTTTCTTTAATTTCCACAGACTCTCCAGAAGTGGATGAAATGTCCTCCTTATTACATTATATTATGGGGTGCATGATATCCATGTGACATCACCTATGAGATTAGCTTTCCTCTCTTGGTTAAGGTGGTGTCTGATAGGTTTCTCCACTGTGTGTTACGATTTTTCCCTTTTCCATATGCTATTCTTTGGAAGCGAGTCAATTCCAGCCCATACTCAAGGAGCAGGGAATTAAACTCCACCTTCTGCGAGGAGTACCGTAAATTATTTGTTATTCTTCTGTGAGGACGATTTGTCCGTAATCTCCCATTTATTTATTTATTCAGTCATACACTTGTACATATCGGTGTGGACTCACAGTATTTATTTTATACTTTGAGTTGTAATACAACACTATGTTACTTATTTTATTGCTCACATTGTTCCAGCTGTGGCCATTGGGAGCTCTTTCAGGTTGGTTCCTGTGTCCCTTTGACATGCCCCTGTCCTTTTGTGTTTTTTTGTTTTTTGGGGTTTTTTTTTGCTGAGGAACATTAGCTCTGAGCTAACAGCCATTGCCAATTTTCCTCTTTTTGCTGAGGAAGATTCGTCCTGAGCTAACATCTGTGCCAGTCTTCCTCTATTTTGTATGTGGGTTGCTGCCACAGCATGGCTGCCGGCGAGCAGTGTAGGTCCACACCCAAGAGCCGAACCTAGGCTGCAGAAGCAGAGCACGCCAAACTTCACCACTAGGCCACGGGGCCAGCCCTGTCCTTTTGTTTTTTGAGCATTTCCTTGCTTTCTGGCACTACAAGATGCTCCAGGCTCATCTTATATTTTCCCCGTCTTAGTCTTAGATCCAGTCATTTCTCAAAGGAGCCCTCATTGCTTTTACTGGAGAATGGGGTTTAGAAACCAAGATCTGGGCGCTGGGTCTTAGTAGCCTGTTGCTACTAGGGTGTCACTTAGGCTCTTTCAGCTATCCCAAGACATTCTCTGTGTCTATTCATTAAAAGTCAGTCCCTAGACCCAGCCCACTCTCAGTGAGAGGGGATCACACAGAGGCATGAATACCAGGAGGTGGGGATTATTGGGGGTCATCTTAAAGGCTACTAACCACAATCACTTAAACCAACACGGAGCAATTGTCAGGACAACCCTCATGTGCATCGGCAGGGGACAGGCAGGAACACGACACAAGAGTAAACAGGAATGAGGAAGCCCTTTCCCTCCCGACATGCAACCATCTCCAAGATCCTCACTAAGTGGAAATAGCATGGAGCAGAGCCGTGGACGTGGTACGAGACTTTTATTTTTTAATGAGAGAAAAAACAGAATATATATTTGTATTTGCATAAACTACTTCTGGAAAGACGCACAAGACACTCATAAGACTGACTTCTCGGGGAGAGGGGTAGGAATTTATCTGTCATCTATCTATCTATGTCTATGTCTATAAAATTTTGGAACAATGTAAAAGTATTATCTGTTCCAAAAACTATCTTAAAAAATTTAAAAGTTGCTGTTATGCCAGGTAAAGGACAAAAGTTGACGACTTCCCTGTGGTTTGGATAAAGAAATGTAGTAGGCAGGGCAGGGCCCCAGAGGAACTCATGGGCTGAACTCAGCCCGATGGGGGGCAACCTCATTCCTGAAAGACATCACCGTCTGTCACGTTCAGTTTGTGCGGTAGTTTGAATGCTGTTGTTCTTGTAGTTTGGTTTGTGCTTAATTTGTAGCTGTGTGGTGTAGCGGCCAAGAATACAGGACTCAGGAGCCTGACTGTGTGTGTCCAAATCCCAACTCGGCCACTTCCCAGCTGGGTAACCATGGGCAAATGACTCACCTCTCTGACCCTCAGTTTCCTCTTCTGTAAAATGGAGACAATAATCATACCTACCTCATAGGTGGGGGAAAGGATTTGGCGAGTTAATACATGTCAGGTGCACAGAGCAGGGGCTCAATAAATGTGAGCTAGTATGGTTATCAAGTTCATACATATTTAGGGAACAGAATAATTGAATTAATCTGTGTCACTTCTGGGGCTCTGAGAGATGTTTTCCTTTTAAATGGGTGTTCATGTTATTCGAGCTGGAAGAACATTGGGCTCCCATGTGCATATGGCCCATGCCCACCCCAGCCCTGTTCACACATGGACTGGCATTGTCTGCATCCCCCATTTCCCTCCCTTCCCCCGACCCAGACTGAGATGTGAGCTCTGCAGGGCAGGGAGGGTCTGTTCACCCTGGTATCCCTGCTGTCCAGCCTGGTGCCTGGCATAAACTAACATTCAGTAAGCGTTTGGTGAATAAATGAATGCGAGCTGGCACGAATGAATGGAAAATCTGGCGGTGTACATGTGACCTCCCCTCGAGTGATCAGGGAAGGCTTTCAGGAGGAAGTGAGGGGAGGTTGTGGCGAGGGCAGTGTTCTAGGCAGAGGGGACAATGTGTACAAAGGTTTGGAGACCAGATAGCGTTTGGGGGAACTGAAAGCAGGTTAATCTGGGCGGAAGTTGGAGGGTGAGGTTGGGAGGTGAGCAGGGCCCAGATCACTCACTGTCAGGAGGCAGTCAGGCTTTGCCCTGAGCAGGAGGGAAGACAGGGCCTGGGATGGGGCATCAGAGGCTGGACAGGAGCAAAGGAACCCTGGCTGAGCTGGTGCCCCCCGGGCTGCATATTACTGTGTTGGCCTTAAGCAAGTTGCTTCCTCTTTCTGGGTCTCAGTTCTTTCATCTGTGAAATGGGCACCAGGTTCTTACAAGAGTGGGCACCAGCGTGGACCACAGTGTGCGTTCCCCTAGCCTGCTGGGGGGCCGGGAGACGCTGTCTGCTGGTTGGCAGGATAATCTGGCAGAATGAATTACCTAACCTTTGACTCAGCAGTTCCTTTGCTTAGAATTTATCCTGAGATAGTAATTTAGGACTTGTGAAAAGATTTGGCTCAGAGCTGGTTCATCAGAATGTGGCCTGCAATGGCAAGACAGTCGGAAACAGCCCAAATGTCCGGCATTATGGGAAGGAAGGCTGAGCTATCAAAAGTTGTGCTGAAATTTTTTATCTAATGACATGCAAAGGTTTTCATGGTACATTAAAAAAATTTTTATTGCAAATTTAATACAGTCATGTGCTGCATAAATGACGTTTCAGTCAATGACAGACCACACATACGATGGTGGTCCCATAAGATTAGTAATATCTAGCCTAGGTGTATAGTGGGCTAGGCCATCTAGGTTTGTGTAAGTACACTCTGTGATGTTCACACAGTGACGAAAGCACCTAATGATTCTTAGAATGTATCCCTGTTGTTAAGCAATGCATGACTGGTTCATCTTACTTGTAAAATATTTCAACCCTAAAGAAAGGTATAAAGTCAAAACTGAAAGTCCTCTTTTACTACTTATTCCTACTCTTTTATTTTTTTTGCTTGAGGAAGATTAGCCCTGAGCCAACATCTGTGCCAATCTTCTATTTTTTTCGAATGTGGGTCGCCACCACAGCATGGCTGATGAGTGGTGTAGGTCCGTGCCTGGGATCCGAACCCAGCAAACCTGGGCCACCGAAACAGGGTGCGCAAGCTAAACCACTAGGCCACCGGGCCAGCCCTTTTATTTCTACTCTTGAAAGTTAACCACTGTTAGTAGTTTATTAAATAATCTTTCAGACTTAAATCAATGCATATTTAAACATATAAACATATATATGTGTATTATACAACATGTATGTAATATGATATTTTAAGAACATGCATAGTTTCTTAATAAAATATTATCTTGTCACGTATATTGTGCCAGATTGTTACTGTAATGGCCCCTGATGCATCTTGCCTCTCAGCGTCCATGTCCTGGTGTAGGCCCTTCTTGTGCTGACCTTGGGCCTGGCCATGTGACTTGCCTTGGCCAAGGGGACATTAGTAAGCTCCATGCAAGCGGAGGCTCCATAAGGGTTTGCACTTTGAGGCTCGCCCTCTTAAAATACATACTCTTAGAATCCGGCTGCCATGCTGTAAGGAAGCTCAGGTGAGACTGCAGAACGACTAGAGGCCCCATGGAGAGAGGCCATGGAGGATGAAAGGCCATCTTGGAAGTTCCAGCCAAGCTCCCAGTTGAATTCAACCACATGAGTGAGCCCTGCTGATGCCCCGTGGAGCTGAAGAACTGGCCAGTTTCGGGGTGGTTTGTTACCTAGCAATAGATAATAGAAATATAGATTGTTCTGCAACTTTTAAAAAATTCTAACAATACATACACATATCATGAACATCCTCCTATGTCAGTTCATACAGATCAGCTCATTCTTTTTAATGATTGAATAGTTTTCCACAGGATCAAGGATGCATCATTTCCTTTATCTGTTTCTTACTGATGGACATTAAGTGGCTTCCAATTCTTTGCCAAGACAAACAGTGCTACCTCCTTGTGTGAATGTCATTGCCAACTGACATGAGAGTGCCCTTAGGATAAATTCTCAGAAGCAGAATTGCTGGGTCAGAGGGTGCGCACTTCAAAAGTTTTCACAGATATTGCCAAAATCGCCCTCAAATGGTCGTGTTAATTTGCGCTCCTACCTGCAGTAGGCCCCCAACCCTTGTGTGACCCAGCTTGAACAGCCAGAGTGAGTGTGTGAAAGTGTTACAGAGAGTGGCCAGGGGTGGAGTGAGGGCTCGGACTGTGGGGAAGATTTGCTGCAGCTGCAGAGAGCAGGGTCTGGGGCCCCAGCCCGCCCCCCCTTGGTTCCTTCCTCTTCTGCGTGGGCAGCTGTGCTCAGCACATCCTCTTTCAGCGCTGCCCTTGAAGGCGCTTCCCCAGCGACCTGCCTCATGGATAGCACTAAGTTCCTCCAGCTTGACTGCCCACTCACAGTGACCCTTTGGCTCAGATGGGCCCAGCCTCAGCCCCCACCTCCTGCAAAGAGAGGAGCCTTCCATGTTTGCCTTGTGACTTTGGACAAACCTCTGATCTTCTCTGAGCCCATAGCTGCTTTTGAAAAAAATGCAGAGGATAACAATACCAACCTTTGCACTCTGCTGTTTATTCCTTCAGCAAACAGTTATTTATTCCTTCTTTCCCTTCCTTTGTTTCTTCCTTCCTTCTGCAAACATTTACCATCCTGGCATCTTGGCCCCCGTGGTCTAGTGGGAGGCAGAGACAGATCAGGTAACCACATAGGTATGTATTTTTAGGTACTTATATATGTCATCCGAAATTGAGTGCAAGCAAGTAGGAATTTGATTTGGCTGGAGGGTGGGGGAACTAGACAGCCATGGAGTTGAAACTGGAGGATGGAGATGCTGAGAGGGTGGAGAGCAAGGTAACTGCATTCCTGGTGGGTGGAATGGCTTGTGCAAAGGCCCTGAGGTGGGAGGGGTATGTCACATTTGTTTCTGAGACTGAAAGAAACTGAGTGCAGAGAGTGAAGGGGAGAGAGGTCTGAGATGAGGCCTGAGGGGTCAGCAGGACCACATCATGCAAGGCCTTGTGGGCCCCACTGTTGACCTTTAAACTAAGAGCACTGGGGAGCTATTGATGGGATGGTGAGAAGATTAAATGAGATACATCATGTAAAGTTTTTAACCCACAATTAGTGCTCAATAAATGTTGCTATTATTATTTTATTTATTTATTTTTTACTTTCTCCACCCTCTGGGTGTCAGGCCAGAGAATTCCCTTTGATCCCAAATGGCCCTGACCAGCCTGGACCAGCTGTGTTCCCTGACCGGGAAGGACTCCAGAAATAGCTGCAGTGCTTTCAGGAAACGGAGTCCAAATCCAGAGAGTGTCGGTAACTTGTCCTAAGGTCACCCAGGGAGGCAATGCTGAGATTCGAACCCAGTTCTCTGCCTCCAAGTCCAGTGCTCTTTCACCCCATCCCTGCTGCTGAAAGCGTGAAATCCTCAGTGGCTCCCCGCTGCCTCCAGAATGCCCACAGCCTGGCATTCAAGGCCCCCTGCTCAGGGTTATTTCTCTCTGTCCCTGGCATGAACCCACACCTGTTCAAGGTCACCCAGAGGACACAAGGAAGTCTGCTGCTACATGTTTGCTGGTGCCACCCCCCCCCAAGGAATTCGGGGAGTATAGGTGTTCCAATCCCTTCCCCAGTCATTCCTGCAGCCCAGGGGCCCACCTTCCTCCTGTGTTGGTTTCCTATGGCTGCCGTAACAAATTACCACAAATTTAGTAACTTCAAACAACACAAATTTATCATCTTACAGTTCTGGAGGTTAGAAATCCAAAATAAGTCTCACTGGGCTAAAATCAAGGTGTTGGCAGAGCTGCATTCTTTCTGGAGGCTCTAGGAGAAAATCCATTTCCTTGTCTTTTCCAGCTTCTAGAAGCTTCCTGCATACCTTGGTTTGTGGCCCCTTCGTCTGTCTTCAAAGTCAACAACGTAGTCCTTCTCACGCTGCCATCTCTGTTTTTTCTTCAGCCTCCCTCTTTCACACTGAAGGACCCTTGTGATAACATTGGGCCACTCAGATAATCCAGTATAATTTCTCCCTATTAAGGTCAGCTGATTAGCAACCTTAATTCCATCTGCTACCTTAATTCCCCTTTGCCATGTAACCTAACATTTCATACTAATCACAGGATTAGGAAGTGGACACCTTTGGGGGCCATTATTCTGCTGACCCCGCCCCCCTCCTCCCTCACCAGGTCCTGCCCTTCCTCCCCATCCTCACCAGGCAGCTGCTGTCAGGTAGGAACCTAGGAGGAAGTGCTTGCCACCCACATTTCTGGAGAGGAAACACAGGCTCCTCACAACACACCTTCGTGGAATGTTTTCAAGGGCTTCCACATACTTGGGGGTTAGTATTATTTGTTTGACTCCACATCTGAGGAAACTGTGGTTAGAAAGGTCAAGTGCCCGGCCCAAGGTCACAGGTCAGGAGTGACTCTGGCTGGGCTCACCCCCAGGCCTCACCCCAGCTCCTCTTCTCTTTCCCCAACTCTCCCTGAATGGCTTCCCCTCCCGCAGACCATCGTAATGATTTTCCAAGGCCTCTCCAAGGGAGTCCTGTGGCCAATTTGCCCTTATTTCTGGCTTCTGGCCAAAAGTCACGGGGTCACACTTGAAAGACTTCCTCAAACCCAGCAAGTCATCATTCTGGAGGTTTCTTCCTGAATAAGAAGCAGCGACTGTTTCCTACACACTACCAATGAGGCAGTAACGGGAGCAGGTTTTCAGGGGAGCTGTTTGTCAATGTGTTTTGAAAGCCTTAAAAATGTGCATCCCTTTTACCCATCAATACCACATGAAAGAAACAGACAAATACGCAGAAATGCACATACAAGGTTGTGGACCACAGCATTATGTAGCACAGCAAATATCACAGCCAACCAAGAAGTCCATCAACAGGGTCTTGATGAAATAAAAGGATGGATCCAATGTTGTGCTACTACACAGTCATTAAAAATGATAATGCAGATCTCCATTTAGTGATGTACAAAAATGGCCTCGAATAAGCACACGAAAGGGTGCTCCGCTCCACAGTCACCGGGGATACACACTACCACTACATATCTACTTGAAAAGCTGAAATTGAAAAGATTGACCATATCAAACATTGGCAAAGATATACAGATACTGGTAATTGCATATACCGCTGGCGGGGCTGTAAAATGGTATAACCATTTTAGAAAACAGTTTGGTAGTTTCTTAAAAAGTTAAACATACACTTACCATATGATTCAGCCATTCCATTCTGAGGTATTACCCAAGAGAAATAAGCTGGAAATAAAATAGAGAAATAAATTTCTCCTTTACCCAAGAGAAATAATAGCATAGAGCCATACAAAACTTGTATATAAATGTTTATAGCAGCTTTATTTGTAATAAACATACTAGAAACACGTCAAATGTCCATCAACAGGTGAATGGATAAACAAACTGTGGTCTACCCACACAATGGAATACTACTTAGCAATAAAAAGAAATGAACTATCAATCCATACAACATGGAAGAATCTCAAAATAATTACGCTAAGTTAAAGAAGCCAGACATGAGTACATACTGTATGATTCCATTTATATAAAATACTAGGAAATGCAAACTAATCTATAGTGACAAAAAAGCTGGATCAGTGGTTGCTGAGTGTGTGATTGGGGAGGGGGTGGCAGGTGGGATTTCAAAGTGGCATAAGGAAACTTTTGGGGGTGATGGATATGTTCGTCATCTTGAATATGGTGATGGGCTCATGGGTGCACACATGTTGAAACTTACTTTAAATATGTGCAGTTTATTGCATGTCAATTATACCTCAATAAGGCTATTTTTTAGAAAAGATGTCCTCTTGATACATTGCTAAATTAAAAAAAAAAAAAAAGGCAAGTTCCAACGGTATATTGTCTGATTTCCCTTCTGGGGAAAAAAAAAGCGTTTACGTGTGTGTGTATTTTCTGAGTGATGGGATCAGAGGTTAATTAGACATTTTTCTGCGTTTGCGTAAAACAATTTCCATTTTGCAATAGGAAAACCAAACAAATGCCCTAAGCAGGGCCTAGCTCCTCCCCCTGCCCGGTCCTCTTCCCCGGAGGTGGGAGTCGACCCACACTCGAGGGCTTCCTGCGAGTTGGTCCCCAGGCACAGCGGCCCCCAGGGCAGTGACGAGAGTAGCCCTGCAGATGCTTCCCGGAAGGCCTGGGGGTCAGCCTGGGCTAGACCAGTAAATCACCCGCGGAAGGGGCCGGAGGGTTTCCTCTGCAGAGGCAGGGCCAGCGAGGGGGGCATGGATGGTGGATGCATGAAATAAGGGCAGCCTTGTCACGCTTAGCTTTAAGGAGGTGGGGAATTTAGAAAGAGACGGTGCAGCCCAGCTCCCAAGGGACTGGAATAGGGACCTGGAAAACCAGCAGGACCCTCCTGAGTTCTTCGTGCCAAGGGCTACACGCTTCATTCTCTGCCTCTCTGGGCATGTGGCTACCCCAGCAGGTCGTTCACGCACCAGTGAAGACTAGTTCTGAACCACATTCCCAAGATAGAATCTGATTGGCCCATCTTGGGTCATGTGGCACTCAGTCAACCAATGGGGTGGAGCCAAGTATACTAAGATGCCTTCTAAGGACTTCTCAGGGGGTTCTCAGAGAGAGGCAGGCTGGACTGGGCCGCTCCCTGAAGGCTGTCTGCTACACTCAGCAAGCAGAGAAAATCTGACTGGGTGGTTTAGCCCCCGGACAACGTGCTGTCTCCCTCTGTGGCAGCTGTCCTGAGGGGCCCAAGCATTAGAAAGCCCCTGGTCCAAGCCCCTCTCACAGAGTGGTTCTCCCCCAGGTCTGCCCAATAGCATGGCCCTGGTGACAGCTGCTCAGACTCTGCCCCAGGGCAGCAAAGCTCTGCCCCAACAGGGCCACAGCAGAATTCCTCTAAGGAATGTGAACTAGGTTATGGGGGGAAGGTCAGGCTTTGTCAGTACCATCAGGGAAAGACACACACAGAGCGAGCAGAGGAGTCAGAATAATGGTGATCCGAGGGGCTCTTCATCACCATCACCTGAGCTACAGTGCCATGGCTGCAACACTGCCACAACAACCCCCATGACAAGCCATAATTAAGCATGTTTGCAACATGCCAAGCAATTTCCATGCAGCAGGATGCTGGGTAGGCAGATACCACCGCCTGCTACAGATGGAACCTTGGAGAACCTTGTCTAACCGCTAGCATTTCATGCTAACATTAGCACTGATCCAGCACCTTCTACAGGCCAGGCACCCATTCCAAGCACCTCACATATATCCTATGTATCATATTCATATATGATATATCAAATATACAACTCCTAACAACTCCAAGAGGTAGGTACTATTATCCCCATTTTACAGATGGGAAAACTAAGGTACAAAGAAGTTCAGTAACTTGCCCTCATTCACAGAGGCAGGATTCAAACCTGGGTAGCCTAGCTCTGATGACATGCTCGTAACCACTGCCCCCTGGGAACTGGCACGTGCCTGACACTGTTCCAGGCACTGGGATACAGACCAAGACACACATCCTATTTCATGGGCCTTGCCACCTGCGGGGAGACACACATCAATAGCAGTGACCCACATCATGAGCTGTCACTGTTGTTTTAAGTGCTGCAAGCTTGGTACTGCAAGAGTATCTGGAAAGGGACCGTCCTTGCCTGGAGGAGTCAGGAAGGGCTTCCCTGCAGAAGTGACACTGATGCTGAGGTCTAAAGAGTGACAAGGAGTGAGCCAGGCAAAGCAGTGAGGGCAGAGTGTGTGGCAGGAAGAGGTCCAGGTTAGAGGGAATGGCGTGTACAGCTGGCCCCAGATAAGTGCTTTGCTGAACGTCACTCTGGGCAAAGGTGACCGGGCATGAGGACCTCACCCTGGTCTACAGGTGACTGGCTGCTCTCTCTGTGACCCTGCCCCACCTCCCCACCGGCAATTACAGTTGGATGTGTGTGTGTGAACTCTCTGAGGTGGCAGCAGGACAAGCCCGTGGATGTGTTCAGGGAGATGTTTGCTTACCAAGTGGCCCGGAAGGACACTAATCACTTTAGTGCCTGGTTTGTGGGAGTCATCATGATTCAGGGAAAAAGCTGCTCACTGGATTCTGGAAGGGAATTCAGCCGGCCCAGCTACCCATGCGTGGAGATGCTAATCAGAGGCCAGCCTGGGCACCGCTCACCTCGAAAGTGGGGCCCTGGCGGTTGATGCAGAGCAGCCCTGGCCTCTCTCCAAGGGCTAATTTGGACATTGCTGGCTTTCCTAAATGAGTTAAAAAGCAAACGCTGGGTATTTTGAGAAGTGCTTTGGCCTCAGCCATCTGATGGATATTCTTGAGAAGAATGGTCAATTTCTGGATCCCAGCGGCAGCAGCAGGGATGTCACCACAAGAGGCTGGGTCACTCTCAAGTGTCAGGCACCGCTCAGCAGGACAAAACAACAGTTTGGCCTCATACTGACCAGCTGGGCAAAGACGACAGCGAGGGTGGCGAGGAGAGGGGAACCGACCCTCTCCTACTCTCTAGGCAAATCTGGTTTCGCCTTCCTGGACAGAATGTTAAAAATGTTCTTGACCTTTGACTCAGAGATTCTACTTCTGGAAATTACCCCCCCCCCCCGAGATCCTGCCACCAGCACATAGGGGACATTTACAAGGGTGCTCACTGCAGAGTGGCTTGAAATAGTTAAAAACTGCAAATACCCCAAACATATCCTAATGGAACTGGCTAAATCCAGTGTGGATGTCTCCCCGTGAACACCTGTGCAGCTCTCAAAGAGAATGTTCCAGCACAGAGCAGCCTCTAAGAGTCACTGTTAAGTAACAAAACAAAACAACATAAAGTGACAACACAATGTGTATTATTCCATTTTTGTTTTTGTTTTTTAAAGATACTATTACTGCAAGCTTTGAAAAAACCATCTGAAACATCTCTACCACAGTGTTACTGGAGGTTTTATCTGGGGAGGGGCATCACGAGGGACTTTCACTTTTTAAACTTTTGCTTTCTATAGTGTAAAATTGTGCAATGCTTGAATTTTTAAATGATAAGCATGTGTTATTTTTGCTTTCAGATCTTTCTTGTCACCTTGAGCTGACATCTGTTGCCAATCTTCCTCTTTTCGCTTGAGGCAGATTCGCCCTGAGCTAACAGCTGTCCGTGCCCGGAAGTGAACCCAGGCTACCAAAGTGGAGTGTGCCGGACTTAACTACGAGGCCATGGGACCAGCCCCAGATCTTTCTTCTTTTTAAATGTAAGCATTTACCACTATAAACTTCCTTCTTAGTCTTACTTTCGCTGCATCCCATAAGTTTTGGTATGTTGTGTTTTTGTTTTCATTTGTTCTCAAGATATTCTCTAATTTCCCTTGTGATTTCTTCTTTGACCTACTGGTTGCTTAAGAATATGTTGTTTAATTTCCACATATTTGTGAATTTTCCAGTTTTCCTTCTGCTATTGATATCTAGTTTCATTCCATTGTGGAGCACATGCTACATTTGAAATCAGAGAAGCAGTGATCAAAAGAGGAGCTGTCTCGATAGCACGGTAGTTAAGAGCTCAGGCCCAGGATTCAGACTGCCTGGATTTGAAGTCCACTCCATCCTTGACTGCTCATGTGACCCTGGGTGTAACATCGCCTCTCCGTGCCTGTTTCCTCACCTGCAAAATGGGACATACCTCATGGGATTGTTGTGAGGATTAAGAGTTCATACTCAGGAAACCTTAGCCCAGTGTCTGGGGCACACAGTAAGCATTCAGTGAAGTGTCAACTGAGACAATGGTGAGGGGGAGGAGGAAGGGATAGTGGCAACCTCCCAGTCTGGGGGATGTCTCCGCTGAGCCCAGTGTGGTGGCCACAAACACATATCAATGAGCTCCCCGTCCTCCAGGAGCAAAAGGGCTCCTGCCTCCTGGTGTGACCCTTACCCCACGGAAGGGTTAGTGTCAGTAGTGTTCTGTCATTCATTTCTTCCTTCCCTCCTTCATTCAGCACTCACTCACTGGCCTCCTGTTGCGTGCTAGGCCCTGGGGCGGTGCAAGGGGGACAGACATGCCCTCTTCCGTGAAATGAGGATAATGATTGTCTTAGTCCATTCGGGCTGCTATAACAAAATATCACAGATGGGGTGGCTTATAAACAACAATTTATTTCTCACAGGTCTGGAAGCTGGGCAGTCCAAGATCAAGGTGCCGGCAGATTCAGTGTCTGGTGAGGGCCCGCTTCCCAGTTCACAGATGGCTGTCCTCACTATGTCCTCACATGGCAGAAGGAAGGAGGGAGCTCTCTGGGGCCTCTTTTATAAGGGCACTAATCCCATTCATGAGGACTCCACCCTCATGACCTAAGCACCTCCCAAAGGCCTTACCTCTAAATGCCATCACACTGGGGGTTAGGGTTTCAACATATGAATTTCGGTGGGGGGACACACAGACATTCAGTCTATAACAATGATGGAACCCCCTGCAGGCTGTTGGCATTTGAGGAGAACTTAGGAGCACAGTGCTCAGCCTGGGGCCTGGCCCAGGGTGAGGTCAGTACACAGAAGCTCTTGTTGCTTAGAGAAAGAGAAGTGATAGCATCAAGGCCTTCTTGAAAGCCAACCCCCCCTGCAGGAGAACGGTCACCACCACCTGCCGTGGGGCTGCATCACTGGCAGGGATTTCTAAACCTCACTAAAGTCAGGCCTCCTGTCTACCTGTTCACACTTGTGTCCCCAGTGCTTACAACACTGCCTGGCTCACGGTGGGCACTCAGCTTTTGCTTTAGCCAAACAGGCACAGATACTTTACAAATAGCTACTCATTCAGTACTCATAACAACCCTGGGAAATAGGTAAGATATTCCCATTTTAGAGATCAGGAAACTGAGGCATAGAGAGGTCCAAGATCACATAGCCAAGAAGTGGCCGAGTTGGAATTTGAACCCGGGTGATGTTTGTTGACAGAATGAAGGATGGAAAAGGTGAGGGGCAGGATCTGGGGTCTCTAGGTCTGAAACGAGAATCAGAGAGCAGGGCCTTAGCGAGCATCAACTCTACCCTCACTCCCCCGTGGTTCCACAAGTGGGAAGTGGGGACTGAGGACTGGAAGGGTGGGACCCCAAGGCCAAACAGGAGATTAAAATTCAGGTTTCCCAGCTCACAGCCCTGTGATCCCGGGCAGTCAGGAGTTTGGGATGCATTAGAAAATCCCAAGTGTTAAATTCCCTACTGTCATTGGAGAGAGGTTCATAACGAGGCGAGTGGAAAGGATAGGTTACAAAACACAGTGTGATGTTAATAGCTATCATCTGATGGGCGCTTGCCACGTGCCAGGTAATTTACAAAGCCCTTTATATACATTACTACCTCATTGAATCCTCAAAAGAATCTCATGAAGTATGGCCAATAAACCCATTTTACAGCTGTAAAAACTGAGGCTGAGACTCCAAGCAACTGGCTCCAGGTCATAGAGCTAACAGGTGGAGGAGTCTGGGACTCATAGCCTGCTCTGATTGCCAGTCCCTGCTCCAGCCCCTGTCCCCCACTGTCGCCCCAATGCCTCACCACTAAATGGCACCACTGATGATTGTCACATTTAAAAATAATAACTGTTGCTGACAGTAACACCAGGGACTGTGACTAAGAATTCAGAAAATAGAGGCTGGCCCGGTGGCATAGTGGTTAAATTCGAGTGCTTCGCTTTGACGGCCCAGGGTTTGCAGGTTCGGATCCCAGGCGTGGACCTACACACTGCTCATCAAGCCATGCTGTGGCGGTGTCCCACATGCAAAATAGAGGAAGACTGGCACAGATGTTAGCTCAGGGACAATCTTCCTCAAGCAAAAAGAGGAAGATTGTCACCAGATGTTACGTCAGGGCTGATCTTCCTCATCAAAAAAAAAAAAGAAGAAGAATTCAGAAAACAAGCAGAGCTCAGCAAGGGTTAAAGGGCTGTGTGTATGCCTAAGAGGAACCTAAGAGGCCAGGGAGGTGACCTGGGAACACCTCTTCTCGGTAAACACAGCCCTGATCACTGGGTGAAAGGTGTCGGACTCCTGCCCGGTTATGCAAGCTCTGTGTCCGCCTTCTGACTCCTGGCCCACTGGATGGGAGTCTGAGAAGGTCCAGAAGACTAGATCTAGCTCAGGAGGTCTTATCTGAGGTCACCTAGCACAGGGTCAGGCTGCCCAAGAAAGGCCTCAGCCACCCCTTCCCTCCACCCTGGCTGCAGCCAGCGGGGCCACAGGGACACTTCCCAGAAATGGGACTCCTGCCTGCCCTTTGGGAAGCCCCCTCAGGTCCTCCCCATGGCTTTGGTTTGACTCTGCACAGAAGTCAATCCAAATGGAGGAAGGAATCCAACTGGACTCCATTTCTTACGTGGCTCTGTGCCATACACTTTTCCTTCATAATTTGTGTTACTGTGTAAACAAGTGTCATTATCTCCATTTTATGGCTGAGGACACCGAGGTGAAAGAGGTTAATGACTTGCTTGAAGCGATAGTGCCAAGGAGTGGCAGGGCTGGGGTTTGAACCCAGGTCATGTTAGGCAGAAGGCAGGCCCTGGGAACGGTGTGCTCACCAACTATCTTGAGACTCAAGCGGCAGGTGGGGAAGGGAAAGTTAAGGGGCTAAATTCCTGACTCTTATAGGGAGGCAAAGGCCGTGTAGGGAGCTGGCCTGGAATAGTCACATCGTCCTCTCTCTAATACCTTCCATGGCTCTCCATTACCTTTAGGATAAAGCGCAACATCATTAACATGACCTGCAAGGCTCTCCTGTGGGATGGGGCCTGCCTACCTTCCCAGCTTTCCCCTTGCCTCTCGCACATCCTGGGTTCCTACATTCTCCCAGCTCAGACTTTCCTCCCCACCAGCTCCCTTCTCTCTTGGTTGACTTCTACCCATTCGTCAGGTTCAGGCTTACATGCCACTTCCTCAGGAAAGCCTGCCCTGACCACACACACCAGGTCAGGCCCCTCTGTGTTCCCACCACTCCCTGAACTCCCCCTGACCCCCAGGTGTATCACAGCTCTCAACACTCGGGCCATCTGCATGCCCACCACTGCAGCCCCAGTCCCAGAGCAGATGGTGTGGTGAACATCTGTAAATGAAAAGTGAATGAATGAAGTGAATTCATGAAGTGCCTGGCAGACCTTGGAAGGCTGGGGTAGGAGGCAGACACAGGGTGAGGACGGCATGGCTGTGGGGCTGACTCTCAGGTTGTACTAATGATGGTACTACAGGGGGGAGCGCCAGCTCTCAGAGCGGAAGGCAGGCTCAAGTTTGGACTTTGCCCCATCGGCCAGACCTTTGGAGTCCTGGGCTGAAGGCATGCTGGAGCTGCAGCCCTGTTTAAGAGGGTACAGCTGGCCTCAAAGCCATAGCAGGAGACGGGCGGCTCTGGACACAATGGAAATGGGGTAAACACACCCTCGTGTTTCAAGCTGCAAACCTGGCCTGATTTAGTGCAGTGTTGGGTCAGGCATCAGGCCTCAGCCTTTACATACAGTTGTAAGCAAATCTGCCCAACAACCCAGGAGGCAGGGACCACTGTGGGCTCCACTGGACAGATGTGGAAACTGAGGCTTAGAGAGGTGAAGTGACCTGCCCCAAGTCACACAGGGACTCTCCAGCCCTGCTTTGATCAAACTCTGAACTGTAGCTCGCTCAGAGGTGGGGGGATCTAGACCATCTAGACCTGGGCTGTCCAATATGGTAGTCATTAGCCATGTGTGACTTTTTCAATTTTAAATTTAAATTAAATGGAATTTAAAATGCAGTTCCCTAGTCATACTAGCCACATTTTAAGAGCTCAATAGCCACATGTGGCTAGTGGTTACCATATTGGACAGTGCAGATATGGAACATTTCCATCACTGTAGAAAGTTCTATTAATAGTGCTGGTCTAGACCATGGAGGTGGACAAGTCCTCAGAGACCATTTAATTCAATGCTCTTATTTAACAGACAGAGAAAGAGAGATCAGGGACTGGTTCAAAGTCGTACTATGAATCAGTGACAGAGATGGAACTCAAAACCTGGGCTCCTGACTCCCAATCCAGTGCTCTCTCCATTGAAGTAGGTTGACTCCTATCTCTTAGCTGGGGCTCGGTAAAGGGCTTCTGTGAGGCAAAAAGACACCACAAACAAAGCCCAAAGACAACTGGTTAAGTGGAAGCAATACTATTACATATATAACAGTAATAAGCTACTACAAATAAATAACAAAAAGATGACTACTACAATTTTAAAAATGGACAAAGGATATGGCCAGGCAATTTACAGAAGAAATTCAAATTGCCAAAAAACATGAAAAGATGCTAGTGAAAGAAATGCAAGCACAGTAGTATACCTTTTTTTCCTTTGGTCAAACAGATTGGTAAAGATGGAGAAAGTGTGGGAATGGGTGTTTCTTATACTGTTGGTGGGAGTATAATTGGGTCCAACTTTTTTGGAAGGCAGTTTGGCAGCATCTCTCAATAGTAAATATGTAAATACCCTTTGACTCAGTAATTTCTGGGCTGGAACCCAGGGCTGCCTGACTCCAGATCTCATGTTCTGAACCATGACTACCCTCTGTGAGTGATGGTCAGGCTTGGGTTGGAAAGGGCAGAGTTGGCTGGTCAACAGGGAGACTTGGGGACTTGGCCGTGGGAGGTGTAAGCAGGACAGATCACCAGGGGCGAGTTCTTTGGAGCCTTTCTCTTCTTGTATGACTGGCTCAGATATTAGCGAGGAGCACAGCACAAATCGATACGCCCTTGGTCAGCTGCTGGGGTGGCTCAGCTGCCATTCCAGTTCTGCAAGTAAGTGGAGCCTAGTCACTGGTGAGTCAGCACCGACCGCCCTTGGCAAGCAGGGCTGGGAAGGCGGCTTGGCGTGGCACCCTGTGCTGGGTGTCAGGTGACCGAGAGAGCGGGCCAGCTGCCCTCAGCGTGATTTGGGCAAGTGACATTCTCCACTCCTACCTCAGTTTCCCCTTTCTCTGTTTCTTCCCCTTTCTCTTTCTTTTTTCCTCCCTTCTCTCCTCCCACCCACCCTCCCTCCCTTCCAGTGAGTGCCAAGTATGCACCAGGTATTGTGACAGAAATCAGAAGGCTAGGCCCTCATTTTCTCCGCACACAGATGGTTCTTCACCTGGGGCACAGAGCAGGGACTGAGCATCGTGCCTGATGTGGGGGAGTGGGGTGGGAGAGGAAGCTTGACTCTCAGCAGGTGTCACCAGGTGGGCAGAGGGATAAGGCCAGGATCTTTGGGCAGCGCCGCAGGAGCCTGAGGAAGGCAGGCAGGGAGAGGCTGAACAGTTGCTTCCAGAGGGGCCTGAATGCCAGGCTCAAACTTGGATTTTTATCCAGAGGGTGATAGCGTGGAGGGGCTTTTGTTTATAATATCCTTATAATTATATATTATTAAATTAAAAAACTAATTCATCATATTATGAAAACCAAACAATACCCAAGAACATTCATTAAAATAAAGTTAAAATTTCCCTCCAAAGCCTCTCCTTAGATGGAAGCTTCTGGAAACAGTTTAGGGTGTATCCCTCAAGATTCTTTTCTATGCATATATAAATACATCCATTTTTCTTCACAAAAATAAGCCTATCCCTTACATACTGTTCTATGACTTGCTTTGCCACGTTGGGTGGACATCTCCCACATCAGCACACACACATCTCCAGCATCCTTCTCAGCAGCTGCATGGCATCTCATTGATGACGCTTCCCTTCATTCAACAAATATTTACTGACCTCTATTGTGTACCAGGCACTGTCCCAGGTGCTAAGGACGGAGAAGGGAACAAAACACAGTCCTTGCCCTCAAGGCCTCCCTCTTCCTACTGCCAGACATCAGGGTGCTTCCGACACTTTTGTACAATACACAATGGTGCAGGGATCATCTTGCTCATGTATCTTTGTACACATGTGTAAGTATTGCTATTGAGTAAATTACTTTAAAAGGAATTGTGGACACAATTTTGATAGTTATTGGCAACATTGAGGAGTGTTAAAGTAGGAGTGACATGGTTAAATCTACAGCCATCTACCCATCCATCCACCCATTCACCCATCCATCCATCCATCTACCCATCCATCCACCCATTCACCCATCCATCCATCCATCCATCTACCCATCCATCCACCCACCCATCCATCCATCCATCCATCTACCCATCCATCCACCCACCCATCCATCCATTCACCCATCCATCCATGCATCTATCCATACATGCATCCATTCATCCATGCATACTGCATCCATTCCTTTGACAACCAGTGTCTATCGTGTGGCAGAACTGGATGTGGGGACACCATGGGTGATGTGTCTGACCCTGTGAAACTCATGAACTAATGGGAGAGAGAGAGAGAGAGAAATAAACAGCATCACAAGAGTTTGTCCAGGGCCAGATAAGGGGAAAGATTCTCTAAGGCAGTCCCATGTTCTCTGGCTGTGATTCTATTCTAGAGAGGCTGCAGTCACACTCAATTCCTCCATTCTGCTCTACTCCTTCCCCACATCTATCCCAGTGCTATGCTCACTTACCTCCCCACTTCAAGAAGCTGGTGGCATTCAGTCAAATTCAAGACCTTGGGAATACTCAAAAAGTTCTAAATGAGTAACTATTATCATTGCTCAGCAAGTGCTGAGCTCTTCCTCTGAAATGTGTCCCTTTCTGGTCCCTTGGTTCTGGCTCCATCCTGCTCTGAGCCACCAGGCTCTGGTTGGGATGGCTGTAATAACCTCTTCACCTGTCTACCTGCTCTGCTCTTGCCCCCTGATAATCAATCCATTCTCCACATAGCAGCTAGAAGGAACTTTTAGAAAGGTATTTTGGATCTTGTCACTAACCTGCTTACATCCCCCAGTGGTGCCCCTTTGGGTTTGGACTAAAATCTAAACTCCTCCCAGGTCCACAGCTCCCATGTGAGCAGGCTCCTCCCGACCCCATGCCTCTCTCTCCTCCCTCTACTCACTCCCCTCATCACACGGAGTCCCCCAAACATGCTAGCTCCTGCCTCTGCCCCCAAAACTTCCTGTGCTTGGGTCCCCCTTATTGTTTAGGTCTGGGCTGAGACCTTCCCTGAGACCCCATCTAAATCAGGACCCCCAATCCAATCATCCTCTCTCACATGGGTTTCCTTCTTCCGATCACTTGTCCGAATTATCTCGTTAGGTACTGGTTTCCTTATATGTCTGGTCAGGGTCTCAGGGAGGTATGACAGGCTATGCTGGGGAATTTTGGGGGGCTGGAGAAGTGGAAGTGCTGGCCTGGAGCTCCCTGCTCACCACTCGCTCAGATCCCCATGTCCCTCCAGGCCTAAGCCTTTTGCCTCTTTTGCCTTTTGCCTAAGCCTCTTGAAGCTCTCACAACATTCCGGAATGGTTGGTATTCTTATTCCCATTTTTCAAGTAAAGAAACTGTGGCTCAGAGATGGCAAAGTTTAGGGTATATTCTTCAAGATTCCTTTCTATGCATGCAAAACTACACCCAAAGCTTGTGTGACACGGGTGGTTAATGTTGTGTCAGCCAGATTTCAAACCCAGCTCTGCTGGCTCCAGGACAAGTGGTCTTAGCCATACCATACCGATCCCCTCTCTGTTTGGAGCCCCCGAGCCTCGGTGCCCCAAAGCAAGGCCACAATGCCAATGTGCAGCAGAGCCAGGATTCTAACCTGGGCTTGTCTCACTCCAAATGGAGCATCCTATCCTGGCACCAAGCTCTCTCCCTTCCCCAGGCACCATGTGGGAAATGAGGGAAGGGAAACTTCCTGGGTTCCCAGCCCTGAGGCTACAGAGAGACAAATACCCCACCCGAGCTAAGTCTGGCAGCGAGGCCCACCCCGCTTCCTGTTGGAGTGGCCTGGGGTTACTCACGGTCACAGCTAAGGCGCTAGCCAGGCCTTGGGACATCCTTGGCTGGCTCCCTCCTCTGAAATTCCCTCCCTGGGGTCAGGTAGCCACAGGCTCTTCCCCTGTGGAGCAGGCCCAGCCAGGATTAGTGAGAGAACACACCTCACTGTGTGGGCAGCACAGCTTAGCACTCCAGAGCTTGGGTTCCAGGGTCAAGACCCTAGTCAAGTGATTCAAACTCTCCAGGCCTCAACTCCCCTGGCTGTAAATGGGGATACATAATAGCACGGGGAGTTGCTACTATCATCTTTCTCCTATCTGGCTAACTGTGTTTTCTAAATTATGGGACAAACTGGGGAGAAGTGCAGGTCCTCACTGACTTTATGGCTGGGAAGCAGGAAGAAATCAGAAATCTGAGTCCTCAGTTACATGTCCGGACCTAACTCATCCTCGAGTCCAGTCGAATCTGTCTCCCGAATGCCTCTCAGACCCATCCTCTCCTTTTCCCCCTGTGCTGAGGTTCTGCTGTCATCGTCTCTTGCCTGGATCACCTCAACAGATCCCTCATTTCTGTTTCCCATTTTCTCCCCTCCACACTACCTGCAGCCAGAGCAAACTTATAACAAAGAGCAAATCTGTCTGGGTCACTCAAAATGTGTGCGTGGCTCCCCTCCTTACTCTTATCTAAAACAAGACTCTGCAAGGTCCAGCCACTACAGGCCTTCTAGCCCCATCTCTGGTCCCCCCTCTCTCAAACCGCCACTGTACAGCCAAACAGTAGGGTACTTGCAGCTTTGTGTGGGCACTGCACTCTCCGGGCGCCAGGACTCTCCAGGACCCTTCTTTGCTTGGATGCTGCCTAACTCAGAGGTGAATCCTGCTAGTGGCTTGGGTAACTTTGTTCAAGAAGCCTTCTCTCTGTGTTCCCTTCCCCCCAACTCCTACCTTCATTGAATTCCCTCAGTCCCCTGTACGTCCCCCATTACAGTTCTCATCCACCAGGTTTGTCACTGCCTGTGTCCCCTGTCTGCTTCTCCACCTGGTCTTGAGTTTGGAGACGTTGGAGCAGGCAGGCCCACCAGGCTCACCGCTAGGTCTGAGCGTGGTTCAGAGCAGACTGTGCCTTTACATTTGGGGACTAAATGAAAGAACGACAATATGTCCAGGCCTGGGAGGCTCCTGAAGCAGTCTCTGTGCCCAGGGCAGTTCATCCAGTCAGGGAGACCAGCCTCAACTAGGTAAGAAACTAACCGACAACCAATGACAGCGCTTGGGACGCGAGAAGCTGGGTCTAGCACAAGGTTGCGTAATGAAACGTTCCAAATCACCCCCTTGGCGACGTCTTTGCAGACACCTCCCTCCTCAGTGCTGAGAACTAGAGATTTGGAGGCGAAATACCTGCTTGGTCTAGTCCCGGCCACCTCTGAGCGTGTTTTCTGAAAAATGGGACTCGCTACCTTCCGGGCCTGATTTAGCGGTCAACGAGCTCAAGTCTGGGGGGACACCGGAGGGCCATTCCAGTCACACTGTTCACACTCTTTCTCCTCTTCATTGTTTCTTCTTTTCTTCTGCTCGCGCCCTCCTCCTCGCCCTGCCAGCCCGGCTTCCCGCCCCGCGACCTCCCACTGCCTTCCCTGGGCCCCTCTCCCTTTCCCTCCGCTCCGCCCAGACTGAGGAGGCGGGCCCAACCGCGCGGCGCACCAATCCGAACGTTCCGAGCCGCCTCTGCCTCCCGCGAGTCCCGCCCCACGCCGCCGTCCACCAACCGCGCTCCGCGCCCGCCTCGCCGGGCCGCCCAATCGCGGGCGGGCTGGCTCGCCGGCGCCCCGCCCCTCTCGCGCTCGGCCGCGGCTCCGCGGCAGCCGTGCTGGGCCTCGGCATTCTCGGATCCGCGCCGCGCAGCGTCGGGCTTCGGCGGCGGCGGCGGAGGGGGCGCAGGCGGCGGCGCCGCTGCAAGCGAGGTGTTGGGCGGAAGCGGCGGGCGAGGCGGGCGCTACCGGCCGGCCGGAGAGGCGCCTCATCTTCGCCGGGATCTGCTGTGCGGGACACAGAACCGAGGAGGAGGCGGCGCCCCCGCTGCCCGGGGCCGGGCCCGGTGTTCGCCCAGAGGGGGCCGCGGCCGGACGTCCCCAGCCCGGAGCGTCCCGGACGCGCCTCCCGGAGAGACCCTCTAGAGCTCCCGGCCGCCCTCTAGGGGGCCCGCAGCCTCCCCGGACTCACCTGTTCCGGCTGCCCAGCACCCAGGTGCGGGGGCGTGTGCCCGGCGAGGGCGCCTCCCCCGGCCGCCGGCGGGGCGGGGGCGGGGGCGGAGGCGGGGCCGCCCGCCGCCCTCGGCCTCACCGGTCCGCCCGGCGCTCTCAGTCTCACCGTTCCGCCCGCCGCGCCCGGTCGCGCGGCGTGAGCTCCCCGGGTACCGCGGCTCGGGATGCTGCCCGCCAGCGCGGCCGCTCGCGCGCCGCCCGCCGCCCCTGCGCCTGCCTCCTGGGCCATGCTCCACTGTTTACATGCCGGTGAAGCCCCCGGCCACTCCGAGCCCCTCCGAGCCCCGGCTCCCCGAGGGTGAAGCCAGCCGGCCCGCGAACTGGACTGGTCGCTCAGACCTGGGCCCTCCGGACTCAGATCCCCGCCCTCTCTGCCGCCTCCGCCACCATCTGGGCGGGATCCGGCTCTGGTGTTTTGAGGAGGGGGTGTGGTGTAGGGAAAGGAATCCTGGGGATTTCTGGCTCCCCCATTTTTTTTGGCCTTTGGGGCTTCAGACTCAGGGAACTCGCTCATGGCTTTCTTGATGAAAAAGAAGAAATTCAAATTCCAAACCACTTTCACCCTGGAGGAGCTGACTGCGGTCCCCTTTGTGAATGGGGTCCTCTTCTGCAAGGTCCGGCTGCTGGATGGCGGGGATTTTGTCAGCTCGTCGTCAAGGTAGGAGCTGAGGCAGTCGCGCCTGCAGGGGAGGGGGATGATGAGCGAGATCTAGCCACTTGGCGAGTGTGGAAGCGCCCCTTGGGGCCTAGAGAGTCTGGGGATTATGTGTGTCTGGGGCAGGTTTGCACAAGGCAGGGCTGAATGATCTGGGAGGTCTGGGCCTGAAGAAGCTGGCAAGGTGCCGGGCACTGGTTAGCAGGTGACCAGCCGGGCACCTGGGGGTCTGTTCTTTCAGCCTGCTCTTGGGGCCCTGCACGCGGCTTGGGTAGGCCCATTCTGCAGACTGGCACAAAGAGCCCAGTGGGGTTTGTGCCTTGAGGGGTGAGAAGGAAAGGAGCGTTCTGGGCCACCTTGCACTCAGCTGGCCACTCAGGCTGTCATATGATTTAGAGCCCGGGCCAGCCACAGGTTCCCTGGCACTCCTCGCTGCTGGGAAGGCCCGCCCCAGGCCCTCCCAGTCTGGCTGGAGGGGAGTGGCTGGATTTTGGCCTGCCTAGGCCCCCCTCTGAGTGACAGCCCTCTTCTGGCTGGAGCTGGGCTGTTTTGCATTGCAAATACCCTTGTCAAGGAGGCTGCCACCCTCTCTGAAAGAGGCTCGATCAAGTTTGGTTTTGTGTTCTTCCCCATCCTGCAGGTCTCTCTGCCCAGCTCATTGCTGAGGGCAGCTGAGTGCCCAAGCTGCTCCCACTGACTGGGCCCACCTGGGGTCACATAGTCCTGGCTGGTCCAGGAGAGTGCCTGGGAGTCTGAGTCCTAGCTCTGTCACTTTCTGGGTCCAGTACAGGTCTCTGTCTGAGAGGTGTGGAGAAGTTTCAGTAAATAGAATGTGGTGCAGGGCCTGGCCCAGTGCCTAGGACACGCTGGTTCCCTGCCCTGATCTGTCCCTTTGGCCCTCAGGCCTCCTTGTGGGCCCAGTTAGCTGGATCTGCTCATGGTTCTGAGATGGGAGTGCCTGTTATAGATGGAGAAACTGAGGCCCAGAAAGAGGAAGTAAGTGGCTTGCCAGGGACCTCGCAGGAGGCAGTTGTCAATTGAACTTGGCCTGTTTGGAGACCTGTTGGATGAATCTGGGGGTCGAATACGTTCTGCTGGGAGGAGGGGAGAGAAGCCGTACAGCCTAATCCAGATTTAGGAATCGCCGATGTGGACAGGGCGGAGTGCCTTTTCTGTGCATTTGGGCCTGCTCAGGGCTGGAGACTCCCTAGTCTACTAGGAGCTGCTTATCCGAGGAATTCAGACAAGGGCTGCCCTTTGCTGTGGGGGCGGGGCATCCTCAGTTGCCTGGGAAGCCTGTGATCCCATGGCCACCCACACAGCGGCCCAAGTTCTTAGGGAAAGGCCTGTGCTCAGAGCTAGGGCTTGGGGTCGGCCACTCACTGGGTGACCTTGGGCAAGTTACCTAACCTCTCTGTTTCCAGGAACCAGCAATTATTGGTGCTGTGCTCCTTGTTTTACCAGCACCTCTCACTTAACCCCTTGACTATGCTGTGGAGGGGGGTGGAGGTTGGGGGGAGTCTGTGGGATTATTATGCCCATTTTGCAGAGGAGGAAGTGATTTGTTTGAGTTAACACAGCGGAGCCCAGATTCAAACTCAGGATGTGCTTTTAACCACTACCCTGTTGTGCCTTTGAGCCTTAGTTTCCTCTTCTATGAAATGAGAGAAGTCATACCCACCCCTAGAGTTGTGAGGGGGAAGGGATAATGTTTATATCATGTCTGGCCCAGGCAAATTGTTGTAGCTCTTGTGGTTATTATGGCAGAGGGGCCCAGGCCCCAGCCCCTCCCAGGCCTTCTGGGGGGACCAGCTGGCATCAGCAGGGGGCCTACATGTGAGCTGGGGGTGGGGGCAGGGTCTTGGATCCCACTGAGGAATTGGTATTCAGCCCCAGGCTGACATCTCACCTGGCCTCCCAGGCCCTGGCACCACTGTCACCCTGCCTATCAGACTTTCCAATGCCCTAAACCTGCCCCCTCATCTGGGAAAGTCTGGAAAGTTCCAGGTCTCAGCCCACAGCGTCTGGATTTCACCTCTGCCTCCCCTTCTTCCCTCCTGGCAAGGAGCCATGGATTCCCTGAACCCAGCTAAGCCCAAACAGCCTTCCCCAGCCCTCATCCTGGATGAAACCTGAGTGGGGCTGAGGAGGGAGGAGATGACTTTGAGTCCCCCAAGGCTGGGCACTTAGTGGGCTGTGGGTATGTTTGCTGCTGGGCAGGTGTGGCTGGAGGGGGCAGACAGCGATGTTGGGACTTGAGGCTACCCCTCCACTCCCATCCTGCCCACCTGCTCTGCAGCCTGTGAGCCCCACCTCACAGCCCACCTCTCCAGACAGCCAGGGCCCTATTGTTTTGGAGTTGGGGGTAGAGTCAGGGGTAATAAGACATGCTTAGATCCTGGGCCCAGATTCAGTAGCACACTCCCCACAACCCCAAGTATCTCTGAGATGGCCCAGAGAATGGTGGTGGCAGCACGGGTGGTGTCTGAGCGAAGCAGGCTCAAGGCCCCTGCCGCACCTGCCCTCCTAGCTGGAGTGTTTCCCTGTGTGTTGGGTGCCATGGCAACAGCTGGGTACACAGCTCCAGTCTGACCCAATTTGAGCAGGTAGAACAGGTGGTACGTCGTGCTCTTCCCCTGCCTCATCTTTCTGAGGCCTTCTTACAAACCACAGTCCTCACAGCTACCATGTTCTGAGGGCCCCCGCTATGTGCCAAGCGCTGTGCTGAGTGTTTTGCAAATGGCATGTCCATTAACCCGCTCCGCCATCCAGAGAGGCAATAAGGCCAGAGAGGTGAAACCACACACCGGAGGTCACCCGGCTGGTAATGCAGGTGGGAAAAGAACCCTTTTTCAATTAGGGTTTAAGCCGTCTTCGATTGTACACTTACTGTATGCCAGGGATTCGCTGAGCACCTCGAATGCATGGTCGGTTGAGTCCTCGAACCACCTCACGAGCTGATGGGGAAACGGGTCAGGAGACCTAGGGTGCTGGGCCTGGGAGTGGCAGACTGTGATTTAGATTGGGTAAGTCCGGCTCCAGAGCCCTCCCTTGCCTTGGTGGCAAAGAGCTGGAAACAGCCACAGCCCCGTGTGATGTCCCCAGGCCTTTGAAGGTTGTTTTCAGTGGGTTGGGTGGTATAGGAAAGTCCAGATTTGGATAATTTCAAGGCTCCAAGCTAGATCCTGTGAGATCTGAGGAAAAGGGGCCCCACGGTCATAGGTGGGGATGGAGTTGAAGTCACTGCCTCGGATTTGGGGCCAGACGCGGGCTGGCACTGAGGCACAATGGGCATTTGGCAAGCTCCCTGCACGGAGTCCTTCTAGGTGGGTGCATCCCAGTGGCATCTGGGAGGCTTTCCCGGTGGTCCCTGGAGGGATGCAGAGGTCCCAGCCAAGTTTGGTGAGTCAGGAAATGTGCGCCGGGCCGTGGTCTCCCCAGGGTGGGCTGGGTGCAGGCTTCCAGCCAATCTGTCCTTCAGGCAGGAAGAATTCCAAACATCCCAAGAGGTCTCTGCGTCCAGCTGGCATTGGTCCTGTGGCCTGGCCCATGCACGTGGCTGGCGGTGCCAGGGGAGGGAGCGAGAGGGAGGCATCAATTTACGTTACAGCAAGTTCTCTCTGGAGGAGTCAGGCAGAGAGTGCCTCCTCAGCCAACAGATGGGGAAACTGAGGTCTGGGGCAGAGAAGTCAGGGTTACTTCATAGGAGGAGCTAATGGTACAGCTGGGTGGACTCTGGTCTGGCCCTGATCTCTGTCCCTTGTGCCTCAGTACCTGTCTCTGCATGAAGGGGGCAGGTTGGGCCAGAAAGAGAGGAGGGCCCCCTCCAGGGGTGCCAGGCTGTCCAAGAAGCAAACTGTGTGACCTGGCGAGGCCCTGCCCCATCCTTTCTTATTTGGCAGCTTTGAGTCCTCAGTTGTTCAGTGGGATTTTGATTTAGGCAACCTGTTGAAAGAGTGCACGTCTGCTCACGGACAGGTACTGCCCTCTCTCCATGGGCCTGGCCTTGGGCCGGCGGGATGGGAGCCTCAAGGGGTATTTGGGATTTGGGGAGGCATGAAGAATGCTTTGGACAGGTCAGCTTTGCAGCTGGAGGCCCTGTGCCTGGGCCTGGGGAGGCCACGTCTTTGCACACACACTACAGGCTTGGCCGGGCCTCCGATTCCCTGAGGCCCTCCCTCCCTCCTTGGAAAAGGCTGCAGAATGCCCCTGGAATCAGCTACCCTCTGAGGCTTGCCCTCACACACATCTTGGTGTGGAGGGAGGGTGTTGTGGAGATGGACACGTGGTTCAGGCCTGAGGGGGGTGGGGAAGTGGAGATGCAGTGGGACCCCAAGTCAGGCGGAGCATCCACTTTCCTTCACAGAGCAGGAGCTCTGGAGGCTGAGAGCTGGGGAGGGAGGAGGAGGCTGGCAGGCTCGTGTCCCTATTCCGCATTTCCCAAGGCCTCGCTCCATCCTGGGCTTTCAGAGGTGAATGGTACTCGGCAGCCCCGCTCCCGTGGAGCTCCCCATGGGGAGGGGCAGGGTGCCTGGTGGGCATCACAGAGACCTCAGAGCCAGGCAGATCAGGATTCCGTTAGATCCTGGTGGACCAGTTGGGGAAGACATTTCTGTTCAGTCACCTGTCCATTTGTCTGACAGGTGTTGACTGGGCACCCTCCCCAGGCTGGACACAGTCTTTGCCCTCATGGAACTCACAGTCTCTTGATTGGGCACATTACGGTGATAGAGAGGGCTGCCCCGAGGAAGTGACCCTTCACAGGAGCCTTGAAGGCGGAAGGAGATTGGACTAGAGAGAGGTTGGGAAGAGCCTTTGGGGTAGAGGCCTCCGGTGGGAAGGCACTTGGTCAGTCAGTAGGCGAGGGGCTGGTGTGGTTGGGGTGCAGAGAGGGGCTGGAGTGAATAAAGGTGAGGGGTGGCTGGGCTGGACTGTTCTTGGCCTTGGGGGTCCAGTCAAGGGACAGGGTTTGCCCGTTAGGATGAAGGCTCTTGGCTACCGAGTGGAGAAGATGCAAGGGGGCCTGACCGGCACCCTGAAAGGCACAGTTGGAGTTGGCTGGGCGGGCTATGCTGGCCTGGCTGGGCGGTGGCAGGCAGAGGGAGAGGAGTGGGCACCCTGGAGAGAAGGTTGGCAGGCAGGGTGGGCAGGTGGCTTTCCTCGTCCTGAAGTGCCTGGCCCCACACCTAGTGCTTACTAGGTGCCAAAAGATGGCAGTTCCGAGGGCACACAGTGGCCAAGCTTAGCCAGGGTTTTGTGGCTCTAATAGTTTTGTTTTTTTTTTTTTTTTTTTTTTGTGGGGAAGACCAGCCCTGAGCTAACATCCGTTGCCAATCCTCCCCTTTTTGCTGAGGAAGACTGGCCCTGGGCTGACATCCGTGCCCATCTTCCTCCACTTTATATGGGACGCCGCCACAGCATGGCTGACAGGCAGTGCATCGGCGGGCGCCTGGGATGCGAACTCGCGAACCCCGGGCTGCCAAGCGCGGACTAAACCGCTGCGCCACCAGGCGGCCCCTCTAATAGTTTTTGACAGCAGAAAAATCCAGACTTTCAGTTTCTTTTAAGTTGGAAGAGCCGGCAGCAGTGCCGTATAGCAGCGTTGGGCCCAGGGGGCTTTGCAGCTGCCTCCTCTTTGGGCTGCCTGCTCTAGACTCCTCCTGACCCCACTGCAGGCCCTTGGAGCCCTGACCGTGGTCTGCCGCCCTCTTTTTCCTCGGCCCAGCCTGTTCCCCAGGGCCCCTGTGGATGGCCTGTCAGGGTCCCTCTGCAGGCTGGGGGGCATGAGGAGGCGGGGCTCCTTGGAGAGAAGTCCTCCTGGCAGGAGAAGTGTGCGAGGCCAGGCTGGGAGCCCGCAAAAGTCACCCCTGGCAGCCAGGCGGAGGCACCAGGCCAGCTGCTGGCTCCCCAAGGGCCAGACTGTGCTGCTGGTGCCCTTGGTGAGGCCTGAAGCCATCCAGCCTGTGCCGGGCCTTGGTGTCTGCTCCTTGGACCTGGCCTTTGCCGCCAGCTGGCCACACTGTTGGCAGGTGCCACGCTGGCAGCCCCTGCCACCTGCCTGCCAGCCTGGCATCGGCAGAGCCGTGACCTGAGCTGATCTGGCTCTGTAGAGCCAAGGCCGTTCCCTGAGTCCTGTTCCTCACTTCCAGCTCTGTCCTGGGAGCCACACTGGCCAGGGGTTCTTAGCGGCAGTCACACAGCGTGCCTGTGGGCCCTGCTTGCCCAGGGGTGGCCGGAAGCCCTGAGTGACTTTGAACGCGGCTTGTTCAGCACCTGGAAGGCCTGACTTGCATTTGGGAAGCCCTGCTTGCACCTTGTGGTAGCTGCTGGTGTGGCTCATGGCCTCAGGAGCCAGGGGACTCAGTGTGTGGAGTCTGGTGCCTGCCATGTGGTGACCCTGCTGCTGGGGATGGGCAGTTAACACCCGTGGCAACCAATGTAGATTTATCCTCAGCTCACCGGACAGCCACGGAAAGGTTTGAGTTAGGGGGAGAAACATTGGATTTGCTTAGAAAGAGACCTGGAACTAACATGGGGTGGGGGTGAGGGGTGGCTCTCTTCATTATCCACCTTGCCTAGCAAGTGCTTAGGGTTGCGGGGACACCAGACCTGCCCCCCAGGGCCAGGTGTGCTCTGTGACCTGAGGTCTGCCACCCATGGGCCTTCTGGCTCTCCCCGAGGTCACGCTGTGCCGTTGGTGGTGTTGGTGAGGCCCGAAGCTGCCCAGCCTGTGCCTGGCCTTGGTGTCTGCTTAGAGCTGTGTTTGCAAACCGTTGATCTCTGCTCTGAGCCTCTCCTGGCATTGGGCTCAGAATGGCTCTCACGTGCAGGCTTGGAACCGCCCACCCCTGCCCCTGCCCAGATGTCAACAGGGAGTGGCCAACCTGCAGCCCCCTCCAGCCAACTCCAGTGGAGGGAGGACTGTCTGCCTGTTTGGTTAGGCTGGTGCCTTGCCCCACACACAGACCTGGGGAGGACGTTCTGGTCCTGCCTCTGCCTCTGTGACCTTGGACAAAGGCCTTAGTCCCTACCTAAGCCTCAGTGGCCCTTCCTAGCAAGCGGGGCTGCTGGTGCCTGCCTCGCAGTGTTCTTGGGAGGACGCAGTGAGATAGTGCCTGTCAAATGTCCAGCTCGGCTCCTGGCACATGGTAGAAACATGGCTCATGCTGCAGTCTGTCCTCTGGTCCCCAGGCTGAGTCACCGCGGTGGGCTGGATGGTGCACGTCAGTTGCCTCTCTGTGGCAGCTGGCACGTTCCTGTGGGCCAGGACTGACTGGAGTGTGTCTCTGTCATGATTCTATGGAGTGCTTCGGGGAGAGGTGCCTCCCACACGGGGCCCTCTGCCGGCTGGAGGGATGGGAATGGGCAAGGAGCACACCTAGTGTCTAAGGGGCAGGGCCTCACGCTGGAGCTCAGGGTCCCCAGTGGGGTCTTTGTGCTTTCTTGCCCCCATTGGCTTGACTCTGCCCTCCCTTGGGGTGCTTGGCCCTGAGCCAGTGAGAGCTGGAGCGCTCCCCCTGGGTGAGGCTGGCCTGGGGGGATCTTCTGCCTACAGGCAGGGGCCCTCTGCATAGCCAGCTCCAGGACCCATTGGCAGGCAGAAGACTGCTCCCCACGTGAGGTGAGGGCACCGGCATCAGACTGTGCTAGCGGACTGGGGGAGCCGCTGAGAAAGCCAGGGGTCCCTCAGTGGGTGGGAGGCCCCTGCCACTCCTGGCACTGCCCTTGCTTCCACCACACCTTCCTCTTGCAGGTTTTTGCTTCTGCACTTGCCTCATCCTCAGGCTCCCTTCCCACACTTCTTCACCTGGCTGAACTCCTGCTCAGCCCTAGAGCCACCTCCTCTGGGAAGCCTTCCCTGGCTTTTTTTGGCCTTGTGCACTCGCTGTGGGTCCTCATCTCAGGACATGACAATCCTGTCCATGCTTCTTAGCTCCTTCCCCAGGCTGGGCAGGAACAGCCTCCACTTCATCTTAGTCCTGGGGCTTCCTGCCTCGTGTTGGCGCCGACGCAGGGCTGGGACTTTTCTCCCTTGGCATTGAACCAGTGTGGGCACTGATGGTGCTGGACCGTGTGCCGGCCACCGCCAGCTGCTTGGGCCCCGCCCCTTCCCACCCTGGTGCCGAGGTGACAGTCGGTGTCAGGAGCAGCCCTCACCCACATACCAGGCAGCTGGGCCCCACCATGGGCTCAGAAGCTGCGATTGAGAGGCAGCTGGGGGCATGATGGGTTGTGTTGGGTGGACCCTCTGTTGGGGTTGGGGATGCTCCTGGTAGGATGCGGAGGAGAAGGGGGCTGGGGCCTGCCCCGAGCTCTACAGTTGGACCTTGGCAGCTGCTCGCTGACTCTGTGACCCTGGCCAATGGCCTTGTCCTCTCGGTCTCTGTTTTCTCCTCCATCAAATGGGGTGGAGGTTCTTGTGTGGGGGTGTGAGGGATACCTAGACCAGGGCTACCCACTCAGCACAGGGCCAGGCATCTGGCAGCTGAAAACAGACTAACCTGCTGAGAGAGGAGAAGGTGCACAGGCTTGTGCTGGGGAGGGTGGAAGTCTGGGTCCTGTTTACATGCAAGGTGCCCTCACTTCCCACCACTTCCTCTTTGAGAGGCTGGACTCTCCGCAGACATGTGGGGGCAGCACACCTGTGGCTTCCCCACCCCCAGTCCCTCAGGGGCAATTTCCTGAGCACCTTCTGTGTGTGGGGCCCCAGAGGGCCCCTCCCCAGGAAGTGATGCTGGACTTGGTCCCTGGGACAAGTAGGTTAGCGGGCGGTGGGAGAAGAGCAGCCCAGGGCAGAGGGAGGCAAGAGCAAGAGTGCTGAGCAGGGAAGAGCCAGCGGCCTGGGAGCTTGGAGTGGGGGTGTATAGGGAGGGGCTTGAAGTGGGGGGCATGAGGAGGGGTCTGGAGTGGGGGCATGGGGAGGGGCTTGGACCTTATCTGAGGGAGGAGCCGCTGAGGTTGTGAATCTGTTGGATCTGTGTTTTAGAAGCACCAAGGGCAGCCATGGGGTTGACTGCTCGGGGCTCCAGGTTGCAGAAGGGAAGGTGGCTGTCAGCTGAGAGGGGCGGCTTCGCACCTCTGTCATCAAGGAATGGTTAAAAACAAAACTCAAGCCTTCGAGGCAGCAGTGAGAATGAACAAGCTGCTCTACTCACAACAAGGAAGTGTCACAAACGACATTGAGGGAAGGAAGCTGAAACAAGAACGTGCTGTGTGATGCTGTTTATATAAAGTTCAAGAGCATGCTGGTGAAACAATGCATCCTGATACGAGTTAGGATGATGTTATCTTTGTTGGGGTGGTGGTCATTTCTGGAAGGGGCTTCTGGGGCCTGTCAAGTCCTGCTTCTTGGGCACTGGTTACACGGGACTGTTGTGAGAATCTGTGAGCGGAGCACCAATGATGTGTGCACATGTCTGTCAGAAACAGCCTGGAGACGCCCACACCTTTGGTGGTGCTGGGTGCCCAAGTCTGTAGACAAAAATGAGGTGCCTCCTGGGTGCCTGGAAGCAGACCTCGGGTCTTTCCAGGGTCTTTCTGGCGGGGCAGCCTGAACCGTCCTGACCTGATAAGCATTCCTGCTCTTTATGAGGCCATAACTCAGCTTGGCAGCTGCCAACAACCTTCTCTGGCTGGGGATTTTCCTTCTGCCTCTTGCAAACCCTGGCAGGGGCTGCTGGGCTGTGGAGCTTGGCAGTTCAGAGGGAGGGTGAGCTCCTGAAGCTGCCAGACCATGGGATCTCTCTGAGCCTTGGTTTCCTCATCTGTGAGATGGGGTGATAAGCTCCTTCTTGGTGCTTGGATTAAAAGGGTTACCACCCGTTATGTACCCAGCATAGCCCCTGGCACAGAGTAAGTGCTCAGTGAAGACTGGCAGTGGTTGGTCTTAATCAGGGCAGTTATTGGAGGAGACCCAAGGGTGGGAGCAAAAAGGAAAGGTCCATGTTCCTCCTTCTCTCCTTTTACTGTAATTGTTTCTCTTCTCTCTTCCTGTGGTTCACCCATTCAGCAAACGTTTGTGATTAGAGCTGGGCTGCTGGTCTGGCCATGTGCTCGGCACTGGGCCCAGCAATAGCCAAGACAGCCATGGGCCCTGCCCTGGGGACCATGAGCTGGGGAGACTGTTAGACACGTCAGCTCTCGGAGGAGTGCTGAGGACAGCGGAGGAGGGGAGGCACTGGCCTCTCCCGCCTGCTCTGGCCCTGACCCCTCTCTGTGGAGATGGGCCTTTGACTGATGTACTCTCCTTGAATGCCAGGAGAAGTCCTGACCCCAGGCTCCAGCACCTCCTAAGCGTTTTGTGTTGGCTAAAGAGAAATCACATGGACCTGGGTGAGAATGGCCACGCCCATTTTGGATGCAGGCTTGTTCTGGATGTATCCCCAATGTCCTGCTCAGGCCTGGCTCTTAGTAAATGCTCAGTTAATGTGTGTGGAGTGAATGACGGAGGCAGCGCTGGGCCCAGGGTCGGTCCTTGAGTCTGCAGAGAATCAGGTGTTTGGGGAGTGGAGATAGGTGAGTCAGGGCCTCATGGTCCCACCTGACCCCCAGCCCTTCGTCCTATGGTGGGAATCTTGGAGAGCTGCTGAAGATGGCTGGAAAAACAAGTCTGAGTCTGTGCTGGGTCTGTGAGGAGATGTGACCCTGGCTGAGTTGTCCCTGATTATTCCCTGGTCACCTGAGAAGTCCAGGGAGCCTTGGGGAGTGCTGTGTGGAGCAATGGGAACACCTGGGCAGATGCAGAGATGGTGATGAGCCCTGACCCCTCGGACTCTGTAGAGAGCTAGAGGACGTGGCCCGACCACAGCCGGCCTCTTTCCTGGAGGCGGAAGTACCTGTGCAAGAAGGCCTAGGGTGGCCCTTGTTGGAAGCAGGGCTGTGAAGGTCACTGAGTCATCAGATACTTACTGAGCGCCTTCTGTGTGCTGGTGCTGTCCTCAGAACGCAGGGAGTCGCAGTGGCGAAACCAAGGCCCTGCCTCTGGCACCTCCATGCTCTGGGACATGGGAGCCTCATCTGTTTCACCATACCCGAGACCCAGGCCCAGAAGAGGAAGGAATTTGTCTAGCCACTGTAGTTGGGACGGTGCTTTTGGGAAAGGCTATGGGGTTGGGTAGGAGCTCAGAGGACCAGTACCAGTACAGCCCTGTGACTTGCTTGAGTCCAGCCATTCGAGGATCCGGGCTCGGGATCCCTCCCTCCTGTTTCTTCCCTCCTTGGGTGATTCAGACACCACCCAGGTGTGAGTCAGCCAGGAGCAGCCCGGGCATGCCTGGGCCACCTGCCAGTCCACCTCCAGGGACGTCCCAGCCAGGTTCAAGGCCTGGGGAAATGTCCTGAGCCGTGGTCCTAGGGCCTACATGCCTGGCTTTCTGCTGGACCAAGTCTCAGAGTTACTTCTGATGGTCGAAGCCACGTCCCCCATTCAGCGTGAATGTCCTCTGGTGTGTGCCAGGCCGTGTTCTCTCATTAGGCTTTTCAGCAGCCTTGTGAGACAGGGGCAGGGCAGTGACTGAGGCCCAGAGGGGTCAGTGTCCAGTGGGTGGCAGAGCCTGGCCTCTCTGCCTCCCGCCCATGACTGTGAGCGGCCTGCTGGGAGTCTCGGGCTCAGGGAGGGGAAGTCCCCGAGCAGAGCCAACCCGGCAGCTCTGTTTTCTACAGTTGTGGGTCCTGGGGGCAGGGGAAGTTGCTACTACAGCCTAGCTGTGTCTTCTTGCTTTGAACTTGTAGGGCCTCCAGCCTGGCCCAGCCCTGGCGTGGGAGCCCAGTTAGAGACTCTGAGAGCAGACAGCTGGGGGTTCAGATTACAGCTCTCTCCCAGCCAGACCTGGGGTAGGTGGCTTCTGTGCTCTGGGCCTCAGTTTCCCCACCTGTGACATGAGGATGCTGGTGCTCACCTCCCAGGGTTGGGGTGTGGATTCTGGGAGGTCAGGCAGGGAGACCTCCCAGTTAGCGCCTGATCAGTACAAAGTGCTCAAGAGGTGGGAAGCTGATGTTATGAACTTTTACAGGAACATTTTCCCACTTCTCCCTCTGACCCTGGATTGACCTAGCTTGGTCCCGGATACCAGCAGGTCTTGATAGGTGTGGCCCAGTGCTAGGCCCCACTGACCTGCACTCTGACCCAATGACCAGCCCTCCTTTAGGTAAGGCCGCCTCTTCCCTGGTATTGAGACTGGTGAAGGGCCAGCCCACAAAATGCGGGGCATTAACTGATGCCACAGTCCCCTAGAACATCTCCACTGTCTTGGCACATTTTCCCAGTGGTCCTACAGGATGGGTGGTGGGGGTGGGATCCTGAGGTAGGGCTTGGGGGTGCAGATCGCCTGTCACCTCCTCTGTGACCTGTGAACTCTCTGAGTGTCAGTTTGCTTATCTATGAAGTGGGTGGTGGTCATGCCTGCAGAGAATTAATGCTTGAGCAGCACCTGGCACACAGGAGGGTGCCCAGGAAACAGGAGCCAGGCTGGGCTGCACTGGGTGGTAGGGGCACCTTCGCCCAGGTGTTTGGGGTTGGACCAGCACTTGGTCAAAGCCAGCAGTTTACCCTGGATCCCTTCAACGGCCTGCTTTCCTCTCAGGCTGTAAGAGCAAGAGAGAGTGGCCTGTTGGCATCAATCGAGAATAGCATCCACGGGTGTTCGCCTGGGTGCCTGCAGAGCCTGACTCTGGGTGTGGAAGGCAGAGCAAGGAGACCGTGCCTGTGCCTGTGAAACAGGAAGCTGGCACCTGCCCACTTTGGGTTTTTTGATCTGTCTTAAGGTTACTGGGCTGGTGAGTGGCAGGATTCGAACCCAGGTGCATGTGACTCCAGAATCCTTGCTCCTAACCCTGAGGCTTCCCCACCAAGCCTGAGTGACTTGGCTGACCCTCTACCCCTTTTCCAGTTTGGAGGTTCTGAAGCCCCAGTGTGCGTCCACTCTATTCCTGCAGTCACTTGCTGATGCCAGCCTTTACTCCCAGCCCACCTGCCAAATCCCTGAGCCCCCCTCAGGGCTCACATTGTCAGGAGAGCAGGGAAGGGGTCTTGGGTGGCCGGGTGGCTCCTCTGAGCGTTCCAGTGTCCAACAGAGTGGCTCCGCTTCTAGGAACTTCTTGCTGCCTCATTATGTCTGGGGAGGAGGGGCTGGCTGTGTCAGAACTGCAACAAGCTGCTTCCCCTGCGTGGCCCTGAGTTCTGGCAAGAGCCAGATGCTGATGGGCTGCCACGTTGGCCACGTCACCGGGATGGAGACTGTATTGCCCCGCAGCCCCTGGACGGCTGCCTCGGCTGGTCCCTGGGGTGGGCCCCTCCCCAGGCAGCTGTACTTGCCTCTCTTCAGGGAAGCACAGGCAGATGTTGTCGATTTAAATTGTTTCCTTATTAGACTCTCGCCTTCCTGGCCTGGGCTGGGTTTCATCAGCCGGGAACGTGGATTGCATCATGGCAACTGGGCTCCTCCAGGAACCCGGCCAAGGACTGGGAGCTCACGGAGAGGGCGTGGCTGAGACGTGCAGGCGGCGTGCCCTGTGTGGGGAGGGACTCATGATGGAGCCTTGCTCTGGCTACCCCTGAATATAGGGGGCGAATGGGAGGGAGCAGGGGACCAGCCCTCTTAGGAACCTAGTAACGCAGCTGGGGCTGGGGTGCCTCTCTTAGCCGGGTACCCAACTCCGGGCCTCAGAATCACCTGGGAGCTTGTTTCCAAAGTCCAGTCCAAGGCCTGCAGCAGTGGTTCTCAACTGGGGGGCGATTCTGCCCCCCACAGGGTACATTTGGCAATATCTGGAGACATTTTTGGTTGTCACAGCTGGAGTTGTGCTACTGGTAGGATGCTGCTGAACATCCTAGGATGCACAGGACACCCCCCCAAAGAAAACAGAATTCTCCAGTTCAAAATGTCAATAGGACTGAGATTGAGAAAGCCTGCCCTACAGAGAGTGTAGTTCTGGCAGGGCCTGTGAATCTTCATTTGTGACAAGCCAAGGAATTTTCAATGTTGGCTTGAGTCTGAGAAGCCCTGTCCTACCAGACATCGCCAACCCCTACCCTTTGCTTGTGGCCATGGCTGAGCTGCTCCCTCCCAGGCCGGGGTCCAAGCTGGGCATGCGGTGGTGACGGGGCAGATGTGCAGACGAGTGCTTGCAGCCAGGCGGGCGTGGGTCTCCCCGGAGCCTGTTCGTGGGCTGCCCCGCTGATACTCGGGCTCCCTTCTCCTGACTCTGCTCCTGCGACTACTGCAGGCCGAGCTGTGCCTTTGCTCCAGCTCTGGGGAGAGGCCCTGAATGGCCCGTTTGGTCCTTGTCTGCAGGGACCCTGTGGGCTGTGGGCAGCCTGTGGCCAGGAGGTGGCTCCCACGGCGCTGACCCCGTCACTGCATGATGGAGACAGTGCCCACAGTGTTTTTGTGGATGCATAATAGAGGCCCTGGTCAGGATTCTGGGCCAGGGAGTCTCTGAGGGAGTTCTCCTGGGCTGAGGACACCAGCCTCATGGGGTGCTCTGCTCTGTTTCCGGACAACCCAGGAATAGCTGCCTTCTGCCGTTGTGATGGCCACAGCGGGCTGCGGTGGGCGGAGGGCTCACCCTGCCTTTCTGGGGTTTGGACGGCTAATTGTATATCTTAAAGCTAAAAATGAAACTCCCCTGAGCTGCCCTGAAAACCCAGTCCCTGTAATTACCTGTCCCCACAGCTTGTAGCTGGGGCCTCACACCCGAAACCCCAAGCTAGGGGTCGGGGCCATCTTCATCCCTTACCAAGGGGCACCCAGTCCTGCCGGGAGGGCCAGTGTGGCCCAGGCCTTGAATCAGGCAGATAGGGGTTCACATGCCTTCTGATTTTTGTCCAGCCCTTCTAATCTCACACCCTTGTCTCATTTTTCAATTTAAATTTCAATTACAGAAAGAATTCTTGGACAGAAACAAAGACAACGGCCCTGTAGTCCTCACCCCACCTTAGCCAGAACTGCTCTGAGCTCCCTCCTTCCCTGGGCCATTGTCTCCTCTTGCCAGTGTGTGGATGGAACAAACTACTCAGCCCGGGAGCCCCCGGCGTCCGGGGTTCTGGCTGGTCTCCTCTCTGTGCTTGGTTCTGTCATCTTGACGTTTCAGTTTTCAGCCCATCCTGAGCCACATCAGCAGGGCAAGCCGGGGGCATGCACAGTCCTGCGTTTTCTTAATGAGCATCTTGTTTATGATTTTTCTTCATAGATGCTCATCTGTTTTAATTTTTCATGCTCTCCCTCTGTCTAAGACAGGTGGCTCCCTGCACTTCCTGTCATTGGGGGACATATGCAGAAGCCCACAGTGCCCAGGCAGGTCTGGTCCCTGGCCGCTCGGGGCCCACAGTCCATCGAGCTCACAGCAGGTGTCAGGTGGGGCTCAGCTTTCAGGATCCTAGTCACCGTTTGGGCGTCTTGCAGTGCTGCAGTGGGCCTCTGCTATTTCTGGGGGTCATTCCCCACAGTGGCTTTTTGGCCTCTGACCTCGTTGCAATCTTGAGGACTCAAAGAGTTCATTTTTCTCCCAGGCATGCCTGAAAAAAAAAAGTCACAACTGATACTTCCAGTTCAAAAAGAAAAGAGGACACAATACCCCTCCCCTACCACATCCTCCTTTCTTCTGTCCTTCCCTGCCCAGCTGTGCACAGTGGACGCCGTGATGGCCAGCACCTCCACACCGCCCCTTCTTCAGTTTGGGGCTGAGGTTCCCTCTCCAGTCTCACTTCCCACCCTCCCCCGCACGTACTCTGCTGCAGCCACACTGGCCTCCTTGCGCTTTCCTATGAAGGTCAGGCCCATTCCCACGTCAGAGGCTTTGCACTTACTATTCCTCATGCCTGGGCTGACCTTCCCCAGGCGTCTGGTGGGTCACTCTCTCACCTCCCTCAGCTCTTTGCTCACATGTCACCTTCCCTGGCCGCTTTGTCTCACGCTCTCTGCTCCACTGCCTGCCTCCTTGCCTGTTTCCTTTTTCCTCCACCGTCTGATGAGTGTTCTGTCTCCTTCCCGCTGCCCGACTAGAAGCCCCGTGAAGGCAGGGGCTGCAGGGCTGAGTCTTGGCTGTGCTGTCTCTGACTCTGTGACATGGGCTCTGGGCACAGATGGGCCTGGGGTCAAGACCGGGCTCTGCTGCTCACAGCTCTGTGACTCTGGGTGGGTTACTCGGCCTTTCTGAGCCTCACTTTCCTCGTCTGTAAAGTGGACCATGATAACCCCCTACTTTCAGTGTTGGCGTGTTCTGGAAGGCACACAGTAGGCCCTTGGGAAATGGCCGCTGCTGGGGTGTTTATTTTACCCTTGCCGTGTCCTGGGGTGGGCCAGGGTGAGGCTGTGAGCTTCACACCCGTGGGAGTGGTGGCATTTAATAGTGTGTGTTTAGAGCCCTGTGGAAGCAAGAGGGAGGCCCCACTGATCCCGTGAGCCCTGCCGCAGCTCCCCTTCCCGCAGGGGGAGAGGAAGAGCCTGTTACCTGAGCCTGGGAGGCCTCTGCCTGGTGGGCCTCAGCTTCCTGGCTGGGCGTTTCCGTGACAGACCACAAAGGGGAAGGGAGAGAGCCCACAATTCGCTATCTGCTTTTGTTCCCAGACACTAATCCTAATTCCTTTGAGTGTTTCAACACGCCCAGCACTGTGAGCTTCCCCTCAGGTCTCCAGCAGCTGCTTCCAACTCCTGGGCCTGGTTGAGTGGAGCGAGTGGGTGGAGAGCTGAAAGTCCACATGGGAGCTGTGGCCGCCCCCCTGGCTTTCCTCCCTTTCAAGCTTAGTTCTCTGGATGCTTGGAAAGTGTTTCTTCTCTTTTTGCCCTTCCACCCACCGCCTCCAGGGCTACTCTTGGCCTCTGCCTAAAGCCAGAATCCATAGTGGCAAGGCAGAGCCGCTGTCAGAGTAAGATTCAAAGTCCTCACCATGGCCCTCGAGGTCCAGCATGACCTAAGCCCCTGCTCCTTCGCCAGCCACATCCCCTCTGCTCTCCTCCCCGGTCCCATTCAGCCACTGGCCTCCGTGCGGGTGCGGCTTTTCCATTTGCCAAGCATGTTTCTGCCTCAGGGCCTTTGCATTTGCTGTTCGTGCATCCGGACAGCTCTTCCCCTATCTTCGCTCAGCTTGAATCCTTGCTTCACTCCAGTCCTTGCCCAGATGTCACTGCCATAAAGGCTGCCCCAAGTGGCAGCCCCACCTTCTCATCTCTACCCAGCACTCCCTACCCCCTTCCCTGCTCTGTTTTCTTTACTTTTCTCTCTTTATCTGACCTATGGACTTTTCTTTTGTAACAGTTTTATTGAAATGTAATTCACATCCCACACAATTCCCCCATTTAAAGTATACAATTTAGTGGCTTTTAGTATATTCATGGAGTGGTGCACCACAATCAATTTTAGAACATTTTCATCACCCCAAAAAGAAACTCCATACCCATTAGCAGTCATTCCCCATTTTCTCCCAACTCCCCCATCCCCAGGCAATCGTCAGTCTTTCTGTCTCTTATGGGTTTGCCTGTACTGGGCATTTCATATAAATGGAATCATACAATATGTAGTTCTTTGTGACTGGCTTCTGTCACTTAGCATGAGATTTTCAAGGTTAATTCACATCATAGTGTGTATACTGTAAGTGCTTAGTTTCTTCTGATTGTCAAATAATATTCCATTTTTATGGATATACCACATTTTATGTATCTATCAGTTGAGGGACATTTGAGTTGCTTTCACTTTTGGCTCTTATGAACAATGTGCTGTGTACATTTGTGTACAAGTTTTTGTGTGGACCTCTGTTTGATTTCTCTTGGGTATGTACTTGCGAGTAGAATTGCTGAGTCATATTGTAACTCTATGTTTAACCTTTTGAGGAACTGCTAGACTGTTTTCCAAAGCGGCCACACCATTTTACATTCCTACTAGCCGTGTGTGAGGGTTCCAATTTCTCCCCATCCTCACCAACACTTGTTATTATCTGTCTTGATTATAACCCTCCTGGTGGGTGTGGATTATAGTTTTGATTTGGGTTTCCCTGATAGCTAATGATGTTGAGCATCTTCTCATGTGCTTATTGGCCGTTTGTATATTTTCTTTGGAGAAATGTCTATTCAGATCATTTGCCTATTTTTTAATTCAGCGCATCCTGAGCCACATCAGCAGGGCAAGCCGGGGTCACGCACAGTCCTGCGTTTTTTATTTGTCTTTATTATTGAGTTGTAAGTGCTCTTTATATATTCTAGCTACAAGTTCCTTATATATGATTTGCAAATATTTTCCTTCATTCTGTGAGTTGTCTTTTCACTTTCTTGAGGGTGTTCTTTGAATCACAAAAAGTTTTAATTTTGATGTTCAGTATAGCTATATTTTTCTTTTGTCGTTTGTACTTTTGGTGTCAGATCTAAGAACCTGTTGCCTAATCCCAGATCATGAAGAGTTACCCCTATATTTGTTTGTTTGTTTGTTTTTGGTGGAGAAAATTGGCTGTGGGCTAACATCTGTTGCCAATCCTCCTCTTTTTCGCTTGAGGAAGATTGGCCCTGACCTAAAATCTGTGCCAGTCTTCCTCTATTTTGTATGTGGATCACTGCCACAGCATGGCTTGGTGAGTGGTGTAGGTCTGCACCCAGGATCCAAACCCACGGACACTGGGCCGCCAAAGTGGAGCATGTGAACTTAACCACTGCACCACTGGGCCGGTCCCACCCCTATGTTTTCTTCTAAGAATTTTATAGTCTTAGCTCTTAAACTTATGTCTTTGATCCATTTTGAGTTAATTATTGTATATGATGTAAGAAATGGGTCCTACTTCATTCTTTTGCATGTGAATATCCAGTTGTCCCAACAACTTTTGTTAAAAAGACTCTTCTTTCCCCCACTGGCACCCTTGTTGAAAATCAGTTGACCATAAATGTGAAGGTTTATCTCAGACTCTCAGTTCTAGTCCACTGATTTATGTGTCTGTCCTTAATCCAGAACCACGCTTTCTTGATTATTGTCGCTTTGTAGAAGTTTTGCCATCAAGACATGTGAGTCCTTTAATTATGTTCTACTTTTTCTATGTTGTTTTGACTGTTCTGGTCCCTTGAATTTCTAAGGTTTAGGATCAGCTTGTCTAATTTCTGTAAAGAAACCGGCTGAGATTTTTATAGAGATTGTGTTGAATTTTTAGATCAATTTGGGAGTATTGTCATCTTAACAGTATTAAATCTTTCTATCCATGACCGTGGGATATCTTTCCATTGATTTAAATCTTCTTAAATTTCTTTCAACAATGTTTTGTAAATTTTCCAGAGTATATGTTTTGTACTTCTTTTGTTAAATTTATTCCTACATATTTCATTCTTTTTGGTACTATTGTAAGTTGAATTGTTTCTTCATTTCATTGTGAGTGTTCACTATACAGTCACATGTCACTTAAGGACGCGGACATGTTCTGAGAGATGTGGCGTTAGGCAATTTCGCTGTTGTGCGAACATCATAGAGTGACTTACACAAACCCAGATGGCAGAGCCTACTACACACCTGGGCTGTATGGTACTAAAATTATGGGACCACCATTGTGTATGTGGTCTGTCATTGGCTGAAATGTTGTTATGCAGCACATGACTATATAGTAATAATTGATTTTTGTATATTGATCTTATATCCTGTAACCTTGCTGAACCTGTATATTCTAACAGTTCTTTAGTGGATTCCTTAGGATTTTCTACAGTCAAGAGCAAATCATTTGCCGGTAGAGACAGTTTTGTTTCTCCCTTTCCACTACCATGTATTTTTCTCATTTGTTTGAGCCTCATCTTCCTCCTCCTAACCAGAGTGTAAGCGGGTCACTACTGTGGCCCCAGGGCATAGAACAGGGACTGGCGCGCAGCTGGTGCTCAGTTCTTTGAACGAATGAACAAATGAATGGAGCCGGCATGGCTGGGTCAGGCGATGCCCCGGCCCAGAGCTCCCGCTCCTGCTGCAGCACCTGCTTCCTGACGGGCCCTGCCCATGTCTGCAGGGGTTGGGGACTCTCCCTTCCGCCCCCTCATCTCTAGCCCTGACCTCTTCTGTTTGTCCCCAGTCTTGGGGCTGCAGGACGCTGCTGGAGCTCACCCCCTGACAAGGTCAGAGCATTGTGGTGACGGAGTCCCTCTAGATCCCCAGTGTCTGCATCAGACGAGACATCTCACGGAGCGCCCCAGGCCAGGCCCTTGGTGGGCTTGCTCACTGAATGCTCCCAGGCGCCCCGAGTGAGTGGGTGGGGTGCCCGTTGTACCAATGAAGATGGAGAGGTCGAGCCCCAGCCCAAGTCTCACGGTGAGTGTGGGGGCTGTGAGCCCAGGTCTGCTTGACCTGAGTCCTGTTGCCCTTTGTCACAGCCCTGGCAGGACATGGGAGAAGCCTTGGTCATGTCCTCAAAGCCTCGCAGAGCCCGGAGGGAGCTCCTCTTAGAGGCTCGGCTCAGGGGCTTTCATGGCCTGAGTAAACGAGACGTTTGCTCCTTGCTCTTCTTGTTCCCTCTGCCTGGAACCGTCTCCCCCACTGGCTCCTCCCCCCTTCATGTCACTTCCCTGCTGCTAGTCACCTTCCCTGACTCACCCCCTTCCCCCACCCTCTCCTGGTGACACTGAGTCATCCCTGGAGTGACTGTCAAATGCTGGTCTGTGAATAAAGTCCATGGCGGTGCCCAGTGCCTGGCGCATACTTGGCTCTCAGAAACATGAGTGGGTGCCTCAGGTACGCAGCAGGGCAGTGCTGGCTCCACAGGCCCAGTGGGTTCTACCTGCCAGACTTTCCTAGGCTCTATGGCCCCAGGACCAAGGTGATGGTTGAGTGCTCTGACTCTGCAGTTGGACAATCCTGGGTTCAAATCCCACTGTGTCAGTCACCGGGGATGTGGCCTTGGGCAGCCTCCTGGAGCCTCAGCGCCCGCTGCTGTAGGAGGGGGTGGCACAGGGCCTACCTTGAGAGGTTGCTGTGAGAAGCAGACAAGCTGTGTTCAGGAGACGCTCAGCCTGAGCCAACTCCACCCTCAGGCCCCAATCTGGCAGTTAACCTGAGCTCCTCGGGTCCCCAGGGTGTGGAGGGGTCGCTTCCCCAGCTGTCCGCTTGGCCGTTCCTGTTAGGTGGGATGAGGCTGGAGATAGTGTCTCTCATGCTGGCCCCTCCCTTCCGTGGCTGCCCCTTCCTGAGCCCCGGTCCTGCCAGGCGGGCTGTGGGGGGACGGGGAGCTGTGCAGGGATGTGGAGCTCGTCTCTGCCATGTGTGCTGCCACCCCCAGGTCCTGCCGAGGCCCCACAGCAGCTGGGGAGGCTCAGATGAGCTGCCCCCACTGAATCCCACTCACCCCCAGGGCGCAAACGGCTGTCGTGTGAAGGGGGTGCTGAAGTTTTGGGCTTGGTCATGCCCCCCAGGGCCAGGAGGAACTCGAGGGACTGGAAGGCCAGCCCCCCAGGTAGTGTCTGGGAAGCCAAGGACCCCAGGTTGGTGTCTCAGCCCTGGAGTGGGGAGGCTTAGCGTGTGGCCCTCAGAGCCGGGCTGCTTGTGTTCGGGTCCCTGTTTGCTCTACCCATGGCGGTCCTCTGGCCAGGGTCTTAGCCGCAGAGCCCCTGGTTTCTTTGAAGGTGGGATTGGGCTAACGGTCGTAGCTGCCCAGACGGTTGTTGGAAGGGTTGGTGTGATCACAGATCACTGGCATGTGGAGCAGGCTTCAGGGGCGGCTGGTTTTGTGAAGTGCTTTGAGTGGTGCCTGGCACGTGGAAAGTGCCGTGTGAGCACTGGCTGTTGTTATTATCATCGTTGTTGTTAGTGGTAAAGAAGGATGCTCTGGAGCCAGGCAGCACTGAGCTTAGGGCCAGCTGATTCCTGGCTGGGTAATATTGGGCAGTTTACTTAGCCTCGGTTTCTTCATCTGTAAAATGGGCTGGTAGTGCAGCCTGGGAAAACTGTTCTGAGGGTCACATGAGATGGTCAGTGGGAGCCTGGCTGGTGGGAGGTAATGGCAGCAGAAGGAGCCACCCAAGGCCACGGAGGGAGGAGGGGTGCAGTGCTGGGAGCAGAAGGACACTGTTTTTTCTTTTTTTTTTTTTTTTTGTGGGGAAGACCAGCCCTGAGCTAACATCTGTTGCCAATCCTCCCTTTTTGCTGAGGAAGACTGGCCCTGGGCTAACATCTGTGCCCATCTTCCTCCACTTTATATGGGACGCCACCACGGCATGGCTGACAGGCAGTGCGTCGGCGGGCGCCTGGGATCCGAACTCGCAAACCCCGGGCTGCCAAGCGCGGACTAAACCGCTGCGCCACCGGGCGGCCCTTTTTTTTCATTTTTTATTACATATTTTCTTATAACACTTAAGCACATTCTTGTTATGACAGTAGAGTCACTTTGTGATACAAAGTGAAAAGTGAGAGTCCCCCCCCGACCCGAAGGCAAACCCCATCCCTGATACAGGGTCCCCAGGGTTCCCTTGTGCTCACCTGTCCCGTTGGACCTGCAGGGAGGAGGTACAGGAGAACTGTGTGCGGTGGCGGAAGAGGTTCACCTTCGTGTGTAAGATGAGCGCCAACCCGGCCACTGGCCTGCTGGACCCCTGCGTCTTCCGTGTGTCGGTGCGCAAGGTGAGGCTGCCTTCCAGCTGGGGCTGGGGACTGTGAGCCCAAGGCCAAGGGGTGGGTGTGGGGCCACTGGTCCGGTGGCTTTAGGACCATCCTCTGACTTGTCCCCCCCAGCTAAAATGGGATGAGTTGCTCTGCCCCTTTTTTTGTTCTCCTCCCCCAGCAGTCAGATTCAGGGGGAATTGGGGAGACGCATGAGGTCCCTTGGATCCCCTAGTCACCCTGCTACTTGTGTCTGTCTCCCTGTGCAGGAGCTGAAAGGCGGGAAGGCTTATTCCAAGGTGAGTGAGGCTGTGTGATGGGGCAGTGGGATGGGCATGAGAGAAGCTCCCAGAAGAACGTCCAGCCCCCTCTCTGCCCCAAACAGGAGACAGTCAGCCCTACATGAGATGTGTAATTTTTTGGAAATATCCTTACTGATAGTCTTTGCATTTTGCACTTAATATAAAGGCAGCCTATACCTGTTGTAGCACAAATGGTACAGAAGTTCATGGAGTGAAAAGGACAGTTTCCATCCCTCATCTTCTCCAGGCCTCCTCCCCAGACCCCACCTTTGGGATTTGTTAGGGTCTTTCCATACCTTTTAAGAAAAAAAAAATATTATGAAATTTATCACACACGGAGCAGTGAATAAAACGTATGCATGTGGTTTAGAGAGATATCAAGTGAGCTCCCATCTGTGTACTTGTGTGCGTGCAGACAACAGGATTTTTAAATACACAAAAGGGACTTGTTCTAAACAGATTCTGTAGCTTAGTCTTTTACTTGCCAATACGTCATAGGCATATTTTCATGTCATCACAAATTTTCTTTTGCTTTCTAACAGTGACAGTGTCCTGTTGTATGGCTGGGTAACGGGTGACTCAGCCAGTTCCCACTGTTGTACATCTGTGTTGTTGGCAGGTTTTCACTGCACCCACAGACAGTTCAGCCCTATACATTAATACCTTTTCCACTGGGAAAAATGGGAGAAGACGGCTCTGGAAGAGTTACCTCTGGCTTTGAATAAGCCTGCTCTGCCCTAAACCTTCTTCTCTGTGGGGACTTGCAGCCCACCCTCTGTGACCCCTGGGAGGTGATCTGGCGGCAGGGGATGGGCTCAGTCAGTCCGGAGGGGAAATGCCTTTGCCTCACCTCACCCTGTGTGGCAGGCCCGAGGGAGATGCTGCGCAGGGTGTGTTCCTTCCCACTGACCAGAGCTCAGGAAGCTCAGCATTCTGGGCCATGCGCTCTGCCCTGGCCAGGAGCACTGATGTCCCTCTCCAGCAGCAGAGGGCAGGGTGGCTAGAACCAGGCTTTGGAAGGTACCGTCAGAGTGGAAATTTCTCCTCCCATTGATTTCACGTGGGTGGACAGCTGCCCAGCCAGGAAAGAAAGTAGCGGCAAACAGCCAGAACCTCCCACCTCCACCCAGCAGACGTTTCTCGGGCACCTAGCACGTATCAGACCTGCCAGGCCCTTCTGTTCTCTAATCAGACGTCTGTGTGGGCTCAGCTCCCATTGTACAGAGGAGGAAACCAAGGGCCAGAGAGGTGGTGAGACTTGACACTGATCAGACCTAATTTCAGGCCTGGCCCTGCCAGTTAAGCTGTGTGGGGCCCTGAGCAAGTCACTTCCCCTCTCTGAATCTTAGTTTCCTTGTCTGTAAAGTGGGGGTCATTCTGAGTTGATGGCAGGGCTGGGATCTGAACCTGAGTCCCTGATTCTGGCATGCACTCAGCTCATGCACTAGAGACTTGCATGCAGCAGGGTGCCCAACAAACGTCTCTGGCTGGTTAGGTTGTCCCCCAAGTCCTTAATCCCAGCACCGCTCACCTCACCCTGTTTCCCCTCCAGGTCTGGCAGTCTAGGCTTCCATCTAAGAGGCCTTCTTAGCTCATATACTCTGTTCTCTCACTTTCTCCCACCTCCCTCCCCATCCCTTGCTCCTCTCTCTGCTTCCGAGGAGCAGCCCACCAGCCCCTCACTTCAGCCTCTGCCAGGGTCTCCTTCTCACCCTGCAGAGAGTCCCCCCCCCCGCCCTCACGCCAAGTTCCCACGGGCCTTCCCTCCCCGCTGCCTGCTGGCCTGGTGGCTCCCACAGCATGGCCTTGTTTCCCAGGGAACAATGTGTCTGTGTCACAGACAACAATGTCCTTTCATCTCAGGCGCTGCCCTGGTGCACACTGGGACGCAACACAAAGGGCGCTTTGTGCTGCTCCAGGGATGTGAGCTCCTGGCTGTGCCACGTCCATTGGAGCCGCCAGCCCAGGCCTCTGTCCCTGGGGGGACCTCTGTCCTTGGGTGCTGGTTATGCAACAGTCAGTCTGGGCTCTGGGGCTTTGGGGCTGTGGGATGGGCCCGGGGGCTTTGCCTGCCCCTCCCCCTCCCCCTCGGCCAAGTTAACCCTTGTGCTGCCAGCCCTGCGCCCACACCCCCCGCAGCCTCCCACACTCTCCTCCGTCCTTCCCAGCTGGGCTTTGCCGACTTGAACCTGGCCGAGTTTGCAGGCTCGGGCTCCACGGTGCGCTGCTGCCTGCTGGAGGGATATGACACGAAGAACACCCGCCAGGACAACTCCATCCTCAAGGTACCGGGGCCCCTGCTGCCTCCTCCTCCCCTCCCACCCAGAGTGAGGGCAAACCTGCTCCTCATGAGAGTCCTCTGGAGGTTGTTAAAAGTACAGGTTCTCACCCCAGACAGGCAGCGAGAGACACTGGGAAGCTGTGGGCCTGAGTCAGGAAGCCACTGTCAGAGGCCCGGCTTAGCCACTGGCCTCAGTTTCCCTGTCTCTAATGGGGGGTGGGGGGGGTAGGGTTTGGTGAGCACCTTTGGTGAGATCAGCATTGCCAAGCGCCTACCACCTCTTACCTTGTGATGCCTGACGACAGCCCCGTGGGTGTGGTGTCTATTATTAGTCCCAGTTTTGCACAGGAGGGAGTTGAGGCACAGAGGTTAGATCATTTGCCTGGGGTCACAGGCAGAGCTGGCACTTGACCCCGCAGTCCAGCTCCTAACTGTTGCGCCACGTGACGTGAGGCAGCCTGAGCGCCCGGTGGAGCATCAGTGGGCAGAAGACGCTGCCGTCTCACCCCGGGCAGACTGAGGACGGCTGCTCCAGGGGCCCAGCCACATGCAGGTTTCTGGGGCCTGGGTGGCTCCCACCCCTAGGCAGCTGCCTTGTTGGCCTCTTGGGACAGAGATGTTTGGGCGTCCGCTGCGAGTGCACCTCTCTTCCTGTCTCCACACCCTTCCACCTGCCTGAGAAAACAGTCTTGTCCTAACCACACTTCTGCGAGCTGCCCCAGCAGGAGCGTGTTGTGCCTGGGGCGGAGCCGGGCAGGAGGTGGTGGGCAGGGGCTCTGGGTCCTCCCGGACCCTTTGCAGAGGGAACTAGAGGTACCTGAAAAGGTCCGTGCTAATTGTGGGAGCCCTAGGGCCTTTCAGCCTCACCCCAGGGGCCCCGTGCACCCTCAGGCCAGATCAAGGGTGCTGGGGGAGGGGTGGTCCAGACCAGTGGTCTCGGTGGTGGCCCTGGGATCTGAGCACCTCTGCCTACCCCATCACCCTCTACCTATTGCTTCATCTCAGCCCAGATTTGGGGACCGAAACCTTGCCTTGTTTGGGCCATTGCCAAAATGTTTGCCCAAGTAGATATTAAATTTCTAATGGTTTCTTGCTTTACTTTATTCAACAGACTTTGCCCAAGCCCCTGCCCTCTGTTGTGGATTATGTGAGCACCCCCAACCATGTCGGGCTCAGTGAGCCCCCTCCTCACAGGGTGGGCTTTGAGAGCCTCCCTCCCACCTGGGTGTGGAGCTCCTGCACTCTTGCCCACTCTGGGTCTCAGGGCCCTAGACGAGGGTGACGGGCGGCCCCTCTCTGGAGGGCGCACCGTTAGCTGTAGTTGTGAAGTCACAGTCGGTAGCTTTTGCTGCTCACTTCCTCCGCTCTAGGCACTGAGCCAAGCGGATCCTCTTCCCCCTGCATCCTCTACACTATTAGGATCCCTTCTGTCTTCTGCACCAGGAAACTGGGGCTCAGTGGGATTCTCTGGCTTCACTAGGGCCGGCGAGGGGCAGAGGCGGGCTGAGTCGAAGTCTGTCTGAAGCCAGAGCAGGGAGGTGGGGCGCCTGGGCCAGGGGAGTGGACAGGGGGTGGCTGATTTCTCCCTTTACACAGGTCACCATCGGAATGTTCCTGCTCTCTGGAGACCCCTGCTTCAAGACGTGAGTGCTGGTGCAGGCTGCCTGAGGGGTGGGGGCTCTGTCCTGGGCACTAGGGGAGGGTGGACAGGGACTGTCTGCTCCAGGCTCTTGGGCTCCCCTGTCTTCATTTGACACCGAGGATGGGGCAGCCCAGTCACACCCATCTTTTCTCCCAAGGCCGCCGTCCACCGCCAAATCCATCTCCATCCCTGGCCAGGATTCCTCCCTGCAGTTAACATGTAAGGGTGGCGGGACCAGCAGCAGTGGCAGCAGCGGCACCAACTCCCTGACGGGGTCCCGGCCCCCCAAGGCCCGGCCCACCATCCTCAGCTCAGGTACTGTCCCCACCTGCCCACCCCGCCTCCCTGAAGCTGAAGCCTTTTACCTCCAAGGTCTTCCCCAGGTCCCAAGGGAGATGCTCACTAAGAAGAGAGAGGTAGTGGGATGGTGTTTGCACCCATCTGTGCTTTCATTAGGCAGACATTGTCTGAGCCCCTCCTGTGTGCCAGGCACCGTGCTTGGCCCACAGCAGTGCCCTGGACCAAGACTGACATGGCCTCGTGGCCCTCCCAGTCTCGCAGGAGAGACAGGAGTCAGTCAGACAATACATGAGTCAAATGTATGTCCCCCTACAGAGGTGACGAGAGCTAGCTGTGAGAGAGGCACAGAAGGTGTCCATCTGGGGCCAGGGAAGGCTCCCTGGGGAGGTGGCATTTGAGCTGAATGTGGGGTGTGGGGTGCAGTGTTCCTGGCAGGGGGACGTTGAGCTCTTCCTCTCCCTCTTGCTGTGTGACCTTGCCTGGCCATTTAGCCTCTGTGGGTCTCAGTGTCCCCCTCTGTAAAATGGGATCGGCAGGAGTAACCACAGCCTGGGTTGCTTTGGGGATTAACTGAGCAAACATGTCTGCCTTGCCTGGCACATGGTACGTCCTCTGTATCTCCCAGCACTATGTTTCTATTAAATTATCATTATTACTGATGTATAAAAAATTCAAATGAGCCTGAATCTCCAGAGGAGATGGTGTGGCAATTAGGAGGAGGTGCTGCCAGGAGAGGAGGCTCCAGCTGTGCTGTGTGGGGTGAAGCAGGGCCCCTGAGTTTGAGCCTCGGCCCCTGCACTGCCTCCTGGGGGTGAGCTCAGGGCTGCGAGGCGGACTGCCCCCAAGCTGATTAGTGAGCCAGATGGCATGTGGGGGCCCTAATTTGTGCCACAAGAGCAATTAGGGCACGGGGCCTCGGGCGGCTCAGCATATGTGTGCTGGGTGGTTCTGCCCCTGGGGGCTGGGGGCAGTGAGGGACCCTCTGACCTCGAGGGCCAGCTTTCCTCCACTCCCGTTTTTCCTGCAGACCCTGGCCCGGTGAGGGCCAGAGCAGAAAGCTGGGGTTCTTGCCTGCCTCAGACTGGGCCTGCACTTGGGAATGGGAGCTTCTCAGCACCATTGCTCTCCCCAGCTTCAGGGTGGGGGTCTCCAGAGGAGAGACCCCAGTACAGGGGGCGCCTTTGTGCAGAGTAGAAGAGATGCCCTCCCAGCAGGGTGGGAGCCCCCACATGCATCTGTAGCTGGTTTCCTTCTCCCCCTCCCCCCAACACGCAGAGAACCCACTGGGGACTTGAAAGACCACGTGGCTTTGGGTGGGGACACAGGCAGGCCTGGGGTCCAGCTGGTGGTCTGGCTGTGCTCCTCTCTGAAGAGGGGATGGGTGTGTTGACCAGGAGGACTGGTGGGTGGGCACTCACTGAGCCCCAGGGTGGATCCCACCTGGTTCCCTTGCGCTTCCTGCTGGGGAGTGCCGGGAAGTTTGTTTCAAAGTTGGGCTTATAGGTGACTTGGGACAGGGCTGTCGGCCACTCCTCCTCCCCCTTATTTGCTCCACTCCAGCTGTACTGACCCAAGCTCATTCAAGCCTCAGGGCCTTTGCTTATGCTGTTCCCTCTGTCTGGAAAGCTTTTTCCCTGATGCCATATCTGGCTGGCTCCCTCCCCTGCCTCCTGAAGATCTTGCATTAAGGCCACCTTCTCAGAGAGGCCTTCCCTAATCCCAGACTGGGTCAGAGGCCCCATGTGCACTGCTCCCTGCTCTGCACCACTCGCTGAAGTTGTGGTTAATTATGGGTCATTTTTTGTTCCACATTCTTCCTCCCCACTGGCCTGACACCCCATCTCTTGTTCACAGCACCCAGTCAAGTGCCCTGTACAGAGGAGGTCCCCAACAGATACTTGTGAAATGAGTGAACCCGGGTTCAAATGGTGAACTGTGGCTTGGGGCCGGTTGCTGCACCTCTGAACCTCAGTTTTTCAGTCTGTTCAATGGAAATACATAGTGTCCTCCCCACCCCCAGACTTGGTGAGAGGACGTGTGAAGGGCGAGGGCAGGCACCACTGGCAACCCCTTCCCCTTCCCTGACTTCCAGGGATGCCAGAGGAGCCGGACCAGAACCTGTCCAGCCCCGAGGAGGTGTTCCACTCTGGCCACTCCCGCAACTCCAGCTACGCCAGCCAGCAGTCCAAGATCTCCGGTGAGTGTCCGCCCAGCCCCGCGCCCTTGGCCTTCCACATTCCCGGGCTCCCCCATAGTGAACGGCCCCCGCCTGCCCGCCAGGCTACAGCACGGAGCATTCGCGCTCCTCCAGCCTCTCTGACTTGACACACCGCCGCAACACGTCCACCAGCAGCAGTGCCTCTGGCGGCCTCAGCATGACCGTGGAGGGCCCCGAGGGCAGTGAGCGCGAGCACCGGCCCCCCGAGAAGCCACCGAGGCCACCCCGGCCCCCGCATCTGTCCGACCGCTCATTTCGGTGAGGCTCAGTGCTCCTGGAGAGCAGATCCTTCCCATGGCTCCCTGAACCTCTGCTTCACCTGTAACAGGGACAACAGGGTCCCTGCCCCAGAGGGTTGGATGGTGACACTTTTGATGCTCATGAAGGGCGTTGCCCCAGGCTGGCATGCACATGCCCAGTTAGCCGTTGCTGTGTGTGGGTTGGCGTACCTTAGGTCCCCAGCTTATGTGCCGTGTGGCCTCTCAGAGCCTCTGCGTCCTTGTCTATAAGCCAGCTGGTAGTAGCACCTGCCCCGCTGGGCTGATGTAAGTGTTAAATGAACACAGCCTGGGCGAGCTGGTCATCACTGTGCCTGTTACTGCCCTGACTGTCCCAGGCGGAAGAAGGACTCGATGGAGAGCCACCCGACGTGGGTGGATGACACGCGGATCGATGCGGATGACATCGTGGAGAAGATCATGCAGAGCCAGGACTTCACGGACGGCAGCAACACTGAGGGTGAGCTGCCTGTGCTGGGTGGGCTGGGGGCACAATGCCGCCTGCTCCAGGGGCCCCCTGGCTGCCCCTGCCCCACTCAGCTTCCATCCTCCCCTGTGTCCCCACAGACAGCAACCTCCGGCTGTTCGTGAGCCGTGACGGCTCCACCACACTGAGTGGCATCCAGCTGGCCAACAGGTAGGGGTGAAGGTTCGGGGGTGGGCACCAGGGTGGCTGTGGGGGGCACGGTGGTGAGAGCGAGGTCTCTGCAGCCCACTGACCTGGCTCTGAATGCCAGTGCTTGTCACTACAGTGACTGGAGCCGGTCACTACTTCCTGAGCCTCAGTTTCCCCATCCGTCAAATGGTGTGGACCACGTTACCTCACCCGGACACCCGGGACAACGCCCAGGGTTGGTTCTGAGGATTTCAAGGGGAACCTTGGCAAGTGCCTGGCCCAGGGCCTGGCGCACAGCAGGGGCTTCATACTTCTTTATCTTGGGCCCTACTTTCCTTTCCCTTCCTTCTGGATCTGGGAACCCCTAAAAGATGACAACTCATTTACTTACTGGATGATATTTATTGAGCACCAGCTACGCACCAGGCACTGAGCTTGGGGCTGGGGACACAGCAGTGAGCAACACAGATTTCTGCCCACACGATGTTCACAGACAAGGGGTCGTGGGATGAAACTTTGGCCTGAACTCTGCGGTTTGTAGAGGGCCCTCTCAATCACTTATTTACAGTGTGTTTACCGTGTGGCTGGCTCACTGAGTTTGTGAGTGGAGGAGCTTCCCGCGTGCAGGGTTGTGCCAAAGGACTTGCCCCAGGTTCCTGTGGGCCAGGTGGGAAGATGCCCAATCAGCATCCCTGGCCAGAGCGAAGGAGACTTGGCTGGGCCCGTGGTCCAGGGACCTGCCCTCTGGTGCTGCTCTGCTGACCCCTGCTGGCCGAGGCTCGAAATTGCGGCCACCATCTCCCTGCGGCCTCCTGGGCTGCCCCTGGGTTTGGGGGGCCCGGGGCAGGAAGAAAACAGAGGACCTCTTTGGAGGCTTGTGAACACCCCTCTCTAGCCCACTCAGAAGATGAGGAGACTAGGGTTCGGGCGAGGGAAGAACCAATCTATTTGACCTTAAGGGCACAGCAGAGCTGCAAGCCAAGCCCCAAATGTTCATGAACCCCTGGGGGGGCGTGGCCTCAGCCTGGAGAAAAGCTGATCAGGCTCCCCAGCCGTCCCGGCCCTCTTGGCAAGCCTTTTAATCCTTGAGTGTCAGTTTCTTCATCTGTCACATGGGGTGGGGTGCAGTCCCTCCCTGCCAGGGTTGCTGTGAGCATGGGTGCAGCACCCCCCAGTGTGTAAGCCGCTCTTGCCCAGGAAGGGCTCAGACCAGCTTTGCAATCCCACAGACTCTGATACTTGCCATCTCTGTCACCCTGGGCAAATGGCTCAACTTCTCTGAGCCTCAGTTTCCCCCTCTGCAAAATGGGGCCAGTTAACAGTGCCTGCTTGTGAAGTACTTCTAAGGGCCTGGCCCAGAAGAGCATCGAGGAGGAGGAGCTGACCTGTCTCTCCCCTGCAGGGTCTCTTCTGGGGTCTACGAGCCAGTCGTGATTGAAAGCCATTGAGGAGCGGGTGTTCAGGCTGGAGAAGGGCCCTGCCTTCGCGGGCGTCCAGACCTGTGTCATTCCACGAGGGACCTTCCCCTTCGGATCACCATCCATGCCGCATCTCATCTGTGCCTCGTCCATGCACTCCAGTCCCACTCCTGCCCCAAAGCATCATTCCATTGTCCTCCCATCCATGCCGGGACCCTCCTGGCCTGCCAGGGCCCCGGCACCACTGTGAATATTCTCCTCTGAACCACTAGAGGGCAGGACACCCTGGCCCATGAGGCAGGTGGGCAAGACAGATGGCCAGGATTGGCCGGCGGGAGACTGACCTGGCCCCTCAGCAAGGACCTGCAGCAGCTCCTACACGCACGCGAGGATGCTTGTGGCCAAGGGGCCTCTTGCCCTGTGTCCCTGCTCACTCCAGGAGTACCAGCTCAACCATGCCTTGGCAGGGCCTTGCTCCACTGCCCCCTTGTCCTTGGGGGGCCAGTCCACCCTCAGAATCCTGCCACCGTGGCCCTCTGACTGCTTAGTGTTTCAGCTGTCCCTTCCCTGTGTCCTGGGGGACCCGCTGGCGGCCTCCTCCTGGGAGTTAAGACCTCAGACCCCACCCACACTCCAGACTGAGACCCTCTCCCCCAACGAATGTTCTCCTGCTGCCCTGGCAGCCTGCACTTTGCACATGCTTGTCTCCAGCACAGCCCCACTGGCCCCGCCTGCCCTTCCTCTGAGCCCTTCCCAAGAATTCCTGGGTGCTGCCTGCTGTGCAGCCAGCGGCCCAGCTCTAGCTTCCCGGCTGGACCGGGGCACTGCCTCTCCTCCCTCCAGTTAGCTCCAGCTCCAGCCTGAGACCCATGCTGAGAAGGGAGTTCCCCTCTGCCCAGGGCTGGGTCCTGAGCAGCTGGTTTCCTGCAAGAAGCCAGGGAAGGTGCCTCCCACGCCCTTGGAGGTCAGGGGCCTGGCTGGGCCGGGCTTGGCAAGCAAAGCCCCCTTTCTCCCCCTCAGGGTCAGCTGGCCCAGGCTGGGGCCGATGCTTGAGAGGCAGGTGGGCTGTGACTGGACTGGCCCGGAGCTGGCTTCCTGGCCAGAAAAGCCTCAGTCTCCTCTGAAAGCATCCCTCTCTCTGGGCGGGGGAGAGGCGGGTCCCTTAGGGGCTGTTCCCAGCGGAGTGCAGTCTGGCCCTGCCTCCCACCCTACCCTTGCTAAAGCCTCTGCTCTCAGCACTTTCCCCCAGTCCTCCTTACTTGCTTGAAGGTGAGTTCTGGCCGCCAGCCAGTCTCTGAACAGACTCCCCTGCCGCTCCGAAATTTCATTTTGTATAAACCCAGCAGGCTGGTGTTTACTTAGCCCTATACTTTGTTTTCTTTACCCTTTTTTTCTCTTCCTTCTGTATCTCCTTTCTTTTTCTTCCTTTTTTTTTTTAAGTGTTCACAGTTTCGTATTTTCTTCTCCCCCCGGTGAGGGGAGGTGGTTCTGTTCTCTGCCCTACCTGCTGGCTGGGTCCCAGCAGGGCTGGGGATCTGGATGGGGGGCCAGCATCCTGGTTCTCTCTCTGGTAGGGGTGCAGGTGGGGTGTGGGTGTCCTCCCCAGGCTGGGAGGGGTCCTTGCCTTTCTGCCCCAGCTTGGAGTTGGAGTCTTGGTCTTGGAACTTCCTGGCATTGGGACCAGAGCATTTGTAGGATTTTTGTTGTTGTTGTTTTTAATCACCTAACTCTTAGAAAATGAATGTTAGAAGGTGCCTGCTGAGGCAGGACGGAGCGTTTGCTCTGGCCGGAGAAGGCTCTGGTCAGCTCTTCAGGTCCCTTCCTGCCCTCCAGACACCTGGCACTTTAAAAGGGAGCTGGCTGCACTGTCTCCAGATGAAGTGACTCCCAGAAGATGGGAGGGTGCTGCCCTTCCCTTCTGTGTCTGCATGACCTCAGCCCAGTGGGGAGGTGCATTCAGGGTGGATTTGGGGTCTGATTCAAAGTTCTAAGGCATTAGGCATAAAACAGCTGGCTTTGGTGCTGTTGGGGAGACTCCCTGAAAACAGGAACCCCAGCCCCACGCTATGCAAGGTCTGAACTCGACAGTCACCCCAGAAGGAGACAGAGCCACGTTTTCCCACGCCAGGCCCTGGGTCAGGGTAATTGGACTGACAATTTGGCCACAACCAAATTAATGCTGGCTGGAGCCGGAGGCCTGGAGCCCTGGCCTCATCCCCGTGTGGGAGCCCTTTCTTCGGCCCTCTGGTCCCCTCAAGCTCAGCGAATTCCCACTAGGCGCCCACAGCTCCTGGACTTAAAATTCTATATATATAGAGAGAGAGAATATATTAGAGATATTTTTGGAAAGAAATTGGTCTATGCAATGCCAGTTTGGAGTCTTCTTGAAAGACAGTTTAACGTTTTTATTAGGAGATATAAAGAAAATAAATAAAGGTCTACAATATTTTTAGGTTTATTTTTTTTTTCTGGTCACCCCTCAAACTGACCACATGGCATGATCTGCCAGGATGGAGAATGTCCATGTTTTCCTCTCTTTAGAGAGGTGAGCAGGGGAATACGGGGGAGAGGGGAGGTCCTTTTTTTTTTTTTTAATTTCCCTCCTTTCTAACAGAATGTTGCCACCACCAACCCCCCACCCCCCACCCTCAATGATTCAGTGGGCTGTGTGTGTATCTCTGTCCCAGCTTCTATTGTAGAAAATAATGTTGTTAAGGGGAAATCAGCCTAGTGTCACTGTCTTGGTTTGGGGGAAAAAATTAAATGTTGCAGTTTTTGTTTGCTACGGCATGTTGGTTTTTTGTTTATTTTACTGAATTGACTTTGGGGTCAAGGACGGCATCAGAAGAAACCCAGATGTGTAAGGTGACAGAATCCTGGGAGTGGGAAGATGTGGGTGGCCAGTTCTCCAAGTCCTGGCTGCAGTCACAACTATTACTACCTTTATTACTCCAGATTTCTGGGGAGGAAACGGGGGCCCAGAAGGGCCGTTTCTCGGTTGTCTCACACCTGAGAGTGGCAGCTCTGAACTCAGCCTAAGTTCTAAGCACTGCTCTGCGGGCCTCCCCAGCAGTCAGGTGACCTCTAACAGGCATGCCTGAGGACAAGGAACTGTCTGGGCCTTGGTTTTCTCAGCTGCAGGTGGGGTGGTGGATCAAATGGGAGAGTGGGTGGACCTGACCTTCGGGAGCCCCAGGCCAGCATTGTCTCCAGGCCTGGGTCCCTCACTCCCTGCCCCCTACTCTAGTTAGAGGAGCCAGCAGCTTAGCCAAGCTCTGGCAAAGGCAAGTCTGCTTGGGCCTTGAAAGAGCTCGGGAGTGGCAGGAAGCCTCTACGGCTTTGAACAGGCCAGAAGGGGCCAGACTACCAGGCCTCACCCTGCTGCAGCGCTGCAGTATCCCCACCCCTTCTCAGGGCTGATGCCCACTCATGACCCCGTAAACCCTGAGGCTGATTCTCAGTCTCTCCGTCTGTTCTGCGCACACTTGGGGAGGGAAAAGTTGGCTCCCGGCTAGGGCCAAAGTCTGTCCTGAGACAGAGGAAAGGAATTGAGCTGTAGGCCAAAAAGGGTTGCTCCTTTGCAACACAATAATGCCAGGTGAAAGATCAGTATACAAAATGGTAGGGGAAAAAATGGTCACTCCTATCAGCTTTGGGAGGGCAGTTCCCATAGTCAGAGATGGGCTCAGACCACCCAAGGAGACAGATGCTGCCAGCCATGCCAGGTTCAGACTGCATCTTCACATGCACCCCCCCCCCCCGCCCCAGGTGGAGACAGCAGGCCAAGAGCCTCCACACACAAGCCCTCAGGAGGCCGAGAGTCCCCGATGCTGTACTCTGTAGCATTCCAGGATCTAAAAATGCCACTGAATCTTAAAGCTGATTGGTTGATTCAAAGCTCCTACTTTGTGCCAAGCCCCATTCTAGGCACTGGGATACAGCGGTGACCACAGACCCTATCCTCAGGGAGCTCACAGTCAGGTGGGCCAGATCTGCAAGTAAATCAGCTAATGCAAGCGCGGGGACAAATGTATGGAGACACACTTGGGGCTGTGGAGCACTGAGGAGGGAACCCCTGTCCAGCTGCGAAGGTCACTTCCCTGGGACGCATGGCATCCCAGTGTGACCTGATGTGTGAGAAGCAGCCAGTCCCGCGAGCTGTGGGAAGACTGTTCCAGACCCCGTGAAAAATGATCAGGCCCAACCTCCCCTTGCTCTCAGAGGAAAGGGCCTTCAAGCCTGGGGAGGGGCCTGCACACCCCGCCAGCCGGAAGACCTGTCTGGGCTGTTTGCCTGGGCTGCCGCGACACCCAGGATCTCAGAGGCAGACGGTGAGCAGAGGGAGGGTCACCCTGGCCTCATCCTTGCAGTGAAGAGGGGACACCCTGAAGGGTCGCCAGGGAAGCCAGGTGATGATAAGAGGGTGCCCCTCTCACAGCCAATGCAAATCCTCCCCATCCCTGCGGGCTCTGGCAGCCCCTTCTCCTCCCACCCCAGGAACATTCTCTGCACCCTCCCCTCAATAGACAAATTAGAGGGTCGGGACCAGGAAGTAGCGCCGCGGATTTGGGTTTCGGCTTCACCACTGACTCGAATTGTGATCTCCTGCAAGTCCTCACCCCTCTCTGAGCCTCATTTTCCAGATGGGACTTCTTCGGACTCTGGGACATTTAAAGATGGGCTTTTTTTCTGGGGCGAATTCGACAGGACTGAAGCCACAAGTGCCAGCCAGTCTGGGTTCCCAACTCCATCGTCCCCTTCCCTCCGGAGATTCGGGAACATGTCCCACAATGCCCTTGAGAAACTACATTTCCCGACATGCAAAGGGAGAGGCGGTGCCTGCCTGCTTGGGCAACGCCTGGGCCGATCTAAGGACTACGACTCCCAGCGTGGCCCGCGACACAAGGCCAGAAGGGCCCGGATCCGGAACCGGATGTGGCTTGTTGCTCTGGTGCCGGAGCGCGGGAGAAATGGTGAGCTTGGGGCCGAGTGCTGGGGGTGGGGGGCGTCTAGGAGCGGGGTCCCGGGTCTGTTCAGGAGCCGGGGGTTGGGCGCTTGGAACCGAGATTTCTCCCCCGCCGGCCCATTGTACGGATGAAAATGCCGAGGTCCGGCGCTCTCTCCCAGCGGAAAAGTTGATACCGAGTCAGTCACTTCAGATACGTCTTTTGAGTGAATGGGAAGCTTAGAGTGTAATCAGGCTGCGACGCCCCCCTCCATTAGTGCACTTGAATGGAGACTCGCTTCGTCAGTTGAGCCCTCCCTTTTCTCCAGGCCACGGGGACAGACCAGGTCGTGGGACTCGGCCTTGTCGCCGTTAGCCTGATCATCTTCACCTACTACACCGCCTGGGTGATTCTCTTGGTACGTGTGCTTCTCCCGCCGTCTCTCACCTTCTCCCATCCCTGGATCTTGAAGCCGACCCCTAGCATCATTTAAGCAGCTGCTGTGTGATAGGCACTGTGCTAGTGCCTGCATATCTCATGAAAGCTCCAGAACAGCACGATGAGGAAGATGCTAGTGGCATCCCCGTTTTAGGAATAAGGACGCTGAGGTTCAGGGAGAAGGGTCGGGCCCAAGGTCGCACCTTAACCGCTACCCTGTAAAGTCCTGTTCCTGATTTGCTTTGCCTTTGATGGGAGTTCTACTTCTTCTGGTTATCCTGCTGGCTCCTGGGCATGATGGGTGCTCACGGATTTTGTTGAGGGCCTTGAGGATTTTTTTTTTCTTGTAGGAAAATTTGTTGGTTACTGCCTAAGAAGTGCAGTGTGCTTAGAAGGCAAAATCTTGCAGAACTTGGTATCCCTTGGAGAAAAATGTTAGTAAAGAAAGTCTTGGAGCCCAGGTTGGGAATCACTCAAGGATTCCTCATGTTTCCTTTGCCCCTGCTAGGCTGTGAGGGCCTTAGGGCAAGTCCTTTGTCTTCTGTTCACTGCCACGTCCCCAGCACCCACTTAGGGCAGGCACCAGGCAAGTGCCCAGTAAACAACTATTTAATAAATGAAGGAAGGATGCAAACCAGGGCACCCAAAGAAAAGCAAATGCTGTCCCCGTGCTTTGAATGGGGTCAGCCCCTGAGACAGAGGAGGTAAGATGTTTGGGCTGGGGGCGCTGGGCAAGGCGAGGAGTGCTCACCAGAGCTCTGCCCCCAATGGCAGCCGTTCATCGACAGCCAGCACGTCATCCACAAGTATTTCCTGCCCCGAGCTTATGCTGTTGCCATCCCACTGGCCGCTGGCCTCCTGCTGCTCCTATTTGTGGGTAAGTCATTACTCCCCCAACCTGGGCAGGGTGTCTGGGGAGCCCCATGACCCTCTCCCCCCCCCGAACATGCTGCCATGCTTTGGCACTTGCTGTACATCTGCTTGAGGCTCCTTGTCCCCAGCTCACCCCCAGGGGTGTCCCTGTTCCTCCTTCAGGGCTGCAAGTCAGTCTTCTGATGCCTCAGGCTCACTGGACTCTAACGGGATGTCTCCCATTTTCCTGCTCCCTCCACCACCACCATCCTCACTCTGCTCACACCTCAATCACCTCTCAGCCCCTTGTCACCCCAGCTCATGAATCCTGCACCTCTCTGTCTCCTGTGGTTTAGTGGGTGGGCATCCTAGGGGCGGAGACTGTGGCTTCATCATTACCATGTCCTCATCTCCCGGCACAGTGAGTGGCACTGAGTCGGTGCTCAAGAAAGTGGTTTGGCTGAATCAACAATCGGATAACTGGATGGGGGGTGGGTGGGTGGGTGGATGATAGATTTTTAGTGGGCAGGTGGGTGGGTAGGTAGGTGAAAGGTGATTGGGTGAGTAGGTGGATGAGTTGGGTGGATCCTGTTCCCCATAGAATCTGAAACACCAAATACTGACAATTGCCTGCGGTGGACTCTCAGTTGGTGTTTATTGAATGAATGTGGGTGGATATGTGGCTTGATGGGTGGCTAGGGAGATGACCAGGTGGCCCGAGGATGGTTGGGTAGGTGCTTGGCCCCGCGTGTGGGCCGCTCTGCCATGCCGTGCCCTGCTCTGGCCGCTCAGCAGCCCCGAGCCCTGGCCTTTCTGGTCTATATATTCCAGGAGTGTTCATCACCTGCGTGATGCTGAAGAACCAGAAGACGACCAAAAAGGCTCAGTGAAGGCCCAGCGGGGATGAGGCTGCCGGCCCCTTCTCTGCTTCCCCTCCAGGACAGGGACAAAGGGTGGGGGCCCACAGGACCCCTCCAGGTACTGCGGCCCCTTCAAGCCTGGCTGCCTTGCAGACACCCCTGTGGGACGGAGCTGTTCAGGACTCAACCCTGACTGACCAGAGCCCCTGCTCCCCCTTCCAGAAACCGGGAGGGAGGAGTTCCTGAAAGTCTCCCTCCCACCTCCTGGCTCGGCCTGAAAGATGCTGGTCCTTCCCACTTCACCTTCAGACTCCCTGTCACTTTTTCCTCTAGGTTCTACCCTCTTGCCTCAGTTTCCCTACTATCACATGCTGATGTTGGACTTAGCAGGTTTTGTGGCAACATATGACCTCTCCCCACATGTCCTGCTCCTCTACAAAGTCAGCTTTCCTGCTCTGACAAGCCCCAGACCCCACAAGGACTTCTGGACCTGGAAAGCCTAGCGGGAGGACTGACAGGCCGCAGGACCACCGCCAGGCCGCAGGGCACATTAGGGCGGCCACACTGGGCCCCAAAACCAACCGCTCCTCATGGAGGCCAGTCCCCCAGCCCCAGCGCTGGCCTACTGGGGAGAGCTGAACAATAAACATTGATGGCGTGTTTGTCTCTGTGCCATCCTTGACCAGGGCAGCCGGCTGAACAGGGTCTGGAGGCAGGCTGGGAGCTGGCCCCTGCACTGGTCTCAGGTCAGGAGACCCTGGTTCGTGCAATGAGGGTGCCTGAGACGCCTCCTGGATCATTCCGGTGCTGGACACGGGATAAAGCAGGGACCGGGACGGATATGGTGCAGCCTGGTGCAGCTCATGGCTGGGGAATGGGTAGAGGCATGGCTATCTGCCAGACACCACATTAGCCTCCCCTGTGCCAGCCCAGCCAGCATGCACTAGCATTTTAGGGACCCTCAGGCCAGTCTCCTAAAAGTGCAAGCCTGTTTTCCATCTCCCTTATCCGGCAGCCCAATGTAGCATGGCTGAGCAGTGAGGACTGCTCACCGAGCCGGAGAGGGGCTGGCTCCACTGCGTTCGGGTTGACTGATCTGGCACAGGCCCCGGCCCCCCAGCAGTCCCACCATGCCCTTCTGGGCAGCCAGCTCTCCCGTTCCTGGTGCCCAGTGTACACCTCCATCCCCGCACACCTTGGACAGTCACTGCCTCCAGTTAGAGGAGGCGTGTCCCTCAGAGAACAGAGGCCAACAGCAGGCACACCTGCCCTACCCTCTCCCCGTCCTCCAGTCAAGGCAGAGCTGCCCACCTGGGCCTTGGGTCCTGTCCTTCCCCTGCTAGAGCAGGCACCTCCTGTCACTGATGATGTCCTTTTCATGGGGACAGCCTCTGCTGCTCAGCAGGGTCCTCCCAGTGTCTCATGACCTTGCTTCAGACTCCCACATAAAGGACCCTCCATCAACAGTAACTCCACCAAGTCCCTCCTCCCCCCCTTCACAGCTGAACTTCCGAGAAGGGTGTCCTCACCTCCACTGTGCTCAGCCTCTGCAGGAAAGCTGCACCCACTGAGACCACAGGTGCACGTGTCCTTGACCCCTCTGCCACATTTGGCCTGTGACACTCCCCCAACGCACCCTCAGATGCTCTTTTGGTGTCTGTGGTGACCCGTTCTCCTACTTCATGTCTCTCTCACCCCTGCTCCTCTGCTCTGCCGTGAGAGGGTGGGCCTCCCAGGTCACAGGCCTCCTCACCTCACACTCTTCCTGGGTAACCTGGTCCCTACCCGGGTTCGCCTCCAGCCCAGCCCTTTTCTGAACCCCCAGGCATTGCATATGCACCAACCGCCCACCTGATGTCCCCATTGGATGTTGTAATGGCACCTCAAATTCATCCTTTCATGAGCTGAAAGGATGCCGTGCCCCCTCTCGTGACTGGCATCTTCCTATGTCCCTGACCTCAGCCTGGCACACATCACTGACCTTGTCTTTCCTCTCCCATCCCCCATCCACACGACCCCAAATCCTGTTGATTCTCCCCTTTTCTTCCCACCCCCACCAGTAGTCACCTTCCTGATGCAAAGCCACCATCCTGTGCCCTAAGCTACCAAAGGCTTCCTTGCTGCTTTTCCCCTGCCCACTCTGGCCCCCTCTAATCTGACAATGCATGACAACCAGTGGCCTTCTAAAAACGTGAGCATCTGTCACACAGTTAAAATGCTTCTCCAGGTTCCCACCTTCTCCCTACCATGGCCTACAAGAGCCTGCATGCTCGCTCGCTCACTCCTCTCTCCAGCCACGGTGGCCTTTCATTTCCTGGGCCTCACCAAAACCCTTTGCACATCCTGCATTGGTTCAGCATATATTTATGAAACCTCAGTTTGTGCCAGGCACTGAGTCAGGAAATGAGCCTAATGTGGTTCCTGTCCTAGCACTCCTAGGGGAGAGATGTAATAAATAAATGAACAAGACAATCGCAGTGTTAAGGGTGATGAAGAAAATAAAATAAGTTGATGTGATCAAGAATGAGGGGCAGGGATACTGAGTCGGGAGAGGCGATAAGACAGAAGAGGCAAATGAAAGTGGGGAAAAGGATTTCAAGCAGAGGGAACAGCGGCGGCAAAAGCCCAGAAGTGTGAAAGAGTTTAGCGGCTAAGGAGCAGTGGGGAGCCCCTGTGGCTGTGGGGTGGGTGTAGGGAGGAGAGTGGTTTGAGATGGGACTGGAGAGTAGGCAGATGGGCTTGGGCCATGGCGAAGGGTTTAGATTCTGTTCCAGTGCGGTGGGAAGCCACTGGAGGCTTTAAGCATGACAGTGACATCATCCGATTTATGCTTTTAAAAGCTCACGCTGGCAGCCGTGTTCCTCGCTCCCACTCACCACTAAATCCCGGGGCCTAGCACTGCTCCTGGCCCATAGTGAGTGTTTGACATACGTGTTGAATGAATGCATGCCCTGACTTCCTGTGTGACCTGGAGGTAGTCACCGCTCTCTCTGGACCTTAGTTTCCTCACCCGAAAGACAGTCGGTGGAAATTTCACGCCAGAGTGGGTGGGCGGGACTGGATTTAGGTTATCCGCCTCCCCAAGAGGCCCGGAGACCCGAGTCCCCCCTCCCCCCGGGGACCCTAACGATGGCGCGGCGGCCCCGCCCGGCTCTGGACCACGGTCCGAAGGATGCTGCAGCCCCGGGGGCGGGACCCGCAGGAGATCTCCGGCGCCCCCTGCGCGGATTGGATGCATCCGTGACGGGCACCGCGCGATTGGTCAGTCCAGAGGCAGGGGCGGGGCCTAGCTCCCGCAGCTGGGCGGCGGGGCGGCGAGGGACGCGGCCAGCGCCCGGGAAGCTGCCGCCGGGGCGATGGCCGCGCCGAGCCCGGGGCCCCGCGAGGTAGGTGCGGACCCAAAGGAAGACAGGAGAGGGATGGGTTGGGGGGCAGGAGTCGGGCCTCTCCTCCCAGTGCGGCGCGGACACACCCCTATCCAAGCCCAGGAGGGGTCCTGCACTGGGCGGGGACCAGGACACGCCCCGCATGGGGCCGCAGGTACGAAGGGAGGAGTCTGGCGGGTACGCCCTAGAACTTCCTCAGTTTCTTCCTCGGGAAAATGGAGATGACAGTAAAAGCTCCTCCTTCATAGGGCTGTGAGGAGGTCAAGCTGCGATCAAGAACGAAGGGAGGGATGCTTGCATGTGTCAGCCAGTGCTGGCACATGGTGGGTGCCCCCACTAATGGGTCGACTGCACCGATCTTAGCCTCGTGCTGACCCTCCGCGCTGGCCTGGAGGGACTCAGCACAGACGAGTGGAAGAGATGATGGAATCACGGGCATCAGGGTTCCTACTATCAAGGGTTCCTGTGCACGGAGCTCAGACTGAACAGTAACAACAGTTAATACTGCCACGAAGGAGTCGTTATAGTTCTCATTTTACAGATGAGAAAATGAGGCGCAGAAAGGTTAGGTGACTTACCTAAGGCCACACAGCCGATAAGAGACAGTCAGTCTTGGGCCACGCTCTACCTACTGATAATAATAACTATCACTCTATTTTGGGTGCTGACTGCATGCCAGGCACTGGCTGCTCCTCAGGACATCCAGTGAGGTGGGTACTAGCATTATGCATATTTTACAACTGAGGAAAATGAGGCAGAGAGAGATGAGAGGAGGGCTCACAAGGAGTGGAGGTGGGACTCAAATCCGAATCTTTCCCCTCTGGGATGCTCATTGCTTCTCGTGCCTCCTGCCACCAGGTCCTGGCCCCCTCCCCAGAGGCTGGATGCAGAGCAGCCACCTCAAGCTCCAGCCGCCGGGGCCTCCTCTGGCGTCTACGAGACAAGCAGTCGCGCCTGGGCCTGTTTGAGATCGACCCGGGGCATGAGCTGCACCAGATGACATGCATGATGCAGGTGGGGCTGTGGGCTGCCACCCAGGTCTCCATGGACCACCCGCCCACAGTGAGTGGCCAGTCTGTCTCATGCACCTCTGCAGCACTGACAGCAAGACCAGACTGATGCCTTGTCTCACTAATACTGCAGGGCTGGGGATGGGAGAGGGCTAGAAGGGGAGGAAGGCAGGGGCTTGGTGCAGGGAGGGAGGGACATTCTGGGGTGGGGGCAGAGGCCAGGAAGCCAGAAAGTCCAGGGTGTAGTGGGGGTGTGAGGAACCCCCTGACCCAGGTGGTTGCTGTGTGATTCTAAATGGGCCTCTGCCTCTCTTTGGGCCTCAGTGTCCCCATCTGTATAATGGGTGGGAGGGATTGTACTCCTTGGTCTCTGAGGCCCTCCCGGCTCTGCCAGGGTGTATGGTTGAGAAGGGACCCCACCCCCACTCCACCAGCCTGGCCCATCCTCCCTGGAGCTCACACTGGGGCCAGGCTGGCTCAGCAGAAAGGGTCGCCCAACTGCAAGCTCAGCAGCTAGACGGGTGGGGTGAGCATGTGTGTTTGTGTGTGTGTACATGTGTGCACTCTGTGACCACATCCCACAGGCCAAGCCCTGGCACAGGGACCTGGAGATCCAGGGAAAGTGTAAGAGTCCTCTAAATCTCATCACCTGCTGAGAATCTTCCAGGGCTCCCCAGCACTCAGCATGGCCTCAGGATATTGCTGGTTCAAGCCCAAGGGCCAACAGTCCAGCCTCATTCACACTCCTTCCCTCCCTTACTCACTTCAGCCACTTGTGCCCTCCTTCCTTTCCTGGTGGCCACCAATGCTATTTCCACTGTTATAAGCACCCTGCTCTTCCTCTCCACTACCCTTCAGATTTCAGCTTAGAAGTCACTTCCTTCAGGAAGCTTCTCTGATCCTGCTTCTCCCAGGCTGAGTCAGGCAGATCCCCTGGCTTCAAGGCCAGCCCCTTTTACTGGGATGGTATCCAGTGTCACGTGGCCAACGTGCGTCTGGGCTCATGTGCCAGGCTTGAACTCAGAGCCTGGTCCTGGGGACCCAGCAGTGGATGAGACACACCCAGGACCTGTCCAGGTCACTTTCATCCTCCTTCCAGCTTTGGGAGGGCCAGCAAACCATCTACCCAACTCAGGCACACCCAGAGTGGTCCCTGTTTGCTGGAGGAATCAAACTGGGGCAACGGGGCCAGGCCAGGTGTAGGATGCTTGGAGATCCTGGGGCTGGCAGTAGGGGGCTGAGACTTGCCCTGAGCCCCTCTGCCCCTCCCTGTAGGGGCCGCCCACTGAGGAGGATTTCTCCGAGGTCCTGACCCAGGTTCACGAGGTAGGAAGCCCAAGACTGCTGCATGGAAGGGGGTGTGTACCCGTCTTAGCTCTCTCCTCAGTTTCCCCAGCGGTGCAGGGGGAGCGATGGCTTGCCTCAGAGCCTTACAGGAAGGGTGTGGTTACCCTGACCCTCCTGCACTAGGGCCAACTGCACACACCTAGGCCCTGTGGACTCTCTTGGGGCCGCTCTTCCTCCTCCGCAGGGCTTCGAGCTGGGCACCCTGGCTGGCCCGGCCTTCGCCCGGCTGCGGCGCTCCCTAGGCCTGGCAGAAGAGGACTATCAGACTGCGCTCGGCCCCGGCGGCCCCTACCTGCAGTTCCTCAGCACCTCCAAGAGCAAGGCCAGCTTCTTCCTGTCGTGAGCCGGCAGCAGGGGTGGGGAAGGGGTGGGAGTGGTGTTCCGGGGTGGAGGGGGCGCTTGGGGAGAGAAACAGAACCGCCAGGTCAGGGAGGGTCAGGGCCAGATAGAGGTCAGATGGAGGAAGTGAGACAGGGGGAGGACGGAAGGCGAGAGGGGCAGTGGGGAGGCCGCTCCAGCCCGGCCTGGTCAGTGACCTCTCCCTCCGCCCCCAGCCACGACCAGCGCTTCTTCCTGAAGACCCAGCGGCGCCGGGAGGTGCAGGTGCTGCTCGCCCACCTGCCCCGCTACGCACAGCACCTGCAGCGGCACCCGCACTCCCTGCTCGCGCGGTTGCTGGGTACGGCCGGCCGGGGCCCCGGGCCTGCGGGGTGGGGGTGAAGAAGAGAGCGAGGAGGGCAGGGGGCCAGGGAGTGGGGCGATTCCCAGGACAGGACCTCAGCCCAAGCCGGCTGGAGGGGACCGGAAAGGAGGCGAGTCGGGCGGCGGGCAGAGTTGGGTGGGGGGCGGGTCCTAGATCGCAAGGTAGGGGAACGGCGGGGTGGATGGGCGGGGCCAAGGTCAGGGGCGGGGCCCAAGGGGGCGGAGTAGGGTTGGACAGTCCTGGGGGAGGGCATATGCGCAGGGCCATGCCTGAGGACCCGGCACCCTCGGGACTAAGTCTAGAGGCGGGTGGAGTGGGGACACCCATCCAAGCTGAGGAAGAGGTCTGGGGGCGCGGCCTGGACGGCCAGGGCGGGGTGCGGCGGATGTCGAGGAGGAGGCCTGGCCTGGAGCTGGGACTGGGGCGGGACGGGTCCCGGGTTGCCGAGTTTGGGGTCACTCACTTGGCGCCCTCTCGCCTTCCAGGAGTGCACAGTCTGCGGGTGGCCCGAGGAAAGAAGGTGGGTGAGGCCGAGGCGAGGGGGCCGGGCCGGAGGGGGCGGCTGGAGGGTGAGATCCTGCCTTCCCTCACGCCCTACCCCCGTCGCCAGAAATACTTCATCATCATGCAGAGCGTCTTCTTTCCCCCCGGCCGCATCTCCGAGAGGTGAGTCGGCCTCACAGGGCCCCGGCGCCACCCGGAATGTGCCGCCTGAAGCCCCCACACTCCTTAGATAGACGGCGAAACTGAGGCCCAGGGAGAAGGGACGTCCCCGAGATCTGACTGGTCGGACAATGGTACCCCCGACCAGCATCTCTTGAGCACTCAGGATGCACTGGGGGCTGTGTTGATCCATTTGCATTCATTTTCATCTTTATTCCCAGAGCAACTCAGAGGGGTAGTTTTATCATCATCCCCATTTTATAGATGAGAAACTGAGGAGGGGGAGGGCCACACAGCCACTATGTGAGGAGAGGGCATTCCACCCATCCTCTCACTGCACGTTCCCCCGACTCTGCCCACAAACTCCCCGTTAGAGCTCCCCCCGGGAAGTCGGTGGGGACTTCCTTCCAGCCCTCCTGCTGCTGCCCTCTAGGGCTGGACCCCTGTGTCTGGGACACCCCCAGGGATGACATGGTGCCTAGAGGCAGGCACAGGCAGGGGTAAAGCCTGGCCCCGGGCTTCCAGGCCTGAGTTCGAATCCCTGCTCTGCTGTTTTCGTACTGTGTGGTCTTGGGCGAGTCAGAGAAACTCTCTGCGCCTTTTTCTTTACCTCTAACGTGGGACAGCAGTGGAGAGGGGCATGCTGAGGATCTGAGCAGTCACCCAGTGGAAGCTCTTGTTCTTAGGATTCCCTTGTGAGGTTCCCTGTGTGTCTCCGGTCTGTGTAAAGCTGAAGTCTGCCATCCTCCACTCCCTGCCTCTTAGGTATGACATCAAGGGCTGCGAGGTGAGCCGCTGGGTGGAACCGGCCCCTGAGGGCAGCCCCATCGTCCTGGTGCTGAAAGACCTCAACTTTCAGGGCAAGACCATCAACCTAGGTGAGCCATGGGGCGGTCGCTGCCTGCTCTTCCTCCGTTCAGGGTAAAGTTAGAAGGGTGTCCCTGGCACTGCCCTCTGCCTAAGTCATTAAGAGCCCAGGTTCTGCAGTCAAGAAGAGCAGGGTTCAATTCCTACCCCCACGACTTACTAGCTAGGTGACCAAGGCTAATTACAGATGTTTCCTCATCTGTGACATGGGACATTAATGACACCTGCCCTCCTGGGGCAGATGCATGTGGAGCCCTCAGCACCTTGCCTGGCACACGAGGAGAACTCAGGTGGGGGCACTGATGCTCCGGCAGGGTCCCAGCGGAGCTGGCTCCTCCGCCAGATGGAACTGGACATCACCTTCCTCCGGGAACTCAACGTGCTGGATTACAGTCTCCTGATGGCCTTCCAGCGTCTCCACGAGGATGAGAGGGGCCCAGGCAGTAGCCTCATCTTCTGCACAGTCAGGTGGGCCCCCAGCAGGGGCAATGGCAAGAATGAGGTGATGAGAGTGTGGAAGAGACAGATGGCGAGGTGGGGGACAGCACAGGCAAAGGCCGGGAGACTGGAAGGTGCAGTGTGTGTGTGTGTGTGTGCGTGTGTGTAGGGTGGGGGGCTGGTGAAGCCTGGCTGGCAGGGGTAGTGGGCACAGGTGGATCACAGCAGGGGAAAGAATAGGTGAGATCCAGTTGGACAAGGGCTTCAATGCTGATTTGAAAAATCTGCCCATTTTCCAGAAGGGGATGCAGAGTCATTGAAAGTTTCAGACCTACTGAATTTTTGCCTTAGAAAGAGCCCTTGCCCCTTAACTGCCATTCCACTTCAAGGACCCTGAGATTATCACCACTGGAACATCATCACATTGGGATGGGTATGGCTTGGGCAGAATCCAGGGTAATGGCTCCCCACGCAGCCTGTGGCTGGGCTGGGCACATCCTGACCAGATGGTGGAAAGCCTGCCATGAGGCACAGAACCCCCCAAGTCTGCCCATTCAAGCTAGGTCAGCTTCCCCCTTGCCCTCGACCCCCAGCTGATGCTTACTTAGATCACGACTGTCATTCAGCCTGTAAGCCCAACTTTGCATATAACGGTCGTTGTCATATTGGACTATGTCCATGCTGGCTGGTAAATAGATACTGTCCCAGCCCCAGGCCCACCCACTTCCAAGCCCCTCATTCAGAACACACCCCTCCCACCTCTCCATCATCCATGTGAACCCTGGCACCGCAGAGGGTAACAGCGCCTGGAGGTGGGGGTGGGGCTCCCACACCACTGGGTTCTGATTGGTCGGTGCCTGGGCAGGGCTCGCCTCTCGTTGGCTTATTTCCCTGGGCAGGGCAGGAATAAAATCCCTCAGGGACAATCCCAAGCCCCCACCTCCTTCTCTCTCCCGGAAGGACAAAGTTAGGGAATTGAACTTGCTTCCAGCTGGGACTGGGGACCCAGCCAACGGCATCTTCTGATTTGGAATACATTTTGAGGCAAAACAACACACCATCTGCAAACTGGGGTTGAACTTTGTTCACAAGGTTTCAGCTTTGCCACCCTGAAACTTCCAGGATTGGACGACCCCAAACAGAAGTTTAGGAAATACCCAAATACCAGACTTACTCAAAGTGACGTGGCATATAAGTGCAGAGCCAGGGGCTGTGTGTCCCAAATGCTCTAGACCAGCACTACCGGATAAAAATGTAATGGGAGCTACACGTGCAGTTTTAAATTTTCTAGTAATGTCTTTTAAAAAGCAAAAAGAAACAGGTAAAAATAATTTCAACAATTTATTTTATTTACTCGGTACATCCAAATTTTTATCATTTCATCATTTAATCAATATAAACATTTATGAGATGTTTTACATTCTTTAAATTCTGTCTTAGAAATTCAGTATGTATTTTACACTTCAGTGCATGTCAATCGGGACTGGCCACATTTAAGTCCTCAATGGCCACATGTGGCTAGTGGCTACATATCGGATAGTGCAGCTCCCGACCATTAACGACCCTCTACTCAGCCTCCCAGTTTATCTGACCTCACAGCCCGGCGCACAGGAGGTGTGGGAATGAGCGAAGGAAGTGCAGGGTCAGCGCAGAGCGCCGCCCAGGGGCGGCCTGGCCACACTTGCAGGGTCCATTGGCTGGGGCCTCACTCTCCTGTCGCCCCCAGGTCTGTGCGAGGGGTCCAGAGCCCGGAGGAGTCGGGCGCCCAGAACCGCCGGCTGCTGCCCGACGCCCCAAACGCCCTGCACATCCTGGACGGGCCAGAGCAACGTTATTTCCTGGGCCTCGTGGACCTCGTCACGGTCTACGGGCTCCGCAAGCGGCTGGAGCATCTATGGAAGACGCTGCGCTACCCGGGCCGGACCTTCTCCACCGTCAGCCCGGCTTGCTACGCCCGTCGCCTCTGCCAGTGGGTGGAGGCGCACACCGAGTGACCGGCGCCGGGCCCCACTCTCCCCATCTGGACAATGGGCTCACGCCGGGAACGCCGATTCCAGCCTGGCCGGTGCAGCGGGTTGGGCTCCCCCGCCTGCTGTTCCTCCCGTTGGCCTCCAGAGGGCGGTCTCCTCTAACGAATATGACGGCAACACAGCCTCGATGGCGATGCTGTGCCTGGCGTTGTGCCAGGGATTCCCCTACATGAGCTCATCTAATCCTCAAAAAATGCTATTATTCTCTTTTTACAGACCATGAAATGGAGGCTCAGGGGGTGAAGGGACTGAGCAAGATCATTCAGCAATAAAAGCTGGAACCAGGACTCGACTCTGCCTTTTGGACTCAGGAGCCTGTATTCTTACCCACCAGCTCCTGCAGCCCCGTCCCCATGCTCTGGGGAAGGGGGAAGGCTGAAGGCTCCAGCCCAGCCCCCTTGTCGTCCAGATGGGGAAACTGAGGCCCAGAGACTTTAAGGGGCTTATGCACGGGTAAGTGGCAAGGCCAGCCTGAGAACCCTGGCCTCCCAACCCCTTGGCCTGGCTCAAGCAGGGCCCGCTGGCCTCCCTCTGGGGTGGCCCCCTCGCTCCTGCTCCTCTAGGGATGCAGGTGGGAGAAGGTGGGGTACTGGGGGTCCTGCAGCTCTGGAGGCCCTATGTCGGGTTCCACTATTGATCTTGAGTAAGCTCTGCCCTCCTCTGGGAGTCTCTTTTCTCATCTGTGAAATGTGCCCAGGGGTTGGTGGTCAGACCAAAGGCCCTGGCCACACAGACATCACTGGGAGCAGAGCAGCAAAGTGTCTGTGTAGCTCCTGACCATTCCTTCTCCCTCCTCCAGGAGACTCCAGCCTGGCCTCTGACCCCTGTCCAATGCGACCATGCCCAAGCCGGCCTTTCCTCTAGTGCTTCTCTGGGGCCTGGCTGTGTGATGGGGGCAAGGTGCTAAACCTCTCTGTGCCTCAGTGGTCTAATGTGTAAAATGGAAAGGATGAAAATGGACCTCATTATCTCATTAAATATTTATTGAGCACCTGCTATGTGACAGGCCCTCTGCGGGGCGATGGGGACAAGATGCACAGATTCCACCTTCACAGAACTCACAGTCGGTTGGCGGGGGGGGGTGGGGGGGGCGGTGACAAAAGCAACCTGGTGTGACAAAGCCTCGTGGAGGAGCATGGGGCTGTGGAGCTCAGGGAGGGGGCCCTCACCTAATTATTTGATGGGAGGGGGCTCTAACCTCTAAGTTGAGACCAGAAGAGTCAGGTGCAGCCCTGGGAGGGTTCTGGGTTGAGGGCACAGCAAAAGTCTGGGGTGAGGGAGGGCCTGGCATTTGAGAGAAAGACACATTTCTCTGTGGCTGGAGTTCAGAGTGGGAGGGACAGTGTGGCGGGGGGGTCTTTGTGGGCCAGGAGCTGAGCCCCAGGACTGGACGACTCCTGACCTTGGGAAAACTACTCAGCTACACCAAACACCGCCTTTTCATTGGTCTTCAGAGAAAATGAAGAAAAATGGCCATTGGGGAAGGGAGAGGAAAGGGATAGCTTATGCTGCAGGGCTGGAGAGGGGTTCCTGGAAAATAGACAATCGACATCACCCCTGGGTGATGTCTGGGTGACCTTGGGTGATTCCTCAACCTCTCTGAGCTGGTACAAGCCACAGAGAATTTCTCGTTGTGGCTCAGCAGGAAGTTGAGATATAGGGTGTGTTAAGCTCACCTCTCGATAGGTGGGGGCTGGAAACTTGGTGGTGAGAGGAAGCTTGGCAGGACCTGGGCTTTGGGCCTCTGTTTCCTTGGGGTCTGGATCCGACAGGGCTGAGTTGCAGCCCCAGAGTCCTGTGCTCACACAAGGGGACGGCTCAGCCCCGCCCCTCTGGGTCTCTGGCAATAGGCTGAGGCGAGGCCTGAGGCCAGAGAGGGAAGTGACTCGTCTAGGATCTCACGGGGCTCAGGACTCCTGGCTCTCCTAACTTGCTCATTCAACAGACGTCATCTAGCCCCTGGCACGTGCTGGGCACTGGGCAGGTGCTGGGAAGGCCTGACTGCCACACGGAACTTAGAGTCCAGCGGGCGGGTGGACCACAAACAAGAAAACCAGTTAATACATGGGGTGCTTTCAGAGTGTGGCAAGTACTATGAGAAAGATAAATGAAGGTGGGACTAGAGGGATGGGGGTGCAGTGTTGGATAGGATGGTTGGAGGGGGCCTTTCTGAGGAGGTGACATTTGAGATTAATGACAAGAAGGAGCCAGCCGTGTGAACAGAGCAGTCCAGGTAGAGGATACAGCAAGTGCAAATGTCCTGAGGTAGGAATGAGCTTTGTGTGATTGGGGGTCGGTAGGGTGGTCAGGGTGGGCAGACGGTGATTAAGAAGGAGGCAGGACTTAAAAAGGAAAGAAATTTTGACACATGCCACAACGTGGATGGACCTTGAAGACATAATGCTGAGTAAAATAAGCCAGTCACGAAAGGACCAATACTGTATGATTCTACTTATATGAGGTACTTAGAGTAGTCAAATCCATAGAGACAGAAAGTAGGCTAGTGGTTGCCAGGGGCTGAAAGGATGCAGGAATGGGGAGTTAGTGTTTAATGGGTACAGAGTTTCAGTTGAGAAGATGAAAAAGTTCTGGAGATGGATGGTGGCGATGGTTGCACAACAGTGTGAATGTGTGGGGCCGGCCCAGTGGCGTAGCGGTTAAGTTTGCACGCTCCGCTTCAGCGGCCCAGGGTTTGCAGGTTTGGATCCCGGGCGTGGACGGATGCAACGCTGTCGAGCCATGCCGTGGCGGCGTCCCATATAAAGTGGAGGAAGATGGTCATGGATGTTAGCCCAGGGCCAGTCTTCCTCAGCAAAAAAGAGGAGGATTAGCAACAGATGTTAGCTCAGGGCTGGTCTTCCTTGCACAAAATTTAAAAAATGGTTGAGGGGTTGGCCCGGTGGCGTAGTGGTTCAGTCCATGTGCTCTGCTTTGGTGCCCCAGGTTCACTGCTTTGGATCGTGGGTGTGGACCTGCACACCACTCATCAGGCCATGCTGTGGAGGTGTCCCATGTACAAAATAGAGAAAGATGTTAGCTCAGGTCCAATCTTCCTCACCAAAAAACAAAGAAAAAGGATTGAAATGGTAAATTTTATGTTATATGTGTATTTTACCACAGTGAAGAAACAACTGTTTAAAAAAAAAAAAAAAAAGGAGGAGGCAGGGGTGCAGGAGTTCAGCCTGTGCAGGGCCTTGTAGGTCAGGGTGAGGAGAGTGGGCTTTTGCCAAAACCAAACTGAAGAGCTACATCTGAGGCTGCGGGACTCCCCAGTCTCAGTTCCACTGTGCGTGTTTGATCCTCATCTGCCCTGGGAGCCCAGGACATTGGGCTCGCCCATATCTCCATGTGGCCCTAGCAAGGAGGGACTTGCCTCTCTGGGGAAGGACTCGTCATCACACCAGCTATTGTGGGTGATGGATGAATCTGCAGGGAACTTCTCACCACTGTCCCCTGGGGTTGGGTCTACAAGGAGAGAGACTTGAAGGATGAGGACTTGGAGGGGCTAAGAGGGCTCTGGCTTTGGGGACCCACCGTGTGCCTTGCCTTGTGTGAATGAGGGCCCATGAGAGAGACTGAACTTGGACCACTACCCTTGAGGTTGCCCAGGTTGGGGTAGGGGAGACAAGGGGGGGGGCTTCTGCTCAAAGGAGGCTGTGGGCAGCGCCCCTCCCCTACCCCAACAGGATGGGGAGAGGCATGGAGGCCGGATCACCAGCCTGGGGACTAGGCTTGGCCCCTAGAGCAGGGTAGCCCTGGACAGTTGCTGAGCCGGGTGCCGATACCCAACACGGGCCCCCTGGCGCTGTGCCCACACCAGAGCCCCTGACAGAAAGGAAAATGGAGGCTGGTTCCCAGGCTAGGCCCCTGCAGAGGGAGGTGGGTGTGGTGGGGGCCATAAGATGCACTTTCTGGCCCAGGCAGCATTTTGTGAAAAAACACTTGAGTTGGGAAGTATGCTCCCACTTCAGCACAGGCCCACTCCTCCCTCCTGCCCCACATCTGCCCCTTCAACCTTTTCTGGCCCGAGTTTGAAATCCCTGCGGGACCCCATCTGAGCCTGCCAGTGGGACACATCTCAGCATCCACAGGGGCCCTAGACTGAATTGGCTTGGATTTGGAGGACACTTCGGGTCATTTGGGAGGTGAAAGTAGGTGGTGAGAGCCCTGGCTCTGGAGTGAGACTGCCCAGGGTTCGAATCCTGGCTCTGCCATGAGCTGCCCCCACAATCTCTCACGGGGTGGTGGGTGCTGTTTATTAACCCCATTTCATGGAGGAGAAAAACTGAGGCTCGGGTGAAGGTCACACGGCCAGAGAGAGCTCAGTAGGGTTGCCAGAGAAAATATAGGACGTCCAGTTACATTGGAATTTCAGATTTTTAATACAAATATTTGTTGTTGATCTGAAATTCCAATGTAACTGCGCGTCCTGTATTTTACTCGCTAAATCTGGCAACCCTACCAGCCTGAAACCCAGGGCTGCACGATCCCAAGCCCCCGCTTAATTTTCCTACCCACGCCCCAATTTCAGAAAGGAGAAACTCAAGTCCAGACGGCCAGGCAAGCAGGCGCTGTGGTTCCCACACCTTCTAGGTCTTTCCTCCGCCGGCCGCCCACACCCAGCAGGAGCTTGGGAGAAACGCCGGAGGGCGGAAAAGGGGAGACGCCGGAGCTCAGACTCCGTCCCCGGCTGCTGAGGCCCGGCCCCCGCCCGCAGGCCCCGCCCTCATCGCGGAGGCCTCCCCGCCAGCCGCGCACGTCCCTCCCCCGCCGCGCAGGCCGCGCTCGTAGGCCCCGCCCCCGGCGCGCCTGTCTCCTCCCCGTCTTCGCAGACCCCGCCTCCGCCGGCCGCGCACGTTAGGCTTCCCGCCTCCAGCAGCTGCTTCCTCCCGGCCCGCCCGGCCCGCGGGCCATGGAGCTCCGAGCAGCGGATCGAGAGCAGCTGGCGCGCCCCAACCTGCCCGCCCGGTTAGCGCCCTGCCGGGGGAGGGGGCGGTGGAATCTGGGAGAGGGGTGGAAATCCCTGGTCCTCTCCCGCCCCAGGCCTCTCCGTTCGTCCCGCGGGTAGTGAGGTAGGAGGGATGCGGTGGGAGTCAGGGCTGCTGGTTCTGTCTGACCCAGACTCGATGGGTGACCTTGAGCCGAGGGCTCCCCTCTCTGCCTCTCCTTCCCCCTCTGCACAATGGGGATTGGATTGGTGGGAGATTTCCCAGAGGTCACCTATTCCAGCTCCTTTAGGATGGGGACAGTGCTGCCCGATGTTTGGGGACTTTAAGGTGTTTGATTCCCAGAAGCCATCTGCCTTGACCCCGGCCTGTACCCTCCCCTGCCTCAGTTTCCCTGAGCAGTTTCCTCAGAGGCCTGGGACCCAGCTCTGAGTTTCTGGGTCTTGGCAGGTGCCCGGCTCCCACCCCTTCCCAGCCCGAGCCCTGGAGACAGCAGCCCCCTGGCTGCTGAGCAGCAGCGACAGCATGAAGGCTCCGGTAAGTAGTGTAAGTAGCGGAAGGAGGAAGGCTCGCTGGGGACTTGGAGGTGGCTTCTGGCACAGCAGCCTCAGTAGCCTCATCCACCCCAGGACTGACTGTCACTTCTGACCCCACTGCTCCTAAGCTGAGGAGAGGGGCATACTGGCCTCAAAGTCCAGCCCTGATCTGGCAGACTGTGTGGCCCCAGGCAAGTGGCGTTCCATCTCTGGTTTCAGAGCCTTGCCCTTCTCCCCTGTAAAATGGAGAGAATGGTACTACCTCCTGTGAGCATCCCTAAGGTCCCCCAGGTGAGGCACTTACTTGGGAATGGGATATGGTGTGAAAGTTGAGTTAGCTGCTCTTGACTTTATTCAGGAGCCCCTGGTTGTGGGAGAGAGCCCTGGATGCTGAGGAGAGTCAATCACAAGTGCCTGACTCAAGGTCTCTGGGTCCCCGTGGGCAGGGGACCAGGTGCCAGGCAGAGCCTGAGGCCTCAGGGGCAGAACCCCTCCCCCGCACAGCTGGCCACACATTTATTTTTAGAAGCTGATGTGGCTTGTGGGCAGAAAAGGGTGGGCCTCTGACAGGATATGCCTTGGGGGGATGGGAGGGCTGCTTTCCCATCTCTGATTTTCAAAGAGCATCAGCCAGCTGCTAGGTGGTTCTGAGGGGCACCGAGGGACCTGTGCCTTGGGCAGACTGGGAGAAAATTAGAGCAGGGAGAGACACAAGTGGTGACTGGGGTGGCCCAGCACACTATTGCAGCCCTGGGTTGTATCCCCCACAAGGCGGCCTCTCTTTGAAGGCTTGGTGGGGGGCATTCACTAAGTCTGCCAGCAGAGTCAGCCACAGGTTGGGCCCAGGCCAATGGGCCAGGAGGGCTTCCTGGTTCAAATGGCCTTTGGCACATGGTTTCTGGAGGTGGGAGCCTCTGGGCATTAGATTTCAGTTATTGAAAGCAGTTCTTGATGATGCTTCCCTCACATCCACTTCTACCGTCCTTACTCACCCGAACTGCTGACCCAGATCATGATCATTACCTTGGGGGATGGCCACTGAGTCAGCAGGGGGAGGGGACAGGGGATGGGCATACTGGCAGCCTCAGCAGTCCAGGGTCTGAAGGGGGCTGGTTGCCCTTCGGATGAGCCACTCTCCTGTCTTCATGTGCACAGCACTTTACAGTATACAGAGCACTTTTACCACTGTCCTCACAGTAAGCTCACACTGCGGGCATTATCGGCCCCTATTTATTTATCTTTTTGTGACCAGCCCTGAACTAACATCTGTTGCCAATCCTCCTCTTTTTTGCTGGGGAAGACTGGCCCTGGGCTAACATCCGTGTTCATCTTCCTCTACTTTATATGGGACACCGCCACAGCGTGGCTGACAAGCAGTGTGTCCGCCTCTGCCCGGGATCCGAACCTGCGAACCCTGGGCTGCCAAAGCGCGAACTAAACCGCTGCGCCACCGGGCCGGCCGTTAGCCCCTATTTTGTGGAGGAGGAAACAGGACCAGAGAGGTGGAGAGTCCTACCCAAGGCTGCACAGTGCACCTCGGCTTCTGGTTAACAGCATGAGGCCCCACCATACTGCTCGTTTGCCAGGTGGTCTTGAGCTGCACACTTCATTCCAAATTGGTTTCCTTATCTCCAGGGCCTCTGGTGCCCTGAGCCCATGAGGCTAGGCTGCAGCCCCCCTGCAGAAGCCTCTAGGAGCCCCAGGCACCCCCACCCCCACCCCATGACCACTGTCTCCCCCAGGGCCGGCTCCTGCTCGTCATCCTGTGCTCCTTGGGCTTCTCCGCTGCCTACATCCTGTTGTGCTGCTGGGCCTGCCTGCCCTTCTGCCTGGCCTCCTGCCTGAACTCCCACCTCTCTACCAACTTCAGGCCCACTGTGCCAGGGCCCCTGCACTTTAATGGCTATAGCAGCGTGCCAGATGGGAAGGTGAGTCTGCCAGGCAACATGTCAAGGACAGGTCCAGCCAAGACTGCCAGGGTGCCCCCCAATTCTCTGGCGGGTAGTGAGAACTGGGCTCACGGCAGGCCAACCTGGACCTCAGGCCTGGCTACTCTGCTCACCAGCTATGTGATGTTGACCAGTCACTTCACTTCTCTAAACCTCACGTTCTAAGAGGAAATGGCTTTTTCATTCAGTAGCTATTGTCTAACTGATCTCAGCTGGGTGCAGGGGATAAAAAAGGTGAGATAGGGTGGCTGGCCACCTGGAGCTCCCTGTCCAGTAGGGGAGACAGACACCATCACATCATGGGGGTAGGTACGTTCTGTGCATCTTTAGGTTTAACTCTCTGCACACACAATGCATTCATTCAACAAGTGTGTATTTGGTGCTTTGGGTGTGTCCTGCCTTGTGCTGGGGATAGAGATAACACAGACAGAAGTCATGTCAACCCCAGAGCACTCTCTCGTGGGGGCACAGGGACACATGAGCCCGGGGTGACGAGGCAGCTGTGGCCCCGCCCCCACGGCGCCCACCTCCCCATGCTTGCTCTACAGGGCACGGTTCGGAGCACTTTCCACCCCTCACCCTGATTTCAGGGGCCCCACGTGGCAGGTGTCTCAAAGACATCCTACATTGACACCCAGCGCCGAAAGCTCCCGGCTCTGAGTTGATGGCTGTCTGCCTGTTGGTCAGAGGGAGGTGTGCTCGGGTGCCTGGCTTGGAGGAGACCTGCTTCAAGTCTTCATCCCTCTGAGTCACTTGCCTCCTCATCTGTAAAAGGCGATCATTGCAGTTTCTGCCTCTGTCCAGCTGGGTGATTCACGGACAGTGTTCAGATCAGGTGCTGTGTACACATTTGATCAGGAGGCAGAAGCAACTGGGTGTGGGGGCAAGCTCGAGTGCCCCAGGTGTGGTCAATTGGGACAAATGGCGGGGTGGACAGGGTGGATCCTGTTCGATCTTGGGTGGCAGTGGCCAGTGTTCATTTCAGACACTCAGGGGACATGGGCCCAGGGTGGCCAGATCCTGTATTTTTTTTTAAGAGAAGTGGGAAATCCAAGTTTTCAGTGTCAAAAGGACTCATTTTAATAAACTAGGGATTCATTCAATATTTTAAAGACCCTGTGCAGGACAAGCAGAACACCTCCTGGGGCCAGTGGTGACCTTGGATCTGAACAGACCCCAGGTGTCAGGAGACACTCAAACTCAGGGCAGAATAAGGAAGTGTTGTTCTTCATTGCTGGTGTGTGGAAAATGAGCCTACGAGTCCTTAAATCAACATTATGTCAGATAAGCATGTCCCTGAGTGGGATACGACAGTGTGTCTTTTATTGACTGGAGTTAATGTTCCCACATCCTTTACAGGCCTCCGCCAGGAGGGCTTGGAGGCATGGGGTGGGGAGCAAGTCCTCTTGTGGGAGCTCTGTCCCCAGTGAAGATTTGCAGGCTCGTTGGCTGAGCTTCCGCCTCTTGGGGAACAATGAGACGGGAGTTGGGCCCTTGCTGTGCCCTAGGTCTGTGCCCATCACTCTCCTGGCATTTTTAATTGAATCCTCACAACCTGGTCGAGTGGATGCTATTTTCATCCCCATTTTACAGGTGAGGGAATTGAGGCTCAGAGAGGTAAAGTGACTTGCCTAAGGCCACACAGCTAGGAAGGGGTGGAGCCAGGATTCAGGCTCAGAACCAGAGGTTCCCGATGCTATCATGGGCACTAAAGACTGCTTTCCTTACAGACTGGGCACAACGTGAGTGGGGCTAAGGCAGAGGAGGGAGTGACCTAGGAGTGATTCTGAAGAGCTGAGGTTCATCTTTACTTAAGACACACTTGTGACACCTGGTCTATGCCGGGCACTGCTCTAAGTGCTTTCTAAATATCTGCTGCTCATGGGACCTGAATAAGGAACCCTTTAGGGCCTCAGCAATAGGGACAAGGGCCACGAATATGGCTGATGAGGAAGCTTGGGGCTCTGAACATAGAATCTTACCTCTGTCACTTGCTATCTGTATGACCTTGGGAAAGTCACTCCGTTTGCCCAGCCTCTGTTTCCTCATCTGTAAAATGGGTTGCTAAAGCACTTGGAGGTGACACAGGGCTCAGGTGAGGTCAGCGGGTGGGACTGGGTGGAGGAGCAGGGGCTGGAAGCTGTGTGCCCAGGCCTGTCTCTCTGTCTGTCTCCCTGCCCCTGCAGCCGCTAGTCCGAGAACTGTGCCGCAGCTGTGCTGTGGTGTCCAGCTCCGGCCAGATGCTGGGCTCGGGCCTGGGCGCCGAGATCGATGGTGCGGAGTGCGTGCTGCGCATGAACCAGGCGCCCACCGTGGGCTTTGAGGCGGACGTGGGCCGGCGCAGCACCCTGCGCGTGATCTCGCACACGAGCGTGCCGCTGCTGCTGCGCAACTACTCACACTACTTCCAGCAGGCCCGCGACACGCTCTACGTGGTGTGGGGCCAGGGCAGGCACATGGACCGGGCGCTCGGCGGCCGCACCTACCGCACGCTGCTGCAGCTCACCCAGATGTACCCGGGCCTGCAGGTGTTCACCTTCACGGAGCGCATGATGGCGTACTGCGACCAGGTCTTCCAGGACGAGACGGGCAAGAACCGGTGAGCCTGGGGCCCCGCCTTCTCAAGGAGCTTCTTGTCCATCATGCTTCTGCTTCATCAGGCACTGGGGGTCAGCGGTGATGGAGGCAGACTGGTCCTGCCCTCTACTGGGGGGCGGGAATCAGAGGGCCTGTCATTCCTCAAATCGTCACACAGATCAGGAATCCCAAATGGTGGTGAGGGCCATTCGGCCTTGTGAGCACATGATGGGGGAGCACCGCCCAGTGCTGGGCCGTCACGGAGTTCTTCCCTCTGGAGGGATGCTCTGAGATCTGAATTGGTCTCTGAAGTCCCTCCCAGATAATAAAAGTCACAGTTACGGTACTAACAGCCCTCTTCATGCACCAGGCATAAGCACTCCACATTCAGAATCTCATTTTATCCCACACCCTAAACACCTCCCCAGCTCCAGAAACACAGCCGCCAGCCTCCAGTTTTCCAGCCCAAACTTGGGCTTTGCCCCTAACTCCCCTCATTCCATTACCTGCCACATATTATGGGCTCTTTAATCTTCTTCTCTGCCCACGGGTGCCACCTTGACTGAAGCCACCATACTCCCCCGCTCTTGTGCCACCCCTCACTGCCACCCTTGCCCCCCGCAGCCTGAGCGCCAACCGCCCCAGTGAATTCGTCCCATCAGATGCCTGCCCTTAACCCTCCAGCAGCTTCACTTCACGTGGAGAATAAAGTCCAGTCTCCCACCTCCTCCCCTTCCCTGGCCTGCAAGCCTTGTATGATCTAGCCCCTGCCTGCCTCTGTGACCTTGCCTCCCTTTGCTTACCCTGCTCCAGCCGTACTGGCCGTCTGGGCTTTCTCAGTGGTCCACACTGGTTCTCGTCTGCAGGCCTTTGCACATGCTGTTCCTTCTGCCTGGAATGTTCTGCCCCCAAATCTCCCCATAACTGACTCCTTCTTGCCACTGAGGTCTGGATGGAATGTCACCTCCTCAGAGAAGCCCTCCCTGACCACCCCATCTGAAGGAACACATCCCCCCGACAGTCTTTATCCTGTTCCTCTGTTTCCTGTCTTCTCGGCAGTCCTCTCCCAGCTGCGCCCTCCCTTGAGAACATTGGCGCTGCGTGTGGCGGGTTCCTGGCCAGCACAGGGCCTGGGAGGGGCCCAGTTTGAATGAGAAGCACCCCGTAACCCCTCTGTGGAGGTGGAGGTGGCTGGGAGAGTAACCAGTGCTGGTGCCTTGAGAGCGATGAGGCCTGGGGTGGCCACACAGCCCCTTGCTGTAGGTTCCATGTTGAGCATGGGGGGTGCTGGGCTGGCAGTGTTTCCTCCCCATAACCACCTACAGTTATCCCCATTTCACAGATGGGTCAGTGAGGCTCAGAGAGGTTCATGAGCAAATCTGATACCCCAGAGCAGACTCAGGGTTTGAATCCAAGACCACTGGACTCCAGACAACTCCCTTCCCCACTTTCAAACACTGTCTGCCCAAGCTTGGTCCCTCAGATGCGGAGAGGATGTGACCAGGGCGCCCCGCCATCATCCGGGGGGTTTGCTCAAGCCCTGCATGGGCAGTGAGGCGTTGAGCAGAACTGGGTTTGCGTCCAGCCCCACCTCTTGCCCACAGCTGGCCTTGGGCCGGTTCTGTCCCCTGCCCAGCCTCCCTCAGGCCCCCCTCTCCAGGGGTCAAGGAGAGTGGCCCTCAGCTGGGGGGTAGCCAGGGCTGTGCCTTGAGAGAGCCAAGGCCTCCACACAGCCCCTTGCTCTGGGTTGAGTCGGGGTGGCCCGGCTGACAGCTTTTCCCCTCGCTGCCAGGAGACAGTCGGGCTCCTTTCTCAGCACTGGCTGGTTCACCATGGTCCTCGCCCTGGAGCTGTGCGAGGAGATCGTGGTCTACGGAATGGTCAGCGACAGCTACTGCAGGTCAGGCCAGCCAGGCCCTGGGCGGGAGGGGAGCTGGGGGGGCTGGGAGGACCGTGGGCCCCCTGCCCAGGCCTCCCGCCCAAGGATCTGGGAGCTGTGTGTCCTTCCCAGTGGGTGGCTGGGGCACAGACACCCCTCGGGCCTGGTGCCTGGTGAGAAAGGGCTCAGCCTGTGGGACAGGTGGGATGTCAGTCTCCGCTCTGCCAGTGTGGTCTTGGGCCGGTCACACCACCTTCCAGCGCCTCCATTTCCTCATGTGTAAAGAGAGAAAATAACGCACCTTCCTCAGAAGGTTGTGGAAACATTTAGAGAGAATAATCTATCAAATGGTTACCACAACATGGGGGCGATATGTGTCGGTGATGTATTACATCTAAGTTTTTCCTTTTGATATTGTTATATTTCAACAGTACTGTAACTAACAAGTTCACAAAGGGCCCTACATTTTCACCCTCTGTCCTCTTTGGAACCTGTTTGTTGAGTGTGTGGGCGAGATAGCAGGAGCCCCTGTGCCCTCTGCTGTGGCACCTGGCCAGGCCTCTGGCGTGCACAGTCCCAGTGAGTAGGTGGGTGTGCAGGGCTGGCAGCTCTGAGCCTTGGGGAATGGCGGTCCCTCACCATGAGCCCACCACCGGTCTTCATCTTTCGTGACCCAAGGACTCATCCTAGACGGTGGATACCGCCAACCCCATTTTACAGATGGGTTATGAGGCTCATGGGGTCCATCTCTGGCCTAGAGTCAACCAGCTTGCAAGAGGCAGAATTGGGGCTCGAACCCTGGCCTTTGGGATCTGCAGTCTGCCCTGTTCCTCCACTATCGGTCCTGGCCTATCCTGGGACCAGGCATGGGGCTCCATGGGCCCGTGGTACCTGGTGAGGGGTCATTGCGGTAGGTGCAGGTTCTGGTGGGAGGCGGGCAAGTTGTTGTGCCCCACGCCTGTCCCTGTTCCCCACCTGCAGGGAGGAGAGCCACCCCTCGGTGCCTTACCACTACTTCGAGAAGGGTCGGCTGGACGAGTGTCAGATGTACCTAGCGCACGAGCGGGCGCCCCGCAGCGCCCACCGCTTCATCACTGAGAAGGCCGTGTTCTCCCGCTGGGCCAAGAAGAGGCCCATCGTGTTCGCCCACCCATCCTGGAGGACCCAGTAGCCCCATCACCCAGCTGGCCACAGCGCCTTCCCGGGGCCTCCGTTCCAGCCGCACTCCACCAAAAACATTTAATTTATGGATCCGGCCTCCTGCCACAGGCCAGGTGGAACTAGGTCCCTTCCTGCCCTACCCTGGGGACACTTGGAGCCATCTCAGGCCTCCAGACTTAAGGGGGAGAAGAGGGAGGCCGTGACGACCTTTGTACCCTCCTCCCCACCCCTGCTCCTTGAATAATTGAATCTTCATTTGGGGGTTCATCCCACCTCGGGGTCTGTCTGGTGGCCTTGGCCCCTGGGGCTGATGGCCCCCCCACTCACCAGCATCATGACCTTCGAACTTGCACCAGCCCTGGTCCTTCTTCTCCACCCTCCCCCCCGCCCACCTTTGGTGCCACACTTCCCAGGCCGGTTGCCCTGGTCAGGGCAGCCCAGAGCTTGGGGTTCGTTGGGTGAAGGGGTCTTTGAACTGTGACTGCCAGGGCCGCCTCTGGAGTGTACGGGTAAACGTGTGTTTTCTGGAAGCCTGTCTCGAGTGTGGTCACGTGTCTGAGGGTGGGGATTGGGCCTCCTCTCCTTGCCACAAACCCATAAACTGTTGACCTGAGGGCAGGCTGAGTCCCGGGGCCCCTCCCCAGACCCACAGCTGGCTGGGCTTCTGGCCATTTAATCTGCCTGTGTGTTTCTTTCCCAAGAGCCTACCCCCTTCCCCACCAGGTCAGGGAGCCTGGCCCCCTGGCTGCTCTTGGCCCAGGAAATGCCCAACTCAGAGGTTTCCATGGGAGCGATCGCTGCCCTGCACCCAGTGGGAGGAGAGTCTGGGGCCTGGGAGGAAATGACTTAGGGTGGGAAGGAAATTCCTCCACCCCGTGTCACCTCCCTGGTCTGTGGTCAAATTCCAAGGAGTTTGCCAGTTACTTCCCATTTAGCTCTGGATTTCATTACACTGCAAGAAAGGAAGGCAAAGGGCAGTTCTGAGGCTCTGAGCTTCAGTTCCCGCACCTGTAAAGTGGGAAAAGCAGACCCACCAGCGAACAGCTAGCAAGGGCATGCAGTCACGCTGGGATGGGGGCCGGTGTTGGCCCATTTTACAGATGAGGCAGGAAACAGTCCAAGGTCTGAGAGCTGAGCCTGAGCCCCAGGGCCCTACACCGGGGGCTTCACCATCCTTCCCTCCCTCCTTCCTTCCTTCCTCTCTTTCCTTCCCTCTCTCCCTCCTTCTTTCATCTGGAGACAGGAGACTAATGCAGGACCTCAGGCTCTCAGCTGTGATGGAGCCCTGGGGTCCTAGCTTCTAGCTCAAAGGTCAGGGCCCCCTTCATGGGTGTGTGACCTGCAGTTGCCCGGAGCCCTCTGCTTAGCTTAATGCTCTGCTGTCATCCACTTGAAATTCTTAATAGTCTTTTTTTAATGAGCTGCGCGTTTTTATTTTGCACTGGACCTCACACATTATGTAGCCGGTCACGGCGGGGAGCCTGAGTGACCCGGCACACTCCCCTTCCTGCCCCCAGCCTTCTCGGGAGAGGCTGGAGGCCTGGCACCCGGCCCACTGCCTCCTGTGCCCTGCCTCCCCCTACCCAGTGCCAGGTGGGCCCAGAAGGCTCTGCAAACGTGGGAGGAGGGAGGAGAGCCCTGAGCTGGGGGAGCCGGGAGCACTGCGGTGGGAGGGAGCAGGCTGACAGCTGAACTGCAGCTGCTGGCCTGCCAGTGGCCAGTGTTGGGCAGAGGTAAGGGTGGGATGTGACCTGGCAGGCAGGAAGTTGGTGGAGAACTTCCCGGTTCCAAGGGAGGGCTCTGGAGTCAGGCCTGGCCTCATTCTGGCTCCACTTCCTGCTGTGGGACCCCAGAAATGAGTGCTTCTCTCCAGGCCTCAGTTTCTTCATCTGTAACAGCCAGCCCTGGGGGTCTAGTGGGTAAGATTCAGTGCTCTCACTGCCACAGCCCGGATTTGTTTCCAGGTCAGGGAGCCACCCCACCCCACCCGTCTGTCGGTTGTCACACTGTGGTGGCCGTGTGTTGCTATGATGCTGAAAGCTATGCCACCGGCATTTCAAATACCAGCAGGGTCACCCATGGTGGACAGGTTTCAGCGGAGCTTCCAGACTAAGACAGGCTAGGAAGAAGGACCTAGTGGCCTCCCACTTCCGAAAAAATTGAAGACCCTGTGAATAGCAGCAGAGCATTCTCTGATATGGCCCGTAAGGTGAGAAGATGACGCGAAAGGATCAGGCTAGGTTCTGCTCTGCTGTACACAGGGTCACTAGGAATCGGAATCGACTCGACAGCACTAACAACATTTAAAAAAGGTATTGAAGTAGTTCCTACCCTATAGGATTGTATGAATTCAAACAGATGGCACTTATAAAGTGCCCGTCCCCAGGGCTAGCACTTGATATGTGGGATTAGCTGTCCCCTGCTCACAGCAGGCCCTGATGGGATTCGAACTCAGCCCCTTCCTAGGAGTTGCCTCTTCTTCCTGCTTCATCCCCGCACCCCACACAGATGCTGGCCCTGCCCTTGGACCCAATGCACAGAGGTACCTCTGTCCTGGCCCTGCCCCTGGGTGAGGCGTTTACTGCTAGGTTGGCCCAGATAATGTGTCTTTCTGGTTGGTGACCGGCAGGAGCAATCCACCAGCCACTTCCTCCAGGAGGATGAAGATGACCCCTGGCTGGTCTGGTGACTGGTTTGGGGCCTGCTGAAGGTTCTCTGAGGAGCCCCCCTTCTCTGCCACCTCAGTTCCTGCAGCTGCCAGGAGGTAAGTGGGGGACTGGAGCCTCCCCCCAGCCCTGAGGAGTGTGTATGGGGGGCGTTTTGGTGTGCAGTGCCTCTCCGGGCCTCTGTTTTCCTGTCCACGTCCTGGCTTCTTTGTCCTCTGCTGGGGGCAGGGGCCCCTGCCTACTTCCTCCCGAGGACAGATGGCAAGCTAGGTGAGCCTCACAGCCTGGAGTGTCTTAAGGGGCCTCTCCTCTCAGAAGGATCTTGGGGCTGGACCAGGAACTCACACTCACACCTCATCTAGCCAGGTGAGCAAAGGAACGTGGGTTCTTCCAGGTACCCCGGGCACCGGTGTCCAGTGTCACCTGGGCCAGCCTGGCCACTCCAGCCTGTTTGTAAAGAGCCAGGCACTTCCTGGTTCCAGACCCAGGGCCCGAGTCCTGGGAACACGCGCTTGTGGACCAGCCGCCACGCGCGGGTCCACACCTCCCGGCGCCTCTTGCTTGCCTCCCTTCCAGAGGCCACGCGCTCGGGGGCTCCCTCCATGCCCAGAGGGAGAGAGGCTGGAGTCCTCAGGCCCGGCTCTGCCTGGGACCCAGTGGGAAGTCTTGGGCAAGTCCCGTCCCCTCTGTGGGCCTTGATTTCAGTCTGTAAATTAGGAGTTGGGTTGGAGGTGAGGAGTTCTCTGAGGGCTCTCTCTAGGACTCCATGGAAGGGACAAATAAGATTGCTCAGGGGTAAGAAGTGGGGGGGTCACACCCGGCCCCCACCCTGGGGCAGGAAGGGCTGAAGCAGAGGCCATCCCCCCAGACCTCGGAGGGACTGGTGGGGAGGATTTGCTCCGGGCAGGCTCAGGGAGTAGTGCTGGGACCGGCCCATCTGTGAAGGTGCTGGCCCATCTGTGAAGGTGCTAGCGTGGGTTGGGGCAGGCCTGGGGCTCTGAGCAGACCGGCTTGTGGTTGTTTAGCAGCCAGGCCTGGGGAATCCCAGCTTGGGCCCCTGTGCACTGTCTCAGCCTCGTGTTCTCCCTCTGGAAAGTGGGGTAACAGGAGTACCCATATCATAGGTTATTTTAAGGATTCATTGAGGTATGTTTGCAAAGTGCTTAGCACAGAAGCACCCGACACACAGGAGCTGTTGTTTTTCGTATCCTCATTATTATTATTGAAGTGGTTGTTATTGTTTGGGGGCCCAGGAAAGGGAAGCCAGCCCTAAAGCAGAGCCTCCTGGAGTCAGCCTGGGCCCAGAGACACGGCAGGCCTGAGCAGGTAGCTCCACGTCTGGATTTGGTCCACCAACTGGGCTGCCACATGCTCTTTTTTTTTTTGAAGTATAATTTGTCACTTATACTAGTTATGTTAGTTTATGGTGTATTATGTTAGTTTCAGGTGTAAAACATAGTGATTCGATATTTATATATTTTGCTGTACCCTCTTATTTCTGGAGGCCAGATCATTGGCCTGGGGCAGGGAGAAGGGCTGGGAACAAGACGCCCTGGTGCATCTTCCAACCTGCTGAGTGAACTCAGGCAAGGGGCTTCCCTTCTCTGAGTGCCCAGAGGTGGAGTTCATCGGACTTCCTGTGTGACTGCCCTGCCCTGGCTCCCCAGCTCGGTGGTTTCCGTCAGGAGGCAGGCGGGGCGGCGTCAGGGGGGCGGGGCGGAGTCAGGGATGGGGATGGGGTTCAGGAAGCAGATGGAGGTGAACACCAGAGGGGCCAGAAGCCTCCCATCCACTCTTGGCCCTCCCCACTCCCCCCAACTACCCTCCACTGCCTGGAGAGCTGTGTCTCCACAGCCTGGAGACTGGACCTTGGGGGCCTGCTGACTTTTGTTTTAATTAAAAACTAAGTGGTATTAACTTACCAAATTAGTCCAATGCAAAGAAGCTGGAAGTTTATAAAGCAACGAGTGAAGGTAGCACCCCTCTCCTGCCCCGCGTCCACTCTCCAGGGAAACTACTTCCAGTAGTCCGTGCGGATTCTTCCAGACACCCTCTGTGTGCATTTGCAGACAGATAGGCAGAGATGGTTGTACTTAAAAAAAGGAATCATGCCATATATGCAGTTCATTTTTTATAAATTAAAAATAGGTTTTTAAATATAAAAACATTATGGGACCATCATCTTAAAACTTTTGGAAAATACAGTTAAGCCAAAAGAAAAATAGCAGCCCATAATCTCATCATTCCAGAAATAAACACTATTAACACTTTAATCACCATGATAGGTAACAGATATCTCATTTTCATGTAATTTATCTTCCCTCCTTTTTTCACTTTTCTTTTTAAATACTGTGATACACACAAATGACAGCATGCTTCATACTTGTGAGTTATGAAACAATAATATAACGAACCTCTTGAACCCATGTCCCACGTAAAGACCAGACCGTTACTAGAACTGCACACCCCTGCGTTCCCCTCCTTTCCTGCCTCCCTCCTTCTGCCATGGAGACAACTGTGTTCTTGACTTTTGCTTTTCAAACTTTAATCACTCTGATAGGCAAAAGCTGTTTCCTGTCCCTGGCTATGGGAGGTGACCTACCAGCCACTGTAAGCTTAAACAATATGTTGTGTAGTTTTGTTTGTCTCCTAGGACTTGTCTTTTTCACTCCTCATGTTTCTAATATCCATCCGTGTAATTGTAGCTCATTCATTTTCCCCTTTTATATAATATTCCACACTGTGACTGGACCAAAATATCAAAAAATGTCATTCTTCTGTGGATAGCTATATGGGCTGTTCCCAGTTTTATGTTGTTTCAAGCAACGCTGCTGTGAACTGTACTGTGTCCATGTGCAAGAATTTCTCCAGGATATGTACCCAGGAGCAGAATGCACATTTTACAACTGTGTTTTCCAAAATGATTACAGAGACGCAGATCTCTAACTCACTTTTCTTCACTTACATATCCTGGACGTCTCTTCCTGTCAGTGCATCTTGATCTGCATCATGCATTTTAGCAGGGATTTAGCATTTGTTTATTTAACCAGGCCACTATCATGGCTACTTAAGTTATTTTTCACTATCGCATAAAATGATGCAATGAATACCCTGATATTTATAAGAAATGACATAGCATTTTTAATCCTTACAACACACTATGGGGTGGTTCTATTTTCGAGAGGCAGGGGAAGGGTAAGGAATCTGACAAGGCTGCACAGCTAGTAGATGGCAGAGCTGGACTTGAATTCAAGCGTGGATCCCTGAGTTCACCCAGGGTGACTACTGGGTGCCGCGCTCTGGAGGCCGGGAGTAGGGGAGCCCAGGGAAAAACTCAACTCATTGCAAGCACAGTGGGCTCCGGGACTCAGTTTCCCCACCCCGGTCGTGGTGGTGATAACGCGAGACAGAAGTGGGCCTGACCCAAAGGGCTCCAGAAGTCTGTTGTCCGTTTCGTTGTCACTGCGGGCTGATCAGAGGGGTCAGCGAGGCGCTCACGTGGCCCGGGGTCGCCTGTCTCTCACCCTTCCCCGCCGGCACCGCCCCCGGGCGGAGCCACCCGCGGCCCCGCGAGGCTCCGCCCGCTTCCCAGGCCTAGGCCCGAGCGGCGGCCGGCGGCGCTAGGACCCGGCGGGCCGGGCTGCGGCGGGGCCTGGGCGGCCGGAGGAGCGCAGACCCCGGCTCTCGGCTCCCGGCGCCATGTGAGGGGCTGGGGGGCCGCGGGGGGCCGGGCGCTCCCCGGGGGAGGTGAGCGGGCGCCGCGCGGGGGCGGGCAGTGGGAGGGGGGCGCTGCCTGCGCCCCAGGGTGGGGGGTCGGGAGCTGCTGGGGATGAAGATGGGTGCGGGGGCCCCCGAGGCTCCCCTAGACCCCACTCGCTCTTGGCAACCGCGCCCGGAGATCCCGGTCCCCGCGCCCAGGGGCTGTCGCGGGGTTCGCGGGGCCTCCTGCCGCTGCCGACCCCGTGAGAGCTCGGGGACCCCGCCACCTTCCTGCCTCCCTTCGTAGCTGGGGCTAGGGCTCCGGATACCCCGGAGTGTGGGAGTTTGGGGGGCGCAGAGGGTGAGTCCCCCCCAGGGGGACCCACGGTCCCGGCGCCTTCCATCTCGGAATTAGGAGTCCCCCTCCCCCTTCTCCCCGGAGCCCTCCTCCCACGCGGGTCGTGGGGGTGTCCCGACCCTGCGGAAGGACTCCGCGGGCTGGGAGAGGCAAAGCCCCCACACAGAGGGCAGGGTGTGGCCCCCATCCTTAGCCCACGGACTCGGCCCTCCTGCACGGCCCGCCTCAGGGCTGCGTCCACGCTCCGGCCCAGCGCTCTGGGCTGCCGCCTCCCCAGCCTGAGCAAGTCGGTTCCCCGCAGGTCTGCTCCCCGGTGCCGGTGCCGAGCCAGGTGCTGGGCACACACTGGGTGGCCTCTGGCCCATTCCAGCCCAGGGGGATCCTCGAGGGAGACCCCGTCAGGCTCAGCCCTGCGCTGCTCCCTGTAAACAAGCCTGTAAACGAGGCTCCCCAGCAGGCTCTGGGCCGCCCTGCAAGGCACGTTGCCTCTCTGAACCTGTCTCCTTATCTGTGAAATGGGGAATAAGAGCCCTTGCCGTGCAGCGTTGCCAGGAGGATTCAGTGAGTGGGTGATGCTTAGCATGGCTCCCTGCACACGTTCCTTGATGTTAGAGGAAAGTCGCCGGCCTAGAGGGTCAGAGAACGGGGAGTATTTCACTGGCAAACCCGTGGTGAGGCTGGCCTTGAACAATGAATAACCACAAGACTAACAGCCGCCGGCACTGACCGAACACTTTCAAGCCCCGTGCTTCTCTTGCCACATCTGCTTGAATCCTTCCCACAACCCCGTGAGTTACCTACTCTTATTATTCCCATTTCACAGATGAGGAAACTGAGGCTCAGAGAGGTCACATGGCTTGCCCGAGGCCCCTCAGCCAGTAAGTGGTGGAACCGGGATGCGCACTGGCACCTGAGATGCTGTACTGACCATGGCCTTCTCAGATCAGGATTGTGAGGGGGCTGACCAGGGGGACGGTGGTCCTGGCTGAGGGCACTGCTCAGGCAAAGGTGGGAAAGTGGGGGATGGGCCTGGGGACTGGCGTGCTCTAGTGTGTCTGGAGCATGGAGCATAGAAGAAAGGGTAGTGAGAGGGGAGGCTCAGCTCAGAGAGGCGGCTGGACCCGTGAGGGCCTGAATGCCAGAGGTGTCAGGGCTGATGGGGCGACCCTGGGATTCTGGACTCCTGTCTTTTGCCCAATCGGGGTGTGAGTTCAAGCACAAGCCACTCTTCGCTTCTGATGAGCCTCAGTTTCCTGATCTGTACCGCGCGCGGGACTGGACCCGGTGCTAGTCGCGGGGCTTCCCTGACTGGCTGTGGGGGCTGGCGGAGGAGAAACCTGAAACCCGGCTTGGGAGGAGGGAGGGGGGCTCCCAGGGAGAGGGGGCGGGGTTTGGCAGTGGGCGGAGTCAGGACCTAACCAATCAGGAGCGGCGTGTGGGGGAGCCTTCTTTGGCCTGAGATTCTCTGGCTATTCCTGGTGGCAGTGTAGGAGTAAACAGCAGCTAGGTCAGGGGGCGGAGATAGTGGCGGGAGCTGGGAGGCCCCAGGAGGGGAGGACGGAGGTGGGGAGCCTCGAGGCCCCAGTTTCTCCTTCTGCACGCTCTCCCTCCCTTGGTGCCCTCTGTCCTTGAATCTGCTGGAGGTGGCTGGACACAAGTACTTATTTCCTTTTGACAGGTGGGGAAATTGAGATCTGGAGAGGAGCTGGGTCCTGCGAGGATGGGGGATCGGTTGGGGAGTGTGGAGCAGAGCTGGGCTTTTACCCTCACAGCCAAGGCATCTGGGACTGGGGCAGGAAGGAAGGGCTACCCAAGGCTGCATGGTCCCCTGAGGCCCCCCCCACCCTCTGAGGGTGGGGCTGTGGTTGTAGCCACTTGACAGATGAGTCTGTGCCCTTCACCCCCAACATCTTACTCGTTAATAATTCATGAAGTCATTCAGCGATCCTCCTGTACTCATCTCCACGGCTCTGGAGGCACAGTAGAGAATGTGCGTGGGGCCCTGTGCCTGCGAGGAGGTGACAGGCAGGGGAAGTTGCTGGCCAACCCCAGGCTTGGAGGATGAGTGGGCATGGGCAGCGTGCAGGAGGGCTGGGTGTTCCAGATAGGAGACAGTTTATGCCAGACCTGGAAGGGTGTGAGTGGAGAGGAGTAAAGGAATGTTGCTTTATTCTGAGGCCACAGGGACCTAAGGTAGGGTTTAGAATAGGGGTGTGAATGGGGCTCCTGCTGGGTGGGGGGCAGGTCCCCCTGTAGGGAAGCCAGCTTTAGGCCTGCCAGCTGCCTGGGAGAGCCAGGGTGTGGGGAGGCCCCTGCTCAGGTAGCAGAGTGGGAGAGAGCAAGGGGCAGGGAGAGAGGTAAGGCTCTGCCATCACCTGCCTGTTTGATCTCAGGCAGGTTCATGCCCTTTCTGGGCCTCAGTGTCTCCATCTGCAAAATGGATACGGCCCTGAGCCCTGAAATCATGGGTGGGTAGGAGAGCTGGCGGAGATGGGGAGTGTGTAGCCTTTGACCAGCTGGACCTAGGGAAGGTTGCCCAGGCCATAACCCTTTCTGTGGCTTGCAGGTGTGACCCCACGACCCTGCCCCCTGGGCCACCTGCAGCACGCTGGCCCCTGCCCCTCAGCAGACGCCGGAGAGAGATGAGTAGCAGCAGAGTAAGCCCCCTTCATTTCTTCTCCTTACTTCCCTCGGTGAAAGGGGCTCCTTTGGACCTGCCTCAGATCCAGGCCACTACGTGTCTCTTCCCTGCCAAGACGTGGCTGATGCCTCGGAGGCCCTGGTTTGAGCCCAGCTGTGGCCACCAATCTGTGTGGTTTGGGCAGGCTCCTGCCTCTCTGGGCCCACGTCCAGCTCTGTCCTAGGCATGACTGGTCCATCTGTGGTAAAGGGTTGCCCGAGAAGGTGACTGTGGAGTGCTGTGCAGGGGGTGGGGGTGGGGAGGGGGAGGTAAGGGGAGGCTGGGGCAGGGGGCAGTGGTCAGAGTCAAAGATGTGAGAGCATCACTCTGAGCCTGTCAGGACTCCCCATCATCCATTCATTCATGCTTTCCTGAGCACCCACTGTGTGCCTGGACCTGCATGCTCCTTTCCTAGGATCCACTGCACCGCAGCCTTGGCAGAGCCTGAGGGTTGGGGATGGGGTAATGTGAGTGTGTCAGTCTGGGTCCAGCTGGAAAAGAGAAACTACACAGTAATTTGAACAGGGAGAGTTTAATGCAAAGAATTATTAACTATAACTGGGCTGGGAGTAATGAGGGATTGGAACTCTGAGGAATACAGGAAGAGCAGGGATAAGGAGCAGCCAGCTCCCAAGGCTGAGATCCAGGCCTTGCTGGAGAGGACTCAGCTGTGGCCCACTGGAGGGCAGAGGACTCACAGTGCTGTCATAAGTCCACCCTCTAGGCTATAGGGAGGGCTGCTCACGGCAGATAACTCCTGGGAGGCACTCCAAGCTCCACACGGAACTGCTCCAGGGAGGGGACGCCTATTGTCTCTGGGTGTTGCGGGTGGGTGAGTGTACTGCATGAGCTGAGCTCTGGAGAAGCTGTGATCACAGCAGGAACCAGAGGCAAATCTGCTCCAGAACTGCCTGAAGGCAGCTGCTGGCCGCTGGGCACTGGAGAGGGAGCATATGCTGGGGAAGCCATGTGCACCGTAGGAGCAAGTGCACTAGAACCAGGAAGCAAACTCCTTTCCTCCTGCAGTGTCTCTCCAGCGCCCTCTACTGACAAAACTTAACATGCAGTTAGACGGCAAGGAAAAACTTGTAAAGGGCCCGGATCCATTTTCACAGAGCAGGCAAAAAGGGTGAACTTGGAGTTGAGAAGCACAGGGGGCTCAAGACAAGGAGGCAGGACCCCCAGGTCTTGCCTAGCCTTGCAGACCCTGGGCAGATAAACCCCAGTGGACACTGTGGATATCACTTCCCTGCCCGGTCGGCCACACATTGGTGCACTGACCAACCATGCATCCTGATTCCAGACCAGATCCTTCCCCTCCAGGTTTAAATGAGTCATAAACATTTATGGAGAGTTACCGTTTGGGGAAGACCTGGACCCTCTTGTTTGAATGTCCCACCCATCTCCAAGCATCCTTCCAGCTGCAGCCAGAGAGGAGAATGTGCTGGGAGGTGGGATCTGATGGGGAGCGTAGCTGACTCAGCCCCCGCCCTCAGAGCTCACGGTCTGACTGGGGGGATGGTAGTTTGAATGCGGTGTGATAGGTGTTGTGATGGGGGGGTACTCAGGGGGAATGGAGGAGGCCTTCCTGGAGGAGGCAGTACCTGAACTGGCCTGGAATGAAGAGCAGGAGTTAGCAGGGCATGGTAGGTGGCAAGGAGGGGCGGTGCCGAGCCCGCAGGTGCCTGGGCCCTCACTGGCCTCTCCCCTCTCCAGGAGCATCGGTCAGCAGTGTTCGTGATCCTCTTTGCCCTCATCACCATCCTCATCCTCTACAGCTCCAACAGTGCCAATGAGGTCTTCCATTACGGCTCCCTGCGGGGCCGCGCCCACCGGCCCATCGACTTCAAGAAGTGGAGCATGACCGAAGGCTACGTCCCCCTTCTCGGCAACAAGGTAGGGCGGCCAGTTCGGGGAGCTCCCTGGGAGCCACCTGGTGACTGGTCTTCCCATTGCTCCCCATCACTGCTCCCTCCTCCCCTTCCTCCTCCCCATCTTCTCTCCACTCCCTCCATCCCTCCTAAAGGAAAGGGTGGATTCCAGAAGTCCAGTGTCTTCAGCCCCTTCCTTGTTTGCTGCGTGACCTCGGACAAATGCCCTGCCCTCTCCGGGCCTCAGTCCTCTCCAAGGTCCCACCCTTAGTGCTAATATCCTACCATCTCCTGAGTCAGAATTACTCTAGAAAGGTGTCCCTGGTTTTCAATGACCTCTGTCTCTGCTGAAGAGTTCACACAGAGTTTGGGAGCAGGACACTGGGGTACATGACAACACAAAAACAGTAATAATGTGGCTGCCCTTTGTCAAGTGCCTGCTGTGTGCGGGCACTGTGGTCAGCAGTAATCCTCACACCAACCCTGTGAGGTCAGCATTGTCATCTCCCTTGAAGAGAGGGGGAAACCGAGGCTCAGAGAGGTGAAGTCACTTGTCCAAGGCCACACAGCAAGGGAGGCGAGGAGCCAGGGTATTGACCCCACCCCTGCTGAGTTGCAGCTGTGTAGAGAGGCCAAAAATCATCCCTGGGGCTTCTCTTTGCTCTGGTTGGCCATGAAACTCAGATTGTAGTGCTGGGGTTCACCCAGGGAGAAAATGATTGGTCTCAAGCATGGACTCCACCTTCCAGGAGGAGGTCTCCCCAAGGCCCTGCCTCCCTCTCTCTCCTCCCTCACGGACCCTTCTAAATCTCTGAAGGTCTTTGCATACACAGTGTGTAGAGCCTGGGGCTCTGGACACCCCCTCGCCGGGAAAGGGCCCATTAGCAGGTGTTTAGGGACAGAGCAGCACCTAACAGACTTCCTCTACGCTAAGAACCCTTGAAAAAGAAATAAAAAAGATGGAACCAGGGAGAAAGTGGAACAGCTTGAGTGTGGAGGATGTGGAAGGGAATGAGGCAGAGCTTGGTCTGTCGCTGTTTCCAGCCTGACGGAGAGGCCAGAAGAGTAGAGCTCCACAAAGCTGCAAAGGCCATCAGTTGAGGTACGTGGGACAGGTTGCTGGATCTTGGAGTAAGGGCTCAGGGAAGGCTGCCTGGAGGAGGTGACACCTAAGCTTAGCCTTGAAGAGTGAACGGGAATTCTTTAAGCAGAAAATAGGCCCCAGGGGGCTGGTCTGGTGGCTTGGTAGTTATGTTCGTATGCTCCGATTCGGTGGCCCGAGGTTCAGATCCTGGGCGTGGACCTATGCCCCGCTCACCAAGCCATGCTGTGGTGGCGTCCCATATACAAAATAGAGAAGATGGGCACAGATGTTAGCTCAGGGCCAATCTTCCTCAGGAAAAAAAGAAAATAGGCCCCAGAGAACGTATGGTTCCAACTGGGTCATTTCATCAATGGGCATAGAAAGGCACAGAGTGGCTTCCACACCCTTTCCTTCCTGACAAGGTGATGTCTTGTTTGTGGGTGACGTGGAAATGTCACAGCTGCACTGGGGAGGATATCCTCTTTGAGAGCTGGGCTCCCTCCTCTTTGGGGAGCGAGGCTGAGGCTGGGGCCCTGTGGCCCTACAGACCTGGGTTCAAATCCCAGTCCTGCACTCCTCTGCTGTGTGACCTTGGGACATCTCTGTGTGACTGTCCTATTCTGTTCCCTAATTCTGCCCCAGGGGAGCGGTCTTCTTTGGCTTCTCAACATACCAGGTTGTTCCCGCTTCGGAGCCTCTGGTCTTGCTGTGCCTGCTGCTCAAGTACTTTCCCTCCGAGGTTCCTTTTCATTGTCAGGTCTCAGCTTGGAGAGGCCTCCGTCAACGACCTTTCTAGAGGAGCCCCCACTCCTGTCACTCTTGATCCTCTGCCCCTATTTTATTTTCTTCCAGCACGTTTTATTTACTGCCTGGCATTATGTTATCTTTTACTTGTTCACCGTCGGTCTCCCCGACTGGGAGCTTCTTGAAGGCAGAAGCTCATTGCTCTGTCCCCAGGGCTGGGCCACTAGCCAGCTTGCTTTAAAGATTTGTTGACTGTTGAGTGAACGGGCTCCCGTCATTAAAATGGGCATCATAATTCCTGCCTCCTGGAGGCCTGGAGGTGTGGAGCGCGGGGCCCGGCTCCAAGTGGTCATAACGGTGTTGACTTCTCTTGCCCCCCCAGACGCTGCCCTCCCGGTGCCGCCAGTGTGTGATTGTCACCAGCTCTAGCCACCTGCTGGGCACCAAGCTGGGCCCCGAGATCGAGCGGGCCGAGTGCACAATCCGCATGAACGACGCGCCCACCACGGGCTACTCAGCCGATGTGGGCAACAAGACCACCTTCCGCGTGGTGGCGCATTCCAGCGTACTCCGTGTGCTGCGGAGGCCCCAGGAGTTCGTCAACCGGACCCCCGAGACCGTGTTCATCTTCTGGGGCCCCCCGCACAGGATGCAGAAGCCCCAGGGCAGCCTCGTGCGCGTCATCCAGCGGGCAGGCCTGGTGTTCCCCAACATGGAGGCCTATGCCGTCTCTCCCAACCGCATGCGCCAATTTGACGACCTCTTCCGGGGTGAGACGGGCAAGGACAGGTACCAGCCTCCTGTCTGCCCCCTCTGGCCAGTCCTGTGCTCCTCTTCAGCATGTTCCTCCCAGCATGCACTGCTTTGAGGGTATGGTCACTTCTTGCCACCCTCTGGTCGGGTTTCCTGGGGGAGTTCTCTTCATGTCCAGCTCTTAGCAAGAGTCATTTCCAACATGCTTCGTGTGGCCTCATCTCCCCAGGAGGGCTTCCTCCCAGCATGCATTGCTCTGAGGGAACAAAGACTCCCAGCATGCTCTGCTCTAAGCATCTTTCTAGGAGAACTCCCCATAGCATGCCTCATGGAAAATGTTGACTATTCCCAGCATGTCTTGCTTTAAGCACAAGGTTGCTCCCAGCATGCTCTATTCTAAGGATGCATCATTCCCAGCATGCCCTTCTCTGACTCATCTCCCTGGAAAAGCTAGACCAGTGCTGTCCAATAGAAATATAATGTGAGCCACTTATATAATTTAAATTTTTACGGTAGCTACGTTAAAAAAAGTAAAAAGAAAAAAGGTAAAATTAATTTTTTGTGCGTGTGAGGAAGATTAGCCCTGAGCTAACATCCCTTGTCAATCCTCCTCTTTGTGCTGAGGAAGATTGGCCCTGGGCTAACATCCGTGCCCGTCTTCCTCCACTTTATATGGGACACCGCCACAGATGGCTTGACAAGTAGTATGTCGGTCCATGCCCGGGATCCGAACCCACGAACCCCGGGCTGCCGAAGCAGAGCATGTGAACTTAACTGCTATGCCACTGGGCTGGCCCCTAAAATTAATTTTAATATATTTTATTTCATCCAATATTCCAACATATAGATCCTGTGCATATTTTGTTTGATTTATACCTATGTATTTAAAAATTTTTGGAGCTATTGGCAATGGTATTTAACATTTTTTTTGGTTCCTAATTATTCATTGCTAGTATATAGAAATATGATTGAGTTTTGTGTGTTGACCTTATATCCTGTAATCCTGCTAAACCTACTTATTGATTCTAGGAGATTTTTGTAGATTCTTTGGGATTTTCTGTGCAGATGATCATGTTGTAAAGACATGCAAATAAGGACAGTTTTATTTCTTCCTTTCCAATCTGTATGCCTCATTTCTTTTTCTTGCCTTACTGCGCTCGCTAGGACTTTCAGTACAACGCTGAATTGTATTGGAAGTAGTGACAGTAGACATTCTTGCCTTGGTCCCAGTCGTGGGGGAAAGTGTTCAGTCTTTCATCCTTGAATATGATGTTAGCTGTAGGTTTTTGTAGGTGCCCTTTATCAGGTTGAGGAAGTTCCCTTCTCTTACTAGTTTGCTAAGAGTATTTATCATTACTGGGTATTGAATTTTATGAAATGTTTTTCTGTATCAATTGATATCATGTGGTTTTTCTTAAGACTATTACTATGGTGGATTATATTGATTAATTTTTGAATGTTGAATCAGCCTTGCATTTCTGGAATTAACTCCACTTGGTATTATTATTTTTATATATTGCTGGATATGATTTGCTGATATTTTGTTGAGATTTTTGTATTTGTGTTCATGAGAAATATTGGTCTGTAGTTTATTTTGTACTGTCTTTGCCTCATTTTGGTATCAGGGTAATGCTGGCCTCAGAAAATGAATTGGGAAATGGTTCTTCTTCTGTTTTCTGGAAGAGATTGTATAGAATTGGTGTTATTTCTTCTCTAAATGTTGGGTAGAATTTGCCAGTGAAACTGTCTGGGCCTGGAGAAGGCCTTTTTCAGAAGGTTTTAAACTATGATTTCTTTAATAGTTATAGATTACTTTCAATTTCTTTAATAGTTATAGGTAATCTGTTATCATCTTGGATGAGTTTTGGTAGTTTATGGTTTTCAAGGAATTGGCCCATTTCATCTAATTGTCAAATTGATGTACGTAGTTTTTTGTGGTTTTCTTATTATTCTTTTAATGTCTACAGGGTCTGTGATGGTATCCTCTTTTTTATTCTTGATATTGGTAATTTGTGTCCTTTCTCTCTTCTTTGTCATTCTTGTGAGACGTTTATTTTCTTTTAAGTTTTTCAAAGAACCACCTTCAATCAAATAGATCCCAGATATTTTCAGGTCAACGTGTAATATCAAAATTATCAGTGACATATTCTACATTCTTTTTTCCATACTATGGAAGAAATCCAGTGTGTATTTACACTGACAGCACATCTCAATCACGGGTCAAGTGCTCACGTGTGTCCACACGTGGCTGCTGTCGTGGGCAGCACAGCACCAGGTTCTTGGCTGCTTCTTCCATGCCTTGCTCTGAACTTGTGGTCACTCCCAGCATGACCTTCTCTGATTAGGCTCCCTTAAGAGTTTGCTCCTAGCGTGGGCCCAGCTGCTCCTAGCGTGCTCCACAACCAGCTTTCTGGTTGTGGTCACTCCTGGCCTGCGCAAGTGTGACCAGTCTCCCCAGTTTATTCCCAGCATGCCCTGTTCCTACTCTTTCCCTCAAAGGAGCGCTATCCACACCCTTCAGCTCTGCCCAGACAAGCCCTCTGCTGGCATGCCCGTGCTCCCGCAGCGGACTCCGGGTACTGAAGTAGGGGAGGGCCCCGGGGGGTGGGTGGGAGGACTTCTGGGGAACTCTGTGTGGGCTGACCGTTCCTCCCGGCATGCCCCCTCATTGTGACCCCTCTCTGCCCCCAGGGAAAAGTCCCATTCGTGGTTGAGCACAGGCTGGTTCACCATAGTGATTGCGGTGGAGTTGTGTGACCACGTGCACGTCTATGGCATGGTCCCCCCCGACTACTGCAGGTGAGCCCCCCGGGACAACGCCCAGTCGCTGGCTGCAGGATGGAGCTAGGGGCCTGGAAACCTTGGCTGGGGGGCTTCGAGGGCCTCTGTTTTACAGGATTCAAACTGCTCTGCAGAGATCTAGGCTCTTTGAGCTACCTCCGGGGCCTCCACCCCAAGCTCAGCCGGAGTCCACAGTTTGTATATTAAAGTAGCTGTTATTATTGTTACTATGTGAAAAACCCACTAGGTGACAGGGCTGACCATGTACCAAGCATGGCCACGTTCGTTATCTCATACGCTCCTCACAGTGACCCTAAGGGATAGGTACGTTATTCTCCCCCTTTCATAAATGAGAAAGACTGAGGATGTTCTGTGAGTGACCTAAGGTCCCACAAACAGTAAGAGGCGGGGGCCAGGCTCCAGAGCCCACAGTCCTTACCACTACCCTACGCTGCCACCCTCTTGGGGAAAGGAAAAGGTCCCACTGCATTTTAAAAAAAGGAAAAAAGTTTGATGGTCATAAACCTAGTCAGCCCTACACCCATTTTCCAGATAGAGAAACTGAGGCCCAGGGCAGGGCAGGGATTTCCCCCACTCAGGTCCTACAGCAGGTCAGGGGCCGGAAAGGGCAAGGGCCTCCCGGGTGCCGACCCTGCCCTTACGGCCCCCTCCGCTCTGCCCAGCCAGCGGCCCAGGCTGCAGCACATGCCCTACCACTACTACGAGCCCAAGGGCCCGGACGAGTGCGTCACCTACATCCAGAATGAGCACAGCCGCAAGGGCAACCACCACCGCTTCATCACCGAGAAGAGGGTCTTCTCGTCCTGGGCGCAGCTGTACGGAATCACCTTCTCCCACCCGTCCTGGACCTAAGCCGCCGCCCAGGGGTCCCTCACAGGGGGCACGGGAGGAGCGGTTCTCGGCCAATCCAGGCTGGCTGGCGTGTCTCTGGCCAATCAGGGCCCTGAGACGGGTGTATCCTCCAGCCAATCCGGGCCTGGGGGCATTTCTTGGCCAATCAGGGATTTGGGCTTCTGTGTGGCTAATCAGGGGTATCAGGGGTATTTCTTGTCCAGTCAGGGTCTGAGTAGTCAATCAGGGTATTTCTGAGTGATCTGAGGCTAAAGACATGTCCTTTCCCATGAGGCCTTGGTTCAGAGCCCCAGGATGGACCTCAAATCACTTTCTATTGGCAGGGACTCTGGGGTCCTGTCCCAAGGAGCTGGGAGCTTTGCGTTGCCCCCTCACTTCCCAGAGCCAGAAAGAGGTTGTTGGGGGGAGCTGTCTGGAGGCCAGGCCGGGGCATTTGTGGAGGGGTCCCAGAAGTGGGAGGCCAGCGTCTGGGTCTTGGCTCTGCCCTGAGTGGCCTTGAACAAACCCCCTGCCCCCTCTCTGGGCACCCTTCTGCCTGTGTCAGGTTCTAGCGTGGAGTCTGCGACCCCCTGCCACCTCCCCCACCGACGCCTTTGGTCTGTTGTCCCTAAGGCTGGACCCCTCCAACCACCACCCCTTGCTGGGGGGCTCAGCTTCCTGGGTGTCAGGGGTTCCTTTCCCCACCTCCTCCTGGAAAGTAAACGCAAACTACCCCAGGGTTTGGGGGACTGGTAGGAAAGGGACAAACCTTCAGCTGTTTTCTCAGCCCCTCCGCCCAGCTGCCATTAGCTTGGCTCTTCAAGATCCAGGCCCCCTTTTCTGCCATCTGACAGTGAGGCTTTCCACCTGTTGGAGGAGCCTTTGGGGCTGAGAAAGGGGGATCCCAGCCAAACTGGGGTTGCATGCAGCCCCTTTGACTGCAGCTGCTGGAGTTGTCCAAGGGTCTCCCCACAGCTGGGCCTGGGAAGGCTCTAGGGGCCCAGGAGTTGTCGCCTGGGTTCTGTCCCCTCACTTACACCAGGCACTTTATTGCTGAGCTTCAGAGCCTGGAAGGGAAGGCTGGAGGGCTTCCTGGAGGAGGCTGTGGAGTGGGAGGGATCAGGTGGAGGAGGAGGAGGCCAGCAGTAAGCCATTGCACATTGGGGAGGGGGCGGGAGCCGGCAACTACCCCAGACTTGGTTTTGTAATGATTTGTACAGGAATAAATGCACCTAAACTCCGGTTCCGGCTCCTGTGTCTCCTGGTTGGAGCTCGGCTCTCTGGCCCTGGGCTGCAGACCTCCTCTGGACAGTCCCCCTACTCTCCAGGCTGGGAGCTCACACACAAGCAGGACGGCCAGCGGGTCATGCATTTTGCAGCCCGGGTGGAGACCTGGCAGCTCTGGGGGCTGGGGTGCGTGGGTTTCCGGAACCGAGCCCATTTGGCTTTTCCAGTCCCACTTCCCCCTGCCTGTGTGACCTCAGGCAAGTCACTTCACCTCTCAGAGCCCCAGTTCCCTCATGCGTGAGAAGGGACCAGACACTGCTCTTGAGCTCAGTTCTAGGGAGGGGAGGAGCCCCATAGCAGGTTCTGTCCCAGTCAGGCCACCAAGCAGTGACTATGATGACAATGACAGGGCTCTGTGAGAGGAAGTATTGAGGAGGTGACGTTTTTCCTGAGGTCTGAACGACAAGGAAGAGTCCTGCAGAGATTTGGGGGAAGAGTGTGGCGGGGGGTAGTGAATAATGACATCCTTGTCATAGGAAGCAGCTGGGGGGGATGGAGAGAGGAGGCCAGAGCAGTGGATGCAGGGGGAGAAGGCAGGATTGAGGGGGAGAGGGCAGGCATGGGGTCAGAGGTTGGCTCTGGGGCCTGGGGGCACCAAGGACAGGGAGCTGAAATTTCCTGCACGGCACAGCAGGAGGGAGTTGGGCAGGGCTGCAACCCTGGGAGGGGTGCAGTGAGCCGTGATCTCCACGCTGCCACCAACCTCTCAGCAAAAGGGCTTGTTTACTCCAGGTTGGCAGGAAGAAGGGGGTCTGTGACTCTGGGAGATTACAACCTGTTTAGGGAGATAAGATGCCCTTGGGAGCGGAGGCTTAACAAAGGGTGACTGTGAGACAAGGGCAGGCGGTGTGCTGGGGACGGGAAAGAGAGCTCTCCCCGGGCACTGGGCCAGCGAGGATGGTGGGCCACAGCGCTGGGAGGTAAGAATGGCACCCTGCATTTGTCTCGCTTCATGTGTACATTCACACACTGGGTAGCCACGTGCATGCGCTGTGTTAGGTGCAATTGATAAGGGAGGGAATGTCAGGTGGGAAGAATGACCGAACGAAAGCCTAGTGGTGGGACCTGCAGCCTCGCTCTGTAGACAGCAAGGCCAGAAGGAGGGAGCGGTGGGAGGTGAGACCACTTTGGGCCAGGTGGCAAAAGGCCACGAGTGCCGGCCTGAGGAGGGCAAAGCCTCCATCTTTCTTGCTTGGAGGGGTCATCCAGGAACAGACTGCAGCAGGATGGGCAGGAGGCCGGCAGGTTGCAGGGCCCAGGGCCAGGCTGACCAGACACAGTAACGGTGGTGGTGGTGGGTGTGTTGGAGGGACAGGGACTCCTTACAAAGTCATTACTTGAGGAGCCCAAGGCCCTGCAGGGGAATGGGGATACGGGAACATGGCACACTTCTAGCCCCACACAAAGGCTTCTGGGAATCTGGGCCAGGGAGAGGTTTCTAGGTAGACTTTCTCCCAGAATGCCATGGCTCTCCTGTCTGCCCACGGGCAGGCATGAAGGGAGATGCAGTAGGAGGGCATCAGGGGGGTCGATTGCTGGGGGGGCCACTCTGGGAAAGTTCAGTTTAGCATCAAGAGGTGGGATGTTGGTGGAGGACGCTGAGGGCAGGAGGCCTGGGGCCTAGTCTTCAACCCCACAAACTCTCACCCCCTCAGATGGGACCCAGTGGAGACTGGTCCCCTCATTGCCAAAGTTATCTTCCTGCCTGAAGCCACCTCATCACAGTCCTCTTTGCTCTGAAAACTTCACTGGCTCCCCACTGTGGCCAGGACCAAACCTACCTCCTTGTTTGGGGTTCAGGGGTGCATCCCTCTTTGGGGGTGGGAGCATCTTCCAGCAGCTGCAAACCCAACATGTGCTTCCTGAAGCAGCCATTCCAGCTGTTTCCTGTGATGCTCCCCTGCCAGCCAGGCCCACCTGGGGCAGCCCAGCACCAGGGGGGCCCTGTGTGCTGACACGTGGATCCAGTTGTGAACCTCAGACAAGGCCGCCCCAGGTGCATCCCCCGTGCTGGCTCGTTTTCAAGCCTTGGAATTCTTTCTTTAACCAAAATATCTTTTAAATGTTTTAAGAGTTGATTTCATTTTACATGCTCATGTTTTAGTTATCTTTTTATGTTATGAAATAACTTAAACCATGCAAATGATTTAAGGCAGAGAGCAAGGTCATTGCCCAGTCCTATTCCTTGTTAATAGTCTTTTCCTCCATGCAGTTTTTTTCTTTCCCTCTCTTCCTTCCCTCCTTTCCTCCTTCCTCCCTTCCTACCTCCCTCTCTTCCTCCCTCCTTTCTTTAGGTTATAGCCGGGAAAAAATATCCTGAAACTTTAATATCCCAGCATTGGTGGAAAACCCATTGTTCGTATGCAAATAAAATAATTAAAACAGGTACTCAAATGCAGAAATTTGGAAAGCTAATTAAACTTCCAACTTTCTCAAGTAAAATTACAAAAAAGCAAAATTGTTTTTTCACAGAGACTTAAATATGGTTAACACTCGAATACAGAATACAACAGGCACTTAAAATTGTTTCTTTTTCAGTTTTTAAGATTTTTAAATTTTTTTATTGTGGTAAAAAATACGTAAGGTCTACCACTTAACCATTTTTAAGTGTTCAGTAGTGTTATTAACTATATTTACATTGTTGTGAAACCGATCTCCAGAACTTTCCATCATGCAAATCTATATCCACTAAACAACTCCGAATTTCCCCTTCCCTGCAGCCCCTGGAAACCACGATTCCACTTTCTGTTTCTATGAGTTTGACTACTTTAGCTACTTCATATAAGTGGAATCAAACAATATTTGTCTTTTTGTGACTGGCTTATTTCACTTAGCATAATGTCCTCAAGGCTCATCTGTGTTAAAATTGTTTTATATGTAAAGTAATAAATGCTTGTGGTAAAAAAAAAAACAACACGGGGAAGGCTTGGGTAAGAAGTTAAGTCCCAACACTCACGCACAGCCCCCATCATGTGCACACTCTTGCCCTCTCAATTCTGCTTTGTTTCATCAACTTTAAGATACTATCGGTTCGATTACAAGACAACACGATTTCAGATGTGTTAAAATGCAAAAAAAAAAAAAAAAATCCTAGGAATAGAATTTACACACACACACCCCTGCACGAGTAGAATGATTTTCACAAAGGCAGGATAAGTCCAGCACAGTGGGCTTTTTGCCTATTTCTCTTGCGCCACCAGCTGCAAAGACCTCTGACTTCCTATGTCGTGCTGACTCTACGGCAGAGTCACCACCTCCCTACCCCGCCTGGCCGTGCCACCGTCCCTCCTATCAGTCTGTCCCCACTGGCACTAGAGAACCAGCCTGTACACATTTCGTGCCCACGTGTGGCATTCCTAACAGCAGAAGGGCACTTTGAACTGAAATTTTGATCGACATCATCAGTTTGCTTTCCCTGAAGGTTGTGCCAATGCGCAGATACCCACAGTTTTTGAGAGGGTCTTTCAAATAACTTCTAAGGCAGAACCTCTGACCCAGCACCCGCCCCTCTCACAGACGGGGACACGAAGGTCCCAAGAAGTAAGGACCTTGTCTCATGTCACAGGTGGCAAAACTGGGACGAGACCCAGGCCTCCTGGTGTCCTGGATGCTGTTGTTGCTAAGAAACCACCCACCTAAGGTGGTCTCACTCTCCTAGTAGTCTCTCTTGCTCAAACACCTTGCGTGGCTCCCTAGTGCCTGCAAGACAAATTCTAAATTCAATCCACCCCATCATCTGGGGCTGCTACCTTCAAGGTTGTGATGTGGTCTAGTGGTCAAGTGCGTGAGTTCTGAAGCTGCATGGCTCTGGTCTCTGCCATGTGTCGGTCTCCACGGATACACACATCACTTTCTACCTGGGAGCCTCAGGCAAGCTATTTTACCCCACCTGTGAGCCACTTTCCTCCATGTTTAAGGATGCACAGACATGGTCTGTGTCCTGTGCTCTGCCCAGCGCCTGGGGCACAGTGAGTGCTCATTAATGGGAGCTGTTCTTTCTATCAGGATTATCTGCCCCCCATGTGGGTGAATGTCCCACGTCCTCGCACTCGCTTCATTGGGAGCTGCCTGGCAGCTCCACAGGGCAGGGCTGGGTTTTTGTAATCTTCTACATAAGCACCAGCTGCAAGATGGGTAAGTGGGTGGTCTTTGGGGTCCTGGGGAGTTTCAGTCCCAGAGGGGTTCTCAGGGCCCCTTCCAACAGGGAGAAGGCGTTCCAGGTCGATCTTGGCCCAGGGGCTTCTGGGCAGGATCTGAGGAGGGGCTGGGGGACTGGTCTGGCCAGCAAATCCCCCAGAATCCATTCCTTGGTCCCCTCCCTCCCTGGTTCTGGCCTCTCTTTGCCACTAATTTGCTGTGGGCTTTCATTCAAAGAGCCTCTCCTCTCTGGGCCTCAGTTTCCCCAGGTGTCATACGGGAAGCCCCGTGCTGTTCCCCTGGAGTGATGTGGGCAGAGGTAATGCAGGAATGGAAAACCCTCCGCAAACTGTCAAGGGCTGTATCCAAGCGAGCGCAGGCACAGCCACCTGGACGAGCACGGTGGGATGGGGCCGCCAGTCTTGCTCTGGCTTCCCATCAGGGCTCTGCTTGGGTCCAGTCCCCCTCCCTTCCCGGTGCGCTGTCCCTCCCTCCTTCCCTCCCTCCCTGCCATCTCGGAGCGCTGGCTCCCGGCATGCCGCGCGCTGCTGACAGCCTTATAAATAGTCGCCTTGGCTGGCGGTGGCGAGGACGGGCAGGGCACGCACTGGCTCCGGCGCCCACCGCACCCCTCGCTCAGGTCAGTGTGTGCAGGAGTCTGTCTGCGCGCGGGCCAGGGTGCCGCCGCAGGGCGTAGGGGAGCCGCGCGCACCTGGGGACCGGGTGTTCGTGTGGTCAGGGTGTCTTTGGGGTGTGTGTGGCTGTGTGTTGCCTCCGTGTTTGTGATCTGGATGTGTTTGTCCGTCTGTATTCCCCAGGCTCTGCTCTGGGCGTTTGTGCCACACTGTGTGTACCTTTGTGGATGTGTGTGTCTGGGGGGGTGTTGCAGTCCCTCCCAGCCTCCTAGACAGTCACCCCTTTGTCCCGGCGCACTGCTGGGGCTCCAGGTCCCTGCCCTTGGCACCTCCCAGCTGGGGCCCAGGGAGGGGGGCTGTGGGCTGACTCCCTGCCCTGGAGGACCAGGGCGGGGGCAGCCTGTGTGATTGGAGGAGCAATCCCGTGATGTCATTTGGACAGCGCTGGGGGGGACTGGAAGCCCCCTGGGTGTTCGGCCCCCTGCCCCAGCCTCCTGAAAGGCCAGGGCCTCTGTGGGAGCTCTGGGGCCAGCACCTGGGGCCTCTCCTGAGCACTGCTCAGCTACCCACCCAGGACACTCCAGCAGCAGTGGGACACAGCCTGGGGCTGCAGGCCCAGAGAGGGGACACCAGCTGCCCAAGGTCACACAGCTGAGTGATGGAGTTGGGATTTGAACTCTAGTCAGTTGCCAACCACTAGGAAGGCTGCTCTTGGTCAGGAGCTGGGAGACCTGGGTCTTGCCCTGGCCTTGCCTTGTGACTGGGGTTAAGTCGCTGTCCTTCTGAGCTCAGGTCCCCAGGACCCTTGGCAGACCACCCCGTCATCCTGGGAGTCACTGTGGCCCTGATCCAGGGGCCTTATAAGGCTTGGGTGCTGAGCCTGTAACCCAACTCCATCCTGGACCCCCTGGCCACTGTGAGGTCTCCTCACGACCTAAGTTATTTTGGACCAAGGAAGTGGCAGGTGCCGGCAGGACAGAGGGGCTTAGGTTACCGGGAGGGGGCAGGGCGGCTGGGGTCCCGGCCACTCCTCAGGGCGGCACTGGAGGCTGTCCCTGGCCTGGGGACCCTCCCCCTCTCCCGCCAGCTGCTGAGGGGTGTTGGCGGCTCCTACCCTTGCTTAAGCACACTCAGCAGGAAGGAGGCTGTAACTCAGGCCCCAGAGTGGTGGGACAGTCAGCAAAGTTGCTTAAGGACCCACTGGGTGCCAGGCCCGGAGCAGCAGAAAGCGCAGCCCCGAGTCAGACCCCAGCCAGACCCTGGAGCAAGTCTCTCCTCCTCTCCAAGCCTCAGTTCCCTCCCAAGACGGCTGTGAGAGGGGAGTGAGGACCCCAGCCCTATGCTCAGCCCAGGCCCAGTCTGGTGGGGGACAGAGACCCGCAGTTCACTGAGAGGTGCCATACAGTATGGTGTGTGCAATGCTGGGGGAAGTTCAGAGGAGGCACCTGCCAGTGTGGGAGTGGATGGCAGAATCCTGGAAGACTTCCTGAAGGAGGTGACACCTGAACTGAGTCCTGAACAATAGCACATTGGGGGAAGGCATCCCGGCATTGGATGTAACATTAGCCAGGGCCTGGAGGTGGGACATGGTCGTGGGGGCTGAAGGAGCTCCAAGCAGTTAAAGCAGCTGCTGTAAAGGCTGCAGTGGGTATCAGGGGCCAGATCGTCGGGCCTGTCAGCTGTCTTAGTGGCCCAGGCTTTATTTTGAGAGCTGAGGGGGCCACACGTGCAGGGGTTTCATGCCTGTCAGAGAAGATCCTGCAGGTTGCCTGGTGGAGTAGGGAGGTAGGGAGGCCCAGGGTGGCAGGGACAGTGGCCAAGCCTCCTGCTGGAACAAGGAAGCGGTGACGAGGACACAGACTGGAGAGAGGTTCAGGAGCAAGAGGGTTGGGACGTGTGTGCGCAGGGCGGAGGGGGTGTGGGAGAAGGGTGTTCACGCTGACCAGGGCCTCTGGCTGGGCATGGAGGAGCTGGGGACATGGGAGGGGCTGTTCAGAGTCTGCGGGGTCTGCGGGGCTTCTGGGCCTGTCCAGGGACCTTAGACTTATGGGGCTGGGGAGAGAGGCCTGGGCTGGCTGGGAACTGAAGCCAACAGCGAGAGGGTGGAGAAGGGGCCTGAGGTGGGGGTCCCAGGCAGGAGGAATGCTGGCCGAGGGTTGAGGGTCAAAGGTTAAGGTGAGAGTGGCTATGATGGCTGCTGGTGGCCTTGGGGAGGGCTGGTGGGGGAGTGGAGACCAAATGTGTGTAGATGGCAAGTCTGGAGACTGATGGGAAAGGGAGGTTGAGGGAGGCCCTGGGGGGCTGTGGAAGCACAGAGTGGGGTCCAGGAGGGGTTGGGCTGATTTACATGCTGATGGGAAGGGGAGGTAGGGGAGCAAGGTCCTCAAGGGGGTGAGGGGACAGCAGCCACATTGGGGGGTGGAAGTGGGCCTGCGCAGGGGTGAGAGCCTGGGGACCCCTCATTTGAAAACTGTAAGGGCTGTGTCCACGTGAGCAGCTCCTGAAGCTTCCTCCCCCTTGGGCCTCTGTGTCCCTTTGAGCATCCTCCTGCAAACCCCATCCCAGATGAGGACACACACAGCGCCTGTCCCTCCTCCCGCCTCTTGGCAGCTTTCCTCCAGGCCCCGGGGAGCGTCGTCAAGGTGTTTTCTGGGACTTGCAAGGGGAGCAACCCAGCAGTTGCTGGTGTCTGCTTATGCCCCTCAGCACTACCCTCACCATCTGACTCCTCCAACGGGAAAAGGTGGCCGGGAGGGGGCTGCTGCCCTTCTGTGACAGGTGAAGCAGCAGAAGCACAGAGAGGAAAGGTGACTTTCCCAAGGTTACCCAGCCTCCTGGTCTTTCTCAGCCCCCAGTAGCCCTCTCCGCCCTCAAGGGCACATCACGGCCTGGCACACGCTGCGTGGCTTGGAGGGAGCAGAAGTGGGGTCAGGGAGAATCCCCCTCACTCGCCCACCTGTGCCCTTGTGTTGCAGAGTGCTGACTCGGCTCCCCGGACCTCAGCAGGATGGAAGGTACGAGGCTCTTCTCCTTTCCCACTCACTGCCTGGGCCTCAGTGTGCCCATCAATTAAGGGGGTGCGCTCTTGGGAGACGTTGGAGGAGGCTCTGGGGCTGCCAGAGGAGGCCTGCCTGGGAGCCTGCAGCATCCTCCTCGGGCTTCTCACGGGAGGTGCCAGCTCCAAGATTAATTTTAGAAGTGACGAAGCCTCCTTGGGGCTCCTGAGGGCCCCACAGCTCACCTCCTATGCTGGTATTTATAGAGCTGAGTCCCTGCCTCTTTCTGGAGAGGGTGGGCCCTGGCAAGGGGAGGCCCCCAGGGTGCAGATGCAAAGGCTACCGAGGACGAGTCATGTGCCCTCCCCTCTCTGGGTCTCAGTTTCTCATCCAGAAGGGGTGGGTCTTGAGGCTGTCTGGGGCCCTCCTGGCTCCTGTGGGATGGAGACATGGGGCGGACAGGAGACTGGCTGGCCCACCTCCCGGCAGCCCTTCCCATCCCATCCCTGGCGTTGTGCCTCGGCCTGGGCAGCTCTTAAAGGAGCCCAGAGGGTTTGGCTGCTGCTGCTGCCTGAAGCCAGCGGTCAGCCTTCCACCCCTGGGGCTCCGAACATCAGCTGCTACTGGGCTGTGGCCTCCCCCCACGCCCAGGCTCGTGCCCATCACACAGCAGGCAGTTAACAGGAGCCCAGAGAAGTCGTTCCTCTGACAGCTCCTCTAGGCCTCCACCCCATGGCCGGGAGGGCCCCTGGGAGCTGCCAAGCTCACTTCCTCAGTGAGACAGGGACAGGGAGCCAGAGAGGGGTGAGGGGTTCTTTCCTAAGGTCACACAGCGAGGTCCTACTTCCCCGAGAAGGGTAGGCCAGGCAGCCTGAGAAGAGGGCCCGGGGTCCAGTTCCGGTTCTGGCATCCCCGGAGCAGACCCATGCCTCTCTAGGCCTCAGTTTCCCCTGTCTGGTGGGGCCGTGGTCTTGCTGAGTCCTCAGGGCCAGCGAGGCGAGGTTGGAACATAAGCTCGCCTTCCTCTGTGGGCGAGGGTTCCATGTGCCCACCTCAGCCCTCTGCCCGGCAACCGTCTCCAGGGCAACGTATGTTGTGGTTGCCAACTCCACATTCGTACTGCCCAGGGAAGGCGGGCGATGGGCAGGCCCAGGGCCTGGGAGGGGAAGGGGAGGGACACAGCACAACGGGACAATGGGGGCCTGCTGCTCAGCGAGAAACCCCCGCGAAGTGGAAGACTCTAAGGCCAGAGGTGACCTGCCAGGCACAGGGAGGGGCCGTGAGGGTTGGCATCCGAGCCTGGAGCCTCCAGGCCTTTGCGTCTGCTGGTCCCTTTGCCTGGAACACCCTCTCCTCCCTGGCCTGTCCCAGTCTCTGAGCTCTCCTCGCCCATCACCGCTCACCCTGCGCTGTTGTGAGCGGTGTCTGTCCCTCTGCCTGCGGCCCAGCACAGGCCTGGGACTCCAGAGCTGCTTCTGGCTCTTTGTCAAGCAAGGGACTGAGCTCTGTCCCCTTTTCTCTCCCACAGAAAAGCTGAAGAAAACCAAGATCATCTTTGTGGTGGGTGAGTTCAAGGCAGGCGGGTGACGCAGCAAGCAGGGAGGGGCTTCGCAGGCACTGGTGGGAGCCCGCGCCCGGGGCTGCATCCTGGGCTCTGCCCCTCTTTTGCTGGGTGACCCGGGCAGACCCTGTCCCTGCAGGGGCCGCGTTTCTCAGGGCTTCTGAATGGGTGGGCGCTTGCAGGCGGGCCCGGCTCGGGGAAGGGCACCCAGTGTGAGAAGATTGTCCAGAAGTACGGCTACACCCACCTCTCCACCGGGGACCTCCTGCGGGCTGAGGTCAGCTCGGGCTCAGCCAGGGGCAAGATGCTGTCGGAAATCATGGAGAAGGGGCAGCTGGTGCCACTGGTGAGTGGGCCCTGGTGGGGTGGGGGGTGACGGTGGCCCTGAGTGGATGCCAGCAGAGCCCACGACACACTGGCACGGCTGACCCTGACCTTCCCTCCTGTGGGTCCCCACGGGCCTGGGCAGAAAATTCCTTCAGAAGCTCCCAAGAGCCTCCAGGACCCTGCCCTGCTGACCTCTCCAGGCTCCCGCCACCTGGCCTTTCTCCCTTCAAACTCATCACAATCCTTCCTGCCTGGAATGTTCTTTCCTCCTCAGCTTTCAGACCTTCCTGACTCCTCAGATTTGGGCTAAGACCTCCCCCACCTTTATACTCCTCTAGCCCCCCTCCTTTGCCCATACAACCTGTGTAATGCTTGGAACTTGATGGATCAACTGTGTGTAACTGTCTGTCCCCTCAGCGGACTGTGAGCTTCCTGAGGGCAGGGAAGTTCTGCTTTGTCCACAGCTGTGTCCTCAGGGCTCTGGATGGGAGCTGGCTGGGAGGAGGGGCTCGGTCAATACTATTGAATGAATGAATGAATAAATGAATGATTCGATCAAGTCTTCACAGTTCAGAGAAGGCTTCCTGGGGAGGGGGGCTTGTTCGGGCTATCTGTGTTAGGGCAGAGGGCGTTTCAGGCTGTCGGGCAGCAAAGGCCCCGAGGAGGGGTGGGGAAGAGGGGCTCATGGCCTCCTTCTTTTGCTGCACCCCTAGGAGACAGTGTTGGACATGCTCCGAGACGCCATGGTGGCCAAGGTCGATACTTCCAAAGGCTTCCTGATCGATGGCTACCCTCGGGAGGTGAAGCAGGGGGAGGAGTTTGAGCAGAGGGTAAGATGCAACCTGATGGGAGCTGTGATGGGGGCGTCACAGAGGCAGAGGCTGCTGTGACGGGCAGAGAGACTGATTGGGGTTCAGGGTAGGGGTGGAGGGAACAAGGGAAGACTTTCTGGAAGTCTTTCTAGAAGTCTAGAAGAAAAGGTGTTGAAGAGGAAGCACCGGGCTGGGGAGTTCACCAACCTGGGCTCAGGTCCCAGCTCAACCGCTTGAGGCCTTGGGCCAGTCTTTCTGCCTCTCTGAACCTCGGTGTCCTCTTCTGCAAAATGGGGAGAGACAGTTGGCAGCTGCCTTGAGGGGCAGCAGGATTAGGGAGGATGCATTCTTCCAAAGTGGGGCTTGGCACTCCATAAACACATGGTCAGAGGGGCAGAGAACAGCATGGACAGGGCTGGAAGGGTCAGGCCAGTGTGGGGAGAACAGAATCTGTGGGGCCTGGTAACTGGATGTGGTGCGGGAGAGGGAGGCTCAGGCCTGGCTGGAGGCCTCGAATGCCAGGGAGGGGAGTCTGGTCTCCTTCCAGGGACCACGGGGAGTCTGGCTGGGAAGACTGGGCCTTGAGGATGGTGCCTCTGAGCTGCCTGAGTGTCCCACCAGGAAAACCTTCCTCAGGGTGGGAGCTCCTCACCCAAACACACACACATACAGGCCCACGTGCGTGCATACACAGGTGCACAAGCACACGTGCACACAGGCCTGGAGACACACAAACACGTACACAAGGCCACAGGCATACACACACGTACACACAGGCCTACCTACATGTGCACACACATCTGGCAATGTATGTACATGCACGTTCATGTGATGCGTGTACACGGATGCAGTATACCCATACACAGGGATGCACACAAGTGCACCCTCATGGGCACACACAGATGCACACATGTACACCCAAACTTCTGATGTCACAGGCCATATGTGGGAAACCGATGAAACCACAAGTACCTAAGAGGGAAAGCTCAGCAAGGGTGCAGGGGCTCAGGGAGGGCTTCTTGGCAGAGGGACTCCTTCCAGGCCTTGCAAACAGGACTGGGCATCCCAGGGGCTGGAGGCAGGACCAGACCCCCACCCCCACTCCCCTCTCTCTGAGGCTGGGGCTATCTTTGAGTTTCCATAGCTTTGAGCCTCATCCAGAGGTAGGACACTGTATGCCTTGACCTCCAAGTGGCTGCAAGACCTCAAGAAAGTGTCTACCCTGATCTGGGCCTCAGTTTCCCTTTCTGTGAAATGGAGGTTGACTGAGCTTCCTTCTGATTCAGAGGCTGTGGACCCTGTGCTCACATTCCATGCAGTCCTGAGGCACGTCCTGGCCTGGCCCATATGCACCAGCTGTGACGTCACCTCCGACCTTCAGGGCCACATCTAGAAAGTGGGGTCAATGAAAGTCTCCATCCCTCTTGGGGCTGTTGTGGGCACTACTGTGGGCACTGGGCTCGGCACAGGGCCAGCCCTGCTGTGGCCTGCAGGGGTCCAGGCACCTGGTCTTCTTGGCTCTGGACACCAGGGGGCGCCAGGGCCTCACCGAAGGAAGACGGCCTTAACTCCTTCCCACTCTTCCAAGTCGTCCCCATGGATGAAATGCTTATTCCAATGACAGTGACATTGTTCAGAATCCCCCAGAGCTCAGCAGCTCCTCACCCCTACACTCAGCCCTTGTTCCTTTGTCAAGTCCTTATCCAGCTGGTGTAGGAGAGACGCCTGCCTGCCCTCGGGGCCTCCTGGCCTGGCTGGGGAGAAGGACATGAAGTCAATAGCCAGATACCCTCCTGAGAAAAGCTCAAGACAGATGTAGAGGAAGGAGGACTGGAAGAGCTTGTCCTGATGGCTGGGGATGGTGGCGGGGGGCGGCATCTGGGAGGACTGCCCTGAAAGAATGAGATTTTAGCTCAGATCTGAGGGCAAGCACTTGGTAAGGGTTCCTGGCAGAGGTTCCTGGCAGGAGCAGAGACCTGGCATGGGAGGCGGTTGATGAGAGCCTAGACCAGAGAGTCAGTGTGGCTGAATCAAGGAGAGCAAGGGAGTGGGAAGCTCGAGATGAGGAGGGCAGGGAGGGCAGGGTTGGGGAAGGAGTTTGGACTGTCTCCTGAGGGCACTGGGGAGCCATGGAAGAGGTTTGAGCAGGGGAGTGGCAGGGCAGATTGGTGTTAGGAAGGTCCCTCAGACTGCCTTGGGGAAGAGCTTGAAGGTCTGAGTGGGTCTCAAGTGGGGCCCCAGAAGTGGGAAAATGGGGAAGAGGTGGCCCCAGGGGGGCAGGAATGGGGCCCCTGTGACTAGTGCCCTGCCCGCAGATCGGACATCCCACACTGCTGCTGTATGTGGACGCAGGCCCCGAGACCATGACCCAGCGGCTCCTGAAGCGCGGACAGACCAGTGGGCGTGTGGACGACAACGAGGAGACCATCAAGAAGCGGCTGGACACCTACTACAAGGCCACAGAACCCGTCATCGCCTTCTATGAGAAACGTGGCATCGTACGCAAGGTGCGGGCCCGAGGGAAGCCTTAGGAAACCTGGGTTCTTGCCTGGCGTGGCCTTAAATTGCTGTGACCTTGGGCTAGCCCTCCCCTCTGGGCCTTGGTTTCCCCACTGGTTCGATGATGGGCTGCTGTCCTCTATGGCGGGGCTCCAGGAGTCAGGCCAGGCCTCTGGGGGAGGTCAGCCCTGCCTCAGCAGGGCCCACCCAGCCCTCCCAGGGCATCTCCGCTCTTACGGCCATTTCCCTGCAGGTCAATGCCGAAGGCTCGGTGGACAATGTCTTCTCCCAAGTCTGCACCCACCTGGACGCCCTCAAGTAGCGGTGCTGGAGCCCCTTGCCCAGCTCACAGCCCTGCCCCGCCCCTGTGCTGACCGGAGGCCATCCTGGCCTGAGCTCAGCGCCTCCACCCTGCCTGGCTCAAGCACAGACAGAGGAAGCCACTTTATCCTGTTTTCATGGACAGCCGAACACTAAAGGAATTTCTAAGGACATTTGGTTTTCCTCCTTTTTCTTTGCTTCCATCGGAGTTGATTCACGTGGCATGGCCACCCTGGTCTTGGGGCCCCAGCCCCTCACCCTCCCATTCTTCCTCGGGCCCCTCAGCGCCTCTCACCAGCCTCCCTCACCGAGCTCGCTTGGAAGACCCAGGGCCCTTCCTCACACAGGCTGTGCCAGGCCTGGGGATCCAGGGTGACTGAGGCAGGGTCCCTGCTCTCAGGGACCTGTAGTCAGGCGAAGCTGGGCCCTGGCCTGGGTGCCTCTGCATCCTTGCTGGGTGGCCCTGGCCCTGACCCGCATCTCTCTGAGTGTGTTTTCTGTGCTTATCCACTGCTGGGGCCTGGGCTGCAGCAGGCAGCGAGGTTATGGGCAGTGGGGGTGGCACACGTCAGCCGGCTGAGTGGGCAGTGAGTTGACCTCCGTGGTGCAAGAAGCTCTGAAGGTCTGGAAAGGGCAGTGAGATTGAATGGGGGGTCACGGTCAGGGGTGCCTCCCTGAGGAGGTGACACCGGAGGGACCTCCCACTATGTAGCCCTGAACAGGTCACAACCTGCCGTTTCTGAGCCCATTTCCAAATCTGAATCAGGCTCGGTGGCCCTACCCCCAAGGTTAGGACAAGAACACAAGGGGTGTTATCAGGAGCCGGGACCAGAACAGCCTTGGGGACATGCAGGGCTGGGGTGCTTTGGGAATGCCCCAGGATCCCCCAGGGACAGCCATCTTCCCTTTTCTGTTCTCTTTCTCACTTTGACTTTGTCACCGAGAAAGGCTCAACCTGATTCTCATGTGTTCTTAACACCTGTCCCAGCCCCAGCAGGCTGCCTTTAAAGCTGAGAGAACCTTCAGCGGGCCGCACCTGGCTGGAACGAAACCCCGTATGGGGCTGATTGTGCCCACTATGTGTCCCTTCTATTTATGGCAAGTTGGCTGATTTTCCATTTACATTAGTTATTTAAACTCTCCTTTAAAATAAATGTGTTTAAGTTATAAAAGGTGAATCTATTGGAAGAAGAACATGAAATAAATAAATGATGGTACAGGGGAGAGAAGAGAAGGCAGGCGTCATGTGGGGGTGAGCCGTCCGGCCCGGGTGGGGTGTGGGGTGAAGCCCTCTGCAGCTGGTCCCTCTGCTCCCCTCGCCAGCTGGCCCGGGGCGTGCGGGGAAGCCCCCACTCGCTCTCTGACCTCCCACCTTGGGGTGTGGCATCTATCAAGCTGGGTTGACACACATGCACAGACACACACACACACACCCCTCTGTCTCAGGGTGTCTGGGAATCAGCATGAAGATGAGTGGGAAAGCACGCCAAAGGTGAGAAAGAGCTAGAGAAATCCACCTGACAACATCATCGTCATTATCTTTTTTTTTTAAATTACAGCTTCATGAATTCAGGTGTCCCAGTGGATGAAAACCTAAGCTGACCCAAACTATTCACCACAGCATCACTTTAGTCACTTAAAAAAAAAAAAAAACACTTAAAAACTTGAAAAAAAACACAGAAAGTTTAAAGGCTCCAGTAACTGCCGCCCATCCTTGCTGCCACAACCTTCCTCTGGTCTCCTTCGTGCACATCTGTTCACTCAGCAGCTTTCTGGAACACCTGCCAGGCTGGGAAGACAGAGGCTCATGTGTCCCCGGCCACTGTGATGTGGCTCCTAGCAGGAGGAGGGGCCCATGCTCACAAATTCCCGTCAGCTCGACTCAGCCGAGACCAGCTGTGGGCAGCTCAGCGCGCGGAGCACAGAGGGGCTCCTGGTGGTGGGAGGTTCCTTGAGCTGGAGCTGTGGAGTGGGGCCTTGAAGATACCTAGGAGTTCACTTCACCATGAGACAGAGGGCATGGAAGGACAGAGGGAACATCTCTGCAGAGCCACAGAGGTGGAGAGGACCTGTTGGGTGCAGTGAGCGCTGAGGCCTCAGGGGGGCTGGAATGCATGCTAGAAAGGGTACAGTAGCAGCAGACAAGGCTGCAACACACACTGGCAGGGCCTTGAATGCAGACCCAAGTGTCTAGTCTTTGCCCTAAGGACAACGGGAGGCTCAGAAAGAGTTGTTTTCTTTCTTTCTTTTTTTTTTTTTTGCTGAGCTAACATCAGTTGCCAATCCTCCTCGTTTTTTGCTGAGGAAGACTAGCCTGAGCCAACATCCGTGCCAATCTTCCTCTACTTTGTATGTGGGTCACCACCACAGCATGGCTGATGCATGGTGTAGGTCTGTGCCGGGGATCCAAACCTGCAAATCCAGGCCACCAAAGCAGAATGCACTGAACTTAATCCCTACACCATGGGACCAGCCCCAAGAGTTTTGTTTTTAATGAAAAATTTCAAACAAACTGAAAATTGGAGGAAATAAGGTAATAAACACCCACATACCCACCACCAACATTGAATAATTGTTAGCATTATCCCATACTTCCTCCATTATTATTTTACTTTTGCCAAAGTACTTAAAGTAAATTACAGATATGAAAAAATTTCACCCCAAAAATATGACTTCAGTAGCACTCTAAAAAATAAGGACATTTGCCTGTACACCCACAACTCAGAGTTTCAATAACACTGTTAACACAAATATTGTAATAGATAATAATCAGTCCACATGCAGTTGTCCCTAAAACGTGTCTTTGTCCAAACCAGGATGCAATCCAGGACCACACGTGCATTTGGTTGTGACATCCGGCAAACCTCTAACCTGGAACGGCTCTCCCACTCTTTTTAGGACATTGGCCTGTGAAGGGACCAGTTGTCCTGCAGAAAATTCTTCCTTCCAGATTCATCTGTTGCTTCCTGTGGTGTCATTTAACTTGCTCCTCCATCCCCTGAATTTCTGGTAAACGGGAAGTTATTTGTCAAGGTTTCATAGATTCGGGTCAAGCCTTTGGGGCAAGAATACCTAAGAGGTGCAACTCATGGAGGGTTTTCAAACCAGGCTGGACAGCAGGACCTGCAGAGCTCCCAGCTGTACTGTGCACACGAATCTCCCTGCGTCTGTTAAAAAGCCGATTCTGGCTCAGCAGCTCTGGTTTGGGGGTGAGGCACCGGCTGCTGGTCCACGGCTCACACTTTGGGGAGCTCAGGGAGAACCTGCGCTGTGGAGGCGGGAGCTGGGGGTGGGGGGCGGTGGGGGTGGGGAGGAGGGCAAGTCTCTAGGGTCAGGATGTGCTCATCCCTAGTGGTGGGCTGAGAGCTGGGCGTGGCGTCGGATATGAGATAGTCAATGCTGTCTCCCCTCACATCTCTAGGGACACTCCAGGCAACAGCTTGTCCCAAGGTGCCAGAACATTCTAACCAGCTGGAGGATGGTATCGTGCTTCTGTAACCTCCGGGTTTCAGAGAAGAGTGCTCCCGGGTGGGCCTCTCTGGGATAATGGCCTCAGATGCCCCCCCCCCGGACTGCGCCCCTAAGTCTTGGCCTCGGGGGCCCTGGGGGCCTGGCCGGAGGTGCTGAAGTGGAAGAGGAAGGAAGCAGGGAGCAGAGGAGGCCAAGGCTGTCGCCTCCCAGCCGCAAGAGGGGCCTGGAGTAAACAGGAAGGCCTGGCGGCTCCACAGTGGGGGGGCTTTGGAAGGGTGGGAGACAGAGCCCTACTGGACATGCGCAGCCTGTAAGCACAGGACTTCCTTGCTGGGGAAGCAGACCCAGAGAGGTTGTGTGGCTTGTCCCAGATCACACAGCAAGGCAGGGGCACAGGGCTAGACCCTTGCCTGCCAGTCCTGCTTCTGCCTCCTTCCTGGGGTTCCAGTGCAGGGTGTCCTGCCTGTGTTGCCCAGCATGATTTATGAGGTGCTGGGTGAGTCTCTTCCCCTCTTCGGCCTCAGTTTCCCTTTCTATGAACTCAGAGCCCTCACATCTCAGAGGTTCTAGCATCCTGGCCCGGTGGAATCCTTCTGCCTCTTCGGTGGTCTCCATGGGTTCTTTAGACCCGGGGAGCAGGTTTTATCAAGGAGTCCACCATCGCCCAGGAGGCAGCAGGTGCCAAGCTCATTCTTCGGGGAAAGAGAGGGAGACTTGGAGGGACTTCACTCTTCTAGAACAGTCTGCCGGGACCACTACCCTGTACCCTTGGGGAGTCATTCCTCCTCTTCAGAGACCCTGCCCCGGGCTCAGAATGTCCCCAACACCCACACCCTGGGGACTCAGAATCACAACTTAGGAAACTTGGAGCTGTGTAGCCCAGTGGTTATGCCCATTCATTTATTCCATGAGCATTTATCGAGTGAGTGCCTATCACGGGCCAGGCACTATGTTAAGCGATGGAGATGCAGCAGCAACAAAGCAAGGCCCTTACCCTCATGGAACTTTGGTTCTAGAGAGGGAAACAGACAAAATAAACAACACATAATCTGTCAGATGGTGAAATGGGTCCCAGGGGCCAATAGTTGGTGTGGGGAGAAGGCTATTTTAGATGTGATGGTCAGGGAAGGCTTTACTGACCATGTGACATTTAATCTGCAACTTAAAGGTTGAGGAGCAAGCCCTGTGGTTATTGAGGGGGAGAGAGTTTCAGGGAGAGGGAACAGCAAGTGCAAAGGCCCTGAGGTGGGAGTGTGATTGGCACATTCAAGGAACAGCAAGGAGTACAGCATGGCTGGAGGAGAGTGAGCAAGGGGGAGAAGAGCAGAAGGTGAGGTTGGAGAGGGGGCGGGGGAGCCTCTCTGGCCATTTGAGGGGCTCTGGCTTTCATGCTGAGTGAGATGGTTGCCTGAGAAGGGCACCGAGCAGAGGAGGGGTGGAACTTGATTGAGGTTAACAGGCTCCATTTACGGGTGTGCAGGATGGGCGGGGGCAAGCATGGAGCAAGTGAGCTCAAGAGGAGGTGACTGCAATGTTCCAGGGGGTGCTGGTGGCTTGGACCAGGGTGGAAGCTGTGGGGCGGTCAGAACCCCACAAACACTGGGAATTTGGGGGACCAGCTGCCAGAATTTGCTTGTGGGTAGGATGAGGGGTGTGAGAGAAAGAGTCAAGATCAGGGCTGGCCCTGTGGTGTGGTGTTTAAGTTAGGCACGCTCTGCTTTGGCAGCCTGGGTTTGCAGGTTCAGATCCTGGGCGCAGATCTACATCACTCATCAGCCGTGCTGTGGCGGCGACCTACGTACAAAATAGAGGGAGACTGGCACAGATGTCAGCTCAGGGACAATCTTCCTCAGCAAAGAAAGAAAAAGAAAGAAAAGAGTCAAGGTTGACCTCAAGGCTTGAGCAATGAGAAGAGAGTGCTGTCATGGTCTGAGATGGAGAGACTGAGGCAGGAGCAGTTAGCAGAGAACGAGTAGAACCCAATTTTGGACGAGTGCGGTCCGAGATGCTTATTAGACACCCAGGAGTCTGGAGCCTGGGGGAGGGTTCTGGCCGGAGACATAAAGTTGGGAGCCGTCAGTATATAGATGGTATTTAAATCTGTTTGGATAAGGAAAGGCGTTTTCCAAATTTTAATGTGCACAAGAATGCCCTGGGATCTGATCAAACGCAGGTTCTGATTCAGCAGGTCTGGGGCAGGGCCTGAAAGCGGTCCCACCTGGAGCAGCAAGGACCTAGGGCATTCTATTCTATGGCCAAGACCCATTGGTGGGTAATGAAATCAACAGCGTGGCTTGTGATCAGTATTTGAAAGAAAACAGAAGGGGCTGGATGCACATCACAGGGTATATGCAGGTTCACAAAACGTTTGTTTCAATTATTTGAGCCCGAGTCCCAGGGTTTGTGCTGGGTCACGACGTCATGGTTACTCAGGTTTGAGAAAACCTGACTTGGGAGTGACTGATGGGTAAACAGAGAAGGGAAGAGGTCCGGGGACCAAGCATGGGAGGATGAGGAGGAACCATGAGGAGGCAGATAAGGCAACCAGGGAGGTGGGAGGAAACCCAGGACAGAATGTTCTGGAAGCCAAGGGAGATAAGACAGGCCCAGATTTGAATTATCCTCTGCTTCTCCCCAGCCCTGTTGTTGTGCACACCTGAGCCTCAGTTTCCTCCATTGTAAAATGGGGACATGAGTCTTCGCCCATTCAGGTGGCTGTGAGGTGGCACTTGGCAGAGGGCTGGGTGAACGTGTGGATGGTGGAGCGATTCTCATCCTTGCCCCGGGCTGTGAGCTCCTCCAGGCCAGCGGGCTGCCCTTCCATTGGAGAAGGAGAAGCAGATGGAGAAGCAGACCCAGAATATGGAAATGTCTTGCCAGAGGCCACCCGGGCCAGAGCCTGGGTACCCTGACTCCCAGTCCAGTGCACTCTTTCCTCTGCACCCACTTTCTCTCTTGTCCTGGGGGTCTGGCTGTGTGTTCTCAACAGCCCCTGGCTCCAGGCCGGTGCTGGAGACGGATAGCCGCCTGGGGGGGTCCCTGGGGGCCGCCTAAAATTCCTCTGGTGGCCAGCGGCCAGGGTAGACGTGCTCCGTCCCTTCCTGCAGCCCTGGCCTCCCCAGCCAGCCAGGAGGAAGGAGGAGAATTTGTGCACCCGTGCACTGTGGGGTCCAGGCACAGGGGCCTGGCCATCGGCCACATGTCTTTGGCGTGTGGATAGGCGGCACCTGAAAACATCTGTATCAGTTAGAGCCCCGGCAGGAAACAGATGGCACGCTCCAATGGGATAATTTGAGTAGAGTTTAATGAAGGGTCTGTTTACACAGGTGCGGGCAGGGTGGGGGGAAAGCACAGGGGACAGTGCAGGACCCCGGGCTGGCCGCAACGTGGGCCATGACCACCCTCGGCCTGAAGGGCTGTGTGGAGAGGGCTGTGGCCTGCGGTGGAGGGAGGCCACCAATTTGTAGTGACCCTTCAGGAAAGGAGCTGGAGGAATGAATCCTCCTTGTCCTTCCTCTCTCTGAGCTGTGCAGGGGTGAGGGGGTGGGAGGAGGTAGACGTGTCCATTGGGATGGACATCTTGGGGGCAAACGGAAGACAGCTAACCCAAGGTCTGTCCCCGGCTGTGAGATTGTATGACCATCAGGCTTCCTGGGGGCACGCGACCCAGTACAGAGACTGGCCTCTTCCACTGGGGAATGGGAGTGAGACCTACCTCTGTGTGCCTCAGTTTCCCCATGCCTCCACAGCCTCTGTCCCTGCCTTGCCTTCCAGAGCACTTCAAGCTTTGCTTTCAATAAATAGATCTCAAGGGCCAAAGGGTCCCGGGCTGTGTGCTGGGGACATAGCTGTGCAGAGGGGACACAGGCTGGGGGTTGGGAGGAAGGCCCAGGGCGCTGTGGGAGCTGCAGGGCGGCCTCCTCTCCACTCATGGGGGCCCCCATCTCTCCCTTCCTCCACGCGGTCTCCAGGTCCAGGACTCCGGGCCCTCCTGGGGCTGTCTGTAGGGTTTTTCTCCTGGAGGTTTCCTACAAGTTCTTCCTTGTGTCCGCCTGCAGCCTTTCTTGCTTTCTAGAGAATCCAGTGGTCTTGTTTATAACGTGGGTGGGGACGGATTCTGCAGTGTGGAGGGAAATGGGAGGGAGGGAAGTTTGGGGAGAGGTTCCTAGGGGGTCCCTGTCGTGGCCCCAGTTGCCCCGACATCCACTCTGGACAACGACCTCCTCACCCCATGACACCCACAGCCCCAGTGACATCTGTCCTCTCCACATTCAGCTCAGGTGGTGGCAGCAGGGAAGGAGGTGAGCTTGGAGCCAGGCAGCCCTGGGGTCTCCACTTTCCAGCGGGGAGTCACCTAAATTTCAGGAAGCCGTGTGTCCGTCCTCTGTAAGTGGTAATGGCCTCCAGGAGTGGCTGTGAGGATTCAGAGCTGATAAGGTGAACGCCTAGGGTGGGGCCTGATGCACATGGAGAGTTCAGGCCCTGGGGCTGGATTAACTGTCCCTGGGGCACAGACCGGGGACCTGGGGAAACTCAGAGCCACCCCCCTGAAGCCATCCTTTGCCTCATGGTGCCCACCTCCCCATCTCTGCGCCTACAGAAAAAGGCAGAGGAGCTGCCGCTCTTGTGGGGGCCCCCTCCACCCCATCACAGCCTTCCTGGCCTGCTGGGCATGGATGGGTCTCCCGTGACCACACACCCATGCCTGGCCAGGAAGTGTCAGGGCAGCTGCAGGGCCAGGGAGCGAACCTTCCCCCAGTAGCCACCCAAGGAGCCACACCCACCCTTCCCGCCCCGGAGTCCTCTCCTGCAGAGAAAAACACGCACCACTCTGCTCCCTCTGGAGGTGCCCAGGGCTCCCGCCTTCTCCTCCCTCCCTAGGCCTCAATTTCCCCATCTGTGATCCAGGACAAGTATAAGAGGGAGACCCCTGGCTCCATCCCCCTGTGGCTCCTGCCAACACATGCCAAGATTTGTTTTCTCAAAGCCCAGCTCTGCCAGCACCTTCTGCTCTAGAACCCTCCATGACACGCCGTGGCCTTCAGGGTCAAGTCCCGGCATTTGAGGCCCCCCAGCCAGGATCTGCCTCTCTAGGCTTCCTGTCCCAACCACACCCCTGCTTGTCCCACGGACGGTGGTCCGACCACTTCCTGCCTCTGTGTCTTTGATCAGGCTGGTCCCCCTGCCTGACATGCCCTCTTCACCCCTTTTTCTCCGACCCCTGACTCACCTAGTTTTTCATAGGCCAGGCCTAAATGCCACCTCCTCCAGGCAGCTCAGGCTTCCTCCTCTGAGCTCCCTGGGGCCTGACGCTAGGTGTTCCCCGGTACTTGCACCATGGAGGGCACATAGTTGGCACTTACTGTCTGCAGAATGAACAAGGGACAGTTCTGGGATTGTCTCCCAGACTCAAGGAGCACTGATGGAGCATTTCCTGTGTGCCAGGCCCAGGGCTCAGCGCTGTAGTGCCCCTCCCCTGGAAACCTCACAACAGCCTGGCGAGGAAGGCACCATGTGCCCACTTTACAAACAGGGTGACTGAGGGTTGAGGGGACTTGCTGAAGGCCCCACAGCTCAGAGCAAGCAGAGCAGGGTTTGAATCCAGGCCCATCTGACCTCAGAAACACCATTAGAGTGTGCCCCCCTTTCGTTTGGGGCTGTCTTTTATCCCTGAAGAACTTTGCTCCCACGGAGGGGGCAGACACAGAGTGTGTGGCCCTAGGCAGGTCCCCTGTCCTCTTGGGCCTGAGACCTCAACCCCAGCTGCCATGCTGTGCCAATTTGGGAGTGTTCTTTCCCCAACCTGGGCCTCAGTTTCTCTGCTTGCAGAACCCGGAATGGCAGCCCCGTGGCATACTATGTAAGCCAGCTTTGGGGCCTGACGAGACCTGTTCGAATCCCAGCTCCACCATCTCCTTGGGCCACTTAGCTCATCTCATCAGGCCTCTGTTTCCTCATCTGCAAAATGGGAACATTTTGCAAAATGCAAAATGAGTGCATGGGGCTGTGAGTTCCACATGAACCGCCTGGGCCAGGGCCTAGTGGCTGAAAGGTCCTCCCGGTGGGGTGTTAGGGTGATTGTTGTCATCTGCCCCCTGGGGGCTGCCAGATGCACCCCACCAGCCAGCCCCAGGGAGGGTGGGACGGGAGGATGGGGTGCCTGGGGAGACAAACCGGGAGCCTGGGCCCTCCCACCCCGCTGCCTCCCCCCGCCCCAGGGCCCCCCACCCAGTGACAAAGCCCATGGCACTTCCTCTCCCCGCCTGGCAGGCCGCCTGGCCCGGCCCCTTCTCTAAGGAAGCGCATTTCCTGCCTCCCTGGGCCTGGCTGGATGAGCGGGAGCTCGCCGCTGCCGCCGGTCATACCCCAGCCTCCGTCTGCATCCACAGGCCGGGCCGCCACCGCCGTCTACAGGAGCCCGGCCCCGCTCCCGGCTCGTCTCCCGCCCTCGCCCCCGGCCCGGCCCCACGCCCCTGTGCCCACTTCTCCTGACCCCTCGGCCGCCACCTCAGAAGGCTGGAGCAGGGACGCCATCGCTCCGGCCGCCTGCTCCCCTTGGGTCCCCGCGCGAGCCCACGCCAGCCCCCGCGCCCGCCCGCAGCCCTGCCCCTGGACACCGGATAAGGCCCAGCGTACAGACCCCCGGCTGGACAGCATGGACCGTGGCGCGCTCCCCCCGGTCGTTACCCTGCTGCTGGCCGTCTGCAGCCTCAGCCCCACAAGTAGGTGTCCAGGGACCCGGGGTGGGGAGGCCGGGCCCCCAGACCACAGACCAGGCCACGAGTGTTCCTGGCCTCCTCTCTATGTCCCCAGCGCGTGCCCTGTGGAACTGTCTGGGGGGGTTTGGACAGTCCAAGGTGGATGTCAGGGTGACCCACCCTCCCGGTTTGTCAGGACAAAGAACTTGGAGTGCTAAATGTCTCGGGCAAAAGGGGTGACCTATTTACCTTAAACCTGGCCTCTGGCCTCTGGCCTCCCAGCTACGTCCAGTTTCTCCCCAGGAAGCCCAGGTCCCAGAGTGCTGTGCAGCCCCAGGAGAGTCCCCTGCCCTCTCTGGGCCTCGACTTTTCCATCTGAGGAACATGCGGGAAGGAGGGCCCACGGTCTTGATTTCAGAGCTCGGACTCTGGGTTCAACTCTCATGTCGTTACTTCCTCATGGTGTGATCTTGGTGTGATCTTCAGGGACAGCCTCTGGGCCTCTGAGCAAATTGGGAATGATAACAGAACTTCCCTCGGGGCTGTTGCGAAGGTCAGTGGTGAGTCAGTGAGGCAATGCTCTAGAGAGGACCCTCGGGCAGGCTGCCTGTTTCTATGATGTTATTGTTGTTTCATGATTAGCTTTCAATTCCTCCACCGTCGCCTTCCCGGGACCTGTGAGCGGCTCCCAGATCCCCTTTGAACAGGGCGCTCTTCCCCGGGCTCTACTCCCCAGGAGGCCTGTAGGATGGGGGCGCAGGCCCAGACGAGGGGTTCTGTGGGGGCTCCTCAGCCTGAGGGCTTTTCCAGGCCATCATGGCCTCTGCTGCCTTCTGAAAGGACCAGATGAGGGGCCGTGAGGAGCAGGGGACTCCCAGCCCCTCATCCCACTCACTGGGGCCTCGCTGTGCCCTGCCCCTCATCTACCTAAGGCCACAAGATGGCCCTGTGGACCCCCTTCACCCATGGCGCATCTAGGAGCTCCCTAAAGGATCTGGGGGGGCAGCGAGAACAGGATCAGCAGCAGCAGTGGGCACTCCTCCCCACCTTACCCCACCCCGCAGCACTTTAAAGTCCCTAAGCCTTGGTCTCTAAAGTCTTATCACTGCCTCACTGAAAGACGGGAACTGGGTCTCAGACATTAAGTGACCTCGCAGGGATTTGACTCCAGGCCTGTGGCTCCCAGAACGCTGCTCCTAACCACATGTGATCCGGCAGCCCCTCTCCATACAACACAGGATAACCCTGCAAGATGGCGCCATTATCACCCCACTTTACAGAAGGGGAAGTGGAGGCCGTGACCTGCCAGGTTCACACAGCTCAGACAAGCCCTACCTGAACTCCACCATAGGCCTCCAGGCTGCCCTGCCTTTCTCCTACCTCCTCCACATTTCTAGCTTGACAACGCTCTCTTCCTCTCGGTCATCAGAGAAAGATCCATGCGGATCTTCAGGGTCTGGTTTTATAGGATCAAAGGCAGGGGTGTGCTGGCAGATAATTAACAACAGGGGTGGGGGGTAGGGTTTGCCAATTTCTGTGGTGTAAATGTTCTCACCCGGCTGATTTCAAGCTACCAATCACCAAACTCGGAGTCGGGCCGCGGGGCATGGTAGTCCACCTTTATCTAGTATTTCCACCACGCAGATCCGACAGGCGTAGATAACCTCAAGAGCTTAGATAACAGTAAAATGGAGTAAAATAATTAGGAAGTTATGAGTTTTATTACCTTTTAAAAATATATAATTAAATTAAGCTTAAAATTTTAATTTTTAATAATGGCTGTGTTTAACAGCCAGTTGAGGAAACTCCTGAAAATTTCTCTCTCTGCTCCTGTGGGCAGGTACCAGCACCCCAGTGATCATAGGGTTCAAGGGCATTCCAAACCATCCAGCCCAACTCATATACAGTCGGGGAAACTGAGGCCCGTGGAGGGCAGATGGGGGCCTGGGCCAGGGCGTGGAACCCAGATCTCCATGCCAGGGAGGGGGTGGCATCCTCGTTTGGGCTGGAAGGGGTGAAATGGGTCCGAAACAGGGTCCCAAATGGGTCCAGCCTTCTGGGAACACAGCTTGGCAAAATCTCTCAAGACCGTAACTCGTGTAACAATTTGACCTTCAGGAGTCAGCCCTACGGAGTTATTTGCCCAGCTCCGTAGAGATGCATGGTCTGTAGGTCCCTGTAACAAAAACCCAACAACGGGAAACCACCCCAATGTCCATCAGCCTGGGCCCCATTAAATGAATTATTATGCAGTAGAATACCATGCAGCCGTTTCCAAGGAAAAGCTAGAACTATATCTACACCGCTGGGGACAGATGTCCGGGACACCCTGTTAGGTGCCCAGACATCAGTGATTCCACTTCTGTGAGAATAAATAGTAATGACACAAAACATGCACAAAGAAAAACCCGATGTCTCTGTTCTCCAGCACTGGGTTTCTCTAGGGGATATTTACTTTGTAAGACACACTTTCTTGTCATGCGGAATTTTTTTTTTTTGAAAACAAACATGTGGAGATTTCTAAAAAGCACTTTAGCCATATAGTCACGTCAGCCCGCTCCTCACAGAAAATAGATAAGAGGAGAAAAAATTAGTTCCCAAGCTCCCTTATTAGTATGGGCATTGCAAACATGCTGGTGGATTGCTTACCTGTTTTTGTAATTTTTAAGGTAATTTTGATGCAGGTGGATCAACGTGTGGGAGTTGTGTGTACCCTTCTTATGTCCCAGAAGGTTTCTATGTTGTCATGTAGACTCCATAATCGTCCCATTGTGGTTCTGGAATATTCTCTCCCTTAAATGTGTCATCCCATCGTTTGCCTAATGAATCCCCTATTGTTGAATATCTGGGTGGTTTCCCCTTTGGGGCTAGTTATAAATACCACCTCCGTGCATGTTTTTGCTACATGCACTTTTTCTTGTATTTTGGCGTATTTCACTTGGATGGAGTCCCAGAAGCGGGTGGTGGGGTTCACGGCCCATAGTGGGCGGCTGGGATCAACGAGTGTTTCCCACATGCCCATGAGCGTTTGCTGGATGATGGGGCAGAGGCGTGACTCGGGGCCCCCTTGCTGCCGGCCACCTGTGTGGGGGTCTGGGACTCTCTGGAGAGGGGCTCCCAGGGTCAAGCCCACACTCCACAGTGACACAGGACACAGGTGACACAGGACAGAGACCACAAATATCTATCCCTTAGAGGCTGCATTCCGGGGCAGGTTCCCATTTGCCAGGAGGAAAAAGAGGGGAGCAGGAACTCTGTGAGCCAGGAAAGAGTGGATCCCTGGGGACAATGGGGACATGACCATTAAGATTCCCTCTCACCTCAGCCAGACAGATGGTGACACTAAGACCAGAGGGAGAGAGAGGCTTGGTCTATTTCTCATGGTCACAGATGGGACAGTGTGGGGCCCTCTGAGGATGGACCTGGTCTAGTCACTCAAGGGCCTGAGGGGGACTCTGCGCAAGGGGGAGCAAGCCGCCTCTTCTGTGTCCCCAGAGCATCAGGCAGCTCTTTGTCTCTATACTCGGTTTACAGATGAGGAAATTGAGGCTCGGGACAAGTGACAGGTCCAGATTTCAACCCCAGCTTCTTTTCCCTGCACGTTTGATGGCCTGGGCGTGGGGGGCCGGAGAGCCCTGGCTCCAAGACCCCCTGCCTAGCTCCAGCCCCAGCTTCGGGGCATCAGCCCTGGAGGCTGCAGAGGGCCCTCATCCAAGGCCGAGCAGACTTCAGTATCTGTGACAGGGGTGGGGTGAAGAGAAAAATATGACAGCTGACATTGATTCAGTGCTTACTGTATGCCAGACACTGCTCTGGACCTGTCATGTGTACTATCAGACTTACCTTCTCAAAAGCCCAAAGAAGCAGACACTCCTATCACCCCCATTCGACAGCTAGCTGAGGAGACTGGAGCACAGGCAGGTGAAGGAATTTGCCCAAATTACACAACCCAGAAATGAGCAGCTGGGGATTGAGCACTGGGCCTAACCACTGTACCATACTGCCTCATGGAGATAATGAGGAGCTCTCTGTTGTCAGATCCTCTCACCCCGGGAATTCAGTCCCTTTCCTGTACCTACAGCGGCTCTCCCACCTAGAGCCCAACTGGATCGGTTCTGATGAGAAGATTTTCACAATGGGGTTTTGAAGGATGAATAGAAGTTGACCAAGTGGTCAAATAAAGGAAGACCATTGGTCTGGAAAAGGGCATGGCAGAGGCAAGGAACGAGGAGTGTTGGAAGGAAAAGCTCACGTCTCCCCACTGACCAGGCATATAGTGCTGGTTCCTGAACAATCCTCGTGCTTCAGGAGCCTGCTTAGCACCGTGCGGGTAGCAACATCTGCATGTTACCAACATTCTCACCAACTCGATGAGGAAGTGTTATGATTACCATCATCCCCATCTTACAGATAACAACACTGAGGCGTGGAAAGGCAGCTGGAAGGTGGCAGAATCAGAATCTGAACTTTTGACCTCTATAGTATATCTGCACTTTTTAACCCCGTGCTAGATTGTGGAGTGTGGACTTGACCCTGCAGGCACTGGGGAGCCATGGAAAGACCAGAGAAAGGAGTGTGGAGGCCTCGCTGGTGGCCAGGCCTGACGGGGAGTGTTTGGGCTGGAAGCTGGGAAATCAGTGAGGCTATAATTGAACCCTGAAAGGGGCAAAGAGTGGCTGGTGGCTGAAGAAGAGAAAAAGCAGAAAGGACCATTGTCAAAAAGGATCTGCTCTGGTTTTATGAAGTAACCACAGCTGGCACGTCCAGAACTCTCGCTGGGTACCAGGCTCTTTGCACCTCACCAAGCTGACACACAGCCTGCTAAGTGGGTGCTGGGTGCTAGAGCTGGGTGGTCTGGGTTCAAATACAGCCCCTGCCACTTATTAGCTGGGTAACCTCGGGCAAATTCTCACACCTCCCTAATCTGCAGTTTCCCAAGCTGTCAAATGGTGATAACAGAGCCCACCTCGCAGGGCTGCCATGAGAGCAAGTGAATGAACTCACGGGAAGCCTCGAAACCGCACCTGGCTCCCAGGAAGCGTGACGAAAGCTGTTCTGCAAATGGGGAAACTGAGGCTCCGAGAAGTTAGGCTTTTGCTCAAGGTGACCAGCTTTTTAAGAGACAGTTGGGATTTGACCGATGCCAGTCCAGCTCCAGAGCTGCGTTTCTTGACCGTTATCCTCTGTGGCCTCCCGAGATGCTGGGGGCGGCCATTTGGAAAGCCCCGAGGTGGCTCTGTGCTTGTGGGTGGGGAAGGAGGGGAAGGGGACAGAGGTGGGGAGGTGGGTCTGGGTCTCTCACTCCGGCCGGTCACCCAGGCCCCCAGCGGCGCCTCCTGCGACCCGGTCCCGGGAGGCCCCGGTTTCCCTTGGTGCCAGGGGATTGTTTTCAGCTCTGTCTAGACCCGCCTCCGGCTCCGGGAGACGGGCCGGGCGTCACACTCCCTCCTGTCTCCCCATTCTCGTCTGCGGGGTGGGGGCGGCCAGGATTCGAAAAGGCCCCAAAATAAATGGACCTCTTATCTGATCTCCCAGCCCGGCCTGTTATCTGATCATTACATAATGGCCAGGCCTGTGGCCTCTCCCGCTGACGGCATGGAGGAGGTGGCGCGGGCGGCCCCAGCAATCCGGGAGGAACTGGGGTTCCTGGAAGTCTGAGGAGGGGGCAGGGAAAGTCCGAAGGGAAGGAGGAAGGCGCTGCGCTGATCTGTGGGCCAGACCCCGGGTCATGTGGGGAGAGGTGGTCTGAGGTCCAGCCGGGTCAGCCATGTGCGGTGTGACTCTGGCACCTCCCGCTGCTCCGGGCCTCAGTCTCCCCGTCTGTATCGGAGGGGCTCAGACTAGGTAACAGCCAAAAAGTCTGTGTTCACTGATAGGGAAAGGGAGAGGGTGGGGAGCTCTGAGGGGCTTGGTGGGTCACAAGGGGTGGGACACCACGAGACCGTGCCAGCCCTTAAGTCTATTGGGGAGAGGGAGTCGCTGGCCTGAGATACCAGTGAGCACCCCCCTTAGACAGGATTCAATTCAATTCTTCTCTAGTGACTGAAGTCAATCAAATAATTGTGACAAAAAGAACTACCACGTGCCGTCTCATGGAGTCCTCCCAACAACCTCTCTGGGTTGTGGGTCGTATTCTTACTGTCCTGTTACAGACGAGGAGACTGAAGCCCAAAGTGGTGAAATTGCTCACCAAAGCCCCATAGCTAGTGTTGGGCCTCAGATTCGAACCCAGGTCAGCCTGGCTCCAGGGACCTCGCTTTCAACAAAATGCCATATTTCCCAGGCACTCTGGAGTCCCTGGCCCACAGGACAGGACCAGGGCAAGGACTTACAAGGCCTGGGCCCCCATGGTGGCCAAATGTCCTTGTCCCGAACTTATCCCTCCCAACGTGTTGCTGGTGGATGGTGTTGCCCTGGCCAAGGGCGGCCATCTTATGTCCTGCTCTGACCTCTGGGGGTCCTAAGGCCAATAAGGCAGGGGAAAGGTGAGGACGGAGGCTGGGTCAGGCAGAAGACAGCCCAATAGCCTGCGATTCGGAAGAAGACTCCCTACCCCCCTCCTCTGAGCTGGCGTCGGCTGGACGTGCGGCCAGTCCCTCCGCGCCCATCTTTGATCTCCAAGAAAACAGGAAGTGAGCGCGACAAGATGGAGACACAAACTTCCAAACAGTCTCCCCTTCTCTGTCCTCCTTCCCTCCTCCGGAGCCCCTCCTGCCCCGGCACATTCCTTAGGACGAGGTGTAGGGGCCTCATTTCCTCTTCCTCCTCTGCTGGGTCAGGGTGAAATTCCATTCCTTTCCCTCAGGACCTGTGTTTCCGGGCAGCCCAGTGGCAGGCTCAGTGGCCTACTCCGGCAGCCGCCCTCCAAACCTGGGCCGCCCTCTTGGCTCACTCCGTCCCTTGGGGCCAGGAGACTCAACCCTCCTTGGCCCATTCTTCCAGGCCTCCTTGAGGTGCACGGGGGGAAGTTCTGACTCCTCATCTCAGCTCTCGCCTTCCTTGGGAGTGAACCAGCCTGGAGATTGGGTGCCCGCACATGTGGGCCCTGTCACAGAGTTAGGGTTGCCAGATGCAGCAAATAAAGTAAGATGCCTGGTTAAATGTGAATTTCAGATAAACAATGAAAAAAATTTTAGTATAAGTATATCCCATGCAATGTTTGGGATATACTTATACTTTAAAAATTATTCATTTTTTATTTATTCACATTTAACTGGGTGTCCTGCATTTTATATGTCAGTCCTACACCTAGTAGTGCTGTGATCTCAGGCAAGAGATTTTTCCTTTCTGAGCCTCAATTTCTTCACCTCTGAAATGGATACAATGATATCGACTTTGTAGGGTGGCTGTGAAGATGTAATAAAGCCCCTAGTCAGGAGACATTCAGAAAGTGGGTGTAATTGTCACCATCTTATTCTGATCTGGCCCTCCTGCCGGTTGTGCTTCTCCAACAGGTCTCGCAGAAATATTCCCTTGTGACCTACAGCCCGTGGACCCCGAGGTGACATACGTCACAAGCCAGGTTTCTGAGGGCTGTGTGGCTCAGGTCCCCAACGCTGCCCTTGAAGTCCACGTCCTCTTCCTGGAGTTCCCAAGGGTAAGTGACTGATGGCAGGGTTGGGTGGGGACCCACAGGAAGGCCCAGGGTGATGGAAGGAGGGGAGCCTTCCTTGTCACTGTCCTGGAGCAGTAGGCTGAGTCCTCACCATGGCCCCTGACAGGAGGGTGACATGGGCATCTCACAGGGCCTATAAGTGGTGGCGTTTCTGGGGCCAGGATTGGGGCAATCTTCTGGATACTACCACAAGACCCAGGTGGGAAGAGCTGGGTTTGGCCGGCGACTGAGTGGAGAAGGGCCAGGTGAACAGTGGAGTGGACCAGGTCAGCCGCTGTTGCTCACGCTCCTCCAGCGGGGGGAGCTCCCTGCTTCTCAGTGGGCACAGCTCTGCTCTAGGCAGCTTTGACTTTGAGCAAGTGCTTCCCTCAGTGGATCCCAGATCTCCTGCCCTGGAATGTCGCCTATCGAACATCTGTGACCTGGCCCAGCAGCCCCACAGAGACTGAGGCCAGTGATGCCACCTTGGAGACCTTTCTTCCCCCAAGAACACTCCTGAGGTCTGCCATCAGTTTATCTAAGTCCCTCTTAATAATAATAACTCATTGATTGAGTGCTTACTGTGGGCTAGGCCTACTAAGTGCCAGGAACTGATAAACGTCCTACACATATTAAGCTTCTCAAGGGCCCGCCTGTCAAGGTCTGTTAGTAACCCCACTTTCGGAGGAGGAAACTGAGGCAGGCCGAGAGAGGTGAGGTGGCAAGCCCAAGGTCAGAGTTCACACCAGCTCCCTGGAGACTCCAAGCGAGGCTGTCCCTTGGCTCCCCAGTGGATCTCAGTGTTCGGGCCATGTCTGGCCTGCTGGGCTGGAGGCCACACCTGGCTGATGCAGCCTCAGGTCCTGACGGCAATTCAGCAGTGTCAGCTCAGAGTAAATTTGTGGCCAAACTGCCCCCGAAACTGTTGAGTTGCTGCCTTTGTGCGGTGATAAGACAGTTCCCAGACCACCAATATCGCGGGGGGCCTGCTCCCCACCGCCCTGCCTGCCGTGAGGACTGTGGGCTTCGATAATGCCCAAGCCACAGATAGTGCCAAACACACGTGATGTGGTTTTCATGCCATTGTAATTTTTTTCAAGTTTGGTAATGATGTGGGAAATTAGATTGCCCTCTGTAAGTCCATTTTGTTCATTCAGATGTTCAGGTCACTGTGCCCCATCTGGGTGACTGGGATCCCCCCAGACTAATCACTCAACAGCAGACCAGAGTCAGAGAAAGGCCCCCACCTCGTGCCCGGGTCTATGAGAGACAGACATGTAGACAGTCAGCCAGGATTCAGGTGCTTGGCGCTTTCTTGGGGAGTGCAGGGCAGGGGTACCCCAGCTGCTATGAGATTAGGCTGGGCTTTCTGGAGGAAGCGACAACACTAAGGATGGCCAGGGGCTCAGCAAGTGAAGGAGGTGGGTGGGGGGAGAGCAGAGGATGGAGTGAATGCACAGCAGGGCATGGGCCGCAGTTGGGTTCAGCACGTGTTTGGCTGCAGCAGGAGCTTACAACTCACCTCCGGCCAGGGCTGGAGAGATGGAAAAGGCCTTGTGGCCATATTAAGGAGTTTGGTCTTTGTTCTGCGGGTAGTGACAGTCATTGGAGGGTTTTGAGGGGCAAGGCAGAGTGTCACTTCAACTCCTGTCATCCTAGAGCTTATGACAACAGAATCTCCCTGTCACCCTCTTCCTCTTCCAGAGAACTCAGTCCTTGGAGCATCCTCCTTTTAGTTCAAGGAGTCAGGCTCTAAGCTCTAGGACCACCAGGCGTGTTTGTTTGAGGAGGTGGTAGAGAGAGCTGGGGTTCGGGAGACCAGGGCTCCAGTCCCGGATCTGTCACTGGCTAGCACCTCATATAATGCCTGGCATGCAGAGGGGGCTCCTTCTCCCCTCTCTCCAACAGACACACATTTCTTGGGCTCAGGGATTCACCGAAGAATCACGGGGTATCAGAATCTGGCCCAGGGCCTCACATAAGCCAAATAACTGTTTGTCGAATATAAGAATGAATGACCGCACTGCTATGTGACTTTGATGCAAAGGTTAAGAATAGGGGCTCTGGAGCCAGACAGTCTTTGAATTGAACTTTGCCTTCCCCACTGGTGGCACCACCTTGGGCCATCTCTCCGAGCCTTGGGAAACAAGGAGATGAGAATAGTACCCACCTCGCAGTGACTGTGAGAATCCCTGGGGTAGCGAAGTAAAATGTTGAGCACAGGCCTGCCCAGAGCAACTGCTCGCTACGCGGCAGCTGTGCTGTTGTTATAATGTCTCCTCGGTGGGCTCCTGTCTCACGTGTAATCACACTCATTTTGCCCGGCATGCTACAGTTTACGGAACATCTTCACATCAGTCAACTGACTTGACCCCCAAAGGTTATTGCTACCAGGTAGCTGAGGCAGGGACCGTGGATCCATTTCCAGAGGAGGCAACTGAGGTCCAGCCTGATGGAGCCCCAAGGGTGGAGCCTATGGTCCCACCAGACCCTGCTGCTGTGACACTGAAAGACCTGTGGCTTCCCTGGGAGGCACCTTTCTCCCCAGGCAGCCCCCAAGAGCGGGGTCCACGTCCAACAGTCCCCTCAACCGGTCCTTGCCAGATGCCCACTCTGTGCCTGGCCTGTGTTGGGCACTGTTGGTGCGGCGAGAAGGCAGACCCAGCTCTGTCCTTGAGCCACTCCTAGGCCAGGGGAGGCAGAGGTGGGCGTCAGCAGCCCTGGTGTTGAGTGATGGAATCAACAATGTGGGGAAAGGTGGGACAGGGGACTGTGGGCCCCGGGAAGATGAGCACTGAACGTGGAGGGAAGAGGGCATTAGGGAAATGGCTCCTGGTGTCTAGCCAGACAGAGAGGGGGGCCAAGGGCATTCCAGGCAGAGGGCACTGCACGAGCAAAGGCCTAGAGGCAAGAAACACAAGCTGGCTGCTGTAGTGTGGGTGGCAGCTGTCTCAGTCACCAACCCCATCCCTCCCAACTTATGGCTGCCTGCTTCAAACCCTGGCATGAACAAACAGCTTTCCCGTCCAGCTCTGCACGGCCCCTGAATCCTCAGATTTCCTGTGGGTGGGCGGCAGATGCGCTGTGGCAGCCAAGAGCCTCGGGGAAGAGAGGTTCAGGGTGTGTGCATGTGTGTGTGTGTGTGTGTGTGTTCGGGAGGTTTGCAGACAGACGAGGGAGCCACTGGGCAGGGGCTTTTTCTTGCTGGGTCCCCAATGGGCAGGCCGGAGCCTGGATTCCGGGAGGGGGCCTAGGGTCACATCCTGACCCGTGGAGACAGGAAACCAGCCTGGTGTCTCAGCTATTCCCGTCAGGCTGGCTGCACGGATCTGGTGTCCTCCTAACAAACCCCGGGCAGCCGTGCCAGAGCTGGGGCAGCCGCTGATTCACCCCACTTCTGGGCAAACTCAAGGAGCCGACGATGCCCCACCCACCCCCAAGCGGACAAACCCACGGGGCTCCAACGCTGACTCACTCCCGGCCAGAGGGGCAGGCAAGGCTGCTCAGGCAGAGGAGAGCAGGAGGGGCCCCAGGCTCCCCCAGACCATCCTGGGAGGCTGAGAAAGGCTGTGGAAGACAGTGTCACCCTCAGACCTGGGCAAGGGAGGCCCCACATTTAGTGGCCCCTCTCTGGTCCAATTCCACTTACACCCCTCCCCTCGGGGTGGGGAATCTGCAGGCCCAAAGGGACATGCCCACCTGGAATCTGCGTCCCTCCCCCTGGTCCAGGCTCTGGGTACCCAGGACTCCAGAATTCCCTGCCCAAACGCATCGAGCCTCCTCCCAGGGCTGCATGGGGCTCTTTTTCGTCCATCCTCTAGAGGTGGCACTGCGTGGCTGGTGTAAGCTCCCCTAGACCTGACGGGTGGTCAAGGTGACCATTTGTGGGGGTTGGCATGGCAGAGCTTGGGCATCCAGGCTGGGTTATCCACATGGGTACATGGGAAGAGAAGGGAGGTGAGCTGGGGGCAAGGGGCTGCCATTTGTATTCTTGTCCCAAGCCTTGCAGATATTGGGGGCAGGCTTGGTGAAGGGGCATGATTTGGGGGTCAGACAGGCTGGGCAGGATTGTGTCTGCTCTCTCACTGCTGTATGCCCAGTGTCCAGCTCAGGGTCAGTCCGGGAATAGATATCGGATGGGTGGATGGATGGATTGAAGGATGGGTGGATGAGTGGATGGATAAGGGAAGAAGGGGAAATATACAGGCATATAAGCACCTGCGGATTGGCCATACCCAAGGGGCTAGTGGTGTCACTTGCTGTTCATCACTGGTTGTTTGGGGGTGTTAATCTTGTTCCTGGAGGACAGAGTTGTGCCTTTCTCCTGTCCCCCTTTGAGAGCTCAGAAGCCTCAGGCTGGGCCCAGTGCTGGCCTTTCAGACAGGCAAATGAACTGGGGAGGTAAGAAGGACGTGGACTGACCAGGGGTCCTTAGCTGGGGAAAGTAGTGTGTCTCTCCTAGGGGTTCTGGAAGCCCACTCTGTGGCCACCTGGCTGGAGACCACGACTCCCAGATGTCAAACACTGCGACCCCTAGGAAGCAGGATGGAATCCAGGGGCCACGCGATACTGGAACATCACTGAGCCCAACTCCTCCCAGCACAGATGGAGAGACTGAGGCCCAGATAGGGCATGCCACTGGGAGATGCAGCTGAGACGGGGCCAGTTCCGGCTGACTGCTGCCCAACTCGAATGCCAACCTCCCCAGCCCCCAAACATGGCCCTCCTCTGGATGAGTGGGCAAGGAGGGAGTCAGAGGTAGTGAAAGCCAATCTACTATGTATTCAGCTGGGCACTGGACAACCGGCTTTGCAGGCAGAATCTCACTGAATCTTCACAAGTCTATGAAGTGGGCATATTGTTCAGCCCACTTTTCACATCAGGAAACTGAGGCCCAGAGTGGGGAAGTGACTTCCCAGGGTCACGGGCTAATGAATTCAGGTCAGTATGTCTTTCATCTCTTCCCCTGCCACCCTGCCTGTATGTACCATCTGAGTCTGCTGGGGTGTACAGACGGACGGCTGGCTCCAATCTGGCCGGCTCCAGTCTGGCCCTAGGAGGGTGGGGGCTGCAGGCAGCCCCGAGGCTCCACTCCTAGAAGAATTGCTGGAAGCAACTTTCTATAAGTGGCTACTAGTGCTCAGGGCCTCCTCACCGAAATTCCCCCTTCCCGCCATCGACCTCTGGGCCAACAATGGCATCTGTGGGTCACTGGCACAAAAATAGAAACGCGGTCTCCCGCCCACCCGCTCAGGGAGGGGGCTGGGGCAGACCCAGGCTGGCCCAGGTTGCAGAGGCGGAGGTAAGGGGGTGGCTGGCCTGCCCTCCTGGGCTAGGCTCCCAGAATTCCCAGGATGCCATTCAGAAGACTGGGAGTTTGGGGGTGGGAGGGGAGGCAGGCCCCTTTCTCTGCCTTTGGGCTCTGGGATGGGAGGGAAGAGGGAAGTCAGTATGCATGTGAATGACCGTGTCGATGAGTCAGGGCCATGCGATGGAAATGTTTGCTGTGGAAACCCTGACTGGGTTTTTCTGGTAACCAGCTGGCCTTCAGCTAAGCCTGGGAGCTCAGAGACCCCAGAGAGCCCAACTTTCAGCCTCCCGGAGTTTCCACACTACTCGCTTGCTGGGTGGCCCTGGCCCCGGACTACCCGTCTTTGGGCCTCAGCCTCCAGCACCCAACTCTACAGGGAGGGACTTGGTGACAACTGAGCGGTGGGTTTGCTACAAGAGCTGAGTGTCACGACAAACTTCCAGTCTCCTAATCCCTCACCCTCAGCATGACCCGGCCCTGACCTCCACTTCTCTTTTTTAACTTCCTTTATCCAGAGCCCCACCTGGTATTGGTTCCCAACCCTGTCCTACCCTCGTTTCACAGATGGGGAAACTGAGGCACAGAGGAACAGGGACAGTTGCAGAGCAGCAGAAATGGATGTTCACAGGGCTCTTTCCTCCCAGCTGCTCCCTCTGTCACCTGTGGCACCCTTGGCCTGTGGGTGTCCACCGAGGGGCAGAGGATGGATCTCCTCACCCACCGCAGCCCGTGGCATCTCCACACCACAGGGCCCGTCTATCCATCTTGTACAAGGCCTCAAAGTTCTCTCCTCTGGGTGAGGACAGACAGATGGGGCTGGACAGTGATGAACTGTGGGGCAATCTGGAAGAGCAGCGGGGTTGAGAGGGAGGACACGGTCCGGGCGAGCTGCCCAGAGGTCCAGGGGCTGTGCGTGCCACTCTGGCACCAGGCTGACGAGCACTGGGCGCCTGACTTTGCCAGTCATCGGCAGTTCCCTCCCCAAGCCTCAGTTGCTGCGTCTGTAAAATGGGAGATTACCTGCCCCTGCTTTGGTGAGAGCACGTGCTCAGCACAGGGCCAGGCACAGATTAGGTTGAACCATGTGAAATTACTGATATTCAATTGTTGTTTCTTCAATAGCTTTATCAAGATAAAACGTGCCCATTGAAAGTGTACAGTGGAGTGGTTTTTAGTAAATACACAGAGTTGTGTAATCACATTCAATTGTTCAGCTAGTGGTACATACGCAGTCAAGGTAAGGAGGCTGGGTGGGTCCATTCTCAAAGATTCTGGCAGGTCGGCTGTGCCCAGGCCTTTCCCAACACCACCGAAGTGGGTCTCCCTTTGCTCCGGCTAATTTCAAGTAGTGATCACAATCCTGGACCAAGATGTCAATTCTGACCTTTAGATTTGTGTTTCATGTTTTACCAAACTATGTTATTAAATCCAGTATTTAACTTTTAAAGTGTTTAGAATGCGTACTATTTTAAAAAATTGATGAAACAAGGTATTTCGAAAACAAAAAGTTATAAACCCATTAGAAAACATGTTAATCAAAAATGTGAACTTACACAAACATAAGTTTGAAACATATCTTTTCTACTATAAATTAGCATAAAAAGAATGATTCAAAAATAAGCAACCTAAATAGCTCGCTAAAATGAAAAAGGTTATTTGTGAAGCATGGAAAACGGAATAACATTATTTGTTCTTTTTTGTTTTAAAGAGCAAACTTACAAACAAAGAGTGACTTTGGTGTCATTCCTGAGTAACGGAAATATTTCTGGGCAGATTTTTCCAGTGGCTGAAACCCTGTCTCTGGCTCTTTGACATCAGTTGGGGAAACAGCCAGAAGATAATTAGAAGTTAAATCTAAAAACTTTCCACTGATGTCTTCATCTTGAAACAGCTGCCTCCTTTTTGATAGGTTGGAGGAGATTTCGGGGGTCAGCTTTTTGTCTCTTTGTAGAGACCGCCAGCTTCTGAGAGCAGCTGGAGTTTGTGCTCCGAATGGGAAAGCGTTTCCCTTCATCTTCGTCCTCGTGAGTTGGTAGCAGATATCTATGTCAGTTTCAGGAGTCACCTGTCCACACTCCACTGGCTCAGAAGGTCTTTGAGGGGAGCAGAGGTTGTTCTTTTAACACAAACTTTGCTTTGTGGATTGCCGTGTTCTTTTTCTTCTTGGGAATAAGGGGGTATAGAAAAATGTGGCGGCGTAGTATGGCGGTTGAGAGTAGAGATCGGCTCGGGTCCACATCCCAGCTCCACACTTACTTGCTGTGTGATCATGGGCAAATGACTTCACTTCTCTGTGCCTTGTTTCCGCATCTGTAAGTGAGAGTAATAACGGTGCCTACCTCTCTGGGTGGTTGTGAGGATTAAATGAGTCACTATGTAAAGCACTTAAAACAGTCCTGTCACATAGTAAGCACTATATAAGTGTTGGGTATTATTATTGTTGTTTTTATGAAAGCATTCTAAACGCATACACTATGATCAATTAAAAGTTTTAGTGCAGTAGGTACCTCCTAAGACATGAATGATTTCAACTTCACATTCTTATAAAATATCAAGATAGTGGTATTATATCAACAAAAATGTGGGTACTTTAGTCCTTTAAAATATTAAGGTAAACAGGAATACCGCAAACTGGGGAGGAGTTGATGCCTCGACACTGCTGCATAGAGACAGAGAAAGGGCACAGAGTACTCCCCAAGTCACAGGTGCTCGCAGGCCTGGTACACAGCAGGCGCTCAACAGAAACAACAAACCTGATCAACTGTTGGATGAAGTTCAGGCTCATCGCATTTAAAAAAACTCTCTTTAGATTTGCTGGGACTAATCTCCTTCCTTCATTCAGCGACTATTTTCTGAGTGCCTCCTGGGGGCCAGGCACTGTGCTGGGCCCTGGCAGGCGGGGGCGGAGAAGCTGAGCGGGGAGAGCGGAGTGGGAGCTGACGGGAAACGAGTTGCCGCTACTGATCTGGGTGGCACGGCCTGTGCAAGTCTGACTGGTCTCTGTGTGTCTCTCTCCTGCCCCCGCCCCAGGAGGTGTCAGAGCTGGAGCTGACTATCCAGAGGTCCAGGCCAAACGGCACCTGGCCCCAGGAGGTGCTCCTGGTCCTCAGCGTGAACAAGAATGTCTTCCTGCGGCTGCTGGAGGCCCCGGGAATCCCAGTCCACCTGGCCTACGTGAGTGTATTACCTCCAAGCCCAGGCTGAGGTACCGGCCACCTCTGTGGGCCAGGGTCTCCTCCCCCAGCGGCCTGGCTTCCCTTTTTCATTCTGACATTATTTACCAGGGTCCTGCCTGGTGAATCCCGTGAGGCCCTGACAGACAGAACCCAGAGGGCAGCAGGGTCTGGGGTAAAGGTTCCAAACCCAGAGGTGGGAGTCAGGTTGATGGGCAACCCTGGCCAACTCCAATCCTCTCTCATAGCCTCAGTTTTCCCATCTGTCCAGTGGGAGAATTGGACTCGATGACATTCCATAAAATAATCTTGTCACTGTCTTTGAAAAAGTTATAAAGCATGTATTTGAAAATATTTAAGCATAGAGGAAAAGGGTCAGGAGGAAACCTAACCACGTATTAACAGTAGTTATGGCTGGGAAGTGGGATTAGGAGAGACGTTTATTTTGTTCTTTACACTTCGTTGAATTTGCAAGATTTGCTCTAATTAACATGGCCTACACTGGAGAAAAATAATTTTTTAAAAACTCAAGTTTTAAGGGGGCCGGCCCAGTGGCGCAGCGGTTTAGTCCGCGCTTGGCAGCCCTGGGTTCGCCGGTTTGGATCCCAGGCGCCCGCCGACGCACTGCTTGTCAGCTATGCCGTGGCGGCCTCCCATATAAAGTGGAGGAAGATGGGTACGATGTGAGCCCAGGGCCAGTCTTCCTCAGCAAAAAGAGGAGGATTGGCAACGGATGTTAGCTCAGGGCTGGTCTTCCTCACACACACACACACACACACACAAATTACATTTAAAAAAACTCAAGTTTTAAGCATCAGATCCATCCACCAGAGAGAGGAGGTCAGCTAGCTGGGACCCACAGCGAGGGCACTCAGGGCTGGGGGAGGTGGGGTGATGGTCGGCATGGCCTCCTCCACATGGAAGGCGGTGGGAGGTGGCCCCAGATGTGAGCAGCTGTTGTTGACAGCCAGAGAAAGCAGAGGGCAGAGAGGAGAGAGTCAGAGCCTGTGGGGGAGAGCGAAGATACCAAGGGGGAGAAAGACCTAGAAAGAAAAATGGAAACGGAAAGAGGCGGGCTGTTGTGGGAGGGACAGAGACACTCAGAGAAACCACAGAGACAGAGGAGGAGGAGAGGAGCTGGGGACCCGAAGACAGAGCCCGGGCCAGGGCTCCTCCTCCCTCTGGACTCTCCCTCGCTTCCCCCTTCCCGTTCCCGGGGTTGGGGGGGGGGCGGCCGGGGATCGCAGCCGACGGGGCCCTGGGTGACGCAGGGAACACGAAACGCACCCGGCCGGCCGGAAGGTCGCGGCACCGCCTTCCTCCCGGGGCTGAGAACACCCGGGGTGGGGGGCGCCGTCGGAGCCGCGCGCGGCCTCGCAGCTTCCGGAGCGGGGACGCGACCGCCACCCGAGGGGCACGGCCTGGCTGGGGGCGCGGGCTTCTGTGCCGGACCCAGCAAAGCGCCAGGCGATTGACGAACACCTTGCCCTTTAACCCCTGTGACATCCGCATTTTAGAGACGATGACCCTGAGGGTCAGACGGGGTAAAGCACCCCCTCCCCGCCCCCCCTCCAGCTCTAAACCACCGCCCCAGCCCTTCCATCATGGGACTGGATTCCTCACCCAGGTGCTCATCACTTGGCCCCCTTGTTAAAGTTCTGCTCCATTCTAGGTGCACCATTCTATGGTATCTTGTCTACTGCCACTGTCAGGCAGTCCCCCTTAGTGTCTAGCCTGAAGTCTTTTATGCTGCTGCTGCTTTGGCACAATGCCCGTGGATTTGGAGATGGAAGGCAAAGGAACTCTGAGTCTGTGGCTCCAATAGCTTCCTCTGAATCCTTTGGCTTCATCAGATCACCTCCACCAGGAAGTCTTCCCTGTATCCTTCCCCCAGCCCACCAGGGTCTCTCCTGAGGCATGGGCAGTGGAGGCAATGAGGTGCTGAACCACCCAGATTCCCGTCCCTGTCCATGCAGGGGACCTGTCCTGCTCCTTTGTTTCTTATTAAATGCTATCCTCTGTCTTCAGTTGTTTCAAGTGACTTGATGCATGGCTAGTTTCTAGAGGGTGCGATCCCGCAGGGCAGGGACCATCCCTGTTTGTCTTTCATTCATTCATTTATTCGTCCATTTCTTCTTTCCTCCCTTCCTCCCTTCCCATGTGCAGGAAGCACCTGCCGTGTGCCAGGCGTCAGGGTGAAGCTGACGTGTCAGGATCCCTAGTGCTGGGTTGCACACACAGTCAGGCAAATATTTCTCAGTGCCTGCTCTGCAGGGATGGGCAAGGCAACGTCGTCCCTCACAGACCCTTAGAGTGTGGGGGAAGCAGACAGTAGCCCCATGATGTCATAAGTGTGGGTTGAATGAGTATGACTGTAGAGGGATGGGGGTTGATGTTTGAGCAGGATGAACATGGATGGGGGTCCACTCAGCCCCCAGGTATGGAAGGGAGATGCAGCAGATCTGACTCTGGGGGGGCCCTAGTTAGGGGGCTCTGGGCTGACTTCAGATCCACCAGCTTCAGCATTCTCAGCCCTGGCCTCCTTTGCTCAGCCAACTGGCTCCCTCTCCAAGTTACCCCCTGACCTCCTGCACGGGACAGGGGGGTTCAGGCCCAGGAACAGCACCTGAGCCTCCGCATGTCTCCCCAGAACCGCAGTCTGGTCATCTTCCAAGAGACCGCAACAGTTGACACCACAGAGCTGCCACTCTTCCCCAGCAAGAGCCAGCTCCTCCACTGGGCAGAAACACAGGGCTCGGTCGCCTCTGCCGCTGACCTGAACGACCCCCAGAGCATCCTCCTCCGTCTGGACCAAGGTCAGCTTCCCGGCAGCCTCTCTGAGCTTGGGACTCAGCTCTGGAGGAGTCTGAATTCCTCTGGCCCATTCCTCAGATGTGGACACTAAGGCTCCAAGAGGGGACATGATTTGCCCCCGGTCACACCTAGCAAGTCAGTGCTCTATTGGGACAGTAATTACTCCTTCACCAAATATTTGATTGTATCATGTGAAGCTGCTGCTGTTGGTCAGTTTTTTGACCTACAAAAACAGCACTTTCGTATTATTTACTGTCACCTACTATGCCAGGCATTTGGGGACTCTGTGGGGACAGACCCAGACCCTGACCTCCTAGAGCAGACACTGTGGTGGGGAGGTGACAGATACATAAATTCTATAACTTCAGGTCACGGTAAATGCAATAAGAAAAGTAAGAGTGGGGTGATATGCTGCTGCAACGGGCTGCACCCTGCCACGTGCCACGGGCTCATCCCTTAGAGTAACCCTGTGTGGACAGATGAGACAGAGGCGGGCGATTTGCCCTGGGTCACTCGGCAGTTAAGTGGTGGAGGAGACATTTGAATCCAGGTCTTCTGATGCCCTCCACTTCTTTGCTGCCTCCCCCTGCCTGCCCCACCTTTACTGTGGGTGAGGGTGGGCGTCTGTGTTGGGTGTCAGGCTGCTCTGGGAGGGGACTGAGGTGCGCTTGTTTCGGCAGCCCCGAGGGCACCGTCCTCCTGCAGTCCGGAACCCCGCATGGACATGGGCCACACGCTCGAATGGCAGCCGCGCGGCGGGGCCTCGGTCCGGGGCTGCCGCTTGGAAGGTGTGGCTGGCCACAAGGAGGCGCATATCCTGAGGATCCTGCCGGGCCCCGAGGACAGGTAAGGGTGCCTGCCCCCCCCGGGCCCCGCCCCGTCATTCCCGCCCCCTCTTAAGCCCCGCCCCACTCCAAGCTCAGCCCCGCCTCTGGCCAGGTAAGAATATAGTCGCCCCCACCTGTCTCTGGGCCCCGCCCTGATGGGCCCAAGTCCCGCCCGTTTCCACGCCCATCCCGCAGACCCACAGCTGACCAGGTAGGAGCGCAGCCGCTGCCCACCCGACCCCAGGCCTTGTCCCGGCCTGGCCAGCCCTGCTCAGGCCCCGCCCAACCCCGCATTCCCGCCCGCGCTGACGCGGGGGTCTGTCTCCCCGCAGGCCCCGGACAGTGACCGTGAAGGTGGAGCTGAGATGCGCTTCCGGGGATCCCGACGCCGTGCTCATCCTGCAGGGTCCACCCTACGTGTCCTGGCTCATCGACGCCAATCACAACATGCAGATCTGGGTGAGTCTTGCTCTGCCACCCAGACAGCCCTGGGCAGTCCTCGCCAAGCCTCCCCAAGGAAAAAACCCAAACTCCCTGCACCAGCACCCCAGCCCTGAGCCTTCACACGCCATGATCCTTCTGCCCCCACCCTCTTCCTCTGTGCACGACCTTTTCTTTGTGTCAGACCTTCACCTAGATGGCACCTCCTCCAAGAAACCTTGCATCATCCCCTAGGGAGGCCCCTAACCCAGCCCACAGGGTCAGTGCAGGTTCCTGGGGAGGAGAACCCGAGCTAAGTTGAAGGACAAACAGGAGCCAGTGGGTGAGGGGAGGTGGCCCAGACAGAGGAAACAGCAGGAGCAAAGGGGAGAGCCTGTGTGGCCCAGCCAGGCTGTGTGTCCCCTGACTGTGTCTATGGCTCCCTGCTCTGCCTCTCTCCCCCTCCTTAGACCACTGGTGAATACTCCTTCAAGATCTTTCCAGAGAAGAACATCCGTGGCTTCGAGCTCCCAAATACTCCCCAGGGCCTGCTGAGAGAGGCCCGGAGGCTCAATGCCAGCGTCATAGCGTCCTTTGTGGAGCTCCCTCCGGCCAACGTCGTCTCTCTGCAGGCCCACAGCTGCGGTGAGCACCTGGCTCCCTTCCCTTGCCCTCCTCCCTTTCTTTGCTCTCTCTTTGGATGGGTTGCCACGCCACACCCCTGTGTGAGCTGGGTAAGTTGCGTCAGTCTCACAGAGCCCCATTTTCCTCATCTGCATTATGGGGATAAAGAGTAGCTAGCTATAGAAGTGCTTTGTGCCTAGTGCACAGGGAGCGCTCAGTGACTGTCCGCTGGCTGCCTCTGCTACCCTGCAGGCAGTGGGCTGCAGACCTCACCCACACCGGTCCAGACCTCTCCTCCCAAGATGAGCTGCAACCAGGAACTGCTCATGTCCCTGATCCAGCCGCAGTGCTCTGATGACATCATGACTCTGGTACTCAAGAAAGATCTCATCTCGGTAAGGGAACCCCTGCCCCTCCCGCCCAGCTGACGTGGGCAGCTTGTCCCTCCTCTAGCCCGAGAATCTTGAGGTCCTAACCCAGGCGAGGGAACCAATCACATCCCTTCACAAGCTTCAGTTTTCCCACTTGTAAAATGGGGTTGATAACAGTACCTACTGTGTGGTGAGAATTAAATAAGGTCTGACACGCCAAGCTGGATGCGTTGCACAGTAAGTGCTTAGTAATAGATCGATGCTGGTTACTCATCCTTATTAACCCTAAACACAGGCTGAGCTGCATAACCCCCTAACAGGATGTCTACACAATGTGAGCTCTGCCTGATTGAAGAGCAAGGATATTTACTATAAAAATAACACAGGCTTAAAAAAAATGTGGAAAAATTAGAAAAAAGAAAATCTCAATCTCCCCACCCAAAGACAGTGACCACCAACATTTTGGTGTGTTTCTTTCTGGAATATTCTCTCCGTGTATTTCTTATATGATGTAATCATATTGGATGCACTTGTCTGTCCCCTGCTATATTCACTTATCATATTTTTAGAACTTTGACATGTGTACTTAAAATCACATTTAATGAGCATATATTAGGCCATCATATTGACATGCCATAATTAACTCCTTCTGCCTTGTTAGACATTTAGGTTGTTTCCAATTCTGTAATATTATAAATATGCAGAAAATGTCATTATGCATGAAGCTTTTTCTTTAGACAGGATTATTTTCTTAGGATAGATTTCTACATTAGTGAGATTGCTGGGTCAAAATGAGTGAACATTCTGGAAGTTTTGATGCATGTTGACAACCGACTTTCCAAAAGATGATTTCAATTTTCACTGCTGATTTATGAGAGCGCTTTGACTCTCTCTCCCTTCAGATTATTATTTTTGTTTAAAAAAACCTTTGCCAATGTAGGAGGCGGAATGTGGTGTTCGATTCTTGTTTGAATTTATACTTTGATTAGTAGTGAAGGCAGGCATGGCTCCACGTGACTGTTAATAACCTAGGGCTCTTTATCACAGTGGCTTGGTTTTTCTTGATGGTTTTTATAAGCTTTTTACAGAAAGAAAAAAAATTTTGGCCCTTTGTCCATCATTCTTATTGAAATCATTTTTCCCAGTTTGTTATAGTTCTTTAAATTTTAGTGGTTTTAAACTTCTTGGACATTTTCAAACATTGGGCCATCCTAGCTGCCTTTCTTCCCCTTTATGATTTCTTCTGGCCTGTCTGAGGCAGTAAGTCTCTCTGCCAGAGCCTTGAAATCATCCGTGTTCTTAGGGATTTTTCAGAATGACATCTACCTGTGTGGTTAAATCCATATGGAGGTTTCCGGGGTGTGGGGAATAAGGACCTGCATGAAGCTCCACCTGTTGCTGTCCACCTCCCCCTCCTCCCCTGCCTCCACCTGGCCCAGCAGATGTCTGGGAGGTGGAGGAGGCGGTGCAGTGACCAGCGATGGTTGGCATTACTGCTGCCCAGTCCCGAGGGGTCTGGATGAGTACTTGTAATCCATCCAACCTTTGGAACATTACTCTGCAGCTAAAAAGAATGTGCTAGAGCTATAAATATAGACACAGAAAGATGTATGTGATGTATTGTTTGACAAGAAAACTAAGCCACAACATGAAGGACAGTGTGATGCCATTTGTTAAAAATACAAAAAAACCCCACCAAAACCCCACACATTTTCTCTGAGTACATACATCTGTATAGAAGAAAACACAAAGAAAAGTGTCTGAATGGATTCAACCCAAACAGAGCACGCTGCCCTCTCATCGACTTATGAAATGTAGTCAGTGTGCAGAGTTTGAAGTCCAGGCCCATTTATCCCTGGGGCTTCACCCAGAGCTGTTTTGATTTGGTGGGCTGATGTCTCCTAAGGTGGCCTGGGCAGCTGGGGGGTGGTAGCAGTCAGGAGTGGCATTCAGGAGGAGTGGATGTGAGTCACCTGGACTCAAGTGGGACTTCCAACAGTCCACTCAACTCTAAGACTGTCTTTGATCCTAAGAGTGTGACTGAGAAATTCTAAGGTTTGATTATTCTAAGACAGGAGATGGCAAACTATGGCCCGCTGCCTGTTTTGGTAAATAAAGTTTTATTGGCACACAGCCACACCCATTCATTTACGTATTGTCTATGGCTGCCTTCAGGCTATGATGGCAAAGTTGGGTAATTACAACAGAGACCACATGGTCCAAAAAGCCTAACATATTTACCATCTGGCCCTTTAAAGGAAGTTTGCTGATCCCAGGTCTAAGAGTCTATGGGTCGTGAGATGGAGTATGCTGGTGGGGTCTGCATGCCCCTGGGACTGTGAGTGATGAGTATATGTAGCACTCCAATGAATGTTTTAAATTTTGATAGTTCTGCATTTATTTTATTAGAAGAAATATAATAAGTAGCAAATCAAACTCATGATGTCATAGATCTTATTGCTTAGGACAAGGCTAAGTACAAAAGTGAGTCAATTTAGGAAAAGTATTAAATCTTAAACAAAAATGGAAAGGGGAGCAGGGGAATGGCTGTGATTTGGGACCCCTGGGTTATGGTCAGTCCTTGGTGCTGGGGTGTGACGGACAGGGCCCAGGGAGCCCGGTGCCTCCTGACGGTGCCCCCCCCCAACCCTGGCCTAGACTCTGTGGTGCACCATCACGAGCCTGACCTTCTGGGACCCCAGCTGCCAGGCTGAGGACAGAGGTGACCACTTTGTCTTGCGCAGCACATACTCCAGCTGTGGCATGGAAGTGACAGAAATTGTGGTCAGTAATGAGGTAAGAGCTGGGGCGGGAGAGGTGTCAGGCCAGCTGAGCTGGTGCCTCCTTGATCTTCCAGGCTGAGGGGTGTTTGGGAGAGTGGGGTGTGGGGCTCAGCAGGAAGACAAGACAAGCTTAGCCATGGGTTGGCTCAGTCTCCCCATCCAGAAACTGGGTGTGTTGGGTGGGATTCCCTCTGGGGTCCCTTCTGGCTCTGACAAGCTCCTTGGCTCTGTTCCTGCAGGTGGTCGTCAGCCTGCTGTCAAGCTCATCACCGCAGCGGGTGAGATGGATGGTCACCATGCCAACCCTTCTGGGCCGGGGTCCTGGGGCCCCTTCCTGGCCTGGGAGGGAGCAGGCCTCAGGAAACTCAGGCCTTCATCCTGGCAAGCCATGTGTCTCCAGTGTGCCTCAGTCTCCCCTTCTGTACAACAGGAGCAGTACTGTTTAGGGTTATGTTCTCAGCCTCTCAAGTCAGAGGGTTCTAGTACATATCGGCTGTGTGGCCTGGGCCAAATCATGTAAGCTCTCTGGGCCCCAAAGTCATGTCTGGGCCCCAAGGTCAAGCAGTGGCATAAGAAAGGACCCCCCCCCCCACCATAGGGGTGCTTATGAGCAGTCACTGAGATGACACATGGAAAGCATTTCACCCAGGCCTTGTGCAGAGTGAGTTCTTGATAAACATTAGTTTTTTTTTTAAATGTTGAGGATGGGGGTCAGTCAACTCCTCTGGACCATGCCTCCTGCTCCCAGCCCCACCCCTCACCTTCCAGGCTGGGTGCCACCCAGACTGACCAAGTCTCATCCGGTCTCCCACAGAAAAAGGTGCACTGCATCAACGTAGACAGCTTCTCCTTCCGGCTGGGCCTCTACCTCAGCCAGCACTTCCTCCAGGCCTCCAACACCATTGAGCTGGGCCAGCAGGGCTTTGTGCAGGTATGGACTTGACCTCTCAGGATTGCCAGCTCCCGGGGTTTCTCAGGGCCTTTCTTTCCACCATTAATACAGAGAAGATGAGAATTTAACTTCCCGGAGAAAGGAGGGAGCCAGCATGGTGCACGGTGAAGGGGAGGGACAGAAATGATTGGAATGTCAGTGATTGAAATGTCACCTCCTCCTCATTTGCTCCAGGCAGGCCCGTGACTTTCCTTCCGTCGCCAGGGCTTAGGGACTGGAACTCCAGAATGAATCTAGCTTATTTCACAAAAGCAGGTAGAGTGGAGGGTTCAGAGAAACTGACCATGCCTCGTTCCCCTTCCCTACCTGCGCAGGTGAGCGTGTCCCCATCGATCCCCGAGCTCATGTTCCAGCTGGACAAATGCCAGCTGGATTTGGGGCCTGATGCAGAGCCCGTGGAACTCATCCAGAGCCAGGCAGCCAAGGGCAGCTGTGTAAGCCTGCTGCCCCAGAGCCCTGACGGTGACATGCGCTTCAGCTTCCTCCTCCGTGGCTACATGGTGCCCACACCCAAGACTGGCACCCTCAGCTGCAACATAGTCCTGCATCTCAGGACTTGGTCCCTGGTGAGTGGGGGCCTGGGCCAGGTCCAGCTTCAAGGGTAGGTTCCAGGAAAGGACGTGATAGCCGAGGAGGATGTGGGACTAGCTGGCAAGCGGCAGAGCCACAGTCAGGCATGTGGTTTCTAGCTACCAGGGGCACTCTTTCTGCTACCCTACAGCCTTCTGATGGCTTTGCTGTGTCTTGGACATTGGTAGGATATGCAGCTGTACCTGTCCATCCATTCATTCATCCATCTATCCATCCATCCACCATCGCACCCAGTCACCTATCCATCTACCCACTATCCCATCCAGTCATCCATTCATCAGTCAATACTTCTCACCATCCCACCCATTCATTCATCCACAGTCCTTCCACCATGCCAGCCATCCTCCTACCACGCCACTCAGTCATCCACCACCCCCCCATCCATCCATGTAGTGTGATCACCAGTGTAATCTCTGTAAACAGGAGCCCTCAGGGAAGAGGGTTACGACAGGACACAACATTCTGATTTTCTGCATTTACTGGTCACAACGCTTCACCATCCAGTGGCTCTCCATTCTCAGACACCCAGCCCTGGACACACTCACACAGGCATCGCCAGGCCCTTGCACACAGAACGGTCTCCAGGATTAAAAACCTCTCTGGCTGTATGAACCTAGAGAAGCATCTGGGCCCACTCCTGAGCGGGCCTCTCCCTCCAGCCACAGTGAGCCTGGGTCTCTGGGCTGACCCGGCTCATCTCTCCAAAGTGTTCACAAGGGTAACAGATGCAGTGCAGAGGGCCCCCACAGTCCTCATGGGAGTCAGGGGCCTCCCAGGAACTCATAGGAAACATTCCAGTAGCAGCCAAGGATTGTCCGCCCCACACCCTCCCACAGCATGGATCTCCCAGGACTTGTCCAAAGGCTCCCAGCTAGAAAGTGGTAGGATGGGATTCAAAACCAAGGCCACAGGGTGGGCTGTGACAAGCCAGGATCACAGAGCCAGGGAATAAGCCTGGAAGCTTCCTCTTGAAGGCCGTGTCACACACTGCTCTCTCTTCTTCCCCCAGGAAGTCAGCAGGACTGTCTCCATGCGCCTGAACATTGTCAGCCCTGGCATGCCTGGTGAGTTCTCTCTAGGTCTCTCTGGGGTTCCAGTGGCTGAGGTCAGAGTGGGCCACGATGGACGGCCCAGGCACACAGCAGGGAGGACCCCAGAGAGAGCAGCCCTGGAGGAGAGAGGGCAGGAGAAGGGCTTCCCAGCAGCCTAGAGGAGGATCCACAGCTGCATCTTCGAGATGGAGAGCCTGTACTCTGGCCCTGCTGTGGGACAGGATTCCAGGCCTTTGGCTCTTCTCAGTCCTCATGGTTGCTGGTTTACCGAGCTGGGGGATGTGGCCTCCAGAGTCGGGTCTGTGTGGGACAGAAGGCAGCTTGAGGTGGTGCTGACCTCACCTCCCTTAAGGCTCCCAGTGTGGAGGCCACCCCTTCAGCCCAGCACCCTCTGGCTTCTTTGTTAGTTCCCCCTAGGCCCAGGCCCCAACCAGGCAGAAGAGCCCCTGACACTGGGAGCAAATGTGGGCGGGCACTCTCCTCTTTGCCACCTGACCTGGGCCAGGATGGAGCCCCTACTCCCAGCCCATGACCAACAGAGCAGGGCTAATGACCCCACTGCATGGATGGGAACTCAGAGGCCCAAGGGGAGGCTACCTGGCCCGTAGTCACACAGGAATCAGGAGTACGGAAGGAATGAAGCTTGGGAAAACATGAGAGCAGAGCTGAAGAGCCCTCAGAGGTGCTCTGGCCCATCCCTACCACGGTAGAGGGCTCAGAGAGGGGCAGGGACTGACTTAAGGTCACACAGCAAGGCAGGGCAGGCTCTGGACTCTCAGGCCCCACTCACTCTTTGCTGAGATTATACCACCCGTCCTCCCTAAAATGCATCCCCATGGGGATTGGGAGGCAGAGACATGGCCCAGAAGGCCTGGGTGGATGGTCATAACGTCATAGCTTCGTGCCAGGCATGGGTGTGATGGACCATTTGCTAGAGGAGGAGACTGAGGTTCAGAGAAGTCAGGGTCAGTGGCTGAGCTGGGACTGGCACCAAAACTTGTGCTCCTGGCCAGCACAGGGGCTGGGGGGAGGCCACGGTGCTGACTGCAGCCCTCCTTCCCCTGGTCGCACAGGCAAAACCCTCGTCCTGCCCGCCGTGCTGGGCATCACCTTTGGCGCCTTCCTCATTGGGGCCCTGCTCACCGCCGCCCTCTGGTGCATCTACTCGCACACGCGTGAGTATCCCAGGCCTCGGCAATGAGCACTCAGGACCCCTCCACCACCACCTGGGGGAGCCCGGCGAAGCCTCTGAGGGAGTGGGGAGCCCTGGCCGGGGCCCTGACCTCCGCCCCTGCCCCCAGGTCCCCCCAGCAAGCGGGAGCCCGTGGTGGCGGTGGCTGCTCCAGCCTCCTCAGAGAGCAGTAGCACCAACCACAGCATCGGGAGCACCCAGAGCACCCCCTGCTCCACCAGCAGCATGGCGTAGCGCCCGGCCCGGAGCCCTGGGGGCCGCCCAGCCAGCCCTCGCCCAGCAGGAGAGACTGAGCAGCCACCAGCTGGGAACCACTGGTCATGAACTCAACCTGGGACCCCAACCCCTCCACTCGACCAAGGATGGACCATGCCCTCTGTGCCCGCCCCTCCTGCCTCCATCTCAGAGACCTGCTGCCAGCGGGGGCACCAGCTTGGAACACCTTGGGGTCCCCCCACCCCACCCTACTGAACCTTCAAACCCAGTGGGCCTGGGGCATGGCTGCCCAGGACCACGGAGAGAGAGACCACTGCCCTGTATGTCCACATTGTTGTAGAAACCCAAGTCCCCGTTATTTTAACCTGGATCCAGCACTCGGTAACCTGCGCTGGGCGGGAGGTGAGAACTCGAAATAGACTCTTCCCAGCCCACCCAGGCTGACAGCACCTCCTCCATGGGAACGGAAGAAGGCCAGCCCAGAGCCACCAGGATCTGGCTCCAGCAGCATCCACACTTGGACTGGCACAACTATGGCAGGGGAAACAGAAGCCTAGGGGTGCCCAGCCTGGGAACCGGGGAGCCTAGCTCCTTCCTGCCATTGCCACATGGAGACCCCCTCCCTCCTGGCCCATCAGGAAGGGAGCGGCCAGGCTGCCTGTCCTGGGCCCACCCCTATATACTCACCACCAATAAATCAGACCATGAAACCAGTGCTGGGCTGGGCTGGGAGAAGGGGAGGGGCCCCTAAAACGGGGATAGGGGGCTGACAACTCTAGGTTCAAATCCTGGACCTACCATTTATTCTGTGTGACTGTGGGCAGGTCCCATGGCTTTTTAAAGCCAGCCACAGTTTCCTCATCTGTAAAATGGGTAAGATAATTCTCCAACATGAGGTCTCTGTGAGGGGTTCTGCAAAGCAGTGCCTGGCCTGTGGTCAACGAACATCAGTCTAGTCTTCTCATTTCACAGACAGGCCACCTGGGGCTCAGAGGGAGGGAGGGGCCTGTTACAGGCCACACAGCCTGGGCTCCTACACAATCCAGTTCTATACCAGCTGCAGCCCCCATCCCCCTATCGTCTGCTAAGGGAGCTAGAGGTCAAGAGTCAATCAAATGTTTTGCCACTTCTTTTTTTAAAAAAATTAAAGGCTTTAATTCACTCTAGCCACCCTCTTATCTCCAGAGAGCCCCAGGCAGGGGCCGTTTCCTATCCCAGAAGGCCACTGGGAGGAGGAAATCTATCAACCAGCACCTGGCTGGACCTCAGGCAGGAAGCAGGCGGGGCGGGAGGGAGATGGATGGGATCATCAGGACAGCTACAACAGGGAAAGGAAGGAGGCCAAAGGCACCTAGGCTCAGAGACAGGTGTCCAATCTCAGCCTCCCACCCCCAGCCCTCTATTCCGCTGCCCAGAGCCCAGGTCCCCGGACCAGTCTAGACCGCATCAGGAAAGGAGGAAACAAAAGGCACTTAATATAGGAGTTCATGGAGAGACACGGGGCAGGTGTGGGAGGCCCCACCTCCACCCCACTGTCTCGGCTACTGGGACAGGGAGGGCTCCAGTAGCTTCAGGACACCCCCGACCAGGTGCAGGCTGCCTGTGACCAGCACGTGGATGGCAGCAGCCTCACGGAGTACGCTGGCTCCGTTGCCTGCCACAGGGTGGGCGAGGAGGCCCCGTGGGGGACTAGGTGGCTGAAAGACGGGGTCCCGGCCTTGGCTGATCCACTGCAAGGCGTGGGAGATGCAGCTGAAGACAAGGGAGCTGGTGTGGAGGTGGGGTGCCAGCAGCAGGGATGTGGGCCCACCAGGGTCCGGGCTGGGGGTGTTCCAGAAGTTCGGGCTGGCCTGCTCCTCGTCCAGGTGGCTCCAGTGTTGCTGGTGTGTGAGGCAGCGGAGCAGCACCTGGTCCAGCGTCACTGTGAAGTTCTGCTGGTCTGCAGGGCACGGGGACGGGCACATCAGTGAGGGGGATGTGGAAGGGGGAGGGGCAGGCAAGCTGTGAGCACCTGCTTAATGCTGGGCCCTTTATATGCATCATCAGTCCTCACAATGCACGCTCTGAGGAAACAGGCTCAGAAAGGTTCAGTGACTTGCCCACTGTCACACAGCAGATGACAAGCAGAGCCAGGCAGTTTAGCTTCAAAGCTGGGGCTTCTGCCCACTGAGCACATCTCCACGTCCTAGCCTCATTGCTTTCTATAAAATGGACAGGGTCTACCACCACGTGGGCATAAGAATTTCTAGAAATGCAGATTCCTGGACTCTCCCCAGACAGTCTAATGTGGGGCCTGGGGAGCTGTATTTTTGACAACACTATTTCAAGTTTTTTTGAATATGACCCACAGTAAAAAAATACATTTTACAATGGCAACCCAGTACTCACATATGTGTATATATATGTCTGGAACAGAATCTTCATGAAACAGTACCTACCCTTACTTCATGCAAGGCACATTGATATTTTCTAGTCTATTCTATTTTATTTAAAATAAAAAATGCTGGTTGAGACCCACTAAATTGATTTCAAGAACCATCAGTGGGTTGTAACCTGCATTTTGAAAAATGTTTTTCCCAATAATCCTTTTTTAGCATTGCAGTCTCAGGAAACAAAATTCAAAATGTACCAAAGAGTATTTATACAGTAAAACAAATCTCACCCCTACCCCAGACCTCCAGTTCAGAAGCCCACTGTCACCAACCGAGCAGTCCACCTCAGGGCCCTCCGTGCCCTGCCCACCCCCAGGAACCATGCCTGTCACTTCTCACCTTCGTTGCCCGTGGGGGACATCTCTGTCAGGTTGGGGCAGAAAACGGCATAGTGAAACTGGCAGGGCTACAAGGCCAAGGGGAAAAGCTTGGTGTCAGAGCCCTGAGAGGACGGCCCTGATCCTGACTTGCCCACAGCACCCCCCGAGCCCATCTCTGGAGATGCCCCCTGACCCCAGCTGAACTGGAGTGATGCTACATAAACCCAGCCACAGCGCTTCAGTGGCACCCCTGTCTGCCTCAATATACCCTGCCTGGCCTGTGGCCCAGGCAGCAAAGGCATGGCCCACTGTACAGACAGGGAAAGAGAAGTCTGGTGGTCGGGGTGCTTACTTAAGGTCACCCCACTACTGAGTGGCCCCAAATCCAGGCTGGAGAAAAGTCTTTGTCTGCACAAACGAGAGGCTCTGGATAGAAATAACAGCCCCAGCCTCCTGGTCTGTGAAATGGGAGATGATCCCTAGGAGCCAGTCAGCCCTGACAGCCTAGGGCAGCCTCAGTTTCCCTAGCAGAGAAGGGCCCCTGCATGCTTTAGAGCCCAGTGACTCCTTAAACAGAACTTAACAAGCAGATATCCTTGGCTGCACCCCCATTTTATGGAGAGGCAAACCGAGGCTCAGAGAAATGCCATGTCTTGTCCAGGGTCATATGCTAGTGGTTGAAGGGGCATGACAAGTGACTCCAGAGCCTGCACCTTACACCACGACCTGGCCCTCCCTTTAACCCTGGGCTTGAGTCTGATCACGGAGGAGAATGGGGGCAGTGACCCGTGACCAGACTTCCCCATGTGCCCGATGCCTTTACATTTAATTCTCAGGACAATTCAGGGGAGGGGGAATTTTACAGTTGAGGAAACGGGGGCTCAGGAATGAAGGCACCGGCGGGGTCCACACAGCCAGAACCAGGGCTAGGCTGCCTGCTGCCCGCCCTCCAGGCGGCCCCTCACCTGCAGCAGCTTCAGCAGGGCCGCGGGATCCCGGTCCCCAGTGGAGTTGAAGAGCAAGACACGCACCTCAGGCCGGCTGCGAGAGGGGCGAGGAGGGCGTCAGAGGGCGCCTCCCACCCTTTCTCCAGAAACTGCCCCCCTCCCTCCTGGTCCAGTCCCGCCGGTGCCGGCGTCCCGTCCCTCCCCTCTGGCCCAGTCCCCGAGGCCCCGCCCCCACTGGCTCAGCCCCGCCCGCCCGAGGCCCCGCCCAGTGGCTCAGCCCCGCCCCTGCCCGGCGCTCACCCGTCCGGCCTCTCGAGGCCTTGCAGCGCCTGCCGGAACCAGCGCACGCAGGCCTGTACGCTGCTGACGGTGTGCGCGCCATCCAGGTACCAGGTGAGTGGCCCGCGCCGCAGCACCTGCGTCCGGCCAGGCCACTCCGTGTCCCGAAGCCCTGGGGGAGGCGGGCAAGGCAGCCTTCCCATATCCGCTCCACCCCCAGGCCTCAACTCGCGCGCACGACCCGCCTGCAGAGCCCTCCCTCCGACCGCTCTGAGGATCTGATCAGCCAAGGAGCCTCTTACTGGGCGCCAGTACTGGGACCAGCTCTTCCAGGTGGAATCTTCCAGGCAGCCCTGAGAGGGGGCTGCTATTTTATATTTTTCCCGTGTTACAGACAGAGAGCCCTTAGCTCAGAGAGATTAGGTCACAGAGCAAGTGAGTCCTGGGCCGGGATGTGATCCGGGATCCACCTGGCTCCAGGACTGCCATGGCCCTGACATGGGGCCTGGCATACGGTGGGCACACTGGAACCTTTTGCTGAAGGGGTTTAACAGCCATGGGCACCTACTCTGTGCCGAAAGCTTTGGGGGAAGCAAGAAGCCCGACAATATCACCATCCTCAGGAACATTGTGGTCTGATGATGGTGACAAGGATGACAGTAACAGCAACTACCACTGGCTGGGCACTTTATCCCATACCCACCAGGCTCTGGCTCAGGCTCCTAGTCACGTCACCTCACAGTGGCTCCTACCATCTCATTTGGCAGGTGAGGAAACTGAGGCTCAGAGAGCGTTCACGAGGCTTACTGACTTCAGAGTCCTTTCTCTTGGGCACTACCTCAAATTGCCCCCACTCCTCAAACAGGAAAATGAAAGAAACATCCGAAGGGGCCTGGCTGGGCAGAAAGGGCCGACTCACCGTGCTGCATGTGGGATGTGGGCTGGAATATGGGTGCCAGGGGCAGCTGCCACTGGAGGCTCGGCCGGGATGCTCTCAGCTCCCCGATGCCTGGGGGGCGAGGGAGGGCTGTGTGGGACTGAGTGTGCTCAGGACCCCCAGAGGCAGACTCCACATGCCCCCTGCCCACCTGCCTGCCCACTCACCTGCCCACTTACCCTGGTGGTCCTTTCGCTGCAGCCAGCAACGAGCCAGCTGCAAGGCCAAGGCGGCATTGGACCGCTGGTGCTCTCCCTCTAGGCCCAGGGTCAGCGGTGGCCCCCCTTCCTCCAGGGCTTCCAGAGGTGGGCACAGGTAGAGTGGACACTGCAGAGGAGACAGGCAGCAGCTGGTCAGGGGAGCTGCCGCCGCCTTGGCCAGGAGGCCCTCCCTGATGCCATCAGCGCCTCCACCTTTCCCCGCCAACCAGAACCCACCAAGCCCTGCTTGTAGAACGAGATGTGCTCCTGCTGGACGAGCAGCTGGCCCTCACTGCACGGATGAGCAAACTGAGGCCCAAAAGGATAAACGCCACCCCCGTCAGCTGCCCCCACCCAGCACTTCCAATCAGACTCACTGAGATCTGCTGGGCGCGGTCCCTCAGCACTGCCAGGGGACCATCAGGCTGAAGCACGGTGAAGGCAGGGACGCCACGCTGTGGAAGACACGGAGAGTGAGACAGGGGCTGCCTTGCATCTCTGGCCCCCACATCCCTGGGTCTGGAAGGCCCACTTAGCCTCCTCCTGTAGAGCCTATGGTAACCCCTCGATGGGAGACTAAGGCCAGAGAGGGACTCAACTTGCACCAGTCACACACAGAGCTGAGACAAGAACTCAGACCCCACTGCTGCCCAAGACCTCATCCTGAGTCAGGACACGAATGATCCTGCTCCAGTCCCACTTCCCTGAACCTTGAGGGCCAGGCCCAGGCTGTCCATTTATCTCCCCTCCCTAGGGTCACCTTGAAGATGCCCCCTTTCTGCCATGCGATCTTCTCCACTGTGTCCCCCAGAAGGCTGGTGTGGTCGATGCCAAGAGAGGAGACCCCACACACCACAGGCTTCCTGTGGAAGATGAAAGGGCCATGATGCCCCCCATCCGGGCCACCTGGGCTCCTGGCACCATCCCTGTCCCCAGGCGGCCACCCTCACCTGATGATGTTGGTGCAGTCGTAAGCCCCGCCAATGCCCACTTCCACCACTGCCAGGTCCACCTGCAGAAGACCAGAGGGCATGGCAGGGGGCACGGGGGGCCCAGATGCCTCATGGGAGCCCCTCAGCCTGCTGAGATTCCCCTCCCCAAGGCCTCAGACACAGAGTCTGGGGAGTAGGCATGCACCTTCTCTTGGAGGAAGACGTGGAAGGCCATGAGCGTGAGGAAGCGGAAATAGGCGGGCATGGAGACACAGCTGCTGCCATCCTGTGGACCGGAACGTGTCAGAGCCCAGGGCCCCTGCAGCCTCTGCTCTGAGGAGATGGGGTCCTGGGATGTGCAGCACCCTCTGGGTCTATCCACCCACTCCAGCGCCCCCTACTCTGCCCACCCACCAGCCCTCCTGCATGGACACCTTGGTCTCCTCCAGCCGGTGGTAGAGGCGCCAGAAGTGCTTGGTGAAGAGCTCGGGGCTGATGGGCTGCCCGTTGATGCGGATCCGCTCGCGCACCTGCACCAGGTGGGGAGAGCTGCCGGGAGACCTGGGGTCATCGGGACTCCCCTTCCTGAGCTCCCCAGGCCTTTCCCCACCCCGCAGTCAGACCCATCTTTTAGAAATACAAATCTGACCGTGTCACTGTCCTTCTGAAAACCCTTCTGTGTCTTCCCCCTGCCTTAAAGAGTCCCACCTCCTCACCTTGGCCTCTCAGGCCCCCCTGGGGCTGATGCCACTGGCCTCTGTGCCTCACCTCCCCCACATCCCTCGCTAGTTCCCTGTGCCCCAGCCCTCTGGACTATTTTCAGTTCTTCCAGCCCTCCACCCCTTTTCAGCCCCAGGCCTTTGCACCTGCCCTCCCCCCTCTCTTCACCTGGCTCACTCCACAGTCTCAACTGAGATGGTCCCTCCTGCAGAAAGGAGAAAGGACCCCTCCCCCCAGGCTGATCAGGCATGTTCTCTGGGCTCCAACAGCCTGCTGTGCTTTCCCCATCACACACCCATCAGTCCCTCTGCCAACCTCTGCCCCCATAATGTCTGCCTTCCAGCCCTCAAGGGCAAGGCCCCGTCTGCCGTGTTCAAGCTGCATCCCTGGGCTGGCCCACGAGGCCACATGCGCCCAAGTCAAAGGCTGGGTTTTTAACCAAAAAATTATTTAGAAGAGAGACTGTTGGCTTATATTTGAATCCTCAAAGCCCCTCTCATATTATGACTCCTTCTCTCCATTTCTTTATTTTGAACAAAGAACTGTTTAGGGAAAACGTATTGGCCTGAAATGACCTCAGTCATCTGGTTTCGGATGCTTACAGAGGTCACCTGACGGAATTGGCAAAATAAAAGGAGGCAAAAATCTTAAATGCCCCAACCCCAAGGACCGAATCCAGAGCAATCAGCCATCACGTTAATCCCGCTGCTTTACCCGCGACAGCTTAGGAGGGGGACATACAGCCCAGGGAAGAGGGACCCGTGTCTACCCCCACCCCCCAATCCTCTAGTGAATTTAGACGCCTGAGTGCAACCAAGAGGGGGCGCTGTCTTGAGGAAAAGCAGCAGCTGAGGCTGGCAGACTGGAAGGGCTCCCTTCTGCTGCCCACTCGGGAGGCCCCAACATGGACGTCATCAACTACCCTTATTGTTTAAGCCATTATAAGGCAGGTTTTCTGCTCCTTATTGCAAAGATGTCCTAATTGATAAGTATTTCTATGTGATTGATTTAAAAACTGTATATGGAATTTAAGTTAATAAAAAAGATATCTAGGAGCAGGCCTGGTGGCGTAGTGGTTAGGCTTGCACACTCCACTTCGGCAGCCCAGAGTTCACAGGTTCGGATCCCAGGTGCAGACCTATGCACTGCTTATCAAGCCATGCTGTGGCGGCGTCCCACATACAAAGTAGAGGAAGACGGGCATGGATGTTAGTCCAGGGCTAATCTTCCTCACCAAAAAAAAAGATATCTATTTTGTCTATGTATTTTGTTTATATATTCAAGTTGCTGACCCTCTCCCCAGTTTGTTTTCATTATGAAGATTAAAGACTGCTATAAACTTGGGCCAATATGGGAAGTCCTAATTGAATGTTTGTTGAATGAATAAACACTGGGCAGAGAGACATGCAGCTGAGTTCCTGGGGGCGACCCTGGCCCTGAGGTGCTGGCTGGTCCCTCAGCCCCCCTGAGAGCCAGGAGACACCACATCCCTCCACCACAGTACCTAAAAAATCCCGTCTTCAGGCCATAGCTTCGGAGGATACATTCAGTGAAGGCACAGGTGGAACCCTAGAAAGAAAATGTCTTGTCTGGGCAGCCCCCCCCCCCCAGTGGACACCCTACCCCTGGGTCCTGATGCTCACCTTCCCCTTGGTCCCAGTGACGTGAATGATGTTCAGCTGGTCCAAGTCCTCCACCTGGGACAGACAGACAAGGTCCCTGCCTCAGCCACAGGACTCACAGACAGATAGGAGTGGGTGTGGTCACAGGCTCCGCCCACCTTACCTGTAGCCCACTCCGCGCCAAGAACAGCTCCATGGCTTCCAGCTGAGTCCGGGGGTCGCCCCGCTGGCGCTTCACCTGCTCCAGGTAGCTGGCATTGGTCTGCAGGGTGTTGAGTGTGCGCACAGCATCCTGGCAACCACAGTCCCCAAGTAGCAGGTTAAGGCTCAGGAGGGGTCCATAGGGACAGAGGCACCCAGCACAGCAGCGGCCAGGCCAGGGCACCAAGTCTGCCATGCCAGCCCTGTTGCCCCAGCCTAGAGGTTAGGTGCCAGTGACAAAGAAGTGGCATCTTTCCAGCTCTGGTAGAGATGGCAGCCTGGGGCAGTTCAGCCCCACCCAGGGAGTGCCAGACAAAGCAGGAGCATGACTAACAGGCCTAACCTTGCTTCCTGCTTGGGATCCCCAGGGCGTCTGCCTTCATTCCCTCCAGTGGGGTCCACCGCTATACTGGGCCCCTACTGGGGTGACAACCACAGAAGACCGGGGTCTTAGAACTGGAGGAATTAGAACTAGGAATTCCTGGAGGCTTCCATGCCCCACACTGAGGATTGGGGTTCCACATTCTGACCCAGAGAAGAGCTGTTTGAAGCAACCAGACAGGGAAGAGAAGGAGGCCCGGAGGGAGGAAGGGTGTGCCCGGGGTCACCCAGCCAGGAAGGCAGGTAGGTACAGCCTCAGGAGAGAGCACACTGGGGGTGAGGCTGCGGGTGCTGTTTATTTCCCCTCAGGGCCTCAATAGCTGGTTGGAGGCCCCACCCCCAACAAACTGGTGCCACCTGCCTGGCTAGCACCAGGTTCTGGTCTCTGGTAACTGGCCCCTGGCACAGAGCCAGGCGGAAATTTTCTGTTTTCCAGATTCCTGTCTGCCCCCTAATTCCAGGCACTTGGATCTCCTGACTCCTGGAGACTCCAACCCCAGATCTATACGCCTGGATCTCTCAAGTCTGAACTCCTGAGTCCCTTTCCCCTCCCATCCCCACCTCCCAACTGCTGGTTCTGACTCCAGAGACACTGGACCTCCAGAACCCCGGCTGAGCCACTGGACCTCTTGGTCCTATCACCGGGCGCCCCTTCCCACTCTAACGCGGGACACTTCAGCCTCAGAATTCCCAGATCCGGAAGCCTGGGCCCAACTTCCAGGTCCCTGTCCCCGCCCCGCGAGTCCCCCGTCCCAGGCTCGCGATCCCCTCTCAGCTGGCGGAGCCCGGATGCTGTGTGGCTCAGGCCCAGCCCACGTGTCATCGACCGCCCGCCGGCCCGCCGGACACCTGATACTCCATGCTGGGCTCCTGCGGCGCGGGCCACGCGCTCAACCCTCGCCGCGCCCCGAACCGGGCCGTTGCGCTGAGCCGAGAAATCGCAGCCAGGAAGAGAGACGAGCGCATGTGGCTGCGCGCCCGCGACATCGTCGCTGCGCGGGCGTAGGTACGCCAAGTCCCGGCCGGAGACGCCCCGCCCCGCCCCGCCCCGACGCGCCCCCGCCTTCCGCCAATCGGCGCCGCCCAAGAAGCCCACTGGCACCAATAAGAACCTGTGGGATGCCATCCTTGTGAGGGGCAGGCCCCGGGCCGGACGGAGGACTTCGCCCATGTTTCTGAGGGGCACGCTCCCGGGGGCGTCCTCTGCCTTAGAGGAACACGCACTACTCGCGTCATCCTCCTCCCAAGGACTGGCCGCACCCCCAGAAATAGCCAGTCCTACTCAGCAGCCCTCAGCCTCTGCTCCCGGCCGGAACCAGCTCCGAGCTGGATAGAATGACGGACACCGGACACCTTACGGAGGTCACTGAATCCCGGCCCCGAAATATCCCGACTCAACGCAGAGACCGCAGGCTGCGGGGATGCGGCCTCTGCCCTCACGATTGCTGGGCAATAGACCCAAAACCAGGCACCTGCGCTACTAGGGCCCCTATCCTGCCCTGGGCAGCCTGGGAAGGCTTCCTGGAAGAAGCGACATCTTGGCTGAGGCCTTGGAGATCGGGGGAGAGGTTTCCAGGCAAAGGGAAGGAACAATGTGTGAAAAGAAAAAGATTTGACAGAGAGAAAGTACTAGGCACCCGAAGGAACTGCATTTCCAGGATGTGCCAGGATGCCAGATCCAGCAGGATCTTGTGGCCTGATTTAAAAAATTGAATTAAATTTGGATGACAGTATAATGGTTTTAAGGAGGGATGACAAGATCAGACTTGCACTTTGGAAGATCTGCTATGTGGAAAATGGATTGGAGAGCCACCTGGGGTGGGGGCAGTAAGCTCATCTTATGGGTGAGGAGAACCCCCATTTTTCCTGGAGTTTTCAGAACTTGTTCCTGTCTATGACCTTCTTGGCCCCAACTGTTAGCATGGAAAAAGGAGCGTAGAGCTTCCCCTTTTACAGCTGAGGTCCAGAAAGTTGTGTGTGTGTGTTGGGGAGGGGGGAGGTTGCTGCAAAGAACCTTCTAGGGCAGTTCCCACAGATAAGAGGCAATCTTTCAAATAACTGATGCGGTTTCAGTACCTCCCTCTTTCCTGCAGGCATTGGAGGTAAATATTTATCAGAGATTGTTTGATTTTGAAATAAACAAATGTGTTGGGAAGAATCTGTCATTGGCTGGACTTCTGCTCTTCACATCACTGCTGGGGCACCCCCACCCCAGCCCTGTGGGAGACAGACAGGGCTTTTCCTTTCTTGGTTTCCTTCTTCTTTTTTTTTTAAATCATTGAAATTTCCTCTCTCTATATACATGTATATAATTTAATAACTGCTAAAAATGATTGTAAAGAAGCTTTAAGTGTTTTTCTTCTGCTTACTCCACCCACCTTCCTCCTATGGTAATCCTATTGACAGCCAAGGATGTGTTCCACAGTGTTCTATGCTCGTGAAGTCACAGACACACCTAGACATGTATAGGGCCTTGTCGATGCAGATGACAATATTTTCTGCATCTTAACTTTCTTACTCACCAATAAGCTTTTAGGGATCCCTCCACGACATTTATTTAGCAAACAGTTAAGTAGCACTTTTCTGAGCCAGACACTCAACACTTTGCACATAGTTGCTTATTTAATCATCACAACCTATGAAACAGGTACTGGCATTGTCTTCCTTCACAGATGAGGGAACTGAGGCACAAAGGAGTAAAGGCACATGCCCAAGTCACCAAAATCAAGATTTGAACTCTGGTCCCTGCATCCTCATTCCTAGCCTCTGTACCCCCCTCCTGCCCCCGCACTGGGGCTGCTGCTAACTCAGGGTAGTGGCAGTACCATAACGCATCCCCCGCCTGCCCGCTGAAGGGCATTCACATGCCCTTCAGTGTTTTGCCGCTACGGCAGACACTTACAGGGGCTTTTATTTCTGCGGATGAGATTGCATGGAGGGGGAGGTTGGGTCCAGGGGTGTTTGCATTCCTTTCCCCTGACGCTGTAAGCTTCACATCCCACCAGCTGTGTGGGAGAGAGCACCCTCTTCCCAGAATGCCCCCCAGACTGCTGGCTGTAGAGGACCTTCTCATTCTTACTCTGCATTTCCCTGGCTGCAGTGAACTTGAGCATCTTTCCATCACTTATTTCCATAAACTGCCTCACTCATCCTTGGCCCATTTTTCTAATGTCTGTTCATCTCCTTCTTGTCAATTGTAAAAGCACTTTGGGTATCATAGTTATTACTGCTCAGTTCTGTCCTCTATATGGCAAGTATTTATCCTCCACCTATTATTGGTGACCTCAATTGATTCAGATGCAACAGGGGGCACTGGAGCTCTGGGCCATTCCTCCAAAAATGAGATCCCAGGGAAAAGGAGATCCCAGGAGGGAGATTCCCTCCTCCCATGTAAGGTGGAAAACCCTGCTTCTCTCCATCCCTGAATCTTAACTGATTTCTTTCCTTTCGCCCCAAGCAAAGCAGTCCGTGTCAATTTTCCCCACTGGCCTGTTACAAGCCTTCTCTAGAACAGACAAGGAAGGCAAGGAACAGCACAGAAAATTCCAGGGATCCTATCTGGTATCATCCCAGTTGTGCAGGAAATTATAAGTGGTGACCGGGACCTTGGCAAAACCACCCAGTGGCCTTGGGCAGGTCACCTGTCCCCTGGACTTCTGCTTCCTCCACGGTCTCCAAGGACAATTTTCATAGCCAGTGACGCCAGGAAATTTGTAGGCACACATTTAAGAGGGGGGAGGGAGTAAAATAGGTTTATCTTCTTTTCCTTATTCAAACTTTTCCTTACTTTTTATTTTATTTTTAAATTCTAATATTTTTTGGATGGATTATACATCACATCCTTCAAATAGCCAGAGATACCAAAAGGTTTAGAGTGAAAAGCTTCCCTCTCACCCTGGTCCCAGCATCCTCATTCCCCTCTCCCAAAAGCAATCAGTTATGCTTCTTGTCATCTTTCCAGAGATATTTTATGCGTTTATAAGCAAATACAAATATAGAGAGATTTCTCTTTTTACTCAAAGATAGCAGCAGACCATATACATGAGTCTGCACTGTACTTTTTCCACATATCTTTATATCCTGGACCTTATTCTGGACTGTGTCGGAACATAAGGGCAGCCCCATTTGCTAACTTGTTTTTTTGAAGCTGGGCGGTACTCTTTGGTGTGGAAGTACTATTGTGAACGTGGCCAGTCTCCTACCGATGGACATTTAGGTTTCCAATATTTTGCCATCATAAGCAATGTTGCAATGGGTAACATTTTCCCCCCATTTCTTCCATGAGTGAGCATATCTGATGGATAAATTCCAAGAAGTGCAACTGCTGGGTCGAAGGTGATTTGCATATGACACTTTCATACATATTGTCACATTGTCCACAGGGGCAGGGCCGGTTTCCACGCCCGCAGGGCATGAGCCATGGTTCTCCTCACCAACACAGACAGTTAGCCAACTCGGATCCTTGCCAGTTGCATAAGTGGAAAAATGGATTCTCAAGGGTAGTTATCATTTACATTTATTTTATTTGAAGGAAGGTGAGCAGTTTTTCTTATATTTAAAAGCCATTTGTATTTCCTTTACAGTCTGCTCACCTCCTTTGTATCATGGCTTTTTATTTGAAAAGTCACAGATGTTCATAGAAGGGACTAGAGAACTGTTTAAAGGAGAAAATCAGAGGAACCTTCATCGCACACCTGGAAAACCACTGTTGGCCTTTTGGTGCCCCCATGAAGGTACTCTCAGTCTCCAGAAAGAACAATAGAAACAAAGCCATTGTCTGGAGAGAAAGGAAAAAAAAAACAAGAGTGAAGGGAAACTGGCAGGTAGGCCAGCGTCCACCCACTGGAGGTGTGCATGGAGGGTGAGTGAGGGACTGAGGGATTCCGCCCTCCCGAAGGGAAAGGATGTCATTCATCCGTCCATTCATTCACTCATTCATTCGATGAGAAATTGTCTGTGCCAGACCCTAGGCTGGGTGCTGGGTACACTGGGTTCTGGGGATGCTGTAGGGAACAGATGACAAAGTTCTGCTCAGGGAGCGCCCTGTCTCGGGGGGAGAGGGCAGTAAAGAAAGAAACTCACAAAGGAATATATATATTTGCAAACCCTGATCAGAGCCACCCTCATTGCTGTAGAGGCAGGAGGCTAAGGCCCAGAAAGGGATAGATGCAGCTTGGGGTCACGTAGCAAGTCAGCAAAGACACCATGCTAGGCCCCAGGGTGGGCTTTCTAAACTCAGATCTGCCTGAGTTACTGCCCCCTCTCTCCCCCCATCATGTCCTCATGATTAATAAAGTCCACAAGCCCCCTGTGGCCTGGCCCCTGCCCACCCCCTGCCTCATCCACCACCACAGGGCATTGTCCCTGCCAGCTGGCAAGGACTTCAGGGACTGGCCTTGGCCTCTTCCACCTCTGAACATTTGCTCACATTTGTCTCTGCCTGAAACACCCTTCCCTAAGTTTTTCTTCTTTGCTTTTTAGGGTGGGTTGCTTTTAGCTAACATTTATTAAGCCTATCCCTGTACTTGGCATTGTGATCTCTTTTTATCCTCACGAGAATTGTGTGAATTAGAGATTATGCTCTCTGCTGTCAATGTGCTGTGTGCCCCCCAGCAATTCGCTTCCCCTCTCTGATCCTGGCTGACTCTCAGTCTCCTCCTTAGTAGGTTGAGGGTTGAAATGAGCTCTGTCCCAGCCCATAATTTCTGGGAATATCTAGGGGGATCTGGATGAAGACAAGAGTCTCCAAAGGCCTCCACACCCCAGAGAGCCTAGTGGGGTCCAGCTGCCCCTTCCCCGCCCCCACCCAGGGTTCTGTGGAGACCAGAGGTTCAGGCTCACTGGCAGGTTTGCGCAGCAGCCTAGCGTTCAGAAGGGAGGGCACATTTCTGAAGGCCCCACGAGGGTTCTGACCCTCTAACGTACGTAAGGACTCCTCCACCTCTGGGTAGCTCTTTACATCCAGTGACCTTCGAGGAAACATCTTTCTGTAACGGGGGAGAAGAGAACCTGCCTTAGACAGAACTCCCTACCCTCAGCGAGGCGGCCTCTCCTGACCTTCTCCCTGACTCTGGCTACTGAGGTGTTAAAGGATTTGCTTTATTATGAGGGCGACTGGGCCTGGAAAACCGGCCTCCCTCTCGCCCCACAATTCCGCTTCTAAAAACGACCCTGAGGAAGCAACTGGAACTGTGCTCAGAGCCCCACGTGCTCTGTTATCCTCCTCCATCTCGTGATGACGCCCTCCTTCCGGAAACCCTTTGTTCTCTGGGCTTCCCGAACACCTCCCTCCCCGGTTCTCCTACCTCCTTGCTGAGGGCACCTGCTGACCAGACCTCTCCCCTCTAACACCTTCACTTCAGAAGGCCCAGGGCTCACGCCTCTCCCTCCAAGGGGTCTCCTGCTGTCCCGGGTCTGGGATGACGTCTGACTTTCAGATGCCCCTCTTCACTGAGCCACCGGCATGAGCATCTGGTGGGCTCCCGACCTCTCCCCCAGCGAGATCTACGGGCATCTTAAACTGGTCAGATCCATAACAGGCGTTTTCTTGCATCTCTGCCCTGAAACCTGCTTCTCCCCAGGCCTCTCCAGCTTGGAAAACAGCTCCACCATTCGCTCAGCTGCTCAAGTCTAAAGCTGGGCCTCACCCTGGGCTTCCTTCTCCCGTACCTTCCAAACCCCCCATCCACAGGCCTGTCCACACCACCCACAGCCTCTTTAGCAGCCACTGCCTTCCCTTCAGGCCACCCCCCGGTCCAGGCCGCCACTGCTGATCTACCCTATAGTCTCCTTGCTCTTGTTCCTCTTGACCCCGACAATCTCCATCATTTTATTTATTTTTATTCTATTTTATTTTTTGTGTGAGGGAGAGTAGCCCTGAGCTAATATCTATTGCCAATCCTCCTCTTTTTTTGCTGAGGAAGACCAGCCCTGAGCTGACACCCGTGTCCATCTTCCTCCACTTTATATGGGACGCCACCACAGCATGGCTTGTCAAGTAGTGTGTTGGTCTGCACCCAGGATCCGAACTTGCGAACCCCGGGCCGCTGAAGCGGAGCGCGCGAACTTAACTGCTATGCCACCGGGCTGGCCTCTCCATAATTTTAAAAGAAAATCAGATCTTGTCTCTCTCCTGCTTAAAACCCTCCAGTAGATTCCCATTGCACTTAAGATGAAATCCAAACTTTTGATCTTACCATCTCTTACCATCACCCCCAGCCCTGCTGGCCTCTCTGATCCTCAAATATGCCAAGCTCATGCCCACCTTTGTGAAAGTCCACACCTAGGAGCACATAGCATTAAAGATATTCATTTAACACTCACAACAGTTTCAGGAGTACTGTGATCATCCTCATTATACAGATGGGAAACCGAGGCACAGAATGATTACTCGGCCGCCAAAGGTCACACAGAGTGAATGCACGACAGAGCCTCAGGGCCTTTGCACTGGTGGTTCCCTCTGCCTGGTACGTTATTCCCCCAAAAGTCCACATGACCGTCTCCTAGTCACTCCAGGTCTCTGCTCAAATGTCACCTTCTCACCACACCACACCTTCTCACCTTTTCACCATCCGCGCCCGTTTGTACCTTTGGAATTTTGAACCACATGATTGTATTAGCATTTCAAAATAAACATTTTTTTTAAAGAGTGTTATGAAATGCAATCTAAGAAGACTGTTAAAGGGAACAAACCTGTTGGTGAGACAGTGTGGACAGTGGGATCCCATTTTTGTTAAAATAATTATAATTTAGAAAGCAGCCTGGAAGTTATTCCCTAAATGGTAACTGTGATCACTGTGGGTGCTGGGTTAGAAGTGACTTCTATCTTCCTTTTGCTTGTATCTTATTTTACAATATGTATAATTGGAAAAAAGAATGAATGCCTCCTACCTACTGTGTGGCTGCCACCCCAGAGCTCTTCTGGACCAACTCCCTTGTTCAGCAGTTGGGGACACTGAGCCCCAGCAAGGGGCCAGGGGTGTGGCTCCCCAGATGTTCCTGGGGTCCCCATTCATGGTCAAGAGGGGCCCTCAGAGGACACCAGGTGTGTGGCTCGGGGCCTTGTGGTGGGCCAGGCCACAGAGAGGCTGGCTTCAGTCCTGCCTCCCCAGGGGCCTGAATGCTCTTTGAGCTGACCGAGGCCTTCTCTGCTCAAACGTGAGAGCAGCTGTCTTACCGATTTTCAGAGGAAAAAATGTGTGGAATTGTTTTTTTCAGTTGGTTATCTCACTCTGCAACCACGACTGTCTGCGGCGCCTGCTCCCTGGAATGTAAGCTCTACCGAGCTTCGTCCTTGCTGGGGGTTGTGTGGAGCCCATTTTACAGATGAGGAAACTGAGGACCACCTGTGAAGGTCACCAGCTAGCAAGTGGCAGGGCAAGGATTCAGCTCAGTCCCAGCTCCGTTCGATTCCAGGGGCTACTGATTTAGCCCCTCTGATCAAGCTTGGGAATCCCTGGCTAATTGTTTTCATTTGTAACTTGGGTTTTCTTAAATAATAGTTAATGCGAGTTCTTACTAGACATCAGCACTGTGCGGAGACCTTTACACGCATCTGTCTCATTTGAACCTCCCTCCCACCCTGAGAGGAAGGTTCTGTTCCAGGACCCATTTCTCAGAGGAGGCAACTGAGGCCTATTAGGGGAAATGGCTTAGTCATTCACAGGGGTCTGTACCAGGCCCCAGACTCCACCCCCAGGGCCACCACTGGACCCCGCCCCCACCTTCCCTGTGCCCTGGTCATCTGGTCAACGTGGCTCTGACCTTGAGCTGGGTGTTACTTCAGAGTGAGGCCCTGTTGCGGTGAGGAGCCCTGCAAAATGCCAATACGCCCCAGCCCCTGGGGGGCTGCCCTCGATCCTCTCTCCCCTGGTGAGGGGACCCACACCATGTGACTCTGGGCAAGTCATCTTGCCTCTCTAGGGTCCTAGCCTCTAAAGTGAGAGGGCCTGGATGACCTTGAAGGGGCCACTGCTCCCAAACCCTGGCATCTGGGGCCGCCCCTCCTCTGCTGCCAGGCAAAAGGTTCCACCCATCTGAAGGGTCTGGAGAGGCATGGCCTGGCCTTGTGTGCAGCCCCAGGGAATTCTGGGTGAGCTGCTGCAGCCTCGCAGTTCTCTCCTGGGCTTCAGACTGCAATCCTGAGAGGGAGGGAGGCACTGTCTTGTGGCACCCATTCAACAGAGGAGGAAACTGAGGTTTGGGGAGGCTAAGTGACTTGTCTAGTGTCTGTCAGGACGTGAACGTGAGCCAAGGCCTCCTCACGCATACTCTTGCAGCCCAGCTGGGGTTCCCAGCCCCAGCTCTAGCCAGTCTCCGCCCGAGCCGGGCTGGAAGGCCACAGAGTGGCTCTGCAGCTTCCCAGCTGGCCCCTTGGCCAGTCTCCTCACCGCCCTCAGCCCTGTTTCCTCGTCTGTAGAGCGGAGTCACAACTGTGCCGCCTCAGAGGGCTGGATGAGGCTGACTGAGAGAGTGCTAGGCCCGGAGCTCAGAGCCAGGGCTCCCGCGGGAGCCGAGGTTAGGAATCTTCAATGGGCTAAGCTCTTAACTGCTCTTCACTGCACCTTCCAGATCTATGAAATGCAGATAATAATGGTCTCAAGCCTATAAAGTGCAGATAACAATGGGCACAGGGCCCAGCAGGTGTAAATGCTCCATCAATGCACAGCCATCATCATCATCTCATTATTTAAAGGGAGCTAACAACCCTTCCTCACAGAGCGGTCCTGAGGGTTAAATCAGATGAAATTCTGTCTACAGATCACTTAAACGGTGCCTGGTGCACACGAGGATGCCCAGGTGGCCTGTGCCACCTCCCACGCCTGCTATCAGTTCTCCTCTAGGGACCCCTCCTCAAGAGCTGCCCACAGACACACTGGATGGGGGCTTCTGTGGAGCCTCCAGCTGGGTGGAAGGTGGAGTTATGAGGTCCACGGGAGGGGGGCTTGCCCACCTCAGGCCTTTAGAACAAGACTTATGGTGACAAGGTTTTTCCCCTGGGGCCCTGCAAAGCGTGGGATTAAGATCACTGCTGATGGCCTTGGAACCCCTGAGGGATATTTACACCCATTGTACAAAAGAAAGAAACCAAGGCTTAGAGAGGCAGGCCACCTGCCCAGGGTCACCACGTTCCCCTACCTGGAAGGAGGCAGTTGTAGCCGAGAAAGGACACCCGGATGGGCCCGGCCTCTCCATGGTTGCTTCCCACCACTTCTCAGCCGCTGGCCAGGAGGCAGCCAGGGACCTGGCATCTCTCATCCCTGGGCGTCCCGCTCTCCAACCAGGTGGGGCACGAAGTGATTCACAGGCGTGGGCACCTCTGCCAAAGCCCCTCTGCCTACGCTCCAGCTAGGCCAGAGAGGGAAGAGTTGGGGGGATTCCCAAACCTTGCCTTCTCTCCGCTCCTGTGGCCCTTGGAGGGGCCCCAGTGTGCAGGGAGGAAGGTCTTACCTGACGGGCTCCTGCTCTCATCCTAGGATCTGCCCAGTGATCTCTCCAGCAGGCTTTGGGAGGGTAGGACTAGTCAGAATCTCCCTCGAGTTAAATAACAACTGGGTGGAGGTTAAAGGTGAGCAGCCTGGTGGGGCGCTGGAGGAGGGGACCTGGGAGACTGGCAGCCCTCAGGCTGGGCTTCCTGCAGAGCGGGGCTGGCTTCATCTGGCCTCTCTCCCAGCCCCCTTATCACAGCCCACCTCTCCTTGCAGTCATGGCCCTTTGCCCTGGCCCTCCCAGGCTGGGCGCCCTGGGGAGTGAGGGTCAAGGAGTTTGCTGGGGGAAGGGCTGTGTTTCACCAAATCATTTGATCAAAAAGAGGCCAGGTCACAGACCTATTCCCCAGCCTGCAGGGTGACATGGAAGGCCTGTCCAAAGGAGCTGGTCCTGACCTTCCCAGTTTCCACAGCCTCTTCAATCATCTGCTCAGCAGGCTGGTGGCCGATCCACTCTGGTATTTGAGACTCTCTAGGTGCCTGGGGTAATGCCCCCACAAGACCCTGCCTTCTGGGAGCTTTTATCCTGGGCCACGCACCCCGCTCCACAAATGGGGATGACACCCCGTTACACCAGGGGTCCAGGCTGGAGAGGGGCAGACCCACACTTGCCCTTGCTATTCCCGGCCTCCTCCCTGGGGTGTTCTGTGTTGGGGGGAGCTCAGAGCCAGCAGCTCTGGGGTTTAGGCCTGCTTTGGTTGTTTCAAAATATGATTTGACTGGATGAATAAAAATATTAATTACGGAAATATAAGAAGACACAGACAAGCATAAAGGACAGAATCACCCAAAATAGCCATGGGTATCGTTTTGGTGTGATTGCTTCTGTTTCTCTTACAAAATGAGCTCCAGCAGGAGATATTTCCTAAGCCTCTCTTTCCACCTGTTGTATTTGGAATGCATATACATCTCCCTCCTTCTTCACGCTGCCCAGCATTGCATCATGGGGCCGTGCTCTGCCCGTGCTGCCCTGACCCCCAGCAGCAGCGTGGGCAGTGCCCATCAGCTTGTTAGAGGCACCCCGCCCAGACATGGGGGTCGGGATTCGGATGTTCCCCGAAGCTGCAGAAGCGCTGCTCTAATTTATTTAAGCTGACGGAGGTTTGTGCTTTCTCGGCTTTCCCACACACAGGGCTGCCCTGAACATCGTGGACGCACTGGCTGGAGGGAGCAGAGAACAGGTTAGGGGTGCGGCCTTGAGGTCACAGCCCTGGTGTGGTCACTGTGCACTTGGACACATGGTCCTTGTGTACAGTGGACAAGAATCAACACGTGCCCTCTCTACTGGGTCATTCCATGATGTCGTGGCTCTCCTCAGAATATACAAGACTAGCTCGATCCCTAATCCTCGACGGTAGATTGCTGCTACTTCTTGTCTTTGGTTCCCTTCCTCCCGTTCTCCAGTGATCCTAATGTTCCGTCAGGGTCTCACCAGAAGCCCTCCACCCAAAGGCTCTTGCCAAGGTCACCACTGACCTCAACGTGGCTAAACCCAGTGGTCAGTCCTCACTTCCCTTTTCTGGACCCATCAACAGCACTTGTCTCAGTGACCACTCCCTCTTCACCACCACGCTCTCCCTCTGCTCTCTTCTCACTTCCTCTGCTGCTGCCCTCAATTGTACAGGGCAACTGGGGTGCCTGTGGGCCACGACTTCGTTCTCCCCTCCTCTCATCTGATCCCAGCCTGCCTTGGGACTTTCAAAACCACCAAGCTGGCAACTCCCAAAGGTGAGTCTACGGCCCAGACTTTTTGGGCCCCGAACTAGACTCAGATATACACCTGCCAACTCAACCTGGATGTCCACCTGTCATCTCCAACTGACCATGCTGAAAAACCCATGCTCCAGCCTGACCCGCCGCAGCCTTTTCTGTCGCAAGGATGCTGCCCCATCCTCACTCCAGCCAAAGGCCGGGACTCGACTCCTCTTTCATTCATACTCACATCCAACCTGAGAGAAAATCCTGTCAGATTTGCCCTCACAGTAACCCATATGTCCAAACATCCCTCGCCACCAGCTTCATTACTAGCTTGGTCCAAGCCACCAGCATCTCATGCCCGGATTATTACAACAGCCCTAACTCACCTCCCTGCTTCCAGCTTTGCCTCCTTAGTTTTTCTCAACATAGAGACTTTGTGACCTTTTAAAACATCAGACCAACTCTCTGAAGGCTTCCCAGACTTGGGGCCTTGGCGTTTGTGTCCACCCTCCACCCCTACATGTCCCCCATCTCTCTGGGATTTCTGCTCTCACGTCACCCTGACCCCCTCAACTGCCCCTACTCTTTTCCCTTCTTATTCCACTTTGTTGTTTCCCACAGACCTTATCCCACCAGACTAGTTTGAACCTACTAAATAGAATGTGAGTTCCATAAGGGGGAGGGTGGCCACTGCTTTGTAGCTGCATTGAGTCTAGAAAAGTCTGGCCCTTGGAAGACACAGCCAATAAATCCACATTGAATGAAGGAATGAAACTACCAGAGCTGTAGGGAGAACTCAATGAGATAAGGGACTATCACTGCACAACACCTCCTTAGAAAGTTCTGTAGGTGGAATTGCTGGGTCAAAGAACATGAGCCTTTTAGAGAAGACTCATCTTTTAGGAAAAAAACGCCCCTTGAACAATTAGGCCAGCCTTGTGAGTTTTCCCACATCAGTTATCTATCATTCAAAACCTATTGACTTGATAGCTATTAGGACACCTTGCTGTTGTTTTAATTGCTAGCTGTACTGAGTGTATAGCATCCTCTCAAAATTCATGCCCACCGTAACCTCAGAATGTGACCTTATTTGAAAAGACATTCTTTGCAGATGTAATTGGTTAGGATGAGGTCATATGGGGGCTGGCCCATGGCCTAGTGGTTAAGTTCAGTGCACTCTGCTTTGGCGGTCCAGGTTCGGTTCCTGGGCACGGACCTACACCACTCATCAGCGGCCATGCTGTGGCGGCAACCCACGTACAAAATAGAGAAAGACTGGCACAGATGTCAGCTCAGGGCGAATCTCTCTCAGCAAGAAAAAAAACGATGAGGTCATACTGGATCAAGGTGGATCCTAAATCCAATGACTGGTGTCCTCATAAGAGACAGAAGCACATAGAGGGAAGAACACGTGAAGACAGAGGCAGAGATTGGAGTGATGCATCTACAAGCCAAGGAAGGCCAAGGATCGCCAGCCATCACCAGAAGCCAGGAGAGAGGCACGAAACAGACTCTCCCTCAGAGCCCTCACAAGGAACTGACCCTGCCAACATCTGGATCTCAGGCTTCCAGCCTCTGGAACTTTGAGAATAAATTTCTGTTGTTATGTATGTCACCCAGTTTGTGTAATTTGTTACAGCAGCCCTTTGAAACTAATACACTAGTCAAGAATCTTTTTTACTTTTACTGGCCTTTTGTGAAGCTGAGATCTGAGTCAGTATCTACAAGTTAGGGACAGTTCTGGTAAAAGGTTTTACCAACCTTCCTTCCTGGGCCCCCTTCAAGAGCCCACCCACCCCCAGGCGACAGAACGTAGAATTTGCCTCAAACGTGCCTGTCCTCAACTTCAGGCTCACGGGAAGTGTATCCACCAGAACGTGCTGCTGGACGAGTCCTCATGATCCAACCTTCACGCCAACTGTTCTTGTCCTCCCACCCACTCACCACCCCAGTCCAAGCTACTGCCACCCCCCCACCCCCTGTAGATCCTTCAACTTCTCTGGTCATTTCCTCTCCCCTCCCCCAAGCTGCCCTCTCCGCCACCGCCTGAGGGACCCTTCCAAGTTACAGATCTGACTGTTGTTCTTCCAGTGATTAAGAGCCTTCTGCAGCCTCCTGGGCTTGAGTCAAGTTCACACGCCTGTCAGCCACAGTAGACTGTGCCCACCTTGATCACCACTGCAGATGCAGCCCATAGGAGACCCTCTCCAGTTCCTTCCCCAAGGAACTGAGACCCTTTTCTCATCCGTCTTCCCTCTTCTTGTGACACAGTGGAGAGGAGCAAGGGAGCATCATGGTACCTGACCTTTGGAGAGCATGATGGCAAGTGTTCTGGAAAGTCCTCAAGAGAAAAACAAAAAGAATGTCCTCTGCAATTACGTCAGGGGCATGAACTGGGATGAAGAAGGGTCAAGACTTGACAATCAGATCTCATGGTTAGGCCCAACCTGCTGGCCACAGGGTTAGGAGCTGGGGGTCTGAACGCACCGCACACAGCCACTTACTGAAAAAGAGTCAACTTTAATTGTAACTGACCAATCGCAACTGACAAACCGTGTTCAGGAATGTCTCCAAACAACCGAACAAAAGAAACACGATAAAATTCTCCTATTAAAGGAAACCAAGAGTTTTTGCCAGCCCCAGTGCTTCTGGGGGTCAGGCCAAGAGCAGCCCATTCCTGAGGCTGGTTCTGTCCACTACACAAGGTTCTCATCCCAAGAGGAGGGTTGAGGATGGGTGAGGGACCTGTCCCCTCCTCCCATCATGCTGGGAAACTGTTACGAAAAGTCACTGGTGGCACCTCTCCTTCCACCCACTCCTGTCCTAAGGTAAATGGAGACCCTCTGGGCGCCATCCCAAAGCCAGAGAACAGGGGAGGCAGCCCCAGTGTCCTCCTGGACTTTCAGCCAAAGCTTTACTCCAGTCCACTCAGCCGGTGTTCCCACTGCCCACAGTGGGGATTCAATAAAATATGCACTAGAGAAACAACTCAAATGCCCCATCATCTCCACACTGCAAGTCACATAGCAGAAGAAAAAATAAAACAGCCCTAATGAAAAGCGATAGCGGCCGGCCCTCAGAAGACGCGCTCAAACTCTGTCTGGTTGGTAGTGGTGGGATTGCGGCTCTGGTTGGTGGACTGCTGGGTGATCTGGCTGCCCTTCCGGCGTGGCGGCGCCAGGTACTCAAACATGGACGTGAGGTGGGTGGACAGCATGCCCTTGAGGTCCGAGGGCATGGGGTCGGACCAGAAGAAGTCATGGTTGAGGGCGTCGTCACTGTCAATGCGCTGTGCAGGATCCAGCACCAGCAACTTGTCAATGAGATCCAGCGCGTAGGGGTCACGCACGTAGGCTTTCAGCCTGTCCTTCACCTTCCGCTTCTGGCCCTTGACCAGGTCCAGTTTCTCAAACAGCTCGTACTTGTCCACGTTTGGCCATACCTGGAGGAAGGGATGGTGGGGAGAGGCATGGAAAGAGAATGGAGTTAGTTCGGGGGTACGTGGCTTGTCCATTGGTCAAGCACCTGAAAGGACCAAAACTCCTCTGTCCAGAAGCTGCCAAACCACACCTGAAGGATGAACTTGATCTCTGCAAAGTGAAAGCAGCAGTGACCACGTATGTGGCACATGCCAAGTGCCAGACCCTTTTACACAAACAGCCTGGAACATGTGTGCCAAGCCTACTACAAGCACAGTTGTTTCACAGAAGAAAAACTCAGTTCTGAAGTAAGCAGTTCAGACGCCTTGCCCGAGGCCACAGAACTAAGTGGTGATGAGGCTGAGACTTGAACGCAGCCCACGTGGCTCTAAAGAGCAGGCCTGTGCCTCCACCAGCCACCTCTCCAGAGAGGAGCTTTCCTTCTACTCCACTGCCCACTCCTCCCCTGCCAGGGAGACTTCTGGATCTCTGCATCCCAGGCAGCCTGGCCACCCACCTCAGGGGTGATGGAGCCACAGAGCTGGCTGATGAGGGCGAGCTGGTGCTGCTCCGTGTTGCCCTGCATGATAGGGCTGCGGGTCCACATCTCCGCCATGATGCACCCAGCACCCCACAGGTCAATTGGGGGGCCGTAGTCCCGCTCCCCTGGGAAGAAGAGCGCACCAGGAGGGCCCCTTGAGCCCGAAGGCCTCCTGAGACGCAATGCCCCAGGGCCGGCGGCTCAGGAAGCCCTGGCAGTGGGGGGCTGAGGCTGGGTGAGTGCCCAGTCCCTGCCCCCCTCTGCCCGCTCGGGAGTCCTCACCGAGCAACAGTTCCGGGGGCCGGTACCAGAGTGTCACCACACGGTTGGTATAACGGTTGGGCTGGCTGTTCTTGGCCAGACTGAAGGCCCGGGCCAGCCCAAAGTCTGCCAGCTTCAGAACCCCATCGCGGGTGATGAGCACGTTAGCCGCCTTCATGTCCCTGTGTAGGATCTGCAGGAAGTGCAAGGTTGAGGGCTCAGCCAGATTCCCAAGGGTCCTTTAGCTCACACCCAGCAGTGAGAGCAAAGGCCAGCCCAAGCCTTGGTCTCTCCTCCCCCACTCGGGCCCCCACCTTATTCCTGTGGATGTAATAGAGACCGTTGAGCAACATCTGCATGACTCTCTTGATCTCAGACAACGTGAACTTGACTAAGACGTTGCTCAGAAGCCCAGCGAGGTCATGCTCACAGAAGTCAAACACCAGGTATATACTGCCTTTGCAGCGGTTATAGGGGGAAGCTGAGGCAGGAAGAATAGGTGGGAAGGGGACAAGAAAAAGAAAGTCAATAATCCCATATGCAACTCATTTTCCCACAACCAGCCCCTACCCCCTCCAACCCATGGACACCCGGACATCCAGTTGTGCATTCCTTCACTGGTAAAGTATTTCCTGAGTGCCTCCTCTGGGCCGGGTGCTGTGGCAGGCCCTGGGGAAGCACCAGCTACGATGAAAGGACCAGAGAAAGCAGTCACAGTTGGTGTGTCTGGGGTAAGAACAAGCAATTGAGGTGTGTCCAGTTCCAACTCTGCAAACACAGTCTTAGGCTGGAAGCCTCATTTTCTCCATCTGAAGATGGGGATGAGATCCAAACGACTTACCTTTGGTTCGACAGATCTCAATCAAGTTGACCACATTCTCGTGTTTTAGGAGCTGGAGGATCTTGATTTCCCGCAAGGCTGTAATGGGGAACTGGTGGGGAGAAAGACAGGAGGGTGTCAAAACTGAGTGAGCACATTACAGACCAAAGAACCAGCCATGGGGTCTGTACTAAAGAGCACACGTTAGGAGACAGTAAGATCATGGGCTCTGAAATCAGCTCTCAGATGCTCTATCTGTAAAACAAGTGAAAGACTAGCATGCATCCTTCAAGGAGTGGGTCTGAAACAATGAATTGGAATAGCAGTGCTTAACACAAACTTTACTAATAATCACTAAATGCTCCATGCTTTCTTCAACCTTTAAATTTTAGCTCTATACCTGTGTTTAACTATTAAAAAATTTCCTTGCTAAGAAGCAGATCTCTGGGAAGCTAGACTAGAGCTAAGACTGGGTGGGGGACAGGATTGCTCCTTTTCAATTGAGTACTAGTCGCCCTTTTAAAGCTACTGCATGTAACTTTTTTTACATTAAACAAACCTGAACGCTAAGAAAAAAGTGTTTAAAAGCCTCCAAACTTCAAGAACCAAGGTGCACTCAGCGCAAGCATGAGCTCCCCCTCCTGGCCCCAACCATATTTACTTAAAAATGAAACAGCAAATGCTGCAAGATGTTTGAATTAAAAGATTTAAATTGGAAGTCAAGTTCCCTGGAATGTGGACATTCCCGAGCTGCCGCATATACACTGAATCTCAACGTGAGAGTTCTAGAAGCAGCAGCGTGGAAACCCAACCCTGTGCCCAGGGGAGTTGGTGGGGCTGCCCTCCCGACCCGTACTCACCCCCTCCTTCTCGTTCTCCATCAGCACCTTCTTCAGAGCCACCTTTTGGCCAGTCTTGCGGTCCTTTGCCTTAAACACCTCCCTGCAGGCCGAGAGGAGAACCCAGGAGGGCTCATCAGGCCGCTTCCGCAGGGCCCGCCCCTCCCCCCGCAGAGGAAGAGGGCAGGAAAGAAGGGAGTCCCGGGCGGGGCTGGGCCGCGGACCCAGGGCGCTCGGCTACCCCACCACCCGGCATCTGCGGCCCCCTCCGAGCTTCTACTTCCTTCCCTCAGTCCCTGCTCCTCACGCGGGCGTCTCTTGGAAAGATCCCATTCCCCTCCCGGGCTCCACTCTGCAACCCCTCCCCGCCCCCCATCACGGGCCTCAGGCTCCTCCCCGCCAGCCGGCTCTGTCAGCCTCGGGCGGGCTGCGGCGCGGCCCAGCGAGACCAGGGGACGAGTCTGGGGCTCGGTGGCTTCCCGACCATCTCGGGCCTGGCCCCGGGCGTCCCGGCTTCGGCCCCGAGGGGTGCAGGCCCAGGGCTCCCGGTCCCTCGGGGCCCAGCCTTACCCAAAGGTGCCTTGGCCGATCTTAGCGAGCTTCTCATATTTGGACACCTCATCACAAAAGGGGCACTCCACCGAGTCGTACTGCTTTGCCATGGCCGCCTCCAGCGCGCCACCGCCGCCCCCAGCAGCCGCCGCCGCTCCCGCCCCGGGTCCCGCCGCCGTGCTCCAGGCCCCTCCGCGGCCGCGCCACTTCCGCCTCCACGGCCACTTCCGGCCTCGCGGCGCCGACCCCGCCTCTTCCGTTCGCCGCCCGCCGCCAGGCCCCCTGGGACTTGTAGTTCCCGGGAGGCCAGGAGGAGCTGGAGCTGCAGAGGCGCCTCCGCCGCCGCCGCTGCCCCCGCCTCCGCCGCCGCCGCTGTTGGCGGCGGCCCCTATCGGGGGCGCGGGGAGCCGGGGCGCCGGGGCTGGGGCTCGGGGCGGTGCGTCCCGCTGCATCGGCCCGGGCCGCCGCTGCTGCCGAAGCCGCTGCCGCTCTGGCGCCCGATCCGGGGCCAGCCGCAGTGCCCTGCTCCTCCTCCTCCGACGGCGCCGCCTCCGCCGGGCTGCGCGGGGCGGCGGGCGGGGGGGCGGCCCCCGAGCCGCGGCCTGGGGGCTCCCTGGCCGGGCCCGGGCCCGGGGCGGCCGGGCGAGGGGGCGAGACGGGAAGAGCCGACGAGGAGGCGGCCCGAGAGCCCGGGAGGGGGCGCGTTATAAAGGGGGAGGTGCCCCGGCTTCGCCCTCCCCTCCCCCTCCGCCCGCCCCCTCCCCCTTCCCTCCCACCCTCCGCGGCCGCACCTGCCGCCGCCGCCGCCACCGCCACCGCCACCGCCACCGCCCGCCCGCCCGCTGTCCGCCGGCCGCCCTCGGCGCGTCACCGCCCGCGGCTCCTCCTCCGCCTTCGGAGGTGGGGCCCCGCGCTCGACACCTGGCTGCGGGGCGCCTCGCCGCGTGCCTCAGTTTACCCCCCCAATGCTAGCTGCCGCGAGGAGCCCCTTACTTCCCAGCTCAGAGTGACCCCCCAGCCCCCGACAAGCGAAGGCGGGAGGCGCCGAAGGAGCGGCCTCCGGTCCTGGGAGGGGAGAACGGCCCCCGCCGCCGCCACCGCCACCGCCGCCTCCCCAGGCCCCAGCCACCCGCCGTTGACATGGCAACCGAAGGCCGCTAGGGGGCGCGGCGACACTGGAGGCTGTGAGAGAGTAGTGCCCGGGTCTTCCACCTCTGGTTCCCCTGCTCTCTGGGAGGGAGGGATGAGACCCACAGGACCCCGGTCCCCGCCGAGCTGCGCCCGAGCTGGTCTGGTCCCGGGTCGGTAATCACAAGAATGGCTAGCATTTACTCAGCACCCCTGTGTGCTCAGGAAGTGCTGGGCGTGCCCACTGAATCCTGAATCAACAGCCCCAAAGTCAGGATCACTAACCCATTTTACAGATGAGGACATTGAGGCTCAGAGAGGCAAGGTCATTTGCCCAAGGTCACACAGTGACAAAGCTGGGACTCGAACCTGGTCTGTCTGAATCTGTAAAGGATTCTCCCAACTCAGGTTATTTACAGTCGGGCCGGGAGTATAGTGGTGGTGCTGTCTGAGGCCTGCAGTCTTATGCCAGGCACCAAGCCCACCATTCACCCATCTCCTTCTCTGACCCCATGCCTCCTACCCCTACCCCAACCCTCCCCCAGCATCTTTCTGATATCTTCCTGGCTCCAGGACCCTCTCGATTCTTCTTCCAGCTCTGCTCAACAACCAGCCCCCAGCAAAGCTGTCTTTCCTACCTCCTTTGCACCCCTTCAATCTGCCCTTCCTTTCCAGTCCTCTGTTGATGGATCCTGAGTCCTGGTCTCCCCAGTCTGGGCTCTCCATCTGTGCCCCTCACAGCATCCACTAGATCCTTCTGAAGTGGAGTCTGCATGTATTTCCCTCCACTGTCTTCAGGAAAAACCAAATTGTGATATTTGAGGCTCTTTCTAGCTCCCTCCCAAGCTGTGGCCACCCAAATCTCCCCTTTCCTAACTCCCTGGTTCCCATATTCAGGGCTGTGCTCTCTGATTGCACCTCAGTACCCTCTCCACCTGCAGGAAGCCCTAGGGGTTGCCTCCCAGCTCTTACCCCGCACGGCTTTGCCTTGAAGGGTCCTGGTGATCCTGGTGTCCCCAGAGACCCTGTTCTGGGGGAAGGCCCTGCTGGGGAGGGCCTTGAGGGTCAGGTGAGGAGCAGGGAGCCCTCTCCTGAGGACAGTGTGGAGCCAGAGAGGGTTTTAGGCAGTTGAGCGACATGTCAGGGAGTGCTCTGGGGTCAGCTTCATGGGTACACTATCAGAAGCAGGGAGGCCATTGGCTAAATTGGGGGTGGAGAAGGCAAGGAGGGAGAAAATAATAATAATTGTAGTAATTAAAATTTATTGAGGGAAAATAAATGGTCTAAGCTGTATAGTTAGCACTTTATGGGAATTATCTCAATTCTCACTCAGCCAGACGAGATGGGTACTATCATCACATCCACTGTACACATGAAGATGCTAAAACTCAGGGGTGATGTCACCTGACCAGGGTGGTCAAGCAGCTGGCCAGTGGCCACACTGGTGTTTGAACCAGATCAGTCTGGCACAAACCCCAAGCACTTAGTCATGTTGCGCCCCTGCCCGTCTGGGCTGGAGGTGGAGCTAGAGCACAGCTGGGGCCCAGCACCACTGGCCTGGGTGTCCTGGATGCCCGTGGGAAGTGTGGGAGGGGATGGGAGCACTGGGGGGTCTGCTATGGTTTTTGATGGCTTCCACCCTCAGACTTTCAGGCTGGGTCCCCTGTCTGTTTCCCACGAGCCCTCCCTAAGTCACATCCTGTGGGCAGAGGCCTCAGCAGAGGGTTCCGGTGGTGTCATCACCTCCACCCTGCCATCCCTGGCCTGAACCCCAACATCCGCCAGTCACTTCCCCTTGGAGCCTCGGGCCCTCAGCCCTCCCTGATGGAGGATGGCAGGCAGGAGCCTTCGGAAGGCTGCCCCGGCTACCCAGGCCGGGGGCCCCAGATAGCCCAGGTGGAAGTGAGAAGAAGTTATGTCCTTGCCAGAGATGGTTTCTCTCTGACTTTGATGTCTGATTGGCTGGTTTGGGAGAAATAGTTCCTGCTCCATGGACTGGCTAAGCTGGCAAGGCCAGGCGTGTGGCCAGTTCTCAATAAACGTTTGCTGACTGACTGACCAGGCTCTGAGAGAGCCTCTGGTCCTGTTGCCATTTAACACTTAGGGAAACTGAGGCACAGAGTAGGAAAGGGAGCCACTAGGCAGCTGTTGGACCCTGACCTGGACCCTCAGTTTTCCTCTCTCGAGCAGGGACAGGGTGGGGCATATGAGGGAAGGAGAAGACATGGGGTGGGCTGCTCTTGGCTGCTGGTATGTCCAGGGGACAAGGGGTCACTGGATAGAGATTCAGGACAGAGAATGGCTGTGTGATGCCAGAGCCCTGTGACACCATGACATTCTGCCCACATCAGTTGGGTACTGCCTCTGTGCCTGGCAGTGTTGATATGTGTCATCCTCCTGGAACTTTCCAGCACTCCTCTTAGGAGGTTGCTATTATTGGGCCCAAGTTACAGAAGAAGAAACTAAGGCTCAGAGTGGTAAAGAGGCCTGCCCAAGGTCACACAGCCAGCTCTGGAGCTGGGATTCAAAGCCAGGTCTCTTTGCTCTCAGAGCGCAGGGTCATTTACCACCATCCTACACCGCCCCCAGTTCAGACAACTGGATCAATCCAGGACAGGCACCCACCGAGACCAAGAGCACAGCAGGCATGGGGCCAGTGTGGATGCGTAAGGCCAGTTCCTCTCTTGGGGAGCAGGAGGTCTGTTTGGAACATGCAAATGAAGACACAAGTGAATGTAACACGGATGACACTCTCAGTGTAAATGTTTTATTTCATTGCTACAGGATCACGTGAAGATGTTGTATTTGGTCCATTTTACTGATAGGAAAGAGGCTCAGAGAGGTGACGTCACTTGCCCAAGGTCATGCAGATGGGGTCTGAACTCAGGTTTGCCTGAGCCAATTCCTTTGACTATGAAGTTAAAGGTCTCCAATCCCTAATGGTACCTGGCCAAACCAGGCAACTGAAGTGTAGACTGAAGGAGAAGGGCAAGGAGGGAGGGGACAGAGATCAGAGCAGGGCTCCTGGGGGCACTATGGCTCATTGTAGACCTGGAGGGGCTCCATGGAGGCAACCGTTGGAGCCAGTGGAGGGAAGAGCAGCATCTGGGTGTGGGTCCAGCCCAAGCAAAGGCCTGCGGGCAGGAAGGCACTTGTGTCTTCAGGGCTGCGGAGCGAGGACTGGGCTGGGCTGGCCTCCAGCACAGGCTGAGGAGGGCCTGTGGGACAGCCACCCGCCAGCAGGTCCCCAGCCGCACTCCCAACGGCCACTCAGGGCAGCACAAAGGGGGCTCTCAGCTCAGCGGAGCCACCACACTGAGCCCCATTCATTCTCCCAGGGACGTGGCAACTGCCCTGGCGCCTGGGTCAATGGCAGGGCCAGCGTAGCGCTGACAGGGCACCTCCACCACGGCAGCCCAGCCGCGCCGGGGCCAGGACTCCCGGCTCTCACCGTGCGCCTCCCTCAGGGTTTTCTGGCCTGTGCCAGTCTGCTCCTGGCCTGAACCACCCCCATCCCTCGGCAACAACCGCCAGGGTTTGCTGAGGCCACAGCGCATTGGCCCGGGCCAACGTTTGCTCCTTTCATCCTCCCAGAAGTGGGGGCAACTGTGACCCCATTTCACAGATAAGGAAACAGAGACCCAGAGAGGTAAAGTCTCTTGTGAAGCATCACACAGCAAGTTGGGAGTGGCCCTGGCGGGGAAGCCAGCGCTGACTGATGCCACAGCCTCAGCAGCTAGCCCAAGTCCCTGGGAGTGCCTCCTGGGAGCAAAGCGGGGGGACCCACACTTCGCCTTCTACTAGGAAATCCCCCAGCTACCACCAGGCCACAGGCCCTCTCCCTCTTCTGACAACAACCCAGAGATGGGAAGGGGCACTGGCCTGGGAGTTAGAACACCTGGTGTCTGTCTGTCTGGTCTCTGCTCCTCTTCAGCCTCAGTTTCCTCATCTGTGAAATGGGAAAGCACCAGGACTCGCCTCACAGGTCTGCTGTGAGGATTCAGGGGGCCATCTGTGGAGGCTTCCAGCCCCATGCCTGGCTCACGGTCAGTGCTCAGCAGAAGGAGCTGGAGTTGTTTCCCCCTTTTCTTCCCAAGTGCATGGTCCAGAAACCCCGTCCTTTTCATTTGAACTTTGAACACTGGTCCCATCCAGGCCTGTCTGTGAGCAGGTCCCTGCTGCCCCGGTCTCATGGGCTGTGTCCCCCTCAGGGCCTCGGGCTCCCTCTCATCCCGTCAAGAAGGTTCAGCCAGAGCCTTCCCCCACCAAAATCCACCATCCAGCTGTGAGGGGCTTTTGGGAGCTATGGGCGTGGAAGTTAGGACCTAAGGCCCCACAGCTGGAAAAGCGGGTTCCAATTCCAGGTAACTTGACTTTTTGGGGCCTTGGTTTCCACATCTGTGGAATGGGGACAAGAGTAATGACATTACCTCTTAGGACAGAAAGACTGAGCTCTGTGGCTGGGACATACTAAGTGATCAGAAGACGTTAACCATCTTTATTCTTATGGGGGATGAAGGAAGAGCCCCATCTGACCTTGGACTCACTCTCACAGCCTCGGTTGCCAGGATGATAACATCCAATCCTGCGGGAGCCTCTGCGGGTTGACCACCTACCTTGCACTTGAGCCCATTCTAGAGATTAGGTGACTGAGGCTTCAGAGCGGATGTAACTTGTCCACAGCGCTCAGAGCTGGGATTTGAAACCCCTGGTCTTACGGCTACCCCAGCCCCAGCAGCTGCTGACAGCCTCTGCAGGTGTCTAGGACAACCTGTGTCGGGAGGTTTCATTTCCTCATCTCTGGCCCACACAAGTGCACACACACGCACACACACATGCACACATGCACGCATTAAGGTTGTAGGATGTAAAAGCATCAGGCCCTGGGTTAAGGGACCTGGAAGAGAAAGTTGGAACCCAGTCTGTGCCACCAATCCACTGTATGAGCTGGGGCAATCCTTCTGCCCGTCTGTGCCTCGATTTCCCCATCTCTGTAAAATGGGTGTGGTGGACCAAATTACCACTGAGTCCCTGCCAGCTTGAAAAGGAGTGACTGTTCCTTGGTGGGCACCAATTCTGTGCCAGGCTTTGCACCAAATCCTGGACCCTGTGAGGGGGGCATTGCAAATACCTTCTGTTCACAGGAGGAAACTGAGGCTCAGGGAGGTGAGTTCCCCTGTCCAGGATCACACAGTGACAAAGTGGCCAGCCAAGACTTGAACTTGGGTCTGGGTGGTCCCAGAGCCCGGGGCCTAACCACAGCACTCTCCTATCCACCACTGCCAGTGCATCCCCCTGGGCACCGAGGCTTAGAATAAACTGCCCTGTGCGCAGGCCTGACTCCCCACACCCTCCCAGCCCCCTGGCCCGACCCCCTGACAGCTGTTGGCAGGTCCCCAGCGGCCCCTGGCCCAGTGGGCTCCGTTCCCGGAGCCTGTGGTTTGTTCCCCAGACCTTCCAGGTCCCACGGGCTTGTGGTCTGCCCCCTGTGCTCCGCTGCTGAGGCTAAGGAGGCGGCCCACAGGGGCCAGGACTGGGGGAGGCCCTGGACCCCGCCCCCTGTGGAGAGAATGGGGAGGGTGGGGCTGTGGGAGTTTCGCTGGTTTAAAAATACACAGAGGAAGCGAGTGAGAGGGCGCGAGAAAGGGGAAGGGGAGGTGAGGGAGGCATCTCAACGCCCATGTCCCGAGCCTCAAGCGGCTGCTTGCTGACCGGCCAGGGGCTTTGCACGACTCGCCAAGATGACGGAGGGGCCCAGGAAAGCCAGCAAAAAGTTCAGTGAGTGCGGGGTGCCACTGGCACTGTCCTTCATCCCTCTGTCTGTCCATCTCAGCCTCTCTGTGCATCCGCTTCTTCATCTCTCCGTCTCGTTTTTGCTTCTCTTTCCGTCCATCTCTGTCTCTCTCCGGTGGTCTCTGCTCCTGGGTTTCCGTGCCACCATCTGTCCATCCCTCCGGCCCAGCTCTCCATCTCTGTGCTTCTCCTATCTCTGTCTCTGTCCGTCTCTGTTTCTCTGTCTCTCCCCACCCCGCCTCTCAGTCTGTCCATTCGTCTGTGTGTCCGTCTGCGTGTCCATAGCTGGCTCTCCCTGACCTCATGGCTGGTCAAGGGAAAACCTTCCCACACTCCATGCCCTGCCTCTGTGTCTGGTTCACACGGGGTCTCAGGTTGGGAGTTACTGGGGCTGGGGCTGAGGGCTGCCATGGGATGCTGTCCCACATTCCCACCAGCAGTGGGGCTGTGACACTGGGGCCCAGCATCCTGGTGGGGAAAGAGCCCAGAGCATCTAGCCGAGGGCCCATACCCACCCGTCAATGTTTGCCCAAGCTGGTCCCCTCCTGGTCCCAGCAAACTTCTGCTTCCCCTGACTCCTTGGATCTGACGGCACGGGGTGGGGGGTGGGGTGTGTGTGCAGTGTACAGGGCAAGGATTACAACTGCGTTCCACAGATGAAAATACTGAGGCCCAGGGACTTGCCTGAGATCGTATGGAGCTACAGAGCAGGGCTCAATCCCAGGTCCCTCGACTCCGGGCCTCAGTTTCCCTCCCTACCCCACTATTGATTCTTCCAGCCCCCTGGTGCCCAGGAGACAAAACAAGTGGTGCTGAGAAAGGAGGCAGTTTGTGGTCCTCCCCCTAGCCACTGCCACAGTTTCTGCCCCATGGCATAGCTTTCCAAGAGCAGACCCCCAGCATTTCCTGACAGTGTTGTCAGGAGGCAGAGGCTAAGACCAGGTGAGGGGTGGGCAGGGGCAAGAGGGGGGCTCAGAGCACTGACCCGGCAGTCCAGGGCCCTGGGCCCTCAACTGGGCTCAGCCTTGCTGTGTGACTCCAGGCAAGTCCCTTCCCCTCTCTGGGCCTCAATTTCCTCTCTTGTCAAATGGGGGCGTCCTACCTATATCCTACCTATATTACAGCATGCTTGTGAGGACGTGAGGAGGCAGAGGGTGCCCAGAGAGTGGAAAATGCCAGGGTTTTTCCTCTTTGCTCATCTGCAGGCAGTAGAGAGGTCAGATGGTGGTGGCTGCGAGGAGAGGCAGTCCTACAGCTGGGGGCAGGGGGGAGGGAACTCAAGGCACCCCTGCGGAAATGAGGAGATGGTATCACCCGAGCACTGCCACCCGAGCTAGGACCTGGGCTCAGCTGACAGGAAGGGGAGAACCACAGGAAGTGGGACCCTCAGGCTCCCCACAACCCACTTCACATTTCCACCCACCCCCGGTGCACACAGGCTTGCTCGAACACCCTCTCACCCCCCAACACACACAGACACACACGCACACATACCTGCTTCGCCCACCGGCTGTGTGACATCGGCAGTTCATTTCACCACTCTGAACCTCGGTTTCCTCATCTGGAAAACGGGAGATTAAACTTGTCATTGAGTTGTGCTGAGAATTCAGTGAGGTAATGCATGGAGCATGTCTGACAAATGCAGAGACATTTATTGTGATTGTCGTCATCATCGTCATCTTTATTACTTCTTATAGAAGATCTTCTGTGTGCCAGACACCATGTTAAGCATGTAATTTACATGCTTTTCTTCAATGCCCCCACTGCCCATAGGAGGTGGGTACTATAACCTCTATCTTATTGATGTGGAGAATGGGATTCAGAGAGGTCAAGTGACTTGCCTAAGGTCACACAGCTAGGAAGTGGAAGAGCCAGGATTCAAGCCCAGGGCTACCATAACAATTAGAGAGAGTGTCAGCGAAGCCCTGATCCTCCTCGAACCCTCAATGAGTGAAACTGCACACATTTTTTATTGTTATTACTATTATTGCTGCTGACATTGTCATTAACTCCTTTCCCTCTTCTTCTCCCTTGCCAGAGTTCTTCAAGTTCAAGGGCCTTGGGAGTCTCTCCAACCTCTCCCGGTCCTTCACTCTGAGACGGTCCTCAGCCCCCATCAGTATCCGGTCCCATCTGGAGCCTGACACCTTTGAGGCCACACAGGATGACATGGTGACAGTCCCCAAGAGCCCCCCGGCCTATGCCCGCTCCAGTGACATGTACAGCCACATGGGCACCATGCCTCGCCCCAGCATCAAGAAGGCAGCATCAAGACAGGCCGCCCAGAAAGCCCAGGAGGTGAGCCCTCAGCCCCATCTGGTGCCCCAAGATCTGCCCGACCCCCCTGGCTTGGAGGCAACCAAGGAAGTGGTGGTGGGGACCGATGCCCCCCTGGAGGACACCCCAGCAGTGGGACCCAACCCACCAGCAGTGAAGGTGGGACCCACGGGAGAGCCTGAGGACCCCCGGACAGACATAGAAGAGGAGAGAGCTCCTGAGGATGTGCCCCCAGAAAGGTAGGCGCTCACCATGGGCGGGTGAGGACAGGACCTGTAAGGACGTGTCTGGACGGGGTCTCCAGCCTCCTGCTAACAGAACCTGGAGAGGACCCCACAGCACACACCTCTGCGTAACAAACAAACACCTACACACCAACCGAGTGCTTAATATAAACCAGGCTCTGTGCTTAGCTCTTCACTCATAACCAATTCTCAAAAAGAAAACTGGAGAGGAAATACTGTTATTATTTCCATATGACAGATGAGGAAACTGAGACGGGGAGGGGAAGTCCTCTGCCCCAGTCAGGTTGCAGATCTAGCAAACGACAAAATTAGGATTTCAACTGAGACCCACCTGACTCCAAACCCGGAGGCAGCCTCCTGCAAGGGCCCTCAGCTGCTGGCTGGGCCCCAGCCCCAACCACGGTCCCTGCCCTGGGCCCCCAGCCCCGACTCACCACCTTTAGTTCTGCTGAACAGCACCGCTTCACCTGGTTTAGAAAACCAGCTGTCACTTAGCTTGGTTATCGGGTGAGTGGAGTTCATGCAAAAACACAAACAGCGATGCTATGACTGTAGCTCCCATTTAGTAAGCCCCCATCTTGCTGGGTGTCAAAACAAATGTTACTCACTGAAAACTCTGTAAAAGAATCTATTTTTAGCCCCATCTGACAGAGGGGGAAACTGAGACTCAGCCCAGGTGGTAGAGCTGGGATTTGAGCGGGAATCTGCCTGCCTCCAGTGGCTGCACTCTCGCCCACCACATTGTATCTCCCACCTTCTAAGCCCTACAGCCATGTACTTCATGCCCCTGGGAGACCCCTCAGCCCCCAACCAAAGGAGTCCCCAGCTTTTCATTCTCAGAGCCTTTGTCTAAACCACACTGGTCAGACGTGCCTATTGAAATAAAGAGAAAAAAAACCAGCTGAGCAAAAGTAACTGTAGGGCTGATTCTAGGACCTCTCTTGAGTGGCTCTGCCCTGAGACCCCAAGAACGGCTTCTGTGTGCTGGGGTAACTGAGTCTAGACCCCCATTCAATGGGGAGCAGGACCTTGTAAAGCTGCACAGTGAATCCAGTGAACCCAGACTCTGCCTCTTACTGACTGTGTGGTCCTTGGACAAGTCTGTGCCCTTCCTTGAGCCTCAGTTTCCTCATCTGATAAATAGGCACGACGATAGCACCTACCTTGTAGGGTTGTGGTAAGAATTCAAGAATAATACACTTATAAAATCTTCGCACAGTGCCTGGCACACCACAGACACTCAGTAAACGGGAATGTTTACGTTTCTGATTAATAAAACTAATGCTTTTCCACCATCTCTGGCTGCTCCAGGCTGCCTTCTTCTGCCATCCTCTCCTGAGGCTCCTTCAGCCTCATTTGGGCGTGGAGGAGCAAGGACTGTATGAAAGGGAGAGGGCCTGTGGGCTCCTGGGGCGTTCTGAGGCACCCCAAGGTCTGAGAGATGCACTGGGAGTTTGCGGGGGCGGGGAGGAGAGGCGGGGCCAGGGGCGTGGCCTTTCCAGGCAGCGCGGCGGACTGTTGGGGAAGTTGGCGTTGGAGCGGGGCGGGGCGAGGCGGAGGCGTGGCCCGGGGGCGTGGCCTTCCCGCCGGATACTGACAGATGGGGAGGGGGCGGAGCGAGACAGGAGGCGGAGGGGCGTGTCCGCGGCGGGCGGTGTCCTTCCCGCGGGAGGGGTAGGCGGCGGAGCGGCCCCCGGCAGAGGGCGGAGGGGCGTGCCCGGGGCGTGGTCTACAGGTCAGGCTCCGCCCCCGGATCCTGCTCGGAGCTCCGCAGCTTCTCGACCTGAGAAAGGCGAGAGCCGCCGGGCTGGGAAGGTCCTTAGGCTGCAAGCAGTGACCGCAGGGGACCATGACTGCAGTGGGCCGAAGGTGCCCCGCACTGGGACCCAGAGGGTGAGTGACCGAGCTAGGCCCGAGGAGGGCCGGCGGGGACGGGAGTGGTCTGAGGGGGATATCCGTGCCCCCTGGGCAACTGAAAAATGCGGGTGCCGGTTTAGCATCAGGGGCTATTAAGTTTTCTTTTGGGGTAACTGTGGCTGCCCTGTCCCGGCGCAGGCTGGGCATTTACTCCTCACAACAGCCCCAGGAGAGAGGCACGATTATCATCCCCATTTTACTGATGAGGAAAGAAAGGTTTCCTTGCCCGATGGACACAGTAGCCATGGTCAGAATCAGGGTTTTACTCCACCTTCCTGGCCCATGCCCTTAAAGGGCCAGGGCCCTTTCCAGCAGGGCCAGGGCCTCTGAGAAGGATGGTCTTGAGAAACCTTGAGAATGCCAAGCCTAGGACCCAGCCTTCCTCCCCTGTGGGCTGGGGCCCTGGTGGTCCTGGCAGTGCCTCTGGCACCAGGCCTGGCCTAGAGCTGATGGAAGAAATGGAGAGATTCTCCCCCTCATCCCCTAACAGTCTGGAGTGTCCAGGGGTCCTGAGGGGTGTGGGGTTAGCAGATCAGATTGAGCCCCCCTCTGGTGCTCTGAGAGCCAGTGTCCCACTGGCCCTCCAGGCCGAGTAGGAGGCCAGGAATTCTTGAACAGACAGGAGAGCTGCTCTGCCTGTGTGATCTCAAGCTTGCCCTGCCTACTCTGGGCCTCAATCTCCCCAGCAGCCCAGATGGGCCTGGGATGAGCTCTGAGGATGCATCCAACTTGGGGAGGAGGGCATTTGAGAACCGCCACTGAGCAAGACTGGGGGCCCCATTCCCCAGTGTCCCAAGAGGGTCATCCCTGTGGCTGCTCAGGGAGCCGCCTAAGCTGGTGGAGACAGTGTCCCTCCCCTACCCCCTGGGAGGCAGGGTGCACCTGGAGCAGAAGGAAGGAAGGGGAAGAGGTGAGGCTGCAGGAGTTTCCTGGTGCCCTGTTCCCTGCTGAGATCATGGGGATGAGGAGGAAGGAGGGAGGAGGGGCCAACAGCACAGAGAATGAAGGGCCTTTAGCTCCCAAAAAGGAGAGTGCCAGCACTCCTAGCTTTCTGCAGGAAAATAGCAGGTCCAGGGAGCCCTGACGCCCTTCCGCCTCAGTCCATGTTACAGAGGAGGCAGTAGAGGCTCAGAGAAGGAAGGGAGGCCCCCAAAAGCCCCCACCCACACCCACATCCATACACAGGAATTGTCAGGCCAGGGTCCCACTGAAGGTGATCAAGATCTGGCTCACAACCAGCCAGGCCTTGCCTGGAGCACCAATGAACGCCATCTACCACATGGGCCCTGTGAAGGGAGAGCCTCTATTTGCTGCATTTTACCAATGTGGAGACTGAGGTTCAGGGAGGGGAAGGGACTTTCCTGGGGTCACAGAGAGATTAAGTGTCAGAGCCCAGATTTGATTCCAGACCTGACCAACCCCCAAGCCCAAACTCTTAGCCACTAGGCCACATTTTCACCTCCTGCAAGTAAAAATCTCAAAGCTATTTCTGCCATTATTTCAAGTGACTTCCTATAACCCCTGGAACAGAGGTACTAGGAGCCCGTTGTACAGAGGAAGACATTGAGGTTTTGTGAGGTTAGTAACTTGCTCGAGATGACACAGTTAGTTGAGTTGGAACTGTAGTCATCTTAACATTTCTTGAGATGCAACTATGTCCTAGACACCATTCTAGGTCCTGGGGAGACAGCAGTGAGCACAGCAGACAGAACCCTGCCCTCATGGAGCCCCCATTCCAGTGTGGGGGGCACAGATGTTACATGGTCAACCAGAAGAGAAAAGGGCTATGGGGAAAAAATTTAAATCAAACGGGGAATTGATCTGTTTGGGGGGGGGGAGTGGCTGGTGGCAGCAATTTAGAAAGGTTAGCCTGGAAAATGTCTCAGGGACAAAGTGATGTTTGAATGAGGGAGATGAGGGAACAAACCTTCTTGCTATCTGGGGAAGAGTGTACCAGGCTGAGGGAACAGCATGTACAAAGGCCCTGAGGTGGGAGTGTCCTCGGCCTGTGGGAGGAGCAGCAGAGACCAGAATGGCTGGAATAGAGCAGGTGGGGGACTGGAGGGAGGAGTGGTGGGAGACGAGGCCAGAGAGGAAAGGGGTTCAGATAATGTAAGGCCAGGCAAAGACCTGGCTTTGACTCTGAGTGAGCCAGCAGCCATGGCTGGCCTTGAGCAGAGGAGGGCCCTCTCTGACTTCTGTTTTACGAGGACCTCTCCTTCGAGGAGGATTTGAATGCAGTTCTACTCATTCTAAAATGTCCCACCCGAGCTTCCTTTGCTCCCACCCAGAGACCCAGGCCCCTCCACCCCCACTCTCAAGGGACTATTCAGAAGGAAACTGGGACCTGGAGAAGGTGGCGCCCTATAGGAGAGCCGGGGACACCCTGCATTGCCCCTGCCCCAGCCCTGGTGCCAGGCACTGAGAACAGGCCAAGACACCCCCACCCCCATTTCCTTTTGGAATGTTGATTCTGGTCCAAGAATTCCCAACACTCCCCAGAGTCCCACGACCCCCTCGGCCCTGCAGAGTGACGTCAGTGGCCGGGCATCTGGTAGCGATTACCACCGGGGGAGGGGGCCGAGGTGGGCCCTGCCTGTTCAGCCTCCTCAGGCTCCAGGAGGCTGGTCCTTGTCTTCCGAAGGGGCCCAGCTGCTCCTGGCTCTCATTTCCTGTGGAGACTTTCTCACAGTCCGCGAGACCCCCAGACGCCTCAGGCTGTGGGAACTGCACTGGCTCGGAAGGATGGGCTGTGCCCCCACCCCCCAGCTGGAGCCACATCCCCCCAAACCCTCAGGGGACCCTGTTTGCAGAATGCTGGGGTGAGGTGAGGGCTGGGGGGAGTGGATACATCAGCAGCTCAGAGGCCCACTAACTATGTGTACGACCTTGAACAACTCCCTTCCCCTCTCTGAGCCTCAGTTTCCCCATCTGTAAATTGGGGACAATATCAGAACCTGATTCACAGAGTCATTGTGAAGATTGGATAAGATGCTGCAGGTAGAGCATTTTTCATGGGGTTGGACCAAGGAAGTACCAGTACACAGGAGCTGCCCATGTTGTCATCACGCCCATGTTACAGAAGAGGAAACTGAGGCCCAATGACGGGGACTTGCCCAGGGTCACACAGTTCCTCCCAGCTGAGGGCCCTCTCCAGAGCCCCAGAGGGTCTTCTCTGAGTTTCTCTCTGTCCATCCCCACTCTGTTTCCTCTTCCTGTCGTTGGTTCTAGGCTCCTGGTCTGGTTGAAATATTATTTTTCTCTGTCTTCCCTCCCCAGCTTCTCCCCATCTCCACCCAAGAGCAGTTCCCATTTTCTGGGGGAGCCCCCCTCACGCAAGGAACAAAGAAGAGCCTGCCTGGATCTAGTCTGAGCAGCTGCGTGTCCCGGGTCGAGTCACAAGCTTCAGTTTTCTCCACTATAAAGTGGGGCTTCCAGACCACAGGCGTTCAGTCAGCACTCAGGATGTGCCTTCCCCTTTGGCTCTTCTCTAGCAGATTCTGAGTCTCACTTAGCAGCTCGCAGGACTCAGAATGCTCAGTTCTGCCCTGGGAAGAATGGCCCCCCATCTGTCCTCTCCTCTCAGGGCTGGCACCCCTTCTGAGCTCCTGCTGGGGAGCACAGTCCAGTCAAGAAGACTGAATGGTGGAGAAGGAGCAGGGGTGTCTCCAGGACAGTGGTGGCCCATCTTAGAGGAGGTGGCGCAGGGCAGGGGGTCAAGCCAAGAGCCTTCCTGGAGGGAATCCCAAAGGCCCCACGGCGGGTGTCCCGGAGCTTTCCGCCCTAGCTCTCTCTGCCCAGGGCCTGTAAGGACTAAGGAGCACAGAGCCGTGTTGCTTCGCTGCCAGGGTGAGTGAGGGTCGGAGTGAAGGAGGGAAAGAATCTTCAGCCCCCAGGAGGGGCAGGACGGGAGATCTCCAGGGGTGGGGTCTGGGGCAGGGGGAGGAGCCGCGTGGGCTAGGGAGCCTTGCACCCTTCCTTCTTGTGGATCCTCGTGGTCCCTCTGGAAAGACAGTTATAATGTGCCCACTTCACAGATGAGGAAGTCAAATGTCAGAGAGGGGAAGGTGGGGAAAACTGAGAAGCAGGAGGCTGAGATTGGGGAAACCTCCACTCAAGGCTGTATGACTGGGCCTGGGGCCCAAGGCAACAAACTGGGGGACAGACAGAGGCAGCCAGGCAGGAGGTCTCTGCAGAGGGCAAGGCTGCCCGAGGTGAGGGAGGGCCAGAGTGGAAGAAGATGGCAGCCTCGCTCCACCGCCTCTCCAGGATCCCGGGGGAGCCCCACCCTTTCTTCTGGGCCAGGATGGAGGCCCTGAAGGTGAAGCTCAGATTTAAACATGCGTTGGGGAAATAAAGGATAATGGGCTCTAATTACCGCTCATTAATCCAATTAATTAAGCTAATATATGCAATCAGTGGTATCAGTTATCAGAACAAATCAGCTAATACAGGCAATTAAAGGGGTTGGTTATTTAAATAATTAATGCGGCTGATTAATGGGACTGATTTCACTCAATTGTCACTATTATATATTAATTAATTTCACCACTAATATTAGAGGGGAAGTGCCGTTTAAGTCCATAAAATAAGGAATAAGTTAATTAACTAATGGAGTTGAGTTTTTAAAAATGGAAGCTTTGATTCCTGGATTTGATCATTGCTACTAGAGGGAGAATGTTCTAGAAATCTCCAAGCAAACTGAGATCTGCAGGCTGAGTAGGAATTACGGTGGCCCTAAGGGAGAGAGGAGGTTCCAGGCAGAGGGAACATCATGTGTAAAGGCCCTGAGGCTGGAGGGAGCAGAGCTCTTTGGAGGAAGTGTGAGAAGGCCAGAGTGTAAGGAAGAGCTAGGGGAGAGAGGAGGGATGGTCACAGAGGGCTGAGCCACGAGGACTAGATTTTGTCCTCAGGGTTCAGGGCCTGCTGTGACATTCTTCATTCAAAAAAAATCTTTATGGGGTGCCTGGCACCCTTCTAAGCAGATCCCAAGCCCTGCTGTTGTGGAGCTGGCGTTCTGGCGAGAAGACATAGTCAGTGCTTGAGACCGGATCCATGGCAAGTCAGCTGAAGTGCTACGGAGAACAGCTAACCGGAGGAGAGCAGAGGGGAGCGTCAGAAGGCCACGCTCTCAGATGGGTGGCTGGGGAAGGCCTCACTGAGAAGGGGACATTTTAGTAAGACCTGATGAGAGAAGGGAGGGAGCTCAGTGGATATCTGGAGGGAAAGTATTCCAGCAGAGGGAACAGGAAGTGCAAAGGCCCTGAGGTGAGGACAAAGCCAGCACGAAGCCCAACTTACCTGGAGCAGTATGAGTGGGGGAGCGTGGTCAGACGTGGGGTGGAAGAGGTGGTGAGAACCCGCGTGTGAAGGCTGTTATGAGGACTTTGGCTTGTTCTCGGAGAGAAACCGGGAGTGAAACTCAGAGGCACTCCAGTGGGTTGGAGCAGAGGAAAGCCATGATCGGACTTTCATTTGAACAGGACTGCTCTGGCTGCTGCGGTGAGAACAAGTCACAGGGGCACAGATGGAGGCAGGGAGGTGGCAAGTGACAACTGATGAGGTGGTAGCTGTAGTCCGGGCAAGTGATGGCAGTGAGTGGTAAGCAGACGTGGTCGTGTTATGTCTTGGAAATGCTGGAGTGTTGCAGAGGGGCAGGGAGAGGTGAGGGGGGTTGACTGTGGCCCAGGCCCTCAGTTTCCCGGGCCTGGGCCTCTGCCCTAAGCACCCCAGTGGCCCTGGCCACCTCAGCCCACCTGATTCCTGGTGGAGGCACCCCCTCCCCAGGGCTCTGCTCCCACTTCGGAGCCCGAAGGGAAGTGGACAGGAAGCAGGAGGAAGCGCTGGGGCGATCCCAGTGTCCTGGCCAATCTGTTCCCATCAGTGGGAGGATTTCCGGGCCTGAATGGCCGGAAACACTGGGATGGGGCAGCTCACCCGGGAAGAGATGGTGGAGGTGAACAGGGGGAGGGGTCCACTGCTGCTGGACAGACAGAACCCAAATGGCTTTGGAAGCCTGCTGTGGCCAGGCTGCAGCTTGGGGGACTATGGTCAGAAGTCAGGAAGGACTTCGCTGGAGGGAAGGTTAACAACGGGGATTCTCGAATGTCAGAAAAGGGAGGGCTGTCAGACAGCTTCTCGATGAGGAGCCCTTGGCCTCAGGAGCTATGGGGAACCCCGTATGGAATTCTGCCCTGGGAACACACACCTTACCCACAATTCTTGGTTTTTTTCAGCTCAGCCTTTTTTTGTTTTAAATTTAATTTATTTTATTAAATTTACTACATTTAAATTTAAATTTGGGCTTCTGTATTTGAAGAAGCAGTTCCTCAGTGTTCAACTTACCTGCCTATTTTGCAGATTGGAATAGCGAGGCCTCTCCTGGCCAGAGAACCAGGATCCAGCCTGACAGAATTAATAACAATGACAGCAATTAACGTTGGCTGTTTATTATTCATGCATTCCTTTAAGCAATAAATATTTCTTGAGCTCCTACTATATGCCAGGCACTGTGCTGGGGGCTCAACAATAAACGAGGCAAAGTCAATGCCCCCCGTGGAGGCGGCAGGTAATTAACAGTCAACAAATAAATGTAGAGTGATCATTTCAGGCAGCGATTGAGTAAAGTAAAGCAGGGTTGAGGACAGAGAGTGAAGGATGAGAGACTATTCTAGGTAGGGTGGTCAGGGAAGGCTTCTCTGAGGAGAGGACATTAAGCAGAGCCCTGAATAAAGTTGGGGGAGGGGTAAGCTGCGTGAAGATCTGAGAGAAAAGCATTCCAGATAGAGGGAACAGCAAGTGCAAAGGCCCTGTGGCAAGAATGAGCTTGGCAAGGAGGCCAATGTGGCTGGGGTGGAATGAGGAACCGAATGAGCAAGGGAGGCATGTTGGGGGGCTGGCAAGGTGGGCAGTTCGGCACCACCAGGCCACACAGGGCCTTGTAGGTTGGGGAACATATGACCCAGTTTACACCTGTTTTTCTGGTGTAATAATGGCACCTTCTTTACTCTCACGAGGGAAGAAGCGTTCTGGTTTGGATGATATATTACATGGCCAGCCATTGCAGGCCACAAGAGGGGTTTAGATTCCATTCTTGGAGAGATGGGAGCACTGGAGGGTGGGGGTGGTGCGTGCACCGTGACCTGCTCAGGTTTTCCCCCGAGTGCCGTCTGGGGGTGGAGTGGAAGCTGACTGAGAGTGTGAGAGCTGGCGTGGTGAGCCAGGAGGACGCTGCTCCGTGCTCCGTGGCGGACACAGAGGGTGTCCCAGGCAGGGCAGGGTTGATGGAGAGACGTGGTCAGGATCTATTTTGGAAGCAGGATTTCCTGATGGATGGGGTGTGGAGTGTGAGGAGACGGGAGGTACAGGGGACCACAGGTTTGTTGGCCAAAGAAAGCAATAGGGATGAAGCTGACATGAACTGAGATGGGAAGTAGGCGGCAGGGACTCCAGCCCTGCTTTGGATATGGCAAGTTCAAGATGACTTCAGACACCCAAGAGGACACACCAAGAAGGCAGCTGGGTTGATGAGTCTGGTGTTGAAGGGACGGTCCAGGCCATATCAGTGAAGGAATGGCATTTAAGGCGGAGCACTGGGGGAAGTGGCTCAGTGGCCCTCACGAGGAAAGATCTTTGCCTGGCACCTGGGAAAGTCAGCCACCCCCCGGCCTCTGGCTTCCCCAGGCCCCCTCCCAGCCACCCTGGAGGCAGAGGGATCAATTCTGCAGCCAACTGTCACCAGCAGTAGCACCAAGTGTGCTGGGCGGCCGCTGAGTGGGTCGCTCTGCACTTCCGAGTGGGTGCAGGCAGGAAGAGAGGAGCCTGAACCCCAGCCTGGCCGCCAATGTTTGGAATGGGGGTGGGGGGTCACCAGGAGAGCACAACGGCCTGAAGTTGGGTGAAGACAGTGATTCAGGAAGCAGGCTTTGTGTTACATATGGAACATTCATCAGCTCCCCGAGTCCTCACAACAACCCGATGAGGCAGAGGCTGTCGTTGTCCCCACTGACAGATAGGAAACCCAGGCTCAGAGAGGTGAAGGGACTGGCCCAGGGTCGCACAGCTGGAGAGTGGAGGAGCAGCCAGCCAGCAGATTCCAGCGAGTGCTGGCGGCCACAGCGCCCCCTCCTGCCTTCAGGCTGAGCTCTCTGGGGTCCAAGGGCCAGGTGCTGGCACCAGGCAGGTGGGCAGAGGCTGGAGCTGGACACTCATCTCTTCTCTCCTTCCAGGGCCGCTGGAGAGCTGGAGGTTGGTGGGGACTATGTGAAGGTAAGAGGGCTGGGCAGGGCACACGGGCTCAGAGCCTGTTCCGTGAAGGGCAGAGTCCTTTTCTGAGTCTTGGTGGGAGCCAGACCTCGCCGCCTGTTCCAGGAGGAGAGGGTCTGTGGTCGGGGCAGTGCTTGGGGTCTGCTTTCCCTCCCAGCATCTTCTTCCCATGCCTGCCATCCTTCTCTCCTGTCCCCCTACTCAGGAGATCCCCATGTTTGTTTCCACCAAACCCCAGCCACCTGCCAGCTGGACAGGCACCAAGGGTATCTCCATGCAAAGACTGTGGCTCTCTAATCCCACCCGGTCTTGAGCACGTGCTGGTGCTGGGAGGTGGGAGCAGGAAAGGATGACTCAGTTCTTCATCACAGATGATGGGCACGGTTCACATTTATCACAAGCTCGTTTGTCCTGTGCGCTGGGAGTGTGGAAAATGCAGTTTGAAATAATGATGATAAGAATCATGCGACATAACACTTTGAGTACCTACTGTGTGCAGAGCCCTGTGCTGGCTGCTGGCACTGGAAGGGAGACAGCCTTGAGCTCTTTACATGGATGAGGTCTTTGATTCCTCCCTCATCACTGGGCAGTAAAAGCTTTCTTGTGCCCATTTAAAGATGGGAAACTTAAGGCCCAGAGAAGTGGGATGACTTGCCCACAGCCACACAGCCACTATGGGGCGGAGCTGGGATTGCAGTCCAAGTTTGTTTGATGCCAAGACCGTGGACAAAGCCCTTGGCCTTCCACCTCCAGAGCACCCACCCTGAGCCAGGCTCCCTGCTGAGCACGGAGCATATAGCACGGGGCTGGGAGCACTGGGCCCTGTGTTCAAAGGTCTCCCAGTCCAGGTGGAGACAGGGCAGAATCACACAATGGTTTGAGCTTGTGATTTGTAACCTACCAGACTCAAATTTTAGTCCCAGATCAGCCACTTATTTGTCACATGACTTTGGGGGGGGTGTCACCTCTCTGACCCTCAGTGTTCACCTACATAAAATGGGGTAACAGTGGCACCTCCCGCCCAGGGTTGCTATGGGCTCAGTGGTTCCATGCCCATGAGTGAGAAAGCTGGGCGTGAAACAGAGCAGGCTGGCCCCGCTCCTGACCCCAGGGACATTCTGCCACCCAGGATGCTGCTTATAAAACTCTGTGTGACTCATAATGAAGCAGCATGGGAAGTGCTCGGATTGTACCCCCCATCACCAGACGGCTCAGATAAGAAGCCACTACAGCTGCAGAGGTAGGGGATGACTTACAGGTCTGGAGCTGGGGAGGGAGAGATCAAGGAAGGCTTTCTGGAGGAGGAGGCACTGAAGCCTAGCCATTGCAGTTGACCAGGAACATTCACCACCATCCTCTCCCCTTACACCACAGCGGGCCAGAGGCCTCAGGGAGCACCAAAGCCAGTGGGTGGAACACACAGGGGGCACATTTCACCCCACAGACCCCAGCTGCCTGGCAAGGTAGTGAGATCCCTTCACTGATGGTAATGAGATCCCTGTGAGGATTATTAGCTTTGTATTTTTCCTTTAGTTTATGGGGCTAAAAAAATGTAATTTTAGAAAATATTATAAAAGAAATATACCCGTTCACTGGAACTAAGTAAACAACCCCCAAAAGGGTGAAGTCAAAGGAATGTTAGTTTTAGCTTCAAGCCTCAGACGAGAATGGAATCAATAGTCAGTTACCAAAAGTCCATTCCTGCCCTGAGGTACTTACCTTCCGGAACTCGGGGTTCTCAGACTGTGGTGTGAATACTTTGATTCTAAGGCAAGGATTCTAAAGTTCCGAGACCATAAAATTCCAAGCTCCATGCTCAGAGCTTCAGATGTGTTTACAAAAAACAATCAAACAACTGAGGCCCAGAGAGGTGGACTCACCTGTCTGAGGTCACACAGCCTGTCAAAAGGATTTGAACCCCAGGCCTGACTGATACAGAGTCAGCGCTGAGTCCCTTTGCATCGACGAGCCTATGATTCTAGGACAAAAAGTCCAGATTCTAAGACACTAAGCTTGAAAAGAAGGGTGTGCATTTATTGAGTACTTACTGTATGCTTACATACATCAGCTCAGCCAGTGCTCACAAGAGTTCTGTGAGGTCAGCCCAGGGATGTTTCCCGGAGGAGTAAATCCGGGCTCCAAGAGAAGGGACAGGTCGGGTGGAGGTGGGGGCACCGCCAGTTGAACCCAGGTTGGTGCCCTAACCGCTGAGCCTTACTGGCTCTCCGCACCCCCAGTCTGTCAGTCAAACATCCCGCGATTCCCCGCAGAGTCCCGATTCCAAACTAGAGATGAGAAATCCTGGGCTCTGGGAGATTTCCTGAGGCCACAAAGGATTTGGTCAAACGCACAGAGGGATTTTTCCGGCTTTAGATATGATTTAATTCAAAGTCTGCCCCCTCGGTGTCAGTGAGGGGTGCGCGAGTCGGGGAGACAGGAACGTCCCCCTCGCGGGCCCGGGGGTTCCTGGGCCTAAGCTACTTACTCCCCCCATCCCGCTGCCCCCCGGGACGCCTCCCTTGGCAGGTCCCCTGCTCGCATCCCCGACTCCGGGCAGCCCAGCCGGGCGCGCGGGGCTGGAGCGCGGGGGGCGAGGGGCGGGGAGCGGGGGGCGGGCGGAGGGAGGAACAATGGCCCCCTCCCCTCCCCTGGCCGGTGGAGGGTGGGGTCTCCCCGCCCCGCCTCCCCGCTCCTCCCCCGACAAGGCGATGAGGTAATCGCGCCGCCGAGAGGCACGCGCAGCCGGTGCCCAGCCGGGTCGGTCCCCGCGCCCCTGCCCCTCCGGCCGCCGCCCCCCGCACCGGCCCGGCCGGCCGCCCGGCCCCACCATGACCGAGCGGTGCAGCCTGTGGAGCGCCCTGTCGGCCGCCGCCTGCTGCTTCTACCGCGGCTCCTTCGTGCAGGTGCAGGTGAGGGGGCGGCCCGGCCCCCGCTAGGCTCTCCGGGCTGGGACCCGGGCCGCCCCGCCCTGGCCCCGGGCTCGGGAGCCGGGCAGCCGCAGTCCCGTGGCGCCGGGCTGGGTCCGGCCGGGCAGGGGCTGCGGGCTGCGGGCTGCGGGCTGCGGGAGGAGGTGGGGTCGCCCCAGCCTCACCTCTGGGCGCCCAGACGCTCCGCGGGGTGAGGGTCCAGCTGCCACTCCCGGGACTCGGGGCTGCAGAGGCTGCCGTTCCGGTCCTGCCTCCGCAGGCGGGAGCCGGGCTGGGGCACTGGGTGCCGGGAGACGGGAGACGGGGTCCCCGGCGTCCTGCCGGTCCTCCAGAGAGCACTCCGGCCCCTGCGGCTGACCCGGGCAGCCCGGCTCCCCATTGTACCGGGGGCGCTGGGCTGGGGTCCGAAGGCTAATTGAGGGGCGGGAAGCTGAGAGGATGCTGCGGGTGCCGGGGCTGGGGTCAGAGCGCCCGCCACCCTCCTGCCCTCTAGGTGGTCTCTGGCGTGCTCCGGGCGCGGGTCTCCCAGTCCAGCTGGCGGGGCAGTACAGGTCGGCGGCGCCGTGGCGGCGAAGGGGTTAAAAGGAAGGTGGCGGAGGGGAGGACCCGACCCCGCCTCTCTGCGGAGCATCATCTGGGGATGGCTTTGCTTGGGGCTGCAGACTGGAGGGAACTAGATGGGGCTTGCTGGGCGCAGGCTGGTGGGAAGGGTTAAGACCCTGACTTGGGGTCTCGCCGCTTTTGCCTCCGGAGCTCCCTGGGGGACGCCGGGCGCGTCACCTCTGCGCTGCCCCAGGCTCACACACGCTCCGAGCCCGCCTGAATGACGGCCCTGCGGGCGGAGGAGCGCAGCGTCCCCGCACCCGCCAATCAGGCGCGTGCAGGCTGGGAGGCGGTGAGATCATCTCTGGCCAATAGCAGTGCGCCGAGCGCAGGGATGCTGCATTCGCACCCCAGCCTCCCCACTCCCTTTTGGGAGCTGGGGACCCCCGGGTCGAGGGTGAGGAGGAGGGCACAGGGACCCTAGGGTTCCCTACCCTCGGGTGTGTAGGAGGACCAAGTTGGTCCCCTCAGATTCTCCCTGACCATTGATTACTGCTGGAAGTCCAGTCTCCCACCCTCCATTTACAGATGAGGCTGCCCAGGCCCAGAGAGGGAAAGTGACTGGTTCAAGGTCACACAGTGGCAGCCGGAGTCTTGGGGCCAGGTTCTTTATCACACAGCCCTCTCCCCTTCTTTGCCCTGTCTCTCTCTTGCTCCAGCTGTCTAACTGGAGCAAGTCTCAGTTGCATGCTCTCTGTCAAGAAGGACCCTAGAAGCCTGGGGTACTGGTGTCCTCTCTCCTGTGACTCCCATCCTTCCCTCCCCAGGGTGTGGTGTATAAGGAGGGAGGCCAGGGACCCAAAAAATAGGGAACCTTGTGAAGAACTGTAGGTATCTGAGAAGGCCCGAATCTCAGCTCAGCCCTGGGCCTCCCTGCCCTTCCAGGGTATCACTTTCTACCCTGGGCAGAGGATGTGCAGAGTCGCCATCCCCAGGCCTTGCCTCTCCCTGAGCACCTGTACACATCACTCACCCACCATCTGTCCCCAGAGCCTTGCAGATCCTCGAAGGCCAAAGTTTCATGGACTCATCTCCAAGCTGCTCCTGCTCCACCCCAGAGAGTGTCCCGTTGTCCTCCCAGGATCTCTACCTGGAGTCCTCTCTGACCCCTCTGCCATCTTCCTCCACACCCGATCAATGGCTATCTAAACACCCTTCCCCCAATCCCCGTGCCCCACCCTGCTCTGCCCTTCCCTGGAAAACACTAGGCCACTCTCCACACAGCAGATTCAACCTGCCCCAACACTTAAAAAACCTTCTGTGGCTCTGCTGTGGCCTCTGGGTAAACCCCAGCTCCCCAGGGCAGCCTCACAGTGCTGCCACACCTGCCCCCACCACTCTCAGCCCTTTGAAGCTTCTCATCTGCCCCCGCCCCCAGGGCCTTGGCTCTGCCCACAGGGCCCTGACTTTGCCACTCTCTTCCCAGAAGCTCTTCCCTGCCCACCTGCCAGCCTGTCTGTCCCCACCTTGATGCTTTTGCTTGGCTCCTCCAGTCCTCCTCAGTGTAACATCACTCTTCAGGGACTCCATTCTCTCTCATCTGCTCCCAGAGCTCTGTGTGCATCTCTGAACGTTCAGAAAACCCGGAATTGCTTGTCAGTGTCAGTGGCTCCCCCAGTGCAGAGGCCACCTGTCCTGATGAACTTGGGGCCTCAGACCCTGGCACAGGTGCTGTCTCCAGAGTGGGGGCTTAATCAATGGTGAAGTGATGGAGTCCGAGGTTCTAGATATTTCTGAAGCTGGGAATCAGGATGTCTTGGGAGCAGGGTAGATGGGGTAAACTGAGGCAGAGTGAGAACAGAGAGGTGGAGAATGGAGCTGCAGAATTAGGCTCTGAGCTCTGTGGAAGGTCTGAGGAGGCAAGGAGTGGACTGGAGGACCCTCGGACCCTGGTGGGTAGGGGGTCCTGGGGAGAGACACACCTGGGCTGAAGGCAGGCTCTTTAGTGCCCCCTTCATCTGTCCTGCCATCTTGCCAGGTCTGGGCCAGATCTATCTGTCCTGGAGTAGCCATCTTTGGGGCCTGGAATTGGGGGAAGAGAGAGGAAGCAATGTCACATGTCCTCACAGTGGCGAGGACATCTGTGGGCTAGTTGCAGTGCTGTGGAGTGTTGTCTCCTTCCATCCTTGCAAACCGGTGGGGCAGATTTTGTCATTGAACCCATTACACAGGGGAAGAAACAGAGGCCTGGAGAACTCACACAGCGTGGCCAGGATTGGGCTGGGCTCTGTGGTGGGGATGCACCTGGCAGCAGGGGCTCCCCTCCCCCTGCCCTTAGGCCTGCAACCCGAGGCCACAGTAACCAGGAAACCAGGAATCTTCCCCTTGGGCAGGTGGAAGGGGGGAGCCCTGGGCATCATCTCCAGTGAGTGACCCTGGGCTTGCCTGCTGGGCCACAGTTTCCCCATCTGGCAAGGGTTGCTTGAGACGGCAAGGAGGAAAGGGCCTTGAGAATTGTAAAGGACAATGCAGATGTCTGTGTGGGGGCCTCTGCTTCCCTGTTTATAGCTGCCTCCTCCAGCTTTCCACTGTATGATCTGCCATCCGGGAACATATCTTCGTCTGCCCAGCTCTGTTTTTTTCCATGCCTTTGCCTGGGCACCTGCTGCCTTACATCCCAGATCCACATGTAGAAATCCTCCCTCTCCCAACGTCAAGATCAGTTTGGTGTCATAGGTGCATAATGAGTGTTTTGTTATTGCCATCTCCTCCAGGAAGCCTTCCTGGACCACTCCATCTCACCTAGACTTCATCTCCTTTCTAAAAGCCAGCCGGCTCTTTGTCGCTGTCCAGTACTGTGGTGCTGATCGTAGTCTGCTCAAAATGCTCGTGTTGCTTTTGCCTCCCCTCTTAGACTGGGTGCTTCCTTGAGGACAGGGCCTGGTTTAATTATTGCCTCCTTTACCCCTGGCACACAGCAGGGCCTGGAACACAGCAAGCACTGTTTGCTGGAATTCATGGAGATTTCTTTACTCTTGCTGGGGGAGGACTTTTCTGGCACCTGCACCTAAGTGTTCCCAGGGTCCAGGGATGGAAGGAGTGCACCTGGGGTAGGAGGAGGGTGGGAGGGAAGGAGGAAGGAGGCTTCAGATCGGGTGCCAACTCCTGCCATCTCCCGCCCAGTTCTCCAAGGAGAAGTACATCTTGGACTCATCGCCTGAGAAGCTGCACAAGGAGTTGGAGGAAGAGCTCAAACTCAGCAGCACAGATCTCCGCAGCCATGCCTGGTACCATGGCCGCATCCCCCGCGAGGTGAGCGGGCCTGAGCGGGGACCTCAGCCCTGGACCCTTCCACCCCCCACCTTGGCCAGCCCCAGCCCAGAGAGGCTCTGACCTATTGCTTGGTGGATTCAGTCAGAATGGACTGGGATGAGGTCTAGCTCTGCCATTTATTGACTGTGTGACCTTGAACAAGTCACTTCACCTCTCTGAGCCTCAGTTTTCTCATCTATAAAGTAGAGGATAATAATAGTACCTTAAAGGGTTATTGTGAAAATTAAATGAAATAATGCATGTAAAGTGCTTAACATGATGTCTGACATGCAGTGAGCTCGATGAACATTGTCCTTTGTCATTGTTATTATTATTACTACTATTTTTTATTTTACTGTTATTGTTATGGGTCTATACCTCAGTCCCTTGTGTGTTTGGTTAGTCAGTATCAGTCCTTAGGCTACTTATTTTGGCAAAGTTGAGTTTCCAGGCTGAGGCACAGACTTGGGCTGGTAGTCACCTTTTCCCTCTTTCATTCATGCTATAAATCTTTGTCAAGCATCAACTCTGCCAGGCCCTGTGCTGGGCACCAAGGATGCAGAGGTAAGATAGGTGGTGGCTTTCCTTGAGGGCTGGTAGTCCAGGGTGGGGGCTGACAGGCAGGCAGACAGTCAAAGCCCAGTGGGGGAAGTGCAAGAACGGAGTGCCCAGCCAGGAATGTGGGCACGCCCTGAGGAGGGGACGCTGAGGAGAGAGGCCACTATGAGAGGGATAGGAGTCCACGAGGTGAGCAGGGTGGGAAGAATGTTTCAGGCAGAGAAAGCAATGTCAGGGTGCAGAGGCCCAAAGACGGGCCAGAGCACGGAGTGTCCAGAGGAATGAGGACTGGGAATTCACTCTGCCCAACGTGAGCCCTGAGAAGGAGCAGGTCTGAGGCCTGAGTTTCAGATCGTGGCAACTCCCGGCTCCCCCAGACCCTGTGTCCCTGTGACTTCCTTTCCAGGGTGTTATGTCCTCCCATTCCAGAGCCTCTGTGCCCCAGACCCAGCGCCTTTGGCTGAGGTGCCCCTCTGAGGTTGGGTCATTGTGTCCCCCTCCCAAGCTCCAGCTGTCTCTGGTCACTGTGTCCCCCAGATCCCCCTCTCCTGCCCCACCCTCCTCCCGCCTGACCACTGCCTCCCGCAGGTCTCAGAGACCCTGGTGCAGCGTAACGGCGACTTCCTCATCCGGGACTCGCTCACCAGCCTGGGGGACTACGTGCTCACGTGCCGCTGGCGCAACCAGGCCCTGCACTTCAAGATCAACAAGGTGGTGGTGAAGGCGGGTGAGAGCTATACCCACATCCAGTACCTGTTCGAGCAGGAGAGCTTTGACCACGTGCCTGCCCTTGTGCGGTACCACGTGGGCAGCCGCAAGGCCGTGTCAGAGCAGAGTGGCGCCATCATCTACTGCCCCGTCAACCGCACCTTCCCGCTGCGCTACCTGGAGGCCTGCTATGGCCTGGGCCCGGGCAGCGGCAAGGGTGCCAGCCCCGCCAGCCCCTCCGGCCCCAAGGGCAGCCACATGAAGCGGCGCAGCGTCACCATGACCGACGGGCTCACGGCCGACAAGGTCACCCACGGCGATGGCTGCCCCACCAGGTAAACAAGGACCCCATGTGACCTCAGTCTCCCCATTGGTCAAGTGGGGGTGTCAGTAATGGAACGTCCTCGGTGACATTTTGATGTCACCTGGTTGCCTCTGGGGCTGGGTGAGACCAGGCCCAGATCCAAGGAAAAGCCACAGCGGCGAATTGTTCCTGAGGCCCTACTGAGCACGTGGCCCTGTGCGGAGTGCTCTCTGTGCCCAGTCTCATCGACTCCCATGTCCCCCTGTCCATACCCCCGCTTTATAGATGAGGAAATGGGCTTAGAGAAGGGAAGCTGCTTGCTAAAGAGTGGTAGGACAGAGATTCAAACCCAGGTCAGCGACTCCAAAGTCTGTGCCTCTAATTTCCATGGCCTCCCTGGCTGTTTGCAGAGAGACCTGCCTTCCTATGCCACCAGCACTTGGATAAGTGCCATCTCCCTGGGCCTGGGCTGGGTGCTGTCCGCCAAGGAATTGCTGGTTGGGCACCCTGCAGGCAGCCACCACTTGGCCTGTGGTTTGGAACCAGGGACCATAATGGTGCCAGGATCCACAGGCCATGCGTGCCTGAGGCATCCTGAGCATAGTGTGGGAGCAGTGAGGAGGGGCCAGTTGGTGGGCCTGGCTCCCTCAGGCTCCCCACCCTTCCTGCTAGCCCCTCTCCCCAGACAGTTCTCCAAGTTGGGGGCAAGAGAATAGTTGGGCAGGTTGTGGACTGCACAAGCCCTTCCTCCTCTGGGCTTCAGTTTTTGTACCTGTCAACTGGGAGGTTGGATTCCATAATCTCCAAGACTTTTCTGCCTCTGAAGTCTAGCAGATCTAGGATGGAATTAGAGGTGAGGGTCCAAAGGCTGGCTGAGGACCCTGACCTCTGAGCTCTCTGCTCACAAAGGTGTCTGCTTCACAGCGCATCACTACCCCACCCCCGGGAATCCATCCGCAACTGCGCCCTCAGCATGGACCAGATCCCAGACCTGCACTCGCCCATGTCCCCCATCTCTGAGAGCCCCAGCTCCCCTGCCTACAGTACCGGTATGACCAGCAGAGAGGGTAGGGCGGGTGGGGGGGTTTGGAGGGAGTGACCTTGCGTGCGCATGTGCGCGCTGTCTTTGATGACCCGTTACAGTGTGAGATTATGTGCGTTTCTACCTCTTTTCTGAGAGCAATGCCCTACAAGAATTTACACTAAAAACCTTCTGGCAGAACTACAGATGTTGACAAACAAAAGATTTCATGGTTTGTTCACTCAGCAACGATTTATTGAGCCCCTATTGGGTACCAGGTGCTCTGTGAGAAGTGGTTTCCAGTGCATTCTCCAGAATGCAGTGAAGTCTGCGGGAGGCTCCCTGTGTTACTGACCCTGGGCTCCCATGCTGTGAGGTGGCTCCTGCAGCAACCTGAGCCCCATTGGTTGAGCGCCCAGTGCGTGTCGGGTGCTCTGCTGGGCCCTGCACTGGCTGGGACTTAGTGTATGACCCCAAATGGCGGGCTCAAACCAGGCTAGTCATGCTGTGCTTTTTGCTTTTTTTTTCCCTTTTAAATAGACTTTATATTTTAGAGCAGCTCTAGGTGCACAGCAAAATTGTGCAGAGTGCTGTGCTTTTTTTAAATACAAAGACAATTTCTGTTTTAGAAACATGCCACCAGTTCATTTCTGGAAGGAAAAAAGAGGTTTTCAACAAGCCACTGCATATTGCCCGCGTGGCAGGCAGAGTGTGCAGAGAGAGGGGCGGCCCCGGGAGGCACGTTTGCCATGTCGCTGTCCATATGGGTTGTCACAGATTCTTCCCGAAACACAGGCCCGCCAACTTGACATCACTACAAACTTGCCTTCAAAACAACACCTGAGTGTGAAAGTTCAAGTTCCTTGCCACCGATTATGTACTGGACAATTTCTAAGCAACGTGGCAGAGTAAAGTGCCCAGGTGTGAGGACTTAACACCTGGTTTTAAATCCCGGCTCTACCACTTGCTTGGCTGGGTGACCTGAGGCAGGTCTGTTCACCTCTCTGAGCCTGGGTTTCCTTATCTGTAGGATGAGGGTCATAAACGTACTTACTTCTCGGGATGTTAAGGGGGTTAAATGGACTAGTGTGCAAAGAAGGATCTCGCAGGCCGTAAAGCCCAATAAGCATCACCTCTAATTGTGGATGATGGTTTTACCGTTGTTGACCAGCGTATCTCCAGCATGTCGCCAGCTCCTGGCACACGTGTCTCAATAAATCATTCTTACTAACTCATTGAGAAATAATTCCACACAATGACCTCCAGCCAGGGCTCAGCTTCTCTGAGTCACGGGAAGCTCCTCCGAGTAGTTGAGTGGTTGCCCGAGGCTGCAGCAGCCTTAGGGTAGGAGTGTGCAAACTCCTGGGGTCCAGGGGAGTCCAGAGTGTTGCTGAGGGCTGGTCAGTTTGCCAGAGGCTGCTGGGCCTGGCCTGAGTGTGGGAGGTGGGGACATCACCCCTGTAGTGGGGAGGGAGCCTGTCCTTTGGGAAGGGGGTGGAGGAACCATGGTAACTAGTCCCCTTCCTTTATCTGCCTGCAGTGACCCGTGTCCACGCTGCCCCTGCAGCCCCCTCGGCCACAGCACTGCCTGCCTCCCCTGTCACCCGCCGCTCCAGTGAACCCCAGCTGTGTCCTGGAAGTACCCCAAAGCCCCCTGGGGAGTCGGACAAGGGCTCTTACGCCAGCCCCTCCCACACGCTCTGTAAGGCCTCCCCGTCACCGTCACTCAGCAGCTACAGTGACCCGGACTCTGGCCATTACTGCCAGCTCCAGCCTCCCGTGCGTGGCAGCCGCGAGTGGGCAGCGGGTGAGGCCTCCAGCCGGCAGGCCAAGAGCTACGGGGAGAAGCTAAAGGAACTGTCAGAAAATGGGGCCCCTGAGGGAGACTGGGGCAGGGCCTTCACAGTCCCCGTCGTGGAAGCCACCTCTTCCTTCAACCCAGCCACTTTCCAGTCACTCTTGATCCCCAAGGATAACCGGCCACTGGAGGTGGGCCTCCTGCGCAAGGTCAAGGAGCTGCTGGCAGAGGTGGACGCCCAGACGCTGGCCCGACACGTCACCAAGGTTGACTGCCTGGTAGGTGCGGGGTGTGCGGGGGCGTGGGCAGCACCTCTGTCCTCTGGCTTCGGGACAGGGGTCAGGGTGGTGAGGAGCTGGCCCCTAAATTCCCCAAGTATAGCGAGCGGGCCGGGATCCTGGCTTCATGACTCTCCTTCACTTGCTGTGTGACTCATTTTACCTCTCTGGGCCTCCATTTTCTCCTTTAAAAAAAGAGAAAAACAAGAGATTCTTGGTTCCTCCAGATGTCAGGAACTGAACAGTCCTGAACCCCGGTGGTGTCTGGCTCCCTGGGGCACCTTCTGAGCCCGTGGAAGTCAGCGCGCTGGTTCAGGGAATAGAAAAGGCCCGACTCCCCGCCCCCACTCCCCCTAGTGGACAAAATAAGCAAAATCACTACCTAGGCCCATAAATTGTCAACGCCTGGGCCTTGGCTTTGAATGAATCTTGACCATCTAAGGACCCCCAGTCTCTCTGCACCTCAATTTTTTCCTCCCTGCCTGGGCCTCAGGTTTGCCTTCTGAAATAAGGGTCTCCTGGGGACCTCTGGCACATGTCAGACGGGCTGGCCGTTTTTCCGTTTACCCCCATTTCACAGATGGGGAAAAAGAGGCTCATTTGCTCCATGTCAGAGGGTTAGCGTTAGAGCTGGAATTCAAACCCGGCGTCCCAGCCGGGCTGCCCTCCTAGATAAAGCTCTCTGACTCCCAGATGGCTGGGGCAGCCGTGACAGGAAATTAATCAGCCCTCTGGGCGTCCTTGCAGGTTGCTAGGATACTGGGCGTTACCAAGGAGATGCAGACCCTAATGGGAGTCCGCTGGGGCATGGAGCTGCTCACCCTCCCCCATGGCCGGCAGCTACGACTAGACCTGCTGGAAAGGTAAGACAGGCTCCGGAGCACGGGGACTCGCGGGGATCCCCCGGGCTACTCGCGGGGATCCCCCGGGCTACCTCGCATCCGTTTTGCTGTGGCCGGCTGGCCAATCACAGGCTCTCAGCCCGGCTCCCAGGGCTCTGGCCACGCCCCCTATCCCATTGACCAATCACAACTTCTCGATACCCAGCCCCAAGTCATCCTGGTTTCCCAAAGACTGAGTCCTTTATCTCCGGACTTTTCTCATCCTCTTGACCAATCACAGTCCATAAGCCTTGGCCCCGCCCAGCCCTGGCTTCTCTCCTTTCTTAAAACGGCTCTTTGCCGCGAATTGCACTGATCCATCACAAGCCTTTCAGCCGGGCGCTCAGGGGGCTCTGGCCCCGCCCCTGACTTATACTGACCAATCAGCAGCCCTTAGCCTTGCTTTCCCTCACTCTGGCCGCACCCCCTAATCTCATTGACCCCTTACAACCTCTCATTTTTGAGGGCTCTGCCCTCCGCCCCTCGGCGCCCAACAGCAAGCAGTGGCAGGGCCCCTCCCCCCAAACCTGGGTCCTTGGCCACCCGCGCTGACCTGGCCGCTCCGACAGGTTCCACACCATGTCCATCATGCTGGCCGTGGACATCCTGGGCTGCACCGGCTCCGCTGAGGAGCGGGCAGCGCTTCTGCACAAGACCATCCAGCTGGCGGCCGAGCTTCGGGGGACCATGGGCAACATGTTCAGCTTCGCCGCGGTCATGGGGGCCCTGGATATGGCCCAGGTACTGAGGGGCCCGCTAGAGCGGAGCGTCAGGTGGTCTCTGTCCGCAGGAGCCCTGGGAGGCGTTCCTTTGGGATGGCTGTATACTGAATCAGGAAGAACTTTGTGACCCTCTCGGCAGCACTGGTGAAACAAGTTCTCTAAGAGCTGACCTGCTCCGAGACCAAATCTTTCCCCTTCTCTGGGCGTCAGTTTCCCCACCTGGAAAATGAATGAGGAGCATTGTATGAGTTTAAAGAATAGACGTAAAATGGCTATCGTTTAGCGAGCACTTACTGTACGCCAGGTGCTACACTAGGTACTTTACAAGCACTGATTCCTCAAAATAATCCCATGAGGTAAGTGCCTTTAGTGTCCCCATTTTACTTATGGAGAAACTGAGGCAGAGCAGTACTTGTCTAAGGTCACACAGTCAGAGGCTGAGAAAGCTGGGATTCGAACCAGGTCTGTCTAATTTCAGAGCCTAAACCTCCTTCACACCATACTTCCTCTCCTGTGCCTGGACAGTGGTAACAACAGGGTCCCAGAGGCAGTGGTTCAACTCCCAGCTCTGCCATTTATTTTTGGAATGACCTTGGGCAAGTCCTTCCCCTCTCTGAGCCTTACTTCCCTCATCTGTAAAATGGGTTGTTATGAGGGCTTCACGGGAGACATGTGAAAGGCCATCAGCACTGTCCCTGTTATGTGAATGGTGACCATAATAATAATAATTATCCCATGTCCAGTGTCCACTCAGCAGGGTGGCCTGTGGCCCCTGCAGGCCCCTTCTCTGGCTGGTCACTCATAGTCTGGTCTCCCCAGATTGCCCGGCTGGAGCAGACATGGGTGACCCTGCGGCAGCGGCACACAGAGGGTGCCATCCTCTACGAGAAGAAGCTCAAGCCGTTTCTCAAGAGCCTCAATGAGGGCAAAGGTACCTCCCCCACCTTGCTGTGTGACCTTGGACAGGTTCCAGCCCTCTCTGGGCCAGCGAAGACTCCCCCAAGGTGGACGATAATGAGAGCTCGACTGAGCTCTGTGCAGGGTATTCTCCTTGCACTCACTTTCTGCCCCTGGCAACTGTGTAAGCCACGTCCAGGTCCAGGCTTGGCCCCCAGGGCTGGGCCAAGGCTGTAGTGGGTTAGGCTGGGGCAGTGGGTTCAGCTGGAAGAGTCCAAAAGGAAGGGGTTGTGTCAGGAGTCAGGAGCCCTAGGGGTTCTCTCGGGGACCTCAGGCAGGCCTCTTGCCCTCCTGCACCTCAGTTTCCGGAACTGCAGTGGAGGGTGGGGCCTGCCAGGGTTCCTAAGTGCCTGCTGTCTCCCGCTCTACAGAAGGCCCACCGCTGAGCAGCACCACCTTTCCCCACGTGCTGCCACTCATCACTCTGCTGGAGTGTGACTCGGCCCCGGCGGAGGGCCCCGAGCCCTGGGGCAGCACAGAGCACGGTGTGGAGGTGGTGCTGGCCCACCTGGAGGCTGGGCGCACGGCGGCACACCACGGAGGCCTGTACCACACCAACGCCGAGGTCAAGCTGCAGGGTGAGTCCCGGCTCACATCTCGGGGGAGACAGTCACTGGTCCTGCCAGCCTGGGCCTCCCTCCCCCTGACGTGCTCTCCGCTTTCCCGTCCATTCACATTTCTCCATCCCTCTTTCCTGCCCCATCCCCCGGCTTCCTTGTCTCATCCCTTTTCTTCTTCACTCATCAGTTCAACAAGCATTTGTGAGTGGCAGGCGCCAGGTGGGGGCGGGGGTCACAGAGATGATTCAAGCAGCACCATAGCTGACTCTCTGAGCTTCTCTGAGCCTCGGTTTCCTCATCTGTGAAGTGGGCATCCTAACAGACCCACTTTACAAAGTTGTTTGCAAAGCGCTCAGCCTGGGGCCTGGGGCTGAGACAGACCTGCCCTGCCTTCAAGGGGAAAGGAGCAGAGAGAAAGTGGCTTCAGACAATCCATCTTTTACTGCCTTAGGCATTACTTAAGTCATAAAAGTTCCCTGTAGACAAATTGGAAATTACATCTGAGCAAAAACAAGGTAAAAAAAAATCACCCACAATTACTCAGAGGTAAAGGCCGTCAGCATGCTGGTGTGTCTTTCTTGCTTTTTTCTTTCTCAGAAAGAACAAAAATTTCTTTTTACATTTACCTACAAAATGTATATACATTTCTTAGGGGAAATTTTGGAACTTACAGAAAAATACAAACAAGGAAAGAAAAATCACCTGAGATTCCTCCCAAAATTAATATTAATATTTTATCTTCTAGTTGGTTTAAAATCATACGTTGCAAATAGTAGGACAAACGTGAGGTGGTATAAACTGCGTGGTCGTCGATTAACCTTGTTGGATCCCTGGCTGAGCTGGGGGAGGTCCCCCTAGAGGGAGGCCCCAAGGGGTGCGGTAGCTGTGGGAGCCCCAGCCTCCACAGCTGGACGGTGGTCCTCTGACCCCTGTGCCCCACGCTGCAGGGTTCCAGGCCCGGCCAGAGCTCCTGGAAGTGTTTAGCACTGAGTTCCAGATGCGCCTCCTCTGGGGCAGCCAGGGCGCCAGCAACAGCCAGGCCCGGCGCTATGAGAAGTTCGACAAGGTCCTCACCGCCCTATCCCACAAACTGGAGCCTGCCGTCCGTGCCAGCGAGCTGTGACCCCCATGGACCCTTCCCCTCTGCAGCTGCGGGCAGCAACAGGGACAGAGGGGCACAGACCTTTCCCCAGAGCACCCCAGGGACACTGTGATCAGCCCAAGAACGTTCTGGGTTCAACTCCAGGATCTCCCTTGCACCTCCAGGGTCCAGTGTGGACTCTGGCCTCCATCCTCCCTGCTACATGCTCACCGAGTCTCCCTTCAGGAAGAACCAGAACCCCCGTTCCTCCCTCCAGCGTCTGCTTCTCCCCTTCCTGCTGAGATGCCCTGTGTTGGAGCCAGGGGAGGCTCCTCATGCCTCCTCACTCTTCTCCAGGGATCTGCCCCCACCGCCACCAGGGCCTCCATCTGGCTGTAAATACGTCTGTCTGTTCTGTAAATAGATGTACAGGAGCCATGTTCTTTCTTTCATATAATAAACTTTTATGACTCTTTCCTCTGTCTCTCAGGGGGCCAGGAGGTGGAAGGAAGCATCTTTTCTCAGGCGAAGGGTGGAAAATTCATTCAACCAATACTTATTTACCACCTGGGACATTCCAGATTGTATCTTCTAGCTGGGAGCCAGAGTTACAGCCAACACTAAAACCCAGTCCCTGTGCTGGAGGAGCTCAGAGACCAGAGGGGGAGATGAACAGTCAATTCCAGCCCGTGGGAGAAATACTGAGCCACTCCTACTCCAACCTCATCCCCTGCCTCGGAAGCCACAGCAAAGGTTCCCACAAACACGCAACCAAGGACCCCAGGTGTTTGGGGTGGAAGGGCTCTCTGAAATCTAGGGTTCCAACTCCCCTCTGGAAACTGAGAAGTGGAGGGAGGGCAAAGGGACGTTCCCTGGGTCACAGCAGCAGAATGAGGAAGGCTGGGACCTGGAGTTCTTTCCTTTTCTCTCAATAGTGGGAACTACCCATTTCTTTTCAGGCTTTGAAATGTGGCCCCAGAAGTCTTCGTGTGTGTGTGTGTGTGTGTGTGTGTGTGTGTGTGTGTGTGTGTGTGTGTGTGTGTGTGTGTGTGTGTGTGTGTGTGTGTGTGTGTGTGTGTGTGTGTGTGTGTGTGTGTGTGTGTGTGCGCGCGTGCGTGCGTGCGTGTGTGTGTGTGTGTGTGCGCGCGCGCGCACGCGCGCGCGCATGCGTAGGGTGAGTGGGGCAGGGAATCTTTGAGGAGGGCCATGAAGGCAGCTGTCTTGATTCCGTGGGTGGGGGAGGTACGCAATGTGGATCACTATAATTCCAGGCCAGGCTGGAGGCCGGGGGAGCCTGTTCACTGAATTTGAAATGTCTGGGGTCCTTTGCCTTCTGAATCCTTTGACCAAGAGAGGCTGGATAACATCGTGCATTAGATCTTTGGCAGCAGCCCGACTTGGGTTCAGTTCTGTTGTTTACTAGCTGGGTGGCCTTGGATAAGAGGCTTAACCTCCTGGGTGCCAATTTCTTCCTCAATAAAATGGGGACAATAACAGAACCGATGCCTTAGAATTGATGTTAAAGAACTTAGCACATCGTAGCTGCTAGGTAAGGGACCACCGTGTTTCATACATAATGGATTGTCCATGATCATTTATTGATTACTTTCTGAGCCAATACACTTTTATGTGCCTGCACCTCATTAAAATATCACCATTTCTCTGTATGACAGGTACTGTTATTGTAAGATATATAGGGCGCCTAACACTAATGGCACACAGTAGGTGCTCACCAAAAGCTATGTGAGCACTCTTTTATCATATAAAAGAAAAAAGAGCATGCAAAAGGCGCTTCGCAAGGTGTAAGGTGCCGCACAAGTTTTTGCTACAATTGTTACGTCACCCGTTGTGGTCATAATCCTTTAATCATTATTCTCTCGGGGCTACTACGATGGTCCCCTAGTTACCGTGGCCATGGAAACGCGGCCCGCCGCCTTGGATTGGACGGTTCGCGGGCTCCCCCTGGAGGCCACCTTCGGTCGTACTGCGGGACGACGGGGCGGGTCTTGAGAGCGGCGAGAGGGGAGCCGGGAGTTGTAGGCCACGGGCGGCGGCTGCCGCGGAGCGATGCACGCCGGGTGTTGTAGTTCCTGGGAGAAGCGGTTGGCGGCCCCCAGACCGAGCTGCTGCCTCACGCGGATGGCGGCTGCGACGCGCGGCTGCCGGCCCTGGGGCTCGCTCCTCGGGCTGCTCGGGCTGGTCTCGGCCGCGGCCGCCGCCTGGGACCTGACTTCGCTGAGCTGCAACTTCGGCGCCTTCTGCGAATGTGACTTCCGGCCCGACTTCCAGGGTGAGGAGCGCCGAGCGGAGGGGCTGCGGACCGGGGAGCCCTCGGACTCCGGAGTTGCCCCGGGGCCGGACCTGGAGGGTAGAACTGGGAGGCGGGACCCCCAGACTTCCGGACGGCCAGCGCTGGAGCGGGCCTAGCGTTGAGGGGCCCTGAAAGCCTGGGGCACGGGACGTGGGGCGAGGGTTTGGGGTCCAGCCAGAGCCCTGCCAGGATGGAGAGAGCCTTCAAGGGCAGGGCCTTGCGGGGAGGTTTAGGCCTCCACTGCGGACTGGCCGGCTGGGGAGAAGCCTGCCCTGGGGATGGGCCGAGGTCTAGAGCAGACCCTGTTGACAGCTCGCACCCTCTTAGGGCTGAGCGCAATCTAGAGGGCCGTCTGGTGGGGGCGCTGCTGAGCTGAGTCAGGCCAGAGGGTGGCTCCTGCAGCCGGAGACCCCAAGGGCCCCACTCCCTTTGCACAGACAGCTGGTAAAAACGTCCCGGAACCCAGGGATCCCTAGCCCAGGTTCCGGACATGACTTCCCCCTTGAACCTCTTCCGTGGTGGGGGTGTGTCCTCAGCTCTGACACTCTCCTTCTTGCCGCCCTAGGTCTGGAGTGTGACCTGGCCCAGCACCTGGCTGGCCAGCACTTGGCCAGGGCGCTGGTGGTGAAGGCGCTGAAGGCCTTTGTGCAGGACCCAGCTCCCACAAAGCCGCTGGTCCTCTCCCTGCATGGCTGGACAGGCACCGGCAAGTCATATGTCAGCTCCCTGCTGGCTCACTACCTCTTCCGGGGTGGCCTCCACAGCCCCCACGTGCACCACTTTTCCCCTGTCATCCACTTCCCCCACCCCAGCCATATGGAGCGCTATAAGGTAGGCTAGTTGTGTCCTGGACCACTGTTCGCCTGCAGTGTGGGGTGCCAGACGCTAGGGAGTGAGTCAGCCCAGAGACAGGGAGTCACTTGCTCCAGGCCACACAGCCAGTTGGTGCCTTAGCCCTGAGGACCCATCCAGAACAGAGCTTGGGATGGTCCCATTCTACCTGGCAGGGAGTTCTCTCTTTAGTTCCTGGGGAGCAGAAATGGTACCTACCTGCCAGGGTTGTGTGAGGGACATGGGATTATGTAATTGCAGGTGTTATTTATTGAGCACCTACTTCTGCCAGACAGTCTGCATTATCTCTGTGAAGCACTAGCCCCGGTCTGAGGCTCCGAGTAAGCACTCAGTAAATATTAGCTCTTCCTACTATTGTTGTTGATTGCAAGGGACTTTCCAGGCTGATCTGTTTCAGCTCTCATCACTGTTGAGAAGGTTCAGGGAGCAGGAAGGAGCCGTCCCCTTTTTAGGTATCAGGGAAGGAGCCCTGAACAGGCAGGTGCAAGGCCTGGGTTTGAGTCCCTGTTCTCCTGCTGACTTGCTGTGTGAGCCTGGACAAGTCTCTGCCCCTCTCAGGGCCACAGTTTCACCATCAGTCCCATCAAGGGATTGGTGCTCTCTGGGAGACCATATCTTCCTGGGAAAGGGATGAGTTCTTGCCTTGGGAAGAAGTCTGGGGCTAAGGGAGTGTCTCTGGGCCCCTTGAACTCCTGTCTCTCTCCTGCAGAAGGATCTTAAGAGCTGGGTCCAGGGGAACCTCACCGTCTGCGGCCGCTCCCTCTTCCTCTTCGATGAGATGGACAAGCTGGCCCCAGGCCTGATGGAGGTCCTGCGACCATTCCTGGGCTCCTCTTGGGTTGTGTACGGGACCAACTATCGCAAAGCCATCTTCATCTTCATCAGGTGGGGCCCGGCTTTGCAGCGGGCATAGTGCGGGAACACTTGTCAGAGGCCTCTGCTATCTAGTCTTGGCCTGTGGTCTGTTCCCCCTGGGCCCAGTCGGGCTTTCTCAAAGCCCCACATTCTCTCTGGTGACGCTGTCATTCAAAGTGGTTGACTTTCCTTTGACATTCCCAAAGTAAATTCTGGGCTCAGCCTTTTTGATCCTCACCATCTCTTTGCGGTAGCCCTGCTGGCTCAAGAGTTTTCCCTCTTTTGTGGCCAGGAGGACACAGGCCTGGGAAAAACAGGACTAGAGTTCTAGTCCCACCTTTAAGAGTCCTAGCCTGTTTCCTCAGGCACATCACTTCACCTCTCTGAGCTCCCCTTTTCTCTTCTGAACAGCAGGGCCAACATTAAGGCCCCAGTCCTCCTGAGGCTGGGTGAGGGAAAGTGAGTTACGGGACCACAAAGTGTTTTATAAACTGTAAAGTGCATGGCATGTAGAGGTGAATTTCCAGGGGTCATGGCTGTGGACACAAGCTCTGGAGAGGGGGACATGGTTCCCATGGAGTGTTTTCAGTGGGTTTGGCTCCTTCCAGCCCTGAGCTGGGCCCCTAGGCTCAGGTGGTGTTAAGTGGCACGTGTGAAACTAGTGCCAAATCCTGCGCCCCACTGTCTGAGTCTCAGCCCGCATGCCCCACGGTTTTAGCAACACTGGCGGTGAGCAGATCAACCAGGTGGCACTGGAGGCGTGGCGTAGCCGCCGGGACCGCGAGGAGATCCGCCTGCAGGAGCTGGAGCCGGTCATCTCCCAGGCTGTGCTGGACAACCCGCACCGTGAGTTCTGCTGGGGTGGCTTCAGCAGGCTGGGGCTTCACACCCACATCCAGTGGGCCCGGTTCCCTGGGGAGGGCCAGGTTCTCCTGGGGTCTGAGGCTCCACCCACTGAACCCGGACCTCCCAGCCCAGGCCTTGGCGCTCCTGGCTGTCAGACAACCTCCCCGAGCCCAGTACCTGGAAGGCGGCTGAGAGGATTAGGACCAGCACCACACCTGCACTGCCCTTTGGGGCAGGGGACCCCACTCATCCTGGTGAAGCCCCAGCTCCTCTCCCCATCGCCCCTTCCTGCAGATGGCTTCTGGCGCTCAGGCATCATGGAAGAGCATCTCCTGGACGCCCTGGTGCCCTTCCTGCCGCTCCAGCGGCACCACGTGCGGCACTGTGTGCTCAACGAGCTGGCCCAGCTGGGCCTGGAGCCAAGGGATGAGGTCGTCCAGGCTGTGCTGGACAGCACCACCTTCTTCCCTGAGGACGAGCAGCTCTTTTCCTCCAATGGCTGCAAAACTGTGGCTTCCCGAATCGCCTTCTTCCTCTGACCCTCCACATGGCATCCTTGCCCTCCTCTGCCTGGCCAGGCTGTGCAGGAAAGCCCTGGGGCTTCTGCCAGAGAGATCCTTGTCCTGAGGCTCCTGGAGAGTGGGACCCAGAACACAGTGAAGGGGAGGAGGGCTGTTGGCTAGCCCATGGGACAGAGAGCCAGGCAGGCCCTGGCCTCTTAACTGGTCTGAGGGCACCATTGGTCACCCCAGAACCTCAGTGAGCCTTGACCCTGCCCTCCTGCCTGAGCCTTCTTCAAATGTGAATTGTAACTCAGGGACTGTGGCTCATGGCTGCTCCCTCCTTCCTCGTTCTGTTACCCTTGGCCCCTTGCTCTGGCACCATACCCCCAACCCTCCATCCCACACCTTATGTCCCAGTATCCTAAAGCCAGGCTGAGGCTTCTCAGTCTCCATGGGCAGAGGGACTCAAACTGTCACTTCGGCCTGGTTTTTAAAGTTTTTAATTTTGTAAAAGAAGAAAACAAATACAATAAACTTAGCCATGGGACCAAAGGAATGTTGGCTGCGGTTTCTAATTGCTCCAGAAGGAGGCAGCTTCACTGAGCGCCAGTGTGTGTGAGGGTGGACTCTCTCCCATCCCCAGCAAAAAGTGGGGGTGCTGAGTGGCCCCTTCAGAGAGCAGCGTGACTGCCGGGGCTGGGGTCTTGGCTCAGGCCCTGCGTGGTCTGGGTTTTGCTGAGACTTGGGTTCAGTCACCAGGTGACCCTGGTCTTGCTGGAACCTGGGCTTGTGCTCTGGCTACAGCTCTGGGTGGTGTCGGTCTTGCTGTGACTCTGGCACTGGCCCTGGGTGGCCTCAGTGTTGCTGGGGCCCCAACTTGGGTCATAGAAAGCCTTGGTCTTGCTGGAACTTCGGATCAGTCCCCGGCTCCGGCCTGGGGTGGCAACAGCCTTGCTGGGTCTCCAACTTCGGCCATGGGCAACCTTGGCCTTTCTGAGCCTCTGCCTTGGACTTTGTGTGGCCTCCGTCTTGCTGGGCCTCCAGCTCTGGCCCTGGTCGGCCTCCGTCTTGCTGGGCCTCTGGCTCTGGCCCCGGGCAGCCTTGGTTTTTCTGGGGCTGTGGTTCAGGCTTAGGTCTTCCCTGTTGCCCAAGTCTGAGGATGGAGTCTTCAGCAGTGAGGAGTCAGAGAACGTCACAGCAGTGGTCGAGGTGCTCCTGTACTCCTGGCACATGGCAGACGTCTCTGTCTCTGAGAAGGATGTGGTCCTGACTGGGAAGGGTGTGCCAAGAGCCCCAGTGAGGCCGCCTCTCCAGACCACTCCAGGAAAAGGAGGCTTCCAGGGCTCACCCTTGCCTGTATCCCAGAGGCCTTGCACGGCCAAGGGGAAGGCCTGCCAGACCATGCCCGCCCCGCCCTCCTTGGAGCCCAGCAGGTGGGTCAGGGCTGTAAGACAAGGGGGAGACACCAAGGGCCCCACCCGCCCAGGCCTGGCCTCCACTCCGCTGGCTGCCCCTTGCCCTCTGCATTCCAGCCACAGCCAACAGCCCGCAGCAGTTCCCCCTGCTCCACCCCTCCCACACTTGGCTAACCCCTACTCTTCCTTCAGGTCCTGGAAGCCCACCCTGACCCCCCACAAGGAGCTAAATGCACCCACAGCCCTCTGGACTCCCCTCCACTGTGCGTGTACACTACCCTGGTTGTCTGTCTGCCTGCGTGCCTTCTTCCCTCCAGGACCAGGAGCTCCCCGGGGCAAGGACTGTGCCATTCATGCCTGTAGCCAGCGTCTGGCACAGACCCAGCCCTGGGCCACTCGATACATTTGTTGAGTTGCCCTGAGTGGCAGGAAGGGGGCTGGCCGCTGCTATTTTCATCCCTACCTTGGACTGCTCACAGCTGCCCTTGGGACTCTGTTCCAGGCATTCCTGAGTTTTTCACACTGGCGCCTGGCAGATTTGAGGGTAAAAGCCCCTTGGACATGCCCCGGGTTTGTGGGCTTATTTTAGGGAGAGGCCAAGGGAGCAGAGAGAAAAGGGACGGGCCTGAAAGGGGAACGAGGGTGGAGTGGGCGGCAGCTGTGAGGTGCCTCATAGTGAGAGCCAGCACCCCAGGCTCTGTGCTGGGCAGCCCCTCATTGAGGACTCAGCACACCCCCTACAAAGTTGGGATTATTACTCCCACTTCATAGTCACACAGCTATAAGCAGCAGAGCCCAAATTCACACCTAGGCAGGGAATCTCTGACCCCTGACCTTTGCCTGCTCTGCTGCCTCGGCTCACTCAGGCCTGGCAGGAGCACAGGGGACTTACAGCCCGAGATGGAGCCTGATGAGGTCTGGTCGAGGTAGCTGTCGGACAGGGACCTCACCTTGTTCGGGGTGGGCTCCGGCTTCTCCTCCTAGGGCAGGAGATAGGCTGGGCAGTGGCAGGCTGCGGGAGGCCCGGAGCCAGTGGCCACAGCTCTGGAAGGCCAGCAGCTTAGATCTCCTCAAGAGGCCTAGGTTGGGCTGAATGGAGAGGCTAAGACTGGACAGGAAGGGGACAGGCACAGCACTGTGAGAAAGGCAGCGTTCAAGAGGCTGCACGGGTTTCAGCTCCTCATCTGCAAAATGTCAATTAGTTCAAGTGTGGGACAGGCTTCTGTCAACTGTCAAGTGCTGTACCTTGGGGAATGGCTAGTGAGGAACCGAGGAGCTTCTCCCTGCTTCACATGCCTCATCCCATTTCAGCCTCAGCACACCGGGAGGGAACCACTGCTGCTACCATTTCATGGACCAGGAGACCAAGGCTCCTGGCGCCTAAGCAGCCTTCCCAGGGCACCAGCTAAGAAGCGAAGTGGGGCTTGACTCCAGGTCTGCGGGACTCCACGGCCAGGCTCGAGGCTGCTGGTCTCCTCTGACCCGTCCACACCTCTCAGAAGCAAGGAGGTGTGTACAGAGCTGCCGAGCGCCAACGCACAGGTGCCAGCTCACCATCTCCCTGAGGGCAGGAGCCCACCCTGACTTCAGGGGGCTGAAGCTTTACAGACTGAAGTTTTGTATTTCCGTATTCTAATGTGAGCTACAAAAATGTAGGGCTAGCCTTTTCCATTTATGGCAAGAGATGCTGGTGTTCCATTTACTTCAACCATGCAATTTCCTCTGAACACAGCTTTGCTTGCTGTCCAGTGGCAGTAGCGTGGATGAATAAATGGTGGGACATCCCAGGACGGAATCTCTGCAGCAGTGAGAACAAGCAGCCAACCGGCCGCATCTCACTGACGTCACGCTAATGAACGGAGCCAGAGACGAGAGGGCACACCACACCGTATTTGTCCACGGATGTGACGAGCAGGCACACTCACCTACGGTGTCAGGAATCAGGACAGCCATGTGGGGTGTGCTGGGCTGAGGGAGAGGCCTAGAAGGGGACACGGCGGGGCTTCTGGGGAGGTGGGACTATGTTCTTTCTGACCCGGATAATGGTGTCATGGGTGGATTCAGTTGGTGAAAATTTATCAAACAGTTCACTTATGATTTGTGTACTTTCCTATATTTAGGTTACATTCAATAAAAAGTTTTTAGAAGTGAATGTAAGAATTAAGAAAATTCTGGCACAAGTGGCCAGTGCACTTGGCAGAATTTATGAAGGTGAGTGTGGGAAGGCCCCTCTCTGTGAGGGCCCACATCCTCACATGCCCTCCCTCAGGGGCATCCCTTACTAGTACCACCCGCATCTCGCAGCAAGAGGTCCCAGCCTGTCACCCTGTCACCCAGCTGAGCCGGGACAGAGCCAGGCCTGGAAGCCAGCCCCTAGCCAGCCTGCATCCCACAGGCCTGGCTCAGGGTGCACTCCACCCCTGACGTCAAGGGGCCCGGGCCCCAGGCCACAGGGTGCGGCCCACTTACCTTTTCTTCCTTCTCCTCGAGGGCCTGGGCCTCTTCCTCTGGCTCTGCCCGCAGGGTCTGGTGAGTGGTCTCCTGCTCTTCGGAGGTGTCAAACAAAGGCCGTTCCAGCTTCCATGAGAGCTGCAGGGCCCGGTCCTTCTGGCGCTCTAGTTCCTGCTCCCTGAGCTGCCTGCAAAGCCGTGGCCCCAGAGCTGACTCACCCCAGCATCCCGGGGGACTGCACAGTAGCCTAAGGAGGCAGCTGCAGCCAGAAGAGCCTTGAGCCCCAGCCATTCCCCACTCCCGGCCCACGGCTCCTGCTCAGGAAGCTTACCCCATGAGGGCCCGCGGGACGCTGGCCTGTGGGCTGATCCGAATCACCCGGTCCAGCTGCAACCTGGCCAGGTGGGCCACCTGGCTGCAAAGCACCTCCTCCACTGACATGCCCGGGAAGAGGTTGGTCATCAGTGGAAGCAGCTGCCAGGAAAGGGGTGACCAGAGCCAGGTGTGGGCCAGGGCGCGGGGCAGACAGTGTGTGCTGCCCTGCCCTTGAAGGTCCCTTCTCAGGGCTGAAGAGGGAAGGGTTTACGGATTGTTATTTTCAAAGGGCCAGGCCCCTTTGCCCCAGAACTATCAGGAGACCATGGGAAAAGAACGATTCAGAGAGGGAGCACTGATGGTGAGTCTAGAATGGGTTCTAGAGCCAGCCAGATGAGGCTGTGTGACCTGGGGCAAGGGAACTGACTTCTCTGAGCCTTACTCTCTTCATCTGTAAATTGGGGGTGATAATAATGTTACCTGTCTCGTAGGGTGCTGAAGAGGGTTAAACAGAGTGATGTAAGTTGAAGTGGTTAGAATAGGGCCTGGCATATTGTAAATGTTCCCACATCGGCAGCTCTTATTACTGTTAGGGTCCCAGATTTCTTTTAGGGCCGGGGAGTATTTTTAGGTGGCCAGGGGTATTGACTCTGGAGCCTACCCTCCTGGCCCAGCAGGAACCCACCTTCGGTTGCTTGGGGTTGAGGATCAGGACAGTGGCAACGTCCTGGCGGGCCCCGAAAACGTTCTGCAGGAGCTGCCGGCTCCTGGCGCGGTGCAGGTAGTACTGGGCCCTCTGGGGGTTGTGCTGGATGGCCATTGAGAAGTGGTCTTCTGCCTTATGGAACTGCCTGCAGGACACAGCGCGCCACAGGCTGCCATGAGCTGGGCCACCTGGGGGCAGACAGCGGCTTCTGGGCCCCCCCCGGGGAGTTTGGGGAAAACCAGGCTGGTCTCTGCTCGCCCCCCACATGCCCCTCCGCTCTCCTTCTACCATCTACTCTCTTGTTGGACCCAACACTTAAATGCTAGCATAAAGCCCCAACACAAGTGAATATTTTTATGATCTTGGAGTAGGGAGAGGCTTTCCGAAAATGTCAAAAACCCAGCAGCTAAAAATGAAAAAATTAATTTGACTATGGTTAAATCCCAAGTTATTGAGTAGCAAAAACAGCACAAAGGAAATCAATAAATAGGGGAAATATATTTTGCCACATAAGACAGATGATAAGCTAATTCTCCTAGCCTACAAAGAACTCTGATCACCAGAAGAAATTTATTTAACGAGCAATTTAATACAAAATGGGCAAAAGATTTGGGCAGCTGGTGCTGGACTGCACCAGCAATTTTTTGTGTGTGTGAGGAAGACCAGCCCTGAGCTAACATCTGTTGCCAATCCTCCTCTTTTGCTGAGGAAGACTGGCCCTGGGCTAACATCTGTGCCCATCTTCCTCTACTTTATAAGGGACGCCGCCACGGCATGGGCGACAAGCAGTGCATCCGCGGGCACCCAGGATCCGAACCCGCGAACCCCGGGCTGCCAAGCACGAATTAAACTGCTGCACTACTGGGTCGGCCCTGCACTAGCAATTTAAACGTACAAAACCAATCAACTGTGAGAGAGCATTTTTTGTCTACTAGGTTAGCAAAATTGAAAAACAGTCTTAACACCCCACACTAGGAAGGTTTGGAGAAACTGAGACTCTCCTTTCTTGGGGGAAGTTTATACTGGTTCACTGTTTTTGGAGAACAATTAGATACTGTCTCTTAAAATGTTAAAATTTCACACTTTTTTTTTTTTTTTTGCTGAGGAAGATTAGCCCTGAGCTAACACCTGTGCCAGTCTTCCTCTATTTTATATGTGGGTTGCTGTCACAGCATGGCTGACGAGAAGTGTAGGTCCGTGCCCAGCATCTGAACCTGCGAACCCAGGCCACCCAAGCAGAGCGCACCAAACTTAACCACTAGGCCACAGGGCTGGCCCCAAATTTTCACACTTTTTAACCCAACAATTTGACTTCCAGCAATCTAAGCACAGCATTACTAGTGTGAAAGCATAAAAACATATGTCCTCGGTGCTCACACAGCATTCTTTATAATAAAAACTGAAAAGAGCCCAAATATTCATCAGCAAAGGATTGTCTAAAGAAATTCATCGTGGTACCACCACAGAATGGAATACTATGCAAACAACGAAAGAGAATGAGGTAGTCCTATATGTAATGCCCTGGGAAGTAAAATACAAGTCAAAACAGTTTAGCATGCTCTCACTTTTGTAAAATGATAATAATTGTGAATATATGCATAGAAGACAATCTGGATGAATCTTTATCAAACTTATGTGGAGCGGAGGGAGGCACTGGGAGGCAGATATTAGAGGGAACTTCCATGTTCTGACATATTACTGAACACTTAAGTTTTTTATAAAAAGCGCAATTACCATAACAATATTCAGGGAGAAAAATGGATTTTTACCGAAAACTTGGAAAATAAAATCGATGTTTAGGAGACATAACTGGGAGAGCAGAGGCATCTTGACCAGGGGGTCCCAACAGGCGCCTTCAGGCCAGGCCGGAGCCCTCCCCGACCCGCCCACGGCCCCGCCCACAGCCCTCTAGGCCCCGCCCACAGCTCCGACCCGCCCACGGCCCCGCCCACAGCCCGGCGCACCTGCTCCTCTGCTCGCAGAAGCCCATCTTCTCCTGCAGCAGGCCCATGCGCAGGTTGGCGCCCTCGTCCTGCGGGCTCAGCGCCAGCGCCTGCTGGTAGTCCGCCTCAGCAAAGGTCAGCTTGCCCAGCTGGAAGAAGCAATCTGGGGTCCGCGGACCCGAGGCGGGGGCTAAGTGGGCCCCCAACCCCAGTGCCCAGGAGCCCCAGGCCAGCCTGCTCCACCCCCCGGGGGGCGGGGCCTGAAACTGGCTGTGATAACACCCGGGCGGTCGCCGGCGTCTGCAGAGGTTTTCCGTGCCTCACGGCGCCTTTTCCCAGCTGCCTGATTCTGAGCGTTTTGAAGAGACTGTAGCCAGTTTATCTAAGGCAATATTTCCCCAGTGTGTCCCTGGGACACTGAGACGCTTAAATGTTTCTTCTTTGCCTGCTTCCTCCCTCCCTCTCTCAGGGGCCTCAAGTGCCCAGCCCAGGTCTTAGAGAGGGGAGGGCTCCAGTCACCGCCGCGGTTGATGTAGAGGCCCTTCTCCTGCTGCTCGTCCTTGAGGGCCTTGTTGAGCAGCAGCACGCCCTCTTGGTAGGCGCCCTGCATGTAGCAGTGCACGGCGAAGTCGTTGTAGGCCAGCAGCAGCTGGCGCTGCGCCTGCTGCACCAAGTCCTCCTGGCGCTCCGTCATCATGTCCAGCGCCTTCAAGAAGTCCTCCACGGCGGCGTCAAACTCCCGGAGCCGTCGGTACAAGGTGCCCCTGTCGGGGAGGGACATGAGCACCAAAGCACCCTACTGACTGGGGGTTCTGGGCAAGATGCTGCCCACTCTGGGACTCCTGACCCGTGGAGGTGGTGGTGGGGGCTCCCACCTCGTGCACTGGGTTTGGGCTGTGGGACTGACCCTGGATCGCTACTCAGATAACCTGCTAGTCACTGGTAATTCTACTTTTCTCAAAAATAGCTTCCCTCTTTCTTTTTGGGAGCCAGGTTCATGACAGCCTCTATGCTAAGGGACAGACGTTTCACCCCCACTGTTTGTATGAGACAACCCAGGCTCAAGGAAGTTAAGTGCCCCGTGTGAGTCCTTGTAGGGGGCCAGATTCAAACCCAAGCCTTGTCCACTGAGCTGGGCTGACCCTCCCAGTGTGAACTGCTTAGCAGGCCTGGGGGTCCAGGATTCCCAGGTTAACTGAGGCTGCTGCCTGCACCTCCTCCAGGGGCAGTAGCAGAGACCACCTCCCATGATGCCTTGACGCCAGTGGGGAATAGGGAAAGATTATTAGAGGCTAGATGGGGAAACTGAGGCCTGGGGAGGGTCAAGGGCTCTCTTGACACCACACAGAAGGACCCAAGACCGGCACCTCCCCACCCAGTACCGGAAAAGGAAGAGGCTGGGGTCCAGAGGGTTGTTCCTGATGGCACAGTTGACATGCTGCAGTGCGTGCTGCAGCTTGCCCTGCACGGCTAGGATCCCGGCATCTTGGCGTGCCTTCTGGGCCTGGCCCACCAACATCTTGAGCAGCACCTTGACCTGTGGGTGCTTGGGATCCAGTAGTAGGGCGCTGTGCAGGTCTCGATAGCAGAGGTTGGGCTGCAGGGGCCCGAGGGTGGCATCAGGGGCACAGGCCAAGCTGAGCCATGCCCTTTGCAATGGGGGGAGGCAGACCTGCAGGCCCGTAGGGGCCTTTCTCTGGGCAGGCCAGCACCATGCCACCCATCCTTGGTGTCTCTGCATTGCTGTTCCCCCTCTTCTGTGTCTTGAAGTAGGCAAGGAGAATTGTGGGAAAATCCCATTGCAGGCCCCATCCCTGCTGGCCTCTTTCCAGATGTGACCCCAGGTGAGCTAGGTCAGCCTCAGTGGTTTCTGCTGTAGAATGGGGTTACAGATGTTGCCTCCTTGCAGGACTTCTGTGAGGCTCAGTCAAGGTGGGAGGAGGGCGGGGCATCCTGACCATGACTGTCAAGTCCTCCCTATTTATCCCTGTACACCCTCCCCCACTCCCTTGACCTTTAAGCTCAAAACAACTCTGACCAAGAACAGATTTAGGCTGGGCATGAGCAGAAAACATCCCCAGGCAAATACCTTCCACTGAGTGAGCAGGTCTGTCAGTCAGTCAACAAACAGTTTTAGCAAGCACCCTGTGTCCTGTAGGGTGATTGATTGGAGGGTGAGCAGGGCAAACAGTGTGGACACCAGGTATGAGTGGAAGCAAGAGGAAGACTGTAGAGGCTAGGGGCAGGGCTTTGGAGCAAGTGGAGTTGGGTTCAAGGGCAGCACCTCTGAGAACTGGCTGTGTGACCTTGGGCAAGTCACCCAATCCCCCTGGACCTGTTTCCTCATCTGTGAAAAGAGGACAATGGATTGTATCTCCCTCAAAGGGTCACTGTGAGCCTTGGAGAGAAACATGAGTAAAGTGCTGAGAACGTGCCTATGCATCGCGGGGGCTGGGGTGGCGGGAGCAGCTAAAATCCCAACAGTCAACAATCATTATTGATAATTACCAGTCTCCTACCTTTGAAGGAGACTCTCCCACTGACTCACTTGTGGGCACAGAAGCCCAGCCCCCAGCAGAGGGAGGCTCACCTTTCCAACCACCCCCAGGATGCCCCACCTGGTGAGCTGGGGTGAACCCCGCCCAGCCCCACCCACCCCGTTCCTCCCCCTCCTAAGTGTCCCAGCTCCCAGGCACTGGGCCAGCCGGAACATCGGATCGGGCATTGTTCTGGATCCCTCCCCTTCCCTCATGCCCGCTCCCCCCAACCGGTCAGTCTTTTGTCCTGACTTCCAAAGGACTGTGGAACTGCCCCCTTCTGACCACCCTCATGGCCGTCCTCCCCACACCCCCTCCTCACACACTAGATGGCACCCAGCCTCCTTCCCAGGCTCCCGGCCTCCAGACTTGCCCCCTCCCACACTCCCCTGGCAGCCAGAGGATCTTTCTAAAGTCCACTGCCCCGGGGAACATCTTCTGAGGCTCCTGCTGCCCCAGGAAAGAAGTCAGGGTCCTCTTGGGTTCACAAGACCCTGCCTGATGCCCTCACATACATGCTGTCCCTCCTCCCTGCCCAGTGCTCCCCACCTCTTCCCTGTGGCTTCAAGTCTCCCTTGCCCCTGTGCTGTCTGTCCCCATGCCCAGCCCAGGCGGTGCGCCAGCTGGGGGTGCTTAGTAAATGCTCACAGAGGCAAATAAGGAAAGACAGGGAGGGAGGAGGAGGAGGGATAAGGACCACCTTGTCTAATGGATCCTGGCTGCCCCGATGGTGCTTCACACACTTGTGAAGTCATTCTGTGTGTAATTATCTGCTTAGGGACGTCTGCCCTGGGCTGTGTGTTTCATGAAGGCAGGACGGCATAGGTGTCTCACCCTGTGGTTTCTGGGGGCCTGGACAGAGCCATGGCTGAGTGATGACCCAACAAATACATGACTGGGCTGCTGAGTGGTCAGTGCCAGTCAGGGCCTCTGCCCGGAGAGGGCAGGGCCCCCACGGCACTGTGGGCGTGCGGCTCTGGGCTCACTGACAGCCTAGCCATCTCCTGTAATCTCGGGTGTGCCGGGGGCACCCAGGCTGGGGGGAAGGCCACCCCCCACCCTGCCCTCCCTGCTCTACCTTCTGGAAGAAGTTGTAGAGCCTGGCCCGGAGGATGTAGACATCGGCATTGGTCGTGCCACACTTCACTTCCTTGGTGACGAGTGAGAGGCAGTCGGCATGCCGTTTGAGGGCCAGGAGACAGGCCATGCTGAGGGCGGAGGGCAAAGGTGCTCTGTCTGCTGGGCGAGAGGGCCGGGAAGGGGCTGCTGGGAGAACGAGGGCCCGCAAGGCCGTGGCCGGGCGCTCACCATCGGTAACGGAAGCAGGATTTCTCAGGCTGGAGCACACAGGCTTGTGAGAAGACGTTCAGGGCATCCAGGAAGCAGCATTGCTCGAAGAGGCACTGGCCCTGGGGACACAGGGGGCAGTCACTTCTGCTTGCGACCCTGGCCCAGCAGCACCGGCCAGTTGGAGGGGGGAAACATTGGGGCAGAAGAGGAGAGAGACAAGAGACAGGGACAGAGCCCTTTAGATCTGGGAGAGACTTGAAGAGACAGAGACACAGAGATGGAGAGAGATACAAAGTTAGAGAGAGACAGCAAGAAATATACAGTTGGCGAGAGATGGAGATGCACAGGAACAGAGAGAAACGGAAGATCAGGGACTTTGTTGGCATTTTATGGTTTAATAGTGGTTTTATTTTGAATTGCAAATGGGGGGCACTATTACCTTTTTAGTGCTTAGAGCCTCTACACTCTAGACCTGTGCTGTCCAATACGATAGCCACCAGCTACATGTGGCTATTCAAATTTAAATTAATTAAAATTTAAAAATTAGTTCCTCAGTCACACTTGCCACCTTTCAAGGGCTCAGCACTTCCATGTGGCCAGTGGCTACCAGACTGGACAGTGGAGAGTAGATCACTGTCATTCCTGCAGAAAGTTCTATTGGACAAAGCTACAAAACTCTACCCAGCCCTGAGGGTAAACCAGCTTGGGAGGTGGGAGAGGTCATGAGAGGGGCAGCAGGTGGGGACACAGACAGAGGGACAAGGAGGTCCCCAGGGAGTCAGAGCTGGTCCCAGGAGCAAGGGAAGTCCCCAGAGCTGGAGGGAGAGGTGGCAGGCCCAGGTGTGAGGTGGGTCCTCGCGTGGGCCTGGGGCACCCCCAGGTACCTGGAGGTAGAGCACAAAGCAGAGCCGCTCCAGGTAGTCAGTGTTCTCCAACTGGAAGGAGCAGGCCCTTCGCAGGTTCTGGATGGCCGAGGAGAAGTCGCAGAGCTGGATGTAGGCCTCGGCTCTTAAGGCATAGAAGTCTACCTGAGGGAGAGGGGACCCAGGCTGCTGACCGCTCCCCACAGTCTGCCCTGAGGTCTGATGCTCAGTTACCAGCAGGGACTTGGTGGCCCTGAGAGGAGGGGCCTGGAAGGTGCGACAGTGAGGGGGAGGTGTGTGCCAGCAGCTGCCCATGCCACCCAGGCCCTCCCCCTTACCAACTGGGGGTCCAGGTGGAGGGCGCGGGAGAAGAACAGCACAGCCATCTCCCAGTCTTCTTGCTCCAAGCATTTCTGGCCTCGGTGGTAGCTGCGGGGGCAGGGGGCACAGGCAGAGGGGCTGGCCCTGACTTTGGACCAGGCTAGGATGTACAGCTGGGGCTGCAGGAGTGGGTTGGGAAGAGGGGAACTTGGCGGGAGAGCAGGAGGGGTAGACAGAGACCCTGGGAGAGGAGGCTGGCATTCCTGGAGCTCATCAGGCCAGCACCATTCTATCTGCCGAGGTAGAAGCGCTCTATTAGACAGTTGAGTTCACTGAAGCCCAGAGAGGGAGAGTAACTGGCGAAGGCTGGACAGCACATCAATGGTAGGAACCTGGGACCCCAGGGCAAGGTAGTCACTTACTGTTCCCTGACTTTGAGCGGCACTGTTAGCCCCGTGACCTTTGGTTCTACATCATCAACGTTCCGGAACACCTGGCTGGTCCCAAAGATGCGCTGTAGTGTCCCCTTTGGGACTGAAATCACCCATGGCTTTGGGATGTGCTGTGAGGGAGCCTGGTCAAGCTCCAGAGCATCCTAGAACCAAGGGACAGCAAGTTGGAGCAGGCCTCAGAGATGACCCCTCTCCACTTACACACTTTCCTCAGGTGTTTTACAAGATGGAGGAGGGGTGCAAATGAGGCCTGGTAGGAGGTGTGATCTGGGGTCCGGTGACACTCCCAGCCCCGAACACCTTAGTGATGTTCCAACCTCTCTCTCCCTCTCTTATGGTCAAGGTCAGGGGTCAGGGTTCTCAAGCTCACACTGCTCTCTGCTCTCCTCCTGGTCCGCCTCAGTTCCCACCTCCAGCTACTGACACCCAAAACTCTGTCTCCAGCTCAGGCCCTGCCCCAAGCTGCAGGCCCCAGGGGTCCGGCAGCCCTTTGCATATCCTCTGGGACCCTCATACCCGGCAGGCCAACCTGAGCACCTCACCTGACTTCTGCCCCAGGCTTTCCCACCTCCATGAGTCCACCTTCTTTGCCAGCCACCCAAGCCAGAGACCTATGTCCTATCAGTGCTCAAGTCCTGCCTGTCCCTCTTCCTAATGAGCTCTTAGATCCCTCCTCTTCTCTCATCCCCTCGTCTGAGCCAATGCCATCTCTACCTGGACGCCAGCCCCGGCCACGCCTCCGACCTCCCCACCGGCCACACGTCCCAAGCCCTCTGTTCTCTGCACAGCGGCCTGGGACTTTCCTGAACTGCACCACTGATCCTGCCTCTACCGTACTTAAAACCTTTCCTGCGAACCCAGCCTTGGTCTCTTCTCCCCCGACCCTCTGACTTTATCTTTCTCCCGCACCTCTTCGGAGTCTGTCATGAGGCCCCTTCCAGGAGGACCTCGGGGCCTGAGCCGGCTCCCTCGAGGCCCCCACCCCTGACGTTGCTAGGCACCATCTCCAGGACGCCCAGAGGCTCCGCCCCCTGGCCACGCCCCCGCGACCCAAGGGCTGTTCGAGCCACAGACAGGCAGGTTAGCAAACTTTTATTAGCTGGGGAGGCTGAGGCTGCAGCGGGGAGAGGACTTGCCGGGTGTTCGCAGGGAGGCGGGGCCCCAGCCGGGGCCAGGACAAGGCTCCCTCCTCCCAATTGGGAGGTCAAGCTAGGGTTCCGCGAGGCCCACAACAAACCCCACAGGGACACGGTGACGCCGCGGTGCGGAATGCGCGGGGGCGCCCAGACACGGCCGCCGCCCTCCACTTCCGCCCCTCAGAAGCATGGCGGCCCCGCGGCCCTCCCCGATTGGACGCTGGCCGCCGACCCTGGCCAGGAGGCGACCGCGATTGGCCGAGGGCTGGCTGACGTCAGGGGGCGGGATCCGGGCGGTGAATGGGGGCAGCATGCCGCCGCCCGGCCTTCTGCGCGCGGGGCTGTGGTTGAGTCGGGCCATGAGCCGGTGCGTTTTGGAACTCCAGCCCCCCGGGAAGCGGTGGCTGGTGAGTGGAGAGGCGGGCGGCGACGTAGGGGCTCCCGGGCCCTAGCTTTAGTTTTGCTATTGTCTCCAGGGCAGTCCCCCAATTCCTTGTCTCAGTTTTCTTATCTAGAAATGGGTCCAGTACTCCGAGGGGCTCCAAACTTCCAGGAACTCCGCTCCCGCACTGGGGCGCCCTGCCTGCAGGCCCGCGGGCCGCCAGTGTCACTCAGCCTTCTGGAGTCTCCGCGGTCTCTGGGCCCCTTCTTGGCGCCCCTTCCCTACTCTTGCCCTGCTTTCCATTTCCCTTCTCTGCCTTGGGTCCCAGGGGACGCTGTGAGATAGAGAGGTTGGCGAGAGTTGTCGGGCCTCAGTTTCCCTGGTGCCGCCCGCAGGTGGCCGGCCTGGGGAACCCTGGAATGCCCCGCACGCGGCACAGCGTGGGCATGGCGGTGCTGGGGCAGCTGGCGCGGCGGCTGGGTGTTTCGGAGAGCTGGGCGCACGACCGGCGCTGCGCCGCCGACCTCGCCCTGGCCTCGTTGGGGGATGCCCAGCTGGTCCTGCTCCGGCCGCGGCGGCTCATGAACGTCAACGGGCGCAGCGTGGCCCGGGCCGGTGAGTTGAGGGCACCAGGGCTGGGCCGGCTGGGAGGGTGCAGGGGCCAGAGAGGGGATGCTGGGTTGCGGCAGACCAGTTCACCTCCAGGTGCCTGTGGAGCTCCAATGGCTGCACGGCCTTGGGTGCTTGTGGGAGCCTCAGTTTCCTTATATGTGAAGTGGGGTTAATTGCGGGCCCCCCTTATGGGAGCAGTGAGTCGGGACAACCCCCTCTGGGCAGATGGCAGTAACCAGGGCCACCGTTTCCCTGTGCCAAGCGGAGCTGTTTGGGCTGACTGCTGAGGAGGTCTACCTGGTGCATGACGAGCTGGACAAGCCCCTGGGGAAACTGGCTCTGAAGCTGGGGGGAAGCGCCAGGTGAGGCCTTGAGCTGGTCAGGGTGGGATAGGGAAGCTGGCCTCCCAGTTGGAGTGGGGTAGGGGTGCCAACCCGTCTCAGCAGGGAATAGGGGTGCTCTGACCCCAGCCTGGGCTGGGAGGGGTGAAGGATGCTGCCCCAGGGAAGCACTAACTGCCCCTCCCATATCCCATGAAGGGGCCACAATGGAGTCCGTTCCTGCATTAGCTGCCTCAACTCCAATGTGAGTCTGCCCCTCTGTCCTGCACTGGGTCGGGGGGGCCAGCATGGGGCCCCCGACACTCGTCACCAATGTTCCCTGGGCCCCTCTGGCTCCTCCACAGGCAATGCCGCGGCTGAGGGTGGGCATCGGGCGCCCAACGCACCCGGACGCCGTGCAGGCCCACGTTCTGGGCTGCTTCTCCCCCGCCGAGCAGGAGCTGCTGCCTCCATTGCTGGAGCGTGCCACCGACCTGCTCCTAGACCACATCCGTGAGCGAAGCCGGGGGCCCTCATCGGGCCCCTGACACCAGTGGACACAGCTGCCTGCCTGACTGCTGTGCCCACACACCCAGCCACGTCCACCGAGGTGCCACGCCAACCCGTGGTATCCACTTTTTATATAACTCTTCTCTGGGCTGCTCCAGGCCGCCTATAGATTAAAGGAGGGACTGTGCCAGAATGGTCCATTTCTGGGATGAGGGTCGGTCTTCTCTCTGTGGGTTACTTGGAAGGTAGAGAAACTTCAGGAAGACTAAACTTTTTGAACCTTTTTGGAGGAGCAGAGGTGTGGAGCTGTAAGATTAAAGATGCCGGCTTGGAAGCTGACGCCTCCTCTGGGGTTCCCACCCTTCCCCTGCCTGTGGAGGAGGTGCCAACAGGGTCCAGCAAGCTCCCTCCCAGGGGATGTGTGGGCATGCCTTAGCCCACTGAGGCCTTGCCACACCTTTTTTGGGCCCATTTTACAGATGGGGAAATGGAGGCTTGGAGAGGCCTGGCCACATCCCCAAGGCCACACAGCTGGCAGAGCCGTGATCTGCGCCCGGGGCTGGCCGCCGTATTGCTGTCCTTGGGGCCCCTGGCACTCTCACCTGAGTGCTGCTGTGTGCCTGGAAAGTTCCCATGCGGGTGGTGTGCGAGAGCAGCCTGAGGTCCTCAGGGTTGAGTGGGACATGGGGCCGTCGAGGCACCAGGCCCAGGTCCCCCAGCTGGTAGGGTGTGATGCCACTCAGCTGCTGCAGTGGAGTCCCCATCTTGGGTGGCTGGGTGCTGGACTGGCTGTGGGGAGGAGCCAGATTTCTGGCCCAGGGTCAGCTGAGGACAGCCCTTGGACAAGTCCCATAGCTGCCCTCTCTGAGGTTACACAGGGCCACTCACTCACCTCTCCTTGGGCGGGCCATGGGGCTGACTTTCCCGGCGGGGACATGCAGCCATCTGGGGGCTCAGGACCATGGCTGAGCTGATCATGGCCAGCAGCTGCTGGAGCATCTCCTTGAGCTGCAGCTGGAACACTATGTGAGAGTCGCCGTCCTCCTCGTCTGGCCGCATCTGCCGGTGGGCGGGGTGGGCCCGTGGGAACCAGGCCCACTGTGGCCCCAAAACCCCCCTCTGGGAGACTCAACCCCAGTGCCCATTTTCTCAGTGTTCCCTGCTGCGGTGGGAGACCCATTCTCCAAATGGGAAGACTGGCCTGAGGCCCTCCAGGGCTTCAGAGAAGGACTCTAGCTCCTTTGAGACCTCGAAGGGATCTTTGAAGTGCAGGACCAGAAAAGGACAGACTTGCCAGGAGTCTTTTGGGGGGGAAAGATGGGGCCTCTGGCCATGGCCCCACCTTCCCCAGGTGGCCTGGTTAACTCTGAGCAGTTTCTGTCCTTGGCCCACTCCGCCTGCCGCCTACTTTCACCCACTTCCTGTTCACCTGCAGAATGTTCTGTAGGAAGGAGGTGGCTTGGGCCAGGGCTGTGTCCAGACTTGCCCGAACCTTCTGCTCTTTGGTCAGCTCCTGCTGCAGCCACTGCACCTCGGCCTGCTGCCGCTCCAGCCGCAGGTTGAGCTGGTCTCTCTGGCTCCTGGGCCCAGGACGGGAGTTAGCCGCCCTCCGCTCTACAGTTATGGTCGCAGCCATTTCTCTCCAGTCCACAGGGACACTCAGCCAGCCCCAGGCCTCAGCCTCCAGGCCCTCTCGAGTGGGGGAGTCACTGGCCCGTGTCATGTGGCCAAAAGAAATGGGCTCCAGCTTGCCCCCCACCTGCGCCCACCACTTGCCCCTCCGTGGGCCCCACCTCAGGGCCTGGTTGTCCTTCTGCAGCTGCAGGATGCTCTGCTCCTGTTGGCGCAGCTGGAGGCGCAGCTGCTCAGCCTCCGCTGTGCCCTGCTGCTGCTCCCGGCACTTCTCAGTCAGCAGGACGATGAGCTGCAGGTGCGGGCAGGTGGCCATGCCCTGGGCCCACTGTGGGCCCTCGGCCAGCCCGCCGCCCCAGCTCCGGACACCCCCATTGTACAGAGAGGCCGTGTCTCTGGACAGCAGCTGGCAGAGCCCCCAGCTCCCCAGGCGTAGTTCTACTTCAGCAAGTTATGGGGCTTTAAACCAAATACAGAAGAACCAGAGCCGGGCCCAGCACCCCGGAGCGCCCACAGGGAAGGCCCCATCCCCTCCCTCCTGCCCCCCTTGTGACTTAGCTCCAGCCCGGGGCCCACCCCTGCCAGGCTGTATTTGCCTGTGGGCAGGGCCCCTAGGGTTCCCTCCGGCTTTATGTGCCAAATGCCCCGAGATGAGGGCCTGGTGGGCACACCTTCTGGTGGCCTCTGCTGTGCCTGGCCATGACCTTCTGGGTGTTCTCCAGCAGCTCCAGCTGTTTGCACAGCTTGTCCTGGGTGCCCTTGAGCTGCTCGTTCTCCTGCAGCAGCTGCATGCCTTGCTGGGATATCTTGGACAGCTGCAGGGTCACTGTGCTGTTCTCCATGATGGCCCGCTTTGTCGTGTCCCACATCTGGCTAGTGGCCACCTTGCGGAACTCGGCAGCCACCAGGTTCACGCGCTGGATGATCTCCTTCTTCAGTCTAGTCAGGATGGGTGGGAGTGGGGGGGTGTCGAGCAGAGTGGGTGCAGGCCTCGGTCACGCCCCTCTTATGTGGGGGTCCCCAGAGCGCCTAGGACCACCTCTATGCTCTATCCCCCCAGGATGGGTGGGGCTACAAGCAGGAAGCTTTTTACTATAAACTCTTTGTACCTTTGGAATTTTGAACCATATCAATGTATTATTACCTATTAAATAAATATAATTTGTCACCAAAAGTGTCAAAAGGAACTTCAGGGACTCTCATATTCCAGCATGAGGACTGGAGCTGGGGGGTTTATTTCCTGCCACCCTCTATAAGTCAGCCAGGATTCTGAGGAGAAGCAGGCTGGGGAGTCGGTGAGCTAGTGCAATCCCCCCAACTAGCAGCCGAGGCAAGCGGAGGCCTGAGGACGGGGCTGTGCTTGGCCCCACTGATGAAGGCTCCAGAGGCCCCAGCACCCGGCCTGCCCACCTGTCCTTGTCCAGCACCGACTTCTTCTCCAGGTTGTACACGTAGTCCTTGTATTCGCTCTCCTGCTTCTGCAGCTGGTCCTCCAGCAACATGAACTTCTCCGTCAGCTCCTCCTTCTGCAGCCGGAACTCCTCCAGAGCTGCCAGCTTCCCCCCTGCCCCACCGCAGGGCATGGGCGTGGTGAGGGGCCGCCTCCAGAGGGGGGGAGGGCCCCGGCGGGGCATTGAGGGCCATGAGCCATGCCCCTCCCTCCCTATGCTTCCTGTAGGGCCAGACCCCCATCCCTACACATGCCATGCCCGGTCCTGCCCACCTTTATGGCCTTAGTCTGGAATGCTCTCTCTCCTTTCCTCCACTAATCTTAAGAAGCCTCGTTCAGGTTCCACCTCTGAGAAGCCTCTCTTGAGAGTCTCCTCTGCTCCCCTCTCGTGAAAGTGACAGTGACAAGAGCCACTGAATTTACACCTTCTCTGGGCCAGGCTCGTGCTGTCATTAAGCCTCAAAACAACTCTTGCCAGCTGGGTGACCTCAGGCAAGACACTTCACCTTCTTTTTTTTTTTTTGATGAAGAAGATTAACCCTGAAGTAACATCCATTGCCAATCCTCTTTTTGCTGAGGAAGACCAGCCCTGGGCTAACATCCGTGCCCATCCTCCTCTACTTTATATGGGACGCAGCCACAGCATGGCTTGACAAGTGGTGTGTCGGTCCGTGCCTGGGATCCGAACCTGCGAACCTCGGACCACTGAAGCGGAGCACGCGAACTTAATCACTACCAACCAGGCCAGCCCCGACACTTCACCTGCTTGAGGCGCTTCCTCACCTACAAATGTAGGATTGCTGGGACACTTATGGAAGATAATGTTGGGAAGCAGCATATAGCTGTTGTTATTCAAGGTAGACACATTATCCCCATTTCCCAGGTGAGAAAACTGAGGGTCACGGGAAGTGCTTGCCCGAGGCCACAGAGATAGTCAGTGGTAGAGCTAGGATTTGAGTCCAAAGAGCCAGAGCCTGGGATTCCTGCCCCTGTGGCGTGTACCCCCAAGCTCGCCTGCCGGTTGCTGCTCACCAAGGACGATGTTCTCCATGGTGAGCTGGTCCTTGGTCTCCTGGAATTCGTGGCGCACCTGGGCTAGCTGTGCCTCGAAGGCATCCTTCTCCATCTCCTTGGCCAGCTGCAGGCTCTGGAGCTGCTCGTTGAGGTCGGTGATCTCATCTATCCGCTGGTTGAGCGTGCGCTTGAGGAAGGCCACAATCTCCTTCTTGTTGTTGGCCAGCTGCTCAAACTCCTGGCGGAACAGCTTCTCCTGCACAGCCAGCTCATCCCACTTCCGCTGGTACCTGAGGCGGGGGCAGAGCAGAGGTCCAGGGGGCTGGGCAAGCCAGGCCTCTGTGCAGCTGGGCCCGCTTCCCTGGACCCTCCCGTAGAGGAGCATTCAAGGTTCCTCATGGTCGGTGGGAATCCAGCCTCATCTCCCGCTGTGCCCCCAATCTGCACTCACGACCACAGCCGACACCTGTGCTCAGCTTTACGTTCATCACATCACCAGGATGTCAGTTCCATGATGGCAGAGCCCTTTCTTTTATGTTCACACCCCAACACCTACGGCGGTACCTGGCACATAGTAGGTACTCAGTGTGTATTTGTTGAATCTTCACCACAACCCATAAGGAAGTGGGTCCTAGCATGATTATACCCATTTTACAGATGAGGAAATGGAGGCTCAGAGGGATGAAGAAACTCCTAGTTAGTAAATGGCAAAACCAGAATTTGAACCCGTCAGTCTGACCCCAAAGTTGAGGCTCTTAACCACAATGCTTACGGTGGTCAGCCAGCTCTGCACCCTCCCTAACTCATCCACACTTCGCAATCCCAAGCCTTTGTACCTGCTGCCTTCCTTACCCTTGTCCATTGAGTGAACCCCAGTGTTGCCTCCTTGGTGGAGCCTTCTTGTCCCTGAGCCACATTTGTGACCCTCTCTTTGGTGCCCTCCTGTAGGTTGGCCCTTGTCCCACTGAGTGGTTGAGACCTGATGTCATGTCTGTCTTCTCCACTAGGCAGACCCCCGACCTCCTCCACCTCTATATTCTTGGGGCCTGGCAGAGGGGCTTGGCAAATAATAAGCACCCAGTAACTGTCTCTCAAATGCATTTTCCCAACTACATTCCATCTGGTGTCTCAGCTTGAGGGAAGCTTATGAAGTTTTAAGAGTGTCGCATAATTGATTTACTGGTTTCCAACGGAATAATTGATAGAAGTTATTTGGAAAGATGTTTTACTTCATAATTTACTCAACCAACATCTTTTGAATGGCTCCTGCATACAGGGCACTGCAAGGTGTGGAGCTGAGTGACCTGCTTTGTGGATGGAGGAAGCAGACTAGCATAGGGAAGTCAGGGGGGCCAGGGCTCCCTTCCTGGCACTTCCTCCTCCTGGGGGTGATTTCCCCTCCCTGAGCCTCAGTCCCCCCACCTATGTAATGGGTGTGACATCAGGACCTGTCTCATGGGACTGTTTCGAGGACGCAGTGAGTGCCAGCGTGAACCTGCCTGGCGCACACGTAGGACTCCACGGTAGCTGTATCTGCAACATCATCTGGGGAAGAATGGCTGCCTACTCATCACCAAAGGGATTTGTCTTATAAGGGTCACCCTGAGACTGGGCTAGTGCATCATAACTGGGAGGAAACTAGTTTTAAAATTGGGCGAGTGAACCTGTCTTGGAAGATAGAGAGTCCCCCCTCCACACCCCACCACCTACATCACACTGTCATGAGGAGATAACCCTTCTCATTTACATTTGGGGAAACTGAGGCCCAGCAAGAAGAAACCACTGGGGTCAGCAGCTGGGTAACACAGCACAGGGAATCATGGCCCAGGCACTATGGTCCAGGGTGGGGTGGGTGGAAGGAGGGACGCTTGTCCACCCACCTGCCAGGGGGCCGCTGTTTCCAATTCATCCCCCCATTTGAACTCTGCCCTTTTATAAAGCACATGATCCCATGGAGCAGGAGTGAGGCAGGGGGAAGTGGTGCTTGCCTAGGGTGGGGTCGCCAGTTAGCACTAGGACCCCAGGACTGGGAGCTGAGATGGGGTGGGGAAATCCATTTTCCCTCAAATCCTGAAGCCTTCCAATGTTACTTATGAGGAAACTGAGGCTGGGGGTGGGGGTGGGGTCTGGACATCCCAGGGGCAGTCAGAACACAGGCCTGGGACCCCCTGGCAGAGCCTGCACAGTGACCAGCGCTGAGCCGGGCTTCTGACCCAGCAGGCCCAGCCTCCCTTCTGGCCCACCCACCGGGCCAGCCTGTCCTCCAGGTCTCGGATCTGGATGTGGTAGAATTCCCGGATCTCCTCGCCCACAGGCATTTCCATAGGCTTGTTGGCCATGCTGCCCCCTTTCTTCTTCTTGACCTCGGGCTCCTTGGCCCCCTTGCTTGCCTTCTTTTTGGGAGCCATGGCTGCTGGCAACCACTGCTCCAGGGCCCCTTTAAGAGGCCAGGTGGTTGCTAAGGAAGTTGTTCCCATACATAGCAACAAACGGAGGGAGTGAGGCAGGGCTTAAAGGGACCCTGCCCTCTTCCTGGCAAGGCTGGGTATGGCAACCAGCCTCCCCTCCAAGGCTCACAGCACCCCAGAGGCCCCAGACCCAGGTGTCCCAGGCTGTGGCATCTCAGAGACCAGGACACCAGGCTCTCCAGGCACTCTTTTGGGCTCTGGGGAGACCCCTCCTTCCTCCAAGTGGAAATAAGTGACATGGGAATGTTAGGGTCAGAGACCTAGAAACCATCACCCTGCCCCTTTGTGTCATCGGGGGTGGGGGACTCCTCCAGAGACCCCCAGGACCAGAAGAAGCCTGTCACCTGGCTCCCAGGCCACGGAGCCCCCTCCTTCCCGGAAACTCTGAGACTGGCTTGTTAATTCTTTGGTGATGCAGCTACACAGCAAAGTCATTCTCTCAGGTCACCCAGGGCAGGGTGGAGAGGCAGTGTGGTAAGAAATGGATGTTTTACATGGGAGGATCCCATGCTGGGGTCCCATGACATTCCTGTCCAGAGGCTGGCTCGGTTTTCCACAAGTTCAGTGGAAGAGCTCCATCTGCCCCATGCTGACCGCTGCAAAGGCCTGCTTTGTAGCCTTGGCCTGGGGTGGCAGCATTTGGCCCGTTCACCAGAGCCACCTCCCCAGGGAGTAGCGTGCCCATCCACTGAGGCCTGAGGCATTTTAATTCCTGTGAGCCACTTAATAAGTCAGTCTAGTGGGGAGCTGCCACTGGAACAGGGACAGCAAGGAGCCCGGCCCTCTGTCCCCGTGTTGGTGTGGGTGCCAAGGGTCCAAGGTGCCTGTTCAGCTCCTGGCGTCCCCGGCCTGCAGAAGGCAAGGGGACATCTCTCTTGTCCTTTCTGGCCTCTTGCCATCATCAGCAAGGAGCCTTCCAGAGCTCCCTCTAGAAGCCTCTAGGCGTGGGAATTGCCCCTGCTGGTGCCCAAACCAGTCACGGGCCAGAGGCGTGAGATGAAAGCGACCAGCTCGAGGAAGCCATGTTGGGGGGAGGAGGCGCGCTGGAACACCACCAGGTTCTGCTAACAAGAAATAAGGGGGGATGGCTGTTGGGTGGGCGACCCGGAGTGTGTCTGCTTCAGTGGTAATTGGTCTACTATCACAGCTAATGAGCCCACACACAGCCCTCCAACTTGATATAAATTTGGAAAAGAAAAGACCCATAAAAAGTTTTTAAATAAAAAAAATACACATAAAACTGAATTAGAATAGTTTTCCATCACTGAGAGGGAAGGCATTGTCTGCAAGCATTCACTCGGGTCAGGTATGCACCTGGTCAATGACTTGAGTAGCAGGTGAGGTCATTGCATTTGTTTTATTCTTTGATCCTATAGAATTGGAACATTTGACCACATGTCAGACAGTTCTTGAGATTCAGACCAAACATGGCCCTGACAGTGATGAAGTTCCTGACTGAAATGGCCTCCGCTCTGTCACAAATGATTCGCTGGGGGGTTCTTCTGTGTGGGCCAGGCTTGTCTGATCTTGGCTGGGCTCACCACGTGTCAGCGGGTCACTAACATGCCTGGTCTAGCTAGCTGTTGGCTGGCGCAATGGAGGAACTGCCTCTCGTCACCAAGCAGACTAGCCCAGCTTGTTAAGATGGTGACTAAGAGTCACAAAGGTGTGAGAGCAGAAGTGGCTGGCCCTAGTGAGGTCTAGGCCTGGATTGGCACAGCTCAGTCCCGCCACATTCCACTGGTCAAAACAAGTCACAGGCAGCCCAGAGTAAAGGGCAGGAGCCACAGGCACAGTGGCCACTGTTACAATCTACCCCAAGCTTGATCTACTCTTTGGTTTCAGCTCTGGAAAGGACTTCCTCCGGTTTTGTTCCAGGATTTGGTGTGGCTTTACAATATGGCTTCACAAAAAGCATGATATTTTGGCTCTGGGGTGACAGGGCCAGGCTGCTCAGATCCTGAAGATAAATCCCTTGAACAAGCCCCTTGATAGCAGAGAAGTGGCATGCTCAGGGACTCGGACACCCAGGGGTGGCAGCTTGACTGCGGTCACAAGTGTCAGCACGGCTCGAAGGTCAGAAGGCAAACCGGCATTTGGCGGCGGCCTTCAGTGACAGAGCCAGGCCCTCCCTCCCTGCGCACAGAAACAGGGCGCTTTGGGCACTGGTCCCGGGGCCCTGGCTCACAAAACATCAGCTCACTGGAACACCACTTCCGAGCACGAGACTTTGTCTTAGTGTGTTTGGACAGCTATTCAAAATGCCGCGGACCAGGTGGCTTATAAACAACAGAAATGTATCTCTCACAGTTCTGGAGGCTGGAGGTGTGAATCAGGGCGCCAGCACGGTCAGGTGAGGGCTCTCCGCCAGATTGCAGATTTCTTGTTGAATCCTCACACTGAAGGGGCAAGGGAGCTCGGTGGGGTCTCTTTTATAAAAAGCACTAATTCCGTTCGGGAGGGCTCTGCCCTTTTGACCTAATCACCTCCCAAAGGCCCCACCTAATACCATCCCCTTGGGCATTAGGTTTTCAACATACGAATTTTGGGGGGATGCAAACATTCAATCGATAGATTTTTTTAAATTTTATTTTTATTTTAAATTGTGATAAAATACACATAAAATTTACCATCTTAACCATTTTTAAGTGTATAGTTTTGTGGCATTAAGTACATTCACATTGTTGTGCAACCAACACCACCATCCATCCCCAGAACTCGTCTCATCTTGCAAAACGGAAACTCTACCCATTAAATGCTTACTCCCCATTCCCCTCTCCCCAGCCCTTGGTGACCATCATTCTACCCTCTGTCTCTATGAATTTGACTACTCTACATACCTCATATGAGTGGAATGATACAGTATTTGTCTTTTTGTGACTGGCTTATTTCACTTAGCATAATATCCTCAAGATTAATCCATGCTGTACCATGTGTCACAATTTCCTTCCTTTTTAAGGCTGAATAATATTCCATTGTGTGTATATACCACATTTTGTTTATCCACCCATCTATCAATAGATACTTGGGTTACTTCCATCTTTTGGCTATTGTAAATAATGCTGCTATGAACATGCATGTACAAATATTTCTCTGAGACCCTGCTTTCAACTCTTTTTGGTATACACACAAAAGTGGAATTGTTAGATCCTATGTGTGATATTGTGATTTATAATAAGAAATACATGTTTGGTCTTCATCTCCATTTCTGGCACAGAGCTCCTAAAATCCTTGGAATTTCCTAAGTGATAAGAACAATAAAGGTGTCTTGATATTCCTAATGAACTCCTTTCAACCACACCTGAGTTTATGTTAATAAGGTGACTTTTGGAAAGCACCTAAGGATGGGGCCTGGTTTCCAGGGGAAACTACCCTGTGATAGGAGGCTTGGAACTTTCAGTCCCACGTCCCGACCTCTGGGGAGGGGAGAGAGGCTGAAGGTTGAAACAGTCACCAATGGCCAATTTAGTCAATCATGCCTACATGAGGAAGCTTTCACAAAAACCCGGAAGGACTAGGTTTGGAGAGTTTTCAGGTTGGCGAGCCGGAACCCATCCGTGTGCCGCCATGCTGGGCCCTAAACTCCTTGCGGACAGAAGCTCCTTTGTTTGGAACCTTGCCCTATGTATCTCTTCCTCTGGCTGTCGATTCGTATTCTTTAATATTCTTTGTAATAAACCAGTAATCTAGTGAGTAAACTGGTTTCCTGAGTTCTGTGAGCTGCTCTAGTAAATTAACTGAACCCAAGGAGGGAGTCGTGGGAACCTCTGATTTATAGCCAGTCAGAAGCACCAGTAACAGCCTGGACTTGTGATTGGCATCTGAAGTGGAGGGCAGTCTGTGGGACTGAGCCCTCAACCTGTGGATCTGATGCCATCTCCAGGGAGATAGTGTCAGAATGAGCTGAATTGTAGGACACCCAGCTGGTGTCAGAGAATTGCTTGATGATGTGGGAGGAAAACCCACATGTTGGAATTGGGTGCAGAATCAGAATATGGTAATACTATTTTCAGCTTTTTGAGGAACCTCCCCACTGTTTTCCACAGCGGCTGTACCATTTTACATTCCCACCAACAGTGCTGGAGGGTTTCGATCCTCCACATCCTGGCCAACACTTGTTATTTTCTGGTTTTTTGATAGTAGTCACCTTAGTGGGTGTGAGGCGGTATCTCATCGTGGTTCTGATTTACATTTCCCTAACGATTAGTGAAGTCGAGCATCTTTTCATGTGTTTATTGCACATTTGTATATTTTCTTTGGAGAAACATCTATTCAAGTCCTTTGCTTATTTTTGATTCAGGTTTTTTTGTTGTTGAGTTGTAGGAGTTCTTTATATATTCTGGATGTTAACCCCTTACCAGATATATGATTCTCAAAAATTTTCCCCCAATCCATGGGCTGTCTTTTCACTCGGTTGATTGTGTCCTTTGATACACAGAAATTTTAAATTTGATGTAGTTCAATTTATCTATTTTCTCTTTTGTTGCCTGTACTTCTGGTGTCACCTGAGCATGGGATTTTAATGACAAAGAGAACAAGCATTATTTGAGCACCTCCCCTTCACAAAGAGGCAGCCCTCCTGCCAAAAGGGGACCAAACTCTGCTCAGCGCTGTTTGATCCAGTTGAAAAGGGAAGCACGTGTGTTGACAATTGTTCTTCTAAATCATTTTCCACTTTTTATTTGTGTGTCTGTGTGTTTAACTTATTTTATTGAGGTCACACTGGTTTATAACATTATATAAATTTCAGGTGTACATCATTTTATTTTGACTTCTGTATCGACTGCATTGTGTTCACCACCAAAAATCTAGTTTCCATCCGTCAGCATACGCACATGCCCTTTTACCCCTTTTGCCCTCCTCCCCCCCCTTCCCCTCTGGTAAGCAGCACCAACCTCTTCTCCATATCTGTGTTTGTTTATCTTTCACATATGAGTGAGGTCATATGGTAATTGTCATTCTCCATCTGACTTATTTCCCTTAGCTGAAACAAAAAGGCAAAGGTATAACAAAGCTCTGAGTGAGGTGATAGACAGAATGAGAAAATTGAAACTCTGTATCAGAATAGGTTAGTAAAAACACTTAATTATAACATAAAGGCAAAAGGGAAAGAAAGCATCAAAAATAGATATAATCATTTCATGGTAACAAACTCTCAATATAACAAAGGATAATTTGTAACAACAAAAGCAGAAGGGGAAGAGGAAAAGGACAGAACCTGCATAGACAAATGGAGATAAGATGTTATCAGCAGAAAAGGGACAATCTCATCTACGAGATCTTTTTGGTTTTTTTGTGAGGAAGACCAGCCCTGAGCTAACATCCGTCGCCAATCCTCCTCTTTTTGCAGAGGAAGACTGGCCCTGGGCTAACATCTGTGCCCATCTTCCTCCACTTTATATGGGACGCCGCCACGGCGTGGCTGACGAGCAGTGCATCGGCGGGTGCCCGGGATCCGAACCAGAGAACCCCGGGCTGCCAAGCGCGGACTAAACCGTTGCGCCACCGGGCGGCCCCGATCTATGAGATCTTTTATACAAACCGCATGGTAACCACAAAACAAAAATCAGAGCAGAGTCATAAAACATAAAAAAAAGAGGAAACCGAGAAAAACATTGCAGAAAACCACCAAACTGAAATGGCAGATAGAAATACAAGGAAAAAGAAACAATGGAAATATAGAACAACCAGAAACCAAAAGATAAAATGGCAGCATTGAGCCCTCATATATCAATAATCACTCTAATAATCACTGGTAAATGGATTGCATTCACCAATCAAAAGACACAGAGTGGCGGGATGGATTAAAAAATAAGACCCAACAATATGCTGCCTCCAGGAAACACATCTCAGCTCTAAAGACACACACAGGCTCAGAGTGAAGGGATGGAAGATGATACTCTAAGCAAATGGCAGCCAAAAGAAAGCAGGTGTAGCCATACTTATACCAGACAAAGCAGACTTCAAGCCAAAAAAGATAACAAGAGACAAAGATGGGCATTATATAATGATAAAAAGGACCTTCCACCAAGATGACATGACACATTAATATACATGCACCTAATATAGCGGCACCAAAGTATATAAAGCAACTATGAACAGCTCTAAAGGGAGAAATTGACAGCAACACAATAGCAGTAGGGGACTTACACACTCCACTTTCTAAATGGCGGTTTCCACCAGGCAACAGTGTTATTTGCTCAAAGGATGCTGGGGGTCAACAGTGGCTGTTCGTTTTTATTCAATTATTTTATTGAGGTCATAATGAACAGCTGCTGGTTTTTACAAGCTTCTTGGCAACATTATATCTGGTGCCACTTTTTACTCCAAGGAGTGTAACTCTGATTGCTGTCTCTATAGTTTGGGTTTCTTCCCCACCTTTAGGGATGGAATTAGTTGGTTTCATTCTAGAATGTGTTCTTTTGTGATTGGTACGGGGAAATTTGCTTGGCTTATGGAAGAGGTCACTGGGCTTCATTTGAAATTGATTGAAATGTTTCAACATGTTCGTCTACTTCTCACAATGTTCCTTCATGACAGGTGAGGCAGGGGGGACCAGGGAGGTGTAGCTTGCTGGCCCAGAAAATCCAACTTTTATTGTTCTACATTTTATTTCCATTCTTCTTCTTTTTTTGGTTTCTTATGTAAAATACTCATTCTTGAAGAGCCATTAGTTCCAGCCCATACAGACTCACATTGTACATTCACACCAGAATCCTGTCGGCTATTTATATTGATAACATGTTTCTGATGGTGGAGAACAGGGGCTCTGGCGTCAGACTGCTGTGCTATGTCTGGGCTCTGCCATGTGCCAACTGGGGACCTTGGCCAAGTTACTCTGTCTTTGTGCCTCTGCTTCCCCATCTGTAAGTAGGGTTAATAACGACAGCTAACTTCTAGAGTTGTTGAGAAAATTCAGCAAGATACACATAAAACACTCATGCCTGGCACATCGTAAGTGCCGAATATATATTAACTGCAATTAGAATTGGTATCTATACTTTTGATTCAATGAAGCACTTTTAAGCTTTTTGTGACTGGAGATACAGGGCAACACCATAAGCACCCTCTCCTCTTAAGTAGCCACTATCCTGACTTTGGATTTATCATTATCATGCATGTTCTTATACATTTAACATATGTACCATAAGCGTTGTATAGTGCTTCTATGAGATTTTAAAACTTTACATAAATGCTCCATTCTGTATGTATCCTTCTATAAATTGCTCTTTTCACTCAACCTTAAGTTTCTGAGGTTTATTCATGTTGATATATGTAGGCCATGCATTTTTAACTGCCTTAGAGTAGTCATTGGGTGGATAAACATCGATTTATCCATTCTCTAGTTGATGGACATTTGGCTTTTTTTCAGTGTATGAGCATGATTATTCCCTTTTCTCCAGATGTGGTTGGGAATCGTCATCATCACCATCAACACTGATTGAGTGCTTACTGTCCTTCCGTCGGCCAGCTCAGCGTCACTCCTCCAGAGCCGTCACTCACAGGAGGGGACAGAGCCCTTCATCAAGGTCACGTGGAATGAGGCCAAGGGTGGATTTGACCCAGGCCTGCCTGATGCCAAGGTCTGTGCTCCTGGTCACTCTGCCTCCCAGGAACGAATGCTTGGTGTCACACCGAGGTGAGTGTCCAGGCCCCTCAGCAGGGTCTAGCTGAGACCCCAGCCTGGACCTGAGGCCTGGAAAGGCAGAGAGACCGGCCGCAGCTCACGGACCTGTCTTGGTTTAGGATTGCTGTTATTGACTCAGTACCATATGCTTTGGTTTGTTTCAGAGCCCCCTGCCCCTCCAAGAATATTTAACACCATTGGAGACTTTTTGGAGGAACGGCCTGCAGGCTCCATCTGTGCTGCGTAACTGGAGAACCGGGACTTCGGCCAGGAGCATAGAGAGGGCCAGGCTTGTGTGCCTTGGGTGGTGGTGAGCAGGGTGGAATGGAGAGAGGTGCCAGAGGGGTCAAAGGTTGTCAGAAACAATCAGGGAGAGACTGGCAAGACACTACATGGGCCTGGAGGATACAGATGGCCCTGGGAAGAAGGAGAAAATGGTATTTACTTTGCTTTAATGTAACTCCATTTAGAACAATTTAGAATTTAAAAATTCTGACCTCAGATCTCATTCCAAGGTGTATTTGTTACTGGTGGAGTAACTACTGACATAAGACAAGGAGTGTCTGATGCTCCTCGGCTGGAATGAGCTCTGTGTGTTACAGCGTCTCTGAGCTTCAGCTTCCTCATCTGTCAAATGGGGAGGGGACCCACCCAACAAACAAGGGACTTGAGGGGCCTGACATGGAGCAGTAAATGGTCACTGTCATCATTACCTCCCTAAGGCAAGGTCACCAGACCATAGATGTTTTGACTCTACGGAGGAGATTGGGTTATGTACAAGGTCAGGGAATCAGAACTAATGGGGAGAAGGTGTCCATTCATTCTAAACAGATTTGAGTGAGAGAGTGACTGGGGACAACAGAGGAGAAACAGAAGTTTCTACAAAGAATCCCCTCCCCCATGCCCAGTATTCCAGCAGGTTTCCAGTGGGACCCCAGCCCTAACTTAAGGGTCTGCTCCCCAAGCTGGGCCACACCCATCGCAGTCTCCCCAGGTCACGAACAGGCTTCAACACCAGCAGGACATGCAGCAGCTTCTGACCTGGAAAGAAGTTCACCAGAAGGCTGGATGGTGTGGCAGCGGGAACAGAGGAGGAGAGCAGGGATCTGGTTACATGCCCTACGTGCAGTCACCACATGCTCAGGAGGCAGCATCTGCAGAGACAGAGAGAATTCTAGATTGGGAGAAACAGGGCGAGGGAGGAACTACCTCATTTACAGGCAGTGCCCTGTCACTGCTGGGGGGCCCAGACAAGCTTTGTGGCTTGTCCCCAAATGTGAGACAGCTATAGACCTAATGCCAGTAACAGTGACCTGGATCCAGAAGACTCCAAGCCATGGCCAGGGTGGCTGGTCTCCTCTGCCGTGGACCATTGCAGAAGCCTTTCTCCTTCCACTCCCCAAAGTAAAACCAGACCAGGAATCACCCGGGACACCGTGATGGGCGCTGATTGATTTATTTATTCGACTCGAGTGCTTTAGTACAGAAGGGTACAGAGATGATACATGTTTGTGCTTCAATACTTTCAAACACTGAGATTCTGATAATTTCAAGGTAAACAAGTTTCAAGACAGACTAGCTTTTTTAAAATATCCTTTTGATAAATTACTTTTATATAAATAACAGAGAAAGGAAAACCAACATGTTCGACAAATAAGGTCCGGAAGCATGAGCATTGTTTGGTCGAGGGGAGGGGACAGAACAAGCAGTAACAGTAAGAAACAAAGCAATGCCAGTACCTACAGTTCTGTCCTAAGGAAATCAGGTATCTTAAGGGGGAGAGGGTGAAAGACCTGAAAACTAATCTGAGTGCAAAGGGGGGTTTCAGAGCCTTGAGAAGAGAACACCACAATGCATCTAACGGGGCGGGGCGGGGCACGTATTCTGAAAGGAAAGCGGCCTGGTAGAACTAGCATACACCACGTTTGCAACGACATCACGAGACAGTAATATACACACGGTCTGCAGGAGTTAAAGGGTGGTGGGGGCTGGGCGGGGGACGTTTTTGTGACTTCCACTGTCATTGTATTTCACGACAACCAGCAGCAGAACAAACAGTGCGCTCACTACTGGAGAACGGAGAACTGCTGACTCGGGAGGATGGTGTGACATCCTTCCCACATTTGCTTCTGAAATTTCTGCATTAGAGCTAGGTTTTATACAGCTAAGTTTTTAAACAGAGAATAAAATGATCAATTTCTCTTACAAGCACAACGACATATGACCCCACACTACAAAAAATAAAGTATTATGAAGTATCTTAAACTGAGGAATAATCTGAGTGGGAACAGGGTCTGTATAAACCCAACGGGCTGTTCTCCAGGCAGTTTGAAGTCCTAGGGGCATGAATGCTGTCTACGGGAAAGGGCCCTCTGACCAGGAGCCCACAGAACCCATCTGTTCTAGTCCATTCCTGACCCCTGAGCTCTACCCAGGCTGACCCCACTAAGGAAGAGGAGCTCTGCTGGGGGTGATGCCTGGGGAAGGAAGGCATCTGGTCAAAAGGATCAGGCCTAACTGCTTCTCCAAGAGATGAAGGCCCTCGGTGGGAAGCCTGCTCCTCACTTGTCTGGGCACAGTGACTTAGACTGTAGAACACCTTCCCTCAGGGCCACAGCACAGTGGACGTGGGCCAGGGAGGGAGCAGAGACAGGCTGGACACCAGTGGGCACCCAGTCTGACTTCCCATGGACACCCCCAGCCCCTACCCCCAGCCACGGCCCCGGGAGAACGAGCCACTGAAGAGAGCATAGAGGTTGGTTTGAGCGCAAACCTCACGAGATGACACCTGACCTTCACTTCCGAGCTTCTGTGGGGGAGAGCAGGTGCCCAGAGGTAGGAACTGGAGTGAAGATAACAGATTAATCCTCCGTCTGAAATACTCCAAGAACAGACATCTCTGTGATTCCCAACAAGAACAGGAACAACCAAAAACAGGTTTTTAAAAATACCCAAATGTCTACCTTCCCATACTCAAGCAATTTGCACATGTCGCACTGGGTTATGTACAAGTCAGGGAATCAGAACTAACGGGGAGGAGGTGTCCATTCACTCTAAACAGTTCCAAAACTTCTCCAGCAGCGTGTCCCTCACACACGAACTTCTCCTTTTAGGATACATATAGAAGATACTCTTTAAAAAACACAATGCATTATTTTCTTCTGTTTCAAAGACGAGGGCATCATTAAACACAAGAACGCAGCGGCGACCATGCCGGTCAGGGCGTGCAGAGCCGGGAAGGCAATGGAGGGAGAGGGTCAGCAAAGTAACCAAGGCGGTCAGCGGTAGGGGCCGAGGGGCACTGTGGGAAGAGGGTTCGTTTTTTGGAGGGGCAGCTTATTTTTTTAACTGCTTATTTCTTCATCTGTTTTATTCAGTTTCTTCAGCGTGTCCAGCAGTTTCTGTGGGGTGAGAATGTGCGTGGATCCTGGGGGAGGCAGAAAAGACAGTGAGCTCGCCTGCTGTAGTTTCAAACTTTTTCCTTTCCTGCTCTCCTCCATTCCCAGATCTGCATCTGTTCCCCACCCCCACCCCCCGCCACCCTGGTCTTGGTCTAGTGGAAGCAGGGAGGGGTTGGGGGTTGGGTTTTGGGGTCGTCACCATAGCCATTGGAGACATTTGGGGACTGTGAATAAACGAACACATCCTCTGGCTCAGGCAGGGTCCCAGCTGTACCAAGGAAGGAGCCAGCCTCTCCATCGGGGCTCAGTGCCATTGGCCAGGGGACGGGGCAGCTGCATTTCTAAATCTCTCTTGAACTCAAGGTGACGCCAGGGAGAGAAATTCCAAACCACTTGGCAGGGGAAAAGGCTGGGGATGGGGCAGGGGTGGGTAGGGGGACTGTGTGTGGAAAGAACGGTGCCTGGTGGGGGGAAGTTGGTGGGCAGAGCACACTGGGGGAAGCCACTGACCTCGGGAGCCAGCTGGTCGGTCCTGCCGTGGTGGGTGGGACCTCAGGTGGGAAAGGGAAAGGGCGGGGACCTGAGGCCTTACCTTGCAGAGACCACACATGGTAAGAGATTGGAAATGCTTGCAAAAGTTTAAGCTAATGGAATTAGATATACTTCTACTGCAAAAATAAAAAAATAAAAAATAAAGATAAATGAAGTCCTTTTTCATAAGGAGAGAGATCTAATAAGTGCAGTAAAAAAAGATGCATGGATCGTGTGGTTTGGACATGGACTTACTCAAACAGAACAGAAGTGACTGGTGTGTGAGCATGAGGCCTGCACGCATGCAGCAGTGGGCTTCAAAGAAAGATCCTGGTGGGAGAAACTGAACAAAAGAGATTCCGAACTTGAAAATGTGCCTCCCGGGAGATGCGGACAAGGGAACGGGCCTCCCTGGGAGGAGAGGAGCAGAAACCACAGGATGCCCGAGTTCCACCCTGAAGGCAGGCAAGAGGAGGCTTCAGCTGGCTTCTCGGGAGTCATTCCAAATACCAGGGTCCCCATGCCTTTGATCGCTACTTGCTCAGCTGACCCATGACTGCTGGAACCACAGGCCTTGAACCAGCAGTCCAGACCAGCAGAAAACTTGTAAAGCCCTCTCAGCATGGGGGGCTTCCGACAGTCGGTGCTCTGCAGTTCAGGCCCCAGCCACCCGTCACTGCTCTGACGAGGAACGAGTCCCTGGCTCCCTCCTGGGAGTGCCAAGCGTGATGCCCCAAGCGTGCAGCCCGCCCAACCCCGAGCTCTAAAGCCAACTCGCTCTTCCGCAGAACAAGCCTGAACTCGGTGCGGCCTGTGTCTCTACCCTGAAAGACAGCTGCTGGGCACTCCGTGCGGGGGTTGGCGCTCCCCAGGTAAAGGCGACAATAGGGCACATGTCAGAGAAATTGTCCCTGATGCCTTCCCACCGCCATCCACTGGGTTCCAAGACACAAGAAGGCAGACTGGATTCAGAGGAAAAGTCAAAGGGGCCTCTGATCAGATGCCCACCCCAAAGCGCTCCCTATCCTTGCTTACATGCAAATTCAGGATGGGGGGAGGCCAAAAAGAGGTTAAGGAATCCACGCTCTAGAACTTTCTGATATTCTCTGATGGTTGACCATCTGGTGTTCCAGTCTTTGACTGAGAGAAGAAATCTTCCAGGACCAAGAGTATCGGACAAGCAGCGAGGCCTCTGGGGCTCTCCCCAGCAGGCATGGTCCCGGGCCCTAACTCACCTGGTCTCTTTAAAGGACCCAGACCAGCTGGTGTTAATACAAATCACCAGAGAGCCAGTTCTTGCCACCCGATCTTCTGTATTGTTTTAATGGCCAGTCAAGCTTTTCATCACCACAAACACTGCAAATTAGGCTGGGTGAGTTTATAATCTACATTTTGCAAATGTTCTCATTTTGAACCCACAGATGGCTGACTATGTGGGCCTTCTAGAAGAGCAATCAGGTCCTACTGCTCTGAGAGTCCCTCTTATCCTACATAACTGGAAGATTGTGAAAGGTGAGCAGTGGTCTCCAAAAACCAAGTCATCCAGAAGTCTGTCCAGGTGGTGGGCCACACAGAGTGAGCTCTGCCAGGACAAAATCCTTCTTTCTTCACAGATAGAAGCTGAAAATCTGAAGAGTCCTTACAGGTCAGCCAGTCTAGTCCCTGGACTTGGCTGAACAGACCTGCTCACTCAGACGCCCAGGGTGGCACCAGGGAATGTGCACATTTAAGAGCAACCCAGGTGAGCTGGTGATCTGCCAGCTGGTGATGTGTGGAGATCTGTGTGATCTGTGGAGAACAGCGCTCTGGCCCCCACACCCACAGATGGAGAATGAAGCCCAGAGTGGTGATGTGCTCGCTCGCAGTGGGTTGGGGCACAGCCAGGCCCAGGAGCCATGCCACTGGTCTCAATTCTGGGCACCCTGTGGCCTTCTGGCCCCGGAGGGGATGTGTAAGTGAATGCTTAAATAGCAGCTGGGCCAGGGCTCACCTCTGAATTCAGATTCAAATCTGAGTCCCCAGAAAAATGAAACTTGTCTGACCCCAATCTGGAATAAAGCAAATATTCAATATAAAAAAACAAAAACTTTCTCTCAAGTGTAAGTGCCATATAATAGTCTAATCCAGCCATTCAGCCCTCTTTCCTCAGCCTCAGACAGCCTCTCAGACACCCCCCAGTGACCAGTACATTTAACATAAACCACCAGAGAATAGAAGGGAAGATCTAATCAAGAGATTTCACTCCTTAGACAATTTGGGGGGATGACTGGGGGGATTAAGATGAGGCGTGGCGGTTCTGCACACTCCAGCGACCACGCCTGCTCCCTCTACCTCAGCGCCAGGAGAGAGAGGAGCAGGAGGACAGAGCGAGGCCCTGGCGCCCACGCACAGGGCTGCTGGGGACACTCATTCACCACCAAGCGTGAACCTCATCTCTTAACAGCTAATTTCCCGCCAATACCGGTATCTGGGCGGAGACAACCCTGGCTCTTCAACCTTCCACACTGGCCTAGTCTTTGACCTAGATGATCAAAACAGAATGGGGCAAGTCAGACTGTCATCTGCCTTCTGACCTCTCTGCTCTTAGGAGGGAGGTGCCTCGCTTTTTCTTAATTGAGCTCTCTAAAATCCAACCCCGCCCAACACAGCACTTCCAAAGCCAAGAACGTACAACCAGTGTCTTTTGGCGCTTTCTCTGCTCTCATGGCAGCTGAGGGCCTCTCTGCTGATGGAACATAAAACAAAGGAAAACAGTCTGCAAAGGAGAGGCTCCTTCTGAAGCAAGGAATCCCAGAACGAATCCTAGCAGGAGCCCTCGGGTCTGGGTTTGTGATTCCTTCAGACTCTGCAAGTGTTCCATTGCTGCTGCCTCCACTGAACATCTGTCCTTCTAGAAGTCTTAAAATATGTCTTGCAGCAAATGCCGCCCGCCTACCTGCCATCTGCACGCTGGACCAGACATCTCTGATTCCCAGCCTACCAAGGAGCTTCAAAACGAGTCTTTTTTAACAATTGCTTTTATTCACCACCCACTGGCCCCGCTTTCTAGGGAAGGCAGCCTGGGCAGGAGGTAGCCCAGGGCTGTAGCCAGCCCCACTGTCCTGGCTCACAATCACTTGCTGTTTGTCACCTTGCCACTGCCTTGGGGGAGCCATCTCTCTCCACGGGAAGGAAAGGGCAGGAGACAAACAGGTTGCCTCCTGCCGGACCTTTAGAGCAAGTCCCTTTTGGATGCAGCACATTCTCTTCATATAAACATGCATGCTTCTGATGTTCCCTAGCCAAGGTTCTGACGGACCACTCCCCCAGGTCCACCAGAGTGCGAGACAGTGGGTAGGACTGTGTGGTTTGAGTCACAAATCTGAATTATTGAATTACAGCCAGTCAGAGCTCAGAGGAGCATTAGGGCCCTGCGATTCAGCCCCAGTGTGATCTGCATACTGTGGCCCAATAAGGGGGAATGACCTCCGATGGTCACAGGTGCTCGTGGCAGAGCTGGGGTGACAGTCCAGGTCTCCCCACTGCTCACAGGTGACTTACGCTCCGTGACCCACCGAGCCACGTCTAGCCCAGGGGAAGAGGGCATTTTCAAGGGCCATCATCAATGGAGTATACGAAATTAGGGACACAAAATGTGGCCTCATCACAGAATACATAATGATGCTGAGCAAGGACTAACGCTGCGGTGGAGTCCTTCAGTACCAGCCTGCCAATGAAACACGTTACAGGAGGTTCCCAGCACACGTGAAGGATGGAAAGAGAGAGGAAGGACAAGGACAAGAATAAAACCTGAATCATCTACCGAACAGACCACGGGTTCCTGGGAAACTGAGATAAAGGCACAAGCGTGGTGGGAGAGAGGAGAAGATGCTCTTTAAAACAGTGCATGGCGTTAAGAACAGATTTCTACCCAAAGGCTCTCAGATCTCACCAAGAGACTTCAATGGGAGCAGGGCTGTGATTACTCAATTCTTGAAAGAATCCACAGGAGAATTAAAATAAAAACAAATCACTGAAAGAGCAAATTACTATTAAGTGCCGTTTTGCCCAAAGGAACGTGAGACATGAGCCCTTTCCACTGATGGCTGTAGTTCACGAAGTTCATGGTGGCTCCTGACCCCATCACACCTTAGAAATTGCTCCTCAGGTAAGTGCCTGTCCTAGCCAAGAGGTATTGACGTGTCTACCCACCCACCCCCCGACCTGGAGTCTGTTCTGAGCCTCTCAGCCAAGCCTCCCTCACGATCAGGTGCCTGTGGGTATCTCCACTGGACTTCTGCTTTCTTGGACATGACTGTCCCTTGAACACTCTCTCAGGCCTCACTCTCAAGTTCCCACACCACATCACAACCAGGATGCTCCACGGCCTCTGCCTGGTGCCCACAGATCCACCCCTGGGCCAGCAACCCTCGACTCCCAGCTCCCTCCGGAGGACTGTTCACTGTTATCATTCTCGGTTTAGAACCCCGCGGGCTGCAGCTGGCTGGCTGAGCAGCAGGTGACCCCAGGCACGAGGGAGCTGGCAAGCCGGAGCCCAGAGGCTCTCATGGCAGGGGGTGTGAAGGCAGCATCGGACACATTTTCAATCGGTGTTAAGAACTGCAAGCATTTTCTTATTGAAAAAAAATCAAAGAAATAATAAACGGAAAAGGGCAAAAGAACGAAAAAGAGTGACGGAATCATCAAAGAAAACCCTTCAGAGCAGAAGAGTTTCTTTTCTGTAATAAGCTGCTTTTACTTTGTTTCTTTGGCTCTCACTCCACTGTTGGAGCCTGATCCTCAAAAGATACCCTAGAGGACTCCCTGAAGTCGGGGTGTCTCAGGTCCATGAGAAATTTGGTGGGAGTAAGAATATGAGTAGAACCTGCAGGAGAACAGAGGCCAGCTGACTGCTTGAACAAAGGAACATTACAGGAACATGCCAACTTAGGCCTACATTTTATGCAGCCAACAAGGTACGAGAAAGCAGGACACGCACGCGCACACACGTACACGCACACGGCCGGCATGCACAAAGCGGGTGAGGCCACACAGTGGATGTCAGCTGTCTGCGTGAGGTCTCCCCAAGAATCTGCACGGGCAGCTTTATCTCCCCAGGGTTCCACCTCCCCACAGGGAACCGCAAGTCAGGGCCAAAACTGAAGATTTACGCCCAAGCCTGGCTGGGACAGCTTCTGCCCAGGAAAGCTGTGTTTGAGCTGAGAATTATTCACACTTTCATGCAACACGTATGCAAGCAGGGAACAGAGAGAGCTTTATCACAGGGGCCTATGTAACAAAAGGAAAAAACAATACAGGGAGAAAGGGTGACCAGACGGGGGAAGCTTCAGGGAGTGGGGAGGCAGAGGGAGAGGATGTCCAATCTCCCCACTGAATGGTGGTATCTAGAAGGGGGGTTGACAGTGCCAGGTCCATCTTGATAGACCCAGGAACAGCCACATGACTGATCTGCAGGACCTGCTAACTCTGAGAGCCTGGGGGGCACTGTGACTTGGTCACCCCAAAGTGGAAGTATAAAACTGACACATCTTATTGAGATAAAGGGAAAGGGCATGTGCTGATAGCCTCTTGCCAATCAATGTCAAGAGGCACCCCGGGCAGGAGCAACTCCATTTTAAGGGAAAGATAAGACAAAAGGACGGCATTTGGAGCAAGCAAGATTTTTCTCAGCTCACTCTTCCTCTTCCAGCCCTAGAAATTGTGGAAGCTCCTGCAAGCATGAAAAAGCAGGAAAATCTTTTCCTGTTGCATTAAATCAGCTCTTAAGAGTTGCTTCCTTTCTTCTGGAAAACCAGCAGGAAATAGCAGAAAGGGTATGATCGACCTAGAAGTGGTAGGAACTGGTTGGGGGACCCTTAGCAGAGTCCAGCAGTCAGGCCACTATGTCTGGGCAGTATCTGCTCACACGCCATGACTGTCCATCTCCAACTGACAGTAGAAGAGGGGTAATACTTTACCTTTCATTCACTGAGCATCTTCTGGATGTGAGGCCCAATGCTAGGATATTGACAAGTCCCCCCTCAGGCCAGTTCAAGCCTGCAAGTGGGTATTCTTAACCCCATGTTTTTGGGGAAGGAAGTCGCAGCCTGGGGAGCTGAGGCTCTTGCTTGAGGTGATCGGTTGGCAGTGGCAGAGCAGGAACGTGAGCCCAGGTCTGTCGGAGCCTGCGGTCAGGCCCTCCCCCGCACGCAGTGCCTCTCGTCAGGAGACACGGCGCAGACACGAGGAAGGAACCCTCGCCCCTTAGCTCCTGCGTCCACGAGCGGGTCTAGAGACTATGTTTGCAGGGGCGGTGGAGATCGAGGACAGGGTGACACACGAAGCATGGAATGGAGTGCAGTGCGGTGAAGCAGCCCCTGCCCCCGAGGAAACATGCCCCACTCACCTATTAGCACTTCCCACTTTCCATTGGCTTGAGTCACCTCGTAAGCACAACGCATCTCATTCAGGCTCACGCCCCCAAGGATGAAAATGATGAGGCGGGGACCACTGCGGTACTCCCCCGGGGCCTTGTTCTTATGCCAGTGCCCGTAGCGGGCGCTGGGGGGAGAAAGAGAGAGAGTAATGACATTTATCTGCACTTAGGGGATTTGTCGCTTCACGCCTCAGTGACTTGTTTACATGTTCGTTCCGTCCGCCAGTGCCCCCAACACACTAGGTGCTTAGTAAGTGGTGGCTGAATGAACTGCAGCTCGAATTGTCAAGTGCGCTGGCTGCCGGGAGAAGAACCACTACGACTGCCCATGCGTGACCTTGTCACTCTCTTAGAAACACGGAGGCGATGGACAGGTTCAAATTGGTTTTCAAGTTTGATGTGTTACGGTCAAAAGCTTCACCCCGAATGACGTTCATCCAGGCATCCGTCCCCAACTGTCCCTGTTTCTAGGCTTGTCTGGGACACTCTGCTGGCAGTGAGCAGTGACGACAGTATCTGAGGCCTGTCTTAGGCTGGTGCACTGACTCACTAAAGAGACGAGTACTGAGAGCCTCATGGGCCGGGGCTGCCCCAGCACCAAGGAGCCACCTCTGGGAGATACAGCCCTTGCCCGCCAAGAGCTCACAACTGAACTGGGGTGGGTGGGGCGGGGAAGGTGGGGAGAAGGAAGCAGGCCTGAATCATGCTATGACAGAGAGGGGCTCAGTGCCACGGGGACAAACACAGGGGGAGGACCATCTAGCACCATCCGGTCATCACTGTGGAAGGCTTCCCAGGGGAGGTGACACTGAGCTGCCTCCTGAAGGGCATACATTCCAGTGGTGGGACAGTTCTCAGAGGTGCCCCCTCTCCCCCTGGGCTGTCCTCAGTAGGTCTTCACCTTGTCCTCAGAAACAACAAGAAAGGGATGGCTTCCAGGTTAAGAAAATGGGGAAAACAAAACAAAAATGAAAACAAAATGAGGAGAGCGAGTCTCCTGTGGACAGTGAAATTTCTGCCCTTCTTCCTGACTCAAAACAGCATTAAAGTCAATTTACAAATCTTGAAGGCACTAGAGGCCCATTTGGGCTAACTCAGAGAATTCCACTGTCACTTCTTTGCCTGAGCAATCAATCAGCTGATAGTCTGCCATCGTCAGCCAGCCCAGCTGTGGCACTACTGGGGATTTTGTATTTTACTCCAATGTTGGCAAAAAACACTGGCATCAGAGGGGATGCAAAACATCATAGAGGCCATGCCGGCCTCCAGCCCAGGCCCAGAAGGCCTAAAAGTGAAGACATAAGGAGGAGGGGAAAGAGAGAGGACGGGCGGGTAAAGTTTGAGAAGAGGGACAAAGAAGTCCATATAGAGGGTTAATCCCGGAATTGTATGTTACACCAGCACTATAGGTCATCCTCTCCGGAGCTGGTGACTCTCCCGCTCCAAGCTCATGTGTTGTCTTGCCTGTTCTCAGGAGCCAAGCAAAGCTCTTGCTGTCAGAGAAAAACAGAAGCTGCCACTCAGGAAAGGTAACAGACGTTGCTGTGGGTCAGGGAGGAACCTGGACCACATAGACGAGGGAGGCAGAGAAGAGTCTGGAGGCAAAATGCAAGAAAACACAGCGTCGGAGAACCCAGGGACGGAAGTGTGCACCGCTGTCTACTCACAGCGTGAAGCGGAGAAATGTCTGAGCATCACCAGGCACGTGGCAGAAACCCAACAAACCTGAGGCATCCACATTTCCATTATCTACGTTTCCATCAAGAACGAATCTGAGAAGTGTGGCTCTATGCAGACAATGTATTCATCCCCTTAATTAATTACTAAAATCAATTAATCAAAAGTGAAGACAGAAAACACTGAGTGCCTGCTACATGCCAGGCTCTGTTCTAGGCACTGAGGATAGAACAGACACGAACGCCTGCTCTCAGGAGGCTGACATTCCAGTCGGGGGACCGGCAGGAAACAAGATAAATACAAATAATACACTAAGTGGAGGTGTCATCTATGGAGACAAATAGAGCAGGGAAGGAAGATGGGACGTGTTGGGGGGAGGCTCTGTAATTTTTTTCTTTTATTTTCTGTAACATCTTTTTTGAGGGATAATTCACATATCATTCAATTTGCTCATTTAAAGTGTACAATTCAATGTTTTTTAGTATAGTCACAGACTTGTGAACCATCCCCATAATCAATTTCAGAACATGTCATCACCCCCCAAAAGAAACCCTGTACCCATTAGCAGTCACTCCCCAACCCCCCACCTCCATCCCTGTCCCTGGCAACCACTAATCTACTTTCTGTCTCTATGGATTTGCCTATTCTGGATATTTCATATAAATGCAATCATGCAACATGTGGACTTTTGTGACTGGCTTCTTTCACGTAATATAGTGTTTTCAAGGTTCATCCATGTTGTAGCATGGACTAGCACTTCACTGTTTTTTTGTTGTTGTTGTTGTTGTTAAATAATATCCCATTACATGAATTTACACATTTTGTTTATCTGTTTGCCAGTTGATGGACATTTGGGTCATTTCCACTTTTGAGCTCTTAGGAATAACACTGCTAGGAACATTGGTGTACTGTGATTTTAAACAGGGTGGTTAGGGAAGATGGGAGAAGGTGACACTTGATTAAAGACCTGAAGGAGATAAGAGCTGAGCCATGCAGACATATCTGGGGACAGATCATTTCAGGCACTGGGAACAGCAAGTACAAAGGCCTGAGGCAGAAGTGAGCCTGGCACGTTCAGGGAGGAGCAAGGAGGCTGGTGTGGCCGATGTGGAGCGACAGAAGGGAGGAGAGAGGAATGGGAAGCCAGAGGGCCTCATGGGCCGCTGTGAGGACTCGGCCTGCACTCTGGCTGTGATGAGAAGCAGCAGGACTCTTCTCACAGATCATCCGCGTCACCATAGGACCACCGAGTAACTGACACCCAACCCAAGATGGTTCCACTTGCTCCTCCCTTGCTTGCTCAGGGATTCTCACCTACCTGACAGCGGTGGTGCTGAAGGAGGCAGAGGAGCGGGTAGAGATGTAAGGGTAGTGCTTGGTATCGAGTTTGTCCTCAATAGTGTCCTGGAAAGAAAAGAGAGCGAGATTGGGCCTGCCATCTGTTTGAAAAGGGCTGATGGGAACCCAGGTGAGCTGACACGAGGAACAAATCACTTAGCAAAACCCCTGGCCAGGTTCGCAACACCCAGAGCCCCCTGCCCCACCTGCTGCGCGGTGCCTAGTGCGGGGCCCAGCGTGGACGGGACGCTCCGGAACGGCCGACACTGAGGTAAGTTTGTACGTCCGCTATTTGAGAGAATTTTTTAAAAAATACACTAATTTTTCTTGCTTCCCTTCCAATTTATTCTTTTTTTTTTCTGTTTTACAATCTATATGAATTTATAAATGTTACATGCTGTCCAATAAATTCCTGACACTTGCCATCAGTCTTGTAGAAACTAGGCACAGGCAGAGTCTCTCATGCAAGGGAAGGCCTTACACCCTGAGCTTCCAAGGGTCTAATCATCTGCTGGGTGGATTCCAGCTATCCACCCCTGCTGCCTAGAAATCTACACTCCTCCTAACAGCTGCATGTGAAGCCTACACGTCTCTTTGGGGTTGGGGAGGAGGGGGAGGAAAAGGGAGCCAAGAACAAAGGAGGGATGAGACAGAGGGGTTGGCTTTGTCTATTCACCAAGCAAAGAAATGTAATTGGTTTCTAGATGTCTCATGTTCACCCATCTTTTGGTTTGTGGGTTTTAAAAATAGGAAGCTGACTCACTCTATATATTTAAAATATATTTAATGTACAATTCAGTGGGAACACCTGGACTGCTAAGGATTGATGAAGGGATCATGGGCAGGTCCCTTCATTCTCTGCATCCCTGTCTTGTCCACCAGTCAAGGAGTCAGACAGATTATCTCCAAGCTCCCCTGCAAAGATCTAGTGGAGCAGGATTCTAAGCAGGGTTTCCTCGTGCTACAAGAAGAGAGGGAAGGGACAGCACAGGGCTACCGTACATTCATGACTATGAAACACCTACTATGCGCAAGGCACAGTGCCAGAGGACACGTCCGTTGAGGGCACAGGACCAAGAAATAAAAAGATGACCCAAAACACCGAGCATACACACACATAAAGAGCATCCCTGACACACGTCACAGGAGCCCAGGGAGGCCTCTGTGGCGCTGGGCGGTCAGACAGGCGGGCGGTGGACGGGAACACTGAGACCGGATGGGGGCTTTGAAGGCAGGCAGGATTCGGGGAGTGGAAAGGAGAGCGAGAGCATTCCAGGCGAGGGATGGGTTTGAACAGAAGAGCAGAGGCATAAACAGGCTTGGAGGGTCTCTGGCTGACGTGGAGCCTGAGGGAGGGGAGCAGCGGGAGGAGAGGAGGGGCGGGCTGGGGTCACACTCCGGAGGCCCTTCCACACTGCTGAGGTGTGCCGCATGGCTCCCCCTCCCCCTCAGTGAGGCACTGGTGACTCATCTGACCTGTACAGGCCGTGATGTGCCTGGTTCCTTCCGATGTGGTACCACTGAGGGGTCTCTAATATGGGGCTAAATCATACAGATCTCCGGGGTCTGTGTCTGGCAGTCTCTGGGGACTGCCCTCATCAACCCTCAGGACAAGGTGTGCCATGAAGCCTGAAAGGGCTCCGGAGACCTGGATGCAAATCCTCGAGGACAGAAAACCCTGGGGTGTCACCGCCACCTGAGAGCAGGTGACGCTGGAAGTATCTGGGCCTTCAAGTGCAGAGCTCCGGGCCCCGGCTGCCCCTCACCACAGCCCTCCCACCTGTCCCTCGCTGACCTCCATGATGTCTTTAATGATCGGGGTCCAACGTGAGAGCTGGTAGGTCTGCTCACTTATGCGTTCCTTCCGCTCTGGTTTGCTCCTGCGACGCAATGTGGACTGAACACAAACACACACAGATCTGACTCAGTCGGGGCCACTCGGGCCCTGGTGACCCAGAAATTCTCTCCCGAGGACTCCCTCCAGAGAGTCAGCACTGGCAGGGAGTAACAAGTGGGGAGGTTTTCCTGGAAAAGCCCAAAATATGCCCTTTGGGCTCAGCCCAATAACCTGGAGCAAACTTGGTTCTTTAAAGCCATGAAAAATGGCAAATATGGGTCAAATATACAAGTGCCATTAAAAAAAAATCCACATAGTTAAAAAAAATAGTTTGGTGCTGATTATAGGAGAAAATACTACTTTGGGTGTGACTTATTGTTTAATCAAACAATAAGTTTGATTCAATAGCATGGGATGTACTGAGTGAATCTTCTCCGTTCTCATTCTGGTCCCTCCTGTGAACAAGGGTCTGAAAACACCAAATCACCACCAGTTACAGGTCTCTGGTCTGATGGCTCCAGAACAAAGTTTTTGACGTGAAGCTTCCAAAAGGGCCTTTGCTGCTCTGGCTTTACCACGCTGCTACATGAGCTGATTCCCCCCAGGAAGGAAGCGCACAGTGAGGCTCCTATGAGAGAGGCTCACAGCAGAGTGCTCTGGGAGCGCTGAGCCCTCTTCCTCGAGTTCTGGAGCCCCGGCCCAGCCTCTTCCAGCACTCACTGTCAGGCCCCCAGACAACCTGCCCTGCCTTGGTTCTGAGTCATCACCAGTGCAGAGCGAAGGTGGCAAAACCACCTGACGCTAGTCTTACATTCTCACAGTCACAGACGGTGCTGAGACTAGATGTGCCAGGCAGAGCCGGACTGACCTCAGGATACGAAGGGGGGAGCTGGCGTGACTCCTATTTTGGGTTGGTTCACAGACACAGCTCAGCCTGAATGACTGTGTGACTCCTTGATGTGCACGTCTGGGTTCCTGGCATCAGACCTCTATTTATTACACCTCTCTACCTTTATTCTTCTGATTTTACCTGTTTTCTTCTTCTCGATGTTGAGTGGGTGTATCATAAGCTGCCTTAAGTAAGCTGGCGAGAACAGATAAGACTTGCTGGCTTCCCTCCTACTTCTCCCACCCCCGGGCAAGGCTGGCCTCTTACGTCTGTGACGATGGGCACCCCCAGGTGCGCCATGTTGGTGATGATCTCGCTGTCCTCCGGGGGGATCTGGGCATGCTGGATCAGTTTGTTCAGGTTTTCCTCAGTGATGCCTGAGAGGACACAACCCCTGATCACCACACCCAACCACTGCACATCACACGCCCAGAGGCAAAGCCAATCGCCTGCCCCTTCTCCCCCTCAGGATTAGTGGAAACGCTTCTGTTCCCCACATCAGCTTCACTGTAAGACGAGGACAAGATCAGGACTCTGATGCCAATCTGGCCACTCTGTCCCGGCTGTGGTCATTAGCAACTGCCCCTCATAGTCTATATCTCCATCTGTCTCCTGTGTCTCAGTCATCCCTGCCCGCCCCCGGCCTGCATCAGAGTCAACTTGGACAAGAGAGTCTCTGTGCCCATCTTCTGTACAATGCACACTTATGGGCAACTACGATATGGGTAAAAATCAGTTATTTAAAGGCACAGACTACAAAAGTTAAAAGTATCTGGCAGATCTGCTCTAATAACATGGCCATAAAGCCAGTGGGCCCTCCCATCTCCCAGCTCCCCGCACCCTGTCCTCTTATCATGTATCCCACAGCTCTGATTAATGCTAGATTACTCTAGAAGGATACTCAGCCTCCAGTGCCACCAATTTGCCTACATTACATTTCTCCCGATGTAAAGAGCCCCTAGGGTCTTCTTTTTAAATACCCTTTTCCACGTCTTTTAAACTACTTTTCCACTTTGTCTTCTCTCTCGGCTGCCTCACTTTCCCCAGGAAAGGGACTGTCCCCCTTTTATCCCACCATTCCTACCATTCTTCAAAAAGATGTAGAGAAGGATGATGCGGATCTTGTCGTAAGTGCTGACATTCGCATCCAGCAGAATGGGGACGATGGCCCTCATGGGGTCCTTGATCTTCTCCCCCTCAGCATCCGTGCCCATGGCCAGGTCCTGCAGAAAACACACGCTGTTGGCCCGATGTCTGGCGACAGTGGGGGTAGATGGTAACTGTTAGAAAATCGGTGGTCCACGGAGGTCTGGGATTTGTAGCTCAGCTGGGGGAGGTCTCACCGGGTACTTCTACTCTCACAGTGCACCGTAATCAGCACTGGTATAATTAGCATTGTTTTTTACAGCATCAGTGAGAATTGATGAAAGCCCCAGATTTCACTTTCCAAAAACAGAAACCACAATGACTTGCCATCTTGTTCAAAGGTAGGCTGTCCCCTCAGGGGAGTGCCAGCGTACCTGTGCCAACTCCTCAGGTCAAGCCTCAGTCCTGGGAGGTGCCCTAGAGGTACAAAGCCCTGCTGAGGGACCAGGGCTTAAAGGGATGCCCTGCCCACACAGGAAGAGCTCTGGCATGTCAAGGTGCCTCTGCCTGGCTAGATTCTCTCCATGCTGCTTCCCTGGGCACTGAAGGACATGCTTTTTGAGTTTTAACTACTTAGGTTTTTAACCTCTGTTTTTAATCTTCTAACCACTTCAAAGGTGAGGAGAAAAAAAATGGGCTCCCAAACCTGCAAATCCACCCCTGGGAGATGAGCAGAGAAGGGCTGACAAAAGAACTGAGGATGAAAGAGAGTGAAGTAAGGCCCGTCTATGGGCCCCCACGTTACAAGGAGTCAGACTGCTCTCGACAGGCCAGAGAAAGCAGCAATCAGTCTCAGCAAATCAAGAACCATTCAGTCTTGTTCTCAGACACGAGTGGCTGCAAATTCCTCTGTAGCTCTCACAGAGGTTGCCTACAGGTTCCCTTTTTTCTCTCAAGATCCCAGAAATCCATACACAAGGATGATCTTGAGTTTGAGTCTCTTCCCAGACTGGGTCCGAGGCAGGCGGGCACCTCTCCTCCACCCTTTCACCTCTGGGTCCTATTGCCAGCCTAACAGACGTTTGTTCAGCAGGACCTGATTCTTATATTTTCTAAAAGTCAAATTAAATATAACTAGTCCAGCAAATACTATTGAGCACTTCTGAAAAATTTTAACCTTCCAAGGATTAATCCCAACTGCATTTTTACTGACCTAGGGAAAACCTATTTTCTGGATAGTCCAGTTCTTTTGGAGAGGACATCTTGTGTTTTCCAAGATCACCTGTGAAATTGATGGAATTTAGGAGGACTAATTCCTTGTAGAAGAGAGTCAATGAATCTCCAGTCATCCAGTGAAAGGACGGGTTTCATAGACCTAACCTGAGCCTGTCACATTAAACCAGAAGATTGAAACCTTAGCTTCACACTGAGAACTCAGGTTGTTTTCTTTTGTGAAAAGGGACCTTCAGCTGGGGCTTCAGAATCATTTCACGCCCTCTCTTCCCCTAGAAGCTGCCCCTAGTTGAGCAATGTTGTCACACTTAAAGAGAGGAGTGCCAGGATTAGTACCCACACAACACTCCTGGAACATGTGGCAGCACTGTTATTTCCCTCTGCAGATGAAGAAAATAAAGCAGAGAGACAGAGGCACACCAAACACATCAGTGACAGAACTCAGTTCCCAGGCTCTCACTTATAGTCCTGACTGTGATCAGGGAGGCTCTGGCAAATTCTGACCTGCTACTGCTCTATCTTCTTTCAGCCTCTAGGTCTCCAAAGCTGGTGTGGCCACGCCAGGAGGAAAATACATTTGGAATATAAAGTTCAGCCAGCCTGTCAACATAGGGCTCAGAGCTCCATACATCTCTCTTCAGCCATTCCCAGGAAAATGGAGCCTTTGGAAAGTCAGACATGCAAAATCCAAATGGCACAACATTTCAGACCACTCTAGTCCCTACCATTGACAGTGGCACTGCACTGGCTCCAGAGAGTTGAGACAACACAATCTAGTAGGCTTTCCCATCTCTATATCCTATGATTCTGCAGGATGTTCAAAGTCAGACATTACAATTCAGCTGGGTAAACGGGCCTGGCAGAAAGAGAAAGAAAGGTCCTACCTGCTCCACTCGGCAGAGTTTATCTACGGTGCCTTGGTAATGCTTCATGCAGTCCTCGGCAAGGTGCAGGTGGGTGGAATACTAGGAAAAAGCAGAGAGTTTGTGATCAAGAAACCACTCACTGCTTCGTGCAGCATCTACTGAGCACCTACTAAGTGTCAACCCTGTGCCAGGCACCAAGAAGTCTCCAGCCTCATAAAGGAAATAAAACAGGCCTTCAAGCGGATACACAAACACCACAAGGGAGAAATTTTTGTGTGTCAGGAGAGAAGGACACACCACATTCTGAAAGTCAAGAATTAGGAGAAATCCTTTATGGGGGCAGGGCAGTATGAGGGTTTCACAGTGCCTCCACAAATTCTTTGATACCCCTCCCTCCAGGAGGTCAAGCTTAATTTCCCCCTCGCTGACTGTAGGCTGGATTTAAAGACTTCTAACAAAGACTGTGGAGGAAGTGCATGACATCTCAGACCAGGACATAAAAGGCATTGTGACTTTTCCTAGCTCTCTCTTGGGTCACCCTCTCTGGGGGAAGCCAGTTGCCAGGTTGTGAGGACACACAAGCAGCCCTGTGGAGAGGCCCATGGGATGAGGAATAGGAAAGAAGAAGAGAGAAAAAGATGAAGAGGAGAAAAAAGAGTTATAGGAAATAAGCTGTCTATCCCAGCCTTTCCTTTTTTTCTAATAAAAATTGAAGATGTGGGGCCAGCCTGGTGGCGGAGTGGTTAAGTTTGCGGGCTCTGTTTCAGCGGCCCAGGCTTCACGGGTTTGGATCCTGGGTGCAGACCTACACACTTCATCAAGCCATCCTGTGGTGGTGTCCCACATACAAAAAATAGAGGAAGACTGGCACAGATGTTAGCTCAGTGACACTCTTCCTCAAGCGAAAAGAGGAAGATTGGCAACAGATGTTAGCTCAGGGCCAATCTTCCTCACCAGAAAAAAAAAATGAAGATGACTAAAAATCTGTGGATTTTAACGAATCAGTTAGTGTAGTGGGGCTTTGAGAAGTCTTTTTGCAGCTGTTTTTACCCATAATTCAAATAGATCATTTTGGATCACCATACCTTGCTGAGCTCTTTCTGGTACTGGGGCATTTTCTTCAGCATCTGGGACAGGTCCCGCATAGTGGTCTATAAGGGAAAGGAAAGCATACGGTCTTACTCCAACGGACCTGATCTATGGGCACAGGACAGGAGAGCAGCCAGCACCAGACTTCCCAAGTACACGCTCTGTAACTCTTGAAATGAATCTGTTAAACACAAGATCACATGTGTTTAGATTTCCAGGCCTCTGGCTCAAAGAAATTATTGATCCAAATACCACAACTGTCTTAAAGGTGGTAAACTGAACTCTGAAGTCTAGCAATTGTGTTTTATTTATTGGACTAGAAAGAAGTATAACTCTTGCCAGGAAAGAATAATTTTTGTTCTATCCCCTGCTTTTCTGCAGACTCAGCTCAAGCAGTCTCAGCATCCAGTCCACATTCCATTCCAGCAGAAAGGCTGTAGTTGTACAGGTAGGTACAAAGCAGGGAGAAGGAGAGAAAAGGCTGGAATCTGCAACCCGACAGGTGAAAGGGTCTATTGACATTCTAACTGTGTGACCCACCTAATCCCACGCATTTATCCAACAAAATTTCTTGAATTACTCCTACATGCCAGGCACTTTTAGGTGTGGAGACACAACGACCCCACCCCCCCAAAAAAAGGAATTTCTGGCTTTATGGAGCTAACATCTAGCAGAGGAGCCATTCCAACTGAGTGGATTAGCTCTCTTTGAGGGAATGACAAGTGTGTGTGCACAGAGCAGAGACACCTCACTAGTCTAGGGAGGAGTTGGGAAGGTTTCCCTGAGAAAATGATGCCTGAACCAAGGGACAGGGACTTCAAAAGGCAAGGCCCAAGCAAGGAACTCAGGCATAGCTGGAGAAAGGTGGCAGGGGCAAGAAGGAGCGAGGCAGAGATGGGACTAGAGAGTCTGTTAGGACTCATGACCTGGGTGCTATAAGGCATGTCCACAGGGGAAGGCAGGGGTTTGATTCTACTGGGAACAGGAAGTCACCAAATGGTTTTAAGCAAGGGAGTGACACAATCAGAGCTGTATCTCCCTCGACTAAGATGGGTAAACCACCTCTGCTAAACAGCCAGGATAAGGAAAGGCCCAGGTAAGTTAGGTTATAAATTCTAACTCTACCATAAGCTAAAAGAAGATTCATAGTCCTTCTGTCTTAAAATGAATAATGATCCAAAACAATAAATATTAGTCCTCAGAGTAACAAAAAGAAGTTCTCTATCAAAAGACAGAGGCTCCGATCTCAATCATAAATGCAAAAATAAGACAATGATAGTAGATGAAGAGAGGACTAGGACCCCCTAACTCACTAGTCTTATGCCAAGGAGGCCTCCTTCCAGCTCCTAGAGAGAACTCAGGGATTAACCTCAAGGGCATTGGAGCATGAGTATTGGTTTACCTTCTCTCCAGTATTCATTCTCTTGCTAGAAGAAAAATCTTTCAGAGAACGGGTGACTTCCCTGGAAAATAGAAGGAGGCAGTCTTCCTTTAGGAATATGTGGTAACTTTTCCTGCCAGTAACGTTTGCATTTAAAGCGATTTTCTTAGAGGAGAGAGAGAGGTACATCATTTTTCTAACTAATATTCTAAACTAGAGTGGGGTATCTGAGATGATTCAAGAAAAGAGAAGAAAATATTAGGACATCTATTTATGTTTATGTTACTTTATCCTTTTCAAATTTATGTTTCTGTATATGCTGTACAATATACATATTAGTATAATAAAGCACATATTTAATTCACAAATAAATTTAAATACTGGAAATATGAATCAACATTTTTCTAAAGTTGAGAGATCCAAAAAATTTGGAGACCACTTTTCTAAACAATGGAACTATCCAAGGCTGTATTATTTTGTCACTCTTCCTTGTGAATTTCCTGAGGATATCACCAATTCAATGTAGCAGAATGTGTCTTTCTGCAAAAGCTGAATTGTTATCTATGGTTTAAAGGTGTTATAACAATGTCTAGGTATTAGAAACATTTTGAAATGTTTTCAGAGCAAGACATGGTTCAGTGTATACAGACAACAATTCTTGCTCAAAAATTTTAGGTATGACAACAGGGGAGGAGGATTACACACCAGCTATGTAAAAGAAAATTGAATTGTATGTAGTGGAGTCTGGATCTTTCAAGAGAACAAACTGGCTTTAAATGTTTAGTGTTTATAAAGCATTTTGCTGAGAGAGCTACAAATGCTCTCCCCAAATCCTGAAAGCAACCCTGACACAGAATGGCTTTTCTAACTCAGTGAAGCCGGTGTAGCTCAAGCTCAGAGACCAGAAGGGGTTAGCACCATCATCGGTTAGCATGTTGGCAGCTTTGCTGAAGCAATGAACTCATCCATTGATGAGCTCTGCCCGAGTTGCCCAGAGGACGCACATCAGCGACGGCGACCAGGGAGGAGGGTTTGGCCCCTGTTCGCTGGGCTGAGCGCTGGAGCTGGGGAGGGCGGAGGGGAGGGGCCCTTACTGGGACACCTCTGCGATGTGCTTGTGGCGCAGCGCTACCCAGAGGTCGTCGTCCTCGTCCAGGAGCACCTCCTTTACCCGCGCCTCTCCGATGCCACTTGTCTCGTACCTGGAAAGGAGACGTCCCCACAAAATGCATCCAGGCCCCTCTGGTGTATCACAGACAAGAGCTCACAGTCCTGAGTAGACAGATGTTCACATGACCGATTTCACAACAAGCCCCCTGACCACTGCTGTGACACTGTCTCTATCAGGTCTGCTCTATTAGTGCTAACATGGCTGCAAATTCTTGGGCCAGGAGAGACCCAAAGTTCTGATCAGTCAACTGACCTGAAGTTCTGTTCTAAAATCCTTAGAGTGGGCTGGTAAGAGCTCCACCAGAGGCAGCTGGTTCAGGGCATGAAGTCAGGTTACAGGTGGGTTCAGAGTCACTTGTAAGGGGAAGGCGAAGATCACCTTTGTTCCTCTCTGGGAAAGGACTGGGATACCATCCTCAGATGTGTGGCACCTAAAGGGCTTTCAGCAGCTACCTGCAACAGGCCCTCAGCATATTTTTGCATGTGAAATCCTGAACATCTAAAGGAAAGCAAGAATCACAGGCACCAAAAGGGAGAGAGCTGAGATTCAGTCATATTTTTAAAGCCTTCATTTTGAAACCACTATCTTCATGATTAAAGTTATAAAGTAAATGACATGAGAACAATACAGTCTGTTTTCAGAAAAAGAAAAATTAGTTTTTAGAAACTGAGTTTCTGATGATTGCTACCTACCAAGAAAAATGTTTATAATGAAGAAAATAGCTCCTCTGCAAATAAAGTTCAGTAAGAAACTCCTGTTGATATATTTTATCATCACATTTCATGATCTATAATTAAGAAGTTTCAAACTCTGAATAAGATACACACACACAAATCAACATTTAAAAAATATAAACAGTTTATTATTATTATTGTTTTGCTTTGGAAGATTTGCCCTGAGCTAACATCTGCTGCCAATCTTTCTCTCTTTTTTTTTTTTTTTTTGGTATGTGGGCTGCCGCCACAGCATGGCCACTGACAGACGAGTGGTGTAGGTCCACACCTGGGAATCTAACCCAGGCCACTGAAGCAGAATGTGCCGAACTTAACCACTAGACCAGCAGGGCTGGCCACAAATCAACATATTAACACCTCCAAGCAGGCTATGAACTGAGGTGATGTGATCTGTGAACTAAAGATCTAAAGTTCTTGTTCTTCCCAAAAGGGGCATGAGTTCCTGGCTAGAAATGCCATGTGGATTTGGGGACTCACAGAAAAGCCTGCAGGCTTACTAGCAAGATTGTATCAATGCACCCGCTTTTCCTAGGATTAAGGATGCCCTTTTTCCTATGTTAGCAGTGTTTTTGGTTCATTTGCAAAGCTGCAGTCACTCTGGGTCTCTATACTCACTTGTATACATCATTTTCAATGGGCAGCAGATCGTAACTCATAGCCTGAAAAGTCAATTCATGGAGTACAGGGGAACTGGGGTCGAAACCACGGTCCAGGATCAGGAGCTGGGAGCGTGCCTTGTCTGGGCCCTGAAAGGAAAGACACAGGGAAGTCTTTCACAAGCCACTCTGTGCAACTCCAGCTTCTCCAACTAGCCTAGAGACCCCTCTTGTAAAAGGTGGCAGCAGGAAGTGAACTCTGAGCTAAAAACCTACTAAAACAGCACTGACGAGTCCATTTGCTGCTTGATAAGAACACCAGTAAACACCACGTGAGAATCCAATGTGTCTGTTTCATAATGAGGGTTCTATGAAGCAGACCCAAAACTGTGGCTGGGGTCCAAAGTGGGCTTCTGAAGGAGAGCACCACCTAGGTTCAGCTACAAATAGGGTGACCCACCATCCTGTCTGCCTGGGACCAAGGAGATTCCCAGGACCTGGGCCTTTCAGTTCGAAAATCAAGACAGTGATAGAACAGTTCTGTGTCTTCACTGCAGTGGTGGTTACACGGATCTACACATGTGATAAAACCACACAGAACTGTACACACACATGAGCACATGTACCAATGAGTGAAATCTGAGTAATGTCTGGAGACTGCACCAATCACAGGAACAGTGGCACTCACGCACACTCTGTGTGCGACAGAACAGCTGTCCCCAGGACTGCCACACAAACACTGTGGTCACCTGGCGAGAGAACCACGTGGACCACGATTAGACTTACCTCCCCCATTGTTGGGTCATCGGCTTTGTAGGCATCAAGCTTGTCCTGGATTAGCTGAGCCAGCAAAGCATTGTCCTTGTATTCCCTGACAAAGGAGGAGTGACATAGGGTGAATTGCCCGTGCACCCAATCAATGGCCCTGACTGCCCTCAGGGAGGAAGGCAGGACAGGGTGGGGAGGGTCAAGGGAGACACAAGTGTCATCTGTACTGTTCTTTTACAATGAGAACATAGTCATATATGTATAATTTAAAAGGACAAATAAAATAAAATACTTAGCTCAGTGCTTGCAACATAAGTGATTTTCTAGTTCCCTTTTTTAAAAACTATCTAAATGGAAACAGAGGCAGTCTTTCCAAGCAGCTTCAGATAAACAGCCACACTTTAACAGAGGGTCCTGACCATCCTTCCTTTTCCCGGGATCAGGCTGTCTGAGCCTGACCCACCTAATTCTCACATCCCTCAATTCAAATTCCCTTGGCTCTCGTTTTGTTTTGTTGGCAAGTGACATTACTGCCAGCAGAGCCAGAAAGACGTAAGTGGGAACCTTTGAACCTTTCCCCTTGGCTAAGCCTGACAGCACTTCCTGGGGCTCCTCCCAAGTGTACTGCCATCTGGCCAGGCTCAGTGCTAAGGCAGCCCCATTCCCAGCCCCACCTCTCCTACGAATGGACTGCAAGCTCCCACTGCTCTGTCAGGAATGATGGCCTAGGCCCCCATTTCTGAACTTCCAACAGACTTTGGTCAGCAAATACCAATAATGGCGGGAGGTGTTTTTCTATGGCTACATGTTCCAACAGACACCAAAGCAATAAGGACAGGAGGAAAGTGACCCTTGGCACTTCAAGTTCAGGCCCTCAGCTCCGCTTGCAGTGGCCTCTCCCTCTGGTTTCTCCTGGCCTGACTTCTGCTCACACTCCTATCTTCACACTCCCACAGCACTGCGTTCACTCCCCTGTGCAAATCCCCCGCAGGTTTCTCAGTGAAGCCACTGAAAGACCTAATCCCAACCTGGCATATGAGGCCTCCAGACAGGGCTTCATCTCCCCACACATAGACTGTGCTAGACCACCAAGCCTCCTCAAACTTGCTCTTTGTTTTCCCAGCTCCATGCTTTTGTCATCCCAATGGCAGGAGCCCACTGTCTACACAAAATGCCCTCATCAGTCTATTGAACTCCAAACTGTCCTTCAAAACCTGGCTCAAATGTCATCTGTAGTCTGAAGCCGTTCTTGATCCTCTCAGCTCAAAAGGCCCTCTCCCTACTCTGGAGGCCCCAGCCCTTGGCTTGTACTATCCTAAGGCACTGGTCCCACAGGGCTTATATGGTAGGTATGCATGGCTTATACACATGTTGGCATCTTACCTACCCTCCCCTGAGCTGGGAGGGCAGGGGCGGTGTCTTTGGGTTAAGTCCCCCCCAGTACTTAGCACACAGAAGGTAAATGATAAGTGAATAACTTTATAAAATCTGAGGAATGTGCCCTTTAAAGAATTATTTTCTTTGAACTTTATCTTACTCTGAAACATCTTTTGCAAAGATGATGTTTGTTTTTAAAGATTGGAAAGAGATGGAAAATTGTAGGAAACCTGAGTTGCAGTTACATAGGGGTTCACGTTTAGTTATTCAATAACTGAATATATATACTTCATCCCCTTTTATGTATGTATGTATTATATTTCACAATAAAATTTAGAAAATAACAAAAATGGAAGAATTAAAATATGAGATGCTCAAATCTTGACCCTCTTGAAACAACTGCCAGAGGAAGCTTGAGGCCTGAGGAAAGCCCTCCCTCAGTGGACACGAGAGGCCCCTGAAGGCAGACGGTGTGCTGCCTTACCCCCGATACCGCACAGCTGGGTACTCCTTCAGGGTGGCACACAGAGTCGCGATCTGCTCTGCCAGGCGCTCCAGTATAGGATTCTTCATCTGAGCCTTGTGAGGACTGTAGAAGCTTTGGAAAGAGTCAGCAGAGTCCAAGGAATACACCTGGGTGGGTACACACACACACACACATAGTATTTACATCCAGAACGGTGAACGGCTGGAGTTTCTCCAATCGTCATCATGAGTCTACAGAACATGTTTTTTTTTTTTTTATTCTACAAATATACACTGGGTGTCTGATGTGTACCAGGCACTGTGCTGAACATCTGGGAACAATAAGTGGCCAAAACACGACCATCTTCGAGGAGTGTGCAATCTAGTAAGGAAGGCAATAAACAATAAATATAATGAAGAGTAAATTTTATGGTATGTGAGAAACCAGTAAGTGTACGAGAACATAATAGAGCAGGGAAAGAGTGCCCGGAGGGCTGCACAGGGAGGACACTAGGCCTCCTTGAGAAGGTGACGTTTGAGCAAGGGCTTGAAGGAGGTGAGGGGTTTCTCACCAGCAGGGGACTTCCACGTGGAGGGAATGGCTTGTGCCAGGGCCCTGTGGCAGGCGTGTGCTATAGTGTCTGATGAACAGTGAGAGGTCAGGTGGAGAGGAAGTACTGCCAGACCTCATAGGCCATTGTCAGTTTAAACAAACAAGGGACAAGCTAGAAACTGTGCTGTGACTGTGGGCAAATAAAGGAGATTTTTGTGGATTTAATAATTTCCTATCCTCGGTATATGTTCTAAGCATTTTTCTTCTTTTTTTTTTGGTAGGTTCTGGAAGTTTAAAATTTCCTCTTAAATTACCTAGTCTATCAGCTCTCAGAACTCTTTCAGAATCTCATTTGTGTAAACTACCCTGATCTAGAAAACCTGAAATGAAATATAATACGGTTGAATATGCCAAAGTTGGCTGTTGTTCAATCCAGGTGGTGACAAAGCTCACACAGAGAAAAAAACGTCCTGCCCTCCAGCTGAGCACAGGCTTTATGTCAAGTGAGAAGGGAAAGGAAATGTCTTTAAATGTTCACACCTATTTTTTCCATCTCTCCTTACCTAAGACTAGGTCACTCTCTGGTGTCTAGAAGCTGATCTATAAAGATCCAATATGCCACAACAATTTTTCATCTCTACAAAATGCATACAAGTCCTGTTATTTTTGTTTCTTTGTTTGCTAGGAGAAGACATTTTAACAAATGTTAAAATACTAAGGTATGAATTTTGTACTCTCTCACAGCCAGCTTCACCTTTACTGGGTGAATTCTGTGTTTTCCAAGGGGAGAGGTTTGCTGCCACGGCATCTGGCATTTGAAGCGTTAACGGCTTCAAGGCTACCATCTGTTCTTTCGGCACATGACAAGCTGAGGTTGTTTCTACATAAAAACAGCCTCCTTTGCAGCAGATGGGCGATGTCTGATCCCTTTCCCTCCTCTCCTTCCATCCTTTTTTTGGATTGGCTACTTTTTGGTTATTCAAGGAGTCAGCCAATAGGAGTGAACACTGTGAGCAAGGATGAAATGCATGTAAAGAAAGGCACGATGGCCGAAAAAAGGTCAGAAATAACCAGAGAGTAAGACGAGGGCACAGGACAGACCCCTAAGGAATACCGTTTCTTTCCGCTACATCAACATCCACTTACACCATGTCATCCAGCAATTCAGAATATGCTATCTTCCCTCCCCTAGTCTCTCTATTGCACCCCTGCCCCACCCTCTCAGAATTTGCAAGAGTTCCTGATAGAATAAAGGATGCAGATTTCCTATGCACTCCCCACTCGGCCTCACCTGGGATTCATATGGGAGAAATGCAATGTTGATTTCCGTCAGAGTTTTGATGACCTTGGCTGCTCGAGATTTTACCAGCTCATTAAACAGGGCATCTGGACAAGCTGCAAGAAGCACAAAGACAGCAGGTTTTCCTGTCCATTTGCTGGTTAATTTTAACAGTTGCACGTGTCCGGTGGATTCCTTATTTTATTAGGATTTTAAAAAGGCAACTAGAAAGTTCGTCCCAGCCTAAGATATCTGCTACCTCTATGGTGAAAAAAGGAATATAAAACCAGCTACCAGGCCCTCAACATATAACAGAGAAAGAAATGGCAATAAAGACTGAGATATTGAGAGCTAATAAAAGCTTTTTTCTGATATCAAGGAAAGGGGAAGAAAAGAGATTAAGAAGGGATGAGGAAAAGGCCTGTAACATAATCAAACACCAGAATCTAACATGCTTATGAAAAATAAAATAATTAAGGAAAACAAAATTATTAGGACATACAATGCAGGCATTTCCCCTGGACCCTCTAATGAACTCAGCTGCACAGGAGACCCACTTGGGGGGAACTGTGATTTCTAATGACTCTCCTGGGCTGAACAAATGGCTTCAGGTTCCCAGAAATGCATTATTGATTTATCATTACTAATGCTGTCTACCTGCTCTCTGTCACCCATATTCAAATAGTATAAAATTATTCTTTGCAAGAACCTTTCCCCGTATTCTCAGTGGTGAGTTTTGTGGGGTTTTCCCTAGAGAGGACACAGGCGAACTGTTATTGGGTACACTCTTTAGCTATCCAGCTCTGCTTATCTCTTTTTGCTATTAACAAAGATTGACTAAGATGTTCCCGCACTAGTCTCCATGCACAAAACCTCCACAAAATAAGAAAATGGATCCCAGGACGATGACGCAGTTCTCTCTGATACAAAGACCACTGGATTGGAATACCTTTGTAGTTGAAAAACTGATGGAAATACACTAGAGGTTACAGTGATATCTGGAAGTGTGTGCAGTGAAACACCAAGGCTAGCATTGAAAAATGCTTCTCAGCATTAAACTCTTTAGTCCTTAGAAGAAGAGCTACTTTTCATCAGGACGGACCTCACAACCTAGTAGGTTTGTATTTGTGTGCATTTATTTTTGTCACTTATGCAATTTATTTTCTGAAAAGAAAATAAAAGATCAGGACAAATACGCAGCAACCCATTTCTTCCCTGTTGATCTGGTTTGGTTTGGATTCAGCCTGGCTCTGCAGAAACACTAACCCAGAAGGGCAGGGCTGGCAGCTGACAGGTGTACTTACAGTCAGTGAAGAAGACGTGTGCAGCACGGTACTTAGCAGTCGGTGGGTCCTTAAAGTCACTGATGAGAGAGTGGACAGACTGTGGAGAGGGAAAAAAGGGAACTGAATCCAATTCTAGAAGTAAATGGGACCTGTATCTGAACTGAGTAGCTTGCTTCCTACTTGCACAAAATAACAAGGAATTTCTGTTGTATGATTCTAAGTCATATTCGGCCATAACTGAGTTCTGAGGACTTAAAATTAGGATTATTTCAGAGTTTAGATAAACAAAAGCCTTCTTAGCTCATTCCAGAATGACAGTGTCAGTTCTTTGGAGTCAGTGTAACTCGCATTCCTAAGAAGTGACCCACAAAAGGGGAAACTGGTCAGAAACCTTCCAGGAGATTCATATTGATGAAGTTCCGGCAATTTAGTTGCATCTGCAGAAATTCACGTATAAGCCAGTTTTCAAAAGTGAAAGGAAAGCCCAAAAACTGGAGGGAATTTATATAGATTAAGAGACCTAAGACAACTATCAACCAAAAGCAAGGAAGTAGACCTTGTTTGGATGCTGATTGTGGAGGAGCACCCTCCAAAAATAAGACAAGTAAATGTGAACACTAACTGGATGCTGATGAAATAGATCTGAAAGCACAAATACCAAAGTTCTGGAGGAGGGTCACTAGATAGAGAGGATCTCCCACCTAGACAGGGCACGCAAGGGGAAAACTAGAATGACCCAGCACTGGCTCTCTGGACAGCGGTTCTACTCAGAAAGCTTAATGCACTCTGCACCCCTCCCTGCACTCCTCCCTCCCCGTTTGTGGATTGCACGCTTAAAGAGAGCAGGGTGTTAAATGCGTGCTTAACCCAGAAACGTCAGACGGTGTGCCACGCAGACAAAGCCAGCACATGTAACCTCAGCCAGAGCTCTTCCGGGGGGAGGATTCACCTTCTCAGATGGAGTGATGAGATACACAGCCTCCAGGCTGGGCAGTGGTTCTCGGCGCTTGTTGATGTCCTCCACAACTAGACAACAAGACAGCAGCCCACGGTGAATAAGAAAACACAACTGGTGATCACAAAACTAGAAGCAGTGAGGCAATCTTCAGACTGGTGCAGAGAGAAACCGACAGTGGGGCGAGGAGAAGACTCATTCTGCAGAGCTGCCACACTCTACTGTCTCACAATGCTCAAGACATTAGGAAACCCGAAACCTTAGCACACTAAATATTTCCCACTTCCCAGTTCAGTTTATGTAAACTCCTTGATCTGCTCTGATTGAAAACGGAAAATGCTACCTCATTCTGTCAAGAACGGTCTCTGGCCTCTTCCTTCAGTTTTTTCTCATCTGTCCTAAATAATCCCAATTCCTTTAGAATTCCCATGTTGGGTTTATTTATCAACAATTGGATAGTTTTATCATTTTCCGCTGTATATCAAATGAAGACATTCCAAACATACTCTCTATATAATACTGGCCCTCTCAATAGTTCAAAGACTAAACATCAAATTTTGTTAAAGCAAACCATGGGCGTTTGGTTTGCTTGTTTCTCTTATGTCAGCTACTTCACCTGGAAGGAAGAGCTTTTGGGAGAGTCATCATCTTACTAGTCACCCGATACAGCTGAGGATGCATTAGCTCCGCTGTACTGTCCCCTGGTACAGAGAGAGCAGTACAATCATAAGATGCTGTTCTTCCCACGCAGTGAGTTGAGCACATAAAAGCATCACTTTAGAAGCATCCCTCGTAACATTTATAAAGACCTTTCACCCCAAATAATGTTTAAATTAATACCCAAATCCCTCAACCATCTACTTTACCAGTGGTTGTAGATCTTTGAATGTCATAGGCCAATAATACTTCCCCCCCCAAATATTTGGGGGTTTAACATAGGCTTGTTAATTTTAAAATTTTGTCAAGTAAGGACATTTTTTTAAACCCACCTTTGGTGTAAGGCAGAGTCTGTGTGCAGTAGGGAGAGCCAAACCCTTATCTACCGCAGGAAGTCGGTAGGTAAGGCCTACCATTGATGAACTGAGACAACAGTAGGAGCATTTACATAGAAATACCAAAAAAGAAAACCAGAAGCTCCAGTTGACTCCCCCCCCCCTTAACTTCTGTGCATTTTTCACTTTGATAGAGAAAAGAAAAGTTTTAAAAATTCAATGAAGAAAATAACTTTGTAAGCTCAAAACAGAGGCGAGCCTGGTCTTGGGTAACTCAATGGTAAAAAGTCACACCAAAAATTACGTACTCCCATTTATAGGACTATGCTTCTGGTGACAGATAAACTAGATCTGGAAATGTGTTTTTGAAAATGAAGGAATCACAGCCGAGGTGTGACTGTACCCCCCCAAAATTATTTTACATATATATATATAAATTTCACATAGAATTTGATCAACAAGAAAACCCATATTATATTATCACCATAATTTTACAATTTAAAAACATTTTAATACCAATTACTAGAAAGAGATAATCTTAGAATAAAAGAAAAACCTTGAAATTAAATTCATTTAGTTTACCGAAAACCTCAAACCTCCTTGATTTTCCTCCCATATCTGTGGGAGGCTAATAATTTTGACAAAGACCAGGAAGAGTCTGTGAGCATATATATAAATTTGTCTCCAGGGGAAAAAATCGGGAGCTGTGTGGCAACAGGTATGTTCCACCAATATTTTTTCAGAGGAAAAACAAAGGTTAACTTCCACATTTGAAATAATACCTCAAAAGAGATTGCTTTTCAATCAGTGCTGTTTCAAAGATTGAAACACAGGATTCCTCTCGAAAAGAGCCCCTAAGGAAGACTAGAGCTGCAGACAAGTGTGAACACAAGCTCTGGGACAGAAGCCAGGAGGTCTGAGTCCTTGTCTCAGCGGTGACACTGGCTAGTGACCTTGAGCAGGTGATTTAACTTTTTACAAAAACCTATCACTGTGAAATTACCATACACATTCCAAAGAGTGAATAAAACATAAACATACAAATAATTATAAAGCAAATGTCTGCAAAAGTGTCACCCCAGTGAGGAAACAGAACCCTCCAGCACTGCAGAAGTGCCTTCACCCCCCCCCCATTGCCCCCTTCTCACAGTTTCCTCCCTTCCCTCCAAAGAGAACCGCCATCTCAACTTGAATGGTGATCACTCCTCTTTATGGTTTTACCACTTATGTCTGCATTTCAAAACAGTGTAGCTTAGTTCTGCCCGGTTTTGAACTTTATATAAATTAAAGCACACTCTAAGTACTCTTTTGTATCTTACTTCTTTTGCTCAACATTGTGTTCATCAGATTCATTCATGTTACCATGAGTAGTCAGAGTTCATTCATCTTTGTTGCTGTATAGTATTCTATACTATACTATACCACAATTTATTTAACCATTCCACTCTTGATGGACATTTTGGTCGTTTCCAATTTGGGGCTACTATGAACGATGCTCTGTGAACATTCCTGCATGTGCATCCTGGGCACACACATCTGAGGCTGTCTAGGACACACATCTAACTATAGACTTGCTAGCTTATAGGACACACTTACCTTCAACTCTGCCAGACACTGCCAAGCGTTTTTCAAAGTAGCTGTACCAACTGACACTCCATCATATAGGAGTTCCCATTTTTCTATATCCTCTCTGTCATATGGCATTATCAGAGTTCAAATACTCCAGTCTGGTGTGTGTATAGCAATACTTCACTCTGGTTTTAATTGCATTTCCCTGACCACTAACATGGGTGGGCAATTTTTCATATATTTGTCCACCATTTGGGTTTCTTCCTTCGTTAAGTGCCTGTTCAGGTCTTTTGCCCATTTTTTCTATTGGGTGGCCTGCCTTTTTTCTTGATTTAACCTTCCTTTTGGTATTCTCTAACAGATATTTAATGAGCATCCAAGACTGGGTTAGGTGCTAGGGATTCAGTGATGAACAAGAAGCCTTAGGTCTCTCTCAGGAACTTACAGACTAAGCACCCAGGTTGTTGGAAGAATCTAAAGTCAAGTGAGATAATAATGAATAGGGAGGAGGAAAGCTTGCTGCCAAGAGAAGGCCTGAGTGTCACTCAAGGGCAGAGAGAATGCTGTGCTCACTTGTTATCCCCTCGGTCATGATGTCCGTCATCTTACAGCAGGAGGAGAGCATCCTCATACTCAGCTGATCGACCACCAGCACCTGGAAGCAAAGAGAACAGCTTACAGCCTGGGTGGCATCTGCTACTATTCTCTCATCAGCTTACTGCATCAGACTTCAAAAAGAACCCCAGATGGTAGGTTCAGATCCTGGGCGCAGACCTACGCACTGCTCATCAAGCCATGGTGTGGTGGCGTCCCTTATAAAGTAGAGGAAGATGGGCATGGATGTTAGCTCAGGGCCAATCTTCCTCACACACACACAAAAAAAAAAGAAGAAGAAAAAGGAAAGAAACGCAGAATAGTGAGTTATCAATATTTCCTATGGGCCAGAAGCTTGCTGAAATACATGCTAGCTTTTACCTCTCACGCCAAACCTAACCTTCTAGGACTTGAAGCTTGTTCTCACTGACTTAATTTTATAAACTTAAAAAAATTAAGTTTTAGTTTTCCATGATAAATAATTACTCATAAAAACGCAAAAAAAAAAAAAAAAAGACAGAAAAGAAAAAATTCATCTACAGCACCCACACTCAGAGAAAACCATATTGGAGAGTATTTTTTCAGGGCATAACCTTTCTCTTAAAAGGAGAATGAACACTAGTGCCACACATACAGTATGGAAGGTGAGGACTTTGCTGCAGACGTCACTAGGATGGACCAGCACACATGTCGTCTGGGAGTGGACTATACCTCGTCCACAAGAACGTGCCAGTCCTCGTCTAAAAGCTTCATATCTGCAATTCTTCAGCTAACCTTCCCTATCTTCATTCAGCCCTCAGTGGAGACAGGAAGCCGGCAGCTAAAACAAGGCTACGTATTTCTCTTCTTCTTTAATGATATAAACCATGGAAAGAGGAGCTAGACACAATGTGGACTAGAAAGCTTTTTGCTGCAGTACAAGGGCCAATTAGTTTTCATTTTATAAGGCAGCTTCCTCAAGATTAGTTTAAAGTTCACATGTCCACAAACCCATTAACTGATGGGAAGGGTAAGAGAGAAAGACATGCAGAAAGACTTCCCACCAGATGGCCTCCCGCCCTGGGTGGTGAGGATGGATGTGCTAAAATAGAATTTCACAAGGCCAGGGGTGAGCCTTCCAAATCCTCCTGTACCAATCAGCTCTCTGGTTCCCAGTCCCAGTGAACTTGAAAATGTGTGGGCTCTTGACTGCAGGGAAACGTGGGGGCGAGAACAGTTGGTATAAACCCTTCGACAACACCCAGGGAAGTTCAAGTAAAATTGCATGCTCTCCTGGCCAGTACAATGCCCAGCCCCAGACACCAAGTGACCCTTAAAATGCTAATTTCCTGAATGGAGGACAGCACACTTCCCCAGGACAGGAACCAAGACCATAACCAATTGGATTGGCTCAAACACTTGTTTCAGGTACATTATAGTTTCCAGCATTGCTCTCAGTGTTATATGAATAAACAAGCTTACTTCTTTTGTCTTATGTAGTTACAGACAGATGGGGATAGACCAGAGGAGGACTTTTCAAACTGTTGTGTGGGCTCCATGGAGAGTGTTTATGGCCACCAAAGGGGTAAGAAGTGTCTCCTCTTTCTCTCTCATAGCAAACAGAATTATTTCACCTTCTTCTGCTTTATACTATGGGTTCCAGGTACAATTTTGTTTGAAAAAAAAGGGTTCTACTGCCAAAATGCCCCACCAGGTGATCTTGAAGGTAAGCTTTATGACCAAGAGATTCTTAACCAGGATCATATAAAATGAGGGGCATGGCAGATTCCCTTTTTTGTATTCTGCACACAGCAAAGGTCCTCATTCCTTGCCTTCATGCCTTTCCCCAACTCTACCCCCATTCTTATTTCTTCCACATGAACTCACCTCTGAGGCCATTAATTGTACTCTTCCACTTACCTTCCACTCTCCCTTCTTCTTTACCTTCTTTATCACATCATGCATGATCTCTGAAACAGGAGAGAGAAAGGAAGCAAGGAGAGAAGGAGGGAGGGAGGGAGAGAGAGAAGAAGGAAAATTTAATGCAATGTCAAGGACTTCTAACACCTGCCTATTAGACCACGTCATTTCTCCCCATAGGCTTTGTTTTCTTTGTCATGCAATTCAACCAATCTATTTACTGAGCTATGATCAATCCACTAGAAAGAGAGTTCTCTTCTTACTTCCTTAATTTGGTGGTTCTCAAACTTTTCTGTCTCGGGACCTCTTTACACTCTTAAAAATTGAGGACTCCAAAGAGTGTTTGTTTATGTGGGTAAATATCTATTGATATTTACCACATCAGAAATTAAACTGAGAAATTTTAAAGTATTTATTCATTTAAAATAACAAGAAACTCATTATATGTTAACATAAATAGCATTTTAATGAAACAACTATATTTTCCACAAGAAAAGAATTTTTAGTGAGAATATTGGCATTTTTAAATACATATTTTTGCAACTCTCTTTAAGGTCTGACTTCATAGAAGACGGCTGATTCCCGTCTGCTTCTGCGATCTGTTGTGAATCACATAGCCATCTGGAAAACTCTACTGTGCAGTCGCCAGAGAGTAAGAGTGAAAAAGGCAAATGACCTCTCAGTCTTACTATAAAGACGGTTTTGACCTCATGGACTCCCAGAAGGTCTTGGGTTTGTGAACCGTAGCCTTAAGTTAAGTGGGTAAAAGACTGTGACAACACCTCAGCCACAAGAGCCCCCCTCAAGCTCCAAAAACAGATGTGAAGAGCAGTTGTGAAGTCTTTCCAACCCTGAGCACATCTGTGGGATGCTGTCATCAAAAACCACCATTTTGGTAAGCCCCAGTTTCTATAACACCGCACTCCACACAAGTCTACCCAGACGAGGAGGTTTCATAGGAAATATCACTTTTGCCTCTCTTTCTAAATCCAGGTAATACACAGACCCAGAAGGACTCAAAGGCTAACAGGTGTCATTAGCAAGTGTGTTTCAAACATTTAGGTCATCCTCCAGAGCACAACAGTTCCTAACTCTGCTTCTATGTCAATCTGATGTGTCATAAAAGTGTTCTAAAATTTTCAAGAACATTTTACCTGATGATAAAAAAAACACATACTCACTGCAGTAAACTTGAAAAAAACAGAAAAGCATAAAGAAGAAAATACCGTGTGTTACTTGTGTACCTGGGAAAACCATCTGTAATCCTGCCAACTTGAAATGTGTAATTAACATTTTGGTTTATTTCCTACCAGCTTTTTCTGTGCACCTTTACATAGTTAAGATTAGCTGTATATATAATTTTGCATTATGCTTTTTTCATTAACAAACTCATTTCCCCATGTTAATAAAAATGCTTTCTAGGATTTTAAATGCCTACATAATAGTCTCCAGTTTTGTCAGCAGTTTCCCCAGTAGCCATTTAGATTATTTCCCATGTTTCAATGTGGTGAAAAATTGGGAACAAATATATCCAATAGTAGGGCAGTGGTTAAGTCAATCAGGTTATTTTTGTACAATGGAATACTATGTACCCATTAGAAATAGTGATATGGAAAAATATTACTCATTCATCCATCCTTTCATTCAGTAACATTTTTGAGGACCCACTGTTGGCCAGTAATTGGACTAAGCACCAGGAAAGAAAAACAGAAGATACGGTGCTGCTCCTGTGGGGCCTACACTCTAGTGAAGGAAGCAGATGCTAAATAAAAAGAGCAATCGCAGCTTCTCATAAGTGCTCTGAGGTAAATAAATACAGGTAATGACAGAAAAAAACATGTGTGGACAGCTACCTTTAAGAGGGGATCAGGCAAGGCCTCTCTGAGGAGAGGGAGATACCAGCCACTGAAAGGCTGGGAAAGGAGAAGGAGCAGGCACAAAGGCTTGAGGTGGAAAAAGGAAAAAGAGCTTCACACTTTCTTGGAACCGAGGATGATATAAGCTGAGGTTGGAGGCCAGATCATACGGGGACTTGATAGGAGTAGGATTTTATCTTAAGAGCACTGGAAAGCTACTGAAGGCAGGGACGTAATCTGATGTGCTGTACAGAGACGAGGTTGAAAGGGCCGAATATAGGAAAAGGGAGTACAGTGAGGAGGCCTTTGCAATTGTCCAACCACGACTGGTGGCAGTGGAGGTGGCAGTGGAGATGGCGAGAAGTGGATGGGTTTGATATATATTTTGGAGGTAAAACCAACAGGGCTAGCTGCTGAATTGGAAGTGAGAGACACAAAAAGGAAAGAAATCTAAGCCTAGGCTTTTGGCTTAAATAAAGAAATTGATGTAGAGAGAGAGAAAAGATTTACAGGGACGGGAACTGATTTGTAGGAAAATACCAAGAGTTCTGTTTTGGTTATTTTAAGATTGCGATGGCTAAGAGATATCCAAGAGGAGATGTCAAGTAGGTAGCTGGAGGTAACTCTGGAGCTTGGAAAAGTAATCTCAGTTGGAGTTAAAAATTTGGGAATTATTATCAAATAGAGATGGGAGGTATGGTTGGAGAAAATCTCTACTTCTGATAGAACCAGGAAGATGAGGACGGAAACATTGTCTTCGTTGACCTTGACAAGCATTCCTGTGAAACACTAGGGATGAAGCCAGACTAAAATGGGTGATGAGGAAGAGAAGACAGGCTCTCCGGACAACTCCTTCAAGAAGTGCCATACAAGGTAGCTGAGGAAAATTATGAAAGCTAGACAGGGTAGGCAGAGATGTGAAATCAAGGAAGGTTTTTCTTTTTAAGATGTGAGACGTTAGAGCATTTTTTATGACATTGGCAATAAACCAAAAGAGAGCAGACTATGATGCAGGAGAGAGGAAGGATAATTCAAAGACTGAGGCCCCTGAGGAGGAGGAAGAGGTGGGATCGAGACACAAGAGAGCCTGACACAGGACAGGAGGCAGGTACCACATCACTTCTGGTGGGAAGGAGGGAGACGATGGGTGGGCTCCAAGAGTGGGGGCAGAGCTGAGAGGTGTCCTGGTTGGAGATGAGGTCATTGGCTGAGAGCAGGGAGAGTGGTATTGTATATGGAAGGTTTGGAGAAAGAAGGTATTGAAAATCTTCCCAGAGATTAGGAAAGTGAAGTTACTACAGAGATGTTTTAGCTTTTCTGGACAGTGTTAAGGACCACTTTGAGGTTCATGACTGTAAACTTAAGGTGAAACTAGGCAGTTCAATTGTGTGGGTCTTTTTTTTTTTTTTTTTTCCCAATGATGTTTGGCTGTCTAGGACCGAGCCAGAAAGGAAAGAAGAGTTAGTTTCAACTGGAGTTGCAGTTTTCCCAGGTGAGTACAACAGAGGGAGAAAGTGTTCAAAATAGACAGCTGAGGGGAATAAAGCCATGCTACAACTACTTTTTCAAAATCACATATGCAAAGGAAAAATAAGAAAAACTTATACCAAAATGTTCTTTTTGTGCAGTAAAATTATGATTAATCTTCAATTGCTAATTTGTCCCTTCCTATGTCCTCCCAAGCTTTCTACATTGAGTACATATTATTTATTGTAACAAGAAAAATGCTCAAAACTAATCTGTCAGTGAACATCTTTGTGCCCAAGGCCTTTCTTTGCACAAATTATCCTGTCAGGAGAGTTTTCTGGGTATGGAATGAGTGGATAAAGAGTATAAATGTTCATAAATTCTGCCAAATTATTTTCTAAAAGCACAGTTTGTACCCTCACAGGTACGCCACATGACTCTCCAAATTAACATACTAACCGATAAAAAAGACACCTTGAGGGAAACAAAACAAAACAAATAAACAAGTGAGACTTCATCAGATTAAAGAGCTTCTACAAGGCAAATGAAACCAGGATCAAAATGAATAGAGAACTCACCAGCTGGGAGAAAATATTTGCAAATCATATATCCAACAAGAGGTTAACCTTCATAATATATAAAGAACTCACACAAATGAACAACAACAACAAAAACAACCCGATCAAAAAATGGGCAGAGGATATGAACAGATAATTTTTCCAAGGAAGATATACAGATGGCTAACAGGCACATGAGAAGATGTTCAACATCACTAATCATCAGGGAAATGCAAATCAAAACTACACTAAGATATCACCTTACACCCGTTAGAATGGCTATAATCACCAAGACAAAAAACAACAAATGTTGGAGAGGTTGTGGAGAAATGGGAACCCTAATTCACTGCTGATGGGACTGCAAACTGGTGCAGCCTCTATGGAAAACAGTATGGAGATTCCTCAAAAAGTTAAAAATAGAAATACCTTATGACCCAGCTATCCCACTACTGGGTATCTACCCAATGAACCTGAAATCAACAATCCATAGAGACTTATGCACCCCTATGTTTATTGCAGCATTATTCACTATAGCCAAGAAGTGGAAGCAACCCAAGTGTCCCTTGACCGATGATTGGATAAAGAAGATGTGGTGTATATATATACAAGAGAACACTACTCAGCCATAAAAAAGACAAAATTGTCCCATTTGTAACAACGTGGATGGACCTGGAGGGTATTATGTTAAGTGAAATAAGCCAGAGAGAGAAAGACAAACACCACATGATTTCACTCATATGTGGAATATAAACTAACACACAGATAGAGAGAACAGTTTGGTGGTTACCAGGGGCAAGGGGGGTGGGGGGTTGACACAAAGGGTGAAGGGATGAATTTATATGGTGACTGACAAACAATAATGTACAACTAAATGTCACAATGTTATAAACTATTAAGGCATCAATAAAAAAGATACCTTGAGGTTTATTTTAATCTTTGCTAGTCTGACAGTGGAAAATGGTATATTTCACTGTCTTTATTTGAATTTATTGTATTACTGAGGATGAATATTTTCCTTTTTTTTTTTGCCACTATGCAAAATTAATTTACATTCAAGTCACCTCTTGATAGAGGAAGGCAGAGATATAATCCAAAAATCAAAACAAGTGTCCCAAGTTCTAAAGATAGAATGACTGCGGCAGCTTCAACCCTTCCTACCTCATTATTCCTGTTCCAAAATTCTCGGGGTGTATATTTGTCGTGGGTATTGTTAACAGCCAATTCTAATCCTGCCCTACATTTTTCTAATCCAATACCAAAAAGGAAACAAGGATTAGAGCCCATTTTAGCATTAAGAATCGAGTAGCTTGGGCTGCTTCCTCACAGTAATCACATTTCATCTCCCTGGTAAGTCCCCTTTGTGTGGAGAGAAACAATAAAGCCTTCTGAGGCTGGTCCAGTCAGCAGGTCTCATTTCTGCATACAAAACCTGTGTGTCAACAACCAAACCCTCCGCTCCACCACCCACCTAGTCTGTGTAGATGGGACAGAAGAGATAGGGGAGCTTCAGATTCTCATAATGGTTCCCTCATGGCCAAAGGAGTAAGAAAGCAGGTTCCTCTTCAACCACATCCTCTAGGTCCTGGGTGACTCCCAAACTCAACAAATCTCCCCAAGTCCTGAGAAAAACAGCAGGTGGTCTAAGGTTATCTGGGACATCTTCAGATGGACCCAATATACCAACTGGAGTCCCAAAGCACAGGCTCTCGGGATAGCTGTAACCCTACCCCTGGCGAAGCCCTGCTCTTACAGCCCTGGCACCCATGAGCACCCTCCACAGTGACATATGTCAAGACACCTGAGCCCAGGGCACACCAAAACATCTAAAATAGCATGACTAACATTAGGTGGACTGGAAGGTTGGGAAAAATGTGAGCATCACTCAAGTCCTCCAAACCATGGGGGAGTCAAGTGTTCTACACGCCACCCTGCCCTGAACAGATGCACCAGGAGCCTGGTGCAGCCAGACTGGAAGGAGAAGTGCCTCCATTCTGTTGAGGGATTTAAGGGATTCTAAACTCAGGCCACAGCGCCCTCCTCTTTTACCAACCCAAAGTACAGGGCAACTCCAGAGTTATTCTAGCTCAATAGTGGCAGTTCTTCTAAAAGGTACCCTCTTAGGGGGCTGGCCTGGTGGCATAGTAGTTAAGGTTGGCATGCCCCACTTCGGCGGCCCAGGGTTTGCGGGTTCAGATCCAGGGTGCAGACCTACACCACTTATCAAGCCATGTTGTGGTGGTGTCCCACATACAAAACAGAGGAAGACAGGCACAGATGTTAGCTCAGGGCCAATCTTCCTCAAGCAAAAAGAGGAAGATTGGCAACAGTTGTTAGCTCAGGGCCAATCTTCCTCACCAAAAAAATTAAATAAAATAAAAGGTACCATCTTGAATAAACCCCAATGGTGTGAGGGTATAACGCTAGTTACTCAGGCAAAGGTCACCCCATGCCTCATGATTAAGAAAAAATGCCACAGAATGCACTAAAGTCAGACAGACCAGGGAAAATCCAGGTTCAGGCCTTTGCTGTCTGTGTGATCTTGGGCAAGTTTAAAACATTTTAAGTTCAGTTTTCTTATCTGCAAATTTAAAATTATAATATTCAAATGACCTCTTGTGAAGATTAATGAGAATAAAATGCCCAGTATAGTGCATGGCATCTGTGAGGCATTCAAGAAAAGGCACCTAGCAGCCTCTGTGGAAAACAGTATGGAGATTCCTCAAAAAATTAAAAATAGGAATACCTTACGATCCAGCAATCCCATTCTTGGGCATCTACCCAACGGACACGAAATCAACCATCACAAGAGGTTTATGCACCCCTATGTCCATTGCAGCATTATTCACTATAGCCAAGAAGTGGAAGCAACCCAAGTGTCCCTCGACAGATGATTGGATAAAGAAGATGTGGTATATATATATTTACAGTGGAATACTACTCAGCCATAAAAAAAAGACAGAATTGTCCCATTTGCAACAACATGGATGGACCTAGCGGGTATTATGTTAAGTGAAATAAGCCAGAGAGAGAAAGACAAACACCATATGATTTCACTCATATGTGGAATATAAACCAATGCACGGACAGAGAGAACTGGTTGGTGGTTACAAGGGGGAAGAGGAATGGGGGGTGGGCACAAGGGGTGAAGGGATGGATTCATATGGTGATGGACAAATAATAATGTGCAGCTAAAACCCCACAATGTTATAAACTATTAAGATATCAATAAAAATGAAAAAGGAAAAAAAAAGGCAGCTATTGTGATGTCACTATAAAAACATGTTATTCACACAGACAAGGAAATAAGAAAATTATCACATTGCTTCCACCAATCAAAATTTTTAATATAATGTAAAAACCCTATTAAAAGGAAATACATATTAAAATACACTTTTTAAATAATCACAAAAATATTTAGATAGCAAACTCTGTGGGTGTTTCACCAAAAACTTGAAAACTCCTCTGATCCACAATAAACATGTGAATACCTTTTGGAATAATGGCACCAGTGTGCCAATGTATATAAATCTTAACTGTAAATATAAAATTGCACAGAGGAATCCTCATCCCCTGCTGGGGAGACAGAGAGTGACCTCTGTTTATCTAGGAAGAGATGCATTAATGCTGAAGCACAATTAGGAGCCCACAGAAAGTAAAAATATTTAATATCACAACCTGGGCAAACAGGACTGTATTTTTAATGTGCTATTATTTAACATTGTTCTGAAAATTCACTTAGACAAGAAAACTAAATGAAGTGTAATATTGGTAAGAAAGATGTAGAACATCTGCCTGCAGAAATCATGGGAATCAACTGAAAAACTATTAGAAACATTAAAACATTTAGTAAGGTGGCAGATACAAAATAAATACATAAAAACCAAAAGGACTTTGACATGGTAACAATGTCTATGAAGACAGCTCCATTGTTTACTAGCGTATACTGGGCTGGGACTCCACCCTCTGTCGATTCCACCAGCTGCTGGTAATTCTGCTCTGAAGCAACAAGGAGAATTCTGTTCCTCTTTCCCTGACAGCACTTCAGATATCTGAAGACGGCAACCACGTCTTTCTGACTGTCTTGTACTGGGCTGAAGATTCTCCTTGCTAAACAAATGCATCTTCCCAGGTAGAATAAGTTAATGCTAAACAAGACAGGAGGAAATGGTTTAAATACTTGAAACAAGCCTTCCAAGTACTCTCAAGACCTTCCCTGAGAAATATCCATTTATACATAAACTATTGGTAACTTAACTACAAACCACTTTGATTTTTTGCCTTTATGTTGTTTTTAATTATATAGAAGTAGCACATTCTTGTTGAAAAATTCAAACAGTAGAGAGATATACAAATACAAAGTGAAATTCCCCTCCTTACCCCCCATTCTTGAGGGGAAACAACCACTACCAGTCTAGGGGGCACCCTTACAGATCCTTTTGTGTGCACATATGAACGTGTATGGGAATGTACACACTTACACTCATGGCTCCTTGGCTGAGGCCTGTGGAGGTAAAGTAACTTTCAATGATTCTACTTCTTTGGTGCTTAAGAACTCTTATATTGGGAAGAACATTAAATAGATCATCTAAGGCCAGAGTCTATGTCCCTCATTTCGGGACTGAGACATTCCTGCAAAATACAGCCATCTGGAGTGGGCATGGCCTCTACATGGTCAGCCCAGAGTGAGCAGAGATGGGTCTCTGGATCCCTGTCCACATGCTCTCCCCACTACATACACTGTCTCTCAGGCACCAGCATGGACTAGACTCTGAAATTGAACCCAAGGGTCCTTTTCTCTGTTACAATGCAGTGATCACCTGGACACAGTAAATCAAAGTGATTCAGATGGGTTTTGGAGCCAGAAGGTTAAGGTTGAAATCCCTGCTCCTCCTCTTACTAGCTATGACTTTGGGCCAGTTATTAAATCTCTCTGTGTCACAGTTTCCCTATCTGTAAAGTGGGAATGACCACACACACCTCATTGAATTATTGTGAGGATTAAATGAATTAATGTGTGTAAAGCACTTACTTCAGTGCTTAGAACAGGACTTAAATTAACACTGTTGGCTATCATCATCACTATCATCATCTCTTTTAAATGACATTTGGCCTTCCTAATAAGGAAGAATCCAGTGATTTCTAATTGGTTTCTTATTGCTCCTCCATGGAGTTTACAATACATACCCTGTTTTCCAGTTTGTTTCTCTGCACACAAACTCTTTCATCCACTCAACAATGGTGATTCATTGAACACATGCTATGTGCCAGACATCCCTCCAGGCATTGGAAAGACCACGATGAACAAGCTAAATAAGTCTCCTGCTCTTAAGATGCTTACACCTCATGTAGAAGGGAGACAGCCAACAAAGGTAGGAAACAAACAAGATCATTCTAGGGAGTAAGTGCTCAAAGGAAACTTAAAAGGTTAATGAGTAGGAGTGTGATGGGGTTTGGGAGAAGGTCCTCTGAGGAGGTGGCGAGGAGGAACCAACCCTGTGAAGATCTGGGGAGAAGAGTTTTCCAGGCATAAGAAGAGCAGGTACAAAATCTCCAAGTCAGGATCAAGGATAGGACAGTCTAGAAACAGAGAGAAAGCAAGTATGGGGAGACTGAGTGCTTGCTGAAGACTCCACAAGTCACTCTGTATTCTGCTCCTTGAACACTAAGCCTCATTCATTCACCTTCACACATGACAACTCCCTCCCCCTCCCCGCACCCTCACTCCTGCCTTGTCTCTGGCATCTGGCATAAAATAATGATTTAGCAAATGCCTGCAGAATGAATGAACCCTCTGAGAGGCATAACTGAGCAGTGCTTGCTGGGAGTGAAATGAGCAGTTCTGTTCACGGTGCACCTCACGGCTGAGCAAGGTGATTCCACCCAGCGGCTCTCAGGAACCACCCACACATCCCCTCCTGGCCGCCACTCGCCTGACACCCCCAGGATTCAGAACTCCCAGTTCAAAGGTCACTGCCTGAAAAAGTCTCAGAGACTCTTTTACAGGGACTCCTGGGGAAAGAAATCTCTTTATTCTTGAGGAACATGACAGGTAGACTATGACTATTCTGGCCAGTCCAAGTTTGCAAGCCAGAGAATCTAGAAATGTTCTTGCTTTAACTCTCCTCACTCAAATTCAGTGAGGAATGTGGTATTATGTGGATGTATAGATACAAGTGTTCATACCCAAAGTTTCTGCCATCTCAGCATTTCTCTATATAGTAATTTTTAACCAGTGTCTGATTCAGAGATCACAGCCTTAGCCAAAATACTTTTAAAAGCTCATATTAAAGAAAAATCTCAATCAGCAATTCAGTCCCAATAAGAAAAAAGTGCCCACAATAGCAGTAGCATCTAATATTTATTGAAAACTTACTATATGGAATACATTGTCCTATACATTTTATATGTATCTTCTCATTTAAAGCTCACAGCGACCCTCAGAGATTATTATAATCACTCCCATTTTACAAAGGAGGAAACTGAGGCCCAGAGAAGTGAAGTGTCCAGCAATTGCACAATAAAATGCACATAACCACATAAAGCCTATGAAGGATACAAGAAAAAAGTATAAATCAATTTCTCAACCTCAAGGAACTGACAGTCCAGTCGGGGAAATAAGACATGACACCTGAAGCATAAGATAAAAGTCATTAGAACCCTCATGCACGGCTGGTGGGAATGTAAAATGATGCAGCTGCTTTGGAAAACAGCCTAGCAGTTCCTCAAACAGCTAAACGGAGAGTTACCACAAGATTCAGCAATTCCACTCCTAGGTACATACCCAAGAGAAATGAAAACATAGGTCTACACAAAAACTTACACACAAATGTTCGTAGCAGCATTATTCATAATAGCCAAAAAGTGGAAACAATCCAAATGCCCATCAACTGATGAGTGGATAAATAAATGTGGTATATCCAGACAATGGAATATTAGTTATAGAAAAGAATGAAGTACTGACACATGCTACAACATGGATGAATCTTTAAAACATGCTAAGTCAAAGAAGCCAGTCACAAAGGACCAAATATTCTGCAATTCCATTTACACGATATGTCCAGATAGGCAAATCCATAGAAAGTACATTAGTTGTTGCCTAGGGGGCGGGGATGGGAGAGTTGGGAGTGATGTCTAAGGAGTAGAGTAATGAAAGGGTTCTAAAATTGACAGCGATGATGGATGCACAATTCTGTGAATATACTAAAAACCATTGAACTGTACACTTTAAATGGGTGAATTTAAATGGTGTGTGAATTGTATCTCAAGAAAGCTGTTTTTTAAGAAGTCATCAGAGAATTTTAGATGAAAACTTCAAACTCAAAAACAAATGCAGTTTTGCTTAATATGGAACAGTTCCACAGAGTCTGACGACAGGTACCCTGGCTTACCCCTATAAAAAGTCATCTAAATTTATAATTTACTATAACTTTGTATCTAAATTGTACTTTGGGGGCCGGCCCAGTGGCGCAGCGGTTTAGTTCGCGCTTGGCAGCCTGGAGTTCACGGGTTCGGATCCCGGGCGCCTGCCGACACACTGCTTGTCAGCCATGCTGTGGCGGCGTCCCATATAAACTAGAGGAAGATGGGTATGGATGTTAGCCCAGGGCCAGTCTTCCTCTGCAAAAAGAGGAGGATTAGCAACGGATGTTAGCTTAGGGCTGGTCTTCCTCACAAAAATATATAAATAAACAAATAAAAAATAAATTGTGCTTTGTGGAAGTGAGAGAGACCAAAACAGAGACCACAAATTGTCAGCCACAGGGCTGACAGAACAGGGTACCACTCCTTATAACTGCTGAATGACAACTGCTTAATCTGAGAATGTTCCTATTTAGGTTTGCTTTTTGGGTGGTGGGAAGTGGGAGAGAAGGGAGGGGGCTGATTGTTTGGAGTGGTCACAAGCTTTAGTCCGTGTAAAGATGGGTGAACAATGACTGCATTACACTGCCCTTGTAAGTACACCCGCAGATTGCATAAGACTCAAATGTCCAGTGTTATAACATCCAAAACTTGGGCGGCTGCCAATATCTGAGAGGAGTACACGATGATAAATAAATGCCTGATATCCGAAAAATCAAATCCTAACCTCAGACCCATAAATATGCCTGACAGAGCTACAGAAATGATTATTCACTTTCTTTTTCACAGGAAATCCTCATTTTCAATCTTATTGTCCCCACTTTTTCATAAGGTTTAGAGCCAAAAGGTTAAGGAGCTAGAAAGTCTCTAAGCACAGACTCACGGACCTTGGAACTTGGATTAGCAGAAAGGAAATCTCCAACTGGGGACAAAAAGATTACAAGTAGGAGTTCCCAGAGTATCGCAGCTGCGGTCTCCTCACCTCGCTGCAAAGGAGGGCTATTTTCTTCTTCCTAAGGCTGCCTAAAACAGCATGTTCACTGGATAAAAGGAGCTGTGAAGTTGCCAAATATATACAAATAGAAAAATCAACCAAAAAATGGAAACCAAAACAATTTATATCTTCTTAAAATCAATAGCTTATAGAAGTAAGTACTATTTAGTTATATAAATATTTTGAAACAAAGACAAAAAATGGTGAAATGGTAATTAATCTTTCAGGACACAAAGCACTATTACCTCATAAGTATTGTTGAATCAGACATTTTTAAAAGAAAGACTCAAGAATGAGGGCTATTTTATATAAGATAATGACAAGCACGCAGTTATTTGGGAAACATTTTATGTTTGCTAAAGAAACAACAAAAAAAGAAAAGAAAACGCTGCCCTTATACAGCAGATCTCATCTGTTAATGTCCCATTTGGTCTGCAAGCCTGTATCTGTTTCTCTGCAAAAAAGCTTGTCCTCCTCCTAGTCCAGACTCTCTGATGACTAGTAATTCCTCCTTGAACTGCAGGGACCGAGAATAGGTATCTATTCGATCTTGGCAGGAACCCAAGATGTGGCCAGTATCTTAAATTGGTAGATGTGGCATTTAATGGCTCCAAATCACATTTCTTGACTTACATGGGAGTTTCCCTAAGGACTAAAGGATTAAGGAAAATACACTCTGGAAAGAGGGGAAAGAATGTTTCATATAATTCCAGAAACCCAGAGCAGACAGGGGACATAAAGATCATTTAGCCCAGTGGTTCTCAATGGGGAGTGATTTTGCCCCCCAGGGGACATTCAGCACATTGAGATTGGAGGGTGCTATGGGCATCGAGTGGGGAGAGGCCAGGGATGCTGCTAAACATCCTACAATGCACAGAGTCATACCCCAAATGTCAATAGTGCTGAGGTTGAGAAACTCTGATCTAGTCCATCTTATAAAGAAACTGGACACGAGAGAGATCAAGTGACTTGTCCACGATAGTGGTGGTAGGAATCATCTTATTTTCAAGTCCAAGACTCTGACCAGCCCTATCTGTTCTGTTCTAAGATTTAACCTGCTTCAGGTCTTCGGGTCTGAGATATTAAAAAAGGTTTAGTCTCACACAGTATGACAAGGGCACAAGCTCAAGCCCCCTCTGGAGCCTTCAATACAGCCATTCTAGAGGTGTCAAACTGACATAAGACAAACGCCCCAGGGAAACTTCCAGAAGGCAGGAAATTGTCCCGCCCCCCCACCCCGAAAAGTCCAATTTCAGGAGGGCTGCGCTTCCTTTTCCTGAATCCATGCAACTGGTTACAATAAGATACCAGGAAAAGAAAACATCCTGTTGGGGTTTGGGCTTAGGATCAAGCGCGGGGAGAAGGTGGGGCTCCGAGAAGAGAAGAAACATTGAAAATCCTAGAGAAATGTCTGAGTTTGCACTTTCACTGAGTATGCAGAGTAGGTGGTTTTCTCAAGTCTGTCTTCCATACCCTTTAGAAAAGATTCTGCTTCTTATGTTCTAAAATTGGCTTATTAGTTCTGCAACCCTATTATTTTTTGTTTTCTATTTCCTTGGCCCGACTAGCCCATTTTCCACTTCATTCTGTTATTTCACATTACCTCACACTTGAGCTGTTGGCTTATCATTTTTGTTTGAGAATGATTTGAATTGTTTTCTCTGTACCAGTCTTCTTCCAGGATAAATTCTTCACCTGAGCCTTCATGCTATGTTTCTGACATTTTTCCTTACCAAACTTCTACAAAGTTCCCATGTAGATTTTTTCTTGCTTTTCTGCTTAGATCACCTAGACCAGAGGCAATTCTCTCTGGCCATCTATTTGTATCAAAATGTGTAGGTGGGCTCTCTTTGCTCCCTCCCCATTTACCCAGGGATTATTTGAATATTGCTCTCAGAATGTGAAATGGTTGTGTGTTGGGATGATGGTTTCTGACCAGCCTTCAGTTAGGGGATGAGTGTAGGGGAGAGTCTACTGGTGAAGTCTGTTTCTCCAAATTGTATAATTTAATAAAAAGTTCTATGCCAAAGACCACTCCACTGAGGATGTATATTGGGGTCTGGGAGGCAACACCCAATATCAGAAGAAATTACCTTAGGCTGCACTTGATTTCCTGCTTCAGAGTGAGCTAATGAGCTAATTCAGAATGAAATTCCTGGATTTGGGGTATCCCAAATATTTTTTTTAACCTATTTCTGTTTAGTCAGGCTTTTGTTAGCTGCCTAGACAATTAGCCCCAGAACTCTAGAACACTGTTTTCATTCTTCTCACAGCAAGAAAGAAAAAAAAGTGTTCAAAAGAACCAGTCATTTTGCTACGTTAAGAAGCTAGGGTGTGGTGGTCCCCAGCCACTGGCTAGTAGCCACTCCCCTCCTTCCTTCCTGGAATGCAGTTCTTATAAGTGATAGTCTATTTTTAAATTCTGAGTCAGTGGTCTTATTTTCTACAACAGATGTGTGATAACTGACTTAGCAGACATAAGAAAGCTGAATCCATCTGAAGTAGAATCCTAAGCCAGCAGCAGGGAACACTGAAAACCAACCAAATGTACATAGAAGAATCCTCAGCAGTTTCAGGAACTGGCAGTACCAGGTACCTCTGGAACTCAAAAGAATGGGAGGGGGGATAAGCCATGTTGGGAGAAAGGTATTAGAGAAGCAGTTATATCCTAGGTCCCTTCTACCACTTCTCATCACTGGGTGACTGACCTTCTCCCAACATGACAGAACACCGACAGTTTCCTCTTCAGAGAGTGTAGAGGGTCCCTGGACTGGGGGACCCAAGGTACAGTTCAGAGCATGAGTCTAATAATGAAACAGAGGGACTATCTGACCATATGTACAGATTGTTGAGAACTACCCTCCATACCCCTGGCCCTCTTTATCCACTCAGCTCCCAGAATTTGGGCAGTGAGAACCATATCTCCCAGGCAGGAGACAGAAAGAGACTTCTCTGGGGAATCTGAGCCTAAGAAGAAAAATCTAAAGATACTGACATTGGGGATTCCCCCAACAAACAGCCCACCTGGATCAGGCCCATCCACAAGGTCAGAGCTCCCAATTAGCATTTATGTCTCTAATTCTTCATCACAAGCAGACAACCACTGTTTGCTACACATCCAAGGAAAGTTCCTACATGGAAAATAGAGACTAAAACAAACAAAACAACAACAACAACAAAACTTGGAGGAAATAGACTATGCAGAGATTTAAAACATGTCTTTTTAAAATGAGATAGAGAGACAGGGGACCGGCCTGGTGGTTCAGCGGTTTAGTTTGCACTTTGGCAGCCCAGGGTTCGCGGGTTTGGATCCCAGGCGCTGGTCGATGCACTGCTAGTCAGCCATGCTGTGGCGGCGTCCCATATAAAATGGAGGAAGATGGGCATGGAGGTTAGCCCAGGGCCAGTCTTCCTCAGCAAAAAAGAGGAGGATTGGCAACGGATATTACTTCAGGGCTGGTCTTCCTCACAAAGAAAGAAAAGAGAGAGAGAGAGAGAGCGAGACAGAAAATACCACACCTGTGAAACAAGAATAGGGGGCTATAAAAAAGAAAATTAAAAAGAGCTATTGGATCAATCAATGTAATACATCACATTAACAAAATGAAGAATAAAAACCACGTTATTATCTCAATCGATGCAGAGAAGGCTTTTGACAAGATTCAGCATCCATTTATGATAAAAACTCTCAACAAAATGGGTATAGAAGGAAAGTACCTCAACATAATAAGGGCCATATATGACAAACCTACAGCTAACATCCTACTCAACGGGGAAAAACTGAAAGCCATTCCTTTGAGGACGGGAACAAGACAAGGGTGCCCACTCTCGCTGCTCTTCTTCAACATAGTACTGGAAGTTCTGGCCAGAGCAATTAGGCAAGAAAAAGGAATAAAAGGACTCCAAATAGGCAATGAAGAAGTGAAACTCTCACTATTTGCAGACAACATGATCTTATACATAGAAAACCCAAAAAACTCCACTGGAAAACTACTAGAAATAATCAACAACTACGGTAAAATGGCAGGGTATAAAATCAACTTACAAAAATCAGTTGCATTTCTATACAGTAATGATGAACTAACAGAAAGAGACCTCAAAAAGACAATCCCATTTACAATTGCAACAAAAAGAATAAAATATCTGGGAATAAATTTAACCAAGGAGGTGAAAGACCTATACAATGAAAACTATAAGACACTATTGAAAGAAATCGAGGAAAACATAAAGAAATGGAAAAATATTCCATGCACATGGATTGGAAGAATAAATATAGTTAAAATGTCCATTCTACCTAAAGCAATCTACAGATTTAATGCAATCCCAATCAGAATCCCAATGTCATTCTTCACAGAAATAGAACAAAAAATACTGAAATTCGTATGGGGCAACAAAAGACCCCGAATAGCTAAAGCAATCTTGAAAAAAAAAAGAACAAAGCTGGAGGCATCACAACCTCTGATTTCAAAATATACTATAGAGCTATAGTAATCAAAACAGCATGGTACTGGTACAAAAATCGACACACAGATCAATGGAATAGAATTGAAAGCCCAGAAATAAAACCACACACCTATGGACAGCTAATCTTCGACAAAGGAGCAAAGAACATACAATGGAGAGAGGGAAGTCTCTTCAATAAATGGTGCTGGGAAAATTGGACAGCAACATGCAAAAGAATCAAAGTAGACCATCTCCTATCACCATATACAAAAATCAATTCAAAATGGATTAAGGACCTGAAAGTGAGACCTGAAACTATAAAACTCCTGGAAGAAAATATAGGCAGTACACTAATTGTGATTGGACACAAAGGGATCCTTTCAGATTCCATGTCTACTCGGACAAGGGAAACAAAAGAAAAAATAAACAAGTGGGACCTCATCAGACTACAGAGCTTCTACAAGGCAAATGAAACCAGAATCAAAATGAATAGACAACCCACCAGCTGGGAGAAAATATTCGCAAATCATTTATCCAACAAGGGATTAATCTCTGTAATATATAAAGAACTCAGGGGCCGCCCGGTGGTGCAGCGGTTTAGTCCACGCTTGGCAGTCCGGGGTTTGCGAGTTCGGATCCCGGGCGCCCGCCGACGCACTGCCTGTCAGCCATGCCATGGTGGCGTCCCATATAAAGTGGAGGAAGATGGGCACGGATGTTAGCCCAGGGCCAGTCTTCCTCAGCAAAAAGGGGAGGATTGGCAACAGATGTTAGCTCAGGGCTGGTCTTCCCCACAAAAAAAAAAAAAAAGAACCCATACAACCGAGCAACAAAAAAACAAACAACCCGATCAAAAAATGGGCAGAGGATATGAACAGACATTTTTCCAAGGAAGAGATACAGATGGCCAATAGACACATGAAAAGATGTTCAACATCACTAATCATCAGGGAAATGCAAATCAAAACTACACTAAGATATCACCTTACACCCGTTAGAATGGCTATAATCACCAAGACAAAAAAACAACAAATGCTGGAGAGGATGCGGAGAAACGGGAACCCTCATTCACTGCTGGTGGGAATGCAAACTGGTGCAGCCGCTATGGAAAACAGTATGGAGAATCCTCAAAAAATTAAAAATAGAAATACCTTATGATCCAGCAATCCCACTCTTAGGCATCTACCCAGTGGACGTGAAATCAACCATCACAAGAGGCTTATGCATCCCTATGTTCATTGCAGCATTATTCACTATAGCCAAGAAGTGGAAGCAACCCAATTGTCCCTCAACTGATGATTGGATAAAGAAGATGTGGTATATACATACAATGGAATACTACTCAGCCATAAGAAAAGACAGAATTGTCCCATTTGCAACAACATGGATGGACCTAGGGGGTATTATGTTAAGTGAAATAAGCCAGAGAGAGAAGGACAGACACTGCATGAACTCACTCATATATGGAATATAAATGAACACACGGACAGAGAGAACTGATTGGTGGTTACCAAGGGGAAGGGGGGTGGGGGGTGGGCACAAGGGGTGAAGTGATGCATCCACATGGTGACAGACAAACAATAATGTACAACTAAAACCCCACAGTGTTATAAACTATTAAAATATCAATAAAAAATTTTTAAAAAGAGCTATTGGAAATGTTTAAAGAATATTTAAACAAATAGAGAAATGTTTAAAGAACTGCAGAAATTTAAAATTAAATAGAATAGCCGGAAGATAAAGTTGAGGACATCTCCCAGAAAACACAGCAAAAAGCCAAAGAAATTGGTAATTGAAGAGAACAGATAAGAAAACTAGAGGACCAGTCCAAGAGATTCAGCATCTGAGTAGGAATTCCATAAAGATAAAACTCAGGAGAGAAAATCATTAACAAAATTATTTAAGAAATGTTCCCAGAAGTAAACGGCATATGTTGCCAGACTGACTAGCACGGGGCCACCAACCAAGGCTGTGGGCCAAATTCAGCCTGCAGCCTGTTTTTGTACAGACCTTAAGCTAAAAATGGCTTTTACACTTTTAAAGGAGTGGGGAAAAGAAAAGAAAACTATGTGACAGAGACCATATGTGGTACAAAACCTAAAGTATTTACTATGTGGACCTTTATAGAAAAAGTTTCCTGACCCTGGTCTAGCACAATGGATAAGAACAGAAAAATACCAAGGCCAGTCACTAGGAAAGTCCAGAACTAGGGGACAGAGTGAAAGTTTCAGGGAAGAAAATACAGGACACATACAAAGGATCAAGTATCAAACGGTGGGGCGGCTCAATGTTGTAGTGGTTAAGTTCACGTGTTCTGCTTCAGTGGCCCGGGGTTTGCCGGTTAGGATCCTGGGCGTGGACTTACTCATCGCTCATCAAGCCATGCTGAGGCGGCATCTCATATGGAAGAGCTACAACTCTACAACTATGATACACAACTATGTACTGGGGTTTTCGGGAGAAAAAAGAAATAGAGGAAGATTGGCAACAGATGTTACCGTAGAGCCAATCTTCCTCAAAAAAAAAAAAAAAGAAGAATCAAATCACTTCAAACTTCTCAAAGACAACACTGGAAACAAGATGACAGTGGAGTGGTCTTCAAAATTCTGAAGGAAAGTAATTTCCAATGTAGAATCCGATGCTCCTTCAAACCACCAACCAAGTATGAGGGTAAAAGAGATGTTTTCAGACATGCAGGGTCTCAATAAGATTACCTCCCTTTTCCCAGAAGCTCCTGGGAGATAAGCTCCATCTAAACAGGAGAGAGTAAACCAATATGAAAGGGCGACATGAAATATAGGAGACAGGACAATTCCATACAAGAAGGATGAAAAATCCCCAGGAGGACGGTGAATGGAAGTCCAGGGTAATGGCGGTGCGCTAGAGGGAAGACACCCAGCCTCTGCAGCAGTGTGGCTTTATATTTATCCACATCAGTACCATTTCCAGGGCTCTTCATTCCGTTGTTTCGATCCAGGTTTCCCTGTGGTATCATTTCAGGTAGTGCAGGTCTGCTGGTGATGAATTCTTTCAACTGTTTTTTTAAATGTCTGAAGTGTTTACTGTGCTTTGTTACTGCAGGATATATTCTCTGGGTATGGAATTCTAGGTTAATATTTTGTAACTTTCAGTCCTTTAAAGATATTGCTCTACTGCCTTCTAGTTTACATTGTTTCCCACAAGAAATCTGCTGCCATCTTTCTCTCTGTTCTGTACATAGTGTGTCTTTTCTCTCTAATTAAAATTTTTCTTTTTGTCACTACTTTGAAGCAATTTGGTTATGATGTGCCTTGGTGTAGATTTCTTAATATTACTTATGCTTGGGTTCATTGAACTTCTTGAATCTAGGAATTTATAGTTTTCATCAAATTTGGAAAATGTTCAGCCAATATTTCCTCAAATATTGTTTCTGACTCCCTTCATTCTTCTCCCCTTCAGGGTCTCCAATTATATGTATTAGGCTCCTTGAAGTTGTCCCACAGTTCAATGATGCTTTCTTGGTTTTTTCCCCTGTCTTTTTTTCTGTGTTTCACTTTGGATTGTTTCTATTGCTATGTCTTCAAGTTCACTAATTTTTTCTTCTACAATGTCTAACCCCTAACACTAACTCTTTAATAAAAAGTATTTATATAGAAAATAAAAACAGAGATGGCAAGTTAATTTAACAATAGTTAAATCTAGCTAGAAGGTAGGTGGATGATCATTATACTATTTTTTTTCAACTTTTCAGTATGTTGAAAAATTTTCTTAATAAAAGATTAGGGGCAGGGAAAGAATGAGTATTACCATTCTATGAGAAACTGACCAGATCATTCAGTCTCAGTCAAAGCCCAACTTGAATTTCAAAGTTCCTTAAAGGATAAATAGGAGGGGGAGAGAGAAGAAAGGTGGTGCGGGTAGGAGAGAAGGATCCCAACACATAATCAAAACAGTAGGGTTCAAGGTAAGTAAAGTTCAACCCACTCTAAGATTATCTGAGGGAAAGCAAACTGGTAAACTCTCAGTGACCACACAATTGCCTCATCTTAAAACCCCAGAGAAGCACTTTTACCCAAAACTGATGAGGTCTGTAGACTGAGTAATTTTTAAGAGGTCTGCCTCTCAGTAGTCTACTGTTGAAAGCCTACAGTGTGAAATTAACAGAGTGGAGTGAGACTCTTGCTCAGTTCCAGTGTTTTATTTTCCTCACATCCCTAGCAACTGGTACCAACAATATCAGTGTGTCCAGAGACCAGGGAAAGGCTTCTCTCCTTCTCCTCCCAGCTATACCAGTGCTCAAGAAGATGGGTGAAAAGAAACTATGAGAGAAGAGGATCAACAGGGCTTGCTTCACCCTGTCACTTCCAGTATGAGGGCTCTGAAAACCATCTCAACCTAAAAGTTCTTCCTTTTTCCCCCCTGAGCTGCCAAACAGAAGCAGCTTTGTTCCTACTGCCATTAAAGAAAGTTCATGAGGACCGTCTGCAACCGGATTAGAATCAACTAGAAAGTCCTGAGCTACATCTAAGCACAGTATATGTGGCCTTTCTGCCCTCACTGTTGTAACACTCCTCGTAGCTTATCCTTGTCATCATGAATCTACGCTGGCATGCAACATGAAAATAATACTGTCTGTCCCCAATAGCCACAGAGAAGGAAAAAAATCTGCCAACAGCCGTTATTCATCCAACAGCCTAGTACATCTGACTCTCTGCTCTGGGTGAGAGTGTGGACTTGATGCTTCTAAGACCCTTCCCAGAGCCAAGATTCTACAATGTGATGGCATCTTGATACAGCATAAAACCCAAATCCTCAGAGCTTTGCATTTTGACTGACTACAACCATTTCCTCATTTCCTCCTCAAAACAATCCTGGACAATGTAGTTCATACAGGAAAGGACTGACTTTAAGACACAGGGGAAACACCACAGAGAGAAAAACTCCTGAAAAGCTTCCAATGGCTAAGCCTCCCAGTCCGGAGAGTGGAAGCTCACTCCTACATGAGGGCTCCCACTTGCCAGCTCAAGCTACTTGAGGGTGGGCCCTGGGAGTCACAGAATCGTAGACACTGCTCTGCCAGATTCGCATTCCCGTCTCTGACTCTCCAGCCTGCCGGCTACTCTTGCTAAGCCCAGCCTGTAATTGTCAGCGTCCCTTGGGGGTGAACTCAGGCCCTGATCTCCCCCTATACCCTCTCCTGTGTGATCTGACCCACAGCCACATCTTCAATGACCTGGTGACGCCCCAACCCAAATCTCCAGCCCAGACCTTCAGCACGTCCACCCACTGCCTATTAGCCATCTCCCCTTAGACAGTCCATAGGCACCTGAAACACAATGCCTACAAAAGCAAATCTTTCCTGGCAAACCTGTTTCTTCTCCTTCTTTCATATTCTTAGTGAATGGCATGACCTTCCAATTGGCTGCCCAAGCCAGAAAACTGGGACTCTTTCCCAACTCTTTCTCCTCATCCTCCACATCCCATCAATCACCATGACCTGACACTTCTACCTCCAAAGACTCCTTCAAGTCAATCTTCTCTCCACCTGCTGCTACTTCTCCATCCCTGGCAGATCCCCATTCTCATCACCATTATCTCCAGCCTGAACTGCCACAATAGCTTCCTAACTGAACCCTCCACCCTCAGTCTCACTCCCTCCCATCCATTCTCCATATAGCAACGAGAGATTTTTCTAAACTAAGTTCTAACCACGTCTCTCTGTGAATTAAAACCTTCAGTGGTGTCCCACTGCTCCTGGAATAAAGACAAAAGTCTTTCACAAGGATAGGAAAACCCCAAGCACCTCTCCAACTTCTCTCTGTACACTCTCTTGCCCCAGCTCCAGCCAGGCTGAACCTTTCTCATTTTCTTGCCAAGCCTGGACATCCCTCTAATTGACTTACTCTCCCCCAGGCCCCACCAATACCAGCCTTCTGGCTAACTCCTCCTCATCCTCCAGGTCTCCCTCAGCCTCCCTCATTCCCCAGGCCGTGTTGGGGGCTCCGCCATATGCTCCAATATCATCACACCATGTTGTCCTTCTTAGGGCACTTACCCCGAGGTATTACCACTGCCTGTCTGAATCCCACAGGACCAGGTCCACTTATGCAGTATTATATCTGCTGTCCTTAACACAGCTTTTGGCACATAGGAGAGACTGCATAAATATTGGCTGAATGAATAAAACATTTGGTCCCAGAACCCTCCAAGGCATGCCGAAATGGAAACAAGCCGTGGCACATGGTCCCAAGTTTCTCTGACATCTCAGAAGTCCTCCAGACAGGAGTGACTGCTGGAGACTCTGATTCAAGTCTGTATCTTCACAGCTGGGCTCCAATGATTTTTTTAAAAATTTGTTTGTTTTTCTCTACTTTTCTTCATCTCTCTCTAAATATTTTTGTTCCCAAGAATAAAATAGACTTTGCTAGTGTGATAAATACTTAATATCTTATTCACTTCCTACAAGGTCAGCTCCTAGGCCAAACAATTAGTAAACATTTAAAGTGAAATATCAGTGACATACAAGAAACAGACAGAAAGAAATCTGCCCTGTGAGAGCTGGCAATTTGAGCGATCAGTAGTTACTCTTGCTTTGGAGCTCGAGAGATGTATATTAACATCAGATTAGTGTAGATCAGAAGCAAATTGCTTTGTTTTAACCAATGCAAACATTTCCAAAGGGCATCAGAGCTGGCTGTTGTCTAGTGATTCCTAGATCACCTGTCTATCAAAAGTATGAGTAATTCATTTCCTTGACTCTTCTAATGACTTAGAAGACTGTTCAGGAACCTTGAACAGATAAACTAATTTCTGTATTTATATCTGTAAAATAATAATAACCCCTTATAGTGACTCTTTATGGTTTTCCAAGCACTTTTTTGGTATATCATTTAATGTGAGCCTTAGAAGAATTCTGCAATGCTGGTATTAGATTTCCCAATTTAAAAAGAGGTAAAGGGGCTGGCCAGGTAGCATAGCAGTTAAGTCCACGAGCTCTGCTTCTGTGACCCAGGGTTCACAGGCTCTGATCCCGGGCGTGGACTAATGCACCACTTGTCAAGCCATGATGTGGCGGCATCCCATATAAAGTAGAGGAAGATGGGCACGGATGTTAGCCCAGGGCCAGTCTTCCTCAGCCAAAAGAGGAGGATTGGCAACGAATGTTAGCTCAGGGCTAATCTTCCTCACAGACACAAAAATAATAAAATAAATAAATAAATAAAAAGAGGTAAAATAACATGTCCAGGTCACCCAGCCACCCAGTGTTAGAACTGGGACTGTCAGCTGGATGTTCTGACTTCTAGTTCAGAACTTCTTGCACTACCCAACACTCCTTCTCTCTGATTAAAAGAAAATTTTTGTTTTAATTAAAAAAATATAGTGTGGGGAAAAAAGTAAATAAAACTCATACTTGCTGAAAATTAAAATGAAGCCTTGGATACTTCACCTAACTTTAGCTCTAGCAACAGCCCTGCACAGGAGCCACTGAGTGAAGCGATCCAATAAGAGGATCAAGTCAGGGATTCTCCAAGCATTTCTCATACAGCTGAGCTACAGGACTCGGGTTCAAAATTTATGGCCACTGAGTTGCCAGTGGTAAATCTAAAATTTGGCCAGACTACTCCACTAAAGAAAAGATACTTCATTAACTGCCAAACACCTGTTTATCTAAGAGGTGCTATGTGCCAAAAAAGCCAGAGAGAAATCTTTCGGTGCCCATTCAATAAACCCTCTTTGGATCCTGGGGCAGACATATGCTCTCTTACACCTGATAGGTAACATACGGGTGAGCCCTGAGTCCCAAACCACCTCCTTGGAAATTTTGCCCCAATTCAAACTATTTATCACCCCATCATGAGTGACATCTAGTGCAAAACAAAGGAAGACTATATTTAGCTACAAATGGCAAGAATACTACATATTAAAAACCGTGGGGTGGGGGTGGGGGGAGAAAATCTACAAGATCCAACCAAAGCTGTACTCAGTTGAAAACTCATATCCTTAGATGCTTTTATTAGAAAAAAAAAATTAACCAACCATTCAATTCAAGAAATTAGAATAAGAACACACACACACAACATAGAATAAAATGACTTTCTTAAAGACAATTAAAATAGATGTCTCTAGAAAATATTTCCATAAAAATAATAACACGAAGAGTAGAATTAGAAAGGAGATCACAACTATCTATGCAGAAGATATTTTTTAAATTATACAAATTTAATTTAAAGTCAATCAATTTGAAATTTTTAAGCTGAAAGGCCTATTTTATAAGGAAATATAAAATGACTCAAGAAGAAGTAGAAAGCCTGAATAAACAAATGGTAATCAAATAAATTTAAAAGTCTGTCAAATATTTATCCTCTTCCCCACAAAAGACAACAAATTCAAATAGTTTTATAGATAAATCACTTCTAACATTTAGGAAGGGAATTTCCACGTTATTTGATCTACTCTGGAACACACAAAAAGATTGGAAACTTGCTTATTAATTTAAGGAGACAGAAATTCTCATGCAAAAGCTCTGAAAAAGATTTAAAAGAGAGAAAAAATAATATATATATATATATATATATATATATAACATAGAGTTCAATTGTTTTTTCCAAATATTTATTGAGTATCCACTCTCTCCTAGGTGCTGGGGATACAGCAGTGAACAAAACAAAGTCCATGCTCCCACAGAGCTCACATTTGGCTGGTGGAGGCAGGGATAAACAAACAAATAAACCAGTAAGTATGAAATGTCATAGAGTGACAATTCAGCATGGTAAAGGGGATAGGAAATTCTGGTGGAAGTTTCCATTGTATATAAAGTAGTCAAGGAAGACCTCACTGGTAAGGTGGCATTTGACCAGAGACCCGTTGGAATTAAGAGAACAAACATGCAGATATCTGAAGGAAGAACATTTCAGACATAGGGAACAGCAAATACAAGCCCTGAGGAGGGAATATACTTGGAATGATCAAAGAACAGCAAGAAGGCTCCAATATCAATGAATATAGATGTGAAAATAATAAGTAGAATTTAACAATACAGAAAAAGAATAATACCTGACTACCAAGTAAAGTTTATTTCAGAAATGCAATGATTGTTTGGTATTAGAATCAATTATATTACATTAAAAGATTAAATAAGAAAAACTACATGATCACTTCAAAAGAAACTGAAAAAGTAGTTAATCCTGATTTTAAAAACAAAACAAAAGCTCTTAGTAAGCTGAATCTAAAGGAAGTAGTTTAAATGTCTCTTCCTTAGGGATGCTTTCTCTAACCTCCCAGTCTTATGCCAAGCCTCCATGCTCTAAGTGCTCAGTGTCCTGCACCACTCCTTTGTAATACTTACCACAATTGTAACTAACTAATTATTTGTACTAATTGGAAGACGATAATATTAGAATCCTTTAAAAATGAGGAGATTCAAAAATAGGGTACTTTAATAAATTGGGAATGAAGACACAATGGACCATTCAAAAATAATAATTTTTAAATTTTAAGTGAATTTTCTAAAAGGACATGAAATCACGATTATTAAAAGAAAAAGTAGTTTTTATCAAAAGTACACAGAAAAAAAAGAAGGTAGAAGATTAAAGAAATAGATAAACTGGTTAGATTTAAGTATATACTTACATTCCACTTTTATGTTTAAAAGACAGAGTAAAAATAACAACTTCAAATGCAAATAATATGTAGATTAAACATGTAAATTGAACAATCTAATTTAAAAATGGGAAAAGGATCTGCATAGACATCTCTCCAAAGAAGATATACAAATGGCCAATAAACACATGAAAAAATGCTCAACATCGCTAGCCATCAGGGAAATGCAAATCAAAACCACAGTGAGATACATTTCACACTCACTAGGATGGCTGTAACAAAAAAGACAGATAATAACAAGTGTTAGCAAGGATGTTACAAAATTGGAACCTCATACACTGCTGGTGGGAACATAAAATGGTGCAGCCACCTTGGAAAACAGTTTGGCAGTTCCTCAAAAAATTAAATATAAAGTTACCACATGACCCAGCAATTCTATTCCTAGGTATCTACCCAAGAGAACTGAAAATATGTTTAAAAAAAATAAAAATAAACATAACAAAGTTTTCCAATCCATGAACATAGTATCTCTCCATTTATTTAGCCATCTTTGATTTCTCTCATCAGTGCTTTGTAGCTTTCAGCATACAGAGCTGGAATATATTCCATTAGATTTATACCTAAGTATGTCATGGTTTTTTTTGTTCTACTGTAAATGGTATATTTTAAATTTCAATTCCTAATTGTTCATTGCTAGTATACAGAAATAAAATTGACTTTTGTAAATTGACTCTGTATCCTGTGACCTTGCTAAACTATATGCAATTCTCCTTATTATTGGGTTGCTTCCTTATTTGTGAAGCTACAAATCACGATTTTTCACATTGCAATACAGCAAAGAAACTAAAATATTAGAAGTAAATGTGTTAAAATATTAATTCTCCCCAAATTGATCTAAGATTCAACACAATTACAATGAAAATTTCAGAAGGATTTTTTGTGTGTGTGAGGCAGACCAGCCCTGAGCTAACATTCATTGCTAATCCTCCTCTTTTTGCTGAGGAAGACTGGCTCTGGGCTAACATCCGTGCCCATCTTCCTCCACTTTATATGGGACGCCGCCACGGCATAGCTGACAAGCAGTGCGTTGGCGGGCACCCGGGATCCGAACCCGCGAACCCAGGGCTGCCAAGCGCGGACTAAACTGCTGCGCCACCGGGCCGGCCCCCAGAAGGATTTTTTAAATAGAATTTGACAAGCTGATCCTAAAATTTGTATAGGAAAGCAAATGAACCAAAAGAACCAAAACAATTTTGACAAAGAACAACAAAGTTAGAGGACTCACAATACCTGGTTTCCAGTCTTACTTTAAAACTACAGTAGTTGAGACAGAGTGGGTGTTGGTAAAAGGATCCATACAGATCAATGAAACACAACAGGGAGTCCAGAAATAGATCCACCCCTATATGGCTAACTGATCTTCAACAAAGAACAAAGACAATTAAATGGAAAAAAGAATAGTCTTTTCAATAAATGGTACTGGAACAACTGGACATTCACACAAAGACACAAAATTCACACACACACACAAATGAACAAGTGGACCATAATTCACACTATATACAAAAATTAACACAAAATGGATCACAGACTAAATGTAAAGCCTAAAATTATAAAACTTCTAGCAGAAAATATATAAAACATAGAAAATCTTTGTGAACTTGGGTTAGGCAAGATTTCATCGACAGGGGACCAAAAGCACAATCCATAAAAAAAAAATTGATAAACTGGACTTCATCAAAATTAAGAACTTCTGCTCTTTGAAAAATACTTTTAATAAAATGAAAAGACAAGCCACAAACTGTAAGAAAATATTTGTAAATCCTATATCTGATAAAGGACTTGTACCCAAAATATATAAATGTCTTTCAAAACTCAATAATAAGAAATCAAACCACCCAATACAAAATGTGCAAAAGATTTGGACATTTCACCAAAGAAGATATACAGATGGCAAAAAATACATGAAAAAATGCTTAACATCATTAAGAATTACATTAGGAAAATGTAAATTAAAACTATGAGATACTGCTATCTATCAGAATGGCTAAAATTTTTAAAACGGACAATACCAAGTGCTGTCAAGGACGAGAATTCTCATGCATTGCTGGCAGGAATGTAAAATGGTACAGTCACTTTGGAAAACAATTTGACAACTTTTTATAAAGTTAAACATACACATCATATGACACATTAATTCTCCTCCTACATATTTACATATCTAAGTGATATGTTCACACAAAAACCTGTGTGTGAAAGCTTAAAGAAGATTTACTTGTAATTGTCCCAAAGTACAAACAACTCAAATGTCCTTCAGGTGGGGAATGGATAAACTGTAAGTACATCCATGCAACAGAAGAGCAGTCAGCAATGAGAAGGGACAAATGACAGATGCATGCAACATGGAGGACTCTCACAGTATTGTGCTAAGTTCAAGAAGTCATATTCAAAAAGCTACATACTGTATGATTCCACTGATCGGACCTTCTGGAAAAGGCAAAACTATAGGGACAGAAAACAATTCAGTACTTGCCAGGGGCTGGGGGTGGGAGGAGAGGTTGACCACAAAGGAGCAGGACAAGGGAATCTGAGGGATGATGACACTGTTCTGTATTTTGATTATGGTGGTGGTTACATGACGGTACAGAATGGCTGAAATTTGAAGAACTGTTCACTAAAAAGGGTGAATTTTACTGTACGCAAATTATACCCTAATTTTAAAAATGGAGAAACTGCAACATGTATTTAATATATTTCAAAACGTACTTAAATTATTTGTATGCTAACTAAAATTTCTAATAAAAAAAAGTGCAAGAATGAATGAAGACTGCTTCTACCTTGGGGTCCTCTCAACTTCTGACACATCCTATGACTCACAGCCCTGTCTGAAAAAGGTATGCATTTAATGTACAAACTGAAACTACATTCTTTTCCAGAAGAACATGATTCTTATAAAGGAACATGAGGAGAAATTGCTAACAGCTAGGAAACAAGAATAACAGTAAATTTTGTAATTCTTTCATCTTTGTAACACACTGACAAAACTTCAGTGAACAGGAGTAAACTCTGGATTACAACATGGATTTACATAATTGAAACATCATCTGTCAATATAAAATATATATAAAATGCCACCAAAAAAATGAAATTCTCCTGTCTCTTACAATCTCTTTGCAAAGTAGAGAGAAGAAAAAAATTACATTTTATAGAAAAAAAATAAAGAAAAAAGTAAACAAATGAGTAGAACTGGAAACAAGTCAGGTCAGATTACAAATTGCCCATATGTTCTTCAGATTGATTCTTCCATTTTCTAGTTCATTTGCACCTCTTTCAAGAAGTTTATCTGAGACTCTGCTTTCTCCCCTCAAACCCTGGCCCCACAGGACAGAGGTAGTCTACCTCTTCTCAAAATCCCCTAACACTTTTACTGAACTTCTTTGTGGATCTTTTCATAATGATAATATTTACTGAATTTACCATACGCCAAGAACTGTGCTAAATGCTATACCTGCTTTATCTCATTCGATACTCATAGAACTCCACAAAGTAGGTGCTATTATTATGCATTTTATAGATGAAGAAATTGAGACACAAAAAGGTTCCATTATGAGTCAAAGTCACACAGCTAATTAGTGGTGGATCAGAATTTGATCCCAGGTAGTCTAATTCTACAGCCCATTCTCTGAATCACTATATGTAAATCTTAAGTCATTCATTCAACCTTTACTGAGTACTAAGCACTAATTCATCCACTAAGACAAGACATAAGAATAAGACAAGGTCCTACTCTCCTCTGAAGGAACTTATGGTCTAGTTGGGCAAGACCAACACAAAGACGTGCAATACATGGAGTGTACCCTACATGTGTCAGGGAAGTAACAGGGGAGTGACAGGGAAGGTGCCTCAGGATTGTCTATGTCTGTCACAACAGTTTGAGAGTGGTCCCATATTTCAGTTGTCCCTGTTTTCCCCCAGAGTTCCCAGCAGGCTCTGAACAAACATTTGTTGAATGAATAGCTGAAGTTGACCTCTCTCCTCTACTTTTGTTCTGCTTGTACCTACTGTCACTTTAAAACTCAACTCAGAAGGATGTGACAAGAGGCCAAAAACTACATTTATCTTGTTCTCCATCACATCCTTAATAACATGCATTCATTCAATAAATATTTATTGACTGCCAACTATAAGCCAGCCATTGTTCTTGGTATGGGATACAGAGGTGAACACGTCAGATAAAGACCCTGCTCTCGAAGTCTCTTCAATAAATGGTGCTGGGAAAATTGGACAGCAACATGCAAAAGAATGAAAGTAGACCATCTCCTATCGCCATATACAAAAATCAATTCAAAATGGATCAAAGACCTGAAAGTGAGACCTGAAACTATAAAACTCCTGGAAGAAAATATAGGCAGTACACTAATTGTGATTGGACACAAAGGGATCCTTTCAGATTCCATGTCTACTCGGACAAGGGAAACAAAAGAAAAAATAAACAAGTGGGACCTCATCAGACTACAGAGCTTCTACAAGGCAAATGAAACCAGAATCAAAATGAATAGACAAGCCACCAGCTGGGAGAAAATATTCGCAAATCGTTTATCCAACAAGGGATTAATCTCTGTAATATATAAAGAACTCAGGGGCCGCCCGGTGGTGCAGCGGTTTAGTCCACGCTTGGCAGTCCGGGGTTTGCGAGTTCGGATCCCGGGCGCCCGCCGACGCACTGCCTGTCAGCCATGCCATGGTGGCGTCCCATATAAAGTGGAGGAAGATGGGCACGGATGTTAGCCCAGGGCCAGTCTTCCTCAGCAAAAAGGGGAGGATTGGCAACAGATGTTAGCTCAGGGCTGGTCTTCCCCACAAAAAAAAAAAAAAGAACCCATACAACCGAGCAACAAAAAAACAAACAACCCGATCAAAAAATGGGCAGAGGATATGAACAGACATTTTTCCAAGGAAGAGATACAGATGGCCAATAGACACATGAAAAGATGTTCAACATCACTAATCATCAGGAAAATGCAAATCAAAACTACACTGAGGTATCACCTTACACCGGTTAGAATGGCTATAATCACAAAGACAAATAACAACAAATGCTGGAGAGGTTGTGGAGAAACGGGGACCCTCATTCACTGCTGGTGGGAATGCAAACTGGTGCAGCCTCTATGGAAAACAGTATGGAGAGTCCTCAAAAAATTAAAAATAGAAATACCGTATGATCCAGCAATACCACTCTTGGGCATCTACCCAATGGACGTGAAATCAACCATCACAAGAGGCGTATGCACCCCTATGTTCATTGCAGCATTATTCACTATAGCCAAGAAGTGGAAGCAACCCAAGTGTCCCTCGACTGAAGATTGCTTAAAGAAGATGTGGTATATACATACAATGGAATACTACTCAGCCATAAGAAAAGACACAATTGTCCCATTTGCAACAACATGGAAGGACCTAGAGGGTATTATGTTAAGTGAAATAAGCCAGAGAGAGAAGGACAGACACTGCATGAACTCACTCATATATGGAATATAAGTGAACACACGGACAGAGAGAACTGATTGGTGGTTACCAAGGGGAAGGGGGGTGGGGGGGGCACAAGGGGTGAAGGGTTACATCCACAAGGTGACGGACAAACAAAAATGTACAACTAAAACCCCACAGTGTTATAAACTAAGACATCAAAAAAAAAAAAAAAAAAAGACCCTGCTCTCCTAGAAGCAACATTCAAGTGGAAGAAACAATGAAACAAGTACCAAAACCCAGAAACTAAACAATATCATTTCACATCATTTTAAGTGCTATGAAGGAAATAAAATGAGGAAATATATTAAACAGTGACTATGGGGTGTTAATTTAGATTGGGAAGACCAGGTAGTGAAGGTGACATATAAACTGGTACACATTGACTAAAAAAATCTTTATTTTACTTTTATTTGTAGAGGAAAAAGGCAATATTAGAAACATCATCCAAAATTAGAAGCCAGAATTAACCTGTCACTGACAAAGAACCATAATAATATTTTTTCCCCAAAATTTATACCTAACTCAATTGTCATAAGAATAGAATGCCGTTCACACATTCACCAATTTTATGTAAAACTGACTTGATTTTATTTTGGCAAACAGTCACTTTGCTTTATTTCAGAAAAGAAATTTTGGCCATATTGCATATTGATTTTGTTTACCTTTATGCTTGCTTCTAAAAAAGGGGGGGGGGGAGGACTCAGGAGCCACCTATATGAACAAAGGTCTTGGCAAAAGGATGCAAAAAACTTGATTTCTATAACACGGATTTCGTTTTAAAATCCTCTTATTCAAATACAACATTTGAAGAATGTAACATGTAACATAACATTCTATATTTCATAACTCTTTTAAAAGGGTATTGAAAGAAACAGTATATCTAGAATAATGAAAAGTGTTTTTTTCCACTAATGTTGCAAGGAAATGGACACCAGGTTTTTAAAAATTAATTAACACTGATTTTGGCAAGTCATTTAACTGCTCTGAGCCTCAATTTCTTTCTCATGGGTAAAATGAGGGTGTTGACATCAGAGGATCCCTATGGGTCCTTCCAGCTCAAACGTGCTTTGATTGGCCTTAAAAAATATAGGTACATGATTCAGAATCTTTACTGCCTGGGGAAGGCAGGTGTTACAGTGGGCACTTTAAAAACTTGCTTATTGGGGATTCAGTTTTTATAACAGTTTTCCTCCGATGTAATAGGTCAATAAGGTTATACAACAAGCGGGAATATTTCCTATAAATCAACGAAAAGAATGGGGAAGACAAAACAGTTATGATGCTCCAAAGGAACACTACACAGCCAAAAACATTTGATAGCCAAAAGAGAGAGAGAGAGAGAAGAGAGCGCACGCTATAATAGGAGAAAACTATTGGAAAGGAAACTGCAATTTCCACCATTTTTATTCTATTTCCTTTCTTATCCTCTCCCACAGAGAAAAAAGCCCAGTTTTAATTTTCTCTTAATTCCCAAGAGGTAGCAAAAGCCACAGCAATCCTCACACATTTTTTCTTAAGGAAATAGCCAAAATATTGAAGAGGTGCTATTTGTCTACACATGTCACCAATCTTTTTTAGCCCTGGGACGCTGTTTTCCAAATATTATCATCAGCCCTCATTCCGCTGCAGCCGACACTCACCACCATCCATTTTTAAAAATCCATTTACGCCGAGCCTTTCATCCAAACCCATAAACAACCATTTCCTCCCTGCAACAGTGGTTTGAACTGCCCGAAGCCTTCAGCCAAGCAAGGGCTGAGTCCTGCGAACAGGGAGACTGCAGACTGCGGCGCTGGAAGAGCCACTCCTCCCGCCGCACACTGAAGCTTTCCTCGTCTCCCCTGTGATTTAAGAGGGTTCAAGACCTAGATAAGACCCCGCTCTTGAAGCCAAGACCCTGGAACGGGAGGAGGAGTGAGGCGGGCTCAGCCCAGCAGAGACAAGCCTTTGGAAAACAGCTGCCCCGAGCCGCTCTGGCTGAGCCAGGGCGCGCGGAGCCGCTCCCAGGTGGGTCTCCGCAGCCGGGGACGGCGGCTCGGGCTCCCCGGGGGAGGAGGAGGGGGAGGAGGGCGCAGGCCGGGAATCGCTCGTCACGATTCACGAAGGAGGGTGGGAAAGAGGGAGGGACTGGAGACAGAAAAAGGAGTGGAATCAGGGAGCTTAGGGAATAAAGAAGGCAAGGAAGGGGAGAGGGGAGAGGGGAAAATGGAGGAAGGTAAAGGGAGTGAAGAATAATGGGGGTGCAGGGGAGGGTGATGGGAGGGGGAGGATAATGGGCTGCAGGGGGTAAAGGGGAGGTGAAGGGGGAGTGATGGGGTGAAAGGGGGATGGAGGTAAAGAGGGATGAGAAGGGATGGGGATGAAGGGGAGGGATGGGGATGAAGGAGAGGGATGGGGATGAAGAGGAGGGATGGGGATGAAGCGGAGGGATGGGGATGAAGGAGAGGGATGGGGATGAAAGGGAGGGATGGGGATGAAGGGGAGGGAATGGGGATGAAGGAGAGGGATGGGGATGAAAGGGAGGGATGGGGATGAAGGGGAGGGAATGGGGGTGAAGAGGAGGGATGGGGTGAAGAGGAGGGATGGGGATGAAGAGGAGGGATGGGGATGAAAGGGAGGGAATGGGGGTGAAGAGGAGGGATGGGGTGAAGAGGAGGGATGGGGATGAAGGGGAGGGAATGGGGGTGAAGAGGAGGGATGGGGTGAAGAGGAGGGATGGGGATGAAGGGGAGGGATGGGGGTGAAGAGGAGGGATGGCGATGAAGGAGAGGGATGGGGATGAAGGGGAGGGATGGGGATGAAGAGGAGGGATGGGGATGAAGGAGAGGGATGGGGATGAAAGGGAGGGATGGGGATGAAGGGGAGGTATGAGGGTGAAGAGGAGGGATGGCGATGAAGGAGAGGGATGGGGATGAAGGGGAGGGATGGGGATGAAGGGGAGGGATGAGGATGAAGGGGAGGGATGAGGGTGAAGAGGAGGGATGGCGATGAAGGAGAGGGATGGGGATGAAGGGGAGGGATGGGGATGAAGGGGAGGGATGGGGATGAAGGGGAGGGAATGGGGGTGAAGGAGAGGGATAGGGATAAAGGGGAGGGATGGGGATGAAGGGGAGGGATGGGGGTGAAGAGGAGGGATGGCGATGAAGGAGAGGGATGGGGATGAAGGGGAGGGATGGGTGAAGGTGGACGGAGGGGGGTGAACAGGGGAGGGGTGGAGGGAAGGGGGGTGAGATGAGGGGTGAAGAGGTGAGGAATGGGGGAAGGGGAGAGCGGGGGAAGCAGGGAAGCGAGCGCGGGCCGCAGGAGGCCGGGAAGGACTTCCCTCGGAGGAGGGCGGCGCCGGAATAACGGGGCCCTCCCAGCCAGGAGCCCCCGGCCGGGCGGGGCGAGCAGCCAGCGCGGAGGCCGGGGCGCTGCGGGCAGGTCCGGCCCCAGCTCCCCGCAGACAGCCGCAGCCCCCGCCGCGGGGCGGACCCCGACTCCACTTACTCTCTCCGACCACGGCCTTGAGGCCGATGGGGGCCATCGCGCTGCGCGAGTCTCCGGACTCCGAGCCTCCTCAGGCGACGCCCGCGGACACCGCCGCCTCCCGGGTCGGCGCTCTCCGCCGTCTGCAGCCCGCCGACCCGCAGCCGCGCTCGGCACCGACTGACGCGCGGACTCGGCGCGGGGGCGCGGCGCGAGCCGGAGCGAGGCTGACGACCCGCCGGCGCGCGCGCGGAGGCGGGGCCGGCAGGGGGCGGGGCCTCGCGCCAGCCGTCAGCGTCACCCGCGCGCCTCCGCCAATCGCACTGCGGCCCGGGGGCTCGGCCCCGCCCCCGAGATGCGGCTGGGCGCGAGGAGGCCCCCGGCTGGCGAGAGAACCGCGCCCTCTCCCTCCCTTCACGCGCCGCGCGCGCCCCGGCGACCGCGCGCTCCCGGGGCGTAGGGTCCTAGAGTCCCCTCCGCTGCCTCCGCACCTGAGGCTCTGGCCAAAGGCTACTGACATGCACCATCTTCCTGAAACTCCGCTGTGGTCGTGTCTTTCCTCTCTCTGGGAGCCTTCCTTTTCCCCCCCAAAAGGAACTCAGGCTAGATCTCTAGTTGTACCCATTCCCAGCCACAACATAGCGTGAGGTTTATCGACACCATCGCTCTGTCTCTAGGTACCTATATCCGTAAACCCACCATTCACTGAGCTCTTATGTGTCAAGCTCCACGCTAAGCGCCTTACATGCATCATCTCATTAAATCCTCGCAATGCTTGGGCATTGTTTTTCATCTCCATTTTCAGATGAAAAAACTGGGGCTCAGAGAATTGAGCGCCAGACTTGTGCTCAGGCGGTGCGTTAGCAAATATTTATTGTTCTCCCACTACGATATGTAAAACGCTATTCTGGGCACTGGAGCTACAGCCATGTACAACGCAGACTCAGGTCCTAGTCTTTGGGCACTCAAAGTCTAGAAATTTCTAAGTTCCAAATCTGATCGGAATATGCTGTGGGACGACTCTGGTCTCAGTATCTCCTTCCTGGAGTCCACATTTACCAAAGTGGTCCCAGGTCAGTTTTCACTGGACTTTCTTTGTTGATGGGAGAGATTACTTTTGAAATACTGAACTGGGCTCACCTCTGGCTTCAAAGAAAAATGAACTGAGCCAATTAAACATCAAAAAGGACAGGAGAGCTAGTAGTCGTCAAATCAATGAATACCCATTAAATTTTTGGAACAGCTCTGTGAGCTAGGTCCTTTTCTTAATATTATTAAGAAATACAATAATATTTTACAAATGAGGAAATTGAGAGAGAGGATAAGTGCTTTGCTAGTAAGTGACAAAAGAAAGATCCAATTCTGGAATCTGAATTCTGAAGCATAATTTTATACCGAGCAAGAACTAAAGAACCTGAGGCCGAAAGGAAGACTTTCCCAAGGTTATGCAGTGAACAATGGCTGAGCCAGGAAGGAGCCACATGTTCTAGTTCAGACACCAGCCCCAGAGCATGAAGATTTGACCATCTTCTCATCCCCACCCCAACCTACCCCAACAGACCCTTCATATGGCTTCATAGAGAAAATGTTCGTCTGTCGTCTCGCCCCATCTCGGCTCTGCCTTTTACCCAAGGAAGGTATTGATAGCCTTGGGTGCATTTGGAGAAGGAGGAGACAGTTGGTAAATGTGAGGGGACCTAGGATGCACTGTGATGCCACATGCTCCCTCCTTAACCAGCTGGGTGTCAGCAGAGACTGCCCTCAAGGAGCTGGTATTCTAGCTGAGGAGACAGACAGGAATCAAGGAGACAGGAATCATACACAGCACTGAGTTGCTATTCATTGAGTGCTGAAGCAGAAGGACAGGGGGCTGTGAGAGGGAATGGCCCAGTGTACTGGGTTGGGTGCAGTCAGGACAAAGCTCCTAAGATGAGTAAAAGGTAGCAAGAGGGGCCTGGGAGAGTGTCCTAGGCAGATATACAGAAGGTGCAAAGACTAGGTTCCAGAAAGAGTTTGGCTCTTCTAGGAACAGAGAGGGGGCCCGCGTGACTAGAGGGGAGAGTCCGAGGGGCAGGGTGGGAAGGAAAGCCCCCGGGGGAGGCCTTGCTGCAGGGTTCCAGGACTTTCAGGTGGCCTGGGATCTGCGTGAGGACCTCCTCAAAAGTCACAGCAAATAAAATAAAGCAGTGCCTTATTTTCTGCAGAAGGAAGGACAAAAAAAAGAAATCCTTTCCTGCAGATGTGTACCTGAGATGTGCACTAGGGATGGCAAAAATCAGAAGGGATGTTATTTTAAATAGGAAGGGTGAAAAAGCAAGTGGGGTGACAGACTGTGAATCACTCAGGAACCCCTGACTCTGGAGTGGAGGACTGACATCTCTCTGGATGTGGAATTTGAGACCTGGCTTGAGACCTCTTGACATCTCTGATCCTTGATTTCTCCATCTGTGAAACAGGGACAATAAAACTTCCAGACCTCTCTTGCAGGGTGGCTCTAAAGAGCCAGCGAGATGACCTACACGATAGGGTAAAATCCCCCCTGAGCCATCACACAGACGATCCTTTGCTCTGTATTCTTTATTTGCATGCACGTTTGATGCACGCCAGGCACCAGGACTCTCATGAATTTTCATTGAATTCTCACATCCCCACGAGGTCGGTGCTATTATTATTCCTGGGGCTCAAGGAGGTCAAGTCACTTGCCCAAGGTCACACGGCTCTAAGCGCAGACGCGAGACTCGCGCTCCGACTTCTTGATGCCCAAGGAGGACGTCCAGCGCCCAGGGCAGCCCCAGTGCCCTGACTTAAGAACAGGTTTGGCTGCGTGGACAGCTTGCTGGGAGCGTATCAGCAACGGTAACCCGAACCTCTTGGGAGTTCCGACCCAGACGAGTCCACCGCCGGGAGCCCCGGCCCAGCCTGAGGGTGGGGCGGGGCTGGGGCCGCAGGATGCGCTGGGCTGGTCTGTGGTACCGCCAGCACCGCGCGCAGGTGCACCTGCAGATGCGCATGCGCAGCCTGCAGCCTCTGCAGAGCGGGGGTGCAGGCCAGCGACTGGGGTGGGCAGAGTCCTGTGATTTACGTACGGGTCACGTGACGGCTGGGAGCCTGCTTGCGGCTGGTCACCGCGCCAGGAGCCGGCAGGTGGGGCAACGGATGCACAGGCGAGCCGGGTAGAAGCTGCGGGTGAGGGCAGAGAAACAGGGAGGGGCCTGGAGGAATCCAGGACGAGGAGAGGGACAGACGAACCAGAATAGGCAATGGGGTGGACCAGGGAAAAATAGAAGCAACCGGGTGCAGTTGCCCCCACCAGACCTGCTGTTGGAGAGCCCTGGGTCCGGAGTCTGGGCCTCCTCTCCGACAGTCTCAGGCCTGCACCTAACTCTTTTCTGCTTGATCAGCTGCATTTTTCCTTGTTCACCCCCATCCCCTCCTCCTGGCTGCCGGGCCTTTACGTTCCGCTACATTGTTTCAGAAGCAGTTTCAACAAGATACTATTTATAAGGTTCTTTACCTAACACCGTAACCTAGTAAGAACCCAGTGAATGTTAGCTGCTAATATAGTTAAAAATGACATAACATGAGGCTGAATAAGTCAGTGCTCAATACAGTTACGGGGAGTTCAGTCGGTGTCCTGCCTTTTTGCTTGTTGTAGGTTCATTGGCAGAGAAGGAAAATGTAATTGTCTCCACCGCAGCCCCCTCTCAGCCCACCCCAATAAAGAGCAGTTGGGCCCAGAGTGCTTTGAGTTTGGTACATCCTTGCCCCCAACAGTGAGTTAACAGTTTTTTTGTGTGTTTGAGATCGCAATACAGTATCAAAAAGGCTTTGCTTTCAAAAGCCTAGGCCAGGGTCTCAAACTCAAAAAGACTGTAGGGGCCACGCAGAGGTGAGTAACATTACAGATGTGGCCAACTGCAGAGCACATGCCTTGCCCACAGGGGCAGTCCTTACTCAGCTCCAACCAGTGGTTTCCATGCAGTGACCAAGAGTCTTGATTGTAGAAATTATGTGACATCTTCCAAAGTTTAAGTGTTGCAATGGATTAAAAAAATTTTAGTGGCTGACTTCTACCCCACTCACATAGAGGCCCCTAGTGGACAGGGGTAGTAGTGGAGTGAATGCCTGCGCACCAAGCATCAGAACCTTCCCCTCAGCCTTGAGAGCCAGGAGAGAGTCCCTTTGCTCAGCCTGGCTCTGGGGCCCCAGATTGGGGCCAGCCACTTCTGAATGGACCAGTGAGCACTGCAGTGGAAGCCTCTGAGGACAGCTGGTGTGGGCAGCTCTCTTTTGTCTAGACTTTATTTGCATAAACGTTTGAAAGCCCCACAGTCATGGTACATGCCTAGGAACAAGGAGGGAGCTGCCCCAAAGTGCCAGATAGTGGAAGTCCAGTGGTCTCAGACAGTGGGGGCTTAAAGCTGGTTTTGTTCAATTTAGAAAAATAAAGAAATATGGCATTTTTTACACTTTGGGAATCAGAGAACAATTAGTCTTTTACATATTAAATTGTGGGATCCCAGAGGAAGGAGTTCCCATTCCAACCAGGGAGTTAGTTTTGTTTGGATGTGTTTTGTTTCTGGCCAGTTTGGCCAGAAAGCTTCATGGAAGACGTGGCATTTGAGCTGAGCCCAGAAGCTGAAAAGAAAGACAAGATCAAATCCAATTTAAAAAAAAAGAAAAGAAAAGCCTAGGCCCATGGTTCCCAAACTGTGTACCAGGACACCCTGGGGTGCTACAGCACACTCGTAGGAGCACAGTGGAATATTTTAAATTTTGGAGAAAAACTCAATAATATCATCTTTTGGACACTGTGAAAACTACTAGCTGGAAATAGTTCATAGTTCCAACATTAGACTCTACTACATTATATCTTTGTAAAGCTAAGGTTTTGGCAGTTGAAGTGATAAGAAGCAAATAACTCATGAAAATCAATATAGAACAGGAAATGAGAGTGCCAACGTCTGATGTGATTCCAAAGTGTAAGGAGGTGCACATATCCCATTAGTAAGTAATGGTGGTTATAAGAATTATATTAAACTTTTTTCTTGTAATTTGTGGGTATTATTTTTTTCAGATAGCTCCTAAGTTGTTAGGACCAGAGCTGTTAGGTTTTTCTTTTGGTCTGGGACACTATGAAAAAATTACTGAGACACAAAGGCTGCCATGTTTGGGAACCTCTGACTCTCAACACTGTTGGCATAGGCAAAGTGTGGTAGCATTATGTAATTCAGGAGTATTTATTGAGTGCCTACTGTGTGCCAGTTATCCTAGGCACTGGAGATACAGCAATGAACAAAAGAGAAAATTCCCTGTGGATATGAAGCTGACATTCTAGAGGGGGAAACACAATAAATAGGTAAATAATAAATTGTATAGTATATAAGAAGGTATTAAGTGCTGTGATAAAAACAGAATAGGGTAATCAGGAGTTGGGGTGGGGTGGATAGTTTGTATTTTAAAGGGGACAGGCCGGCTGGGCTTCAGTGAGAAGCTGTTGGACAGGAATTCAAAGTCAGGAGCCAGATCTGGGCGTCCCCTTCAGCACATAGGATATGGATGGCGCCAGGAAGAGTGACTGAGATGACCCAGGGGTTGGGGAGTGGTCATGTGAAGGACCTTGAGAAACACTCCAGTGTAAGGCTGAGCAAAGGGAGCAGACACCAGAATGAGGCAGAAGGGCAGTGGCCAGAGAGGTTCAGAGTGAGCCAGGAGTGCAGAAAGAGGGGATAGCTAACAGCACCTCATGCCCCAGGGCTCTGATAAAAATGAAAACCCCAGTGGGTGTGGCAGTTGAGAGGTCACTGGTGACATGGGCAAAAGTTGGGGCCCAGAAGGGTGGGATTGACTGAGAGGTGAGAGAGGCTGCATTCCAGACTTCCCCAAAAAGTGTGACTTATCCTTCTGCAAGAAACAAACAAAAAAAGCAAAAGAAAGGCTGGATGAACCATAGGGGATCAGGATTAAGGGCACTGTTTTGAATAGGGGGGAATCTCTCTCTTTTTAAATTTTTATTTATTTATTTTTTGTGTGTGTGAGGAAGACCAGCCCTGAGCTAACATCCGTGCCCATCTTCCTCCACTTTATATGGGACGCCGCCACAGCATGGCTGACAAGCGGTGCATCTGTCTGTGCCCGGGATCCGAACCTGCGAACCCCAGGCCGCTGAAGTGGAGCGCGTGAACTTAACCGCTACGCCACTGGGCTGGCCCCCTCTCTTTTTTTTTAAGTGAAACATTTTAAAAACATGAAAAAGTAATAAAGCAAATTCCCATGTGCACCTTCCCTTAGAATGAAGAATAGTTAATGTTTTGCTGCAGAATTTTGTTTTGGAAAAAATAGATCTGGTTAGATAAGGTGGATTCCTCTTTCTCCTGAAACCCCACTAAAACACTAGCAGGGGAATTATAAAAAGTTTAAATTCACAAGGACACAAAGAACAGAAAAGGAGGCAATGGGAGATGAGAGAGAGTGACAAAACGGCATGTGGTTGAGGGTCAATGACTGAGGAGAGGGGAGGAGATGGAAACATGAATCTCCAGTAGGAGACTAGCTGGCTCCACCACAGAACCTTAGAAAAGCTCAGGAATCATTGGTCCCAGGCACTTCTGAATGTGGGAGTGAAGGGTGGGGCTGAAAACAAAGGATTGGTAAAGAAAATGCAGAGTCAAACAGCCAGATCCCCCCCTCTCCCCTGCAGAGCCAGGTGACTACCCCTCCCCCAGCAGAATAGTGATGATGGTGGTGACAGTGACAACAGCAAGCATATTTAGGGCGTACTATGTGCCAAGCACTATTCCAAGCTCTTTACATGTGTCAATTCATTTAACCCTAACAGTCACCTATGATGTATTTACTATTGTTATCACAATTTTACAGATGAGGAAACTGAGCCATTTGTCCAAGGTCACACAGCCAATAAGTGACAGGTTCAGGATTCAAACCCTGGCGTGTGGGAGGTGAGGATGGACAGTAGGAAGCAGTACTCTTGTGGTTTGGACTTCACTTATCTCTCCATGAGAAGCCATGAGGAGGCTGGTGGAACGGTTCAGGTCAGAGATGGTGGAGTCCTAGCCTGGGGGGGATGAGAGGGGCAGGACATAATTGAGATGAATAAAAATAGCACCTGCCACTTCCTGGGCACCCTTATGTGCCGAATGCTTCATGCACAATATCTCATTTAATTCCCCCCAAACCCTATGAAGTAGATATGATTACATGTCCATTTTACAGCTGAGGAAACTGATACGTAATGCATCCTGGGGCACACACTGAATTTCTGGCTGAATCAGGATTTGAATGGGGCATGTCTGAGTCCAAAGTCTGAACTTTTAACCACAGAACGCTGTTGCATCTCCAGATTTTAGAGCCTTTTGAGCCAGTCACAAAAGTATACACTATGATTTCATGCATTTGAAGTTTCAAGAACGGTCTAATTTATGATGATAGAAATCAGGATAGAGGCCGGCCTGGTGGCGTAGTGGTTAAGTTTGCATGCTCCAGTTTGGTGGCCTGGAGTTCGTAGGTTCGGATCCCAGGCACAGACCTGTGCCCCACTTATCAAGCCATGCTGTGGCGGGCGTCCCACATTTAAAGTGGAGGAAGATGGGCACAGATAGTAGCCTAGGGCTAATCTTCCTCAGCAAAAAGAGGAGGATGGGCAACATATGTTAGCTCAGGGCTAGTCTTCCTCACCAAGAAAAAAAAAAGAGAAATCAGGATAATGCTTATCTCTTGGGAGTGGAGGACGAGCAGTATGGACAGGGAAGAGAGATGAGGGAGCCCTTGCGCCTCTGGAAATGTTCTGTGTCTTGATCTCAGTGGTGGTAATGTGGGTACATATTTATGTAAAAATTCACCAAGCTGCTAACTTAATTATGTACTTTATTGGATGTATGTCATACTTCAATTTTTTAAAAAGGGCTTCCTGGAAGAAGTACCATATGAAGTGAAACTGGAAACCCTTTTGGATGATTATTATAATCATATATCAAATGCTTATGATATATCGGGCATACCACTTATTGAGTGCTTTTGGTATGTCAGGCACTATGCTAAGGGCTATACATATTATTATTTTATTTATTCTTTGAAGTGATCCTGGGGAGGTAAATATCATCCTGCCCATTTTACAGATGAGAAAACTGAGGTTTCAAGAATGCATTGACTTGCCTGGGTCACACAGGAAGTGGCTTAGCCAGAATTCCAGCCCAAGTTTGTCTGACCCTCAACTCTATGTTCTTGGTACCACCTGCTCCTGACTCCCCCTTGGAAAATGGTGGGATTTGGTTTACAGAGGATAAGGGAGGAGAAACCAGAGATGGCTCTGAGCAGAGGTGGCGGTACTGTGAAGCATGGCCCCTTCCAAGGCTCTGTACCTAATTTTGTTTTTGTAATTTTGTTTTCTTTTTCTTTAAGAGAACCCACCATGTTGTCGAAACTTTAGGCCCCACAAATCCTGGATCTGCCCTGGCTCAGAGGGTGGCTGGGAGGATGGTTGCTCCATCATTAGATCCAAGGAGCAGCATGGTGGGGTGTTGCTTAGCAATACCATACCCCATCCCAGCTCAGGTCAAGGCGCCGTGGGGTTCTCATTGCACGTCCCGTCCCCACTGGTGTCTTGTAAAGCAGACCCCAAAAAGCTCTCAGTATCCTAAGAAAAGCAGGGATCCCCCCCCCCAACTCAACATTAAACACAGGCTGTCTTTCTGGCCCCTTCAGCTTCCTGCCTCCTCTCCATGCCCCTCCTCCCACCCTCCCTTTCTCCTTTGTCTGCTGCCTTCCTACCTCCGCTTTCCACTCACCCCTCTCCCTGACAGAAGCCTTCTTCCCGCTTTACCCGACAGAGAATCAGGATCCAGAGACTTCTCCATCCTGGTGCAGACCAAGCTGGACTCTTAGCTTTGGGGGAGCCAGGAGTCCAGCCCGCTGGGTCTGGTCCAGCCTTGCTGGGTGGCTTCAGCCAGTCACTTCTTCCCTCTGGACATCAGTTTCCCCACTTCCCATTTACGCAAGGGCCCTGGGCTGCTTGTCTTGAACCACACTGGGTGTCTCTAGCTCTCTCCTGAGTCAGGAATCAGGTAGACCGGGCTCTCCTCCTCACCACCCGCCCACCCTGGAGCTATCTCAGGTGCCTGTCATCGGCCGGCAGGGGAGGCAGTCTTTGCGTTCTGGGTCTGATTGTCCACAAGCTCGGGACTCACTGCCCAGACCTTTGGGGCATCCCCATGTGGGGTCCCTGGTGGGATCTTCTTAACCCCCAAGTCCCTCCCTCCCTTCCTTCTGGGCTGTGATCTTTCCCCCAGCTGTTGATAAGCACCCTCTTAAACACATCACAACCACACCCTGTGTATGTGAGGAACCGTTTGAGCAGATGTTTAATACCCAAAACAAAAATAGCAGTTAAATTGTTGAATGGATTCCCCAACCATCTGAAGCCATCTGCAGCATCCCGCCCTGGGGCCCAAAAATGCCTGCCGCCTTCCCTGGCAAAAGCAAGACCACCCAAGAACTGTTGGAGCATATTTATAAGCAGTTCTCTGCTCTGTTTCACTGAAAGGCTACAAACAACCCCCCCCACACACACACACACCCCCTTCCCACTGATGGGACCTCATGCAGGAGATCACCCAGCAAGGCAGGAACAGAACCAGCAGGCTGGACTCCTGGCTCCCCCAAAGCCAGGAGACAGAGATTTGCATTCTGCCTTCTGGGTCACAGCTTGCTTTTTTCCCCTTGGTGTTTTCTTTGATTGCTTTTAAAAAGAGACCTCTTTTACTCTGAAGATGAATCTCCTGCCATTTGCACTTTTCCTATGAGATCCATACCCCACCACCCCACTACCCTACTGCTGACCCAACTTTTGAAGCTCATCATGCTAAGAGCCTGTCTCCTTCCTTGAGGAGCAAGATCAAATCCTCTGCTATTGCTGTACCCATCCTTATTCCTAATTCCTGCATTTTCCCCTCTGGCTGCAGTGGGGAATACTGGAATGATGTAATTGGACTCTAGTGGGGCTGGGTTTTCTGTATTTTTTTCTTCACTTTTCATTACACAAGTAATATAGTACACCTTTATTGTTAAAAATATCTCAAAAAGGAAATGAAAAGAATTGTTTATACTAAAACCTCGTGGGATACAAAGTTGTACTCATGAAAATTGGCAGGCTTAGATAATTTTATTATTAATAAAAGACCAAAAATAAGTGAATTAAATATTCAACCTAAGAAATTAGAAAAACAACAATAAAAGAAAGAAGGAAAAATAAGATGAAAGCTGACATTAATGAAATAAGAAAAAATATTAAAAGGATAAATAAAATTTGGTTGAAAAGAGAAATGAAATGAGAAAAATCTTAACTAAAAGCAAGTCTGGAAAAAGAAAACAAAGAGAGAAAGCAAAAATATGCAACATTAGGAAAGAGAAAAGCAATATAAACACAGATATGGATATTATTAAAGTAATTATTAAAAACTATTATGGTAATAAATTGGAATAACAAAAGAAAAGACATGGTTTTTCTAGCAAAATGTAAACCATCAAAATTGACCCAGAAAGTAGAAAACTTTAACAGACTAAGAACCATGGAAGAGATTAGAAAGACAAAGAGGTTGCATTCCAGAAGACTCCAAGTCAATAATAGGACAGATTCACATTAGGTGCCTCCTAAGATGATGCAATGGGAAATATACAACATCACTGTGTAGTGTGGTAACCCAAAATGTTTGGCCTGAACCTAATCATGAAGAAAGAAACAGACAGATCAAAATGGTGGGAAATTCTACAAGACAGTTGACCTGGACTCTTAAAAAAAAAAAAGATCACTCATTAAAGGGAAAAAAAAGGCAGGAGCACTGTTATTGATTAAAAAATTAAAGAGATATGACAGCCAAATACACTGGAGGATTCTTGATTAGATTCTGGAGTTGAAAAAACAACTAAAAGGACATTATTGGGACAGTTAGAGAAATCTGAATAGAGACAGTATGCTAGATAATATTATTATATCTAGTTCCTGCTGGGTGGGATAATGGAATTTTCTTGCTTTAGATAATGAGATTTTGTTTATGTAGGAGAATGTCCTAAATCTCAGGAGATACATTTTTTAAATGTAGTTAGGAATGAAGTGTTTGATGTTTGCATTTCTTTTTTTTTTTTTTTTGAGGGAGATTGGCCCTGCACTAACATCTGTTGCTAATCTTCCTCTTTTTTCTTTTTTCTCCCCAAAGCCCTAGTGCATAGTTGTAGAGTCGTAGCTCTTCTATACAGGACACTGCCTCAGCATGGCTTGATGAGTGGTGAGTAGGTCTGAGCCTGGGACCCAAACCTGTGAACCCCGGGCTGCCGAAGCGGAATGCTCAAACTTAACCACTACACCGCTGGGCCAGCCCCTGTGTTTCACCTTTCAAATAGTTGAGCAAAAGATTTTAAATGTGTGTGTGTTTGATCCAGAGAAGCAGGACCATGATAAGTGATATAGAATAAGGGATTGGTAATAGGGACTAGACCTGATGCGATTGTGGGCGCTGGTGGACCTCTGTGCAAGACCTCTACACCTGCCAGTAGTTGGAAAGAAGAGATGGACGTGACATGGGGGGAAGCAAGGACTAAGTGGAGCCCACATCTGTCTCTTGCCCTCTCCAACCTCACTGATGCAGGTGACCTGCAGGAGAACTGGTGTCCTTTGCCACAGAGCAGCCCACAAACCTGGCCCAGAGCTCAGGAAACTGCAGGAGGAGACCTAGCAGGAAGCAGAGAAGCTGTTGGTCCCAGTGCTGCCCCCAAACCAACAAAGCAATTTAATAGATCAGCAACAACCACGTGCCAGCTACTGCAGAGTCTGAGGTCTTCCACCAAATGCAAAGCATAAAAAATGACCCTGCCTTCCAAATCTTGAGCAAATTTATTTTGTGGCCAACCCAGCTGAGAAGCACACAGGGAAGAGAATTTTAGAAAACTTGGTTTCAGCTCAACTAAGTTGACACAATACAAAATAGAGCATGAGCATGTATGTGTGTGTTTGTGTGTGAGAAGAAGAGAGTACAGGTGTGACAAAATGTTAATTGGTGAATCTAGGTGGAGAATGCTCAACTTTTCTGTGTATATGAAATTTTTAATAAAAAGTTACAAGTGGGAGGGGCCGCCCGGTGGCGCAGCGGTTTAGTCCGCGCTTGGCAGCCCGGGGTTCACGAGTTCGGATCCCGGGCGCCCGCCGACGCACTGCCTGTCAGCCATGCCGTGGCGGCGTCCCATATAAAGTGGAGGAAGATGAGCACGGATGTTAGCCCAGGGCCAGTCTTCCTCAGCAAAAAGGGGAAGATTGGCAACAGATGTTAGCTCAGGGCTGGTCTTCCCCACAAAAAAAAAAAAAAAAAAAAAAAAAGTTACAAGTGGGAAAGTCACCAGGCCCAGATAGTTTTACAGCTAAGTTTTATCTAGCCTTTAAAGATGAGATTATTCCTATGTTATACAAACTGTTCTAGATCATAGGAAAGTATAGAAAGTTCCCAACCCATTTTACTAACATTACCTTAGTACCAAAACATAATTTTTTTTTTTTTAAAAGGAAAACTGTAGACCATTTTCACTTTTGGGTCCCCTCTCTCATTCCCAGGAATAAGCGATTTCATCACTAGAAACACAGCCAACTTCATTCATTACATAAACAACTTAAAGAAGATAAAACATGAATAACTTTTTTTTTCTTGGTGAGGAAGATTGGCCCTGAGCTAACATCTGTGCCCATCTTCGCCACCACAGCATGCCTTGATAAGCCGTGTGTAGGTCTTTGCCTGGGATCCAAACCTGTGAACCCTGGGCTGCCAAAGTGGAGCATGTGAACTTACCCTCTACGCCACCGGGCCAGCCCCATGAATAACTTTTTAACCAGAAAAAATATTATTTGAGCCTTGAACGAGCGCCTGTACTGTGCTGAACACATTAGGGAGTCTATGACGGTTTGTGCAGGGGAACTTCTGCCCTCAGAAACCCACAGGTTTCTTGTCATTGAGTGTTTAATCAGTCAGAGGATGGTATGAGAGTAACCACAATTGGATGCTAAATTGAAAACAATTACATTCCAAATGATGTGGAATACCCTGAAATGTTTGAGCTAGAAATGACATTTGAGCTCCTGGCCCTTTACAGAGAGGAAAACTGAGGCCCAGCCAGAGAGGGGAAGTGGCTTATCCAAGATCACAGAATGCCCACCTAGCCAGGTCAGCATCTACTTTAAGCAATTCCACAGATCTGGAAAGCAAAGGCCCAGCGGAGACTATTTTCCCAAACCAGGCTGACCCCACCACCTGTGGGTGGACAGGGGAACAGCAGGACCCTGAGGGCCAGGACTAGGGTGATGGGATCAGTATTTTTCCCTTTGCCCCAGGCTCCAGTGTGGCGTGGCACAGCACTGTGATGAATCCTGGTTTTGTTTAAATTTTTGATATTTTGTTCTTCATGGAATTTTTGGCATTCATTTTGATGTTTAAAAAATATTACACTATGGGGGCCGGCCTGGTGGAGTAGTAGTTAAGTTCGTGTGCTCCGCTGCAGCGGCCCAGGGTTCACAGGTTTGGATCCCGGGCGCGGACCTATACACCGCTTGTCAAGTCATGCTGTGGCAGGCGTCTCACATATGAAGTAGAGGAAGATGGGCACAGATGTTAGGCCAGAGCCATCTTCCTCAGCAAAAAGAGGGGGATTGGCAGCAGATGTTAGCTCAGGGCTAATCTTCCTCACACACACACAAAAAATTACACTATTATTTATCTTGATTACCGAGGTTTTTGGCACCCCTCTTAAATTTTGCACCCTAGACTAGTACCTCACTTGCCTCCCGTTCCCATCACTTTATACTCCTAAAACCTAGAATCTTCATCCCTATCTTCATTTACCCCACCCTAAACCCAACACTGGCATCTCATCAGAGGACCTCACCTCTTCCATAAGGCCAAAGGCAAGAACATCCTCTCTTCCTTCCTCCCTTCCCTGCTTCCTCCTCTATGCCAGGTTAAGTACACTGCATTAAGTAGACAGGAGATGTCTCTGCCCTTAGGCAGTGGTCAAATAAGGAGGCATCCAGAAAATGCAATAACATGTTACAAGAGCTTTAAATAGTCAAGAGAAGAAGGATTGCATCTGGGATCATGGGAGGAAAAGAGTTTGGATGGGTTCTGTCCTAGTTCCCATCCAGACCTGCTGCCTTATCTATGTCTGGACCACAAATAATAAGTTATCAAGCACTTTCTATGTGCCCAGCAATATTCTACAAGCGTGAACTCATTGGATCAATGGACACCATTTTACTTCCATGTACAAATGAGGAAACTGAGGCTCAGGGATGTAAAGTCATTTACTTGAAGTCCCACAGCTGATAGATGGCAGATCAATGATTTGATCTGAGGTCTGCTTGACTCAAAGCCCATTCTTGTCATCATTAGGCCATATTTGCTCATTTGACAAATATTCATGCATGCCTACTCTGTGACAGAACCTGTTTTAGGTGCCAGGGATACAGCAGTGAAGAAAATGGTGAAAAATTGCTCCCCACGTGCAGCATTCATTCTGGTGAGGAGGACAAGCAATAAACATGTAATTAAACAAAACAAGATAATTTCAGATAATAAAAAGTGTTACAAAAAATTAATGCAGGGTAATAGGATGGAGAATCTGGGTGGTGAGGAAGCCTCTGAAGAGGGGGCATTTGAAATGAGACCTGGTGCTAAGGAATCTACCAAGTGGGTGTCTGGGAGAAAAGTGTTCCAGACAGAGGGAACAGGGAGTGCAAAGGCCCTGGGGTAGGAGTAAGCTATGACATTTATGGGACAGACAGATTGATGTGGCTGGAACACAGTGAACACGGAAGAGGGAGGGAGGAGATGAAGTCACATAGGGCTTAGTAGGACATGATAAGGGGCTTGGATTTTATTCCGAGAGCAATGGAAAGTCATTGGAGGGATTCAAGCAGGAAGGTGATGGGATGTGACTCACATTTTTAAAAGATCATTCTAATCTATGGTTTGTCAACCTATTGATATTTTGGGCCAAATGATTTTTTATTGTAGGGGGGCTGTCCTGTGCATTTCAGAATGTTTATCAGCATCCCTGGCCTCTCCCCACTAGATGCCGGTAGCACACTCCCAGTTGTGACAACCCAAAGTGTCTTCAGACATTGTCAAATGTCCCCCGGAGCGAAAATGCTCCCGGTTGAGAATGACTGCTATAGTCATAAAAGCAAAGAAGGGCTGTGGAAATGCTCCTAATTGAAAGAGCCTGCAGGGATGGGACAGTTAAGTGCAATACCTGATCTGACACTAGATCCGGTACTGGAGAGAGGGGAACGCAGCGCAAGGCACTATTGGGCCCATTGATAAAAGGAGAATGGGAATGGTAGATTAAATAAGAGTATTGAATCAATATGAATTCTACCTAAGCTGATAACTACTGTAGTTATGTAAGAGAATATTCCTATGCTTAGGAAATACACACTGGAGTGTTTAGAGGTAAAGAACCATCATGTATAAAGTCTATACTCAGTTCAGAAAAATTATATACATACATACATATGCATACGTGCATGTTATATATAGAACATATATTAATATAGAACATATGTTATAATAATATGTAGTAGTTATAATATATAATAGTTATAATTATATATAATATACATATTATATAATATATAACATATAATATACATATTATATAATATACAATACATATTATACATTGCATTATATATGTATTATATTATATATTACATATTATATAATATGTATATAATATATATAACATGTGTATATCATCCCGTGCTATGTGTGTTTATCTATATATTCTTATGGTATGTATGTACATGTGTGTATATATAGAGAGATGTCTGTATTTCCATGATATTAAATAGTTTAATCTGAGTAAAGGGTACACACGTGTGCTCTTTGTACTATTTTTATTCTTACAGCTTTTCCATAAGTTTGAAATTCTTTCCAAATAAAAAAAGAGTTGCTCTACTCTCATCCATTACTGGTGGACTGTCAATTGGTACAACCATTGTGGAAACTGTTTGGCAGTATCTACTAAACCTCTGCTGAACCTGTGACCCAGAAGTTCCACTTCTGGGCACGTTCCTAATAGAAACAAGTGTTTTGGGGACCGAAGGACTTGTACCAGAAGGTACATAGCAGTTTATTCTTAATAGCCCCAAACTGGAGACAACCCAAATGCTCCTCAACAGTAGAATGGATAAACGAAGGGAAGCTCATTATCACAACTGAATACTGCCCAGCAATGAAAAGAACAATGTTAATTACACACACCACCGCGGATGAATCTCAAAGATACAATACTGAGTGTAATAAGCACGACACAGAAGAGAGCATGTTGTATGTACCTCCATTTCTTTGTGGTTTAGCGACAGGCAAACCAGTCTGTGGTGGTAGAGATTAAAATATGGTTACCTTGCGGGGAGGGGGAACCAGGTGGCTTTCTGGGGCTGGAAATGTTCTTTATCTTGATCTGGGTGGGTGTTTCATGGGTGATTATGTATATAAAAATGTATCAAGCTGTGCACTTAAGATTTGTGCAATTTACTGTATATAACTTTTACTTGAATAATAACAATAGTAAAAGATCATCCTAGCTTCTGTGTAGAGACTAGAGTAGTGGTCCAGACGGACAGCAGAAAAACCAGTTGGGAGGGTGGGGCAAAGATAGAGGAGAGAGAGGAGGGAGGATGAGCCTGAGGGAGCCTTCCCTGGGGCCCTGCAGGAGTCGGATTTCCCCCCACAGCCGTGTCCCGGCTGCCACCAGGGGGCAATGGGTTCCTTCCTGACCCCCGAGGCAGCCTGAGTCCTGGAGCAGGAGCGTTTGCCCCTGGGGGCAGCTGTGGAACATTGTGCCTGGGTGGCCCCAGAGCCGTCAGGACACTGTGCTCCTTGCAGAGGAATCTTGTAGGATGGGGAGGGAAGGAAATTAAATCCTAAAAACCTGGCTCTGAAAATTGTGACTCCAGTCCTTCCAGGGTTCCCCTTTATGCTTAGGATGGAGCCAAGCTCCTGAAGATGGTCACAACGTCTTGCTGCCCGCACCCCCCACCTGGCCTGCCTCCATTCAACCCCGGCGCCCCCTCAGGGAAGAGATGGGCTCTATACAAGTGCACCCCCTTGCACATGTGCTGTTTCTGCAGCCTGACCCTTTCTCCTCTGGGCATCCCACACATCCCTTAGGGATCACTTCCTCCAGGACCCTTTCCTGACCCAAAATGAGGGTCAGGCTTGCCCCCTCTACTTCACCCATTGTATCCCTTTCTTCCTAAATTATATTAGTCAGTCTACCTGTCTGACTCCTCAGCTCATCTGTGGCTCTGAAAGGTAGGGCAGGGCCTGGCATGGGCTCCAAGAATATTTGTTGAATGAATGAAAGAACAAATGAATGAGTGAGTAAATCTAAGGCTGTAAGAGGATAGCATCTCAGTTAATCCACCTAGGGTTTTGAAGTCAAAGAGACCTGGGTTCAAGAATGGGCACTGCCACTTAGGAGCTGTGTGACCTTGGCAACTGTCTTAACCTCTCTGGGCCCCAGTGTCCTTATCCAGTTATTATGGTTTTGTACAGATTCAGTGCATGTTAGTCTTTTAGCCTAAGATTTGCACATTGTATATGCTCAATAAAAACAAGAAGTTTTTTTGTGGTCAAAAAATGTAAATGTGTGTATGTATATGTGTGTACAATTATATCGGTTTGTGTAGGCTATATAATAAACTGTTACCTAATGCCAGGGAGCAAAACTGGGAGAGTAAGGTAAAATTTTTCATTTTGTACTTTACATACTTCTGTTGTTGAATATCTTACATTAAGCATATTTTACTTTTGTAATGACAAAAGTTTAAATGAAAAATAAAATCCAGTAAGCATCTGAAAGAATACTCCACATCACTAGTCACAAGGGAAATGCAAAACAAGACCACCTTGAAATACCACTGCTCACCATGAGAAAGGCTAAAATTAAAAGGCTTAACAATATCAAATGTTTGCAAGAATGTGGAGCAACTGGAACTCTAATACACTGGTGGGGTGTCAGATGGTACAATCACTTTGAAAAAATGTTTGAGAGTTTCTAGTAATAAGCATACTTCCCCTATGAACCAGAAATTCCTCTCCTAGCTATGATCTAGGCACCAGGAGAAATGAAAATATGTGTCCACAAAAGGACTTGTACACAAATGTTCATAGCATCTTTATTTGTAACAGCCAAAAATGGGAAGCAACAGGAGAATGGATAAACACTTTGTGGTGTTTCCATACAGTAGAATACCACATAGCAATAAAAGGAATGAACTACTGGTGACAACATGGATTAATCTTGGAAATATAATGTTAAGCAAAAGAAGCCAGACACAAAAGAAAATGTAATGTACTGTTGTTCAATTCCATTTATATGAAGTTTGAGGACAAACAAAATTGATTTATGGTGATAAAAGTCAAAATAGTGGTTACCTTTGGGGGAACATGGCCTGGCACAAGAGAACTTTCTGGGGTACCAGAAATGTTTCATCTCTTCATCTGAGTGATGGTTACACACATGGTACATAGATAAAAATTTATCAAGTTCTGTACCAATGTTCACAGCAGCTTTATTTGTAATAGCTCAAGACTGGAAACAACTCAGATGTCCATCAATAGGCAAATGGATGAAGAAACTGGTATGTCCATACAGTGTAATATAAGCCAGCAATAAAAAGGAATGAACTGTTGAACCAGCCCTGATGGCCTAGTGGTTAAAGTTTGTCATGTTCTGCTTCAGCAGCCTGGGTTCAGTTCCTGGGTGTGGAACCACACCACTTGTCTGTCAGTAACCATGCTGTGGCAGTGGCTCACATAGAAGAACTAGAAGGACTTACAACTAGGATATACAACTATGTACTGGGGCTTTGAGGAGGAAAAAAAAAGAGGAGAGGAAGATTGGCAACAGATTTTTAGCTCAGAGTGAATCTTTCTCAGCAAAAAAAAAAAAAAAAAAGGAATGAGCTGTCAACACACACAACACCATGGATGAATCTCAAAACAATTATACTGACTTAAGTTTAAAAAAAAAAGTCAGGGGTTGGCCCCATGGCCCAGTGGTTAAGTTCAGCGTGCTCCACTTTGGCAGCCTGGGTTTTGTTCCCGGGTGTGGACCTACACACTCATCGGCAGCCATGCTGTGGCAGCAACCCAGGTACAAAATAGAGGAAGATTGGCAACAGATGTTAGCTCAAGGCAAATCTTCCTTAGCAAAAAAAAAAATAGTGTTTTTTAAAAAAAAGTCAGACAAAAAAGAGTAATACTGTATGATTCCATTTATATAAAATTCTAGAAAATGCAAACTAATCTATGGTGATGGAAGTCAGATCAGTGGTTGCCTGGGATGCATGGCAGGTGGGAGAGGGAGGGAGAAATTACAAAGGGCCACGGGAAGCTTTTGGGGGTGAGGGTATGTTTCTTATCTTTACTGTGGTGATGGTTTATGGATGTATTCATATGTCCCAAATCATCAAATTGTACACTTTAAACATGTGCAGTTTATTATATGTCAATTATACTTTAATAAAGCCATAAAAACTTTAAAAAACTCACTGAGAATTGTGCATTTGATATATGTAAATTATGCTTCAACAAAAGAAATAAAAAGAAAAGGAAGAAACTGTATGCCTGACCGTGTTTCCCAGAGTGGCACTTCCGGCTCTGTCCAGATCCCACGAGATCCTTCTTTCTCACCTGGAGCACCCCGTCGAGGATTTCTACAAATCAGTGCTCCGCAGCTCAGCTGGCACACCTGGGACACACAGCTTCTTTACAGCAAATCTGTTCCATCCCTCACAGTACAGTTCAAACACTACCTCCTCTACCAGGAAGCCCTCCTGCCTTATGCCACACCTTCCCAGCTTAGGGGTCCCAAGGCCCTTGGCTCAAGCCTCTGTCATGGCACCTGCCACTGTCCGACTTGCATCTTCAGAATTAGAATCCAGTGTAGACCCGCCTGTCTTCCACACTAGATGCTGACAATCATCTTAAGAGCAGCTATCATTTGATGAGTGTGCCAGGCCCTGGGCCAAGTGCTGAACACAGCTGATTTCACTACCTCCCTATAGCAACTAGGATGATAAGGATTATTAACTCTGTTTTATAAAAACTGAGGCCAGGATAGCGAGAGCCAGTTGGAGCTGGTTCTCATGGCCTTTGGAAGATTGAAGAACATCGAGACTCCACTCCTGCTCCCCTCGAGGGCAGCCAGGGGCTTTCCCGGTGGCAGAGAGGAAGGATATGGCATCTTTGGAGTTCTTCAAAGTTACAGGACAATACTTTATAGGGAGAAAGGCCGGTTACTTTAGGTAAGAGGAATGACCTTGAAGTTTTCCAGAGTAGGAAATACATGGAGAAAGTAGGCAGCGTGGATAGAGAACAGACTCCAGGACTTTCCTTGGGCCTTTTATTCTTATTATTAAACTGCCCCCCATTTGCAGAATGGCCCTTGGCATAGGGATGGAGAGGGAAGACTTCCGGTTAATGGGCTCAGACACCTTGGTTCTGCCTGGCTTTGCCCATGGCTAGTTAGAGAGCCCTGAAAATGTCTGTGTCAGTTTCCCCATCTGTCCAATGGACCGAGTTTCATCCTACCAGTGGGGAGAGGGGCTTTGGAGGGAAGTAGACTGAGGTTGGAAAACTGGCTTCCAGACATCCCCCCTTGTGACTGACCTCACCTCTTGGAGCTCGTTCCCTCATCTGCAAAATGGGAATAATAACACTGCAGACCTCGTGGGACTGTCAGAGATAACACGTCCAAAGGCCTGGCTCTGTGCTGGGCACTCAGGGGCCACTCGGTGTCATACTCTTGTCATTACCATCATTATTACTAGGTGGTGAATGCAAACATCGGTGGCAGGCCCTGGCTGGGGAAGGTTCAAGGCTAGTGAGGCAATGTATGCTAAAACCACTGGGCGGGGCTCCTCTCCACAACATCACTGGGTGGCAGAGGGGTTGGGAGTGGGAGGGGGATTTTGTTTCTGGGCAGAGCTGGCCCTCTTGGCAGAATGCTTAGCATCCCTGACCTTCGTGCACTAAGCGCCAGTGGACCTCCTCCCCCAACCCACAGACACCAGACATAGTGATAATTGAAAACTTCCCCATGCAAACATTTCCAGATGCCCCCTGGGAGGAGGTACCACCCCTGTGGCTGCCTCCTCACTCAGGGCTCCCTCCACAAGTCTGCAGGTCCAACCCTCTACCAGGGTGTCCGCTGGACTGGGCGACGGGGGCTGAACCCAGCTCAAAATGCACTTGCCGAGCCAGCTGGGGCCCTGGCGTGAGACCACCCCAGCCTATCACTTACTTTGCTCATTCTCATGGAGGCGCGGCACAGGGTAGGACAGCCCAGTCCTCAAGAGCTCCCTGCTCCTGGGTCCCCGACCAGTCCTTAATCACACAGCGGCCAGTGCCCACCCCAGAGCCCAGCTCTGGGGTCTCCCTACCACATCCCTCTCCCTCTCCCCCACCTGCCTTCCTCTTGGGCCTTCCCTCTGTTCCTCCCCATGTAGTGGCTTCCAGCTTCCAGGCTGTGCCCCCAAGGAGGGTGGGGACCATGTCTCAGTCACTGCCTGGCATACTCAGGCACTCAGAACCCAGGATCATTCTCCTTCTATCCAGAAGGCCTGGAGGACAGAAATCAGCAAGACTTGAGGGAGAGAGGAAGGAGGGCCAGGCTGGGGCAGAGGTGGCCCCACCCCGAGAGGCCCGGCCCAGCCTCACCACAAGCTTAGTCACTCGGAGGGCTGCTAGGCCTGGCCAGCACTGCTCTGAGTCACCAGCTGGTGAGGGGCAGCTGAGGCCCAGCAGGAAACCAAAGCTGACATGGAAGGGGTAGGCAGGGGGTGGCGAGGCCTGAAACCTTCCTGGCTGGCCCTGGAGGAACTGGGAGTGACTGTTAACACTGGCTTGGTGGCAGACGTCTCTCCAAGATTTGCCAGGAAGTCAGTAGCCAAACTGGGCCAGGCTCGGGGTCCCTGCTCCTGGGGGACTCTCACTCTGGAGGGTGGAGTGAAATGGGAGCTAAGACTTGTGTGTAAGTCACCACAACACAAGAGGTTCTTGACAAAGGACATGTGACAGGCACATGGCAAGTGCCAGGGGAACTGCCGGCTGCTACAATCATTTCATCAGGGCAATTTGTCACCACATATAAAAAGGCTCAAAAGGAAGTATATATCAGCCACTCCACTTCTAGAAATTGATCCTTGGAAAATAGTTAAGAAAATAAGTGTCCAGTCATAGGTAAACAGTTTATTAGAGCCAAACAATGGACTATTATGTAGCCATTAACAATCAGTAGAACTGGGCCAGTCCCGGTGGCCTAGTGGCTAAGTTTGGTGCGCCCCGCTTTGGTCACCCAGGTTTGGTTCCTGGGCGCAGACCTACACCACTCATCTGTTAGCAGCCACACTGTGGCGTTGGCTCACATAAAAGGAAAAAAGAGGAAGACTGGCAGCAGATGTTAGCTCAGGGTGAATCTTCCTTAGCAAAAAAAAAAAAAAAAGTAGAATTAAAAATTCATTAGCACAGAAAGATGTTCATATTATATTGCTAAGTGATGAGTAAATAGAGGGCATAGCAGAGAATCCCCTTTCGTGTTTGAGAACCAGATGAACGCACGAGATTGGGTCTGGAAGGGTGGTGGTGTGTAGTATGGTGTGCTGGAGCTCTGAAGCAGGCAGAGCTGTGTGTGGGTCTGATCTTCGCCTCTTGCTTGCTGTGTGACCTTAGATAGGTCACTTAACTTCACTGAGCCTCAGTCTTCTCTCTTATAAGATGAGTGCCCCCCAAAAGTGCTTCTTTCACAGAGTTGTGTGAAGATTTAGTGAGCAGAGAGTGTAAAGCCCAGAGCTGGGTACAGCATAAGCCTGCAATGAATGGGAACTTGGGTTGTTTTCACCAGCCTCTTGTTATTATTTCTCACTCCCTGCCTATTTGCTGGCACTTCAACACCCCCCTTGTCTGACTTTGGTGCTGTTGGGTCCAACATGGAATCATGACCTGGGGAGGTGGTGAGCACCCCCTTCCTGGAGGTATGCAAACAGAGGCTCTGCATGGCAGACACTGTAGAATGGACTTCACTATCAAAGGGGGGATGAAGTGGGTGTGGCCACTGCAGGCGTGAGCATATGCAGAACAAGCCCAGGGACCAGGAGGGTGCCACTGTCACATTCCCCTCCAGTGCCCAGACAATGCTCTGCACATTGCAGATGCTCACCCAACCTCCCATTACATCTGACACTAGTGATGTCATGTTGAACGAGGACAGTCCTTGTCATCAGAGACGAAGACATATTTAAACAAATACCTGCAGTCAAAATAAAATAGTTATGAATGAGCTGATTGTGATGAAGGATGAACACTGGGCACAGGGGGAGTTAGGGGGCAGGAAGGACCTCGCTGACCAAGGGTCATTTTAGCTGAGGTCTGAAGGTTGAAGGGCGCTTGGTGGGGCAAAATGGGGAAAGAGAATCAGCGTGTATCAGCCCTGACGTAGGATGGAGCACGGCTAGTTTGAGGATGTGAAAGTTCAGTGTGGCTAGAGAAGAGTGAGGGAAGAGGGACAAAGAAGAGGCTGGCAGGACCCTTAAATGCCATGTTTAGGGTCTGTGTCTCACTTTATCTCGAGGACAGTGGCAGCCACAGAAGGTTGGAAGCCAGGGAATGACATGGTCATGTGTTTTAGAACAATCCAGCTGGCTGCCCAGCTAGGAACAAATGGGAGGCTGGAGGCAGGGAGGCCAGTAAAGGGCTGGGCAGTCAACCAGGATGGCAGTCATGGGCCTGGACTTGGGTGTGGCGGAGGAGTTGGCCATCGGAGGAGCAAGAAGGGAGATTAGCAACCAGAGGCCAGGTGACAGATGGAACAGGCTGTGAGCTGCGGCCCCTTCCACCACCCAACAGTTAATAAAGAGGGGAGGTCCGGGCGGGGTGCCAGGGTCCCTTCCACACAACGGGCCATGCCAACCGGGTAAACAGTGGTTGACACATGATAGTCCTTAAAAACAAAATCCTGATTCATTCACACTCTCTGCTGTTTACCCGAGGTGTTTGTTTTTTTTTCTCCTGGGCTATTTCAGGTCTGACAGGTTTGTGGGGAGAACAGAGCTGGGGCTCAGAGCCAACTGGGAGGGAGAGGGACTGACGGGGCGAGGAAAGGCCCCTCCCCCTTCCTACAAGACCGGGAAGGGTCCTGGCCTGAGCCCCTACTGCATGTTCTGGGGCAAATCCCTTCCCTTCACCAAGCCTCTGTCCAAGTTCTGACTCCGACCTTCTGGATCCTCCTTTTCAAAGTAAAGTATTATTACTCTTCACCTTTGGGTCCTTGTTTCTAAGTGTGCTTTAGGGTGGGGTGGGGTGGGGCCGTGCTCCAGGGAGACAGCTTGGCAGAAGCCACTTCCTGACAAAGGACTGACAAATCAGGGTCTGTAGGTGACATTCTCTGCCAGGAAGGGGACAGGCCCAGCAGGTGGGCAGGGGGAAACTTCCCTTCCTGCTCCAGATCTGGACCATTCCTATCCTTTGTCCACAAGCTTGGTATCTTTCACCAGGCTCCAGGCCCTGGGCCAAGGAAAAGGTGTGGGAGAGCCTGGAGGATAGAGACGGCACCCAGGGTCACAGACAAAGAGCAGATACCTGCCCTCTCGCCTTGCAGAGTTGAGAAATTTTTCCTGTAGAAAGAGCTCTTAAAAATCAGTAGGAGGGGCTGGCCCAGTAGCATAGCGGTTGAGTTCACGTGCTCTGCTTCTGGCGGCCCAGGGTTCGCTGGTTCAGATCCCGGGGGCAGACAGAAGCACTGCTTGTCAAGCCATGCTGTGGTGGTGTCCCATATAGAAAATGGAGGAAGATGGGCATGGATGTTATCCCAGGGCCCATCTTCCTCAGCAAAAAGAGGAGGATTGGCAAGGGACGTTAGCTCAGGGCTAATCTTCCCCCCTACACAAAAATCAATAAGAGGGGCAGGCTGGTGGCATAGTGGTTAAGTTTGCATGTTATGCTTTGGCAGCTCAGGGTTCACCGGTTCGGATTCTGGGCATGGACCTACTCACCGCTCACCAAGCCATGCTGAGGTGGTGGTGTCCCATACAGAAGAGCTACAACTCTATAACTATGTACTGGGGCTTTGGGAAGGAAAAAGAAAAAAGAGGAACATCGGCAACAGATGTTAGTGCAGGCCCAATCTTCCTCAAAAAAAAAAAAATCAGTAAGAGAGCCAGCCCTGACGGCCTAGTGGTTAAAGGTTGGTGCTTACCGCTTTGGCGGTCTGGGTTCTCTTCCCCTTCACGGAACCACACCACTCTTCTGTCAGTTGCCATGCTGTGGCAGTGGCTTACATGGAAGAACTAGAACAACTCACAACCAGGATATACAACCATGCACTGGGGCTTTGAGGAGGGGAAAAAAAAAAAGAGGAAGATTGGCAACAGATGTTAGCTCAGGGTGAATCTTTCCCTGCAAAAGTGAATATATAAAAAAAGAAGAAAAGAAAGAAAAAAATCAGTAAGAAAAAAGACAGACATTCCTATAGAAAAGCAGGCAGAGGATATGAATTAAAGAACCCTCAAATAGCCAACAAATATATGAAAAGATGCTTTAATTTACTGAAAACTAAAAACTGAACATGAAAACAGCCTCGAGTAAGGCCGCATAAGGACAGGGGTTCCTAACCTTTTAGAATTGAGAAATGGTCCTGATATCTAAATCCCTGGAATCCTTTCTTCTTCCTTACATAGTGCCGATGACTATATTCATTTTTCTTTCCTCTGAAATATGTCATTCTTCCCCCACCCAAAGATCATAACTGGTCTGATTTATTAACATAAAGTAATGGAGAGCTGAGAACTTTTAAAGAACTTTACAACCTTCCCAGAATAAAGTTAAAAAACCCTATGTTCTGGACGCTCCAGGAGCCTCGCATCTGGTCCCACCCATCCACAGCAGGGGCCCCTCTCTCCTCCTCCCTGTAAGAGTCTCGGAATAGCCATTTGGCCCCGGGGCCCATAAGCACTTGGCTCCCTTGCCTTTGCTCACACTGACACCTCTACCTGGCATGCCCTCTCCATGCCTACCTGCAGCGTTTAAATAAGGATTGCTATCTGCATACAATGGAATGTCATCTTTTAAGAATCCTCATAGTTGGTGATTCTTCCAACAAAGTAGTTGTGAGGACTCTACCGGATGGACAGGGAACGCCTTGGCATGATACCCGGCATTCGGCATATGCTCCACAAATGGTAGCTATTCCTGAATCTTCATGGAGCAGGCTTCTTGTCAATCAGGTCTCCAAGTGTCACCTCCTCAGAGAGGCCTTCCTGGACCACCTTCCTAGGTGGCACCCCGACACGTGTCACCCTATCCCTTCATTCTGTTTTATTATCTTAACATTTATCACCCTCTGAGGCCATCTTATTTATTTATTGTCTTTCCCCTCCAGCACGAGGGCCCTCTGCAGGGGCAGGGATCTCACTGTCTTCTCTACAGATACTGATGTATCTCCAACTCCCGCAATAGCGCCTGACACACAGAAGCTGCTCCATATATTTGTTTTTCATTTTTAAATCAATTCCATTGAAGTACAATTTCTGTAAAAATAAAATGCATCCATTTTAAGTTGTATAGTTTGAGGAGTTTGACAGATATGGACTCCTGTGTAACCATCACCCCAGTCAAGGCATAGACCATTTCCATCCTCCTCAAAAGATCCCCGCTGATTTTTTTTCAGTCAGTTCCCCTCCACTCTGCCCCTTGTTGTTAGTACCGTCGATTCGACTCCTACTCCTAGCGACCCTGTGGACAGCAGAGTGGAACCCTGCCTGGTCTTTTTGCATCGTCCTCTCCTCTTCCGGTGCCATATCAGACAATGCTCTGATGCTATTCATAGGGTTTTCATGGCCAGTATTTTGGAAGTGGGTGGCCAGGTCCTAGTCTGTCTTAGGAAGCTCTGCTGAAACCTGTCCACCATGGATGACCCTGCTGGTATTTGAAATACCAGTGGCATAGCTTTCAGCATCACGCAGCCACTACAGTACGACAACCAACAGGTGGGTGGTGTGGTTCCCTGACCGGGAAACGAACCCAGGCCATGGTGGTGAGAGCGCCTGCAGAATCTCAACCACTAGACCACCAGGGCAGGCTCCCCTGCCCTTAGATGATACATTTTTTGTGTCTGAACTGAATGAATCTGGAATTGGAAGAGAGTGGCCCCGAGGTCTGAGGGAAGCTATTCACAAGCGTGCACAGCACCCTATAGTTTACAATGCCTTTCCACTTTCACGATCTCATTTGCCTCTCACATATGAGGCTATGGGTGCTCAGAGGGCTAGGTGACATGGGACTGAGGGTCTCCAAAGCCCAGAGGGAGGGTCCTCAGGCTAGGGGCCTGGCCTGGCTGGGAAGTTTGTGGGTGCTCCAGACTCACAGGCCTGGGTGGACTGTGAAGGCTGGCAAAAGGCTGCTTGTGGCCCCACCTCTACCCTAACTGGCCCAGGCCTCCAGCCTGGTTGAGGAGACGTCCTGGGGTGTCCAGATGCGAGCTAGCTTGAGCTATCCCCTCCCAGGGCAGAGCAGGCCTTTCCAGTCCCTATAACTTGAATCGTGGGAAAAATGAAACCAGCTAGCAGCATCACTTGCTTCTGGCTGTGCAAAAAGAACAGGACACTGGGGTTAGAAGACTTGGTCTCTGGCTGGGTTCTGCCTCTGCCTTGCTGTGTGACCTTGGCAAGTCACTTTCCTTCTCTGGGCCTCAGTTTCTGTCTCTGTAAAAGGAAACTAGTAATCCCTGCCAGCCTGACTTCAACTCCCCCTGATGACTCTGCTGCATGAGTACATCCTGCTCTTCAAAGCCTGTGCTGTCCCCACTTCCTGGAATGCTATTCTCCCGTATCTGCTGTCAAAATTCTGGTTTTCCAACTTGTAGTTCTGGTACTACTCTGTCTGTGATTTTCCTCAAAACAGAATATTCTGCTCCTTCCTCAAGCTTCTATATACTCTTGAGGGCAGGGACTATGATGAATAATAGAATGAGGGTTCTGTTCGTGGAGATGACCAATCCTGTGCCAGGCCCTATGTCACTCTGTTATCTCATTTAATCCCCACAATGAAGCATCATTATTCTCATTTGATGGATGAGGAAATTGAGGTTCAGAGTAATGCCACTTGTCCTGGGTCACAGAGCGGGTACGACAGCTTGGGCATCCTCTCTTTTTAGCCCCCAGCCTCTTGCAGAAGGCCTAGCAAGCAGAAGGTGTTTAGTACCTGTTTGCTGAATGACTGGTGAGCCACTGAACGCATGAATGAGTGCCAGTATCACATTAATCAACTTCAAACCTACCTTCTGTGTGTTGACAGGACTCAAGTACCCGTGCTCAGTAATGTTAACTTCTATTATCATCATTTCCTGCCTACGTCACAGTTACAGTAAGAACTGTCCAATTACGGGTGGGATGCACGGAGAAGTGGTGAGTACTCAGTCACGGGGGTAAGCAGTCAGAAACTGGATGACCCTTGGGATGCAGTACAGGAGACCTGAGCATCAGCAGCCAAGGAAGGCCTCTGCCACATCCGCCCATGATTTGGGGATCCCAGTTGTTAACCTGACTGTCTTCCCTACCAGCTTGGGAGGCACAGGGCGTAGGACTGAAACACACTCCTCTGGACCTGTGACCCACTCATGCCCAGTCCCACAGGCTGGGTACCCAAAGTCCAGGCCAGTGCGTGGGTTTTGAATCTTGAGTCTTTTACAAACTGTAGAGTGCTATTATTTTTTCCATTCCTAACTTGCCCTGTCCCAAAGTCACCTCCCCAGTGAAATACCCATATGCTGAGCCTGAGGAATGTCCGCCTGGCACCGGAACGGGGCGGGGGGGCCTTTGGGCCCAAGCCCTCCCCGCCACCTCCCCCTTCCCCGCACTATTGCGCAAGACAGGCGGGCACACCTCTGGGGCAGGTGGAATCAAGGCCAGGGAACTTCCAGAGAGCCGGCGGCGGCGGGCGGGGCTGGGGGCAGGGGGCGGGAGAAGCGGGGCGCGAACACTGAGCTCCCGCACGTCGGTCTAGGCGACCCCTACCGGTCCGCCACGACCTCCTCGGCGTGATTCTCTTCCCGCGCGGGGAGGGGAGGCGGTGACACCCGGCTGGAGTCCCCCGGGGCACCCCCGGTTCTTTCAGATGCCCCCAGCAGCCCCGTCTCTTTCTTCGTTTCGGTCCGCGTCGGTGCGCCTCTCTCCGCGTCTCTCCTCGCTCTCCCTCTCGCGGACCTCCTCTTTGTCTCCGTCTCGCGGGCGGTCCCCGCGTCCCCTGCCCCTGCCGCGCCCGCCCGCGGCCGAGGAGGGGGCGGGCCCCGGCGCCGGGGGCGGGGCGGGCGGGGCGGGCGGGGCCGCCGGGCCGCGGGCTGGGGCGCGAGGCGGAGGCGGCCGGGGACTGACGCGGCCGGAGCCGAGCAGAGCGGAGGCCGCAGCCAGGGCGGCGGGAGCGGCGGGAGCAGGGTCGGCGGGGCTCCATGGCGCCAGCGGCGTCCGCCTGAGCGGCGCGGGCAGCGGCGGGCGGCGGCCGGATTGGGCCGCGGCTCTTCCTCGCCATGGGGGACGTGCTGTCCACGCACCTGGACGACGCCCGGCGCCAGCACATCGCAGGTGAGTCCCGCGCCCCGCGGCCCCCGGGCCACGCCCCCGCTGCGGCCCGCCGTCCTCGCCGGGGCTGGGGTCTCCGGAGAGTCAGGCCCCGAGCAGGGCGGGCGTGCCTCGGGGCCAGGTCCTGCGTCCGAGCTTGTTCTCTCCACGTCTGGGCGCCCCTTCGCACCCCCTTCTGAGCCCGCCCTTCCCCCTCCCAAGGGAACTCGAAACCCGGCTCCTCTATTCGAACCCCCTCGGAGCCGGTTCCTTCGGATCCCCCAACAACTACCCCGATCGAGCTGTGGGAGGGGTCGCAGTCCCCCCCCGCCCCCCGCCCGGAAACATTCCAGGCCCACCCGGCCAGCGTGTCCTGACCTTCCTCCCTCACTGTCCCGGTCCTCTGCTCGCCCTGGTCCCGGACCCAGCACACGTGGCCGAGGCTTCCAGGGACGGGCCCATCAACGCCTGGGACTGAGCCTGGGGCGTGGAACCAGGGATAGATGGGGTGCACTGGAGGGGTGGGTCGGAATCCCTGTCCTTTGGCTCAAGCTCAGCAGGGTGCTCCTCCTGGCAGCCATGTCCTGGGGGCTGGTCAAGGCCGGAACCCAGCCTCCTCAGCCCCCTCCTTCAGTCAACCTCGTGCCCAGCCTGTCACTGCGCAGTGGCCACTTCTCAGGACTGCAGCAGGGTCCTGGGTTCCTCCCCCAGCCCTGGAGAATAGAGAGTGAGAAGATCAGGCTGCCTGGGAGACAGTCCTGTGGCTCACCTCTCCCACCCCGGGTGAGGCTGCCTGGGTGGAATCCCAGCATCTGCTTCCCAGGCGTGAGATCTTGGGCACGTCTCCTAATGTCCTGGCACCTCGGTTTTCTCTTCTTTGAAGTGGGATGAATGATTTCTTCCTTATTAATGAGTTGTAGGGAGACTTAAGTGACTTAATTCATGTTACTTGCATAGCACAGGGCCTGGCATAGAGGAGGCACCAATCCCCTGGGTGCTGGTCCATGTGTGGGGGGCAACCTGTGGAAAGAGGAGACCGTTTCTTTTGGCTGAATTTGCCTCTCCCTGTCCAGTGGGCCCAGAGCACTGTGTCCACCCACACTATCTTGATGTGTCCTGCAGTCCTGGAGAGTTTCAGCAGCTGTGTTCTGCCTGCACGTACCCCTTGAGAAAAGGGACCAGGTGTCCCTTAACTCCATGTCTCCAGGGCCCCTCCCCAGCTGGACACAAAGAAGGTGCTGGGGAAGGCTTGTCCAGTGACTGTGGTCTTGGGCTCTCAGCCTGGGTTTCCCCTTTGTGCCAGTCCTGGGGCCAGGCCCCGGGGGTGAGGATGAGGCAGAAATGAGTCAGACTCTCTCCAGCTTCAGACTAGCAGGGGGTTAAGTCCTGGAAAAGCCTCCTTGTAGGACAGGCCTGGAGGAGGAAAGCTGGGGCGGAGTCTTCCTGTCCCCTCCCTGTCTGTGGCAGCCTCCTGGGGCTCTGTAACAGTCCATCCATTCACGACCTCCTGTGGGGGCCCCTCACCGGGCCTGGGTGGGGTGTGCTGCGCCTTCTTCGGTGGGGTTTTTCCTTCCCCCACACCCAGCTCTGGCTCTCTCCCTCTTCCTACCTCCTGGGCTGAGAAGTGCCAGTGCCCCGCCCCCCTTCCCCTGGCCATTTTACAGGGGAGGAGACCGAGACCACAAAAGGTGAAGTGTCCTCTCCTGGCCAGGGTTGGGTTTGTTTAGTGGATACCAGGCTGGGTGGAAGAGGGTTGTGCCCACTCAGAGCCCGCTGGCCTCTCTCAGCACTTCAGTGCTATTAATAACCCTCTTCAAATGCCTCAAATTCCTGGTCCAGACTCACCTGAGGGGGCTCCTCAAGTCTGGGGGTGGGAGTTTGGAAGGAGGGGAAGCCTCCAGCCTCCTCCCAAGGAAGCACGCTGCCTTAGAAATCTCTGCTGGAGGGGAGTGAGGGTGTGTCAGCCATCTCCACTGCTCTGCGCACCTTCCTCACCCCACCCAAGGAGCAGTGAGCACTTCCAGGCCAGACAATTAAAATTCCAGAGCCCTCCCTACCTGAGGCCTGGTTCTCCGCCCAGGAGACCTGGAACATCCCTTCCCACAGTGCCGCGAGCTCCGAGGCCTGTTAGGGTTCTGTGGCTTGGCCGGTGGCTCCCGCAGCTTTGCGCCCGCCCCGAGCAGGTGAGCAGGTGAATGCCAGCCTGCAAGTCCTGGCAGAGGTCAGGCGCGCTCCTGCCCACGGTCCTGTTTTGCTGCCACGGCGCCTTTCATCCTGGGATTTCAAAGCCCCTGGCAAGCGGGGGCTTGTTCTCACACCAGCGGCCCCGTGGGGCTGGTGGCAGATGATTCCCTCCTGCTTTCGTGAGGGGGCCTGCGTGGAGGAAAGAGCCCTGGCCTGGGAGCCGGGAGGCCTGGGTAACCTCAGGCAGCCGCTTACTCACTCTCTCTGGGTCTCAGTTTCCCGAGCTGTGAACTGAAGGGGATGTGCTACCTGATGGCTGAAATCCCTTCCGGTTCTGAGGGCCTAAGGATCCCCGTTTTTCCCACAAATCTCCTCTAGACTTGGGCCAGCTCAGAGTCCCAACACTGACTCCACATTATGTTGGCTGGCGTGACCTTGGGCCAGCATCTTAATCTCAATTTTCTTATCTGTAAAATGGGAATAATAGTAGCTTCCTGCTCAGCTCTGTTGCAAGGATTTAATGATAATGCAGGTAAGAAACTCAGCCCAGTGCTTAGGGCAAAGGGAGTGCTCAGCCAACAGTTGCTCTTATTGTTGAGAATTGTCATTTACTCTCTGCTGTTGATTCTCTAGTGGGTGGGGAGAGTGGTCAGGTGTTGGAAGGGGGCAATTGTGGCTGTGGTTTAGGTTCTGTTTCTCTGAGGTTTGTCCAGTCCCTGGGGTCAGGGCGGATGCTGGTTCCCTGCATGCAAGAATCCACCTGAGGTTTTAGAAACTCTGATGACTGTCTCTTCTGTGTTGGCAAATGTATGAGATGGGTGTGGGCTATCTGGAGCGGGTCCAGAGGGCAGTGATGCTGGACCCACTTGACTAGGAAGGAACAAGGACATGGAGAGGTGGAGGGGTTAGACCAACCCACTACTTCCGCCTGGCCCAGAGGACAGGACTAGGATGAGAGAGTGGAAGTGTCTGGATGGAACATATCAGTGATGTATGAGGGGTTCTTTGCGTATGTTTTGAGCCACATAAACCAAGATGAAGCAGGTGAGGGAGTGAGCTCACGGTTGCTCAAGGTATGTAAGTAGGGGTTGGATGTTGTGCTCTTGAGGAAACCTGGCATTGCCTGGAGGGGCCCTTCTACCTTTAGGACAAACTTGAAGGACTCAGCTGTTGCTCCAGAAATTCTGTTGACCAGGATGAACTTGTGGGGGCCAAGGAAGCACCCTTCCCCCCACACATATGCCCTAAGGTTCATTACCTGAGAGGTAGGTGATGGAGTTTGCCAGTACCTCCCTTCTCCCGGGCTCACCTTTCCCCTTGCTAATTCTTTTTTAAAGAGCAGCTTTATTGAGACATAATTCACCTGCCAGACAATTCACCCACTTGAATTGTACAATTCAATGGCTTTTACTTCGTTATATTCACAGAGTTGTGCAACCATCGCCACAATTACTTTTAGAACATTTTTATCACCCCTGAAAGAAATCCTCTACCCATAAGTAAGTCACTCCCGTTTTGCCCCAATCCTTCCCAACTGAGGCAACCACTACTTGTGGGTTTTTTTTTTGGTGAGGAAGATTGGCCCTGAGCTAACCTCCGTGCCAGTCTTCCTCTGTTTTGTGTGTGGGACGCTTCCACAGCATGGCTGATGAGTGATGTGTAGGTCCGTGCCCGGGATCTGAACCTGCGAACCCTGGGCTGCCAAAGTGGAGCGCATGAACTTAACCCCTATGCCAGGTGACCCGTCTGCTCACGTTGTCTGATTGCAAAAGTAAGGAACACACAAACAATTCAGGAGTGTAAAGTAAAAAAATGAGAGTTCCCTCCATCTTCCCTCCCTTGATCCCACTGCCCAGAAGAAATCACTGGTGTGTCACTGGTTCCAAACATACATGTCTGTGTACACACGCGTGTGGCTCTGTTTCTAAAAAGAGGTCCAATGATATACTTCTGTGGTTTGACTTTTTCCACTCAGTATATTGTGAACATCTTTCTGTGTCAGACACCAGGCTGCCTCCTTCTCCTATAGCTGGGTTCTGTCTGTACACGGTGCGGGTTATTTACCCAGGCCCCTCTGAACGGTCATTCGGGTTGTTTCCATTGCTGGTATTCACGGTGCTGCCTGCACCTGCTCGCGCATGTCCTGCACCAGGCTCCGTACCAGAGGCCTCAGAACAGAACTCCTGGGTCACGTTTTGATGGATTGAAGAATAGCCTCTGAAAAGGCCGAAAACATTTGACTCTCCCTCCTGTCAGTAGATTGTACCTCGGTCCTGAGTATTATTTCCCTTTTGACAATCAGAGGTGAGAAAAAGCGTATCTTGTTTATTTATGGAGCAAAACAAATAATGCCTTTTTCCAAATTGATTTTAAAAACCTACCTCTCCACGTTTGGGAAATGGTTATAGGCTCCCGGAGTAAAAGGATGAGGTGTCTGCTTTCCTCCACCCCCACCCCGGTACTGGGCTTCCTAGCTGCCGCCCTGGGCTTTGCAGAGAGACCAGGCTGGCCGGAAGCAGTGCCTGGCCCAGCCTGGGCTGCTGCCCTTAGCCGAGGTCTGGGTCAGCCCCTGGGAGTGAAGTGTCTGGGGATTCTGCTCCGCTCTTCTGTCGGTCTTACATAACGTGCTTTTGTTGGTGTTGACCCTGACCTACCCACCCCCATCCACCCTCACTCTTTCTTTCCCACTGCCCAGGCCTGAGCTCCGGCCTCGCCTACTCGGAGCTCTCTCTGTTCCCCTCACCCCTCCATGCTTCCCGCTGCACCCCTCCATCCTTCCCGCCTCACTCCTCCGTGCTTCCCACACACACTGCCAGAGAGAAAACCCAGACTGGGCCATGGCCTTCCCTCCCTGCCTCCTGAGGAGTGGAGTTGAGACAGGGCTAGGAATCACTCACTGAGTCCTGCGTCCACTGTATTCTTCAGTGGTATTTCCGTCCAGTGTTTATTGTTATACATTGCTGACACCATGACTCAATTGTGCCCTGCTTCTGTCACTAAACAGTTTATAATAAACGTTTCACCCAGGTCATTAGAACCTTCCTGGAAGCGTTCCCAAAGGCTGCATCTTGTTCCACCTGAGGCCTTCCATACAGACCTTCTCTTAGCCTTTCCTCTGATGCTGGACACTGCCACGCTCCCCCGTGACAGTGGGTTTCAGGGGCAAACTGAGGCTCTGTGTTTGTTTCCTCTCCCACTCTGGTCAGTTTCCCTGCTGGAGACAGACTCGACCTCTTGCCCTATTCTCCTCCGACCTGCTTCCACCAACCTGGGCATTTCGAGGGAGGCTCCTTCCTGGGAGCCCCCAACACCTCTGAGCATCTTTCCAGGGGAAGTGGGCTTGAAGGGGCTGCCTGCGAGCCGAGGACATGGACCGATGACCGTGGCCTCTGGGGGTGTGACCATGTCCCCTGCAGGGACTCCATTGATTTGTCTCCTGCCTGAGGATGGTGGCTGATGGAGTAGGGAGGGGCCGGATCAGGCTCTGAACAATACCTGTAAGATTAGTCATCCTTTAACTGAGCACTTACTCTGTGCCAGGCCTTCCTTGCCTGTACTACCTCATTGGATCCTCACCCTCTGTGCCCTTTCCCCACCTTTTACAGGTGGGAGCCGAGCAAGTCAGTGGCAGGCCCAGACTGGGGAGTCCGAGGCCTTAGCTGTAAAAACCGTGCTCCACTAGACAGTTCGTGGTGCCCAGATTGGACAGGGGGACAACGTGGAAAAGGCCCCAAAGAGAGGCAGGCAGTGTGGGAGGGGGCCTGGAGAGGGGGAGGAAACCTGGGGAAGGGGAGGAGCCGAGTGGGAACAGCCCGTGTGTCAGAGGCTCCCGTAGTTTGCACAAATCTGTCCCTCCCGTCATTACTCAGTCTGAGACTCAAGTCTCTCTTTGGCCAGTTCTGCCCTCCCCGGCGCCCCCTCCTTCTCCGAGAGCAGAGCTCATGACTCATTCACCCTGAGTCTCCTGGAAGCAGCATCCTGTGGTTGCAGAAATTCCTGAGCTGCTTTTCCCTTCCCCCTGCCCCACCCCCCTCCCCTTCCCTGCCTGAGGAAGCAGGGTTTCTGTCGACGGTGCTGGGCAGAGTTCTAAGGAACGATGAAGGCTGAGGCCTAGGTTTAAAACCCTCGAGGGTGGAGCAGTCATGCCCCTCTCCTGGGTGAATCTTAAGGCCTGAGTCACAGAAGGCTGCAATCTTCTGATCGCACAGATTTTAAAACTGGAAGAACAGGAAGTGCCCCCCTCTCCAGGGCACCAGCTTCACTGCCTGGCAACCGTCCAGGTGTGGAGATGCACTACCTCTGGCCCCTAGAGGTGAGGGGACCTGCCTGGTGGCATGGTGGATGGTGAGTTAGAAGAAGCAGGGAGTTGAGAGGTTCGGGGTGAGGCTCTGCAATCAGTCTGCTCGGGTTTGAGTCCCCCCTTTGCCGCTAGAGGGACTGGTGTTTTGGGGCAAGTCTGTCACCCTCTCTGAGCCTCAGTGTCCTCTGTAAAAGAGGATGACAGTACTGGCTTCTCAGGGCCTGAGGGTCAAGAGCGACAGGCCTGGACGTGCAGCACATGGCTGGTGGGTGGTGAGAACATGGTGAGTGGTGGCTGTGAGGATTGGCACTGCACGGAGGGAGATGTGCCAGGTGTCCCTTGGCCCCAGGCACCCCCTGCCCCCTGCCATATGCTTCAAGAAGTTGGCATGCCTCAGGCTGAGGAGCACCAGCCACAGCCTTGGACACCTGTGGTGGTCAGCAGGCACCTGGAGGGCAGTGAGACAGGAGCCGTGGTTACACAGCACAGTTGGTTATTCAACAGCATGTCCACTCTGCCTAGCACTGGGCAGGGCACAGAGGATAAACAGACAAAAAGACAGATGGGAACATGCCCCCCTGCCTGGCCACGTGTCCAGAACTTGACTTTCAGGTTTTTAGCCTGGTCCTGTTGCCTATTTGCTGTGTGTCTCTGGACCAATGGCTGTGCCTTTCTGTGCCTTTTCTCCCCATCTGTGACCCCAAGACCAGTATCTACGCATGGGTATTCTCTGCCTCTGAAAACGCTTTCCTAGGGGTCTGGAGACACCTTTCAAAGGCAGGGCTGGGTGGGTTTGGATGTTGGAAATTGAGGTGGTGGGTCCCCACCTGCATGCCTACAGGGGTGTGATGAGTTCTGGCCCCAGACACACTTGGTCATTCTTTTATTCTTTCAATCGATAGTTATTGAGCACCTACTGTGTGCAAGGCACTGTACTAGGCACCAAGGACACGCTGATGCACAAAGTCCTACGTGGCCCCTGCCTCTGTGGTGCTTCCTGGCTGGCTCTCCCTCTGCAGGGTGAGGGCTGTGCTTGGGGTGGGGGGCAGACCTTCTGTGGGAAAGTGTGACAGGGGGACTTGCCCAGGGGGTGAGCAGGGGATGGGTGAAATGGAGGGAGCCACAGGGGCTGGACTTGGAGAGGAGGGGACTTAGTCCCGAGTGTCCTGGGGAGGCCTAAGAGGGTAGATTAGAGGAGGAGGGCCCAGTGGTGAGAGGGGGTCTGGGCCAGTGCGGGTGGGGATGGGGACAGTTGGGGCACGTGTGTGTGTGTGTGTGTGTGTGTCTGTGTGTGTGTGTATACAGGGTTGATGGAGCAACCAGGCCTTAGTGACTGTGATGTGTGAGGTTGGGGAGATCTGGTATCTGTTCTCTTTGGCCCTGTGGGATTGATGGACCCCATAGGTTGTTTTATTGAGGTAACCAGTGGTCCTGCAACCTCTGCTCCCATTCCTCCGATGACGGGAGACTCACTCCCTTCCTGGGCAGCTCTGAATATGAGAACCTTCTTCCCTTCCAAGGGCAGAGTGGGAAGAGGGCTGGGCCTGGATTCTGAGAACCTGGTTTTGAGATTTGTCTCAACTGCTTTGTCATTTGGCAAGTGCCCTTCCTTCTCTGGGTGGCAGGTTCTTCATCTGTAAAGTGGGCATCACAGTGGCCCAGACCTGCTAGCGTGTTGTGAGAGACGGATGAGATGATGTGGGTGGAGCTCTCTGCGTTTAAGAAAGCGTTGGCTCCTGTCGTCGTTAGTCCTTATTGCTGGGTCTAGTCCATGATAGGACACTGGCCGAGGGAGCTCCTCCTCTCAGGGGGATCAAAAGTGCAGGGCGTGGGCCAGAGCACCGGGTGCAGGGTCCACGTGCAGGGGCGGGGGCTCCGGTGGGTAACTGGGCATCCAGGAGGGGCGGAGGAAGAATGAGTTGCGGTTTGCAAAATGTGAACCCCGCTTTCGCACCCACTCGTCTGTGGCCAAGCCAATTGCAGCTGCCGTCCATCCTCCCCATACCCCACACAGACAGAGCTGTTTGTGTCCAGCTGAGTTTGTCAAGCCAGAATCTTTTAGAAGAGGAGTCCCTTGGGCAGGAAACTACTCACCCTCATGTGCTCCACCCACCTCTAATCCACCTACCTGCCAGGAGCCATTTATGGATGCAGGCTGGGAGGTGAGAGCCTCAGGGCTGGTGCCGGGTAACATTTGGCAAGTCCTTCTTCCTCTCTGGCCTCGCTTTGCCTTTCTATGCAGTGGGGCACTAGGACAGTATCTAGTGCCTTACTAGCTCTGACCTCTTGGGAGCTTGTGGGCCTTGGTCTGCATGGAGGGCACAGAGCAGGGGGCCAGCAGATGGTTACTGCATGATGCCATCTTGCTGGCATGGAAGGAAGAGCTGTCTCTGAAAGCTGTCTTGGGCCGGGCTGAGCTGGATGGTGGGGATGAAGCAGTGACACGAGGTCTGATCTCATGGGGCTCGTGCCAGCCAAGAGGGTTCCATTAAGCTGGATGCGATGTGGTTTGTGTTAACAAAGACAGTGGATCTTTATGTTTTCCTAAGTGCATGTTGGTTTTAAACACTTGGTCAGTCCAACTCTAGCAGCAGTGTGTCTGGCCTTGGCTAGGAGGCAGCTGGTTTCTGCCACCGAGGGTCCCGTGGCCTTGCGGCCTTGCGCAAGTTACTCGCCCCCTCGGAGCCTCAGGTGTCAGTAAAATGGGATGGTGATCCCCGCTTCTGAGGCATGTGAAGCCCCTGGGAGGCAGTTGTTCCGGCACATAGAAGGTGCTTGGTAGATGGCAATTCCGTCTTAGCTGCGTTCTGGGGGGAGCTGTCATTTGCTCTGGCCTGCCAGGGATTTCAGGGGCCATCTGGGCATCCAGAGGAGGAGTGAGCTGACAATTGCACTTCTGTTTCACTTTTTGTTTTTGCTTTTTTTCTTTGTTTTTGGAAGTGTTCCCTGGGGTGTGGGGGGTGGTGGCAGGCGGGTGGGTAGGGAAGAAAAGAGAACAGAGCTTAAGTCCGGGCCCTGTCGGGCTGTGGAGCCGCGGCTGGTGTGGAAGGTGTGCTCGCGGTCTGCTTGTGGTCTGCTCGGCCCACAGCTCCCCCTCGCCGAGTTTGGAGCTTGCTGATGGGCAGTGGCTGCTTTTCTTTTTCTGGCCTGGACCCTTCTTCCTCCTAGCCGGGAAGGACCCTTTACAGTCATCTAACCAATCCCCTCCTCCATGTCACTCCTGAGGAAACTGAGGCCCACAAAGAGGAGAGGACACACCCAGGGTCTCAGAAGCTGCAGAACTGGGACAAGAACCCAGAGCCCCGACCCCAGCACAAAGCCCTTTCCATCCCTGTCCACCCCTCTCCCCACCATGGATGGCCCCAGACAGCAAAGACTGGTCAGGGAAGGAGTGAGTGGCCTGGGTGGGGCTGTGAAGGTTATAATTTTGAAAACTGAGTAAACAAACAAGCCTCCGTGAGAGAGAGACGGCCCTGTGCCGGCCTCACAGATAGGCCTGTGTCTGAGGAGACGGCCCAGGCCTGTCCGCACGCAGACAGTGAGGTGTTGTGGTGCATTAAAAAAAGCCAAAACTACACTCCCTCCCACCCCCACTCCCATATTTAAGGCTGCCAGGAAAGGGGGACGGGGAGAGGACGGGGTGGGGCCCGACCCACTGGAGTGGCCACTGCTCAGCCCTCCAGGCTCAGCCCAGCACAGTCACGGCTCCGTGTGTGGCTTTGGTCGAGGGGGCGTCTCCTCTCTGGGCCTCAGTTCCCCGTCTCTGAAATGGGGGTGATCCCATCTCTCAAGGAGGGAGGCAAGGGTGGGGGTGATTTCAGCTGAGCGGTGGAACACAGTGAGCCCTTTCTCTCACCCTGACCCAAGGCCAGCTGGGGCCTCAGAAACTCTTCATTTCTTTGTGGCCAGAGGTGGGGCCCCTCTCTCGGAGCAGAGGGGTTACTTTCTCAGTGACCCCAGAGTCTGCCTGTTCCTGGGAGACCAAGCATCCAATCCAAGTCAGGCTGCAGCCGGCCGCCCTGCTCAGCTTTCCTGTTTTCCTGTTGAGATTGTGGCAGAATCTGAGGAGCTGCTTCTGGGGCCTGCCCGGCAGGCTGGGGGCTGGGCTGCTTGTTTGGCCTGGAGCTCCCCAGGGTGGGGTCCAGCAGACTTCCTGTGCCATTAGGGGCAGAACCCCTTCGCTCCCCTCTCCTCTTCCTGAGTCCCCTCCCTCTGTGGCGTCTGAGGAGTCCAGCCCTGTGGACGGGAGCTTGGTCTAGCCTCCACTCTGGGCCTCAGTTTCCCCCATAGTTCAATGAAGGGGTTGGATGAGAGCCTCTGGAAGGCCTTCGGGGTCAAATTCCAGACTCTAAAAGGCTCTGCAGGACCTGTGGACTAACCCCCGCAGCAGGCTGGGTGGGGGCCCCTCCTCTTCGTTGCATGGTCATGGTTCTAATCTCAGTGATATGAGCACCATGAGGGCTCTGTCACTGTGGGCTCCCCTGAGGTGGACAGTGTGACTCGCAGGTCAGGGCTTGCTCCACCAGCTACTAGCTAAGTGCCCCCAGGACAGTTCACTTTGGCTCTTTATGCTTTAGTTGCATCAGCTGTGAAATGGGAATAATGATAATATTTCCCTGGGTTGTAAAGGTTAAATGGCACTACCTGTGTTTATAAATTGCATTTATGAGTACTTAGCACAGAGCTGGACACAGAAAATGCTCAGTTAGTAGCTGTAATTAAAATTAATTAGTTTAAATTGTTTTAATTCCTTAACAATGAATGAATGAATAACTGTCCTTGCAAGGTCTATGTTCTTGCAGCATAGGGACCCCGAAGCTGTTTGGACGAAGGGCCTGGTAGGTGCAGAGGGTGCTTTGGGGGGGTGCAGGGGGGTGGGCCAGATGCAGGCCGGTTCTGACTTCCCCTCTGCAGGTCTGGAAGGAGTGGTTTGGGTCCCACCGAATCTGAGACCGCAGGCACCGAGCACGTGCAGTGGCACACGGCTTCCTTCCTCCCCTTCCTCCGGGCGTGTATTCCTCTCAGTCTGAGTCACTGGCTTTGAGCCTTTTGTTTGTGTCCTTGAGCCCTAAGGGTGAGGCCGGGAGAGGCAAGGCCCGGGGGTTCACTCTTGGACAGGCTGACCTTCCCCCTGGTTCCGACTCCTCTGCAGCTCTGGGTGCTGGGCCTCCAGCACTGAGCCCCCAGCGTGCCAGGCAGGGGACGGGGACACCTGGGTCCTATGCCTGGTGCCCCCAGTGACTCACTGTGCATCAGGCACAGGAGCACACGTTGACCAAGGGCCCACCATGTGCTCGGCATCCAAACCAAGCCCGCCCAGGCCCAGCCCGGGTAGAGCCCGAGGCTCGGCAGGAGAGTCGCATCGAACAAATGGTTACCAGCCAGTCATTAATTAAGTAATTACCACAGGACAGATAGTTGTGACGAAATGACCACCCTCCAGGGAGCTCACGCGTGTGGGCCCTGCGCCGGGCCCCGCGGTGGGACGTCTCAGCAGTGCCTGTTGCTCGCCGATGAAGAACAGGCTCCTGGTGGCCAAGGGACTCGCCCAGGGTGCTCTGAGTGGGGGGGAGGGCGAGCCCAAGTCCCCTCCCCTCTTGATGCCTCAGTTCCTTGTCAGGAAAATGGGCCCGTCTGAGAGGGGTGCTGTGACAGAGGCCAGGGTCCTGCTGCTGGCCCCACACAGGGCCTGGGATGTCATCTGGGTTTTAGGACAATAAACACAAGCCTTAGGGACAGTATAACTGCTGTGCTGATCTGGGTTTATAGCCCCCAAAATCCTTTCTTTGTGCATTCCTAGGCAGAAATATGGGGTAACATAGGCCACCGTGACTAAAGCACTGGGTCCCTTTGAAGGCTAGGCTGGAAGTGGCTGCCCAAGGAGGGTGGTCCTCCCCGGCCCCCATCTCCAGGAGGAGCAGCAGCAGAAAGGTGGCCCAAAGCCTCTGGTGAGATGTGCCCCGCGTTCCACCCCGGGAATTTACCTGAATGTGGGCAAATGGTTCCATTACATTATAGCATTGGTTAACACAGGAAAATAAAAAGGGAAACAATGTCTGTCAGTAGGTAATGTTCAATGGCATAATATGTAGCAGTTAAAAGTGAAGATGTAGTCCTGTATGTCTGCAAGTGGATATGTCTGTGCAGGTATAGAAAACAATATGGAAGGAAATTCATCAAAATGTTCGAGATTTTTTTGAGTGGTAAAATAATAAATTATTAAATTTTTTTTCTTCATTCTCTCTTTTCTTTTTCATGGTAAATATATTAAATTAAAAAAAAATAGCCTTACGGACTGTATTTTGGGGAAAAATTTGATTCTTCCGTCTGACTCCAGAACGTAAGCCACCCTGGCCTGATGAGAACCCTCGGGGGTGGTGAAGCCCAGAGTGGGCTTGGAGAAAGGGAGAGAGCAGGGAAGATTCTGGAAGAGGGGGTGTTTGAGCTGAGTCTCGAAGGACAGGTTAGATTTGGGCCACCAGAGTTGGGGTACGGGCAGGTGGGGGAAGTGACCTGGCACAGACAAGAGGGGAGACGTGGGGACTGTGGCTAGAGAGAGAGGGGCAGGAGCCCCGACTGGTGCAGGCTTGAGTGCCCAGCATAGGAATAGGGAGCGGGGAGCCCTTTCTCATCAACACTTGCTGGCTGGACTTTAGAAAGGGGATTTTACCTCTGCCACTGTGGGTCAGAATAGCAACAAACACTTATTGGGCAGTTACTCTGTGCCCAGCCCAGGAGGCACCTGTGGCCCCAGATGGATGAGACTGTGGTGGTTCAGGCCAGAGGCGGTGGATTGATTCCACAATATGGGGTCTCTCTCTGTGCCAGGCAATGGAGGCGGGTGTAGGGGGGATGTTGGAGTGGTGAAGAGTGGGTGGGTTCTCATCCAGCTGGGAGCATCTACGACCCACCAGTCCTCCAGCCCTTAGGTGTCCGGCTCAGTGCTCTAGCCACAACATGGCCCCAGGCCCCCAGGTGACGTGCGTGGCTGCTGAAGGTGTGTGAAGTGGAAGGCTGGGCTCGAGGAACCCTTTCTGCAGTGCTCGGGGCTTCCCCTCTGCCTGTCTTTATTCTGACCTCAGCTCTCTGTGCCTCTGTTTCCCCATCTCTGAAGTGGGGATGGCCATCACTACCTTCAAGAGCATTGTGAGCTTTGTGACGAAGCCATGCCTGGTGCCAGGCGCATAGGGAATGCTCAGAAGAGAGTTTCTGCCCTTGGGGTCCACTGCCCCCACCGAGGTCTAGGCTTCCCTCCTGGAGGAGCCCAGGTAGCCTGGACTCGAGTGACAGGATGGTGTTCAGTCAGGTCTCTCTGTGATGAGCTCTGACCTCCCCCTCAGACCCTCAGTGGCTCCCACCTGCCAGCATCTGCCAAGGGTCGGGTCCTCAGCCCCTGGAGGCTTGACTTTTCAACTCTGAGCTTCCTCAGAGCTGCCCCTTTTGTTGTTGTTGTTACTTAATCAATACCTAATCATCAAAGAAAAATTAGAAAATATAGGTAAGTAATAGGAAGAAAATGAAAATCACCAGTAATCCTACTGCCCAGAAATAGTGAATTTCAGGCATTTTCCTGATGCATAATCAACAGTGGGTTGTGGGCATCTGCATAGTGTTGACCCCCTGCAGCATATCGAAGGGCTGCAGAATATTCCATTATGCCCCAGGAGTCTGTATTTTAACTTGCTCAGCCAAACCCCTACTGCGGCCACTTGAGTTGTTTCTGTTTTTTGCTGTTGTAAGCGGTGCCCTGCTGAACAGCTTTAATCATTTCCGTGGGATTAACCCATTGATTCCACCATTGTTTGAGAGCCTGCTCTGTGCCAGGTTGTGAGTGGGACTGGGGGGCTTGATGGGGAGGCAGCTGTGGTCCTCGCTCTCCCAAGAACCCCTTTCCGGGAGGCAGACCCAGCACGGGCCCCTGCCGAGGTGGCAGGTAAGGGCGTCTCTGGGAGCTCAGAGGGCTGCACTGACCCAGACTTGGAGGTCAGCGAAGGCTTGTTGGAGAAGGCAGTGTCCAGGTGAGACTCAAAGGATGAAGGAGGGGGAGAGGGTCATGGCAGAGGGGTGGCTCTGCAAAGGCCCAAATCCCAGAGATCACAGGTGTTTGGGGGAACCAGAATGTTCCAGAAACTGGTGGGTTTGCCGTGGTTCTTCTTGGCCATGGCAGCAGCTCCTTCCAAGTGCACAACACTTTGGAAGTTGATTTTCAAAGTGCTGGGACATCTGTCCCTTTGTGAGGCTGGGATCTTCTGCTGATGGGGGACATGGAGAGTGAGAGTCCCGCAGACCCAGGCCTCCTGCCTCTCGGTGCAACCCCTCCCCTGACCCCTGCGCCCATCCGGAGGGACAGGGGAGGCTCAAGTGCAGGGCCTGCCCAGCTCCAATTTCCCAGGCCCTTTGCAGGTGCTGTATCGTTTGACAGGATCTGCCAGAAGAGGAAACTGAGGATCCAAGCTTAGGTGACAGCTCGGTTTGCGTGATGGAGTGGTGACCTTTTCTGCTGCTGAAGTGTTACCCGGGGCTTGCCTGGCCAGCCCCAGACCCGGCCCCACCTATGGAGGAAGTGCCCTACTGGGATTGGAGAACCCCCGGCTAACACTGTACCCTGGGGCTGGGAAGGGTCTGTCCCCAGGCCTGAGCTGGCCTTTCTGGGAAAACCCCATCCTCTTCCTGTGTCTTAAGATGCCTGGGAGACTGAATTGAGGTGCTCTGGTGTAATCTCGCAGTCAGGGACAAATACTTATGTGGTAGGTGCTGTGCTGGGTGCTGGGGATATGTCACAAATGAGACAGATGGGGTCCCAGTCCTCGTGGGGGAAATGGACACTAAACAGTTAATTATTAAAGCAAGCTTGTACTGATGACTCACAGGGAGTTCTGACCTGAATGTGGGGAGTGACTGTCAGGGTCACTTTCAGTGCCCCAGGCTGACAGGTGGAACTTGGACCAATTTGATGAAGCCTGAACCCTGGGCTCCTCTGGGCCACCACTGTGGTCCTGTGTTGGGGAAGGAACGCTGTCTTATGTCACAGTCGGAGGGCGTCAGGGCCTTGAGGGTCCAGCGCAATAGAGTCCAACCCCTTCCCTGGACAGATGAGGGGACGGACAGCGAGGCAGGGGGAGGGACTTGTCCAAGGTGACCCAGTGGCAGTCAGGTGCCTGGACTCAGGGCCGAGCGTTCTTAACCCTGCGTCACCACCTGGAATGTCTGCCTGGAATTCGTGCATCACTGCCGGGGGAGACAGGGAGCCTGTCCCCACTCACCCTCAAGGGACCCCCGGGGATGTGGACACAGAAGCTAGGCCTGCTGGTTGAGAGCAGAGTTTCCCAAGAAGCGTAGATGGGGTCATGCAGGCACCTGGAACAGGAATGTGCGGCTAGCAGGGCCTCCGAGGGGATTCATACTTGTACCTCCTGTTCTGCCCCCTCTGAAGCCCGAGGAGACCTGCAGCTGGTGACGAAGGGCGGGGCAGCTGCGTCCTCTGTTGGCTCAGAGGGGCAGGCCATGGAAGTCTTGTTATTTGAATAAACTTTCCATCTTCTATCTGCATATAGCCTCTCCATGCCCAGGGTCCCTGGCATTCCAGCCCGGGATTGGGTTTCCTTCTGGCCCAGTGGCAAGCACATGAGTGAATTTTCATACTGGCCCATCTTCCTCCCCACCTTGTCTCCCTCCCTTTGCCTCTCTCTCCCTGACATGGAGAAGGCAGGAGCCCTTCCCTGCCCCCACCTCACCTGCTGTCAGGACCCAGGGAGCCAGCACTGCAGGCCACAGTGTGTGCGCGTGTGTATGTGTGTGTGTGTGTGTGTGAGATGGATGACAGGGGAGAGTCTGGGTCCCAAGGCAGCTTGGGAAGAAGCCTGCCTTGGCCTTAGTGAAAAGCATGTTGGCATCAGAGGACACGGGGCTCGTGAAATGTGCAGGATTTGTGTCTCCGGGTTTAGCCCTTTTCCGTTAGGGTTGGGCCACAGCAACTGGCACTTCTTAGTGGTTGGTTCTTATTAGAACAGCAGCTGGCATTTATCGGGCTCTTACCAGCAGTCAGGCAGAGTGCCAAACGCTTGTCACATGTTCTTATTTAGTCCTCACAACAACTCTCTGAGGTGTGTACTATTTTTCTCTCCATTTTATCGATAACGAAACTGGGGCTTGGGAACTCATGGTCAGTAGCAGAGCCGGATCTGCGTGGTCCCAAAGTTTGTGTTTTTACTGCTAACCTCTCTCCTGGGACAAAATCTTCACAGCTTCCTTGCCAATTGGCCATCCAGCCTCTGTTTGCACACCTCCAGTGATGGGGAGCTCTCTACCTCCTAGGGTTGCCTGTTCCACACTGGGCATCTGAGACAGAAAGCCTTCTCCAGAGTTTTCTCTGTCTTTGGTGGGTCACTTGAGAACAGGCTCCAGTTTGGCCAGGGCATGGCTATAGCTAGGTTTCCCTAGCATCTATTTTCCCAGGGAATTATCCAACTCTTTTGTTTGGGGAGAAGAGCTAAGTCCTTCCTCTTTTCCCATAGCAGCCCCTACCGGGTACTCAGCCCTTTACAGCATCATTCATCACGTACTGAGCAAGCCTGAGCAAACTTGATGTTGAAACTCTACAGCTATTCTCATTAGTACTGATCTGGATGTCTTAGTCAATGCAATAAGACAAGAAAAAAAAAAAGAGGTATAAATACAAGATACCAGGAAAGCAAGACACATGTGTTCCTGCCCTTGTGGGGTTCACAGCACTTTCCCCTCTGGGCTGGCCCTTAGCCTTGTGCACCCTCTGGACCTGTGGGAAGTGGAGGCTCAGGCAGACAAGGAACTCACCCATCTGCAGGGCCGCTGAGCAGTGGGGCTGTGGTCGGCTGAGGTTTAGTGGCGTGTGGTTTGTGGGGTGGTTGCTTTCAGAATCTTCATTGATGTTTCTCCCTCTACTTCCCCTTCCTGATGAGTTAACCCCTGAGGGATGAGGGTCCAGAGAGATTGGACCCCAAGTGTGTCACCTTCCCATCCCCTGAGTGGCCTACTGAGAGACCTGGGTACCTGCTGTTCCGGTTTCCCTGTACTGGTCCCCATTTTGTGGCATGAAACACATCACAGAAAACTGTCATTATCCCAGGTGGATGCACTGTGGGACCCCTGAGCTTGTGAAAGACCCCACTGCCTACCTGACCACTCATGCTCCAGCCGCCAACACTCAGGCAGATGGAACTCCTTTCCATTAGTAGGCATCATCATTGATAATGCAAGCCCTCATTTGCTCAGGCTCTGTGGATTTCCTCATTTCATTGAATCCTTGCGACAACCTGACTAGGTGGGTACTGCTGTTACTCCCCATTTTACAGCTGAGGAAACTGAGGTTCAGAGAGAATTATTAAAGCCGTAGGGCCTACAGCCAGTGAGCAGTGGGGTTAGTATTTGAGATCTGATCCAAGAACCTCGACACTACACTGTTCTGTGAAAACGCTCTTCCTCACATAGAAGGTACTGTTATATATTTGTGGAATGGAGTGATGCTTTCTCGCTTGTCTGATCTGTGCATCTCCTGTGTGTTCTGCTTGGCATGGTCTCCCTGCCCAGCCCTCCTCCTTCCCCCAGCTAGCACCTCTTCATGTCTCGGGTGCCATCTCCTTCTAGAAGTCTTCCATGATCCCGCAGGCTGGGTTAGCCCCCACTCCTCTGGGTTCTGGTGACTTCCCATGCTGCTCCCAGATGGAGACTTACTATGCCCCATTGTGGTTCTGTTGACAGTCTGTCTCCCTCCTTAGACAGCAGGGACTGAGTACGTCTAGCTCCCTCCTGAATGCTCCATGCCCTGTGGCTGGTAAATGAATGAGGGCAACACAAAACCTTTCTTGGCTAGCACGATAGAGCCCATGAAACCCTCACCTGACTTTGGCTCTGCCCTCAGCCACCATTTTGGCTGATCCTGAGCTGGCTGATGGAGGACCTAGATTTCGGGCTGGGTCCTGTGCCCAGTTCCTTCCTCTTGGTGGCTGGTGGGGAGGGGCTGGATGGTGATGCTGCCTGCCGGGCTGGTCATGGAGGATGGGCTCAGTCAGCAAGTTCTGCCTGGGCATCTCAAGGTCTAACCAGTCTGGGTGCTGAGGGGAAGGTTGGTGGTGGGTTCTCAAACAGGCCCAGGACAGGGATCCAGGCCCCTGGTGGCACCTGTCAATGTGAGTGTGCCACGGCAGAGTGCCCTGGGTCCCCAGTCCAGCCTCGGTGCTCTGCACTTTGGGCTGAGAGCCAGCATATGTTGAGGAACACCTGTGGACTGTGGCAAGGTGGTGCCGTCCTGAGGCTTGGGGGCAGTTTTGGCAGGTGGCCAGGCCCCAGGTCATGAGGGCTCAGTCTCCAGTGGGTGTGGCGAGGATGAAAAGACCGGACTGGAGGTGACAGATGTTGCTGAGGAGAAGTCAACAGGAATGGGTGACTAGGTGTGAGGGGGGCGGAGGTTAGTGTTTACAACGTCCCCGTTGGAGATCAGCACCTCTGTGCCCGTCCTGGTGACAACAGCCCCATGAGGGAGAAGCTGATTATCCCCAGTGCATGAGGAGGATACAGAGGCTCAGAGGTGAGCCCACTGGACCCCCAAGCCGGGGTTAGTTCTGCGTCTGTCTGGCTCCCGAGCTAGGGCTCTCTGTCGGGGCGGGAGGATGGAGGAAGGTGAGCAGGGGTTTGCCCAGTGCGAGGCGGCTGGTCCTCCTGGGGCGTCTTGTAGCCCTGAGGCTGCCTTTGACTGGCCCTTTGGTCCTTTCTTCATGGCTCTGTTGGCGTGGGGTGTGGCCTTGACCATGGCAGGGCCTGGTGCGGGACACCAGGCCCGATCGGAGGCCTGCTCCCCAGAGCGGAAGTGGTGCCCCCCGTGGCAGGCCCAGTGCGGGGGCCCCCTAGGCGGGCCCAGGGAAGGTGTGGGCAGGCCGGTCCTGCCCTGGGTGGGGAGTGCTGCGGGGGCCTTGGCACCCCTTCTCCACCCTCCCCAGCTTGGGTCTGTGTTCCCAGAGAGCAGGGACGCCTGGGTTCTGGGCTCCCAGAACAAGCCGCCAACTGTAGGCTGTGGGCACGGGGCTGCTGCCAGGCGGGGCGGGAGGGGCGGGAGGGGATGAGAGGGCTTTTGTTTCCCTGTTTGTGTCAAGATGGGAATCGACTTCCTCCCACCAAGGCGGCCTGGAGGTGTAAAGGAAAGGGCAGTCCTTGGTGGGCGGGTCTCGGTCTGCCTTTTTTTTTTTGGCATTTCCCTGGGCCTCCGCTTCGCCATCTCCTCCCTCCTTAGCCTCAAAGCACACCCTTCCCCACCAGGCCTGGGGCCTGGGCCGCTGAGCGCGGTTAAATATTTGCTCACTGAGAAGAGCTCTAAAGGCAGCTTTAGAAATCCCGGCTGGCTCCTCCTGGCCCCGCCGCCTTGCCCCAAAGCCGCCTTCGTGATGGGGAGACCCAGCCAGCCTCTGCCCGCCTCAGCCTCCTTCCCAGGCCCACGGTGGCCTCCTGGGCTGCCATTTTGGCATCTGGGACTGGATGACCTTCCACCCAGGGGTCATTCACTTGCGCTTGTTTCTGGAGCATCCACCTGGGCCAGGTGTGAGCTGGGTGCTGGGGGGACGGCGGGAACAAGGTCTCTGTCTGTGGGGAGCCGGGTCAAAAGGGTCTTTCACGGTGACACAGTGATCACAGTTGAGAGGAGTGCCAAGAAATGGGTAGCTGTGGTCGTGGAGGCTGTGGGGCTGGACTTGTCTGTGCCGGTGGCCGGGGTGTCCTGAGGAGGTGATGTTGGAGCCCAGGGAAGATGAGGAAGAGACAGCCAGGTGGAGGGGATGGGCTCTGGGAGAGCATTCCAGGCCACAGACCCCAAGACCAGGGCCAGTTTTCCCCTCTGGGTACTAAAGTCCCACCGACTTCTCTCTCTCCACGCTGCTCTCACGAGGAGCTGGGCCACTGATAGGGCTGTGGGAACTCGGGCTACTTCCTCTCCTTCCCCCAGCCTCAGTTTCCCCATCTGTCCAATGGAGAGCTTGGACTTGGTCTCAGAGGGCTCCTGCCAGGTCCAGTGGCCTGTTAACAGCGTATGTCACTGGCCCATTAATGAAGGAACATTTCAGGTCAGGGGTTCTACAAATGCTGAAGGTCGAGATAACAGCCACGTACCTTTGTATGGCTCCCCCAGCCCTTTGACAAGTAACGACAAAAGCCAGCATCCCTGAGGACCCCTAGTCACCAAGGGAGGTGTGGGGGACTGTTATATTGTGCCCATTTTACAGATGGGGAAACTGAGGCCCAGAGAGGCTGTTCTGAGCTCAGAGTTTGCTCTTGCCTCGATCTTGGCCCTGGAACACACCTACCTCTTTGAGAAACCCACTCCCCTCTCCCAAAGCCGGCACTGCGAGGGGCGTCCTGGGATACAGAAGGGAAGAAGATGCTGCTTCTGGCCCATGCGGCTGCCAGTAGAGTGGGGAATGTTCCGACAGAGTCAACAAATACTTCTGAGCTTGTTCTCTGTTCTGGCAAGTTCTAGGTGCTGGGAGAGAGCAGTGAACAGAGGCTGGCTTGGGTTCACGTCCCGGTTTTGCCTGTGTAGTGTTGGGCAAGTCACTACACCTCTCTGAACCTCAGATGCCTCATCCGTAAAATGGGTTTAACAATAAATCCTGATGAGGGTTAAATGAGATAATGTTGACGATAATTGTTAGCATGTATGGGAGCTGCCTCTGTGCCAGGCACTGGACTAAGTGTGACATGCATTAGCTCATGCTCCAATTATTATTCTAATTATGTACAAATGGGCAACTGCAAAACACTGATGGAGGAGATGATGTTTGAGTAGGGCCTGAAGTCTGGTAAGATTGAGCTGTGGAAAAGAGGGGGAAAGGAGTTCCAGCCAGGGAACACAGCATCTGGGAAAGCTTGGAAGGGGGGAAATGGCCAGGGGGCGATGGGGAGGAAGGGATTGAGGTCCTACATCCGATTCAGCCTACCGTGTTTGGGGGCTGTGGTGTGCCAGGCCCCGTGGCGGGCGCTGAGAATATGGTGATGGCCTCATGGTCTCCTGGGGCCATCGGAGGCCAGCGAGAGCCTTTGCCAAGTGCTCTGTGTGACTTTCTCCCATGTGTGTCCACAGCCCTGGGAGTCTGGGTTCAGCCCCAGCTAGGATTCGGGCTCCTCCACTTGAAGCAGCCTGACCTTGGGCAAGTCAGTGGGCCTCACAGCCTGTCTCCTATGTGGCGGTGATACCTGTACCCACCTCCTGGGGCTGTTGCCAGGAATCAGTGTCAAAATGCGGTTCATCCCCCTGCAGCGTGCTGGCCCACGTGATAAGTGCCTGGCGTCACCAGCCTGCATTGTGTCTTATCAGCTGTGTGACTCTGGGTGGGCTCCTGAACTGCCCCCATGCTTTCGTTTCTTCCTCTGTCCACGGAAATAATGACAGAACCTCCCTCCCGGGCCGCTTTGATCTCCCACATAAAGTCCCTCGCACAGAGCTGGCATGTGCTCAGATGGCTGACATTATCGGGGCTCGGCAGGCTGCGGGCTGCTGTATTTATGGGGAGAGGTTTTTCCTTGTTAATAACTGGCCCCGGGGAAGAGGTGACCCAGCAGAGGGTCCCTTCAGGCCACCTGAGGCCGGCAGGGAGGGAAACCTCGTGCGTGGCAGCCACCTTCCCGAGGATAAAGGATGGCGTTGTGCGCATTCTCTTATCCCCAGGCCCCAGCAACAGCCCTCAGGTTGGGCATTAGCCTCTCTCTTTGTGGTGAGGAATCTGTGGGGTGTTTGGGGAGCTTTATTGTTCGATGGGGGCGGTGGCCCTCCACCAGGGGTGGCCCTGGCTTCAGATCACTGCCTCTGGCCTCTCGCTCCAGGCGTCCTTCCCTTTCCTACTATGTGCCAGGCCCTGTCCCAGATGTGGTGGGCATTTCCTGGGAGAGTCCGACAGGGAATAGGCCTCTACCCACTGTGCGATCAGCAGGGGCTGTGGGAGTGAGTAGAGGGCACCCACCAGCCCAGGACTTCTGGGTGGAGGAAGGAGGAGAGTTCTGACCCAAGAGCAGCCTGTGCAGGACCCCATGGCAAGGAAGAACACGTCGGGGCCGGGGGCACACTGAGGAGCTCCAGCTTTGTCCCAAAGGCAGTGGGAGCCATGGAAGGCTTTCTAACAGGGGAGGTTCAGGGAGAGAGTTGTCACTAAAAGCTCCCTGTGGCTTCTGTGTGTGGGAAGCATCAGAGGGAGCCAGGAGTGGAGAGGAATAGAAGTTCGGAGGCTGTGGCAGACATGAGATGGGAGTGGCCTGGCTGGGGGCAGTGACTAGTGGTGTGGTCTGGGCTGAGCTGTCCTGGCTTCTTGATCCGTCCCTAGTCAGCTAGGAAGCTTTCCCCACCCTGATGGCCCTGCTCTGGGGTAGGCTGTGGTCTGGGTGGGAATCCTCTTAGGCCCAGAAGTGAGGTCCCACGGACCTGCTGCTGCACTCCAGGGGCTCTGAGTGCACCCCTTCTCCAAGAGCACTTGTGGGGTAACCCTGGATCAGTCCCTTGCCTTCTCTGGGTGCTGTCCCCCTTCTGGACAAGGACTGGCCTTGGTCAGGCTTCTTGGACCGGCTGCTAGGTCAGGCTCTTCTCATGGGTTGGCTGCCAGTCCCCCTCCCCTGCTGGCCAATGGAGCCTGTCATTACCCACCTCCTCCCGGCTTCCCCCCTGATTACAGGTCCTGAGCTGGAGCCGTGTCAGCCTTTCTGATGGCGGCCACCCACAAGGCCAGTGCTGTGTGGAGCCCCTGCCCCCAGAGGTTGGCAGTCTGGAAGGTGGGGGTGAGATGGATTTGCCCAAACTTTGGTTCCTTGATAAACTCAGCCTGTTCTGGGTCCATGTCATTTACAAGCTGTGTGTCCCCAGAGAAGTCACTTAACCTCTCTGAGTCTCAGTGTCATCCCCTGTAAAGTGCAGATAACACGTGACATAATGCATGTAAATGTGTAGCACCATACTGGGTACAGAGGAGAGGCTGAACACATGGCTGTTGCTGTTAGGTGTTAATAGTGACATTAGGGGTGAGGCCCTGGGCTAGGCACTGGGGGCCTGGCCTGCCCACCCAGCTCTGTTGGGACATGCTGTGTGACCCTAGGAGAGTGTTGCCACCTCTCTGGACTTCAAGCTTTTTCTGCTTTCCCAGGCAGATGATGGAGATGCTGGTACTTTGGACAGCTCTATGACACAGGGAAACTGAGTCCCTCTCCCCACTCTGCCTCTGTTGCTTCTTAGGCTCTGGGTGGTGGGGTCAGTCTCCCTGGCTGCCCTGCACCCCCCATGCTCTGGGAACCAGGCAGGCAGGTTCTGAGTCTGCCCCACCCTACAGGGTGCTGCCTGCCTGGTTTCAGTCAGCACACCTCAGCCCTGAAACCGTGCCGGGGCCTCGTGGGTGAGGCGTGTCCCAGGAGCCCACTGGAGGGACCAGATGAGCCAGGAACAGGTCTGGCATAGTGCCCACAGCCCGGGCCAAATGGGGCTGGGACCAGCGTGAAGCCCCCATGGTTGGCACAAGGCGGACGCCATCTCGGCTGGAGACCCGCCATCAGCATGGAGGGGCGTCCTGGCCCTGCGCTCACATCCGCCTCTGCCACCCCCCAGCTCCCTCCCATCCTCAGCTCAGCATGCCCCTTCTCCTCTCTGAGCCTCAGTTTCCCTATATGCACAATTGGCCCAGTGCCCCATCCCCAGCCCCCCAGAGTCTCCAGGGAGCTTCAGGCCACACTGGGGCCTCCGGGGTTCCCCGCTCCCGCTATCTGCAGGAAGTAGTGTGACCCTTGACGTTGTCAGTTTGGAAAATCAGAGATCAACGTTCTTCCGGCTGCTTTGGCTGGTGTTGGTGCTGGTCCTGGGGATGGGCCGGGCTGGTGGTTGCTCGGCCCCTGTCTCAAGGGCCTCTCCCTGGGTTAGAGGAACCTTGGACAAGAGGCCCTGTTAGTGACGTGCCTCCTCCTTGCTGGGGCGAAATGCTTTACACTTGTTAGCTCATTGATCTTATAACCCGATCAGGCAGATACTGTTGTGCCATTTTTCGGAGAGGGAAACAGAGGCACAGAGAGGGGAAGGGCCTTGGCTGAGGCCACACAGCTAGTAGGGGGCAGAGCTGGGACTTGAACCCGGAGCCCTTGTGCTTAGTGGAAATGGTGCTGTGTTTGCAGGTGGGGGTGGTGCTGAGTCCCCCCACCTCCTCCCAGTCTTTCTGTCTAGCCTGAGGGGGCTGTGGTCAGCTCTCACTCAGAGCTGACTCACCAGCAGCTCAGAGGAGGTGCTGAGGCCAGCATTCTGGTCAGCTCCTGGGGCCAGGGCAGCACCGATTAGATCTGGGAGCATTGATTAGATCGTTGTTGAGATTTTAGATCAGCTGAGCCAACAGAGACCCACATACCCATTTCACAGGTAGGAAAATTGAGGCTCAGAGAAGATGGACAAGTAAGCATCCAGTAGGTGTGAAGGTTCCCTGCCAGGTCTGACCAGAGGGGGGCTGGAGACCCCAGACTTCAGTCCTGGCTCTGACAGTCGCCAACTGTGTGACCTTGGGAAAGGCACTTTGTCTCTCTGAAACTCAGTTTCCTTATCTGTAAAATGGGGATAGTAAAGCCTGCTTTGACTGCCTCTTGGGACTAGGCAAAGACCCAGCAAGAAAGTGTAAGGCAGGGCTGTGGAAATGGTACTGCGGTGCAGCGGGAGAGGCTGCTGGGATGAAGTGGGGCCTTTGTGCAGGCTTTGGGGTGAGACAAGGTTTGAGACCCAGTTCTTTCACCCTCCAGGCTGTGTGTCTCTGAGTAAGTCACCTGGTCTCCCTGAGCCTCAGTTTCCTTACCTGTGAAGTGGGATAACCGTATCTGTCAGCGTTAGGTGAGCTGTTGAACACGCCTAAGCTCTCAGTGGAGAGGCACACCTGGTAAACTCTAGGAGTCCTGGGGGCAGAGTTAGGAGAACCGGCTGGTGAGGAGGCCCCTCTGGGTCGCTCTCGATGGTCCGAAGGGAACAGGCTTCGGAGACAGAGTTCCAGTGATCTAGGGGGCAGAACCATCCTAAGATCCAGAGGTCTAAGATGCAAGATCCCTTACTCAATCAGCTTGCTGAAAGGCTTGACCCCAAAACAAATCCATGAGAGAGAGTGTGTGTGTGTGTGTGTGTGTGTATTTCATCCTGCCCCCCCCACCCCCATCCTGGGAAGCGGCCTCTTCAAAGCCGGATGGAGCCACTGTCACGCTGCGGGTGTGGAGCGGGAGGCCCGGGGGGGGGGGGCAGTGGCTCCCTGAAGCCCCAGAGCACAGTGGTGGCACAGATTAGGACCCTCAGCTTCACTCCCAGAGCTCACGGGCTGCCCTCTTGGGCTAATAAGGGAATCAGGACCCCCATGGGTGTGCCCTTCCCGTGAGAACCCCATGTGGGTGCTCAGGAGGTTTCTGTTGACTGACGAGTGAAATGACCTTTTGTGAGCCATTCGTCTTTCTGAGCCTTGGTTTATACACCTGTGCGCTGGGGTTTTTATTTACCCATATTTACCGCCGGGGCCATTTGAAGAATCTGGGTGTGTGTGTTGGGCCCTGCGTCTCGGTGTGGTGAGCTTACCTCCCAATTCTGCAGGATGTGCTGGCAGAGGGGCACAGAGGGGGGCATTGATTGGCTCTGGGCACCAGCAGAAGCTGAGGATTGCGCCAGGGAGCCCCGCCAAGGTCAGGTGGGAACCTGGGTTCCAGAGTGTTCCATGCACACACCCCTCACCTTGACCTGTGCGTTCCTTCTCCTAGTAGACTGTCCCTTTGTCTGATCATTGTCTGCTGAAGAGCTACCCATCATTTTCATTGTTATTATTTTGTGATTCTTGTCCTATTTCTTTCTTTCTTTCTTTATTTTTATTTGTAAGGAAGACCAGCCCTGAGCTAACATCCGTTGCTAGTCTTCTTATTTTTGCTGAGGAAGACTGGCCCTGGGCTAACATCCGTGCCTATCTTCCTCCACTTTATATGGGACGCCACCACAGCATGGCTGACAAGCAGTGCGTTGGCGGGCGCCCGGGATCTGAACCTGCGAACCCTGGGCTGCCAAGTGCGAACTAAACCGCTGCACCACCGGGCCGGCTCCCACCTATTTCTTTTTTTAAAGAAGTCTTTATTGGATTTTTTCAGACCATAAAAATTATACCTGCTAAAAAAATTTCAAACAGTCTCTTACCATTGTTGTTAAAAGCTGCACTATGATGATTGATGGTAACATTTATGGAGGTCCTGAGCTGAGCACTTCACGTGCTGTCCTGGTCCTGCAGAGCACTGTGAATGGATTCTGTTGTGCCCATTTTACAGATGAGAAACTTGAAGCTCTGAAAGAGCCAGGCAGCTTGCAGGGCTGGGATCTGGCAGAACTGGGACTCCGGCCCTCACCCTGCACTCCCAACCGGGAGGCTGGGAGCCTGGGGCTGGAGGGCAGGCGCCGGCAGTTCCCCTGTACCTTCTCTTCCAGCAGCACCTGGGGCTGAGTCAGTGTGGAGAGGGAAGGAGGGAGGGAGGGAGGGTGGATGAGAAAGTGTGGAAGGCAAGGCCAGCTCACTCCCTCAGACTGCTCCGCCCCAGCATCTCTGTAGCTCCCAGCAGCAACACAACCAGCCAGGGCCTCTGTTTCCTTTCTGACCTCATGGACGAGGGCTGCCCTGTGGGGCCCTGTGGACGGTGGTCAGAGCCAGGAGCTGGAGGGCGTCAAGCAGGCTGTGGCTCAAACTCTGACTGCCTCGGTCTGGCTGTGTGACCTCAGGTGAGCCCCTCACCCTCTCTGGCTCACAGTTCCTTTTGGGGTGGTGAGCCTTGGCCTTGGAGGTCCCAATTCCACAGCATGTGGAGTCTCCAGAAGCCGTGGGAGGAAGCGGGAAGAACTAGTGTGGGCAGGTGTGGAGGAGAGAGGGGCGCCTGAGGCCTCGGGGACCACCCACAGACACCCAGGCAGGGATGCTGCTGCGGGATTTGAGTCATAACTCGCCCCCCCCCGCCCCGGCAGCCCCAGGGAGGTCGCTGCTGCAGGGTGGCAAGAAGGGAGAAAGTGGGGTGCTGAACAGCGCTTGCAGGGTGGGGGCTGCCTGGGCCATGGCCCCAGAGCACAGCAGGAGGATCTAGGCCTGGCCTTCCCCAGGGCCACACAGCCCACCTGGGTCCTCCCCCAGCATCTGGTCAGAAAGGCCACTGGCGGCCCCTGTTCAGAGCTTCTCCCCATCAGCCCTTTGTCCAGGCTGGACCCCTCCCCCGCCTGCCTAGGCCCCCCACAGCATCCCGAGTCTTCATCCTCTGCCTTCCTGTGGCACTTCCTTCGTACCGAGCACGTGGCATTTCCTCCCAAGCTGTCTTAGGACATCTCTCAAGAATTTGCTCCGGGCTGCCTCTGCCAAGAAGCCACCCTGGGCCCTGCTTCCCCACGGTCTTCCCTTTCCAAGCTTAGGCCGAGCCTACCCAGTTCCCTGTGCCAACCGGGACCCTCCTCTTAGTCCTTAACCCCTCCAGGAAAGCCGTGGTCCACCCCTCACCTGGCAGCTTCCCCAGCCCTGGGGGCCTGGCGCACAGTGAGCCCCCTGGACCTGACCCAGTTGCTCAGCACCTGCCTGTACCAGGCCACAAGGATGAGCGTGGGGGTCCAGGGGTGAGCAAAAGGGTGCCAGACTCCCCCCCCCCAGGGGGTTGACAGTCAATCCTTAGATACCAGCATCCCTCTCTCTCCCAGTCCATTTGGCTCCCGAGTTGGGGGAGCAAGTTTGGACAGTGGGAGCCCCCACACTCTCTGATCTGTTGGGGTCTGGAATTTCAGGTAGCAAAGGGTTTATCTGAAAACAGATCCACATCAAGAGAATTCTCGCGTATGGGTAACAAGGCATGACTGTAATTGCAGGTGGAAATGGAGGCCAGGGCCACTGCCGTCTGTTTAGGGTGTGGCATGCCTGGGGTGCCTCCTCTTTTCCTTCTCCATTGAGCGAGGCACCCCTCAAGTTACTGCCCATACCTCTCCTCTCCACGCTCTGCCTGGTGCTTTCTTCCCCCCCAGTCCTCATGCCCCTGCTCCTGGTCCCGCTGTCTTACTTGGATACCTTGTCTGCACCCCGACGCAAGGGTCTAGAATTAATTCATCCTGGCCTCCTACCCTGGCCCGCCCCCTCAGCCCCGATGCTTCCGCCTGTCAGCCTCATCTTCACCTTCTGGCCCTGTCTGGGTCACCTCGTCTGGTTTGCACTTCCTCAGCCTCCCCTGGCTTCCTCTCCCACCCACAGCCCCACCCGAGGTGGGCCTCTGTGCCCCTCGGTGGGGTGATGCCTGGGCCTTCTCCTGGCTGGGCCGTGCCCTTCCTGTCCTCCTCCCCAGTCCAGTCCCGGGGGCCTTCTAAACCCAGCCTTTCCCTGCCTGGACGCTATGTCTGAGCTTTGCTGACCTGGCAGCTGAGAGCATGCTGTGAGTAAGGCAGACCCGGGTTCGAGTCCTGACACAGGACGACAGCTTCCTCCTGGGCCTGGCTCCTCAGGGGTCAGGGCAGATTTTGGCCTTTCTGGAAATAATGCTCTATCTGAGGCTGAGTGCGCCAGGGCCACATCAGGCCTCCCAGAGCCATGGCAGAAGGACCCCCGAGATCCAAGGGCCCAAGCATGCCCACCCTGCACGCTGGGAGAGAGCCTGTTGGGTGCCAGGCTGCTTGGGGCAGAGTCGGGACAAAACCCTGGGCTGAGGCTGCGTGGGCTGGCACCTGAGAACCTGGCTCCCAGTCCTGGGTCCGCAGGCCTCCTCATCTCCGAAATGGGAAAACAATAGCACTGACTCCCTAGGGTTTTCATGAAGATTCTTTGGGATCACGCGTGTACATCTTGCCCACCCTCTGGCTCGGGTTAACACTCAATGAATGGCACCTCTAATGATGACGATTACGTGGTTTATCAATGTTATTGTTGTCTACAATCCTATTTTCTCTACTTGACCCCAATTCATTACCCCATCTCTCCCGCCCACCCCGCATTCTGCCTCATCGTTTTTCAAAACAATTTCTGTGATCTTTGAGAGAGTTCTGATTGCTTATTGTTTTTGAAAAATAGGCATTCAAAGCAAATTCCTCATTTGTTCTCCCCTTCCTCCCCCCAAAAAGAATCTGGACAGACATGACCTCATTCAAGGAAAGGGGAGCACAGGCAGGGCCAGGTGTGTGGAGGGGTCCATGGGCCGAGCTGCCTCTGCAGGGAGTGGAGGGAGGGGGGCCTGCTTGAGACCCTGGGTGTGGGATGTCGCACACACTTTCTGCCTTCCTCCCTGGCCCCAGGACTGCATCCCAGCTCTACCACCTGCTAGCTGTGTGACCTTGTGTCAGTGACTTAACCTCTCTGGGTCTCAGTTTCCTTTTCTGTAAAATGAGGATAACACCAGCCCTACCTCACAGAGCTATTGAGAAGATGAAATGAAATGTCCTGGCTGGGTGCCCTCAGTATCCAGAGACCAGCCATGGGAGGGACGGCGGCACGTCAGGCTCTTCTTTTTGGGGGAAGGACCAGGTCTTCGAAATCTGGAATCCAAGACTGTCAGAGGTGGCAGGGCCTGTCCATCACTGTGTCCAGTCCTCTCAGTGTGCAGGGGGAAACTGAGGCCCAGGGAGGTGAGCTGCACAAACCCCAGGTCGGGACTCAAGCTGCGGCTACTCAGGACCCAGCCCAAGGAGAAAGCCCCGTCATCACCAGTCACGACCTCTCTGGGCCTCAGTCTCTTCATCCTTGAATGGGGATGCCCAGGCAGCGCAAACACTGGGCGTCTGATGTGTGCTGGGCCCACTCTGGAGGTCACAGCGCTCGCCTTCTCTGTTCAGAGACTGCTTCAGCCGACGCGAGAAGCCAACGGCCAGTGAAAGCACAAACGTTAACTTGGTAGATGAGTTAATTTTAGAATGTTTATTTTTTATTGTGGAAGGAATCATGCTTATAAAATAATTCACATGCTGTAAAAGTGAATAAAGCAGAAAATGAACTTCCCTCTGCGCTCCTCGCGCCCACACCCGGAGCTCCCACCCTGCACGGGCTGATGCTGCCTTCTGCACCTGTTCCTCCAAGTCTCCAAGCATCGATCGTGTGTATGCACGGACAGGAATCCTTTCGAATGAGGTGATCGTCAGCATGTGATTCTGTATGTGCCAGAGTGTGGACACCGTCCCTTTGTTGGGACATATGCCTGTAGATCCCCTCCCTCTTCTCCCTGTCCCGGGGGAGCTGTGCTGTCCTGGATCATCCTCCACACACATATTTGGCTCGTTCCCGGTGATTGCCTTGGTGCGCGTATGCCTGCTATTCCTGTGCGAGTTGTTCTGTGGGTAGGTTCCTAGAGGAGTGGGCGTGGCATCAGAGGGCACCGCATGCACCCTTAAAATTGTGCACGCGGCCTCCAGTCACCCTCCGACAAGGCCATCCCGATTTCTAGCACCCAGCCCCGGGTCCCTCCACGTCCTGCCTGGTCTGACCGGGACCTTGGTTCCGTGTGCATGTGCATGGTGACCGGCAGGCTGAGCATCTGTTCGCTCGTCTGTCGGTTTCTTGTGTTTTCTCTCGGTGGTTTCTCTGTCTCTGGTCGTTGCCCAGTTTCCCGTCCGGAGGGTCACCCATTGTGCGCAGGAAATGTCGGCTCTGGCCAGAGACGCAGAGTGGATGAAAGTGCGCAGCTTGCGCAAACAACTTTACAACCAGGAGTTTGGGACATTGGGGACGCCCCGCCCTGGGGCAGGGTCGCTGCACCCAAGTCACCACGATGACCTCATGGTCCTGTTTGTCCTTCCCTTGCAGAGAAAACTGGGAAGATCCTGACAGAGTTCCTGCGTTTTTATGAGGACCAGTATGGCGTCGCCCTCTTCAACAGCATGCGCCACGAGATCGAGGGCACAGGGGCGCCGCAGGCCCAGCTGCTCTGGCGCAAGGTGAGGGGCGCTGAGAAGGTTCAGGGTGGGCTCTGACACCCGCTCGCCACTGTGACTTTGCTTACCTGGGCCTCAGTTTCCCATTGTTGCCGAGATGGTCTCCAAAGGCCCCACCCAGCTTCCGAATCAGAAGATAACTCGGTGGTGTTGTCAAGGCCCATTTATCACTGTGCATTGGCAGAGCTGGGCTCTGGGGTCATCGTGACGGCCTGGGTTCAAGCCCAGCTCCTCTTGTAGGCTGTGTGCCCGTGAGCAAATGACCTCACCTGGTGGAGTCTCAGTTTACTCATCTGTAAAATGGGATGAGAACACCTCCTGCGCAGTGACTGTGAGGATTCAGGATTCCAGTCAGCTGGTGCCTGGAGTAGGGAAGGTGCGCGGTGGGTGCTGGCAGACACTGTCACCAGCCCTGGCCTTGTGGTTATCCCATTATAATAGTAGGATGATCTTTGCCCAGCAAATATTTGTCAAGTGAGGGACTGTAAGCTGTGTGGCTCCAGCCTGGGGGTCAGCATGGGCCAGAGGGGGCAAGCAAAGCCTTCGGGTTAGGGGACCCTGTGATTGGCCTCCGAGTGGGGCTGGGCATGGGAATGCGCAGCAAAAGTGGGGGGAATGTCAGAAACACAGGTGGGGCTCCGAGTGCCCAGCTGGAAGCTGCCAGACCCGGGTCTGAGCACTTGGGGTAAGAGGTCAGCCCTTGCTCCTCTGGGGGTGGTGCAAGGAGCCCCCTTTTCAGCCTAGGGAAGTCTTGTTTGAGGGGATCATATATTCCAGTGCTGGGGTCGTTCTTTTTCAGTGACCATCACCTCTCTCCCTGGATGGCCAGGCAGGTGGCAGAGGGAGAGGGGATGAGGAGGAAGGGTGCCAGCCTCACCTCCTCTGCAGGTGGCCTGGCTCTGGAGTGGCCGGGCAGCAGCCCAGAGGCTCCTTACTCCTGGCAGAGTGCCCTCCAGCTTCCCTCTGGGGAATCCAACTGGCCCAGCCGATCCCTCTGGGAGTGGGGTCCAGCCCAAGCCAGCCAGGCAACCCCAGTGCCTGGCACTCAGGTCATTAGTGGCTGAAGTCCACGGTTGGTGGGCTGCAAAGTTGCCCTTGCCCACCTTGCCACATGTCCCCACACTGTCCTGTTGGCTTCCTCTAGGCTACCTGGGTCAGCCTGTGCCCAGGCTTCAAGGTGCTGGGGGCAGTGCTGGAGAGGAGGGACGGAGGCTGGAACCCCGTGGTCTGGTGGGAAAGAACTCAGGGGGCCCTGAGCGAATCCTCTTATTAGCTAGTGGCTCGGGCAGTTGATTCAGCTTTCAAGGCTCAGTCTCCTTGTCTGACAGATGGGTACCTCCTGCCCAGCTCTGTGGTGAGGACTCAGTGAGAGAATAGAGGGGGTGTAGTAAGGGGGAGCAGATCGGATTACTCAGGGGGTATGAGTTCCTGACTGGCTGGGTAACCCCCAACACGTGGCTTCACCTTGCCGAGCCTCAGTTTCTCTGTCTGTGAAATGGCATTCAGAGAGGAGTCATCATGGGCTGAGGGAGTCAGAGCAGCTTGGTGGAGGGCTGGGGATTTCACGGGGCTCCCAAGGCCAGATGGGATTCGGATTATTGGGGAGGCCTCTCAGGAAGGGACCGATGTGGGCAGGGGCGTGGGCATAGTGGGGGACGGGCAGATGGCAGAGCAGAAAGAGCCTGAGAAGGCCCCAGACTGGGAGGCTGGGCTTGTCCCCCCCCCCCAGCCAGGTGACTGAAAATGAGACCAAAGGGGCAGGAGCTGGTGTCACTTTGAGGATTTGTGACCCTTTGCTGTCTTCTCAGCAGGAGGAACAGCTGGAGGCGTTAGCCCAGGGGGTGGGAGAGCTGCTGAGGAGGCTCAGGGATGACCCTGAGAGAAGACGGGCGGGCCCACAGTCTGGGACACACACGGTGTCAGGGCAGTCAGTGGGGCCTTGCTGGCCCCACAGACACTCGAGGAGACAGACAGTAAACAGTCATTTACACAATATAAAGTGGGTGCTACAAAGGAGATGACAGTGACTTCAGACAGTGGGGGCCTGACTTCGTCTGGGTGGCCCATGAGGGCTTCCTGGAAGAAGGGCCTTCTCAGCCAAGGACCTGGAGGGGAGGTCAGGGCTGTGTGTCAGAGCCTGTGTCACACGCCCCTTTGCTTTTGGACCCAGACAAGGCTGTTTTTTCCCCTGGTGTCATGGCAACCTCCTGTCCCCATGACAACAGAGGGGCAGAGGTGCCCAGAGATGTGGCATGGCCTGCATGTCTGCAGGTGCACACCTGTGTGTTAGGAAAGGAGGCCTTGGACCCAGCCCAGGTGAGCTGCTTCGAGTGGGCAGAGCTGGAACTAACTGCTCCCCATCTGGAAAGAAATGTCACAGGCGACCCAGGTCCCTATAACCTAAGGCAGAAGTGGGCGGCCGCTGGCAGCACCAGATATTTACCCTGCCTTTCTTTAAAGGCATTAAAGAAATGCTTTTAACCCTCACAAGGGTGCAGATTCATTGCAGGAAAACAGAGTAACATGTAAGCAAGGAGAGTAAAGTGAAATCGCCCACAATCCTTGAAAAGCAGGGACTTTGGGTCCTATTTTGCCACTCAGGAAGCTGGCCAGCACGATGCTAAGTCATGATGACAATATCGTCACAATAGAAATAATAATAATATTAATCATCACCATAATAACACTAATCCTTTTCATTAGAAGCAATGAGATAATGATAATACAATGACAGTGGTAGTAGTAATAATAAAAACAGCAGGTGTTCTGTGCGGGCACTCTTCCTTTACCTGGCGGGACACTGCTCTGAGGGGTTATGATTATGTCCACATCACAGATGTGGACGCCGAGACTGGGAGAGGTGGGGCTGCCGGCCCAGGCTCCACGTTGTGGGTGACGGAGCCGGGCCGGAACTAGCGCAGCATCCGAGAGCTTTGCAGAATCCAAGACGGTTTGCCTGGGCTGTCGGTTCCATTTCATTTCCTGCAGGCCTTCCAATGGAAACACGACTCTGCCATTTGAAAGTCTTAAAAATAAAACCCAAACCCGCAACTAACCACCCATTCCGGGCTGCCCAAGGATCTGGGGGTGGACTTGGGGGGCGGGGTGCTGAGCCCCAGCATGGGAAGGCCTGCGGACGGGGAGCTTGGTCATTGACCACAGCCTCCCACTGCCTGAGTCCTGGGCTCCTGCCGTAAGCAGCTAGGAGGACACAGACCAGAGCCTGTGGGGAGTGAGGGTCTTACTAGGCTGTCGGGAGAGCTCTGTCTACTCTTTCTAGAAAAGATTTGAGAGCTGGGTTGAGAGTAGGCCTGATCTAAATATAGACCACTTAGCATAGCTTTGTGACGGGCAAAGCCCACTGAGGGGGAGTCGGGGGGTGATGGGGGACCATTTTCTTTTCCTGTAAATATTTTTATCCCCGGGTAGGAAGCAGCCTGCGGGGTCCTATTGTTTGAGTACAATGGGTCCTCATTTTCCAAGAGTGTTCTGGCATTTCCCCTTGAAGAGCAGCAGAGAGGTTGCTGGGAAGAGGGGGCTGCATGCGAGGAGACAGGGCCTGGGGTGGCTTGAGAGGGGCCCAGAAGCAGAGCAAGGAAGCTAGGAAGGGTTAGGCACCATTAAGTTAATACTTTGTCTCATTTTACACATGATACATGTTTCTTCTCGTAAAAGGCATCACATTTATCCTAGAATAGATAGAAGCCGCCTAGAAACCAAGGAACACTAGACTCCCAAGCTCTTCCCATCCAGGAGTAAACCTGCTCCCTTTTGGCCTCTGTGTCTCCTTTCCTGAAGCTTCCTGGTGCTGGTCTGCTCAGGAAGTCTCTCTCCCGAATGGCCACCCTCTACGCCTCCCCAGATAAGTCAGTCCATGGAGCTGGGAGACCGACACAGACAGAGCGATCCTCCGTGGTCATGGCGGCCCCGCGTCTTGTTAGCTGAGCGCACTGCCTGCCAGGGGCCCACTGCTGGCGTGGTCTTCGCACGCGTCATCTCGCAGAATCCTCGAGATACCTTGATGGAGTCAGTGCCGTCACGGTCCCCATTTTTTTTAATTATTATTTTTTTTATTGATGTCTTAATAGTTTATAACATTGTGGGGTTTTAGTTGTACATTATTGTTTGTCCGTCACCATGTGGATGCATCTCTTCACCCCTTGTGCCCACCCCCCACCCCCCTTCCCCTTGGTAACCACCAACCAGTTCTCTCTGACAGTCCGCATTTTACAGATGAGGAAACTGAGGCTCAAAGAGGTTCTGGGACAGGCCGAAGTCACGCTGTGTCAGGAGTAGGGTCAAATCTTGGGCTTTGAGGGAAGGCCTGCCCACACTGCTCACAGTCTGCTGGGATGCTAGTCAGACATCGAACCCTCCAGATTGAGATCCCCTCCAACCCCACCCAGACTCATGGGGGCCATCTTGCCAGCTGTCAGAGCTGGGGAGACTCTCTGGAGCCACTTTGGTCAAGTTTTCATTGTCCCGAGGAGAAACTGAGGCCCAGAGCTGGGAAGAGACTTGCCCGGGTGCTGGGGCCTTCAGAGGCCTGTCCTGTGGGCATGTCCCCTCCTGCTGGGGTGACTGCCCGGCACCCACGCTGCAGTGGTGGGTGGATGCCGAAGCAGCCTGCGGACAGAGCAAGAGACCTTGGTCCTGGCTGGGCCCTGAACCGTGGTGCCGGCCTGGATTCAAGTCCTGGCATCAGCACTGCTCCACCTGGACCCTGGGGGAGCCCCTTCACTGCCCTGAGCCTCACTTTCCTCATCTGCCAAATGGGTGAGACCTCGCAGGGGGACTGTGTGAGGACTCGGGGTGGTCAGGATGGAGGGTGTGCTCAGCAGGGGTGAGCTCGCAGGCACTGCTGGCCGGGCTCTTACCCTCTGGAGGGACCTCCGCTGCTGCCGGGCAGTGGGGGTAGCCGGGCCTCACTCCCACCCCCCTCCCTCACAGGTGCCGCTGGAGGAGCGTATCATCTTCTCGGGGAACCTCTTCCAGTACCAGGAGGACAACAAGAAGTGGAGGAACCGCTTCAGCCTCGTGCCCCACAACTACGGGCTGGTGCTCTACGAGAACAAAGTGGTGAGGCCCCCACCCCAGCTCCTCCCAGACCCAGCCAGGCCTGTTGCTTCCCCCTCTGCCCCACCAGCCACCCTCCTCTGTGCTAGTTATCACTGCATGCCCCCCACTCCTAAATCCAAGACTCCAGACCCCCATCCGGACTGCCACCCAGCATCCCCCCTCGGCTGTCACCAGGGCCAAAGCAGAACCTCAGCACCCGCCCTCCTTCCCGCCTCCCCAAACCTGCTTGCTCTGTTGGGTGCCCTCTCTCAATGGCATTTCATCCAGCCAGGCACCCAGCTCTTGGGGTCACCTTTCACTGCCTCGCCCCCCACAACCACCTTGTCACTAGCTCCACCCGCCCACCACCTCTCCATTCTTGCTCTTCGACAGCCACAGCAAACTGTTGAAAACATGAGTCTGGCCAGCTTACCCCTGGGTAGTGGTCCCATCTCTTTCCTTTCTGATTCCCACCCCCTCGGACCCAGTTGAGCCACAGACCCAATTTCTTCTACCAAACATTTCTCCAGAGCAGCCAGAAGACAGGCCGGAGGGCCGACTGTTTCGAGGGGAATCAGTGTTAGAGTAACAGAAATAGTCAGGAGCAACCTGATGCCCCAGGGCAGTGGTTCTCAAAATGACCATGCATCAGAATTACCTGGAGGGCTTGTTCAAAAAACAGGTTCCTGGGCCTATCCCAAATTTGATTCAAGTCTGGAGTAGGGCCAAGGTTTTGCATTTCTAATAAGTTTAGGGTGATGTTGGTGCTGCTGATGATCAGGGACCACACTTGGCAAATCTTTGCCCCAGAAGTTCTGAGCCACTCTCAAGAAATGTATTGAACAGTGACACCTAGTGGCAGGGTGCAGCATGGCAGCCCTCCTGTACGAGCTATTACATCAGAACTCCTTTTTCCTTCCATTGTGGTAAGAAAGCAGCATCCACATCTAATTCTCCTCCAGAGGCGACTTGTGTGATGCTAAGAACCTAGGAAATTGGTGGGCAGTTCAGAGACCCTAATGGTCAGAGACCCTGGGCCCTGGAGGCTGACAGACCAGGTTCATGTCCTACATCTGCCACTTACCAGCTGTGTGAACTTGTGCCTAATAATGGAACCCTCCTCGTGGATTGTGAGAATTCTGTGAAATGGAGCATGCAATGCCCTTAGCACAGCGCCTGGTATGTAGTGAACACTCAGCTAGTGGCAGCTGCTGATAATAGAGGCAGTAGTCACGGTAGTGATAACAGTGAGCTCAGCCATGCTTCCTGCTCCTCGCTGTGCCAGACGCCGTGCTGCACGTTCTATGTGGATTATCTCAGTCCTCACGCAGCCCGGGGAGTAGGAGCTGTTATTACCCTGGTTTCATAGATGAGGAAGCTGAAGCATAGGAGGTGAAGGGACTTTATCTTGCATTGCACAGACGCACTCAGTCGAGCCAGGATTTGAGCCCAGAGCCCAGTCTGGTCACTATCCCATGTTGTCTCTAGTCACCATGATGGTCAAACTCCTCTTCCTCTGTCCTCTCCCTCTCTCCCTCCACCTCTTCTCCCTTCCCGTTCCTATCCCCACCTTGGCAGGCTGCACTGAGTAGGGCCCTGGAGCCAGAGCTGGAGATGGGATTGGGGCTTGGCCACACCCATAACCCCCAGGGACCATCTCTCTTGCCCCCTCCTCAGGCCTACGAGCGGCAGGTCCCACCCCGAGCCATCATCAACAGTGCAGGCTACAAAACCCTCACCACCGTGGATCAGTACCTGGACCTTGTTGGCAACTCCTTACCAGGTAAAGGAATACACATTTCAGGCCAAAATGCCCCGTACAGGCCCGGGGATTTGGCCAGGGGAGAGGGTGGCCCTGATCCTGGAGCTCCAGGCTTCGCTTTTGCAGAAGGACCAGCTGGGCCTAGAGCTGGCGGCAGTGCCCAGCATAACCTGAGCCCTCAAAGGGGAGGCCTCGTGGGCCTAAGAGGGGGTTTGCCTGAGGCCACCTAGCACATTGGGGCTGGACCAGTGTGGGCCCCCCACTCGGTCCCCTGCTTCCTGAGCCTTAGGAACACAGTCGTGCAGTGGGGTCTCACTCTCCCTCCTCCCACCTCCCTAGTCCTTGAGAGATTCCCAGGAGAAGACAGTCGAGGTCACTCTGCCTTGTAAACTGCTGAGGCAGCCCTGCATTTGGAGGACTTATTCTAGGTGTCCTGTTTCTACCTGCCCCCCGCCCCATGTCAGAGACTCCCAGAGGCCTAACATAAACACGTCTGCCTCTCACATGATCCCAGGGAAACTCAGGGGAGGGGGAGATGCCGGCCTGGGGGGAAGCTTGTGCCCCCAGAGAGGACTTGGGAGTAAAGAGCCCTGTGTGGTTGGGGGCTTGGCCGGAGTCCGGCAACCCTGGATTCCAGCCCTGGTCTGGCTTTGTTTTTGCTGTGTCTTCTCGGGCAGCACAGCACTGCAAGGACTGACCCTGGGTGTTGTGTAGACCCCACGAGGTGCTGTGAACATAGTCCAGCACAGGGGCAGAGCCATGCAGAGAAGAGCTATCATTGTTGTAGTACTAGCGACGGTGGAGAGGTCACAGCCTAGGACTGCTTATCTCGCTGGATCTCAAATATCCACGTCGACAAAACAGAAAGAGAGAGAAAAATCCCCTTTTATTTATTTTCTATCCCCCCCATGCCTCTCTCCCCCCTGGGACATTTAAACCATACTTTGGCCTCCACAGCTGAAATTTGGAAGGAAACCCAAGAAGGCAATGCTTGGCCTTTGACCCTGAGGGCTCTGACCCTGTGTTATTTGTGCCTCGTGCACGGAGTCTAGAACCTTCCCCAAGAGGGAGGTGGGTGCGACCGCATTACCAGCACTGAGAAATGGGTCTGAGCAGATGCTGGGGGATTCTGAGATTCCTTTAGCCAGGCTGTGGAGGACACAGCAAGAAAGATGTTGCCTCTCACTGACTCGCTGGTCACCCTGGGACAGGCCAACCCTCTCTGGGCCTGAGCCTGCCCCACAGAGCAGGGCTGAGGGATCAGCTGCCTGCCGTCCTCTGGCTGCCGAGGGCAGCTGCTCAGTGGACGCTGTCTCCACAGGGACCACATCAAAATCAGGCACCACCCCCATCCTCAAGTGCCCCACGCAGTTCCCCCTCATCCTCTGGCACCCTTCTGCGCGTCACTACTACTTCTGCATGATGACGGATGCGGAGCAGGACAAGTGGCAGGCTGTCCTGCAGGACTGCATCCGGCACTGCAACAATGGTGAGTGGCCCCACAGTCAGGGGGCACATTTATGTGCTGGATGGTGACACCTAGTGGCTGAGTGTGGTGTGGCAACCCTGCTCTAGGAGCTGTTCTCATTTTCCCTCTGAGGTTGTGAGAAACCATTGTGACGTTACCCGTAACCCTCTTCCTGGATGAAAATAGTTCTGTGTTGCTCAGAACAAATTTCAGAAGTTGTTCTCTGAGGGGTACAGGGTACAGTTGTTGAGTTCTTGGACCCTGAGTCACAATCACAGTCCTGATTCTGCTACTTTCAGCACCATGACCTTAGGGGCCTGACTTACCTCTTGGGGCCTCTGTAAAATGGGGCTAATAATGCCTCCTGTGTCTTAGGGAGTTTGTGACGGTTCACAATGAGAATCCACTCACTGCTTGGTAAAGATTTTTTTATTATATCATTTCTTTCCTGGGATTCTGGGAGTTCACGTCCTCCCTCAGGGCCTCTGTGTTCTCATCTGTAAAGTTATGAGGTCTCTTCCAGTTCAGTCATTCATTCAACAAAGATTTTAGTGTCTGGGCACTGAGGATGCAGCAGGGGAGCAAGACACGGTCCGCGCCCCCGTGCCTCTGCGGTCTAGTTCGGGACACAGGTGTTAAAACATATGAGGACACCAGGGGTGATGAGTCACAGCTGTGCTGGGTGCTGGGCGGGAGCCACCCCGGGAGCCTCAAGGGTGCATGTGCACTCTGGGGGTGCTGATCCTATGTACGAGGAGGGGTCCATCAGGGCGGCTCCCTTGAGGAGGTGATGGTTCAGCTGAGACCTGGAGGATGAGTAGTCCTCCAGTAGAGGGAGGAGTGTTCCAGACCGAGGTGGCAGCAAGCTTGAAGGGAGGCCCAGAGGCCAGAGCAGTGCTGAGGCCTGAAGTGGGGAGAGGTGACCTGAATGGGGGCTGGAGGGGGCACTGGTCAGGTCACGTGGGCCTTGTAGATCAAACTCTAAGGAGTTTGATCAAAAAGGCTTATGATTGTCTCCCGAGGGGAGGGTGGGGCCCTGAGGGTCTTTCTGCCCTGTCCTGGACCCTGAACTTCCTTCCTGGTGACTTGGCCTCTGGGTGGCAGAGGGAGGCAGCTGCCCCTGCCCCCACCCCACCCTCCTGGCCTTGGGCACATCTCCACGCGGTGGTGGATGGACATTGTGGGCACCCACACCTGGAGGCGGAGCCGCCTCGGGGACTCGTCTCCCCACACCTGCCTCTCAGCTCCCAGAGCCACCTCTGCCCTGTCTGGAATCTGCCAGGTGGGAGGAATCAGGTCTTCAGTCAGGCCAACCCCTGCCACCTGGGCTGTGGCCTGCCACCCACAAAGGGCCTCCTGTTCCCAGGTCCCCGGGGGCTGTGGGGCCAGGACTGGGTGGAGGTGATCTGGACTCTGGCTGCCTGGCCCGGGGCACCCTCCCTCCTTCTCCCTTCTTCCCTCCCTCTCTCCCCCCATCCCTGGCCCAGCTCCACTCTCTCCAGGTTTCCAAGGCTAATGGCTGACCTGGCGGGGTGACCCCAGGCCAGGTTGGGGGTGGGGACAGAACAAGGTGGAGAGGAGCCACCTTTCGCTTCCCTGTGTGCACAATGGCGATGATGACTAACTCCAGCTTCGCAGGATTACTGGGGGGAATAAATGAGCGGGTCCGGGTAGAGCTCTTGGCCCCATCCCTGGCACATAGTGGGAGCTCAGCTGGGAGGTGGAGGGGGGAACCCCTTGGGTGTTGGGGTGCTGTGGGCAGGAGGTGGGCCAGGGAGAGCTGGGGGGGGCAGGGGGAGAAGGGGCACCCTGCAGTAGGAAGGTGTTGCCGAGCTGACAAGCCTGGTTTTGGGCGAGCCTTCCTCCACCCTGAGGACTGTGGGAAAGTTCTCTGCTTCCTCGGAGGCAGGGCCTGGAATTGGTGGAGCCTGGAATTGCTCACTCTGGGGACTGCCAGGAAGTGGGGGGTGGGCGGGGAAGGAGGCCAAGCTGGGTGGACGCCAGCTCGTCCCAGGGCCCCCTCACATCCTGCATTCCTGGAGCAGCGGGGGGTGGCAAGAGGCAGCTGGGGCACTAAGCTGAGCCCTCGGGGTGGGCCTGGGGTGCAGAGGTCAAGGCCTCTTCCTGTCTGACCGTGGTCCCCCTCTGCCTGCCTCCCAGGACTGAGGAATGCAGTTTCCTTTCTCAGCCTGACCCTGAGGACCCCACAGGCGGGATGTCTCCAGGTCTGGCTGGAGGCAGCTAGTCCTAGTTCTAGCCGTGGTGCTGCCATTCCCTCGCTGTGTGTCCTCAAGCCAGGAACTCTGCCTCTCTGAGCCTGTCTCCTCAACAGGGAAAGCGGGGCTGAGAACAGCCATCCCTTGCAGGGCTGTTTTGAGGATCAGAGGAGGGAAGGTGTGCGAGGGCTTAGCCCACGGCTGGTGTCATAGTTGGCTCTGTTGCCATAACAAAGTACCACAGGCTGGGTGGCTTAAACAGCAGACACTTATTTTCTCACGGTTCTGGGGGCTGGAAATGCCAGATCAAGGTGTCGGCAGGTTTGGTTTCTTCGAGGCCTCTCTCCTTGGCTCGCATACGGCTGCCTCCTCCCTGCGTCGTCACACGTCCTTCCTCTGTGTGTGCACGTTTTCTGTGTCCAACTTTCCTTTTCTTATAAGGACATCGGTCATATTGGATTAGGCCCCAGCCCAACCCTCTCATGTTCACGCAGTCACCTTAAGTCCCTGCCTCTGAATGCAGTCACGTTCTGAGGTCCTGGGGGTTAGGACTTCAACATCTGAATTTGGGGGGTGGGGGAGACACAGGTCAGCCCCTAATGGCCAGGCTCCTGGGAAGAGCTCAGGACGGGTGACCCTCACTTTTGTCAAACTCAGCAGCTCGGCCTGCAGACTAGAGACGTCCTCAGGGTCTGAGGCTGCATGTCTGGCTGGTCAGAGCCAGGGCCTGGAATGTTGGCAGCCTACCTCCTGCTGCCCCAGCGCTCTGCCTCTCCGTCCTGCCGCCTGGAAAGTGGCCCCTGCCCTGCACACCTGACTCGTTGCCTGCAGAATGGAGATGCCCTGACGTGGGAGAGGCCGCGTGTCATGCACAGCCTGGATTTTCCAGGCAAAACCTGGTCTCCGGGAGCCTGTGCCCCTTCTTAGACCCCAAGGCGGGGGGTTCCTCCCCTGGCCCAGGTGGGCAGCACCCACCCCAGGGCCTCTGCATGGTGGCCCGGCTGAAACACCCCTGCTCTGTTCCAGTCACTCCTGCCTGATCTCAGCTCCTGAAACACAGGGACCAAACCCCCTTATGTCCCCACCCAGTCCAGGGAGCTGCCACTGCGGGGATGGGGGCTGGGCCTGCTTCCCCACCACTGACCTCCCTTCCAGCTCTGACAGGCAGTGATTCCTGCCGTCAGCTGGATTCGGGAGGGGAGGGGTCCTCCCCTCGCCAGAGAGGGGCTTTTTCTCTGTGGGGGTGACTCAGTCCGTAGTCATTGCAGTGGGAGCTGGGGTTTTGGAGGCACAGGCTGCTGTTTCCCCTTCCTTCGGCTCCGGGGGCACAGCGGTCAGAGGCACGCGGCCAGGGGAGCCGCCTGCTGCCTGGCTCCGAGGTGTTTAACCACGTTCTTCCCCAAGTCAGATTTTGCAACTTCCTGCAGCTTGCCTCCGCAGCACCCATCCCGGAGGGCCACGCCTTGTTCATCGACCCACCTCGCCAGCACGGGGGAAGTGGGCAAACTCATCTGGGCCATCACCAGTACCACCTACAACAATAACACAAATAGAGAAATGGTATTTTCTAGTCAGACCTGGGCGCACAGTGGTGAACCAGGCAGACCCAGGGCCGGCCCACGGGCAGCAAGAGCCGTTCGTCGCTGCGGTTACTAATAAAGAATGAGGCAGTACTGCCCTGCAGCCCGCACTGGGGCCCCCGGGACGTCACGATTCACAGCCCGTCCCCACTCTGCGGCCCCCGGAGCCTCACAGTGGGTGTGAGGCCAGGCCGGGCCATTGCTCCCACTGTTCAGAAGAGGAAACAGAAGCCCTTTCGGGTTCAATGATCTGGAACAAGGCTTGGCAAACTCTGGCCCCTGTGCCACATTCGGCCCATTGCCTGCTTCTGGAAATCAAGTTGTCCCGGCTCGTTTGTTCACAGATCATCTGTGGCCACTTTCATGCTGCAGGGCAGAGCTGAGTGGTGGCAACAGAGCTCCTCTGGCCTGCAGAGCTGAAAATATTTACCGTCTGGCCCTTTGCCGGGAAAGTTTGCAGCCCCCCAATGTAGACAGGAAAGGGAGGGAGCAGGACTGGAATGAGGGTCTCTGGTGCCCTCTGCTGTGCTGGGCGGCCTCTTCTGGAGGGGTGGGGTGCCCTCTAGTCCTGGCTCTGCCGCTCGCCGCCTTGGACCCTCGGCAGTGGCCTGAGCTCGGAGCCCATTTGTTTCTCCATCTATAAAGTCGGGTTAATGACAGTGCCCGTGTCTTGGGGTGGGTGGGAGGATTTGAGATGATGAGGATTGCCACGCTGCTCTCCATGGTGGGTTATCATCACTGTGACTGTCACTGCAGTGACTCCTGCCACAGTTACTACAGGGGCCGTGGGGGTCCCTGGTGGGGGTGGGTTTGGTGTCAGTCAGTGGTCTTGGTGGAGGCCGCTGGGCCATCCTGTCAACCTCCTGTCTCCCTCCCTCTCCTGGGCAGGGATCCCCGAGGACTCCCAGGTGGAGGGCCCTGCGTTCACGGACGCCATCCGCATGTACCGCCAGTCGAAGGAGCTGTATGGCACCTGGGAGATGCTGTGTGGGAACGAGGTGCAGGTGAGGCCAGGAGGGCTGGCGGGGAGACCGTGAAAGCCACCCCAGGTCCAGAGGGTGGGGCCAGACAGACGGGGCTCTTGGGCACCGCAGGTTTGGACAGCGATGACAAGCTCAGATTCACACAGGTGGAGGCCAAGGTGGGTCACGCAGGTGGAGGTACTTGTTACTTTGTTCAGTCATTTACTGAACACCTACCCTGGACCAGGTGCCAGGGTGCCACTGTGAATAAGAGGGATGTAGCCCTGGCCCTCAGGGGGCTCTCTGTATGACAGGAGAAAGACATTTGACAAACACACACACTTCCATGCTTAGGGAAGGGGGAAGGGGGTGTGGTATTCAGACAGGAAGGCAGCACGTGCAAAGGCCCTGAGACTCCTGAGCCTGAGGAGCCTGCAGGACAGCCCAGGAGATAAGCTGCGACCTGTGGGAATGATACGCAGGAGAGATGCTTCGTGGAGACAAGGAGGTGGGAGCTTGAGTGGCAGGGCTTCCCAGAATGCGGAGAGAAATGCGCCAGCTGGACATGCTCCAACCCCTGCCCCGGCTTGTGCCTCCCGGTCCTAGATCCTGACAAACCTGGTGATGGAGGAGCTGGGCCCTGAGCTGAAGTCAGAGCTCGCTCCACGGCTGAAGGGGAAACCGCAGGAGCGGCAGCGGCAGTGGATCCAGGTGGGTGGGCCCGGGCCCGGGAGCAGGGGCGAGGGGCCTGCAGCTGCCTGGCCCCCGCAGCCTGGTGCTGACGCCACGGCTCTGCCTGCAGATCTCGGATGCTGTGTACCGCATGGTGTACGAGCAGGCCAAGGCGCGCTTTGAGGCTGTACTGTCCAAGCTGCAGCTGGCCCGACCCGCCATGGAGGCGGTCATCCGCACCGACATGGACCAGATCATCACCTCCAAGGAGCACCTGGCCAGCAAGATCCGAGGTAGGCAGATTGCCCACCCTGCTGGTCATTGCCAGGCAGACATGCTGGGACCTCCAGCCCTCCTGGGGCCGGGCAGACCTCCTGTCTGTTTCATGGATCCATGTACATTTCACAGCAACTAGCCCATTCATTGATTGTTTTAAAAGATCAAAATCAAATCTGAGCATTGTTCTCTTCCAGCTCCTGTGAGTTATTTTGTAGCTGTTGTTTTCTGTAAACCTAGATCTTAAAGATCTAAATTTCTGTCCGGGAGGTTCAGGCCTTCTGCTCCTCTTTGGTCAGTCGCACATTTTTACCACGTGTGGTTTAGCAGACGTTAGCTTGACTTTGTGATGATCACTCCCAGCAAGTCTGACTTTTTGGGTGTTTATGCTCCTTTCTGTTCCTAGCCAGATGGGATCCTTTCGCTCCCTTGTCACCTGTAACACACTGGCTGTGTGTGGTTTTAGCAGTTGTCAGCTGCCCAAGGGTTATTCTCTACCCACTGTATTCACTATGAGCTAGCTAGGATGCCCAGAGTTGGCATTTATTTTGTGGAACGAACAACATTAGCTCGGCAGAGGAGAGGGAAGGACATCAGAACACTCCCTGGGTACAAACGCCTCGGTCAGAACATCCCGGAGATGGTCCCTGCCCGTGGGGAAGCAGCCCTTACACAGGACGCTGGGCTGGGCCACACTGTTCCAGACAGAGCAGGATCGGTCTCCGTGTTTGCAAAACCCAGAGGCTCATCAAATCTACTCAAGTTCTTTTTTTTTTAAACAAAGGAGCGAGACCCCCAAAGATGAGTTTTTCTCTACATCTAGCTAAGCGGAAAAACTGCCATCACCTTTAGACTAGCATTTTCCGTAGTTTCTTGCCACCACAGTTTCAGAATATCAGGGTACGATCTCATAGTACCCTGTTATTTTTGCTGCATGGATTATTATCTTTAGTGATTGTTTCTCTAGAATCATTCAGTTTGCTCATGTTGTCACCAGTGGTTTTCTTTAAAAAAGAATGCAATAGCGTGCCTCTATTGCACTGGGTGCCTCTAGCCTGGGGTTCTGGAACGGCTGGGAGTTGCTTCCGGGGGAGGTGTGAGCTAACGGCTCCCTCTGGGCGCAGCCTTCATCCTCCCCAAGGCAGAGGTGTGTGTCCGGAACCACGTCCAGCCCTACATCCCATCCATCCTGGAGGCCCTGATGGTGCCCACCAGTCAGGGCTTCACTGAGGTGCGGGACGTCTTCTTCAAGGAGGTCACTGACATGAACCTGAACGTCATCAATGAGGGCGGCATCGACAAGCTGGGCGAGGTGAGCCCGGCCCCCAGGGAGGGGAGCGTCTCCTGGGTTTGGGTCTGGTCTGCCCCCGGCAGGGCCTCGCTGTGACCCGGAGCGGGCCGCTCCCCTCCTGGGCATCAGCTAAACAGAGGTTCTGCTGGAGACCGAGGGGCCGAGTGCATGAGGCCGAAGCTGTTGGCTGTTCTGTTGGGGGCCAGCAGTTAGGAGGGAGGGGGAACTGAACCCCCTGCCACCAGCCTTTATAAACCAAGTGGGTTGTTAAATATCAGCGAACTTAACAGAGAAGGGAGTGGGGAAGGAGGACAAGAAGGAAGGAAAGGCAAGCTTCAGATGTGAGTAACGTCGTTATCGAGGTAGAATTACAGACATAGCCGCCATTCCATGAACCCCACACGGAGACAACCTGCCTCTCCCGCGGCTCCTCGGTTATCTGCTTCTCAGGCTCAGTGCCCTTTCACAGATCTCATTTTGGGGTACTCTGTGGCCTGGAGCCCCACATTGTTGTCAGGTGCAGATAGAATTGATCCTGTTGTCTCTGCCACCTCTTCTACACCCCAAATTGAGGTGTCTACAGACAATAATCATCATAGAATTTGAGAACCAGAAAGGGCCTTAGAGATCATGAAAAACCATCTCCCAGTTTTGAGGCTGAGGAAACTGAGGCTCAGAGAGGGTGAGCAACTTGCCCATGGTCAATCAGCACCCCAGAAGGGGCGAGAATCCTTCTCCCAGCATCCAGGCTGGCCTCTCTCCATGGCGTTGTGCTGCCGGACCATGCTCCTCCTGCCTTCAGATCCTCATCCTTCCTGTCCCGGCCCTCCAGGGCTTGCCATTGTGGGCACCACCCCAGGTGGCCTTCGCTGGTGCCGGTGTCAGCTCCAGGGCCTGGTCCCTGAGGGCCCACGCAAGGCGTGGGTCTGTGGAGGCCGCCCTCCTGCTCAGGCGGCCCCAGCTGAGGGGCCACGCATCCCTGCCTCCCTGCAGTACATGGAGAAGCTGTCCCAGCTGGCATACCACCCGCTCAAGATGCAGAGCTGCTATGAGAAGATGGAGCCGCTGCGGCTCGATGGGCTGCAGCAGCGTTTCGACGTGTCCAGCACGTCTGTGTTCAAGCAGCGCGCCCAGATCCACATGCGCGAGGTGAGCCTGAGGCTGCTGCCCCAGCTCGCCCCACACCCGCCTTCTGCAGGTCCCTGTCTTCCCGACGCCAGCCTGACTCCTTGGCCCCGCCCTCCACATTTGCTGTGCTGCTCTCCCATCTCCTTGGAACACCTGTCCCTCTGTTCACCTGGGTAATTGGGACTCATCTTTCAGGTCTCGGCTTAGAGACCCCTTCCTCTGGGAAGCCATCCTTGCTCCCCAAGCCCCTTCCTGCAGGGCCCAGGACCTCTGTTTCCTGTTTCCTTGAGGCAGGGCCTGGCCCCAGTGCCCAGCTCTGTGCCAGCACGTAGTAGGCACTCTATAAAGGTGTGACTGAGTGAACAGGTGAATGAGCGCACAGGCTGCCCCACTCCTCCCTGGCAGACCTGGGGTGGCTGGCTGAGGAGCCCCTCAGAGGCGTGCAGGAGGGGGCTGGGGTCACTCCGGGCCTTCATGTGCCCGTGGTGTGCCCCGCAGCAAATGGACAACGCCGTGTACACCTTCGAGACCCTCCTGCACCAGGAGCTGGGGAAGGGGCCCACCAAGGAGGAGCTGTGCAAGTCCATCCAGCGGATCCTGGAGCGGGTGCTGAAGGTGAGCAGCTCCCGCCCCTGGCCCTGGACTTGTCCTAAGCGTGGCCGAGCCATGAGCCTAGTTCCCAGGCCGGCAGCAGGATTGCTGCCCCAGCAGGAGGCGCCACTGACCCCCTTGTCCAGCTGAGGACACTGAGGCTCGGGTCAGAAGGGGCTGGTGGAGCCCACTGACCCCGGCCCCTCTCCTGGCAGAAGTACGACTACGACAGCAGCACCGTGAGGAAGCGCTTCTTCCGGGAGGCCCTGCTGCAGATCACCATCCCCTTCCTGCTCAAGAAGCTGGCCCCCACCTGCAAGTCGGTGAGCACCCCCTGCCCCCTACTCACCCCACCTGCTCCAGCCCCTTGGGCCTCGGCTCCCTCTCTAGTCCCTGAGAGCCTGGGGGAGGCCTGCCTAGCTGGCCGGATGGGACCACAGACCCTCTCTCTGTCCAGCGGCCCTGACTGCCCCTCCCTCTGCCCCTGCACCCGCCCTGCCCAGCAGGAGCTGCCCCGGTTCCAGGAGCTGATCTTCGAGGACTTTGCCAGGTTCATCCTGGTGGAGAACACGTACGAGGAGGTGGTGCTGCAGACGGTCATGAAGGACATCCTGCAGGGTATGTGCCGCCCCGCCCCCCGGAGCGCCAGCTGCCCCCGGCCCCAGCGCTGCTGCTGGGTTCTTATTGCCCGGAGGGGGATGGAGGTGGCTGCCCAGGGGTTTTCCTGGTGGGGCAGCTCAGCCTCAAAGAGTAGCATGAGACTTAGGGCCGTGGGCTGGGCTGGGCCGCTGTTAGCTGTGTGGCCCCAGGACGGTAACATCACATCTCTGGGCCTCAGTTTCTTCATGGGTCCTTGGCACTGTGGGGAGTGTCAGATGAGTGACAGGGTGACACACACGGTAGTTTCCAGCTTGGGCTTGGGGTTGGGTAACAGCTCCTCCTTCCCAGCAAGGCCTGGAATAAGTCACGTCCCCATCATGACACCCACTCAGGCTGCAGAGAGGCCTCTGGGGGATGATGCAGGTCACACTGGGCACAGTGTAGGGTGTGGTGGCGGCCATGGTTCCCATGGTGACTGCCCTGACCCCGCCCTTTGGCCCTGCAGCTGTGAAGGAGGCTGCCGTGCAGAGGAAGCACAACCTGTACCGGGACAGCATGGTCATGCACAACAGCGACCCCAACCTGCACCTGCTGGCCGAGGGCGCGCCCATCGACTGGGGTGAGGAGTACGGTGGCAGCGGTGGGGACGGCAGCAGCCCCAGCATCCCGGAAGCAGCCACTCTCTCAGAGAAGCGACGGCGTGGCAAGCAGGTGGTGTCTGTGGTCCAGGACGAGGAGGCAGGGCTGCCCTTCGAGGCTGGCCCTGAGCCACCATCACCTGCGTCCCCGGACAGTGTCACTGAGCTCCGTGGCCTACTGGCCCAGGATCTGCGGGCCGAGAGCCCCCCGCCGGCCGGCTCCCTGCTCAACGGGGCCCCCGCGCAGGAGAGCCCCCCACCGGAGAGCCCCCCGCCCGTGGCAGCCCCCGAGGCCTCCTCGCCGCCCGCCTCGCCGCTCCAGCAGCTCCCGCCTGGAAAGGCTGTGGACCTCGAGCCTCCCAAGCCCAGCGACCAGGAGACCGGGGAGCAGGTGTCCAGCCCTGGGGGCTGCGTCCCCCTCCACACCACCACTGAGGACAGTGCAGGGGTGCAGACTGAGTTCTAGGCTGTTCACCCCCGAGCCTCTGTTGGACATGGCACACGGGCCACTCCCTCCGAGGCACTGGCAGGCTCGGCTCTGGGCAGGAAGCCCCAGATCTGTGCCTTCCCGGTAGAGGCGGGCAGGGCTGGTGTGGCTCCTCTGGGGCTGGGCAGGCACAGGCCCACTTGAGTCACTTGACTGGGTTCGCTCACACTTTGTTGCTCTGTTTGCTCTTCTGTGGGGTGATCTTGGCTTTCCTCCTGGTGCTGGGGGTGGGCACAGCTGAGGGGCTGGGGAGTGCCCACTGACGCCCGGTTCCCTGGGTTTTCCCTTCCTGCCCTTCCTCTGTGGCCTGTTTTCCTCATGGGTCTTGCATCCTTGGAAAGAGGGAGGTAAAGGCATCGTTTGCTGTGACTCAGAGCCCGCGAATTCTCTCCCTTCTCCACAAGGGGCTCATTGGAACTGGGCAGATGGAGCGCTGAGGCCCACCTCTGGGCCCGCTCCCTCCCTGCCCATTCGAGCTGGGCCCCAGAGGCCAGTTTCTTTAGCAGTGGGCACTGACCTCGCTTTCCCCACCCCAGGTGAGGGGAGGTCCAAGGAGGGGTCTTCAGGCTGGAGTGGCTGGGGGGGGTGCCTCATGGAGGGGGATAGGGCCATGGGCCTGGGGATGGAATGAGAAAGGCCCGGAATGTGCAGGTCTGGGGAGAGGAAGTGTCCTGAGGGGAAGAGAAGAAGGTGTCGCTGGGAGTGTTTGTGAGGCAGGTGATGGCAGAGGGAGGGTAGGCAGAGGGAGGTAGGCCTTTGCCTCCCCCAACCCCTCCAGCCATAGCCACTGGCTGGGATTGTCTCTGGGGGGCCCTCCGTCCCCTTGTCCTCTGTTTTGCGCCCTCATGCTGGGTGGGGCTGGCGGAGGGTGGCACATTGCTCAGAGGCAGGGTTTAGCAGGTGTGGATTCTGTCTCCTGTGGGCCACCTCCAAGGTACGTGCGGTCCACTGAAGAGCTGATGGGGCTCCTGAGGGGCGGAGTGAGGGGCTGTGGCTCCCCAAGGCACTGCTGGTGGCCACTCTGATTTGGGGTCAGGCTGTGGCTTGGTCCCTGCTTCCTCTGAGTCACCAAGTCACCTCACTCTGAAAACTACAGGCTCCTTTCCAAATGTCCTCCTTCCTCAGCTTCTTGTTCCTGGGGGTGCAGCCCTGGCCTTGCAGCCCCCATCTCCAGGGGCTGGGACCTCCTGGCCTCCCCAGACCCCCTCCCCTGCTGCTTTGAGGGGAGGGCAGGCAGGGTAGAACCTGACTGCAGGGTCCTCAGGGTAGGGCCCCCCCAGCTCTGCCTTCTCTGTCCCCTTGATCTGCTTCCTGGGGCAGGGGCCTTGGACCCACAGGACATGTAGTGGTGGCTGGTGCTCAAGGACTCCCCGGTCCCCCCAGCCCTAATCTCAAAATGCCTCACTAACCTCTTCTACCAACACATTCCGTCTTAAGATGCCCTCTTCTAGTGCCTTCTTTTGGGGTTTTCCAATCATCCTTTCCAGATAACGTATTGAAAATATTATGCAAACTGTTTAAGCTTCTACTAATCAATAAATGCTTTATTTAAAGCCAGTGGCCTGTGTGTGTTGCCGGCAGGGGGAGGCCTGGGCTGAGACTGCGTCTAGGAGTGCCAGGCTGCCTAGGCTTTCTGGGCTCCTCGCTTGACTGAATACTAGATGCTAGGTGTGGGGTCGGAGTTGTTACAGCACCATTTGCAGAGGGGGAAACAGGCTCCGAGGGAAGGGACGCAGAGCGTGCAGGTGACTGGCCTGATGGCTTCCTCAGCCGGACCGTGCAGGGTGCTCCTCAGGCAGCCTGGGTGACGGGGAGCCCAAGAGGGACGAGCCCTTCTCTGACTCCTGGTCACAGAGCCAGCACTTACTGAGCACCTGCCGTAGGCTGTGCACTTGACGTGCAGGACCATGAGCCTCACGGCGGCTCCAGGAGGTGGGGGCCGTCATCACTACCGTTTCACTAACGTGTAAACTGAGGCCCAGGAAGGTGGGCAACCTTGGCTGAGGTTATGGGGCACGGGGACAGCCCCCACATACACCCACAGCTGGTGGGGATGAGTTGTCCCATCCACGGGTGAAAATATGTCCCTCCTGGGTGGAAGAGCAGCCAATCACCTTGGAGGACGTTGGCTTCCCTGGTGCCAGCCTGTGCATGGTGGCCAGTGGCCGAGGGCTTGTCAACAAGGACTCAGGTGAGAAACAGCAGGGGCTGTGGGGCGGGAGACCAGGGATCAACTGCAGTCTCGCTGTTCTCCTTGGCAAGTCACTAAACTCATCCTCAGGCTCCTCCTCTGAATAAGGGGATCAGAAAAGTCCCTTCTCTCAAAGCCTAGTGAGGACTCAAGGAGATCCACACAACGCCATGCTCTGCAAAGTGGCCCTGCCCACCTCAGGCCTCAGTTTCCCCTCGGCCATGTGGAGCTCAGGAGGGTATGTGGGGAGGGGAGGTTCCTGGGGGGGAGACACTGTGGGAAGAGGCCCCAGCTCCTGCCTGGAAAGCAGGACTCACACAAGGGCCTTCCCCCTTCCTGTTTTAGCCTACAGGACTGACAGTCCCAATGAGGTAGGGAACTGCACCCAGCCGGCTCGAGGCACTGTCCCTGGAGTGAGTGCTCAGTGCCCCCTGGTGGCCACGGGCCTACGCAGGGCCCCATCATGTGCGGTATTGAATGGATGGGGAGATAAGAGTCTGGAAGGCCAGCCTCAGCCAGAGTCAGGTGGAGGCAGAGCCTTGGCGCCCCAAGCAGACCTGCCACTAGCCCAGAGGAAAAGCTGCCCTTGACTCAAAACTATGTCAGAAAATGCACAATAAACCTGCAACTCTACAGCAAGGTGCATGGCTCCTTCTAGAACTGTGCAATGAACAACCTGCACAACTGCATGGGTTTGGGAGTCAAGATGCTTCTGGGCTCCAAACCCAGCACCGCCATGTTCCAGTTGGAAGGCCCTGGGCATCCAGCCCCTCAGCCTCAGCTCCCTCATCTGGGATGATGATAACGGAGCTCAGAGCCTGGGCCCACGCGGTATAACCTGCTCCCGCTGACTCTGCCCTCCTCTGAGCCCTGGTCTCTCCACCTGGAACAAGGGGAGGTTTGGACAACTTCACATCTGAGAACTCCTTCACCTCCTCCCTCTCCTCTGGCTGAGATATAGCCCTCTCCCCCAGCCCCCAACCCTTCCCCTCCCCGGGCTCCATCAGGACCCAGTGATGACTCGAAAGGAGCAGGCTGGGGGTGGATTTATTGACGTTCTGCTTTGGGTCTGCAAAGCTCATTGCCTGCCTGTGAGCTGCGTGGAGTGAGGAGGTGCAGATCTGGAGAGCGGAGGGGCCCAGAGCGTTGGGGAGGAGAGAGGGAGGCAGGCAGGGGTGCTGTCACTTGTGGCACAAGGCCCGCACTGAAGACATTCCGACTGGTCAATCCGAGGACAGCCCATGGCGGCTTATGGCCACACTGCCCACCAACTCCACCCATGGCCTCCTCTCAGCTGGCACCCTCCTGCATTCCCACCACCCTGCTGAGTGGGGCAGCACTGTCCGTGTTCCCCGATGAGACATCGAGCCTCCTGGAGGGGCAGAGCCACACTGACCAGGACACTCAGTCCTGTGCTCAGATGTGGCACAGCTGCCTCTCCACACCCCAATGTCCCTGCGCCACGAGGGGTCCTCTCTCTTCCTCCACAGTATTCGGACCAGCTATGTCATCGGTCAGGAACACTCCCCGCCCCGCCTGGCCCAGACGTGCTTGGAGATCAGGGTGGGGGACGCCTTCCCAGGCCGTGGGGAAAGCGCCCAGGACAGAGGGTTCATACTAGTTTGGCTGGAGGAGGTGAGCTGGAGCCCCGAGCCTGAGGTGGTGGAGGTGGGGCCAGTCCTGGGCTGGCAGCTGGCGCTCAGCTGCTGTGGTAGATCCGGAGGCGCTGGGCGATCTCCTGGCGGCACAGTGGGCAGGTACGCAGTGGCTGGCAGCACTGCTGGCAGCAGCAGACGTGGCCGCAGCTGAGGAAGATCATCTGGGCCTGTGGGGAGAGAGGGGGGGCATCTGGGCCTGGCCCTGCCTGGTTCTGGGGATGGGGCACCTGAGGCCCCCTGGCCACCTTGCTGTTCTTTACCTTAAAAGTCTGATCCTGTGGCCGTCACACACCACTCAGACATCACAGCAATCTAGCAGCTGTGGACACTCCTGTGCCCTCTCCCTGTGTAGCAGCCGTGGGCGCCCTCTGCAGGCCCCCAGCTATCAACCCAGCCCTGCCAGGCGTCTAGGTTGTGCCCAATTTCTGTTTTTCGTGCACTTGCCCAGCCCCTTGGTCTGAGACATGCTCTGACATTATGGATCAAAAGCCACGGAAGTGTGTCCCCACTCTGCTTCAGCGTTTCCTCTTTAGGAATTTATCCTAAGGAAATAAGCAAGGATGTGCTCCAAACTCTGTTCAGGGCTGCTTGGTACAGCACTGCGGGTAACAACAAGAAACTGGAAGCCACCTCTGGGGCCCGAAAGCAGGGCTTTGGTTACAGTGATAACCGAGTCCCTCCACATCATGGCATCCCCGGGTCAGGTAAGGCCCTGGGTAATCACCCTGCTCACATGGTCGCCTGTTCCAAGTAGGAGCGTGTGGTGGAGAGGAGGGACGGTTTTTATTTTATATGCTATGTTGTTTAATTTTCTTACAATAAGTGTTAATTTTCTTATAGTTTTTTAAAAAGACAGTTTTAAAAAAGCCTCTTCAGAAAAAAATTGTATTGTTGATACTTAACAACTTGGGAAATTTTCCTTAATGCATTTATTAAGCTGGGGAAAAAAACCCTTTTTTGAAAAAAGATCCAGAAAATGATGTTAGCATTGCTCATATTTGGGTCATGGGATCATGGGTCATTTTTATTTCCTGCATCTTTTGCTTTCCTGCATTTTCCAAAGTCTCCAATGCACACAGTACACTTACATAACTAGAAAAGTGTTCAGGAGAGCACATGCGCCTGGAGAGGCTCAGGATGGTCGCGGGGGGGGGGGGTAGGCGGGGGTGGCACCACTGCCCCAGACTCACCTCCCGTTCCAGGCACACGACACACTCTGAGGCCTGCACCTCCAGCTCTGCGGGGGGAGCCGATGGCCTCACTGGCTCAGGAAGCTCCTCAGGGGCAGTGGGCTCCAAGGTCCCAAGGACCTCACCCTTGGGTGGTTTCAGCAGCTCTGTGGGGACCAGAGAGATAGGCTGAGCCAGAGTCATCCCAACCCCTAGGGGCTTCCCTGGCCCTGCCTGCCCCAAGTGGACAGTGAGCTGGAGGGTGGGAGACACTCTGACCTCAGAGTTGGGGGAAGGGCCCGCCTTCCCAAACACTGTCTTATTTCTCTTTTCTGAGCCTCACTGCCCCATCTGTAAAGTGGGAGTGTGGGGACGCTGGCAGGGATGGCCACAGAGCTGGTTAACTAGGGCCTCTGACCCCTAACATCCCCAGGATCCTTCACAGCCACCCTACAAGTAGGGCTCGTCACTTTCAGAGATGAGAAGTGTGAGGCTCAGAGAGGAGAAGCCACATGCCCAAGGCCACAGGCCATCTGGTGGTGGAGCCGTGTGCAGGAACCCTTGGTTAAGGGCTCTGGGGTGGACTGGGCCACACTCTCAGCTTCTCCACCAGGTCACCCAGGAGACAGGATGGGCCACTGCCCATCAGGCGACTCAGAGGAGCAGGGAGAGGAGTGAGGAGCCCTCAAGGCTGCTCCTCCCGACCCCCTGGCAGAGCCCCCAGCGTGTCCACCTTTCTGCCCTGGAGCCGGCATCCAGCACCAAAGCAGGACATCAGAATGGACCCTTACAGAATGCTTTCATTGTCGTGCAAAGTGCATCACCAACATCCCTGAGTCTTTCTCCTCCCTGATCCCCATCCCAATCATCGTTCACACTTTTCATGTATTCTATGGCTTGAATTTTGAGTAGTATTCTTTATAACTGGAAAAAACCTGAAGCTTTTTAAAAGGCTATTGCAACACTAGACCCTCTAAGGGTATCATGGAGCCCTCAAACCATCACTGTAAAGGGGCCCGTCTATATTTAATAGAACACATATCGAGTCCTGGGAGCAATAAGAGAATTGTTAGGACAATGCCGATTTCCTGTCCCTCTGGAAATGAGGAGCCATCCCGCAACAGCCCCCTTCCCTGCGGGGTGGGCACGATCACGAAGAAGCCCTAAGCAGCCGAGGCATCAGACACAGACCCGCGTGGACATTCTGCGATGGGGAGGAAGAAGCTATTGGTTAACTCTGAGCAGAAGCAGCTCCTGCTAGCCCTGGGGATGGTAGGAGACGGTGAGAGGCAGCCATTCCACACACCAGAGGAGCTCACAGCAAAGGGGCACCTGCTCAAGGGAGGTTTGTTTGCCCAGGGGTGACCCCGACTCCTGATGCCAAGCTCCTCCTGACCCCCAGCCTGACGGCGGGAGAGTCAGTGCTGGGGGAGTGTCTGGAAGGCGAGGAAGGTGCCTGTTTTGCACGTGACTTGACATTAAAGGACTGGAAGCTTAATGACTGTTTTTAGGTTCAGTCAGTGTCCCTGGAGTCAAATTGGCTGGTGAGCTGAGTCTGCGGATGCCATGGTGCTGCCATCAACCCTGACACTCAGGGACGCAGGGCCTCATCTCTGCCTGGCAGCCTGAGCTCCTGCCTCACCCCTGCAGTCCGGCCTGGCAAGTCCACCTTCAGTCTCTGCCCCAAACTGCCCGAGGCTGGCTGTGCCGTGTGCTTATCCAGCCCGGCAGCCCAAGCCTGTCCTCTCCTCCATCCTTGCTCCAGGCCCCAGGCTTCCTTTCCCTTGTCAAGGCCCCTCGGCCTCTTCTCGAGGGCAGTAAAGCCCAGTGGTTCAGCCATTTGTCAGCTGTGTGATGTCATGGGGGACATGTTAATCTCTCTCTGCCTCGGTTTCCTCATTCCAAATGAGGACAATAGTGCCCATCTCGTGGGGTTGAAATAAAGGTGACATGACACGGTCTGTGTAAAGTGGCTCAGGACACCAGAGCCCCCAACCCCCAAGGCTGCCCCTATGTCAACCACAGCACCTACCTTCTCCTGGGCCTCCAGACAGGGCAGAGTGCCCTTATGACCTGCCCTCACCCCTTCACAATTCATCACAAACATCTTTCCACACCCAAACCACAGGCCTCCCCAGGCACAGTGCTGGGCACGTGGTGGGCACTGGGTATGGCTGGTCTCTCCCTCTAGTCCAAGGATCCTAGGTGTGTGGTTCCCAATATCTGGAGGGTGCATTTAGGGAAGGTTATGGGACAGGGACCAGGAGGGCCCCTCAATGCTGCAAGGAAGCTTCCCCTTTTTTTCCATTTTTGTGGCCTGTTTTTCCCACTTGTAAATCCTGTTCCTTGGGAGGGAACTTAAGGACCGGCAGGTACTGGAACCAACTCTTAGGACTCGTCCTGAAATGTAACAGGTGACCACCTGCAATCACAGTCCACACGTAAGGCTGGGGCCTCTGCTAAGGAGAGGCCCTGGTGTCGGTACCTGGCTGGATCCTGGCCGCGTCCAGCAGCTCCTGGACTCTCCGCAGGATCTCGTGCTGTAGGCCAGCCTCCGAGACGCCCACCTGCGGCAGAACAAGGAAGAGCAGATTATGGCCTGGGCTGGGCGGGAGCCCACTACGCAGCACCGCCTCATTCCTGGCTTCTGGTGCCTTCGGCTGGAAACGTGGAGGCCGACTGGGGCTCAGTATGCCCGAGCCCAACAATCAGTGTGGCAGAGGGAGAAACCAAGACCCAAAAGGAAACCAACACTATTTTTTTTTTATTGATGTCTTAGTTTATAACACTGTGGGGTTTTAGTTGTACATTTTTGTTTGTCCGTCACCTTGTGGATGTAACCCTTCACCCCTTGTGCCCCCCCCACCCCCCTTCCCCTTGGTAACCACCAATCAGTTCTCTCTGTCCGTGTGTTCACTTATATTCCATATATGAGTGAGTTCATGCAGTGTCTGTCCTTCTCTCTGGCTTATTTCACTTAACATAATACCCTCTAGGTCCTTCCATGTTGTTGCAAATGGGACAATTGTGTCTTTTCTTATGGCTGAGTAGTATTCCATTGTATGTATATACCACATCTTCTTTAAGCAATCTTCAGTCGAGGGACACTTGGGTTGCTTCCACTTCTTGGCTATAGTGAATAATGCTGCAATGAACATAGGGGTGCATACGCCTCTTGTGATGGTTGATTTCACGTCCATTGGGTAGATGCCCAAGAGTGGTATTGCGGGATCATACGGTATTTCTATTTTTAATTTTTTTTTTAGGACTCTCCATACTGTTTTCCATAGAGGCTGCACCAGTTTGCATTCCCACCAGCAGTGAATGAGGGTCCCGTTTCTCCACAACCTCTCCAGCATTTGTTGTTATTTGTCTTTGTGATTATAGCCATTCTAACCGGTGTAAGGTGATATCTCAGTGTAGTTTTGATTTGCATTTCCCTGATGATTAGTGATGTTGAACATCTTTTCATATGTCTATTGGCCATCTGTATCTCTTCCTTGGAAAAATGTCTGTTCATATCCTCTGCCCATTTTTTGATCGGGTTGTTTTTTTGTTGCTCAGTTGTATGAGATCTTTATATATTACTGAGATTAATCCCTTGTCGGACAAACGATTTGCAAATATTTTCTCCCAGCTGGTGGGTTGTTTATTCATTTTGATCCTGGTTTCATTTGCCTTGTAGAAGCTCTTTAGTCTGATGAGGTCCCACTTGTTTATTTTTTCTTTTGTTTCCCTTGTCTGGGTAGACATGGAATCTGAAAGGATCCCTTT